>OX336353.1:1062400-2363007 GCA_946902875.1 Nematopogon swammerdamellus
TCCGTTCTGGTAACACTCCATTGAATAAGAGTGCACACGCGACGCGGAAAATTGATTCTCCTAATTGCAACATCTGTGCTAAAGTGGAAGACCAGTTCCATGTAGGTATTTAAAAAGCGTGTTCTGTCAAAATTTTTGGAACTTCAGAACTATTAACTACTAGCTCTTGAAGGCCTATTCTAAGTAATATTGGTGAAATAATTTTTATAGTCGGATGAGTATTTTCGGAGATTACCTCCTACATCCAAACTTAAAAATTTACCTCTTTATAATATTAGTATACATGTAGATAAATGTTTTAGAATCTTGACGAGAGCTTTAAAGAGAGACAGTCCGATTGTAGAGCGCCGTCTGTGCGACAGCAACAGTCGACGCCCTGCAATTATTTATACTCTCTACTACGCTCTATAATTTATCACTATAATCTCAGAAATCATTGCAATAAAATTTCATGTCGCTCTGGCTAATCGCGCAATTAGATAAATTGTGATCACCCGGGCAAATACTCTATTTTAGTCCCATCTGTATAGAGATGTATTTAATTTACTACGGCTCGTGCTTCAAAAATGTGTACTAAATTGATCGCAGATAATAAATTTCGCAATACAGATTTCTCAAAATTTTGTCGCGCACTGGTCGTGGATTTCGCTTGCGTGTATTCTAGTTGACTATATGTTACTAGGGTTCCGTAACAAAAGGGTAAAAAGGGAACCATTATAGTGAGACTTCCGTTGTGCGTCCGTCCGTATTGAAAAATATATATTTAAATTTTTTGCAACGAGTCCTTTCCATTGAATGCATGCACATGAATGATACACTTGAAAAAAATTACCTTTCTAATTTAACCCTAAAATAGACCACGAAAATGAAAATTCGTTCATTTACGCTATACTCCCGTGATTGGGCCATCAAACTCTATATAATGTACCAAATTAAAACTTTTTTGTTCAGTAGAATCGGAGAAAATAAGGTGCGACGGACGGACAGACAGACACGAGAGTAATTCTATAATGGTTCCTTTTTATCCTCTTTTGAGGCATGGAACCCTAAAAACTTTGAAAAAACAATTTATTGTAGCCCATTGAATTTTTTACTTTTTCTATATGTTACGTTATTTCCACCATAATAACACATATTCTGTGATGAAAACCGGCTAGCTATTACGGTTCCGAGGATACAACCATCGGACGAACGAACGCACAGACAGACAGACCGACGGTGTAGGTTAGTAATAACTAATAAGTTTCCTTACGGGGTAAGGAAACCTAAAAACTAGAAAACTGTCTATATTAATCTTTAACTTTTCATATGTCTCCATCAACCCTACGGCACTGATTAAGGACGCGGTCGGTAGCCTCTTAAAGGAAAGTTAGTTAAGAATATAGTGAGTTTACGGAACCCTCGGCGCATGAATTATTATATGTTCATGCTTAATCTTTTTTTTTGTATATTGCCGTCATCTAAAGCGTGCATTCAAAACGTATAAATCTATCTCAGTATTTTGTATGATCAATACGTTAGCTAAGCGAACTAGGTCATTAAATGCGAGACCTTGAAATTTCAATCGGACTATTTACCCACAACATTTGGCACTCATCCCGCTGGTTATGAGTTCATCGTGGAATCGCCATTTTATTATCCGATCTGTTTACAACATTAATAACTTTATGTTTCATTTTCAGGTTGATCGTCACCGCATGCGGGCGATGAACGCCGCGGCGTGTCAAGAATATAAACAAAAATGTGAGTGGGATCATCTGTTGTGTGAATCACGGATCGCTTGCGGTGTGATCCAGGTGGTCTTAAGATTGTGGAGAAGGACCAAGAATATAAAAGACTGTTCTAAATGGCCCAACGAAGGAATGACAGAAGATGGACTAGTGTACAGAAGCAAAACAAGTGTTGACGCAAAATATGAAGAATGACAAGATTGCGCCGAGGAATGAGACACAGTGGTAGATGATAGACCAGCGCAAAGAAGTCCAACAAGTGTCCACGAAGAATGACAAGTTGAATTGAATAAAGTTCGATGTATCGCCCAAGAACCATTTTCAACATTTGGGTAGACAAGAAGTCTACAGAGCAAGTGCGCGAATGTAGCATACGAACGTTAAAATCGAACGACAGTCGAATAGGACAATCGGAGTGCAGTGATAGGTTCAAACATGATAAGACGCATGAGTTGCTGTGTTGTGTGGATTCTGTTAGGTGTCATAGTGAGCACCAGTTCGGAGGATTCCAATCGAGGTAATACATTTTTCGTTACTGTATCAGTTCATAAAGTATTTCTTAATAACACAGATAAATTGGAAAATCTGTCAATATTATATTTGGAACAGAACCCATGGCTTCAGTCTATGTATAACACCTTGGTGAACTACGTGACATAACAGTGTTTCCCTTTGGTCGTGCCGACTACACTGAACTTAATGGAAAACACGAACTGTTTTACATATCCGTTACGACCGACTTTCCATTCAGTATCAAGCCGGTCGGGTTAAATCTTACCACCTAGTGAGATAACGGAAGGGTCAGCCTGAACAATCGAACGGTCACCTATCTAAGTTCTGACAGCGCCCGGGAGTGCTTAATTTCAAGATCGCACGTCGATTCACTCCACCATCGAGCAACCGAGGCCGACAAAAAAATTAAATATTAGGTACATTGATGATACTACTGCACATTATTTTTTGTCCAGCGTCAGTAATTTCATAGAACATCTGAAAATGGTATGGTGATAGAGATATTCATACGAATAGAGGTAACGAACACACTGGGTGTGAAACTCACACCGGATAATTCCTCAGGTCATTTCATGTCAAAAATCTGTGTAGAATTTCGTCTCAGATAACTTTTTTGTAGATTAAAAGGTAAAATTTTAATTAGACGGTTAGAGACCTGCTACACTGTTGAAGGATCGTTATTTTAGTTCGTATTTTTTGTCCAGTTCAGTGTAGCCGATATGAAATAAAAGGAAGCACTGACATGGAACCTAGTTCACCCGGTGTTATGGGCTGACATCACATTATGTAATGTTCTAAATGTGCTCGTTACTGTTGATTTATATAAGGGTGAAAGGTCACTATGAACGATGTGACCCTTTGTATCAAAGATTTTCCAATTCATATTCATATTCATTCATATTCATATTTTTATTGATTCCTTTGGTACCACGGTACACTTGAATAAGTCAGTCATAACATTTACACACACATTGAATAGAACACATATAAATTATTATTAGCTAGGTAATTATAAGTAAAATGTTTCGGTTCGAGCAAAAAATAGCCTTCGTCAATGAACTTCCAAATTTTCAAATTTCTCAATACTATGTATGCCGTATTTACACTTTGGTGCATCCGTTGCTAGCTATGCAGCTGTGCCTATCCGAATAAATATTCCTCGGCTGAAACTGGCGCGTTGCCAACGCGGGTGACAAAATTAACCCACGTCGAGGCGCCACTCTCGGTTTGGGACACACGCATATTATTATCACTCATTTCTTTATTCTAAAAATAATATTGAAACTAGTTCGGTTTACGACATATAGTACAACCAGAGCCGTCGAGCCGTATCTCAATGCTATATTGAACTCACACAATTTCTCATAATTTCCGATTTAAATGTAGCGTTCTTCCGACAAAGCAGTTTTCGAAGAAGTGAGTTTTTTAGGGTTCCGCTTTTCAGGTATCCATACGAAAGCCTATTACTAAGCCTACGCCGTGCTTTTTTTGTTAAAATGCTTGGGTAATTCGGTAGAAGGCGTACGGGGCATGGAAACCAATAAAAAAATCACAGCCTCCATACATTTAGAGTTAAAAAATTTGGAGAAATGTATGGAGATGACGAATTTGAATCTCTCCATAGTGTTTTTAACGAATCGGCTGCCCGTATTTTTAGGTTTCCGTATCCCTTTCCGGTTCCGTATTTTTAGGTATCCCGTGCGGAAGCCTATTACTAAGCCTACGACGTCTGTCCGTCTGTCTGTCCTACTGCTGTATCTTTAGAACCGTAATAGGTAGCCGGTTGAAATTTTCACAGAGTATGTGTTATTATGGTGGATATAATAATAAAACATTAAGGGGGGTCCCCATACAAGAAACGTGTTTTTTTTTTTCAATTTTTTTTTTGTGGTGCGGAAATCTATTTGCGCGAGTCCGACTCGCACTTGGCCTGTTTTAAATTCAACCTGTATGTCACATTTGTAGTAATGCATAGCTTTTTTTCAAGTAGTACACTGGACGAAAGCTATGACTGAAAAGCGAGGTTAAAGAGACGGAATTAGTGCTGCAAAGCAGTTCCTCATAACAGCGAAGTGTGCTATTTTTAATAAAAAAAAACTCTTTGATCTTTTGATTATGATTTGTAGCTTTGTTTGTGTGGGTGTAATGGCACTTAGAAGTACATTGGAAGCATTTTTACATTTATATCAGTAAATTATATTCTGATAAAAAAAAATTCATGTGTTGAACGTGTTGGTATTTGAATGCCAGACACGTTGTATTTACAAAACGTCTGACAAATATTTGAGAGATGGTTTAAATTAGAGTAGGTAAGCTTGTAAATTGTTGGCTTGTTTTTTTATAGGGTCCCGTCGCAAAATGCAAAAAAAGGGAGCCTTACCTCTACTTCCTTTAACAGTTGATAAAAAAAAGTTTTTTCAGCATACTTTTTTCTCTATACGGTTTTTCAAAAATTCTTAAAAAAAAAATCGCAATATCAACTTGTTTATATTATCGGTTTATATGTCGGTTACACTGAACAGGGCGGAAAAGACGAACTATTTACATTAGCCGTTTCAACCGACATTTCATTCAGTGCGGTGGTATCAGCCCGGGCGGGATAAACCCTACCACCTAGTAAGGTAAGAAGAAGAGGAACCTAAATTTTCCGTGGAATCCGAACCACGGTCAGCCTCCAACGGTCGAGCGGTCACCATCTAAGTACTGACCGCGCCCAGGTGTGCTTATGATCACGACCGACAGTCGACCGAACGCACCGCTGAGCTACCGAATCTGATAAGCATTTTCACACTTATTCATGGTACTAGTTTGGTACTAGTGTTGGCAGAATGAAGTGTCTCCACTGGCTGCAGCGAATGGGCGAGGAGTTAACAAGCGATCCTTCAACATTTATAATTGGCAAGCTCGCCACTCGCAATCTGGACCGCCGCCGCCGCGGCGCTCTCTGCATCGAATTAAAAAAGCGGCCAAGCGCGAGGGTTCCGTAGCATAACGTTTTCTATGAGAAATTTAATAGTTCAGGTTTTTCATATAGGATTTCCTGTTAACTATAAAAGAGGACCTATATTTCCTATTTTATCAACATTTTTCACTCTGTAGTTTCGGAGATAAGGGGTGAAGGGGGGGGGGGGGGGGGCGACTCCGCTTAGAGCGGCAACCCGCCAGGTCAGGCCTCATGCACTCTATGTACTTGCGCGCGCTTACTACCTACCGCCTAGCGGGCCGCCGGCGGCGGTCTAATTCAGTAGAAATTCGTCAGCCGCGCGAAACATACCTACACGCTCGCACACGCAACTGCGCGCAGCTGCAAAGCAATAATGCACTTTACACTCGATCGTTTAGGTACATTTTCGCACGCAGCGATTGGCGACGTGAAGCAGTAGGCTATTAAAGTCGAAGGTATGGAAATGTTTCTGTGGAGTGATTTATCTGTTACGAAGTAAGTAATCTGTAAGTAATCTGTGGCCAGGTGCACGATCGCCCATCTACGCTATATGTCAGCCTCGATAGCTCAGTGGTGCAGACAGTCGACTGTTGCTATCGGTCAGTACTTGGACGGGTGACCGCTCGATCGTTGGGGGCTGATCGTGGTTCGGATTCCACGTGAAACTGTAGGTCCCTTCCCTTCTTACCTTACTAGGTGGTAGGGTTCAACGCACCCGGGTTGGTACCACCGCACCGAACGAAATGTCGGTCGAAACGGCTATGCAAATAGTTTGTGTTTTCCTTCCAGTTTAGTGTAGCCGGCACGACCGAAGGGAAGCCATGGCACCTAGTTCACCCGGTGTTATAGGCTGACATCACGGATGTTGTGGGTGATGTAACCAACCGTGTTAGTTTCCATATACAAAATAAAAAAAAATATCTGATCTGTGGATACGAGTGAGTGGTTATCGAGCCGATTTTCAGGCGCGAGGATCGAAATAATTGCCACTACTTTTTGAATATTGATGAACGAACGTAGTTGACACGATGCCTCTGCGTCGCTCGCGCCTCTGCACTTTGCTTTTAATTTTATTCTATTTTACTTTATATATACAATCTTTTTCTCAATGTAGATAGGTACCTTTTTTTTATGGAAACTGACACGGTTGGCTACATCACCTACAACATCTGTGATGTCAGCCCATAACACCGGGTGAACTTGGTGCCGCGTCAGTGCTTCCCTTCGATCGTGCCGGCCACACTGAACTGGACGGAAAACACAAACTATTTACATAGCCATTTCGACCGACCTTTCATTCAGTGCGGTGGTACCAAACCGGGCGAGTTAAACCCTACCACCTAGTAATAAATAAGAAGGGGGAGGCACGTCCTTTAGTCGCCTTTTACGACATACACGGGGAGAGATGCAGTGGGACTATTCTTTTAAAGTACCGGCCCCACACGGTACAATTTGCTTTGAATTTTTTTACTTTTAATTTAATTTACTTTTTATTATATACAATCTTTTTCTCAATGTAGATAGGTATCTATTTAAATTTAATTTATTTTATATCAATCTGTAAGGGATGGTCATGCATGGTGTAAGTTACTTTGTTTTATGTGATACTGCGTCTCTAGACTCTTATATATAATATGTATGATACTAAAACTAAATTGACGATTTTTAGAAATATTTTCTGTATTTATGTATATATGTTTGCATGTATATATTATGTTCCTCCATAACTCTTAAACCGATCATCCGAGTTCGATGAATCTTAGTACAAGCACATATATCTATACGGGACACAGTATCCTGTGTATGCGGTATCCGATATCCAGTATCCGGAAAATAATTTTATTTAGCCTATCGGCTAAATAAAATTATTTTCCGGTTACGCTAAGATGTGGCTCTCATACAAACCGAATTGTTCCGCGCGCCGAAATAAAGGAGGGACGATAGCGGGCTGACTTACTTTCTTCTTTTTAATACGAATTTCACGCGAGAACGAATTTCCATCTATCAATTTTCAGGTGCGCTTTTTTTTGGGATTTATACATATTCTAATTATTTTATTTTATTATGTCGAAAATAATAGTAAATATTTGGGATATGAGTCTGGCTAATAAAACAAAATTTGATTTGATTTGTGGTTTTGCAGCGACACATTTTCGTGTTTATTTGAATATATTTTGGCTACTAGATCCTACTTTACTAATTAACTATTGCAACAACATAAATTTAATTAATGCCTCGCACTACCATTACACTGTTCACATTAAAATAATGGCTGACACGATTTATCTACAATTTTTGTAACACTAAATAATATGTTTATAAAGATTTGACGCGTTCATTACCGTTCATATGCGTTCATTACCGTTCATACGCGTTCATTACCGTTCAAACTCCCGTAGTAGGCGCTCTCTTAGATATTGTCTCTTTGTGGTTTTAAATACTGAGACAGAAGTATTCTGTTCTATTAGTACCATGTTCGGTCGGTACTTTAAAAAATAACCCCACTGCATCTCTCCCTGTGAATGTCGTAAAAGGCAACTATGGGATATAGACAAGATGCCGTGCATAAGGCTAGCCATCTGTCACCTTGGCACGGTCCTTCTACCGAGTCATGTAGCAGGTGGGTCTACGTGGCTTACTTGCTGCTTGATAGAGTTATCTTGTCCGAATACTTTGCTAAAAGTGGTGGTCCGTGTTGTGCTGTAATTTACAAGAGACTTGCAGCACAACACCGACTAATCTGCTTATTGGGTTGATTGTTGGGATACAGCCCGACCGTTGGAGGCTGACCGAGTTTCGGATTCCTCGTAAAACTGTAGGTCCCTTCCCTCCTAATCTTACTTGGTGGTAGGCATGGTTTAATCCGCCCGGGTTGGTACCACCGCACTGAATGAAACGTCGGTCGAAACGGCTATGTAAATAGTTTGTGTTTTCCGACCAGTTCAGTGTAGCCGGCACGATCAAAGGGGGAAGCACTGACTGGACCTAGTTCACCCGGTGTTATGGGCTAACATCACGGACGTTGTAGGTGATGTAGCCAACCGTTTCAGTTTCCATAAAAAAAAAAAACGTTTGGTATGTTTGTATGTATATGTATGTGGAAGTATTCGAATATAGACACTCACAATTCATGTAAAAATTCGAAAATCATAAATGTTTCGAGACAAACTTCGCAAATCACAATGTTTTATTGCCTACTTAAGTAGTAGAACTGAGAACTGAAAATTATGAAACTAGAACTGGAACTGACTGAGAACTGAGAAATGATAATTATGAAACTGACAATTGAGAAACTGAGAACTAATAACCTGAGAAACTGAAAACTTAGACTGTTCAGTACAGCGTAGAGCGTAAGTGATATAATATCATAACATAAAAACCAAAATCTAGATAACATATGTATCTAGCCCTCGTATATTAATAAAGATGCACAGATCGTCAAATTTAGCTCAGTGGTGCAGACAGTCGACTGTTGCTATTGACGCGGTCAGTGCTTGGATTGGTGACCGCTCGACCGTTGGAGGCTGACCGTGGTTCGGATTCCACGTAAAACTGTAGGTCCCTTCCCTTCCTACCTTACTCGGTGGTAGGGTACAACCCGCCCGGGTTGGTACCACCGCACTGAATGAAACGTCCGTCGAAACGGCTATGTAAATAGTTTTCCGTCCAGTTCAGTGTAGCCGGCACGATCGAAGGGAAGCACTGACATGGCACCTAGTTCACCCGGTGTTATGGGCTGACATTACGGATGTTGTAGGTGATGTAGCCAACCGTGTCAGTTTCCATACATGCGCATATCTCTAAAATTCGCCATTCTGTTTATATTACATTTAATGTAGGTAATAAAAGAAATCTGCCTAAAATCAACTCCTACATCATTCAAAGTCAAGAGCATCTAGGCAAGGGTGTGTTTTTGCGCCCCGCTTGCTCAGTCAACTAAGCATAAAGCCGCATTCACACTACGTGCCGGGGGACAGATGTAGTCGCATCCGAAATAATGATAGCGAGACTCCAGTCTGAATACTATCTATGCTAAGTGAACACTGAACACCCACACTTTCGCCGCGTTGGACCATACACGAGACGATTTGGTCGGCGCTCACGCTGTCGGATCAAGGAGGATATGTCGGATAGTCTACACTACACAGCAGATTTTTTTAGGGTTCCGTATCCGCCGTACCGGACCCTATTAATAAGCCTACGCCATCTGTCTGTCTGTCTGTCCGTCTGTCCGAGGGTTGTATCTCTTGAACCGTAATAGATAGCACGTTGAGATTTTCACAGAATACGTGTTATTATTATGGCCGATATAACAGCAAATAATAAAAATAAGGAAAAGTTAAAAATTCACGGGGTTTCCCATAGAAGAAACTAAAAAGTATATCCGCGCCATTTACGGAAAGTAGTATGAAGCATTTTAACTAATATATAGATGGCGTGAGTGGCGCTGACAATGACATGGCGATACCGAACCCTCGGTGCGCGAGTTCAACTCGCACTTGGCCGGTTTTTTTTATAGACAGACGGCGCGGGTGTCTGTTCCCAATACTTCAAAGGAAGATCAGACACAGCCAATAACACCATTCCTCCGCGAAACCACGCTCGGACAGGCGCCATGCCGGCTATGAGGTGGAAAAAAAGGTCGTCGTCTCATTTTTTGACACGTCTTTTGAAGATCCCCAGGTGGCCATCACACATCCACATTTTCGCCGTATGACCAAAGAAAATATTTCGAAAAACGATGTGTTCTTAGAAGTTGGGTGTCAACAACATAATATGGATGTTCCGAGCGAGTCCGGCGGGTGTAGCGGATACGGGTGAGGGCAGGAGGGATGAGGGAAGCCAATTCATCAGAGCACTTTTTTTTATGGAAACTGACACGGTTGGCTACATCACCTACAACATCCGTGATGTCAGCCCATAATACCGGGTGAACTTGGTGTAACGTCAGTGCTTCCCTTCGGTCGTGCCGGCTACACTGAACAGGACGGAAAACACAAACTATTTACGTAGCCGTTTCGACCGACCTTTCATTCAGTGCGGTGGTATCAAACCGGGCGGGTTAAACCTACGGTTTTCTAAATTTGTAATTTATCTTTTATTTCAAGCTTTAAAAAAACGCATGCAAATCGGTCCCCTTGAGAGTCAATGACCTCAAATAATCAGCGATTTAGATACCCAGTGGTACGTTTTCACGTTTGAACATAGACATGCTTTGTTAAATTTCTCGAAAACTAATACTATTTTTTTTTGCTTAATGTGTTTATTATGATGGGTACCTATGTGTCCCCCTCAATATATTTGCAGTTAGTGTAGAAACACTTTGTGTACAACCCACTCACTATCACACACTCACACGCTATCCATGTATTTACTTACTTTATTTGTAGCTGGTAATTTATGCGAGTAAGAACCAATTATTAAATGGAGCATTATACAAAATAACGTAGGAACATTAAATTAGTTAGATATTATCAACAAAATTAATATAAATTTTACGAAAAGTTTTGCGAAAAAATTTCAAGAGTGAGAAATAGCACATTCTTTAACTGATCACATATTTACTATGTGTCCGCGAATAGTTGGCGCGCGCCCAAACTGCGCGGGAGTTCAGTAAACTGTCAGCTTTCTGTCACTTCATGTCACAGACCTCATCACGCGACATCATTATTAGTAGCTAGATTTTTAGGGTTCCGTATCCGGTACGGGAATTTTTTTTTTGTATTGTAAAAAAACATGTGTGGCAGTGTCGTGAGACCACTGTAGTAACCGACAGAACCAAGATCACCTCTCCTCGCGAAATCACGCTCAGAGCGATTTGCAGACTGTTGCAAGGCTGCTTAGCCTGTTAATACGACGTTTAAAGACACCTTTTCTATATAAAGCTTTAGCCAGCGGTTTCGGTCGCGGTAGACTCGGTTTCAATAGCAAATCCGATTTAAACGCAAATATGGTAATAAACTATCGCTTCTCTTATATTATCTATCTCTCTCTCCCTCCCTCTCCCTGCCTTCCTCTCCCTCCTCCTCGTTCTCTCTCGCCTCCTCCCTTCCTACCCCTCCCCCCCGTCCTTCCCCCTCTCCATCAGGCGCTACCATTCGACACTAAATTCCGTTCATACTATACTTTCTTTGATACTGCTCGGCCCTATTGCTATTTAGCGTGATGGTATATAGCCTATAGTGAGCCTCAATAACACTCTTTACACTGGTGCAAACCGCATCAAAATCTGTTCACTGGTTCCGGATTTTACCTCTAACATACATACATACAGACATACGTTCCCTTTAACAAGAAGTATAGATGAGTTATATTGCATACATACATACATAACACACGCTGTATCCAGACAATCAGAGTAAGCAGAGTAATCGGTATTATGCTATAAGGACTCTGGCAAATTACAGCACAACACCGACCACCACTTTTAGCACAGTATACGGACAAGACAACTATCAAGCAGCAAGTAAGGCACGAAGAACCCACCTGCTGCATGACTAGGTGGAAGGACTGTGCCAAGGCGAGAAGTGGCTAGCCTGTCGCTCTTTAGCGCAGTATCTTGTCCTTATCCCTTAGTCGCCTCTTACGACATGCACGAGGAGAGATGCAGTGGAGCTATTCTTTTTAATTACCGGCCCCACACGGTGGTGGGGCCTGAGTTATATTGCTTTAATTTAATAAAATAATTAATGAATTCGAGTGGGTACTTGCTGCGTGTATGCGCCCGCCGCCGAGTGTAGGCGGGACGTCGTCTTTTGTTTAATTTCCTGTCGCAGCCTGCGCGCAGCCGGGCGGGCGGGCGGGGGAGCCTGGGCGGGCGGACGGGGGAGCCTGGGCGGGCGGGTGCATCTGCACTGCCCACGAGATAGGCAGCGCAGTGGAATCGACAATTAAGGCGGAAGGGTAGTTCTTTAGTATGCATACATATTATATCATCGGGTTAGTTTACCTATATGTACAGAAGGAATCTTTGAGTTATCATTATAAACAACCTAAATAAAAAATTGGTAATTATAATATTTGAGTCTAAAATCATTTTAGTTACATTTCATTATCTTTATTTATTCAATTTATTTATTATACATTATTTATTTATACTTCTTATTTATTTATTTTTTCTCTTTATTTTAAATACGAAATGTCAACTGTATTAATTTCTTTGTTTCACGGCACTGTGGTACAACAATTTTTGTAAATGTCTTTAATGTAAACACGAGAAAATCTTTTACTGGTTTAGTAATTTATGTGAAAAACCGCTTGCAACTATATGTATGTACTATAAACTGTTGATTTTCCAAATATAATAAAATAAAAAATTAAAATAAAGTTATACAGAGCGCCCTACCACAGATTACTTAATAGTTACTTCGTAACAGATAAATCACTCCATAGATATAGTTCCATACCTTCGGCTTTAATAGCCTACTGTTTTACGTCGCCAAACGCTGCGTGCGAAAATGTACCTAAAGGATCGAGTGTAAAGTGGTTGCTTTGCAGCTGCGCGCAGTTGCGTGGGCGAGCGTGTAGGTATGCTTCGCGCGGCTGACGAACTTTCCACTGAATTAGATCGCCGGTGGTCCACCGGGGCGGTAGGTAGTTAGCGCGCGCAAGCGCATAGAGTGCGTGAGGCCTGTACCCTAATCACGAGATTTAACCTACTACGCTACGCTACGCTACACCGCCGTGTTCTCCGCATCATTTTTTATGGAGAAACGAAGTTCGCAAATCTATCACTAGAGGCGCTGCTCCGTTTCTCCATACAAAATGATATGCCATAAAATAATGATGTAGCGTAGCGTAGTAGTTTAAATCTCGTGATTAGGGTACTGACCCTACTCCTGTCAGCGTAATGCCAGCGCGCCTGTGGAACAATCTCATACCAGCCATCAGAACATCTTCAACTCTTGCCACTTTCAAAAAGCGTCTGAAAGAAATGTAATCTCTCCAAGGATTAAAGGTGATTTATTGTATTTGATATGAAGTTTTTTTTTATGGAAACTGACGCGGTTGGCTACATCACCTAAAACATCCGTTATCAGCCCATAACACCGGGTGAACTATGTGCCATGTCAGTGCTTCCCTTCGATCGTGCCGGCTACACTGAACTGGACGGAAAACACAGACTATTTACATAGCCGTTTCGACCGACCTTTCATTTAGTGCGGTGGTACCAACCCGGCCGGGTTAAACCCTACCACCTAGAAATATAAGAAGGGAGTCATATCCCTTAGTCGCCTTTTACGACATACACGGGGAGAGATGCAGTGGGGCTATTCTTTTAAAGTACCGGCCCCACACGGTACGAATACTCCGCATAAGTTCTCTTTGAAATGTTTGGTTGAAAATTCAAAACATTAAAATTTGATTATCGAAACAGACCAAAATTCGCCCTGTCTTGTCTTGTCTCAGAGAGTGCCGCGAGACAAAGGCGTGACAGGAGCAAACAACTGTCGACACGGAAGCCTGCCTGATCGATGGTCCGCCTTCATTGAGCGAAATTTAATTAATCCGTTTCCGGGAACCTCTCAGACAGCTGGAAGCCTCCAGGCAGACACCACCTTGAGTCCGTTGCGGCTTGAAGGCTGTCATGTCTGCCGGAGTTTTGGCAGATTTGGGAGTATAGTAGAGTAGTGGTAGGTTTTATCCCGGCTGGGTTGGTACCACAGCACTGAGCGAAACGTCGGTCGAAACGGCTATGTAAATAGTTCGTGTTATCCGTCCAGTTCATTGTAGCCGACATGAAATGAAGGGAAGCATTGACACGGCACCTACTAGTTCACCCGGTGATATGGGCTGACATCAGGGATGTTGTAGGTGATGTAGCCAACCGTGTCAGGTTCCATAAAAAACAAATTGAAGCGAGGACTTGAGGCTATTAAGGTAAGGAGTCCAAACAATAGAATAATGAACATGAAACAATACAACAAATTGTGACAAGTCCGAGTACAGTCTTACTGTCTTTGTCAGTCAGTCAGTCAGTCAGCGTGTAAGCGTCCACTGCTGGACATACGCCTCTCCAATTTTCCTCCAGTCTTCTCGGCCTTCAGCGGTACGGAACCACTGCTATCCGCCGACGTCCTTGATGTGGTCGTCCCACCTGGCGGGTGGTCTTCCCACACTCCGTTTTCCTGACCACTGCCTTATGAATGATCAATAAACAATAATGAAAATCTTATCCAATACTGGCGAGTTTCCGCATGTTTTCCTGCATAGTTCGTATAGAACTATCTAGTATACACGAATTACAGGTAGGCTCGGTTTTTTTACGTAAATCGGTATAGGTGGCTGAGTCAGAGGGGCCAAAGTACATGCTTCGACCAGCCAATATCACCTCCTAGAAGGTAGGTGCCATACCGAAGACTTCCCTTTCTATTGATGACTATACTGGACTAGAGTAGGACAGGCCGAGGCTGCTGTGCGGCCATCTTGCAGTCGAAACGGCTATGTAAATAGTTCGCGTTTTTCGTCCAGTTCAGTGTAGCCGTCATGAAATGAAGGGAAGTACTGTCATGGCATCTATTTCACCCGGTGTTATGGACTGACATCGTAGATGTTGCAGGTGATGTAGCCAACCGTGTCAGATTCCATAAAGGCATCTATTTCACCCGGTGTTATGGACTGACATCGTAGATGTTGCAGGTGATGTAGCCAACCGTGTCAGATTCCATAAAAAAAATCTTACACACATATTTCGCGAAACGCGTCACAGCTGTGACGCTCGCGAGTGAGTCCCGGCAGGAAGACTTTTTGAGTATGCTTCATTAATCAATAAAACTTTTTTCAAATATATTATAATAACAACAATTTGACAAGTTCAAGAGTGTTAACATACAACACAAACGTGTGGAGCCGGTCCACACGTTCCACAAAGAATATCCCCACTGCATCTCTCCCCATGCATGTCATAAAAGGCGACTAAGGGATAAGGACAATATGCCGTGCTAAAGGGCGACAGGCTCGCCACCTCTCACCTTAGCACGGTACTTCCACCAAGTCATGCAGCAGGTGGGTCTTCGTGCCTTACTTGTTGCTTGATCGATTTAATCTTGTTCGAATACTTTGCGAAACGTGTTGGTCGGTGTTGTGCTGTAATTTACCAGAGTTCTTGCAGCACAACACCGATTACTCTCCTTACCCCGATTTCCGGGATTCAGCGTGTGTGATATGTATATATGTATGTACAAACAGATACACTCTACGAATGAAGGTTTCATTCGTTGATGGGATCCCTAGGTGGGGCTGGGGCTGGGGACCCATAGTATGACACAGAGCGATATACCTAATGGGAACGAGCATCCCGTTTTCAAATAAGTTGAAGAAGGGTTGAAATTCTATAGGGTCTAAGTGGCAAAAAAACGCAAAGCGATATTTTTACGGAAATACAATCAATGTGCCAAGGCTAATAACATACAAAAGAGTCTAAGTGCCTAGCTCCGCCCTACTACTACACAGACGCTGTTAAAGCAAGGACCGGTCTATGTGCCACTATCCGTGTATTTTTCAGTTTTTTTGTTATATCTCGGCTTTAACTTTTAGGCACATAGACCCTATAGAATTTCAACCCTTCCATCATATTCATATTTGAGTCGTATAGTTTCAGAACCCGCCAACTCCGTTTCGGACGATTTTACAGTAAGACGACAAAACTAGACCTTGATAAATAGCCGCCCATACAAACTACAAGGGAGCTGGAAAGAATGTTAATTTTCCTGCGCGATTCACTCTGGATTGGACTGTGTTAGGAACATAAGGTCTTAACAGTGACAAATTTATTACTTTATTCGAAACAGTTTATAACAACTTTTTTTAGAGAAATGGATTTGGCGGGTTCTGGAACTATACGACTCATTTGTCTATTTAAAGTTTCCTAACGTTTGACAACCTACCAATATAAATCTGCCAAAATCCAATCACTGTTCATGCCCTTGTGTGCTAATGCCTTTAATGAGCTGAACGACCTTAATCGGTTCAACCGTGTAACATGAAAATGTAACATGGAGTCCTGAAGCAATACCCCCAGCGGAGGATTTACCGATCTGCTGTTTGACTAGAAGGTTCTATGAAACTACAGTCGCGTTAAAAAGTGGAAATGTAGGAAAGTGGGGGGTTGGCTAGTCTGTAATACGAAAGGTCGTAGGTTCGAATCCCCGGTGTAAAGAAATAGTTTTTTTGGGCTTTCCAAACATGCTCAAATGTATTCATCAAAGGAAGGAAAACCTGATAAGTAACTATATTATTAAATGCGAACGTGTTGTTTGCAATATTTACTGAAAGCAATCGCATCCCGCCGTTAAGTCCGCCTTCTTCACCGCAGAAATGTACCACAAACATTTTATACATTTTCAAAAGTAGTATTATGCATAATGTCTTGGTAGGTTAGGTTAGGTTAGGTTCTAGAAATATTAGGTGATACATACATGCATACCACACGCTGTATCCCGGCAATCGGGGTGAGCAGAGTAATCAGAGTTGTGCTGCAGATACTCTTGTAAATTACAGCACACCACCACCGACGCTCTGGGTAATTGGCGGAACCGCTGAGTAATAATTGATTTTGACAAGGTTATACATTCACGTGTTTTCTGCAACAGCCCCATGGTACATTCCCATTTGGTCTAACCTCTCTCTCTCTCTCTCTCTCTCTCTCTCTCTCTCTCTCTCTCTCTCTCTCTCTCATGGGTTATAGGGAACACGCACGCTAATTATGCGTGTTGTAACGTAATGTTAATTAAGGTAGTGTATTAGACATGTACCAATTAAGCCGGCTACATGCAGAGGAAAATTCGTCTGTTCTGCAGACCACAGACAGACACCTGGCAGATTTATAATTTTGCCATCATAGCAAGCTACGAAACCCTAAAAGTAAAAATGCAAATGCACAAACCTGTGTATTCTTGTACTCTTTTAAGGTTTCCGTAACTCGTCTGTCTGTCCGTTTGTCCTTCCGTCCGATGACTGTATCTTTGGAACCGTAATATGTAGTCGGTTGAAATTTTCACAGAATATTTGTGTTGTTATGTCGGATGTGCCAACAAATAATAAAAATAGCAAAAAGTCAAAAATTAAGGGGGCCCCATACTAGAAACATGTTAAGAATCGATTAGTCACGCTACTGAATAATAGATGGCGCCACAGGTTTTTATATTTTGCATTGTAGAAAGACAACATTTTTATATGTAATCGGGTATGGGTGGCTGAGTCGCAGGGGACCAAAGCGTATGCTTCGACCAGCCAATATCACCTCCGAGAAGGTAGGTGCCATACCGGAGACTTCCCTGGATTGCTGGCTATACTGGACTAGAGGAGAACACAACGGAGGCTGCTATGCGGCCATCTTACATCCAGTACGGTGGTATCAACCCAGTTGGCTACAGTTTGAGCCTACCACCTAGTAAAGGGCAAGGGAAGGGACCTAACTGTTTTACACCGGTTCCGAACGGTGAAGCAGCGGGTGTAGGTATGCACGTAAATTTTTTCGTCAGAAAAAACTCATCGGTACACGCCGACTGGATTCGAACCTAGGACCTCCCGCATGAGAAGCCGATGCCCAAACCACTCGGCCATCCGCGGCTTTTTAAAAGATTTATTTAAAAAAGATAAAGTTATATAGTTTTTGACAGGTAAAGCGGATCTACGGAACCCTCCGTGCGCGAGTAAAACTCGCACTTGGCCGTTTTATTATTTTTCTACGTGTGTTATGTGTTTCGTTCGTGTCTATGGCGCATTAGCGTGGTTGCGGTTACACATCAATTCTGTCTTAATTGATGTAAAGTACATTTGCTCACACAAATAATTGAGGAATGCTATTAATATCATCGCGCCGCTTACTCATCCAGTGCTCTACATGCTCTATGGTCATTAGGACTATAATTAATAAATGCTTTAGGCATACATACATACATATCACACGATTTATCCCGACAATCGGGGTATAATCCTCCCAAATATAGCCTGGGCTTTTTCAAAAGGGGCGTGAAAAGTAGGCTTGCCATACGTCCGGAATTGGGCCGGACTGTCCGGCATTTAGACGGCCCGTCCGGAATTGCATCCGATTTGTCCGGCATTTTTGCAAGATGTAAAGTTTAATATTTTTTTTTTAATATTATCGTTTATTTCAGTAAATAATAGCTGTATCTTATATACAGAGTGATTAAATATTAAACTTTAATATTATTTTTCTTTATTCACGTTTTTATACTTTTATATTAATTTTACATACTTACATTTTACAAAAAGTAATAAAAATACACAAAATTAATACAACATCAAAAATAAAAACCGTAATTTCCGCCGGCGGCGGCGCCGGGAGGCAAGCCTCCAAGCACGCCGGTGGGTGCGGGCCGTGGCTACGGAGCTCTCCGAGACGACGCGAGGCAAGCTACGAGCGATAGGTGGTGGTACTAGACTCGTAGGCCACCACCACCCCCATCTCGGAGAGCTACGTATCCGCCGGTCTGCGTGGCGAACGTCACGCAGCCCTTTCATCGTATTCACTCGTCGTACGTGCGTCGCCGTTGCGCACTGTACCGCCACACCGCCAGCGGGGGCTGTAGACGGAGCACCGAGCCCCGATAGCCCCAAGCAGACCGGTTATGTGTGGCGGACGTCGTCGTCCCGTCGTGGTTGGTGTGGCGGAAGCGCGACGTTGTTCGCCGTCGTCGCCGGCAAAGGTCGGCGATGGAGCGGCGAACCTTGGTTGAGGGTGTGCGCTGGTAGTGCAAGAAGTGGCAGCTCTACGTAACTGGACCTGGAGACTCCGCGAAGAGGGCGAGACGGTGTTGTACAGACGCGCGGCGACGCGCGGCGCAGCGGCGGTGGCGTTTAATATTAAATTTACTTTAATAAAGTTTAATATTACGATACAGATGTATGTATGTAAATGTGTACGTACCTATATTTTTAAGTGAAGTGTGAACAAAATCCATTCGTTAATAATTTTACTCAACAACCCCAGCTTTTTATTTCTGGAAAACCTGGATGGAGTTGGATGAAACGTGAGTGAAAATGCTTCGATTAAAAAAAGCAAATGTCCTCAGGTGTCGGCACCGGTGGCGGCAGCGTGGTGTGGGCAGCCCCCGGCGGGGACACCACGCTGGGGTGCGACCTGAGCCCTCCGGACGCGCCGGGGGACGCTATCGGCATGGTGCTTTGGTTTAAAGACGACCAGCGAATGCCGCTTTACACGTGAGTACATGACACATGATACAACATTTTTACATAACATTTTTACAAAGAGAAATTATGTACTAGCGTACTAGAGAACTCACTCGGCCAACTAGCATGTTCCAACGAATTGCAGTTCACGGTCCTCAAGTCTCTTAGTCAAGCGCGAGTGGCCGCAGCCCTACCTTACCCCATACATCAGCCGCTGGGACACCGCTTCTCTGTATATTTGTTCGGAGCGATAACTCTAGTACATAATCCCTCTTTGCATTTTTACACATTTTTATTAGCTATAAATGATATATTAGACCACTGAAATTAAAATTGTAAAATAATATTTTTAGAATCCTTACATTTAGCTCTTTACCCCACACGATATGTCAATTTAAACTTTTTTTTTATTGATACCAAACTGACCCCCCCATATTAATCAATTATCTATGTAGTTATTGAACGATATAATATGTCCGCGTCATCAAGATCTATCATTATACCTACCACAAGTTTCTACGATACTTAGTTTTCGAGAAAAACAAACAAGGTACGGAACCCTAAAACAGAGAAAGAAACCTTTAAAACGATCCTTTCCTTCCTCGTAGGAGAATGCTCGTTAAAAGTCGTAACGAAATTAATTCCTACACTTTCAAGATATTTACTTTCGGTCGGTCTCGCTGGCCAGCTCGGCGAGTTCGCGACGAGGCTGACGCAAACAAAACCGTGACTGCTCTTAGTGTTGCAGTAATGAAATTAACTCAAGTTTGCGGGTAGATAGTAAAAAGTTCTCGCAAACTTCACCGCTAGATGGGCCGGTAATGGAAATCGCTAATTTATTTGTCCTGGTCAACGAGGTATTATGTATAGAGCTCTTAATCGGGCGACGGGCATTGATTGGGCCGCCGAGTCGAGGCACAATTTACAAATTGGGGCACATCGAAACTAGTCGATCGCGAACGGCCGAACTCGTCGCACGTGCCACCACCTGCGCGCATGGCGCATGCCCGGTTGCATTTCAGTGGACATGCTGTGACATGTCGGGTTGGCTTTGGCTGGCGTTGTCGCTCACCGGCAGCTATTCCCCCTCGCCTTCGCTTCCTGCCCCGCGCGAGCCCCTCTCACCGCCCGCTAGCCCCACTCCCGGTCGCTTCCTGCCCCGCGCGATCCCCTCTACCGCTCGGCTCTGCGCTCCACCTCCCCGATACCTTACCTCATACCTCAGCTAATGGGACGCCGTTTCTCTGTATCTTTCTTCGTAGCGATAACTCTAGCAGTAATACCTCGTTGGTCCCAGTAGAGTCCGTGTGTAGTACATGGTTATTTAAAGAAAGAGATTGCATATGGCGGCGTTTTTATTTGCCTCTCGCTCACACAGTACTGCCATCTAAAGAAAATAAAGCAATTGTTCGAAAACAAAAATTTGCAAATAAAAAAATACCTATACTATGCAAAACAAAATTTGCATCCCGTCCCGACTATAGCTATAAAACGTCGCCATTTTCAATCCTTTTCTTTAAATAACCAGGTCATACACAGTTACGTTTCTAATTTAATAAATTAAATTTCGCTGTCTTAATTTTTGGGACCCGAACATAAAGTGGTCAGTAAAACCTTCAATTGAATTAGTCCTACAATGCGGTAATCTTTATCAGAGGCCGTATGTAGTCCTAAGCCTCGATTGTTGTTTATTGTTTACTAGCTTTTGCCAGCGGCTTCGCTCGCGGTAAACTCAATACTGCAATAAACCAATACTGCAACGCAACGCAAAAGAATTGCTAACGCCATCTATTGCTACCATTCGACACCATACTTTTTTGATACTGGTCAGCGCTAAGGTTTTTTAGCGTGAGCCTAAAGAACTACTCTTCACATTCCGTTCAGTGGTTCCGGAGTTTACCTCAAACATACATGTACATACAACCGATGTTCCCTTTTATAAGAATTATTAGAAAAGAGATAGCGATAGAGTTATAAATAGAGATATAGATAGTGATAGAGATAGAGATGGAGGCGAAGGCGGAGGCGGAGACGGAGGCGGAGGCGGAGGCGGAGGCGGAGGCGGAGGCGGAGGCGGAGGCGGAGACAGAGCCAGAGATAAAGAAGATAGAGATTGATCATTCATATGGCAGTAAGATTGCATTCGAACTTGTCACAATTTGTCCTATGCGCTTCTATTACACCCACGAACAAGAACCGGCAAGAAATTTCGCAGGTTTTTTTTTTATACATACATAAGTATTTTAGTGACTATCCACATAATATAATCGCCTAACAGTTTAATCGAAAACAGCTTGAGAGCAAGATTTATCAATTGTACGGAGAGTTCTGACTACAAATACCTATTAAGTTTATCAGAGCCTTTGTCAAACTTTGATATGTAATTTGTATGTACTCATGTTAGTACATTAAACATCCTCATCCTTACTATTACCTATTACTATCGTCCGTTACCCATAAAATTGTTTCCCCATTCCTATCTATTTTTTCACTAAACTACCATACAAATCCGCACAGAAGCGAACCGTACCGCACAACACTGACTGGCTACAATACTGTACGTTACGGTACAACGGTACGAGTACAGTTGCAGTAACCGCATGAGGTGGCCGGTGCGAGGGGGCAATGCATCACTTGTAATTTTATCGCCCGTGCACATAGCGCAATACCACAGCGCCTCGAGCGCGTTATAAGAAGCTTTATAAATCAGCGGAATCCCTGGAGCTAGGGATCGAGGCTGCGTTTGAAGTGAATGTTTCTCACATTACTGAAGCAAAAAGTTTAATTAGAAAAAAAATTTAAATCCCGGACCCTTAAAAAGTCAAAAATAATTTCCGTTTAATTACTTAAAGGAGTCGCGCAGCTATGTATAGAGATATCGCTCTGATATTTTATATTTTTAACCGCCTTCAAAAAAAGGAGGAGGTTCGCAATTCGACTGTATTTTTTTTATGTTTGTTAGCTCAGAACTTTCGACTGGGTGAACCGATTTTGAAAATTCTTTTTTTTATATGAAAGCTGGTGCTTCCCGTGTAGTCCCATTTTTTGAGAATTGAAGACAAAATCATTACAAATAAGATTACTTATGAACAACACATGCAAGTACATGCTTGTTAAATAAATGCAATATTTTTATGAATACTTATAAATTACTAAACAAATAAAATTGAATATACATATAAATATATGTACATACTTGTCCATTCACGTATGAAGAAAAAATATTGTTTGTTTATATCGAAGACAACGACCACAGTACGCACAGTACGGGACACTTGAAATGGAGGCTACTTAATTTAATTTAAAAATTACGTTATAAAGATTCTAAATCTGAATGATTAAATATTTGCTAAAGAGCAAATAAACGGAAATTTACGTCGTCGCCGAAAGTTATACTTTGAATATAGCAATCTTAAAAGAAAACAATGTCAAAGCATGTCAAAATAGTGAATGGAGTATTTTTAAATTCCTGACTATAATGCAGAATGTAGTATAATAAAAGTTTCGAACAGTCTTTCACAACTACTTGGCTTCGGGCCAATTACGGAAGCGGAACATTTCAGCGAAGTTGGGGATTTCTTCAATGAACTCACGCCGGAAGTTAAACACTAATGAGTAATGACCTTATGACTTTTTGCTCTGTGTTAAAGAATAACATTTAATTGATGTGAATAATTAGGTACGGACTAAATAAGCGCACAATGATTAAGAAAGACATTGACAAAGATGCTGCGAAAAAGATCGAAGTAACAAAGCAGATCTATTAATATGAGAATTTGAAATAACCTGAATTAACTTTATTGCAGAAAATCTTTAAAACAATGGCTTTCTAAAACAAAAACTAGAACATTCTTCTAACGTCGCGATACACTTGTTTCAATTCTCATCACCCAAAAATGACTGAAAGAATTTACCGTTAGTGATAGATCCGCCTTTTCGCCGTATTGCTATTTTTGTTACCCACCTTAATATTGGTTTGCAATAAAGAATATAATGTATATGTTAGAAATATTCTAAAAATAAAAGTTCCTCATTCCAGTTGGGGATCGATCGCACTCTTCCATAGAACAGGTGACCGAAATGGTTAGAACCTTTCTGAAAAAAATGTTTGATTAATTTCCGACAGATCTCAGGCTACTCCACGTCGTCGCCCCGGATGAGAGCTCCTTGCCCCCGGGGAGACCTCTGCAGCGCAGGATTTCAAAATTATAACTTGCTATATTTCAGCGCGGAGCTAACTGCTTTTTACAGATTAGAATGGCGGGAGCGAGTGCGGTCAACCGACCAGAAGTAAGATCGCCTGCTCCAACCCTCTTATCTGCGGTAGTTCGCATTAATGGCCCCATAAACGGAGGAACCGATCTGATAGAAGCACTCTGTGACAGACTATTTGAATGAAAAATCTCTCTTCTCTTAGCCTTATCTGAAAATTTATCTATCATCTTTCGTTAGTTGCGGAAGTTCATCACTGGCTTTGGTAAATATTTTTTTTATAGACTCTCCGAGAGCAGTCTATGAAGGAGGAGTCTCGGCTGAAGTTATATTTGGCTTGCAAACATTTTTAATAAAATTTGGCTGATACACTTAATTTAATAAGTCTTTGTAGTCAGAACTCTCAGCAAAATTGTTCATCTTGCTCTCAATCTGTGTTTTCAATAGACTGTAAGCGATGTTATTATGTGGCTAGTCAATAAAATACTTGTATTAATAGGCATGAAAAAAAAAATATACCCTGCATAGTATCTTGCCGGCTGTTTTGTGGGTGTAATCTAACCAAATAGAACAAATTGTGACAAGTTCTAGTGCATTTGTGACTTGCAAAGTTTTTTTGTCAGTTCTTCTTCGCATTGAATTTAGAACTGGCGGAATTTTCGACATGTCCAAGCGTAGGTTACATACCTATAGATGAAATATACAATAAACAATAAGCAGTCTGTTATATATGAATGATCAATAAACAATACAATACCATTTTACTGTGTAAAATTCTATGAATTCACTTAAATTTAAAGAAGGATCAACTTAAGAGAAACCTTTCAATCACTCAACGCGTTGGCCCAATAAATTCCCTACAATTAAACTCATCTGTCCGTACATCATTGGCGAGTGCTTGATGCGATCATTAAGCGTAGATGCGCTGCTTTCAGCTATAAACTAGAATGAGCCTCTTCAGTTTATTGCGGGGTTGCGTATGTCTGGGAAAAGGATGAAGTTGTGAAGGCTCGTACAAACCGAATGGCACAATACAGTTGTTTCATCTCACGAATCCCAAAATCCAAATTCTAAATTCCAAATTCCAAATTCCAAATTCTAAAATCCAAATTCCAAGTTCCAAATTCCAACTTCCAAGTTCCAAGTTCCAAATTCAAAATTTGAAATTGCAATCCGTTGGGCTTTCGCATGTGTCGATACACTCAGGTTTATCGAAAACAAAACTAAAAAAAGTAAATTCGACAAATACACACACACTATGTTGATTAATTCTCAATTAATATATATAAATAATTAGTTTCGTTCAATGAAATGAATCTATTTCCAAATTAAAAGCAAAATAAAATGCAATGAAAATTATAATGAAATATGAAACGAATATCAAGCGAAAAAAAAACCGGCCAAGTGCGAGTCGGAATTGCGCACCGAGATTTCCGAACCACAAAAAAAATTTGAAAAAAACACGTTTCTTGTGTGGAGACCCCCCTAAATTTGTTACTTTTGGTAATTTTTTATTATTTCAGAACAGGTACGGAATCCTAAAAATTACGTACTAAAGTATCTTCTCTTTTCTACTATTTTAGAATTCATCCTCTGTATGTCTGTCTGTATCGGATGAACTTAAAAACAGCTCACCCGGCTTACATGAAACTAAAGAAATATAGCACATCTCTGGTGGTTATGGTCTATCATCACGATATTCCTTGAAAGGGCTGAGGCAGTAAACGAGAACCATACTCGAAGTGAGGAATAAATACGACCGTATCGGTTAAATACTCGTAGTTATCGTTTATGGCCACTAGAGGGATGTCTACATCTTTGCGTTCTCTCGTTGGTTGTTTGTTGTTGTTGTCTTGTGGTTGGTTGCTTATCAAGGTTTTTTTTGTTGTGCTCTATCATAAAAACCGGCCAAGTGCGAGTCGGATTCGCGCACCGAGGTTTCCGCACCACAAAAAAAAACTTAAAAAAAACACGTTTCATGTATGGGAACCTCCCTTAATTTTTTACTTTTTATATTTTTATTATTTGTTGTTATATCCGCAATAATAACACATATTCTGTGAAAATTTCAACGGGCTACCTATTAAGCAGCGGCGACTCCTGGTCCTGAATATTGGGTTGGCTCTGGCTAAGGATTTTTTTTTCATAATTTCATAACTTAGGTACCTACGCGTTAATTTATTTCTACCACAATGAGTTCAAAAACTGAAAGACGATTACGATATAGATAGTTTATAATATTTAGTTTAAATGATTTATTTTGCTCACTTACGATTTATTTGTCTGTAGATAGGTACCTACTGGTTATGTCAAAGCTGTCGAGTTGCAGCCGACAACAGCGACGTCTCCTCTGGCACGACGACGACGAGACAGGCATACAAGCTTGAATTGTTACATTTTATTTGTACATGAAGTGCACTCTTCGTTCCACAGACAAGAAATATTCGATGACTCGATCGTGAAAATCTTCTTTCTTCCTCAATTTTGTTAGCAACTCCTTTTCCACAGATATGTAAGAGTGCCTAATTAATTACTGAGTCTCTCTTGTCCTTGAGTGCTCCGTAGATAGCTCGGTAGGAGTTTGCCATTATTATTACCAATAAATCACTTTAAATTTAACAACACTGCACAGGATTCATCCATACAAAGTCCATACCTACATAACGGAATATATGCAGCTATCAACTCGCGAGCCAATGCGCACACACACGCGCACACAACACACCTAGCCTAGCTCGCTAGTCGCATCGCATCGCACTTCGCACAGCACAAGAATACTCGTCGTGTGGACGCAGCGCGCACACACCCACACACGCAACACACACACACACACCTAGCACGCTCGCTAGCTCGCTCTACTCGCTACCGCGTCACTAAATGCACTCCCCGCTGCGCCAACTCGAAAGGCTGATCAGCGGGTCCGCGCGGGACGGGGGGGGGGACATCGGTCGCTTCCGCCTTGTATGGAATACGATGGCGCTTCAAAATGTAGCCAACCGGCCAATGAATGCCTTGATGTGTCGTCATTCGTCGTCGCCCGCGTTTGACGCGCGCGAAATTTGAAATTATGTAACGGGTACGGGATTGACGTTTTATCTTATTAATCGTGGATTATATGACATAAATAATATAACTCCGAAATTTTTTCACATTTATTTTAGCCTGATACTTCTGAATTAATGGTGTCATTCATTTTATTCGGTTTGGCGGCGCCAACCTCGCCAACTGAGAGGAGTCGCCGCTGCTATTAAGGTTCAAGAGATACAGCCCTCGGACAGACAGACAGACAGACAGACGGACCGACGGATGGACGGACAGACAGACAGACAGACAGACGGCGTAGGTTTGGTAATAGGCAATACATGTAACGGTCAAATGTGAGTCGGGCGCGCGCTAAAGATCCCGAACTGAATGTAAGAAAACTCATTTTTAGGGTTCCGTATCCGGTACGGGACCCTATTACTAAGCCTACGCCGTCTGTTTGTATGTCTGTCTGTCTGTCTGTCTGTCTGTCTGTCCGTCCGTCCGTCCGTCCGTCCGTCCGTCCGTCCGTCCGTCCGTCCGTCTGTCCGAGGGCTGTATCTCTTGAACCGTAATAGGTAGGCCGTTTAAATTTTCACAAAAAATGCGTTATTATGGCCGATATAACAATAAATAATAAAATTAAGAAAAAAAATCAAGGGGTTCCCATAGAAGAAACCAAAAAGTGTATGCGCACGCGCCATCTACCGAATAGATTATGAAGCATGACATTAACTAATATGAAGCATTTCATAACACGCCATCTAGATGGCGTGAGTAGCGCTAGCTGTGACATGGCGATACGGGACCCTCGATGCGCGAGTTCGACTCGCACTTGGTCGTTTTTTTTTATAAATTCCAAATATATATATATATATATATTTTGGTATACACAAAATATATTTTGAGATCGTACGGAACCCTCGGTCCGCGAAGGCGTTTCGCACTTGTTAATTTGTATTAATATTGTGGAGAATTTCGGTGTACGTCACACCCGTAAGTTAATACGGGAAAACCCATTTATCTTTGTACTCAGCCTTAAGTGACACTTAAATTCACCATTTAGTAACCACACCAGGCCTACGCGTTGCACTTCCATGGATGATGGCACAAAGCCAGAAGGGGTGCTTAAATTGAAAACTGGGTCCGGTTCTTTTTCACTAGTTGGCATCTTTCACCGGAAATCTTTAGAATCCTTCGGGCTTCATACATCAGCTCTCTCGGAGAAAGAGGTGGAAGTAAAAATCATAGTAATAAAATTGTTCACGAGTAATAATAAAATATTAAGGTACTTCTTAATAATTGGGGTCAAATATTTTCGGAACATTACATATCCATTCAAATAAACACTTTACGTAAAAACTTTTCTCTTCTTACCTTACTAGGTGGAATGTTTTATCCCGGCCGGGTTGGTACCACCGTACTGAGCGAAACGTCGGTCAAAATGGCTATGTAAATAGTTTGTGTATAGCATGTAGCCAACATGAAATGAAGGGAAGCACTGGCATGGCACATAGTTCACCCGGTGTTATGGGCTGACATCACGGATGTTGTAGGTGATGTAGCCAACCGTGACAGTATCCATAAAAAAAAATATAGGAGAACTTTCTTGCCGGTTCTGCTTCGTGAGTGTTATCGAACCGGATATAAAACTCGGCAAAGTTCGATTTATAATCGCGCGCCGAGGGTTCCGTAGTTCCACTATACCATACCTGTCCGAAAACCATATTCGTCTATATTTTATCTTTAATGCAAAATATAAATACCTGTGGCGCCATCTATTATTCCGTAGCGTAAATATGTACTAATCTAGTCTTAGCACGTTTATTGTATGGGGACTCCCCTTAATTTTTTACTTTTTGCTTTTTTAATTATTTATTAGCACATCCGCCAAAATAATAAGTCAGTCAGTCAGTCAGTCAGTCAGCGTGTAAGCGTCCACTGCTGGACATACGCCTCTCCAATTTTCCTCCAGTCCTCCCGGCCTTCAGCGGTACGGAACCACTGCTTTCCGCCGACGTACTTGATGTCGTCGT
The DNA here is from genome assembly GCA_946902875.1 of Nematopogon swammerdamellus. Taxonomy (NCBI): domain Eukaryota; kingdom Metazoa; phylum Arthropoda; class Insecta; order Lepidoptera; family Adelidae; genus Nematopogon; species Nematopogon swammerdamellus. The sequence goes on from OX336353.1 coordinate 1,091,011, forward strand.
CCCACCTGGCGGGTGGTCTTCCCACACTCCGTTTTTCTGTCCACGGCCGCCAGTGGAGGACGCGGTTACTCCAACGGTCGTCGTCTTTTCGGCTGACGTGCCCAGCCCATTGCCACTTGAGCTTAGCCACCCGGTATCCAATATCGATTACTTTGGTGCGTCGGCGGATTGCCTCGTTATGCACCATATCACGTAGCGTTATTCCCAGCATGGCTCGCTCCATTGCTCGCTGGGCAACTTTCAACCTTTGGACAACACCGACCGTCAGCGTCCACGTTTCACACCAAATAATAAGACATTATGTGAAAATTTCAACCGGCTAGCTATTACGTTGCTATTACGGTTCCCAAGATACAGCAGTAGGGTAGGACAGTCAGACAGTTGGCGGCTAGTAATCTTCCGTATGGTTACGTTGTACTAAAATTAGTTGGTACTAAAAACAAATAAATTTAATTTATTGATCACGTTACTTGTACGCAACGAAATGACAAAAAAAAATATTTTATTCAAGCCACAAAACTGATCGAGCGAACTTACTTTGGAGTACCGAATTGCGTTAATTTAATTTAAACTTAGATAAATGGTAAAACATTTCGACCTGTAAAATGACCCGAACCTCTGAAAGTAAGGTAGAAAGTTAAATGAACTTGCTAAAACTCTAGTTGAGTTTTTAATTATTCTGCTTTCGTTTCAATTCGAATTTGACTCGTCAAGGTCATCCTAACACCAAACCGGCCGATTTCATGCCTGAGATGATATTTTATTGTGGTGGTTTATTATAAGGAAAATGGGAGAGGGGTATCTCCAGCACTGCTCGTCTAGCACTGACCATTAATCAATCATCAATCAATCAATCAATTAATACTAATAATAAATCTGTAATGGATGCTCATTGTTCATGGAGGAAGTTACATTGTTTTATGCGATACGAAAACTTAATTGACGATTTTTATTAGAAATATTTTCTGTAAGTATGTATGTATGTTCCTTCATAACTCTTATACCGATCATCCGAATTCGATGAAACTTAGTACAAGCACATTTAGCTATACGGGATACAGGATAGGCTAAATCAAATTCAGTTCCGGTTACGCTAAGATGTGGCTCTCATACAAAACGAATTGTTCCACGCTCCGAAATAAAGGTACGGTAGAGGGCTTACTTACTTTCTTCTTTCTAAATACGAATATCAATACGAGCCGCGGGAAAAAGCTAGTGATTAATAAATTCAGCCTCGGTAGCTCAGTGGTGCGGTCGGTTGACTGTCGGTCGGGATCATAAGCACACCTGGGCGCGGTCAGTACTTTGATGGGTGATCGCCAATCGGTTCTGCAGAGCTTTCCTCCACAGAACTAGTAAACTCTGGAACGTTCTCCCTGCCCACATATTTTCCCCCAAGTACAGTCTCGGTTCCTTCAAGAGAGGCGTGAGTGGGCACCTGTCAGGCCGGCATGGCATTCCCAAACCCCGCGTACGACCGAATGGGTGTCGTTAAACACCTTATGGGTGGTTGGCGCCATATGTCGCGCTGTCTATAAAAAAAATACAAGCTGGATATTGCTTCTATAGTCCGCAAATCTGCTGGTAAGGTGTCTCACTGAGCGTGGTTTCGCGTGGTGGCTGTTTCGGATACCTCTGGTTCCTCGGCACAGACGCCCATATTCGATTTTCCCTTTATTTTCATTTGGTCCGATTTTCGTCAGACTTTCGAATAAGTATATGCAGATTTACAATTCGTCAGAATTTCAAATGGTCAGAATACAGTCAGCGAATCCTTAATTTTTCAATTATCTAGCTTTTGCCCGCGGCTTCGCTCGCGTGAAATTCGTATTTAAAAAGAAGAAACTTAGTAAGCCCGCTACCGTACCTTATTTCGGCGCGCGGAACAATTAGATTTGTATGAGAGCCAAATGTTAGCGTAACCGGAACTGAATTTTATTTAGTCAATCCTATCTCCCGTATAGTAAAATGTACTTGTACTTAGTTTTATCGAATTCGTATGATCGGTTTAAGAGTTATGGAGGAACATACATACATACATACAGAAAATATTTATAAAAATCATCAATTTAGTTTTAGTATCATACATAGAGTCTACAAAAACAGGATCTGATAAAACAAAGTAACTTCCTCCATGACCATCCCTTACAGATTTATTATTAGTATTGATTGATTGACCTATTGATTGATGATGATTCATGATATTGATGATGATTATGCAGTCAGAACCTCAAGGTACGAGTATTATTTATCAGCCTCTTTAACAGCGTTGTAGGCTTTCTTTACAAGGGTTGATTTTGTGTGTTTGTAAATTAATCGCGAGTACATACGTCACGTGTCCTGTCCCACAAGACGAAATCATTAGACAAAGTTGTAATGCCTCTGTGAAGGCACTTAAAGCTGTTAGGACCAACTTGACGCACCTGTCGACAACTGTTTTTCCTCATTAACCGCTATTAGTATTCGACGAGTGTTCGTTGAGGTGGACAAATATTATGTATTATATGTATAGATTAGCTTCGCTTTGGGGCTCCGCTCATATTAAAGTTTGACTTGGCAGTCCCCGCACCGGATACGGAACCCTAACAATACTAAATTGCTAAAAAAGTTGATTCACATATTCCCTACGTCTCAATCATTGACTTAAAAAGTCTCAATACGCAGCAGGGATGCCCTAAGAATTAATCCTCTCAATAAAAACGTCAAACAGTTCACTAGTTTTCCCCCTCACCCCACTCCTCCTTCCGTGCAACCCTACTAGCTGGATGTCGTCCAAGAGACGCCGGAAGCGAAGTCGCGTCACTACGCTCCATCGCCTCTAACTGGCTTCCGGTCGGAGGCTGTGCCCGGTACACTGCAGGGATGCTTCGTTCTGCAAGATTGAGCCGTGGCAGGGGAGGCCGGAACTGCGTAACGGGACTGCCGAAGATCCTTTGGGATGAATTGTGACAGTTTTCAGACGTTTATTACGCAACAATCACACAAATTACGAAATGAATGCATAAAATATGAATGAAATTTTCACATCAAGTGTCTATAGAGATATTGCAAATTTTTTCAAGTAAATTAATTTTTTTTCAGTTTAAATGAGGAATCGCTGATTTCACAAATTTCAAAATTATGAGTCACGTGATAGAACACAAGACAGCGATGACAAAGCATTCCTAATTCAAATTGAAAAAAAAAAAACACCGGCCAATTGCGAGTCGAACTCGCGCACCGAGGGTTCCTTATAATGCATCATATTAGTTAAGTGTTATGATAATGCTTCACGCTCTATTCGGTAGATGGCGCGCGCGCACACACTTTTTTGGTTTCTTCTATGGGAACGCCCGTGAATTTTTTAACTTTTTCTTATTTTTATTATTGTTGTTATATCGGCATAATAACACAATATTATGTGAACATTTCAACGGGCTACCTATTACGGTTCAAGAGATACAGCCCTCAGACAGACAGACGAACGGACGGACAGACAGACAGACGGCGTAGGTAATAGGGTCCCGTACCGGATACGGAACCCTAAAAATGAATGCATATTTATGCATAAAATATGAATAAAATTTTTCTCATCAAAAGTGTCTAGGGATATTACACATTTTTTCAAGTAAATTTTTTTTTTTCAGTTTAAATTAGGAACCGCTGACGTCACAAATTTCAAAATTATGAGTCACGTGATAGAACACAAGACAGCGATGACGAAGCATTCCTAATACAAACTTGAAAAAAATAAAAATGAGTACCAACTTTAAAAAAATCTGATCTTTTTAATGTGTTTATATAAATTAATCAATATTTCATTATGTACTAGCTTTTGCCCGCGGCTTCGCTCGCGTGAAATTCGTATTTAAAAAGAAGAAAGTAAGTAGGCCCGCTACCGTACCTTTATTTCGGCGCGAGGAACAATTCGGTTTGTATGAGAGCCATATCTTAGCGTAACTGGAACTGCATTTTATTTAGCCTATCCTGTGTCCCGTATAGCTAAATGTGCTTGTACTAAGTTCCATCGAATTCGGATGATCGGTTTAAGAGTTATGGGATGTGGAATTTATGTAGGTAATCCCATTTCTTTACCTACCTACATACATTCCAAACACGTGGTATTACGATAATCGAAGTAGGCAGAGTAACCGGTGTTGTGCTGCAATAACAACACCGACCACCGCGTTTAGCTAAGTATTAGCACAGCAGATAACTTTCAAACAGCAAGTAAGGCACGAATACGTGGAAGAACCTTGCCAAAGTACCAACTTGCTAGCCTCTCGCTCTTTAGCACGGCACCTTGTCCTTGCCCTTTAGTCGCCTTTTACGACATGCACGGAGAGAGACGCAGAGGGACTATTATTTTTAAGTACCGGACGATACTTTTGAAACTTCGTTAAAAATACGAATTAAATTCATTATTTCACGAAGAAAAGTACATTTTAATTTTCTTAGGAAACAAACGGTGGCAGATTTAACAGGATACACATTTAAATTAAACTTATATATAAAAAACTTTGCCTTCTATAAAATATATATCTACAAAAATACATAGCGTCACGCCTGTTTCCCGGTGGGGTAGGCAGAGAAAACGGTTCTCCACGTGCCACAATCCTGACACACCTCTGCCGCCTTTTGCACTCTCATAATAATTCTTCACATTCTTCATGCATGCTCGTCGGTTACGGGTTCTATAAAATATGCGGAAAATACTTATGTAAGGAATAAAAGAAAAATAATTTACTCTCCCTTTTTTTATAGTTTATTATCATATTTGCATTTAAATCGGATTTTGTTTTTAGAAAAGAATAGCCTCACTGCATCTCTCCCCGTGCATGTCGTAAAAGGCGACTAAGGGATAAGGACAAGATGCCGTGCTAAAGGGCGACGGGTTCGCCACCTCTCACCTTAGCACCGTACTTCCACCGAGTCATGCAGCAGGTGGGTCTTCGTGCCTTACTTGCTGCTTGATCGATCGAATCTTGTTCGAATACTTTGCGAAACGTGGTGGTCGGTGTTGTGCCGTAATTTACCAGAGTTCTTGCAGCACAACACCGATTACTCTGCTTACCCCGATTGTCGGGATACAACGTGTGTGATATGTATGTATGTATGTATTTGTTTTTGTTTTACAGATAGCGCGACATAATGGCGCTGAGCTACCCATGAGGTGTCTAACGACGCCCATGGCCATTGCGGGGGTTGCGAATGCCATGCCGGCCTGACAGGTGCTTATTCACGCCGCACTTGAAGGACCCGTGACATTACTTGGGGAGAAATATATGGGCAGGGAGAGAGTTCCAGAGTTGCTATCAAACCGAGTTTACCGCGAGCGAAGCCGCAGTTAGTTTCAATATATTTATCCCAGGAAGTAGCGAGTCAAGTTCACTTTATTACACAGGGTGTTCCTTCGCAGCATCCAGACGCAGCATATCGATCGAACACTAGTGCCAAGAAGAATACCCCGGCGAGAGAACATTGAATCACGCGCCCCTTCTACTAGAACTGAAGTAAAATGAAATGAAAGTATACGTAATACTTTTAGTCTACCATGCAAATTAATATTTTTGGTATTTGGCTTACCATGGTGGGAATTCGCGGTCACTATGGCCGACGACGTTTCGGACTGGCGAGTGCAGTCCATCTTCAGGGCGAGTGCCTGGCTGCGGTCGGGCCCGCGGTTGACAGAAAACTGGCCGGCGGTTGATAGAATACTGGCACGCGGTTGATAGAACACTGGCCCGCGGTTGACAGAAAAGTGGCCCGCGGTTGATAGAATACTGGCCCGCGGTTGACAGAACACTGGCCCGCGGTTCACAGAACACTGGCCCGCGGTTGACGGAACACTGGCCCGCGTTTGATAAAACACTGGCCCGCGGTTGACAGAAAACTGGCCCGCGGTTGATAGAACACTGGCCCACAGTTGAAATAACACTGGCCCACGGTTGATGGAACACTGGCCAGCGTTTGATAAAACACTGGCCCGCGGTTGACACAACACTGGCCCGCGGTTGATAGAATACTGGCCCGCGGTTGACAGAAAACTGGCCCGCGGTTGATAGAACACTGGCCCGCGGTTGACAGAAATCTGGCCCGCGGTTGATAGAACACTGGCCAGACCGCAGCTAGGCACTCGCTCTGAAGATGGACAGCACGCGCCGCCCGTCCGAAAATTCGGCTATAGTGATCGCGAATTCCAACCATGGTAACCAAAAAAATTTAAATATTCTTTATTGTATTATTGTGTTTATTTATTCTTCAAGAGGGGCGTGAATTAGCACCTGTCAGGCCGGCATGGTATTCGCAATCTCCTCATACGACCGAATGTCCATGGGCGTCATTAGACACCTTATGGGTGGCTCGGGGCCATTCTTGGAGGGCTATATTATTTCGTAATAAAAAAAAAATCACCAGTACGTTAAAGGGCAGAAACAATTTATCCAACAATATAAACAATAATTGTTAATCAAATAAAAACTTACAAATCCATACAAAACATTTCACTAAAATTTAGACTTGGGATAGAGAGGAGTGCTCCAGTGACATTCGCCGCATTTCCACGCTGCATCGCAATGTTGACCACTCCCTTGATGGTATCTCCATAAGGTGTCTAACGACGCCCATGGACATTCGGTCGTATGCGGGGGTTGCGAATGCCATGCCGGTCGGATATTTGACGCGTTATGTTCTTGCCCATTCCACGCATCTAGATAAATGTGTCCTTGCTCCTTGGGCCCGCACAAACAAGAGCGTCCGTATTACGGCCACGTATGAAAAGCTCACGGCGAGCCAAGCCGCCCCGGGCCCCCGGCCGCTCATGCACTACGGCACCAGAATATACGATAGATACCTAAATTTTCTAGTGTAAACAAAATTTGGCAATTCGCGTACTTACGGTATTAAGGAGTTCGCTTTGAAACACTGAATATTAATTTAAAAATATTTGAACTAAAATAATTTCAATCTTTAAAAAAGACCGCATGCAAAATGGTCCACTTTTTAAGAGAATATTTTTTTGGTTACTCAATTACTTGATTACAAACATATTGCTTATAACAGTTATAACCATCCTGATTAAATCAGCTTTCTAATAAAAAAAACGCACCAAATCGGTCCACCCGTTTAGGAGCAATTGGAAAATATCACACAATTTCACAAATATAACCTGGACCTTTTTTTCTGGATTGTAGCTGGCATGGCGCCTTTCTGATCGAGGTTTCTCCAGAAGTGGTGATATTAGCTATGTTTGAACCTCTTTTGAACTTTTGGGCACAGCGACCCGTGCCTGTTGTTCATAAAAAACATTCTGACTTTGTAATGCGTCCGTAATTCTTGAAATATTTATTAATTATAATGTAGATTTTCCACGATCATGCATGTATAGCCTGTCAAAATTAAAACTAACTAAGTAAAACTGTTGATGCTAAAACTCAACTTATGTCGTGAATGCTTGCGGACTAAGGCAAGGTGACGTCATAGCGACGTGTTCGCGTCACACCAGTATACAACAATTTATGAAATACCGTGACTTGTTTATCGAGAGGCGAGAGGTGAGAGGTGGCTACTTGTCGCCCTTTAGCAAGTCTTCTTTTTTTTTTATATGTAATCCGGTATGGGTGGCTGAGTCAGAGGGGCGAAAGCACATGCTCTGACTAGCCAATATCACCTCCGAGAAGGTAGGCGCCATACCGGAGACTTCCCTGGATTGCTGGCTATACTGGACTAGAGGAGAACACAACCGAGGTTGCTATGCGGCCATCTTACATCCAGTATTTTTTTTTTTTTTTTTTTTTTATGGAACCTGACACGGTTGGCTACATCACCTACAACATCCGTGATGTCAGCCCATAACACAGGGTGAACTAGGTGCCATGTCAGTGCTTCCCTTCATTTCATGTCGGCTACACTAAACTGGACGGAAAACACGAACTATTTACATAGCCGTTTCGACCGACGTTTCGTTCAGTGCGGTGGTACCAATCCGGCCGGGATAAACCCTACCACCTAGTAAGGTAAGAAGGGAAGGGACCTACAGTTTAACGTGGAATCCGAACCACGGTCAGCCTCCAACGGTCGAGCGGTCACCCATCCAAACACTGACCGCGCTCAGCGTTGCTTAATAACAGTTGACTAACCAACCGCGCCACTGAGCTACCGAGGCTGACGAATTTTCTTATCCCTTAGTCGACTTTTACGACATGCGACGGGGAGAGATGCAGTGGGGCTATTCTTTTTAAGTACCGACCCCACACGGTACGTCCTTGTCCTTATCCCTTAGTCGCCTTTTACGACATACACATGTAGAGATGCAATGGGCCTGTTTTTTTTATTGCTGTCGAACTAGGTGGCTGTGCCCAAGGTCGAAGCCTTAAGCGCAGCCAATTTAACCCCCCAGGAGGGGCCAGTCCGGCTTGGAGGTGGACTAATATCGCTGGGGAAAGGCTAATAATCTGCGATTTAAAGATTCGTGGATTATAGGAATGTGGGAAAGATATTCCCCGGAAGCCCGTTTCACACCTTTGCAGTGCGGCACAAGAACGATTTAGAGAATCGTGCAGTTCTTACTCTATTTGTGTTAGTTTTAAGTACCGGACCCACACGGTATAAACACTTTGATAATATACGAAAAGGTGAAACTCAATAAGAAGCAAAGCGGATCAGCCGTTTTCGAGTTGCGAGTCGTTTACAGAGAGATAAACATTGCATTTTGTAAAAGTAGAAAACCTGCCAAGTGCGAGTCGGACTCGCGCACCTAGGTTTCCGCACCACAAAAAAAAAAGAAACATAAAAACACGTTTCTTGTCTGGGGTCCCCCCTTAATTTTTTACCTTTTCTATATTTTTTTATTATTTGTTGTTATATCCACCATAACAACACATATCTGTGAATATTACAACCGGCTACCTATTACGCTTCCAAAGATACAGCAGTAGGAGAGACAGACAGACAGACAGACGGCGGCGTAGGCTTAGTAATTAGGCATCCGTACGGGATACGAAAGCCTAAAAATGAAGGGATTGTTCAATAATATCTAGCTACATAACTATTATACTAGTAACTCTAAAGGAAACAACTGACCGAAGTACTAGTTGAAAACTAAAATCCCAATAAATCATTGTTAAATCCCAAATTACAAGCAAAACTGGCGTCACTAACAAACTATCCGGCACCTTGTTTGGAGCCGTCCTCTAAACATGTTCGGCCAAAATGCACTCTACACTAAGTTTGACTGTACGTAAATTCGCCAACGAACAGCGCCTAGCCGTGGCCAGCGCTGTATCAATGCAACTGTTCAAGGGGGGAAATGATGGCTGTACGCGTGGCTTGAGTCGGAGGGGTCAAAGCACATGCTCCGACTAGCCAATATCACCTCCGAGAAGGTAGGTGCCATACCGGAGAATTCCCAGGATTGCTGGCTTTAATTTATTAGAGGAGAACACAACCGAGGCTGCTATGCGGCCATCTTACATCCAGTGTGGTGGTATCAACCCAGTTCGCTACAATATGAGCCTACCAACTATGTAGTAAGGGACAAGGGAAGGGATCTACAATTTTACACCGGTTACGAACGGTGAAGCAGCAGTTGTAGGGATGCACGTAAATATTTCAGTCAGAAAAAAAAAAATCTGATTTGTGCTTGTCGGCCGCAACCGGCCGGTCAACCCTGAGATCAAGTGTCAAAGCCAAGACCGGGCCGACCACCCTCCGCTGTTGGCGCTCCTCGCCCAGACATGGGGCCTCCTTAAGAGTTATTTCGCGAGAAGTGTTATAGCTATGTCTGACTGTCTTTACTCGACCGACTGGTTGGGGAGAGTCATTCACGGCGTTTCTCTATAAAAATGGTATTTATATTCAGGTTGTATTCTAGTTTATAACGGCCCCATTAGTAGAACCTACTTCCTTCTTTTGTCTATTTCCATCAATCTCTTTCTATTGTAAATACATGCATTTTATATTATTAACAAATTCGCTGAATTTAATTAAAATATGTAAAAAAATTATCCAAAACTACTAGTTAGCGCAGAATGAAATGTAATTATGTTACTAAAATTTTATGTCCAGGGCATGACATGGTAAGAATACCATAATTCACCATAATCTAAACAAAACTGTATGCCTTTCCCTAGAACGATAAAAAAGGTATGGACCCCGAACCCTATCCTCGCCAGCGTACGACGATATGTAAAATCATACTTATTTCATTGGACGGTCCCGCGCTGGCCCGTCAGTCTGTCATCGGCTGCGTTCGCAAAAACCTGTTTAAAATGCCCGCATGCTCTGTGTTTACGTGTAAAAACACTACAGCCAAGTTTAGTGTGCACAATAGTGGAATATCTTATCATCGGTAAGTACACTCCGCTCCCCGCAACTCGGTGACGCTAGTTCTCATACAAGTATTTGACAGTCCGGCGTCCATACCTTTTTTATCGTTTTAGGCCTTTCCTTACTAGGCAAACGTCGTATTATTCTAACCATAGCCACATTTCACGTGATTTAACTATAATTTATATCATTATAGTTACGTAAAGATTCAAAAGTATAATGTGAAAAACCAATTACCTACTGCGTAAGAGTTTGATGATTTAGATGATTCTTAATCTTATTGACTCTAACCTCAACGGAGCATTTTTCGTAAAACATTAATTTCATTTAATTTCATGTTACTATCGGGCACAGTAATATTGTGTCGCCCCCGTTACACCGCCCACAAAGCCGCCCCTCCTCGCTTCGGTACTGTTAGTGAACACCAGGTACTGTCCAAATCCATTAATGCTGAATTGTTTTATGGCCCAATGCACTCTTCCGCCTCCAATGTTGACCACCAGGCGGAGCCGGCGGCGCGCAGACATATTCTTCAGACTGAAGGCTATATTAGCCGGATTGATGGCAACACTGTAATGCACTATTCAGAGAGAGAGTAATGCAACGATTTATAAGAGCTGTCAGTGGTGGAAATGTATCACTGCCAGGTGTTTCAGCATTTTGGTGGCTCTTCGTTATTCATTCAGTCAATCAGCGTGTAAGCGTCCACTGCTGGACATACGCCTCTCCAATTATCCTCCAGTCCTCCCGGCCTTCAGCGGTACGGAACCACTGCTTTCTGACGACGTACTTGATGTCGTCGTCCCACCTGACGGGTGGTCTTCCGACACTCCGTTTTCCTGTCCACGGTCGCCAATGTAGGACACGGTTACTCCAACAACGGTCGTCGTCTCTTCGGCTAACGTGCTCAGCCCAATGCCACTTGAGCTACCTGGTGTCCAATATCGACTACTTTGGTGCGTCGACGGATTGCCTCGTTACGCACCATATCACGCAGCTATATTCCCAGCATGGCTCGCTCCATTGGCCATTGCACACTGGGTAACTTTTGGGGCAACAAGGCTTTTCGTACAATCCCGACAGTCAGGGTAAGCAGACTAGTCGGTGTTGTGCTGCAAGAGCTCAGGTAAATTACAGTAGAAAAATCAGTATTTCGTTCCTTACTTCGGACACACCATACGGCGATATACGTGTGTGGAACCACTTGTCACAATAATGACAAGTAAGTCTGGAGAACAGCCCCTCAGAGCATACAACGAGAATATACCGGATTCTACTAAGTATGCTCCTCCGATACTATGTTCGGTTTGACCTGCTAGTCCTAGACATTATGTTACTCTATGCTAGTGTAAGCTTTCAAAATTCTATGAATATCTTGGATTAAAAAAAAATCACAGATCACATACATTACAATATGACCTTCGGATACATTGAAAATGACTTTTAGGGCGCTAACTACTAAAGGCTACTAAGGGCGGACTAAATATAAGAAATAATTGTAAATTTTATTTGTAAATTTTATTTACAATTATTGTCAAAAATAAAAAATAAAATCCAAATTTTCAAGTAGGTAGGTATATGCTATGCATACACGAAAACCATTTTAACTCCTACTCACACTGTAAGATAAAGACGACTCGTAACGCGCGTAAAGGAAAAAAAATCATAACTCCCAATTTTTTTTTTCAAATAATAAAAAAAACATCACCAGATATTGAGTCAATCTAAAATATAAAAATATAAAAGCTTCAAATATGTATTTAGAAATATGTTTAAAAGTGCCCTTTTTAAATCGCTGTTTTAAGCGATTTTTTGCGATTTTCTCAAACACTCTCAAACTTTTTATAACTGTTTTTATTAACTTGTAGCTCTCATTGACACGCGTTATTTGACACCCTAAATATTCACGTAGCCTTAAAACTCACGACACCAGGGCGAATTCGCACTCTCGCTGGAAATCGGGGACTATACTGAATCGATCGAAAAGACATTTTCAATGTCAACACCATTCTACAACTCATAAGTATATCACTTTTATAATTATTATTTCTCGTAAGCGGCGACTTTCTTTTACATTATTTTGAAATTTTGTTTGTATAAATTTGTCTAAATAATTAATAGCCAATCTCAATCTTGCTTTAGCAACGGGTAGAGCTGTCATCCTGATAGTTAGCAAATTGGATGGTCGCTAACAAAATATCTACATACGAGTATATTGAGATTTCCGTGCAACCTCTGTTTCCTCTATAAAACAAGACATTGTCTGTTTGTAGTTGAAATTATTCATGTACCACCTAGTTTGTAACTCTCAAACATTGAGTGAAATTGACAGTTTTTCATTTATGGAAACTGACACTGTTTACTATATCACCTACAACATCTGTGATGTAAGCACATAAAATCTTTGTGAACTAGGTGCCATATGAGTATTTCGCTTTGGTCGCACCGGCTACAATGGACTGGGTTACTAACGTGTTAATCAGCGTTTTAAAGATTAGTATATGGCACATTACGGTATGGTAACCTTTTGACTCGTCTTTAGTGACGTCGTTTCCTTCGAGAAAGTTTATCGTTTACTTGAATGCAGCTCGGCCTTCGACCTTGCGCTTAGTGACTTACTTTTTTCGAGAAACTATATAATCTGAACTCTGAACGCAATTTGTATAAATATTAATCCCTCTTTGTCGATTGCAAATTATTGACTGCATGCGAGTTTTCTTGTCCTTCTTTCTCGTCTGCTATTATAATAATACATAGAATCGGCGGATACAACATTTATATCTTCCTTGTCCCAAGTATAATGTATTAGCGACGTGAGCGATAAATTAACTGAAAATGAACTAAAGCTGTTCTGCCCCAAAGAATAAGAGTTTGTGACTATAACTTCGATTATCGATCAAGTAACTTGTTATTAGGTATTTATTCATTATTTTATCAGTCATGTCATGATGCACTACACTGCATTGACACTCACTACCAACACACGCATGTTTGATACCACTCATCAATGGTCTAACCTATCTGTCTATCTGTTTGTGATTAGGCTGTTTTCTAACAAATAAATAAATAAATAAATAAAAGTAACTTTTCCCTGTCTTGTCTACCAGTATCGATAACAATAAAAATATGAGTAATATAAAGAATAGCCCCACTGCATCTCGCCCCATGCATGTCGTAAAAGGCGACTAAGGGATAAGGGCATATGCCGTGCTAAAGGGCAACTGGCTAGCCATCTCTCATGTTGGTGACCCGAGCCATCCGTCTTGTTGGTGACCCGAAACTTACAGATGGTCTGGAGTTCCTGAGTCACAGACGATTTGTGGGTTCGCTTAGTCTGTTTTACAGATACTATCACGGACGCTGCTCTGCGGAACTAGCATCCCTTATTCCCTGCCACCCGTCCTATCTCCGCATGACTCGTCGCAGAGAGACTCAGCACCCTTTTGATGTTGACATTGGGCTTTTGAGAACCCATCGGTTTTCTAAATCGTTTCTTTGTCGCACCGCTAGAGTGTGGAACTGTCTTCCGGCGAGTGTATTTCCTGAATCCTTTAACCTGGGTGTCTTCAAGCTTCGTATTAACGGGCTAGACAGCCTAGCAACAGTCCGCAAATCTGCTGGCATGGCACCTAACTGAGCGTGGTTTCGCGAGGAGAGGTGATTTTGGCTCTGTCGACTGCACCATTGGTCCCTCGGCACAGCCACCCATGCTGGTTTACATAAAAAAAAATCTCTCACCTTGGAAAGGTACTTACATAGTCATGCAGCAGGTGGGTCTTCGTGGCTTACTTGCTGCTTGATAGTTATCTTGTCCGAATACTGAAAAGTATACGTGCTGTGCTGTAATTTACAAGAGTACTTGCAGCACAACTTCGATTACTCTGCTTACTCCGATTGTCGGAATACAGCGTGTGGTATGTACGAGTGTTGTAAGTAAAGTAGGTAATGTTTCTGTCACGCAGCTGTGTAACAAAACAAACAAAGCATAACCATTAGAGCAATTGGATCTCGTAGCAAATCTAATAATATCCGTTTGGCCATGGACTAAGGAGATAAATTATTGCTCTGAAGTTGCATATGTAGGTATTTTACTTTTCTTTTTTTTTATGGAATCTGACACGGTTGGCTACATCACCTGCAACGTCCGTGATGTCAGCCCATAACACCGGGTGAAGTAGGTGCCATGTCAGTGCTTCCCCCTTTGATCGTGCCGGCTACACTGAACTGTTCGGAAAACACAAACTATTTACATAGCCGTTTTTGACCGACGACGTTTCATTCAGTGCGATGGTACTTATTTCACATTCATGGCAAGAAATATGTTCCGAGTTACATATGCATGTGTTTTGGTAATGTTTAATTTTTCTGCACAATTTTAGATATGCACAATTACTTCAAAAATATATATTTTGATTATTTTTGTGAATATTTATATGAATTGTTTTAATAAATTCACAAATTAGGTCATCTCTATTATTATTTTATCCATTTATTTCCACATTTCTTTTTATACAAATTTTACATTTTTTTTTTTTATTAAAACCTAAAATTAATATAAAAACAAACGGAGTTTCCACCACCGGCGGCGGGGCGAGCCCAGGCTACCGATGGTCGGGTCCCAAAGAGAGGAACCTCCGGACGATGCGTGCAGTGTCGAGCAGGGCTGCCTTCTGGATCTGGCCCTTGACCCAACCACTCAGCGAGAGCCTCTTAAGGTGGTCATCGAGGCTCTTCGCTATCAGCCCATGCGCTGATACGACTATGGGCACAACGATCGTCGAGTCGACGGGCCACATTTTGGTAACCTCGTGCTGCAGATCCAGATACTTCAGCATCTTCTCTGCTTCCTTACTGACGAGGTTACCATCGTGCGGCACGGCGATATCGACGAGCGTTGCACGCCTCGCCTCCCGGTCCACTATCACAATATCAGGTCTATTCGCAAGAATAGTCCTATCTGTAATAATGGACCGGTCCCAGTAGAGTGTGACATGACCGTTCTCGAGAACTGGCGGTGGATTGTACTTATAGTAAGGCACCTCGGTACCCACAAGGTTGAACTTTAAGGCAAGTTGCTGGTGGATAATCCTGGCTACTAGGTTGTGTCTATGCAGATACTCGGTGTTGGCAAGCTGCGAACAACCGGAAATCACATGTCTGAGGGACTCGCCAGGTTGGTGGCAGGCGCGGCAGATGTCAATGGTGCCGTCCTTCATTATGTGTTTCCTATGGTTGTTCGTCTTGACAACCTCATCTTGTATTGCAAAGACAAAACCCTCGGTTTCCCCGAAGAGGTCCCCGAAGCGTAGCCAGTGCACGGAAGCAAGTTGGTCTACATCCGGTCCCGTGAGAGACCGGAAGTACCTACCGTGCAGCTCCTTGCCTTTCCATACTTCCATGCGGTCCTCAGTGCTCAGTACAACCGGCTTCCGCCAGTTCTCTTTTCCCATGCTCAGCGGGGTAAGACCTTTATCGCTGGTGACGACATCGCGGTGCATCTCACAAACATCAGTCTTTTCCAAAAAGTACTGACGGAGATTGCATACCTCGCGGTTGTGCAGGTTCTTGGCATTTAACATACCTCGACCCCCACACTTCCGCGGGATATACAACCTCATGACCGATGATCGTGGGTGGTGCATACGGGATTTCGTCATCAGCGTCCTGACCTTTCTGTCCAGCGAGTCCAATTCGGTCTGAGTCCATCTGAGAATACCGAAGGTATATACGAGCACAGGCATGACCCAACCGTTATAGGCACGAATTTTATTGCCGCCTGACAAAAGGCTATTTAGCACTTTTGTAAGACGGTGAAAAAACTTTTCCTTAACTGATTGTTTCATGTCCGTATCCCGTATGTTGAGAGCCTCCGATATTCCCAGATATTTATAGGTTTCATCTTCGGAGAGAGCTCGAACATTCATGGACTCCGACAACTGTATGCCGCCGGAGTTCACGATCACACCTCGTTCCACATGGATGGTCCCACATTTTTCCAAGCCGAACTCCATTCCAATGTCGTTGCTGAAGCCTTCAGTTATCTTCATCATCGACATTAGTTCGGTGTCTGACTTGGCAAACAGTTTGAGGTCATCCATATAAAATAAGTGCGATATTCGAGAGCCTCCTCTTCGAAGACAGTAGCCCAGCTCTGAGTCCTCAAGCAGATTATTATTATTATTATTTGGTAATGAACTAGCAGCTTGCTGATGGGTTCATGTCTATGATGATCACTGGTGTTGCTAATTGTTATATTTCTTCGCTTTTTAAGTACTTGTCAAGCCTATTTTTGAATGTGTTTATTGAGGGTGCTTCAATAACTTCCTCGGGCAGTTTATTCCAGCTGTTTACGATTCTGTTATTCAGGAAGTGTTTTCTTGCTTCGGTTGAGAAGTTTGTTAAATTGAGTTTCAAGCTGTGACCTCTTAGGTGAGTGTTTGAGTTTAACACAAACATGCTTTCTAGCTCTGGGCAGTCATAGTGCCGCTTCAGTATTTTGTATGTCTCTATGAGATCTCCTCTATGTCTTCGTTGTTCCAGCGTTGTTAGTTTGAGGATTTTTAATCTTTGTTCATATGGTTTTTTTCTTAGAGTTTTTGGCAATTTTGTCGCTCTGCGCTGTACACTTTCAAGTAAATTTATGTCTTTGGTAAAATAAGGGTTCCAGATTTGAAAACCATATTCAAGTAGAGGGCGAATGTAAGTTTTGTAAATCTTTATAAATGTTGTCATTGTTAGTGCTTGAAAAGCTTTCTTTACTAAATATAGAAGTGAATTTGCTCGCTTTACAATAATTTCAATATGGTTTGCCCATTTCAGGTTATCTGTTATTGTTATACCAAGGTCTTTTTGTGTGTTTGTGCCTGTTAAGCTGATCAAACCCAGTTGATAGTCGTGTTTGGGGTTGTTTCTACCAAGGTATAGAACTGTGCATTTGTTGGGGTTAGTTTTAATAATCCAGTCTTGAGTCCATTTTGTGATTTCATCCAGAGCTTCCCTTAATATTCCACAATTCAAAACAGCATCAGCAGTGAGCTTGACATCATCAGCAAAGAGACTCGTTGATATTCCAAGGGGTTGGGGAAGATCAGAGATGAAGATCCCGAACAGTGTCGGAGCCAGGACAGATCCTTGAGGTACACCGCTGAGCACTTTACGAACATCTGATAGTAATCCTCCCACTCTCACTTGGTATGTACGTCCCGTTAGATAATTTTCCAACCATGTCAGCAGTTTACCACGTATTCCAAGATGCTCTAATTTTGCAAGTAATCGGCGATGTGGCGACCGTATCGAATGCCTTCTCAAAATCAAGATAGATAACATCGACAGGAATTTTAGCATCAAATTGTTTTGTCCAATAGTCAAGGCAAAGTAGGAGGTTAGAGATAGTTGATCGATTAGGAACGAATCCATGTTGTTGGTAAGGTATAATGTTTTCTGATTTTAGGAAACCTTGCAGTTTATTCGCAATGATTCTTTCCATGCATTTGCATACTATACTGGTCAGGCTTATGGGTCGGTAGTTAGTTGCCATCATCTTGTCACCTTTCTTGTATACCGGGGTTACGATTGAGTGCTTCCAGTTCATCGGTACAATTCCAGATTCAAAAGATGACATCATGATGTCATGTATAGCTGGTAGGACAATATCCGAGCATTTCTTTAATACAGCGCCCAGCAGACCATCGGGACCAGATGACGAGGCTGGATTTATGTTGTTGAGAGCGCTCTGCACAGAATCCTGAGAGAAAATAATGTCAGAGATGGAGTTGGTTACTCTACGTAGCGGGTCAAGGGCGACTGATGCAATAATAGCAGGTTCATGTGAATAAGCTTTATGGAATTCGTCAGCAAAACAGTTGGCAATGGTTTTTGGATCTACTGTCATGTTGCCTTGTGCGTCGCGCATAGCTGGAGGTATAGTGACTTTAGATGAAATCTGGCTGCGCATATGTGCATAAAAAGTTGTTTGCCCTGAGAGAACTATTCTCGATTCAAACTCGTTTTTTTTTTTTTTTTTATGGAACCTGACACGGTTGGCTACATCACCTACAACATCCGTGATGTCAGCCCATAACACAGGGTGAACTAGGTGCCATGTCAGTGCTTCCCTTCATTTCATGTCGGCTACACTAAACTGGACGGAAAACACGAACTATTTACATAGCCGTTTCGACCGACGTTTCGTTCAGTGCGGTGGTACCAACCCGGCCGGGATAAACCCTACCACCTAGTAAGGTAAGAAGGGAAGGGACCTACAGTTTAACGTGGAATCCGAACCACGGTCAGCCTCCAACGGTCGAGCGGTCACCCATCCAATCACTGACCGCGCTCAGCGTTGCTTAATAACAGTTGACTAACCAACCGCGCCACTAAGCTACCGAGGCTGACGAATTTTCTTATCCCTTAGTCGACTTTTACGACATGCGACGACGCTTCTTCGTCTTCTAGTAAGAGCAACACATTTATTGTTCAGTAGCCTGTATTCTTGGTAGTCAGCAGTAGTTTTATTTTTGGTATAGGTTTTCCACAACTTTGATTTTGTTTTAATCAAAGCTATGGTTTCTGCATCAATCCAGGGTTTATTACGCTGCTTCCTATGCTGCATTAGAGGAGCATGCTTCTCTATGTTTATATGCATGATTTTCTCAAATGTCGACCATTTTATTTGTGCGTCTGCGTCATGAAGATTAATGTCGAGATCTGAATTCAAATCTGTTCTGAGTTTCTCATAATCAATATTGTGCAGTGCTCTCCTTGGTTCCGGATTATGTGTTGTGTTAACATTATTTTGATACTGAATCTGGAAATACAGGCATACATGATCACTCTTTCCTATTGGTGTTTCTGTCCAAAGATTGGTTATCAGACATTCATCATTGCATAGGATTAGATCAAGCAGCGATGGTGTGTTGTTTTCCCTGAATCTTGTCGGTTGGGTCACAAGCTGAGCTAGACTACTGTCCAAAAACATGTCTTGGAATAACTCAGCGGAAGCGTCACATCTCTGTGATGCTGTCTATGGCCAGATTATGTTTCGATAATTGAAGTCTCCGGCAATCACCACTGTGTTGTTTTCAGCGGCTAGTTTAAGGTTGTTATAAAGTGAGTGGTCATGTTGTTGCCAATCTGAATGGTCCGGTCTGTATACTCCGACTAGTAAAAAATGGTGCTGACTCACCCGGATGTCCACGTAAAGCGCTTCCACTGAGTCTAGAGTATACCTGGTGTTAACATTGGCCGCTACTGGAATGCCGTTGATGTGGTTAATTATGTACATTGCAATGCCTCCGCCACGTTTCTTGCTGTGATGCTTCCGGTCGTGTCGAAACAGGGTGTACCCAGGTATGTGGTATGTTCCGCTGCGATCTGCCCTTTTGAGCCAAGTTTCGACCAAGATGACAATTGTGGGTTTTTTCATATTTATTTCAAGCAAAAGTAAATCAAATTTAGGTGGTAAGGAGTCCAGATTCGTGTATAGCAGGGTTATTGTTATAAAGGGCCAGGATATCGGCAATGCTACTCGTTTTTTGGAATCTTGACAATTGTCGGACTGCCTCTAATATATTTTATTGTGAGGTCAATCTCGCCGGCTTCCGTTCGTGCAGCTAGCTCTTTGCGTAATTCCAACAATTGGTTGCGCTCCATAGGTGTGCGATCGGACGCAACCGAAATGGAGCCTGTTATTTTATTTTTGTTTCTCAAAACATTACGTGCATCTAGCCTGGATTTGAATACAATTTTTACAGGCCTAGGCTTATCACCAGGTTTACCCAGTCGAATGACTTTCAAAATTTTGCTTTTTGGATCGTCTAGAGCACCCGTAAATGATTCATTAATTTTTTCCTCGTCTGATTTGACCTTATCTGATACAGAGCCAGTGGAACATTCTGGAATGTTATAGGCGATCACATTCCGGATTCTATAATCCCTTTCCTTAATTTCTTTTATGATTTCTTCGCTCGGGTCGATGGCAACTGGATTGTTTACCTTATTTTTGGTGAGTGCTGCGACTTCCAATCTCAGTTGTTCTATGCTTTTGATAAGTTGCGGAACTTGGAACAATCCTACCTTGCATCCAGAGCAGAGAAACATTAACACTCTGGCAGTCTTCGATGCCATGCACCGGGCTTCCATGGCGCTCATTTCACTGCATTTCATGCACAATTCTCGCTTACAGCCATCACACACAACAGCATCATTTCCGAGCACTTTTTCACAAGTGAAACACTTTGCCATTTTGTTGCCCACACTATTCGGGGTTGTCGAACATGAAGTTTGTATTTCAGGTTTATTTGGACGTGGAGTTTGATGAGCTGTCCTGATATTTCTCTGCAAGTGCTTTAAGCATATATCACATTTCCAGTTATCTCCAGTCATTATTGTAAATAGAGCTAATGAAACCCCGGCGCAATCTATATGTAATTTCGCAGAACAGACTGAACAGGTCAGGTATTGCTTGTTTTTTATGTCATCCTTGCACTTCTCACATGAGCCAACGGGAACACGTCGAACGGAGGGCATATTTCCAAAGTAAACTCGCAATGAATTTACTACAAAAAGGAATATACTATTTTCTTTGAATTACTTATTAATAAACTGAATAATATAATATTTAATGTTTGTAAATAAATTTTTGATGTGATAGCCGTGACAGCTGTCAAATTGGAAATTGTTAGATCGGTATTCCATAAAATAATACTTAATAACCAATAAAATATTTAATTAAAACTATAAAACTTAAATCTAAAATTGCAAATATCACATAAATTATGCATTTATAAATTATTCCCCATTTTTTTTTTTTAAGAATATTTAATTATTTTGAAATGCTTTTGTGAAATTGCGGTGAGTGCCCTCGGAACTCCGCTCCATTCCCAGTCCAAATATTATTAATTTTTGATTACTTTTTTATGTAAACCAACATGGATAGCTGTGCCGAGGAGCCAATGGTGCAGTCGAAAGAACCAAAAACACCTCTCCTCAAGAAACCACGCTCAGAGAGGCGCCATGCCAGAAGATTTGCGGACTGTTGCTTTATAGGCTGTAAGCCTACATAGCAGAAGAAATACAGGTTAAAATATTCGGGAAACACACTCGCCGGAAGACAATTCCACACCCTAGTGGTACGAAAAAGGAACGATTTTGAGTGTTCTCAAAATCTAAATGTCAATGACAAAAGGGTGTTCACTTTTTCTGCGGTGAGTGCTCCTAAGCAAAGTTGGATGGCAAGGAATAAGGGAAGCAAGTTCCTCCGAGCAGCATCTATGACAGCACTTGTAGAACAGACTGAGTGACCCTACAATTAGTCTGTAACTCAGACTCCAGACCATCAGTCGGGTCTCCCACCAGACGGACGGCTCGGCGCTGTATTGATTCCATGGACGCCAACAGACACTGGGGACTGCCTTTCCAAATGTTCCAAAGGTATTTTCTGTAATAAAACAATTAATGTTTACATTTTCAATTACAATATCGAAAACTTTAAAACCGGGAGGGCTTCCTCTTTTAAAAAAAAGAGGAGATCCTCAATTCGAACTGAAAGCATTTTTTATACAATGTCGACCAAATGAATAATTATTATTCAATCCTATTTTACTTCTATAACTGAAATTTATATTATACAGATTGATTAAGAAATGACTACCAAAGTCCTACAACATTTGTCCTCAAATACTTACCTAAAATATTTACCAAGAAGGAAATTAGCATATTAAAAGCTTGCAAATTGTCGCGAAGAGTGCAAGAAAGCTTTATTAGTTAATTGAAGAAGTCTGGAAAGAACGCGAACTTCCGCTGTGCATTTATGTAAATGAACAGGAAACTTGGTAGCAGAGTCACAGTGCAGTCATTTGAAAAGTATGTAAATTGTTAACGATTCATCTGGTTGTCACCCACGCAGTAGATGAGCAAAGGGCTATTTACTTACCAGCGAATAGCTAGTAAGTAAAGCGTCTTCGATTCGTGGTAAAATACGAGTATCATAAATTATTCTTAGATGTTTGAGGAAACCCCATGCCGATGGGTTGATTACTTCTCTACTTATAAGCGATCGACTGCACAGAATACTAAATAGGTACTGTCGACGGCAATCATTGCCGATGTTTTCTGATTTACCGCTCTATTCGTTGGGAAATATACATATATACATAGCGTTACGCCTGTTTCCCGGTGGGGTAGGCAGAGACAACGGATCTCCACGTGCCACGAACCTACACACCACACCTCTGACGCCTCTTCCACTCCCATAATGTTTTTCATGCATGCTCGTCGGTTACAGGTACTACGCACTTGACCCTTTTTGAGCACATGTCCGATCTGGTCCAGGTACGTGCGTTTAGGGCGACCCTTACCGACTCTTCCACCCACATTTGCTTCATAAATTTCTTCCGTTAGTCTCCTATCATCCATTCTTCCAACATGACCGAACCTCCGAAGTATTCCTTTCTCAATCCTTGTCACTATATCTTCTTTCAGCCCACAAAATATATATTATATATTTTATGAGAACCATTATGGGTGGCTGTGCCAATTAACCAAAAGTGCTCAACATAGTCAAATCCACTTCATCTCAAGAAATCACGCTCAGCCAGGCACCATACCTGTAGATTTGGGGACTAATGAAGCACTATGTAACTTGCTAATACGACATTTGTAGACCCCTTTTTTATGGATAGCGAGACATTTGGCATCGTTTCACCTACAAGTAGGTGTCTAACGATGCCCATGGATATCTGTGATGCACGGGGATTGCGAATGCTATGCCGGCCAGACAGGAGCCTTTCCACGCCCCTTTCGAAAAACCCCAGGCTGTACTTGGAAGGAAATAGATGGGCAGGGAGTGCGTTTCACATTTCCCCAGTTTAAAAATATCAAACACTCGACGGTAGATTATTCCACCCACACCCTAGCAGTGATTTAGTTATATCTGTTAGAAATTAGACGAAATTTTACGACCTAGACCAGATCGGGCATGTGCTCAAAAAGGGTCAATTGCGTAGTTCCCCTAAGCGAAGAGTGTGTTAAGAACATTTATGAGAGCGGAAAAGACGGCACAGGTGTGTCAGGATCATGGCACTTGGAGATAAGGATTCTCTGCTCATTGCGAAATGGGCGTTACGTTACGTGTGGACGTATGGACTGTTATCGACATCATATCCAGCCACTCCAACATCGTCCACCAGGATAGGAGAGAGGAGGCTTGAACATCGTGCCTTTCGCCGCTCCGCCCCGAGGATATTTGGAACACCTCCAGCCGACTCGCATCCGATGCTAACTTCACCTTGACGCCACTCTACTTGAGATAGCGACAAGGCGGATGGGCACAAGTGAGAGATGGCGAAACCGGCTTGATGCCTTCTGGAGGGGAGGCATAGCGAGATTCAGATTCAGATTCAGATATTTCAGATATAGCACAACAATAACAATATTTCATTGAGACATATGCCATATTCAATATGGTTCGTTATCATATTTTTTTTTGTCGTGTGTTACTATCTACCTAGAAGGAAAGAAAATCTAGCTAGGAAGGAAATTTAAATGAAATCGAATATGGTTCGTTCGACGCATATGACAAAAACCGCAAAAGAAAGACGCATTTAGCCAGATACTCAAACGGCCTAATACGCACATGGCCAGATACGCGATTGACCAGAAATGAAATACGTACATGGCGAGGCGAGATACGTACATGACATGACCAGTGAGGTATGAGGGAACGAAACGAAGCAAGGTGGCGGCTTGGCATCAGAGTCGAGGCGTTAGGTTAGGTTAGGTTCGACCGTTAGAGGCTGACCGTGGTTCACATAAAACTGTAGGTCCCTTCCGTCCTAATACCGTACTAGTTGGTAGGGTTTAACTCGCCCGGGTTCCGACCACAGCACTGAATAAAAGGTCGTTTGAAACGGCCATGTAAATAGTTGGTGTTTTCCGTCCAGTTCAGTGTAGCCGACACAACCAAAGGGAAGGACTGACATGGCACCTAGTTCAGCAAAGGTGTTATGGGCTGACATCATGAATATAGTAGGTGGTGTAGTCAACCGTGTCAGTTTCCATAAAAAGTCAATAATTGTGTAATTTTTCTTTAAAAAACCAAGATGAGGTGTCGTGGAACGCCCGACAGAAGTAAATCTTTGTATTTTTTGTTTGTTTTACTTTTTTTATATATTAATTGTTACTGCAATCTGTCTGTGAGCCGACATTCATCAGTTGTTGTGCATTTGAAATAGGTCTTGTATGGTAAGTGTCCATTGACAGTTCCATATACTTTATTCTCAGTCATCGTTGTATTTAAAATCCAATTAATAATAATTTAATTTTAATCGTGATAGCGCCATATGTGCGATATTCCTTTCAACTTATACAATGGTTCGACCTCAAAATACTCTCATGTTTCACTTTTTCTGAGTTAGGTCACCATCCTAAACGTGCGTTTAAAAGCTTCACTCCAAAAACTGTATTATTCAATTTCCTTTCACATCTTCACTGTCCAATTTCAGGGTTCCAGAATCTTAATATCCCCATTATAATATGGTAAACTCATATAAGTAATATCATGAAGGTTGACAGATTTATTTGATATTAAATGAATACAAACTTAAAATGCTAAAGTATATATACTACATCATATATCGCCTGAAGCCAAAAACAGATGAATCGATGGAAAAATCACACAGCAAGCCAAGTCGAAGTTATTCTTATAGTGTAGCACTCAGACATCGATTGGTAAATGTATTGATGCAGAAGAGAACCGATGCGGGAAATGCATCAAACGCAACGGTTTTTGTACGGTTTCAATATCACGTATATAAGAAACGGAAGAAAGATATACATATAGATAGAAAATGCTTTATTGCTCCAATAATCATTAAACATATAATAAGTAGATAAGAAAATTTACATAAATATGGTACCTTTTCATTTCATTTCATTTCATTTCATTAACATAGAAAGTATTATATTATAGTAACTTACAAATAATTAACCCATACTAACACTATTGAGCATTAATATTTACAGCATAGATAAACATGAATACTGAAAAATTTGAACATGCTGCCTATATACATTACCTACATCTGGTGTATAGTGCCATCGTCAATTTGATACTTAAATATATCAAGTCAATACAACAACAAATTAATGAAAGTTTATTACGCGACGGGTGGCCGAGTGGTTTGGGCATCGGCTTCTCATGCGAGAGGTCCGCGGTTCGAATCCCGTCGGCGTGTACTAATGAGTTTTTTCTGACGAAAAAATTTACGTGCATACCTACACCTGCTGCTTCACCGTTCGGAACCGGTGTAAAACTGTAGGTCCCTTCCCTTGCCCCTTACTAGGTGGTAGGCTCAAATTGTAGCCGACTGGGTTGATACCACCGTACTGGATGTAAGATGGCCGCATAGCAGCCTCGGTTGTGTTCTCCTCTAGTCCAGTATAGCGAGCAATCCAGAGAAGTCTCCGGCCGGTATGGCACCTACCTTCTCGGAGGTGATATTGGCTGGTCGGAGCATGCGCTTTGGCCCCTCAAACTCAGCCACCCATTCCGGATTACATAGAAAAAAAAAAATTACAAAGAAAAGTAATAAGTCATATTAAAAATCTAAAGATACAAAGTGTATTCAATTGTACTATTAGAGGCAGTTTTAAACCTACCAACCACGATTTTTTCTCACTAACCGCTCATTCCAAACGGTCCTGTTTGCACAGCCCCTAACTCGCCACCACAGTGCATCATAGTCGACAGTCTTGTAACGAATCGGTGACTCCTTAGGAAATATAGCGACAGCTCCCTACCATCCCTGTGATATACACCCGACCGCTCCGACGACTTGACTGCATTCTCATGTCTGCAGATAAGGGGCGCGTAGATTTTAGTGGGAAATGTTTCTTTTGAAGGAAGGAAAGGAAAACCATGTGAAAATAAAATTATTATATATGAACTACTTGTACCGTGTGGGGCCGGTACTTTAAAAGAATAGCCCCACTGCATCTCTCCCAGTGTATGTCGTAAAAGGCGACTAAGGGATATGACTCCCTTCCTAAATTAATAGGTGGTAGGGTTCAACCCGCCCGGGTTGTTACCACCGCACTGAATGAAAGGTCGGTCGAAACGGCTATGTAAATAGTTTGTGTTTTCCGTCCAGTTCAGTGTAGCCGGCACGACCGAAGGGTAGCACTGACGTGGCACCTAGTTCACCCGGTGTTATGGGCTGACATCACGGATGTTGTAGGTGATGTAGCCAACCGAGTCAACAAATAAAAAAAATGGAGCTATAGTGTTTTCTGTGATGGGCAAAAGTAAAATAGACAATAAAAATGGTTAATGTCGTAAAATTGAATCCGAGAGATATGATAGAGAACTGATTGCTCCACAAATATATACATCTACCTATATTTATATAATAAAAATTTACAGTGTCTGTAAATTAACGATTTTTGCAAAAAAAAAAAGACTGGGAGACGGGCGGTATAAATAAAAGAGCGTACAAAAACAATTTTTGAAATTTGTGTCTGTCGGTTTGCCGGTTTGTTTGTTCGTCTGTGCGTGTGGGACCATTTTAAATTTCCTACCAGAACTAAAAGTTCTACAACAAACTTATCAAATTCTAAATTATATTTACAGTGGTGAAAGTGTATTAATTTAAAACAATATTTAACAAATATTAATAAATATTTATAAATATTAATACATATTTGTTAATAACATTGTATCAAATAAATTCCCCCTCTCACATTATAAGCCAAAAGAGATAAAAAGAGATAACAATCCCGCGATTGTTTTTGGATGATCGCTCCACACTCCCTGCCAACTTGCAGGGCACGCTTGCGAATATTTCAATTCCTCCAGCGAAACTGTTTGACATGTTTTCGATTTGTTGCGCTATGAAATATCGACATCCATAAGTTCGACGTACGGTGCGCCGTATCGTTTGTACTTTTGAAAGATTGCTTGTGGAAAACTGTTTCGTGCAGTTTTGGAATTCACGAGTAGTGTAGCTACGTAATAGGTATGTAAATAGGTTTGATAAGTTGGCTATAGTGACAAAGTTCTATTTTTTTATATAATTTCATCCATAGTATTACCTACGCTTGGACAAGACGGTACGGAACCACTGCTTTCCACCGCATTAATAATTAATCGTGGTTCTTTGGTGTTTTTAATGTAGAGATTTATTATTCGACTTGTGAATTCAATTCTAGAAGTAACAGATCCCTGGATAATGTCCTTGACGAAACATTTAAAACGGATTTGCCCACCCAATTTCCCAGCGATCCATTTATTATGCCCTGTTTATTCAGAGCCAGTTTATATTCCACTCCATCATCGGACGGAACCCTGCTTGCTTCCCGTGTCCTCTTTTTGTCCCTCAAGGAGGAAATGAAAGAAATTCGCCAAAAACAAAAATAAAATTAATGCCCCAACGTCACAGACACCCGCGGACCCGGGATCCATACGATACGTTGATTAGAAATATGTTGATACTATGAATGCGCACGTTATTGTTTATTGATAGAGTATATCTTTTTGAAATTATGTTGAAGTTTAAATCAGAAATAAAACAAATAAACAATTATTAAATTTAAATTAAACCAAATCTAAATATTCCGTGTTTTCCGTCCAATTCAGTGTAGCCGGCACGACCAACGGGAAGCACTGACACGGCACCTAGTTAACACGGTGTTATGGGCTGACCAACGCGGATGCTGTAGGTTATGTATCCAGCCATGTCAGTTTCCATAAAATAACAAAATGAAAAAATCTTCAAACAAGAGAAACGAAAAATGCATTGCATTGAAAATTATTGTCACAAAAAATGCATTATAATAGTTTTATTTTTAATAATTTCTGGCATGACAACTACGTATGGTTTAGTGTTACTAAGTATGTAATTACCTTCACTACACGATAGTCCTCTATATATGTATTTAATGAGGTAAGGACTTTTGCAGCGAGACCCTAGTCTAATGCCAGACAAGATCGCGAAACTTTTTAATTGACCTTGGAATGTATTTTTATTTTTTGAGAAGCAGAGAAGATGTTAAAGTATCTGGATCTGCAGCACGAGGTTACCAAAATGTGGCCCGTCGACTCGACTATCGTTATGCCCATAGTCGTTTCGGCGCATGTGCTGATAGCGAAGAGCCTCGACTACCACCTTAAGAAGCTCTCACTGAGTGTTTGGGTCAAGGGCCAGATCCAGAAGGCAGCCCTGCTCGACACTGCGCGTATAGTCCGGAGGTTTCTTTCTTTGGGACCCGGCCATCGGAAGCCTGGGCTCGCCCCGCCGCCGGTGGTGGAACGTCCGTTTGTTTTTTTATCAATTTTAGGTTTTAATTTTGTAAAAATGTAAAATTTATATAAAAAGGAATGTGTAAATAAATGGAAAATAAATAAATAAATATACAAAATCCTTGCATTTTTCCTCACGAGTAAATAAATATTTTTATGTTTTGATGCATCGTAGGGGCACCCCCGGCCGTGCTCTATTTGCATTGGGAATGAGATAATATCAAAAAAATATAACAGGAACTAAATCTTAAAATAAGTTGTTTAGAGAGCCCCCCTCTTGGCAATTTTCCTCTCGCTTTTTTTAATGTTTCCGGAAAATAGGAGTTCTTTGAATTGGAAAGCGAGTTTATTCTTTGATATTTTTATATTATACGCGATTTGATATTAATTTCAAATCGCAACGCTGGTTTTGGTGTAATTTTCATTTCTCGTATAGGCCGAAATTATTATTATTATTATTTTTTTTTATTGAAACTGAAATGGTTGGCTACATCACCTACAACATCCGTGATGTCAGCCCATAACTCCGGGTGAACTTGGTGCCACGTCAGTGCTTCCCTTCGGTCGTGCCGGCTACACTGAACTGGACGGAAAACACAAACTATTTACATAGCCGTTTCGACCGACCTTTCATTCAGTGCGGTGGTACCAACCCGGGCGGGTTAAACCCTACCACCTAGTAATATAAGAAGGGAGTCATATCCCTTAGTCGCCTTTTACGACATACACGGGGATGAGAGATGCAGTGGGGCTATTCTTTTAAAGTACCGGCCCCACACGGTACAACAATTTGTTTTGTATCCGAAATTCATGAATATGATTAATATGTAGCTCCCATGTTTTAAACTTTAACGTTAGCCGTTAGCTCTGATGTTTGTTTTCGCGTTTCAATTGTAAAATAAATTGTTATTTTAATTAGATTTTAATTGCTTCACTCATACATTACTCATATGTTCAATACCCTTATGTAAATTAAATATGTATACGTATTTGAATTTCTAAACATGGGTAAGTCCATTTTTGTCAAAATGACTAATTTGTCAGCCTCGGTAGATCAGTGGTGCGGTCGGTCGACTGTTCGCGGTCAGTACTTGGATGGGTGACCGCTCGACTGTTGGAGGCTGACCGTGGTTCGGATTGCACGTAAAACTTTAGGTCCCTTCCCTTCTTAGGGTTTATCCCGGTATCACCGCACTGAATGAAACGTCGGTCGAAACGGCTATAGTTCGTGTTTCCCGTTCAGTTCAGTGTAGCCGACATGGAATGAAGGGAAGCACTGACATGGCACCTAGTTCACCTGGTGTTATGGGCTAACATCATGCATATTGTAGGTGCTGTTGACAACTGTGTCAGTTTCCATAAAAAAAAAATGGAGCTAACAACACAAATAAATTCAGCTTTTAGGGTTCAGTACCTACCCCAAAAGAGGAAAAAAACGGAGCTCTTATAGGATGACTCTCGTGTCTATCTGTCTGTCTGTCACAGCTTATTTTCTCCGAAACTACTGAACAAAAAAGTTTTAATTTGGTACATAATATAGAGTTAGATGACCCAATCACGGATCTATAACGTAAATGAATTAATTAGATTTTTTTTCAAACAACCACAATTTGCAATGCGGGGGCATACGACCGAATGTCTATAGGCACCTTAGACACCTTATCGGTGAAATAAAATGTGATTTTTGGACTAAGGCACATTTAGAACTGGGCCCTTCATTTCTAAGTACGATTTGTTTTGTTACTAAAATGAAACATACTTTTAGGGTTTCGTATCCGGTACGGGACCCTATTACTAAGCCTACGCCGTCTGTCTGTCTGTATGTCTGTCTGTCCGAGGGCTGTATCTCTTGAACCGTAATAGGTAGCCCGTTGAAATTTTCACAGAATATGTGTTATTATTGCCGGTATAACAACAAATAACAAGAAAAAGTCAAAAATTCATGGGGGTTCCCATAGAAGAAACTACAAATTGTATGCGCGCCATCTACCGAAAAGAGTATGAAGCATTTTAGCCATTATTATATATTTTAACTAACCATGAATGAATTAATATGAAGCATTTCATAAACACGCCATAGATGGCGTGAGTGGCGCTGACCGTGACATGACGATATGGAGCCCTCGGTGCGCGAGTTCGACTCGCACTTGGCCAGTTTATTCACCATCTTTCACCCGCGTCGTCTGTCCATCACACCAGGATCAGAATCTATATTCAGTAAGGATGGTAGCCAAACTGGGCATCTTCCTTCTTGCAATTCGTATAAAAAATCTGTTTGTAAGCTACGTGTTAAATAAAATTCATTCTTTCGCATTCGGGAACCTACAAAGGATAATTTCCTAGTAGAACTTACTACGTACAACTCATTCATACATAGTTACTCAGTGATTGAGAATAATATTTCTGCTTCAGGAGCGAGCGCGGTCAAAACTTTCGCTTCCATAGTCATTAATATCCAGAATGGGGATCAACTTGTTCAAGAGGTGAGAAAAAAATATTTTGAGCACTTTTTTTTCACATAATATACAAAAGTGTCGAAAAATGTGAAAAACTTTACATAAATAGTGACATGTAAAAAATCAATTTCAGTTTCACATGCAGAATCAGTTTTCTGTGAAATATAGAGTTTAGTAAATTAAAAAAAATAACATACAGACGAATTGAGAACCTCCTTCTTTTTGGAAGTCGGTTGAAAATGAGTCCGCCTTTTGTACAATTTTGTATTGGAAAGCAATAAGGTATATCCTATTCTATTCTTTTCTTTTCTATAACTACAAATTAACGATTTTCGGTGATTTTTTCGTTTACTTGTGCTGTTTATATTACTTTGCTTCTTGCCATATTTCGCAATTCTAGGTCAACGGGAAGTACCTTATAGATGTTGCTGAGTGAGTGTGCGAGTATTAAAATATGTGACATAAATGGCCGCATCTTTTGATTGGCGTTGAGAAGTTTGGATTTTTTCACCTCCAAGGGACCATTATACATTGAAATTTTATATTAATTTCAACTTTATAACTCTACCAGGCTCGGAGAAAAAGACCCTTGACAGGCGGGCATATGGACGGACGGAAAACAAAGTGATCCGACTAGGTTTCCGTTAAACCGTTAAACCTTAAAAAATTACATCAGTGATGAATGATACCCATCATTTTTGAATTTATCACAAAACAATTATGAGGTCCAAAAAATACATAGTTATATTTTTGTTAGAAAAATGCAAAGCGAAAATCATTGGAAAAATTATATCCCGGCCAGGATTTCTGGGTATTTATTTCTTTGTTCGCTTCCGATACGGACAACTGATCGGAACTCGCTACGATAAGTTTGAGAATTATTCCTGTAGTTCGATTCCAAGTAACGGCTTGCAGTCCCTCCCGCGCGGGAAGCCGCTGACCTTGGCAGGAGACACCGGTCAACAGCCGCTAAGACTTGTGCTACGTCGTAAAATATTACTACAGATATGTAAACATTAATGAAAAATTTCGGCACTTTAGTATGCAGATAGTAAAACAAAAATATTTTAAATTAAAAGTCGTAGAACAAAATTTGTCCAGTTTAAGCTGTAGAATCACCTTCTTTTGTGGGTACTAGAACTAATAATGTAACACCGTGTAAATGTCAGTATAAATTTTTTTTTTCTATTCAATACACATTATGCCACTTAATAGGTGGCAAGGGCGCTATTCCTCCATTCAACACGGTGTACCTACATTTTTACAGAGGATCGGAACCATCGAGCAGTGGGTGAAGGTATGCACGTAATTTTTTTTCAAATCAGAAAAAAACTCGTCTGTGCATAACGGTTTGATTCGAATCTCGGACCTCTCGCAAGAGAAGCCGACGCCCAGACCACTCGTTCACCCGCCGCATATGTAATTATGCATGTATTTATCATATAGTAACGTATCAAGTGACAAATTGTTTCGAGAAAATATTGAGCGTGTAAAACCTGTTAGAGTTACGACTTGCGGCGAATGGCAACGTTTGAGAGACTCTAAGCGAAGCGAAGCAATCTAAAGATAATTCTCCGATATGGCACCTTCTCGGTGATGGAACTGGCTGGTCGGAGCATGTGCTCTGGCCCCTCTAACTTTAATAAATCTTAAGATACTGTAAAATCAAATATACATATATTGTCTACGTCAAAGAATTTTATGGTGAGCGATATTGTGAAATATTCCCTAACAAAAGATATATTTTATAATAGCTTCATCATCTGTGACGCGCTTGACTATCAAGCAGCAACTAAGGCACGAAGAATTACCTAATGCATGGATCGGTGGAAGAGACGTGCAAAGGTCAGAGGTGGCCAGCCTGTCGAACTTTATCACGGAATTTTTAACTTATCCCTTCGCTTAGTCACCCACCTTTGACTTCATGCACGGCGAAATATACAGTGGGACTATTATTTTTAAGTACCGGACCAACACGGTACCGGATTAAATAAAAATAAATAAATATCTAAATGAAATACTTGGAATCGACCGCTGGAGTGCACTCAGACCTTACGCGGGCGGAGTGAATTTAGTAATTTTAAAAGTTGTATTGAAATGCACAGTGGAACGTATCGATACCGGATAAATATTTTATGAATTTTAAAATCGTTAATGGCTCAATCATTGAGGTATTTAGAGTTCCGTACCCAGCGATGCAGGCAGGAACCCCGTCCGTCCGTCCGCCCGTCCGTTCGTCCGTCCGTCCGTCCGTCCGTCCGTCCGTCCGTCCGTCTGTCTGTCTGTCTGTCTGTCTGTCTGTCTGTCTGTCTGTCACACGTGCTATCCGAGGCGATTTCTTGAAGTTTTTATCTAAAACGGTTGCAGAGAAAATATTGTTGACGGGCGGGCAAGGGGCGACAGCGCGATCGCTGCCAGTTTTACACCGGTTCCGAACGGTGGAGCAGCAGGTGTAGGCATCCCCGTACATTTTTTCGTCAGAAAAAACTCATTGGTAAACCCCGATTGGATTTGAACCTCGGACCTCCCGTAAGAGAAGCCGACAATGCCCATACCCTCCGCATCCCTACGGTCACCCGCCGCACTCAAAATTAAGCAAAGTTGATACCCGTGAGCTCTCTATTTCTAATTCCTCCGGCTCTATTGGTTCCCAGTCATGCATAAGATTTTTAGGATTCTATATTGATCCAACTCTAAGTTGGAAAAGTCACATAGACAAACTATGTGACAAGATGGCTAGAGCTATTTACGCACTAAGATAGTTACGCCGCTTGATTGGTCCGGAGGTGTTGAGACAGTCCTACTACGCATATGTACACTCACTACTATCGTATGGAGTAATCCTGTGGGGTAACTCAACCGATGCTGAAAGAGTGCTAATACTGCAAAAACGAGCGATAAGGTTATTAGCCAGTGTACCGCGAACAACATCTTGTAGAGACTTTTTCAAACTTTTGGTATTCTAACTGTGTGCTCTCTATATATATATGAAGTAGTGATATATGTACGCAAGAACATTAATTCTTTTGAGTTTAATGGCGCAAGTCACAATTACAACACCCGTAATTCAGAGCGCTTAAAATCTGTTGCGCACAAATCGCCAATGGCTGAAAAAGACCCTGACGTGATTGGACCCAAATTGTACGAAAATGTTCCTGATACCATAAAATCAATAAATAGTGACAATGTGTTGCCGAGTCAGCCGAAAATATTTCTCTTAGACAATCCATTTTATAAGTTAAGTGAATTTTTTCTTACTGTAAATAAAAATTCTGCTGACTGATAATAAAATTCAAATTGTTTATAACTCAAATTTTATTAATAACTTGACTTAACCCTATGTTCTATGTTGTTGTATATTTTATTATCTTGACTTAATATTTTAAATTTTTTGCTTAGATATAGTATGTTATATTTAACATAATGAAACTTAGTATGTAAGTTATATTTAAAAAAAGCTCTGTAAGGTTTCTTACCCGGTTCTTCCTTATAGATTGCACTGCTGAACGGGACATGACAAAAAAAATAATGATAATGATAATGATAATGACGAACCATACTGAATATGCATATGTCTCAATGAAATATTGTTATTGTTGTGTGTTCTTTATGGCGAAATAAATATCTGAATCTGAATCAATACAACTAATAACAAGAAACAAGTAAGGCTGCATATTTCGGTGCAAGGATATATGCAGATTTTATTGTCCGGAACTTTTGTGCCAGATTGGTTTTAGGATTCCTTATCACGCTGCTAGGTCTAGTGATCTGTTTCACCTCAGTCTCTGCCGTACTAATGCTGGTATACGATCTCCATTGAGAAGAATCTGCCAATCATATAACCAATCACTAGGGTCCCTTGACATACTGAATACTGCCAAGAGAAGGTTTAGGGATGACGTCATAGCTGTCATAACTTCAATATCAACTTCTTCCGATATTATCGCCCACTGATCATTTTACCTATTATAATAAAACATTTTTCTATTCTTTCTCTGTGTATGTGATAAGAATGTTATTTTCTTTTCTTTTTATCTATCACCTACTCTCTTACCTGTGTGTGTGGTTGCTGCTCCTCATTATAATCGTAATTTGCTGTTTTGTATGCTGTGTACTTGCCTTTGCCTTTTTCTCTCATGATTTCTTTTCTTTAGGTAGGTTTATTGTTACTAGTTTTTAAATAATTAAAATTGTAACGTCCCTCTATAATTTTCTTTGTGAAAAACGCTGCTGGGCATGTATTTATTCTTTGTTATTATGTTTGCTATTGTTTTTTATTTTATGTACATGTCTGTTTGTTTTTCCAAAATAAATAATAAATAAAAAAAAATTATAAAAAAAAAGGACCGTGCATGTATGAATATATTCTTTATTGAACACCAATTTAAACAAATTAGGCACAATAGGCGAGCTTAATGCCGTGAGGCATCATATTATAACTAACCTTTCGTATGTCGGAGAAGTACATGCATGCGAACAAGAATAGTTTGTGGACTTTGTGGCAATGTTTTAAGAGTAAAGCAATATGACAAAACTACAAACGATTACTACATAAAATACTTTAATACGCATATATATTTGTATATAGTATAATAGACTTACATATTATGTGCATTAACCAGTGGTACTGATGTTCAACACAATCAACTGAATGACAAGAGAGAGAGAGAGAAGAGGGGAGTTAAGATAATTATATAAGCAATATAAATGTATTTACTTGACTGACCGTGCCAAGGTGAAATGTGGCTAATCTGTTGCACTTTGGCATGGCATCTTCTCCTTATTCCACATTTAAATGTTACCCAAAAGTGCGTATTCCCACAAAAAGAGTTTTTTTTAATGTTAGAACTTTTCCACATTTGCAATTTTTCACCAGAATTCTCCAACACATAAGATAAATCAGCAAGATTCATCTCTTCTTCGCCTGAATATCTCATGAAAAACCTCCGAAAGGGCGTTGCTTCTGGCTCCTTACCTTTCGCGGAAATAGCTATTATAGCATTCAAGATTCCAAGCAGGTTTCAACAGAATTTGGCTTGTTTCTTTCCCTCGACAAGATAAATATGACCCGTGGCAGATTATATACAAATTGGCGAAATTCATAAATGCTTTGTCGGCACCAAGAATTAAGTCAGTGGAATTAAGGGGACGAGGCGGAAGTAGAAGTTGAAGTAGAAAGGTAAGCGTCTACATGTCATAGTAATGAAACGCAACGCACGCATCGCATCAAATGGATTTTTACGATTTCGGCAACGTAGGTACCTATATTCTACTAATATTATAAACGCGAAAGTTTGTGAGGATGGGTGGATGTATGGATCTTTGTTCCTCTTTCACGCAAAAACTACAGAACGGATTTTGATGAGACTTTACAGTACTATAGCTTATGCATCAGAATAACATGTAGGCTATATAGCATCACGCTATATAGCCTTAGGGCTCAGCAGTATCAAATAAAGTATAGTATGGACGGGAGAGAGAGAATATAAAAGACAAGAAAAACAAAAGCCTATCAACGTCACATACAAACTTGAATTTCGAATTCTGTTCGTTTTTTTAAATCCACGCGGACGAAGTCGCGGGCAAAAGCTAGTATGTACATATATGTGTTCGTTTGTTCCCTCTCAGAACCTATCCTTATAAAAGTGTAAACAAAGAAATGTCAGTAAAAAAAAATCAGCTTTTCTTTATATTATATCAGTAAATTATTATTCAGGAAACATTGTCTCCAAAATACATAGCAACATCGTTGTTTACATTTTAACAACATCATTGTTAAAATGTTTGGTCTTGAATTAAAAATTCGCGTTTAGTATAACATGCCACTACCCTAATATCTCACTCAAGGAATCCAAGTGGACTAGCGAGTGTTTTATAATCCATTATCGTGGAATCTTTCCACAAGGGATTCAAGTAAAATAGAAAGTCCACTTCGATCCCTTGAGGGATAATGCCAAGGGAGCAAGTGGACGATGGGATCCGATTTCAACATAATACGAAAATGTTGTCATAGGCTAGATGTATTTTTTCAAAACATTTTAGAAGGATTAGAAGTACTGCCCACTGCGTCCACCCACGGCAATCGAAATGCCGACGCTGGCCGATGCGAAAGCCATTTTCGTTTGTATTTTCATGACGTCTCGAAATTTTGGCATTCCAAACGAACTATATAAATAATACTCATATTATGCGTTTGATGCGATGCGTGCGTTGCGTACTTTGCCGAAATGGGGACCGTACGCATTGACTGTCGTGTTGCCGTTGCCGTGCTTTTTAAATACTGTATGTAACTCCGTACTGGATGTAAGATGGCCGCAAGCAACCTCGGTTGTGTTCTCCTCTAGTCCAGTATAGCCAGCAATCCAGAGAAGTCTCCGGTATGGCACCTACCTTCTCGGAGGTGATATTGGCTGGTTAGAGCATGTGCTTTGGCCCCTCCGACTCAGCCACCCATACCGGATTACATAAAAAAAAAATGCCGTGTTTCTATCCATTGCCTCGTACTGCGGCGGCAGTTTATTTGGCGGGTGGTTGGTGCCGTCTTGACTTGGAGTCTCGATCTCGAGTTCGATTCCACCCAATGATTTTTTTTATGAGGAAGAAATATACGTGAATGCCTTCACGTGCTGCTTCACTGTTCAGAACCAGTGTATAACTGCAGGTCCCTTCCCTTAGATACTACGTGGTAGGCTCAATTGTAGCCGACCACAACATCCGTGATGTTGTGGTCGGCTAGCCCATAACACCGGGTGAACTAGGTGCCATGTCAGTGCTTCCCTTCGTTTCTATCTATTTCTATATAAATAATATATTGTTTAGTGATAGAGAACCCTCGGCACGCGAGTTTGACTAGTCCGTTTTAATCATAGACCTTACCAAACTAGATTGACGCGGTGCTAAATAAGTATTTTCTCCAAAATCGTGCCCCAAAACTCCGGCATCCCCTCTCCCTTGCTTGCAATACCGACAATCCTCGTAGAGCGGAGAAAGACGGCGAGAAAACGATTTGTTTCTTTTTAACACATTAGGGCCTTATCTGCTCATTTCTTTGAGCGGCTCGTCGACGCGCGCATACGTTCACTCGCAGCCGTATGCACGAACTGACTACCAGGCCTCGTACCAGGCCAATCTTATTCCTTTTTAACCGACTTCAAAAAAGGAGGAGGTTCTATGTTCGGCTGTATGTATTTTTTTTTATGTATGTTCAGCAATATCTTCCCTAATTGTGAACCGATTTCGATGATTCTTTTTGTGTTCGGTTCAGTCTAGCTCCAAGGTGGTCCCATTTTTTTTTTGGTCAAGATCGGATAGGAAAGTGAGGCGGAATGGCGAGGCCGAAGGCCGAGCGATTCCGCCGAGTACATTAATAGCACAGAAAAATTACTAAAAAAACTGTGAAATAAAAAACTATTTAAATAAATATAAAAACCGCCTTCAAAAATGTATGAAATAAAAAAATAAAAATCGAACCCTAGAGTTGAAGGCGGTGGTGCTAAAGCAAGCAAAAATAACCGACCGCCTTCAACTCTAGGGTTCGATTTTTATTTTTTTATTTCATACATTTTTGAAGGCGGTTTTTATATTTATTTAAATAGTTTTTTTTAAGTTCATATTCCTTTTGGTCTAGCAAACCCAGAGCCTCAGCGCCGCGTCTATCTAGTTTAGTACGGTGGTCTTTTTAATTCACAAATCCAAATGTGTCTTAAGCAGGGGCCTCGTCTTTTGTTAAAGTGCCAGCCAGGTAGACTTTAAGCCTTGAT
Source organism: Nematopogon swammerdamellus (assembly GCA_946902875.1). Taxonomy (NCBI): domain Eukaryota; kingdom Metazoa; phylum Arthropoda; class Insecta; order Lepidoptera; family Adelidae; genus Nematopogon; species Nematopogon swammerdamellus. The sequence goes on from OX336353.1 coordinate 1,129,827, forward strand.
TTTTCCGCCTCGTTTCCCACTCCGCCCACGCTTGCTTATCCCTGCGTGCTTACTTTTGTATCTGTTTAAAATCATAAGCAAAATTATACAGAGAAACGGTAAGACTCCGTGTGTCTATGTGTCTTTCCGTCCGTTCATCCGATTGTCACGGGGCCTTAGCTTTTGGATTTGAAAACCGGCCAAGTGTGAGTCGAACTCGCGCACCAAAGAGTTCCGTATAGCCATGTCATGGTCAGCGCCACTCACGCCATATTTTTATACAGCGATTTAAATAAATGAAAATAAATGAAAAGAATTAAACTTTGATTATATGGGATGTAAGGGATATGAATTCCTTTTTAAAGCACTAGGTGGTAGGGTTCAACCCGCCCGGGTTGGTACCACCGCACTGAATGAAAGGTCGGTCGAAACGGCTATGTAAATAGTTCGTGCTTTCCGTCCAGTTCAATATAGCCGATGGGAAATGAAGGGGAGCACTGACGTGGCACCAAGCTCACCCGGTGTTATGGGGTGGCATCATCACAGATGTTGTAGGTGATGTAGCCAACCGTGTCAGTTTCCATAAAAAAAATATATAAAATCTACGATAATGATTTATATAGTTTTACTTGCCTACCTACTATAATACATTATAAATTATTTAGAATATTGTTTCAATCATTCCAGAAATACGAGACCCTGGCCGCCCAAAACAGATTCATCCTTTCCCAACTTTTTATAATGCAAGACCTGTACATGAGAATGTCCTGAAGTTGACCGCCCGCGTCGACGCCGCCCACTGGCCGTCGGTTAGTATGCAGCACCTCCGCCGCTGCTCGCTGTACGGTACGGAGTCATTTCCTCGAGCGTGGCTGTGACGTCGCTGTGACGTGACATCACGCCTGTCTGAGCACGGACACAGGAGGTCGGCGGCTGACTATCCACTAGACGCTATAGCGATTTATTTTTATTTTTATTATTAGTTTATAGCGGAATTTAATGTAAAAATACATATAAGAGTTATTTGTTTGGAGTTTCTCAAAAAATATTTTATTCGAGTAAACGAGTGCAATTTAAGAAAATACTCGTTTATTCAGTACAAACGTATCTAGCGTAAAATTAAATATAATTTAACTGTTTCATAAAATTCCTAAAATTACTTTCGGTTACATTTTTTTAAATTAACAAACAATTAAAAAAATTTAGTGTAACATTTGTCTACGTACAACCATTATTTAAAATTCAAATTCTTTATTAACTTTTAAGCCAATTTCGATTTATATAAATTAATCACTTAAAACATTAAATAAATATAAAGTAGTTTTAAAAAATCACAATGAACATTAAAATGCTAATTAATTATTAGTTTCAATGATAAAAATTAGTATTAAAATTTGGAATACGTACTTACCTACATATTTCTACACGGTGTTTTTGTTAATACCTTCAGCGCTTAAGGGAGTTATTCTATAGGTACGTCAAGATGACAAGTTTTGCAAAAAAAAAAAAAAAAAGAAAGTAGGTGAAATAATTAAATAAAAACCTTCTCCATAACGTGTTTAATTTTATAACCACAAAATTAATGGCGATGGTGATTTTTTTTCGAATTTCATTACAATTCTTCAGTTTTAGAAAGATACAGGATCACAAAGTCCACTCGTATATTTGCATCATCAACTTCCGCAGCGCCTAGTGGAGAGCCGACCTAAAGTAGGACACAGAATATTCGTAGGTACAAGATTATTTTTAGCGGAAATTCGATGTACAAAATGTTGGAAAGCCGGTAATGGCGTATTGTTAAATTTTTGCGTACGCCATTAGCAGGGTTAATTACCCTGTCATCTCTTGAACATTTACATTACGAAATACTTAGCATACTTTCGGTTAACCAATATACAAATTTAAATATTGAGTACTTATTTTTTTTTTTATGAAAATCAAACATGGGTGGCTGTGCCGATGGACCAATGGCAGGTCAGGCGCACTCCACACTTTAGGTATGAAGCTACAAGTACATCGGCGGGCCCGGCTTGACGGGCTTATTCAATGAAACGTGCCGAGTCAGAAGAGATAGAGTTACTCGTTAGAAAGAGAAGCGTGTTGTAGGTGAATATAATTTCAGGCAAGCAGCACTGTGCGAGCTGATTTGCACTTTATTGATTCGTTGCAAGCGATTTGTGTTTCTTTGTAGAGTGATCCCTGTAGTAGGTCCGATCCCCTGCCCTTTCCTTTTTTTTTTTTTTTGTGGAAATTGACACGGTTGGCTACATCACCTACAACGTCCGTGATGTCAGCCCATAACACCGGGTGAACTAGGTGCCATGTCAGTGCTTCCCCCTTTGATCGTGCCGGCTACACTGAACTGGTCGGAAAACACAAACTATTTACATAGCCGTTTCAACCGACGTTTCATTCAGTGCGGTGGTACCAACCCGGGCGAGTTAAACCCTACTACCAAGTAAGATTAGGATGGAAGGGACCTACAGTTTTACGAGGAATCCGAATCTCGGTCAGCCTCCAACGGTCAGCGGTCACCCATCCAAGTACTGACCGCGCCCAGCGTTGCTTAACATTCAATAGCGACAGTTGACTGTCTGCACCACTGAACTATCGAGGCTGACGGACTAGGTGGTAGGCTCAAATTGTAGCCGACTGGGTTGGTACCACCGTACCAAGATGGCCGCATAGCAGCCTTGTTTGTGTTCCTCTAGGCCAGTATAGCTAGCAATCCAGGGTAGTCTCCGGCACTCACCTTCTCGGAGGTGATATTGGCTCGTCGGAGCATGTGCTTTGGCCCCTCCGACTCAGCCACCCATACCGGATTACATAAAAACATATTTTTTCCAGAGTGGACTTCCGCAACGGCCCTCCCGTACACTGGGCGGTGACAGACGACCTCGGCAGCCGAAGCCACTTCGTGCTGAACGAGGCTTCTCCGGCGGACGCCCACCTCGCCGTCACGAAGGTCTCCCGCAAGGACGAGGGCGTCTACAGGTGCAGGATCGACTTCATCAACTCACCTACTAAGAACTATAAGGTCAACCTTACTGTTGTTGGTAAGTTTATCATACGTTTTGAGGACTGCAAAACTGAACAAATAAATATAAAGAATTAAATCTCTTTCTTCATTAGATAAATGCAAAGCCGAAAATGAAGAGAATTAGTAAAGTAAGTAAAGTAAAGTAAAAAACGTTTAATTCTCGATCACGAGGCAGTACAATAAATACACCTTAAAATAACAAGTTGACAATATGAAGCTAGCCTAAAAAATAAAGATATACATACAGTGCCCACCCCCATGACCGGAAAAGGATGTGACACAGCATGTGACTCCATATAGCTAGGTAGCTACATGGAATCGCTGGTTTTAAGCCACACCCAGTATAAAATAATACTTAACAAATAAGAAAATAACTACCCTTATATGTATAACCCAAACGCTATGCCCAAAAAATTAACTAAGCAAATCCTAAGACTACACCGTACTCTATAGTAGTACAATTACATAATTATCTGTATCTATTATATAAAACTAATTCTAATTCCTAATTCCTAATACAAACCCAGTCAAGTCTCACACATAAATAAATGATTAAAACACAACAAAGCATTCGAACCTTTTTGTTTGAGACGCCAGCGCGTTGCTAATTCTGCCACAGGGTCGATGACGTATCTCTCTAAATTTTCGAACCGTTGCTAGAATTTCTCTAGTAGGTATGACGCTATCTCTGCCCGAGGTCGAAAACTCAGGCGCAGCCAATAGTTCTCCTGGCGTTCAGTCAACTTGCACGGACGCATATTGAATCTTATGCTGTCGTCGCCAAAGTCGTATTTGGCATCGGACACTAGAAGACTAGAAGTTGACTTGGGATTTTTAACTCTCTTATAGTTTTCCTGTAAACCCTTATGACAACATGACTGTATTATTGACAACAAGACTGTGTACTATTGACAACATAACTGTAGGTACTATTGACAAATTGTGTATTGTTTGTTTATTGTTTATTCTATCTATCTATTGGCAGTACACTGCGCTCAGATTTGTCATATTTACATTGTAATTAACTGTATTATGAATTTATGAACATGACTGTTTTAACAACAAAATTACTGTACTAATACAAACTGTATTATTTATTACCAACATGACTGCACTCTAATACCAACATGACTGTATTACTTTTGTAAAATTTTAAAGAAGCATATTATTATAGGATCAATACTCTATTATATCATAGTAAATTGTTTATCAGTACCTGCCTATAAAATTGCTATAAAATAAAAATAAATGTAAATCAGAAACTATAGGCCCTTAACTTTGTTTCACGACGTCTTCAGTGCCGCCCGAGGAGCCGCGAGTGTATGACGCGGAGGGACGAGAGATCCTGGGCGCGGCGGCGGGACCCTTGCGCGAGGGCGACAACCTCCTTCTCTCCTGCCAAGTCACCGGAGGTAATCACCTTTTAGTATCAATGGTATCTCGACCGTGCACATCAATAGCGACAGAACCGCTGATCTGAGAAAACATTGCCAGATGTGGGATCTCGCGTAGCGTCTGCCACCCGTCTGAATGGCCAAAATGGCCATAAGGATGAGGATCACCGATCAACCTCCTTCTCTCCTGCCAAGTCACCGGAAGTAATCACCTTTTAGTATCAATGGTAACTCGACCGTGCACATCAAAAGCGGCAGAACCGCTGACCTGAGAAAACATGGCCAGATGTGGGATCTCGTGTAGCGCCTGCCACCCGTCTGAATGACCAAAATTGGCCATAAGGATGAGGATCAACCTCCTCCTCTCCTGCCAAGTCACCGGAGGTAATCACCTTTTAGTATCAATGGTAACTCGACCGTGCACATCGAGAGCGACAGAACCGCTGATCTTAGTAAAACATGTCCAGATGTGGGATCTCGCGTAGCGTCTGCCGCCCGTCTGAATGGACAAAATTGGCCATAAGGATGAGGATCACCGATCCACCTCCTCTCCTGCCAAATCACCGGAGGTAATCACCTTTTAGTATCAATGGTAGGTAACTCGGCCGTGCACATCAAAAGCGACAGAACCGCTAATCTGAGAAAACATGGCCAGATCTGGGATCTCGCGTAGCGCCTGCCGCCCATCTGAACGGCCAAAATTGGCCATAAGGATGAGGATCAACCTGCTCCTCTGCTGCCAAGTCACCGGAGGTAATCACCTTTTAGTATCAATGGTAACCCGACCGTGCACATCAAAAGCGATAGAACCGCTGATCTGGGAAAACGCCCGATGTGGGATCAAGCGTAGCGCCTGTCGCCCTCCTTAACGGCTAAAACTGGCTATAAGAATGAGGTTGTGGACACCATTGGGCGCTTTCACTGGCTGTATAAATGTCGACATGCGATAGCTAAGCGACCGCTGATGTGTGCTGCTGTGAGGGGGTTTTGGTTTGGTAGAGGTTTTGGCGGCACCATATTCCCACGTTCGCCATGTTCCCATAAGAGCACGTGATTTTTATTGCACCAGTACCCTAATCACGAGATTTAACCTACTACGCTAAGGTACGCTACGTCGTGTTCTCCGCATCATTTTGTATGGAGAAACGAAGTTCGCACATCTATCATTGGAGGCGCGGCTGCTCCGTTTCTCCATACACAATTATGTGGAGAACACGGCGTAGCGTAGTAGGTTAAATCTCGTGATTAGGGTACAGAACTGGGTGACAGCGCTTGAGGTCAGGCACAGCCAATTTCACCCCCATAAGGTGAGAGACCAGATCAGGCATGTGCTCCAATAGGGTCAAGTGCGTAGTATCCGTAACCGACGAGCATGCATGAAGAACATTATGAGAGTGGAAGAGGCGGCAGAGGTGTGTCAGGATCACAAGCCAGTCCGGCTTTTTTTTTTGTAATCCGGTATGGGTGGCTGAGTCGGAGGGGCCAAAGCACAAGCTCTAACCAGACAATATCACCTCCGAGAAGGTAGGTGACATACCGGAGACTTCCCTGGATTGCATGGCTATACTGGACTAGAGGAGAACACAACCGAGGTTGCTTGCGGCCATCTTACATCCAGTACGGTGGTACCAACCCAGTCGGCTACAATTTGAGCCTACCACCTAGTAAGGGACAAGGGAAGGGACCTACAGTTTTACACCGGTTCCGAACGGTGAAGCAGCGGGTGTAGGTATGCACGTAAATTTTTTCGTCAGAAAAAACTCATTGGTACACGCCGACCGGATTCGAACCTCGGACCTCCCGCATGAGAAGCCGATGCCCAAACCACTCGGCCACCCGCCGCTTGAAGGCGGACTAAAGTCGCTGGGGAAAGGTTATTAACCCGGGATTTTGAAGATTCGTGGATTTGTAGTACGGTAATTATATTCCCCGGTAGCCCATTCCACACCTTTGCAGTGCGACACAGTCGGTTGGTTTGATGTCACATCTAGCCCATTATCGTTCTGATCTATGGACTGAACGAACTATCAAGATGTACCTTACTAAGTGATTTTTTTAAGTGATAAAGTTTTTAAAAGTGGCTGATTGATTATAAAACCGTAAAAATTTCAATTGCTGCATTAATAGAAGGATAATAGAAAGAGATATGAAATAGCTCTTGCCAATGACATTCGAAGCGTTCCAGTTTACTGTACGACCATACGACTAAAGGGAAGCACTGTAATGGCACCTAGTTCCGACATAAACAAAGTTCACTAGACTACCGATGTAGCGGAATCTAGATTTTTTATTTTTCATTATAAGCGCGACATGTGGCGTCGTACCACCCATGAAGTGTCTAACGACGCCACAACGACTCCCATGGACCTTAGGTCCATAGAGTAACTTATATGGTGGGGTTAGAGGCATCAGCTTCACTCCTCAATAAGCGCCATCTGTTGGCAGAATCTCAAAGTAGCTTATATCTATCTATAACTTTGTATACTAGGTAGTACGTATGCTTAGGTAGGTACGTAGGTTCATAACCTCAATATTTTCTTATTTTTTTAGGAATGTAGAAATTAAACAATTGAATGAATAAAATATATCATTTAATGTTTATTTTTTGTTTCCTAATAACAATGCTTCTCTTTGGATGGTATCGCCTTATAAACTTTTTTCCTGCTGCTATTTCTGCTGATCTCAGTCCAATAAACGTAACCGAGGTCGGATAGAAAGTAGAAAACACCAATAAACAAAGGCGGGTCACAGGTAAGTATCACAAATCATTGAAGAAAACACCATGAGCAAACAAAACGTATAACAACCACAAACCACACACTTGATTAACAAAAATTATAAACTATCTGTACCGCACCGTTCCTTCAGTGTTCCCAGATCAGTTATATCAAATCCCTCCAAACCATTAGAAAAAAACCTCCAGTTTCCCATATTTTCTAAAATAAAAAATTGGTTGTCTGTAAAGTCGGTTTACGGACGATAGTTTTACGTGATGACGTGGAATAATCGTAGTACATAGAGCAAAGATAAGTAATTATATTTCCAGTAGAAAGATTAATCATCTTGTGACTGGCCATCAATAAACTTCTGTTGTCTGATCTTGACAGTTTTACTTCTTAAGACGTTTCCATGGTAACTTTGACTATACCGATTGTGCCTCTCTATCGCTTGTTACGCGCTCTCGCTTGCACACACAGGCTCAGATGGAACGTGACACTTTTTCGTGTGTGCAGCCGTTCTTCATCAATTTATAAGACGTGACGTCATCACGTCAAAACCTCTTACATTAATTCTCAAAAAACGATAGGCACCTACTTACTAATAAGGATAATAGGGAAAGAAAGGATGAACGAGTGAAACTAAACTATTGTTATTTATTAACATCTAAATACTACTCGTGAAGTTGTAGTTCACGACATGTTTTTGCTTTAAAATGAAAACCTCCGGAAAACCTACATTTTTACGAAAATCCTTCATTTCATTGATTTTATATTGCTCCAGAAACCCGAAAACGAAATACCTCCAGTTTTGGAGGAAAACCTCCATATCTGACAACACTGCGTTGCTTTTGTCCTTGATTGACCCGCTATCTATGAACAGGATCTCAAAGTACTTTTGCACGTACAATTTTCATAGAAATAAATTTTGTACTGACTGCACAGACCCTGCTTAGGTCGTATGCGAGGGTTGGGAATACCATACCGGCCTCACATGTGCCTATTCATGCCACTATTGAGGGATCCGAAACTGTATTTGGGGGGATATATATTGGGCAGGGAGATTGCTCCAGAGTTTACTGATTCTATAGAGGTAAGATCTGCAGAACCATAGCCGACTATCATTGTCTCCCTCTACGGAGTTCATGCTGCATCGTCATAGCCCCACTGCGACGTTGCTATCGCTTACTCGCTCTCGCTTGCCTACCGATGACAGGAGTGAGAGAGAAAACGAAGATTTCGTCGGTCGCCCGATGAAGGGTGAGCGATTTCATGTTTCTCTCTCGCTCCTGTCATCGGTAGGCAAGCGAGAGCGAGTAAGCGATAGCAACGTCGCAGTGGGGCTATGACGATGCAGCATGGCTTGGTCTCCGTAGAGGGAGACCAATGATAGTCGGCTATTGCAGAACCCATTGGTGGTCCGATTCGCGGAAATGCAATCCCTTCCCAGCGCTCGCAGTGCAGTGGTGGAATGGGGACGGCGGGATCGTCACGAAAGTGACTTTTTTTATGGAAAATGACACGGTTGACTACATCACCTACAACATCCGCGATGTCAGCCCATAACACCGGGTGAACTAGGTACCATGTCAGTGCTTCCCTTCGGACGTGCCGGCTATACTAAACTGGACGGAAAACACAAACTATTTACATAGCCGTTTCGACCGACGACGTTTCATTCAGTGCGGTGGTATCAACCAGGGCGGGTTGAACCCTACCACCTAGTAAGATAAGAAGGGAAGGGACTTACAGTTTTACGTGGAATCCGAGCCACGGTCAGCTTCCAACGGTCGAGCGGTCACCCATCCAAGTACTGACCGGCCCAGCGTTGCTTAACCATCAATAGCGACAGTGGACTGTCTGCACCACTGAGCTATCGAGGCTGACTTCGCATGTTCTGCAGGCAAGCCGACTCCAGAAGTGACCTGGTGGCGCGGAGCGCAGCGCCTGGACAGCCTGGTCGACGTGACGTCACGTGGAGCGGTCATCAGCCAGCTGTACCTCGCCTCGCTCGCCAGGAATATGAGCGGCGCCAGGCTGCAGTGCCGAGCGGACTTCTCGCCTCTGATGCCTGCGTTGCACAGGAATATTACGCTTAAAGTATATCGTGAGTATTTATTTATAACTTTATTTATAGCACGCGGCTTCGCTCGCGTGAAATTTGTATTTAAAAAGAATAAAGTAACTAAGTCCGCTACCGTACCTTTATTTCGGCGCGCGAAACAATTTGGTTTGTGTGACAGCCACATCTTAGCGTAACCGCAACTGAATTAAATTTAGCCTGTCCTGTGTCACGTATAGTTAAATGTGATTGTACAAAGTTTCATCGAATTGGGATGATCGGTTTAAGAGTTATGGAGGAACATACATACATATATACATACATACATACAGAAAATATTTATAAAAATCGTCAATTTAGTTTTAGTATCATACATAGAGTCTACAAACGCAATATCTCATAAAACAAAGTAACTTACTCCATGACCATCCCTTACAGATTTATTATTAGTATGATGATGATGATGATGATATGATGATATGATGATGATGATGATGATATTATGATGATGATATACTAGCTTTTTCCGCTTCGCACTTTTTGACACTGGAATACGATGGAGCAGATTCCGCCAATTTGTTCACCATATCTTCATGGATATCTTTTGGTGAGATGCCTTTTTTATGGAAGTACATACTTCATCACTGCTCGGTGTTCAATTTTCTCCATTATTGAGAATCTTATCAGATAGCGTTGAACAAATAATCACAAAAAAAATATGGCTTGCAGTATCGGAACCAAACTTCGCACATTTATTACTGAAGTATCGTACTAACAAATGAGGGTAGATTTAAAAAAAAAATTCATGGCTCTTTCTATGTTAGGGCACAGATTACTTAATAGTTACTTCGTAACAGATAAATCACTCCATAGAAAATGTTCCCACCTTCGGGCTTTAATAGCCTACTGCTTCACGTAGCCACTCGCTGCGTGCGAAAATGTACCTTAACGATCGAGTGTAAAGTGGTTATTGCTTTGCAGCTGCGCGGGGTTGCGTGGGCGAGCGTCTATGTATACTTCGCGCAGCTGACGAATTTTCACTGAAATAGACCGCCGGCGGCCCGTCGGGCGGTAGGTAGTTAGCGCGCGCAAGTACATAGAGTGCGTGAGGCCTGGTTAGGGCACGAATTTTTGGATCTACCTCGTAGTATAGAAATTTAAACTCTTTACCAACGTCCCATATTCACGCGACTCATCAATGAGGGATATTCTCAATCTTTTTAATCGTGCGTGTTTATTTGATGACAGTAAAGCCACAGATGGCGCGGGTCACGACAGACGGTGTGATTAGAGCAGGCAGGGAGCATAGCTACGTGTGCACTACCAAGGGATCCAAACCAGCTCCGAATATTGACTGGTTCCTGGCATCACAACGCATTGATGGAGCCAACACACAGGTATGGAACTACGACGAAAAAGTTTAAGTTAAATTAATATTTTTATATTTACTTATTTTTATTAAGTGCTTTTATATTAAACACATGCGTAGCGTCACGCCTGTTTCTTGTAATTGTAATTTGTATCAATTTAATTATGTTAGTACATTAAATATACTAAAATGTAGTATATAAGTGATAAAAAATAGAACATTCTATATAAATATTAAGATACTTGAAGGCATCAAATGGTTAATAAAATAGAGGTATTAATCATACCTAGTTAAGCGTTAACTAATTAGTAATTATGCAGTCAGGTAAGTAAGTAAGTATATACATAGGTATACCATTCAGATAATAATATGCTGCCAATTGGAGCAGGCCAGTCTTTTTTTATATTGAAACTGACATGGTGGCCTTCAAAATCCGTGATGTCAGCCTATAGCACCGGGGGAACTAGGTGCCATGTCAGTTCTTCCCTTCATTTCCTGTCGTTTTTTTTTTATTGCTACCGAACTGGGTGGCTCTGCCCGAGGTCGCAACCTCAGGCGCAGCCAATTTCACCCCCGAGGAGGTGCCAGTCCGGCTTGCAGGTGGACTAATGTTGCTGGGGAAAGGCTATTAACCCGCGATTTGAAGATCCGTGGATTGTAGGAGTGGGGGAAGATATTTCCTGAGAGCCCGTTCCACACCTTTGCAGTGCGGCACAATAACGATTTAGAGAATCGTGCAGTTCGAAGAACTCTTCTGTCGACTACAAAGGGGTGTTCCGCGAGAGTATGGCGGATTTGGCGAAGGCGAACAGGAGGAGAAGGGATAAGGGAAGCAAGTTCGTCAGAGCAGCGGCCATAGTAGTACCGATAAAACAGGCTCAATGACCCAACGATACGTCTGTGATTTAGAGGTTGGAGGTCCTTTGCTAGCTACACTGAACTGGACGGAAAACACGAACCATTTACATTGCCGTTTCGACCGACGTTTCATTCAGTGCGGTGGTACAAACCCGGGCGGGATATACCCTACCACCTAGTAAGGTAAGAAGGGATAATTTTAAGTCATCCACCGCAGCAGCTTATTATCATTTCAATATGGAATTCTTCTTTGGCTTCTTCGACAGACGGAGGTGAGCGGAGATGTCACGAGCAGTGTGCTGAGCTGGCGCGCTCGACGCGAGGACAGCGGCCGCTCGCTCGTCTGCCGAGTCTCCAACCCCTGGTTCCCGGCACATACTGTTCACGACTCTGTTCTTCTAGATGTAGTCTGTAAGTACATCGCTCCTAACATTTTACATATTGCGGTATACGACCGCACATCCATGGACGTCGTTAGACACCTTATACGTGGCTCACGCGCCACATGTCGCTCTTTCTATAAAAACAATTACGAACTTGCAATTATTTTATTTTATTTTATTTATTTATTTTAGTTATTTTATTGCGACTTAAGTGACTATCGTTAATTAAATATATCCTAAAGTCTTAAGCTCAGTGGTCTTAAGGCATAACTTTGAGCAAGCAAGCTTAAAATATTCAGGGCTCGGCCTTCGACATCAATCTTATGATTGGTAAACCGACTTCTTTTTACTTTGGGAGTGACCGGTACTATGTTCTTCTTACTTACTTCAGGAGCGTACATAATACGTATTTTATTAGTATATCATTGGGAATGAGAGAATCAGGTATTTTCCACGTCAACCGAAAGCATCAACGAACCTGCTAAAGATATACAAATGATCCCTTTTCTTTCTGCTACTGTTCTAACGCTAGATATTTATAAACAATAACGTAGTAGTGTGTATCGTTCAACTAAACGCAGCTCGGCCTTCAGCCTTACTCTATTGCCTTTTCTACATCGAGTAAAGACATTATAGTTCAAATTTAAGCAGCTCTCGGCCTCGTCCTCCTTATATGTAGTGACTGACTTCTAGCATGACTCGTCGCAAAGAGTCCATTTTGTTGTTGACATTGGGCTTTTCAGAACGCATTAGTTCCCTAAATGGTTTCTTTGTCGCACCGCTAGGGTGTGGAACTGTCTGCCAGCGAGTGTGCATCCCGAATCCTTTAACCTTTCCTTTAAATGTTTTCAAACGTCGTATTAATAGGCCAGACAGCCTAGCAACAGTCCGCAAATCTGCTGGCATGGTTACCAACTGAGCGTGGCTACGCGAAGAGATATGATTTTGGCTCTGTCGACTGCCCCATTGGTTTCTCGGCACAGCCACCCATGTTGGTTTACATAATAAAACAATATTTACAAGCCCCAATATCACCGGCGAGCTTACAAATTTATTGTAACCGATTGCAATTTGTATTATCGCCAATGCGCTCGACTAATTCCTCTGAAACAAAAGCAAGTAACTGGAAAAGTGTAAGCCACGAAAGGTTATCCTCAACAGTGAACAGCACTCAGCCGAACGCCCTCAACCCCCAGATTTTAATAACTTTTTGTTCTTCGACTCACGCGAAATTGGAGCACGTCCGTACGCCATATCTGAAATTATAAGACCGTAAAATAGTTTTAAAATCTCGCGCGAGGCCGGCGCGCGGGGCTCGGCCGCCGGCCTCCGGGTGCAACAATCCTACTGCTACAATTATCTGGAGACCCCTTTCCTACCCCTTGCCGCCACGAGAGAACAGACGCAGTTCGCAAATAACGCTATCTTTTTGCTTTTTTCCCGACTGCGAACACAAAGGAGGGTAATGTGTTTCACTTTGAAGTATCAATGTATGTGGATGAGTTTCTTCATTGCCTCGTAACTTCAAAATGTTTTACGACATGCACGGGGAGAGATGCAGTGGGACTAGTATTTTTTTTTAGGTATCGGATCATCCACCCACGGCTTATAATAAAAAGAGAGCCTTAATTTTTTTTTTTTGTTCCTCTCTTCCCTAAATTCCTTTAAAATGAAATGGTTTATAGAAAATTGTAAAATCAGTTTTTCAATTATTGCAAAAATATGATAGTTCTCACTAAAAATTATGAGGTCTCGAAAGTGAAAGATTTTTGTCTAAAGCTGTTTTGTAAATTAATTAATAACTGTGTAGTGTAGTCCTAGATTTTTTTTTTAATTCTGTTCATGAAATAATTTATAATTATATTATATTTAGATAACATTTATATTTCATATAAGTATTTTAACATTTCGTATCAATTTTAACGATTAGCAATTGGACTGTTTTGGTTTAAACTGACGAATATAGCTACTTAGGGCGCCTTTAGTAGATATTTACGTATGTAAACGTAAGTCTTGCAACGTTTTATTATTATTCCGACGTGATACATGTTACGTTAAATGTTAATGTCGACATACGTAGTTCTTTTATTTCACTTCACTGATTTAACGCTGCTGCATTGCACTGCACAAGTTTACTGTTGTATCGTGACTTGCATTCATTATTGTACTAATATTCAGTCAATTAAATTTGTCGAAGATTTGGTCTCGAGCAAACTTCACTTTGAGGATTTTATTCATATTTTTAGAAACAGATTTAAGTTTGGAATTTCAAGTAGTTTTAAAGTTTTGTCCAGTACCAAAAATGTGTGTTTTTAGGGTTCCGTATCCTTCGTACGGATTATTAATCCGAGACCGATTATTATCTCGAGACCCTATTACTAAGCCCACGCCGCCGTCTGTCTGTCTGTCTGTCCGTCTGTCCGAGGGCTGTATCTCTTGAACCGTAATAGGTAGCCCTTTGAAATTTTCACAGAATATGTGTTATTATTGCGGATATAACAACCAATAATAAAAATAAGAAAAAGTAAAAAATTCACGGGGGTCCCCATATAAGAAACTAAATAGCGTATGCGCGCCATCTACCGAAAAGAGTATGAAGCATTTTAACTAATCATGAACTTTAACTAATATGAAGCATTTCATAAAACACGCCATAAATGGCGTGAGTGGCGCTGACCATGACATGGCGATACGGAATCCTCGGTGCGCGAGTTCGACTCGCACTTGGCCGGTTTTTTTCCACACTTCCTTCACAATGAACGTGCTACGAAGCATTGGGAAAATCTTCCATGAATCTGGAGTTGTGAGGGGTGTGGCAGGAACATGGCCTGTGGGAATTCGTTATATCTACGCAGGGGATACATGCGTGACGTCATGCACTTATGTATGTATGGAAATACTAAGTCGCTCGAACGTTGTTTCAAAGTATTTCAATCTCGCTTTAAGTAAACCGCCCGCTGTTGCGGCGATTGCCCCCACTACTCATAAAACTGCAGCAACACTCATGCATGCAGCTCTTAAGGTAGGATTCCGTACACAGCGACAGGAGACAGCGCCTTTATCGTGTCGGAAGTGTCGTGTCGCTTAGCGACAGTTTAGTTTAGAACGCCGGTTACACTTAATAAAAAAAACCGTTGGGGTTCCTATTACATAGAACCCATTGGCAGTGGCCTAGTGGGTTATATGTTATCCTTTTAATCGGTATGTCAGTCAATGGCTCGTCAATTGTGTCAAGTTCTTGCATTATTGAAGTTCTCTTGAAGGAACGACTAATTTTGTCATGTAAAAAAAAAACAATAGCTCAACTTCGATGAGTCATCACGCGTTACGTTATCGATATTTCACGTAATTAACCCAAACGACGGAACAGCGCGTCTTGCTGGACTGCTGAACCTTGACTGAGCAGAATGTGTTACCGCCGAAAATGGTTGCATCTCGATCAATTGCTATAATGAAACCACTTCGTACTTTAAGTGAAACACCTATAGTAAAACATGTAAATGAGTTTCGGGCAAAAATAAACACAACAAGCGTTATTCTTAAACAATATGAAATAAAATATACATGTATAGAAAATATATAAACTGTAGAAACTACTCCCATATTGTTTTAACTGTTTCTTCTTTGAGAAATCTCCACAAAGCGGATGAGCTAGCCTCGATTAGCAAACAAGCTGTAGTTGTAGCAAGGAGGGCAGGGACACTCTGGTCCAAGAGGGCACATACGCGATTTTCCGCGCTCTACCTATCGCGGTGTGCGTACACGATCCCATACGAAACCATATAAAGAGGTTTTTTTTATGGACCCTGACACGGTTGGTTGGCTACATCACCTACAAAATCCGTGATGTCAGCCCATAACAACTTGGTGAACTAGGTGCCATGTCAGTGCTTCCTTTCAGTTCATGTCGGCTACACTGAACTGGACGGAAAATACGAACTATTTACATTACCGTTTCGACCGACGTTTTATTCAGTGCGGTGGTACCAGCCCGGGGGGATAAACCCTACCACCTATTAAGATAAGAAGAGAAGGGACCTACAGTTTAAAGTGGAATCCGAACCACGGTCAGCCTCCAACGATCGAGCGATCACTCAAACAAGTACTGAACGCGCCCAGGTGTGCTTAACAACAGTCGACCAACCGCACCACTGAGCTGCTGAGGCTGACAGGTGATGTCGCGGTTGTCGCTTTACGACGCTTTTATCTGTCGCTTGCCGCGGTCGCTTTTGCCGGTCGCTGTATTTGGAATCATACCTTTAGTCTCTTCATTGCAGCCACGCCACTTGGCAACTGGGAATAAAGTGCTGAGGACGATAATACACAGAATATTTGAATTGTTTGTACGTGGTGAAATCGTGATAAAGTATGCGCAAGGATTTTGTCTACAGAAAAAATGTGTTGTGCGAGTTTTACTCGCGCACGGAGATTTCCGTATCTATCCGCTATTATCCGCCTATCTTTTGTCTTTCAACAATGCAATGTATAAAAGCCTGTGGCGCGATCTATTATTGAATAGTGTGACTAATCGATTTTTCGAACGTTTGTTGTATCGGAGCCCCCCTTAATTTTTAACTTTTTCTTATTTTTCTTAGTTGTTGTTATATCCGCCATAGTAACACATATTCTGTGAAAATTTCAACGGGCTACCTATACCGGTTCAAGAGATACAGCCCTCGGACAGACGGACGGACGGACGGACGGCGGAGGCTTAGTAATAGGCTTCCGTACGGGATACGGAAACCTAAAAAGGGGAAAAGGGAGCAGCTCTATCTCACTAGACGACGCAATCAGAAGTCTGTTGGTGCGAGTGAGACGGATCATGAGAAATTGATAGTAGCGATGAATTGCTAATTGAGAATAGCCCCGCAGTGGGCGGACGGAAAACACAAACTATTTACGTAGCTGTTTTGACCGACCTTTAATTCAGTGTGGTAGTATCAATCCGGACAGATTGAACCCTAAAGCAAGAGAAGGGACCTACATTTTCATGTTCAACAAAGGTATTTACTATCATATTTTGTCTTCTTACGTTTTGTTTGTAGACGTCCCGAGATACCAGCCTTGCGGCTACAAAATCCAGACGTCTGCCTGCCCTCGAGTACAGTGATCATGTATGCCAGATCGAGGCCCCATAGCTGTACCGTTCTTCTGAAAAAGTCCCATGGGAAACACAGGCTGAAGCCTTTCCCCAGCCGATCCGAGCCACCACCCGTCCACCCGAAGGAACCCCCGACCGAAGCCGAGAGCCGGGAGTGAGCCTTCACTGCCACTGGGGTCCGCACCCTACCCAACAACAGCCTGTGCCCGCAGGGCCTCAGCGATTCGTTCTAGCCGTTTCATGTTCAACAGTCGAACGGTCACCCATCCAGGTTTTTACCGCGACCTTGATTTCACGATTGGACGTCGAACTATCGCTCCATCTAACTACCGTGGCTGATATATTCTTCAGGGTTTATGTTCTATCCTACATAAATTATTTCAGTCAGTGATTTAAGTAAGATTTTTTTATCGATAGCGCGACATGTTGCATCGTTTCACCTACAAGTAGGTGTCGAACGATGCCCATGGACATTCTGTGATGCACGGGGATTGCGAATGCCATGCCGGCCTGACAGGAGCCTTTTCACGCCCCTTTTGAAAAACCGCAGGCTGTACTTGGGAGGACATAGATGGGCAGGGAGTGCGTTCCACATTTTCCCGATTCTGTGAATAAAATACCTACAGAACATATAACAAAAAGTAAGTATTAACAATAATAGTTTCGTGCATAAATAGTCTCAGATGCCTTCCAGCATCTCATCCTGGCGTCTTATCAGCGAACTAGACTAAATTGGAACAAACAAACAACCTCACAAAAGCCAGCTCCCGGGCAGTGTTCTCGAGAAAAGCCCGTTAGGACAACGCGAGATCGTCTGCCTCATCAGGCGCTTGTTCGAGGACGAGCCCTAAGGTCTCAGTCCGCAGTTTGCAACTCGATTATGGCACGCAGCGAGCCGCGAGCACGGCGACGTCCTTAATTGTTTGCCGGAGTTGCCGGAGTTGCTGGAGTTGCCGGCGCCCAATTGTGGCAATTTTCGCGTACTTCACCCGGCTCGCGAGTCATAATAGTTCTGTATCTGGGGATGCGCATATCAGGTCTACTTTGGCCCGTTTTCGTGCATTACATAGGTACTACAGAATCCGAATCTGCAGTTTCAGATTCAGATATTTATTTCGCCATAAAGAATCCAACGTTACCTACATTGAGACATATGGATGTTCCGTATGATTATTACATTTCATGGGAATTATAGGCTATTAAAATTTCAGTGAATTCCAGTTCGCGTGGGTATTGCAGGCAATGAAACAGGGGACGAATTGGCAAAATAATCTATTTATGTTGAATGCCCCACTATAATGTGGAAAGCATCTATTGCCAGTAGTAAAAACACTCTGTATGGAAAGATCATTTTGATAGTATATCCATACAGACTGAGATATGATATAAAACCTTACAATAACAAACTTCACAGTTTCCCTCATTTTAGACGTCCAATCTACGAAGGCCTAAAATAGCGCTAGCTGAAATGCTTGTTCTGGCTACATTTCATTAAATGAATTTAAATTCCCGAAGAAAAAGATAAATTCTCCAAATTGTGATCGATGCAACAAGGAGGATGGCATGTACCATTTGCTGATTTAGAATGGTAATGGTTCAAAGCGGCGGGTGGCCGAGTGGTTTGGGCATCGGCTTCTCATGCGGGAGGTCCGAGGTTCGAATCCGGTCGGCGTGTACCAATGAGTTTTTTCTGACGAAAAAATTTACGTGCATACCTACACCTGCTGCTTCACCGTTCGGAACCAGTGTAAAACTGTAGGTCCCTTCCCTTGCCCCTTACTAGGTGGTAGGCTCAAATTGTAGCCGACTGGGTTGGTACCACCGTACTGGATGTAAGATGACCGCATAGCAACCTCGGTTGTGTTCTCCTCTAGTCCAGTATAGCCAGCAATCCAGGGAAGTCTCCGGTATGGCACCTACCTTCTCGGAGGTGAAATTGGCTGGTCGGAGCATGCGCTTTGGCACCTCCGACTCAGCCATCCATACCGGATTACATAAAAAAAAAAATAATAACGTGCAATTACGAAGGAAATTGTAGACGTCACTTAAGGGAGACAAACTTCACACATAGACTGTTGGCGATCCCAAGCGAGAGGGATTTAGCATTTGTATTGGACTTCGTTGCACGTTCTCTATCCGTTAGGGACTCTGGGTGCTCTGGGCCCTAAGGATAAGTACTATGGAGCTGGTATTAACAAACGATAAAAGCACTAAAAACTTAAAATAGTAAAACAAAATCCCAGCTAACACGAAAGCAAACAAATTAACGAGAAGTCTTTGATATGCCATTCCTAGCATGCCGTATGTAGGAAAACTGCTCCCAATCCAAGTTTTGCATGATTAAAATTCCGATCCTTCAAGATATTAGGTCTAAGCCATCAGAACGTTATCAAAACATCACATTACATGAAACTATAACGCTATACTAGAATTTGTCTCCACAGAGGTTTCTATCAGCTCAAAGTTATAAGATGGTTTACTATCTACCTTAAAAATCATCGACCTACGCAGATCCTGAATTTTGAAGACATAAAAAGTACTCGCAGAACTCGTTATAATGTGCATACCTATAATAATAAAATTAAATATATTAAATTTTATGGAATCAAGAAAATTTTAGACTTGATTTGAAGTAATTTCCGCAGATCCCGAAGTTCTAAGGTCTCAGGAGTCGTAAGGCGTTCCGTAGTACCTCCTGACCACCTTGGAAATCACAAATTTCTAAGGCATTTGAGATTGAAGCCTTAGAAATCACTTCCGCAGATGTGTCAGCCCCAAGTTCTAATGCAGTCGATGTTACGTAGTTCCCTGCCAGGCGCCAGGAGGCGACGTATCATGGCGTGGCTTGCTCTCACGTCGTCGGTCCATTGTTGAAGTTCGCAGGCGCGCGGGGGAAGTTTGCTAGCACGGTTTGCTGTTAGAGAGGGGGAACACCTACTACGATTGCGGGGCAATGAGATGTGATAATGGACCGTGAAGCTTTTGGATAGGCACTTAAAAACTTAAAATCCTTGTTTTTAGAGTATCCCGCTTAATAGGTTCAACCTCCGCCTAGGATGAGCTCGACGTTAAAAACTTAGACACAGCCGCCAGAAAAGGTAATTTATAGGCTATTAAATGATGCAGGAATTGTGAGAAAATTTAAAAGAGCATGAAAGAATTGTGGAGGACCGATTTCTCCACATACATACATACAACGCTCTGTATCCCGACAATCGGGGTAAACAGAGTAATCGGAGTTGTGCTGCAGGTACTCTTGTAAATTACATCACAACACCGACCACCACGTTTAGCAAAGTATTCGGACAAGATAACTATCAGCCCACCAGCTGCATGACTCGGTGGAAAGACTGTGCCAAAGTGAGAGGTGGCTAACCTGTCCCCCTTATGCACGGAATCTTGTCCTTATCCCTTAGTCGCCTTTACGACATGCACGGGGAGAGAACTTTTCTTATTGTACATATGTAATTATGTATATGTAATTATGTATATTGGTTGTATGTATCTTTGTACAAATATGTCTATGGAAGTTGTGTATTTCATATTACCGTCCACTCTTTAGTACTGCATTGTCCGCCCGTACGTGTTTTCCAAATCCCAAAGGTTAGTTCGTAAAGAATACCGGAAGGCGTTAAATTCGCCTTTTGTGACCCTTTTATATAATGGTGTATAATAAAGTATACTTTCTTTTCATTTCATTACATCTAGCGAATATAATATTTTAGCCATTTTTGCTTTAATCGCTAATACAATAATCGTACAACCATCTTTCTCCTTTATCAAAGCTAGTCTCAATATGGGCTAAGATTAGACAACTTACTAGTTCAGTGGTGAACCGTGTTGGTTAGGTGATTAGATAGGTACCTACAGACGGCTGGCTGGTGTGCTGTTGACAAAGACTGCTTATGATAAACTTAAACCTCGTAGTTCATACTTACAACTTTACAAGAAGTTACAAGACGTACATGCATGGACATGCATGCATAAGCGTACAGTGACTCGTGGAGTCGTGGGTGAGATAGACACAGGGTATTAAATAGGTAGAGAGATGTTGTTAGCTTTAATTTCAGGCCAAAACATTTCGCCAGTGAGGGGAGGAAGGGGTACGACTTAATATCAAATCAAATTGAAATACACTGTATCGAAATGAGGGTAGTCCCCATTATCTGTTTGCGTCCTTGGACTCTCTTGTTGGTGACCCAAAACTTACAGATGGTCTTGAGTCTCTCAGTTGCAGACAATTTGTCGGTTCGCTTAGTCTGTTTTACAGATACTATCATGGACGCTGCTCTGTGGAACTAGCATCCTTAGTCCCTGCCAGTATCTCCGCATTACTCGTCGCAGAGAGACTCAGCAGCCTTTTGTTGTTGTTATTGGGCTTTTGAGAACCCACCGGTTCTCTAAATCGTGTCTTTGTCGCACCGCTAGGGTGTGGCACTGTCTTCCGGCGAGTTTGTTTCCCAAATCCTTTAACATGGGTGTCTTCAAACGCCGTATTAACAGGCTAGACAGCTTTGAAACAGTCCGCAAATCTGCTGGCATGGCACCTAACTGAGCGCGGTTTCGCGAGGAGAGGTGATTTTGGCTCTGTCGACTACACCATATTGGTCTCTCGGCACAGCCACCCATTTTGGCTAACATAAAAAAAAGAAATATTCTTTATTGCGCAATGCAAAAAGTGACAAAAGGTGGAGGAACCGATGGAGGTGGTACCAGAAATAACCAAATCCACATCACCAACGTCGCTCGACCGTTGGAGGCTGACCGTGGTTCGGATTACAGTCCCTTCCCTTCTTACCTTACGTAGGGTGGCATAGTTTATCCCGCCTCTGTTGGTACCACCGCACTGAACGAAACGTCGGTCGAAACGGCTATGTAAATAGTTCGTGTTTTCCGTTCTGTGTAGCCGACGCGAAAATGAAGGGAAGCACTGACATGGCACCTAGTTCACCTGGTGTTATGGATTTTGCGGACTAAAGAAGCGCTATCCAGGTCGTTAGTACGACGTTTGGATTGAAAGTATTGGGAAACACAACCGCCGGTAGATTAATTGTACACGTTAGCGGCGCGACAGAGGAACGATTTGGATCATTTCGAGGAACGAAACTTCGGTACTAACAACACTAACATCTTCTAACGACATGCATGTCTTTTGTCTGCAGATCCTCCTGTTGTGACTCTGACCTTGGAGTCACCTCTGGACCCCCGCCGGTTGCGAGAAGACGAGGACGCTGAGCTTCTATGCAGCGCCGACGCAAAGCCACCCGCTGATAAGTTCTCCTTTTTCAAAAACGTAAGTTAATCCGATAAAATCCATTTCGCAGCGTCAATCGTAAGTGGTGCAGACAGTCGACTGTCAGCTTCGATAGCTCAGTGGTGCGCAGACAGTGATTATTAAGCAACGCTGGGCCGGTCAGTCCTTGGATGAATGACCGCTCGATCGTTGGAGGCTGACCGTGGTTCGTATTCCACGTAAAACTGCAGGTCCCTTCCCTTCTTACCTTACTAGGTGGTAGGGTTTATACCGCCCGGGATGATACCACCACCGCATTGAATGATAGGTCGGTTGAAACTACTTAGACATAATAAGAATAGAACATATATTTTAAAAAATCTGTTAAGTGCGAGTTTTACTCGCGCACGGAGGTTTTCGTATCTATCCGCTATTATCCGCCTATCTTTTGTCTTTCAACAATGCAATGTATAAAAGCCTGTGGCGCCATCTATTATTCAATAGTGTGACTAACCGATTTTTCGAACGTTTGTTGTATGGGAGCATCCCTTAATTTTTAACATTTTCTTATTTTTCTTATTTCTTGTTATATCCGCCATAGTAACACATATTCTGTGAAAATTTCAACGGGCTACCTATTACGGTTCAAGAGATACAGCCCTCGGACAGACGGACGGACGGACGGAAGGCGGAGGCTTAGTAATAGGCTTCCGTACGGGATACGGAAACCTAAAAAGTATATAGCAAGCTAATACAAATTTTCTCTCCCAACCACGTGCACAGCGAATTGCACGAATATTTATATAGAGAGGTGCAACTTGCACGCGACACAGCAGCCGGCCGAAACTGCGCGTCCCACGAGCGCCCCGGCCAACTATGCGCTGGAAGTAGTTGGCGAATTTCAATTAGCACGCGACTATGCAGGCGCGACGTGAGCTAGGAGAACCTCCGTCGAAGCCTTCGCCCCCCACTCCGGAGGCTGAAGGGGCCTGAGTGAAAAATTTGGGATGAAAACATATTTAATTGTATTATCCCTAAGGGGATTTTGTGGACTCTTTAGATTCACGTAGATTTCTACTTATTTATGTTAGAAATAGCTTTTGCCCGCGGCTTCGCTTGAGTGAAATCCGTATTTAAAAAGAAGAAAGTAAGTAAGACCACTACCGTACCTTCATTTCGGCGAGCGGAACAATTCGGTTTGTATGAGAGCAACAGCCTATCCTGTGATTTCTAAAAATCATCAATTTTGTTTTAGTATTATGCATTGAGTCTACAAACGTAATATTTTTTATTTTTTTTTTATTGAAAGCGCGACATATGGCGCTGAGCCACCCATAAGGTGTCTAACGACGCCCATGGACATTCGGTCGTATGCGGGGGTTGCGAATGCCATGCCGGCCTGACAGGTGCCCATTCACGCCCCTCTTGAAGGACCCGAGACTGTACTTGGGGGGAAATATATGAGCAGGGAGAGCGTTCCAGAGTTTACCGGTTCTGTAGAGGAAAGATCTGCAGAATCGATTAGTACGCATCCGCGGTAAGTCTAGGAATGCAATCCCTGCCCAGTGCGTGTGGTACGGAGGTGGAAAGAGGACGGCGGGATTGCGTTAAACAGCTCCTCCGAGCACTCCCATAAAACTCATAAAAATATCTCATAAAACTAAATAACTTACTCCATGACCAGATACAGATACAGATTTATTATTAGTATTTATGATAATCAATTATAATCATTAGCATTATCAAGAATGTTACCTCTTATATACAATCTTTAAAAAAACAAAATCGACCCACTTATTACATAGGTAACCTACGTAATTTAGGAATGATTTTTATGCTTAATATAACGCTCAGTGTATTTGGGAATTTAGAGTATTCTTTATTCTTTATTCATCATCCTTAGACAGTAAACTGGACTCGGATTCGTCATATTTTTATAAAATTTAACATTTAGCATTAAGCCGTAGCGTCCTGCATAAAAGAAAAACAAAGAAATGAAGGATTCCTTTTCTGCCATAGCAGGTGTTTACCATAAACATTTAGCTTCGATACCGCGCAGAGGCCTCGGGGTTTGAAATTTCAGCAACCTGCAATTAGGGCTCATGAATACAGCATCAGGCGAAAGTAAAACCCATCCCTCGCCGCAAACGCGCTTTTAAATTGTGAAACTTTTCCTAGTTTCATCCGAAAGTTGCGCTCCATACAAACTTTATCGTATTTGTCAAAGAAAATATGTATATAGAAAGGCCATTTTAATATATTGGACAATAGGCCGTGGTTCGGATTCCACGTAAAACTGTAGGTCCCTTTCCTTCTTACCTTACTAGGTGGTAGGGTTTATCGCGTTGGTCCTACCGCACTGAATGAAACGTCGGTCGAAACGGCTATGTAACTAGTTCATATTTTCCGTCCAGTTCAGTTTAGTCGACATGAAATAAAGGGAAGCACTAACATGGCACCTAGTTCACCCGGTGTTATTGACTGACATCACGGATTTTGTAAGTGATGTAGCCAACCGTGTCAGTTCCGATAAAAAAAAAACAGATATTATGTCTTGTGGATAGTCCCTCAAAATATTTGTAATAATATTTTGTAATAAGTTTCTTGTCATCTCTTCTTCATAAGTATAGTCGAATCGGAAATTAAATAATTTAATATGACAAGGTCAAGAAATACAAAAAAAAAATTGTTGTGCTATAATAATATGAGTGCTCAATAAAAAATACGAGTATACAATATAGAAGTAACTGGTAGAGCGTGTGACACACACACTTGTGTTTTGTTAGTTGCAAATTGAGTGCATACACATCACATAATGGTAACAAGGTAACATGTGATAGTACAACAATGCCAATTCTAAGTATACATTTCTTTGGTATTTGGGTGTCTCGCGTGGGCATCGTTGTGTGGTTGTTGCTTAGCTTAATGGTGCTTAGATTTCCAGGTCCACGGAAACACGTTAAGGTTAAGATAAACAAATAGGTTAAGATACTCTCGAAGCATCTCAAAAATGTAAATTTATGTGAATTGTTTATGTATCTTAACGTGATTGTTCTTTTGTGCACAATAAATGATTTGATTTGATTTGATTTGACGTTATGTTCGTTTCTAGCACGGATATACATACATACATTTATGAAAACTGACACGGTTGACTACATCACCTACAACATCCGTGATAATTTTTTTATGTAATCCTATATGGGTGGCTGAGTCGGAGGGGCCAAAGCGCATGCTCCGACCAGCCAATATCACCTCCGAGAAGGAAGGTGCCATACCGGAGACTTCCCTGGATTGCTGGGTATACTGGACTAGAGGAGAACACAACCGAGGCTGCTATGCGGCCATCTTACATCCAGAACGGTGGTACCAACCCATTCGGCTACAATTTCAGCCTACCACCTAGTAAGGGGCAAGGGAAGGGGTTTTGTCAGCCCATAACACCCCGGGTGAACTACACTTAGGTGCCATGTCAGTGCTTCCCTTCATTTCATGGACGGAAAACACGAACTATTTACATAGCCGTTTCGACCGACGTTTCGCTCAGTGCGGTGGTAGCAACCCGGGCGGGATAAAACCAACCACCTAGTATGGTATGAAGGGAAGGGACCTATAGTTTTACGTGGAATCCGAACCACGGTCAGCCTCCAACGGTCGCGCGGTCACCCATCCAAGTACTGACCGCGCTTAGGGTTGCTTAAAAACAGTCGACCGACCGCACTACTGAGCTAACGAGGCTGACGCACTCTCTAGTAATATATCTCGATGGGTAGATTGAATAAATTTTTAACAACCTAATTTAGTATGTTTTACGTAACGAAAGGACACTCAAGGCAATAAAGTAGGGACCGAAATTCGCCCGTATCTTTCAGAAGAGGCCTTCTGTAAACACTAAGAGCTTACCCATCTAAAATTTTATAGTCCAATAATATTTTATCCCTTCCATTACCAAAACATAAGTGTAGTGGAGTGGCATAAGCGCCTGCACGTTTGACCTCGGCAACAGAGTCGCCGATCAATATTTAGTTTGCTATGATATTGGCGCTGGCACTTGCTTTTTTCGTATAAAATTCTGTTCACACTGACCTTACACGCTGTTATTAGTACGATAGCAAGAAACAGACCTCTAACGCTCGATTATTAAAAAAAAACTATTTTTTTAGTTTGATTTTGACATTAAGACAGACTGTTATCTTCTTAGACAGTACCTACATAGATATGCATATATATAGCATAGGTGTCAGCCTCGGTAGCACAGTGGTGCGGTCGGTCGACTGTTTTAAGCAACATTGAGCGCGGTCAGTACTTGTATGGGTGGCCGCTCGACCGTTGGAGGCTGACCGTGGTTCGGATTCAACGTAAAACTGTAGTTCCCTTCCCTTCTTACCTTACTAGGTGGTAGGGTTTATCCCGCCCGGGTACGTCGGTCGAAACGGCTATGTAAATAGTTCGTGTTTTCCGTCCATGACATGAAGGGAAGCACTTACATGGCACCTAATTATAGTTCACCCGGTGTTATGGGCTGACATCAAGGATGTTGTTAGGTGATTTAGCCAACCGTGTCAGTTTCTATAAAAACACATATTATGTATCTGTTGTCCATATGCCTACCGAAAAATACATAATATTTTTTTTATGGTAACTTGACACGGTTGGCTACATCACCTACAACATCTGTGATGTCAGCCCATAAAACCGGTTGAACTAGGTGCCATGTCATTTCATTTCATTTCATGTCGGCTACACTGAACTGGACTGAAAACACTAACTATTTACATAACCGTTTCGACCGACAATTCGCTCACTGCAGTGGTACCAACCTGGCCGGCATAACCCCTACCACCTAGTAAGGTAAGAAGGGAAGGGACCTACAGTTTAACGTGGAATCTGAACCACGGTCAGCCTCCAACGGTCGAGCGGTCACCCATCCAATAACTGACCGCGCCCAGCGTTGCTTAACAATCAATAGCGACATAGTCGGCTGTCTGCACCACTGAGCTATCTAGGCTGACAAATCAATATTTGTAACTACCAACAGAATCGCCAAATGCACGACGACCCTGTGGGCGGTGTGTCGGTGTCCGGGGCGCGGTTGCATCTCACCAACCTGAGACGCCATCACGCCGGTCGTTACGCTTGTCGAGCGACCAGCGTCGAAGGAGAATCGCGCAGTCAGCCTGTCCAGCTTGAAGTGTTGTGTGAGTATATTGTTATTGTTTGTATAGAGAATCGGCTCGCATAGGTGTGCCCAATAGTCAGTGTATGAAGGCAGTCGTACATAGCCCCGAACGCAGCTCGGCCTTCAGCCTCGCCCGTGCGTGGTTACTGTTTACGAGAAAGTATATACATATTTTACGTGAGCGCATTTAGTACGGAATCCTAAAAACTAACAATTGTCTAATAACAATGAGCGGCTGGTGGGCGAGTGGTTTGGGCATCAGCTTCTCATTGGAGAGGTCCGAGGTTCGAATCCGGTCGGCGTGTACCAATCAGTTTTTTCTGACGAAAAAATTTACGTGCATACCGTTCGGAACCGATATTAAAATGTAGGTCCCTTCCCTTGCCCCTCACTAGGTGGTAGGCTCAAATTGTAGCCGACTGGGCTGGTACCGGATGTAAGATGGCCGCATTGCAGCCATTGGCTGTGTTCTTCTCTATCCCAGTATAGAAAGCATTCCAGGGAAGTCTCCGGTATAGCATCTACCTTCCCGGAGGTGATATTGGAAAGAAAGAAGAAAGAAATGATTTTTATTTTCTCTTAAATTACCTAATACTTAAAAATAACAAACTGTACAAAAAAACTAAAAGAGAAAAAAAAGGACAGGCGCAGCCTATGCCGCTACACACCCACTCGTCTCCGAGCTGGGAGTGTGCGGCGCTGAATTTATATATTGGCTGGTCGGAGCATGTGCTTTGGCCCCTCCGACTCAGCCACCCATACCGGATTACATAAAAAAAATGCCGCGATGCTTTCGTCCGTGTATGGTTAAATTCCATGGTTTCAGCAGGTTTGTCATTATCATGAAATATTTGAAAAACCTTAGATAGGATCCCCCCTTACCTGTTGGCCTCCTTGGACTCTATCCAGCGCCGCGCCATCCGCCTAATTGGTGATCCCAAGCTCACGGAGGGACTTGAATCATTGCAACACAGGCGAACAATTGGTTCCCTTAGCCTGTTTTATACATAGGTACTACCATTGCCGATGTTCCGAAGAACTGGCTTCCCTCATCCCTCCTGCCCCGATCCGTATTCGTCACACCCGCCGGACTCGCTCGGAACATCCATATGTTGTTTTAACACAACTTCTGAGAACGCATCGCTTTTCGAAATCGTTCCTATGTCGTACGGCGAAAATATGGAACGGTCTTCCGGCGAGTGTGTTCCCCACCACCTATAACCTGGGACACTTCAAAAGGCGTGTTAATAAATTAGACAAAAACCTCTTTGTCCGCCTTGTAGCTGGCATGGCGCCTCTCTGAGCGTAGTTTCGCGAGGAGTGGGGTTATTGGCTGTGTGTTAATCGTTCTTTGAACTTTTGGGCACAGCCACCCGTGCCGGTAGTCTATAAAAAAAAAAAGATACCTACATATGTAGATAGAACTACTTTATTGCTTCAAAACATTTAACAGTAACAAACGATAAGTAATTTACATGAAGGGCAAAGGCGGACTTATCCCTTACATGGATTTCTCCCAGTCAACCTTTGGATCTTTGAGGGTCGGATCGAGATGATATAAGTAGGTAGTAGCAAAATACTTGAGCGTGGAAATGTAAAATACACACACACACACACACACACCACACGCCGTATCCTGACAATCGGGGTAAGAAGAGTAATCGGTGTTGTGCTGAAAGTACTCTGGTAAATTACAGCACAACACCAACCACCACGTTCAGCGAAGTATTCGGACAAGATAACTATCAGGCAGCAAGGAAGGCACTAAGGCCTACCTGCTGCATGACTCGGTGGAAAGATCGCGCCACGGTGAGAGGTGGCTAGTCTGTCGCCCTTATGCACGGCATCTTGTCCTTATTCCTTAGTCGCGCTGCACGGGGAGAGATGCAGTGGGACTATTCTTATTAAGTACCGACCCCACACAGACAATGTAAAATGTAAAATACCTTATGTTATTTTCTAAGATAAGATTTTGAAAAATCCTTCCTTACATACATACATACAAAGATTTAAATCTTTGCATACATACATATCACACACGCTCAATCCCGACAATCGGGGTAAGCAGAATAATCGGTGTTGTGCTGCAAGAACTCTGGTAAATTGCAGCATAACACCGACCACCACGTTATCAGATATCTATCAAGCAGCATGTAAGGCACGAAGGAAGACCCACCTGCTGCATGACCCGGTGGAAGTACCGCGCCAAGGTGAGATGTGGCTTGCCTGTCGCCCTTTAGCACGGCATCATGCCCTTATCCCTTAGTCGCCTTTTACGACGTGCACGGGGAGAGATGCAGTGGGGCTATTCTTTTTACGTACCGGCCCCACACGGGCCTTATTGTGATGTTTAAATAGATCGTCCGGAATGCGTATCTGGCGGCGGTGCGGTGCAGCGGCTGACGGGCGCGGCGGGAGGCACAGTGCGGGCTCGGTGCGCTGTGCAGGCTCCGCCCTCGGCGCTCGCAGGAATACTGAGGTTCTACTGGACTTACAACGCCACCAGGGATGTGTTGCCGGTGCGTACCTACCTAAGGGATGAGGTTCTGAATTCGACTGTATTTTTGTTACCTCAGAACTTTCGACTGGGTGAACCGATTTTGAAAATTATTTTTTATTTGAAAGCTGATGCTTCCCGTGTGGTCCCATTTTAATTTGGTCAAGATCGGATTGGAAAGCGAGGCGGAATTCGCCGAGTACATTAATAGCAAAAAATTACAAAAAAAAAAAACTGTGAAATAAAAAACTATTTAAAAAAATATAAAAACCGGTTTCAAAAATGTATGAAATAAAAAAAAATCGAACCCTAGAGTTGAAGGCGGTGATATCCTTTGTGATTTGTGTAGCCTTCTTTAGCACCGCCGTCAACTCTAGGGTTCGATTTTTTTTTATTTCATACATTTTTAACATTGAAAATGTTTATGTTTTCGTGATCGAGTAATAGTGCTCCGATTTATGAAATTGTGGCATTTGCCTGTAGGTGGTCGCAGATAATATGAGAGGTGCGCGGATGGGCCATATGCAAAGACATTAAACCCACTAATCTCTTTGGCCATATGTCAAAATGTGCGTATGCCGGAAGGCTTCAAAGTGCAATTTGAATTTCCAAAATCGGTCGGTAACTTTTTGAGATTTTCCCAAATTTGTCAAAAAGTCAAAATAACTTCTTTTACAAATTTGTCAAATTGTATCGTGTGCTTTATTTCTAAATTACATTTTCAATGCCTCTGATAGTTGCGCGTAGTGTGTAGTCTGCGTAATCTGTAGATTTTTTTTTATGGAAACTGACACTGTTGGCTACATCACTTACAAACATCCGTGATGTCAGCCCATAACTCCGGGTGAACTAGGTACCGTGTTAGTGCTTCCCTTCATTTAATGTCGGTTACCCTGAACTGGACGGAAAACACGAACTATTTAGATAGCCGTTTCGAACGATGTTTCACTCAGTGCGGTGGTACCAATCCGGGCGGGTTAAACCCTACCGCCTATATCCGAAAGTAGGCAGTTGACCTAAAGTTTTACGTGGAATCCGAACCACGGTCAGCCTCCAACGGTCGAGCGGTCATCCGTCCACGTACTGACCGCGTCCGGGTGTACCTATATAAGCGTTAAATTAAGAATTATCCTCTATTTAGGATTAGTCACCCTCCAGGTGGGACGACGACATCAAGTCTGTCGGCGGAAATCAATCGTTCGGTTCCGTACCACGAGGTAAATTGGAGAGGCGTGTGTCCAGCAGTGGACGCATACACTC
The DNA here is from genome assembly GCA_946902875.1 of Nematopogon swammerdamellus. Lineage (NCBI taxonomy): Eukaryota > Metazoa > Arthropoda > Insecta > Lepidoptera > Adelidae > Nematopogon > Nematopogon swammerdamellus. The sequence goes on from OX336353.1 coordinate 1,160,899, forward strand.
TGACTGACTGACTGACTAAAATGTCCATTGAATATAATATATTCATAAAATAATTACTCCTCCCTTTCGCTTGCACTACCCATATTTCTTTCTCTGTATTTTATTCCTCATCAGTCATCCATCACCCAAAGGTTGTCTAGAAGAAATCACTTGTTTGTACCGTGTGAGGCCGGTATTGTACCGTGTGGGTACTTTAAAAGAATAACCCCACTGCATCTCTCCCCGTGTATGTCGTAAAAGGCGACTAAGGGATATGACTCCCTTCTTAATATTACTAGGTGGTAGCCCGGGTTGATACCGCCGCACTGAATGAAAGTTCGGTCGAAACGGCTATGTAAATAGTTTGTGTTTTCCGTCCAGTTCAGTGTAGCCGGCACGACCTAAAGGAGGAACTGACGTGGCACCAAGTTCACCCGGTGTTATGGGCTGACATCACGGATGTTGTAGGTGATGTAGCCAACCGTGTCAGTTTACATAATAAAAAAAAATCACTTGTAGTGATAAGTCCGCCTTTGCGCACTCCTGTATTTCTTGTTTCTTGACGTGTACTGTTCGTCCTTCAATTTGTGTGGAATAAAGAGTTTCTATTCTATTCTATTCTGTTCTGAATACTTCTTCGTCGACCAGTTTCAAACCAATACCGTTATCCATTTAACACAGATCCCAGCATCCAACATAACCGTATCCGGGGCCACCAGTGTAGCCGAGCACGGCATCCCGGCCGACCTGGATAAGGCGGGCTCCGAGCTGGGTTGGCTCGCGTGCTGGGCCAGCAACGACGTGGGTAACCAGCGGGAGCCGTGCCTGTACAGGATCGTGCCTGCCGGTTAGTTTCACATACTCGTACTAACAGGTTGAGCGTCGGTGAGTTTTTCGATGGTTTCACCCTAAATCGCCCGTGCAAAAGGAAATATAAAATTTGCCTAAGAAAACAAAAATGTTGCCAGATCTCGGAGCCGAAATTACCCGCAGAAAACTGAGAAATTCACAAAAACCGACGTACCGTTTAAAATTATATGCAGTAAACCATCAGATTTTGGATTTTATATGCATGCAACTGCATGCATATAAAATCCATGGTACAAACGACACCACAGAACACCTACGTAATAGGTAACTTCTATGATCTGTGAACGACACCTTGTGACGTCCGGTCCAGGGCGACAACCGTATGTCACATAATACAGGTTGCAGGGTAGGGTTTTGTAACTTCAGGGTTCGAAAGGGGTCCATATATTTGAAGACGAAACGCTCTGAAACTTTTTCCCAGATTCAGTCATTTTATAGTACTTTTTGGTGAAAATCGCTCCATCGAGCTTTGGTGGACGGTCAACGTCCGCCTTTATGAAATAAAAATAAAATTACTAACTTAAATACTTAACTAGTAGAATTTAACTGCAAATTCCAAACGCTTAAATTTGAATGATACCAAAAGGAAAAGGGGCCTGGACTAGATCATTGCATTCCCTAAACCTAGACAGCACTGTTGCCAAATCTCCCCATACTCACTGTCCATCGAGTTTTTATTACAATTTTCAATTTTTGTAGGATAAAAAATTTTTAAAAACCCCCGACCCTTAAAAATCCAAAAATAATTTCCGTTTACTTACTTAAAGGAGTCGGGAAACCGCTAAGTAAATTCCCGCACAGCTCTGAGTTTTTATATTTTATTTACTTAGCGGTCCCCCGACTCCTTTAAGTAAGTAAACGGAAATTATTTTTTGCTTTTTAAGGGTCTGGGGTTTTAAGGGTCGGGGTTTTTTTTAATTTGTAATTTAACTTTTATTTAAAGCTTTTTAAAAAAACCGCATGAAAATCGGTCCACTTTTTAAGATAATAATTTTTTTTATTACTTCATTACTAGATTACTTGATTACAAACGTAGCTAAGAACCATTCCGATTAAACAAGCTTCCTAATAAAAAAAACCGCATCCAAATCGGTCCATCCGTTTGGGAGCTACGATGCCACAGACAGACACACACACACACACACACACACACACACACACACCCTCACACACACACACACACACACACACACACACACACACACACACACACACACACACACACCCTCTCTCACCCTCTCACACACCCTCACACACCCTCACACACCCTCACACATCCTCACCCTTTCTCACACACACACACACACACACACACACACACGTCAAACTTATAATACCCCTCCGTTTTTTTCGTCGGGGTTTAAAAAATACAGAATTTCGATTTGAGTGGTAAGGATTTATTCTTCTAATAATGAGTAATTTCTATTCCTGAAGTTTCTCAAGCCTATCCTGAAACATTCTGTATGTGACGGTCGACATTCAACCTGTTACCTGTTACCGGTTACCTGTTAATTGCATGACTACCTCAACTTAGTTCAATATTAAATCTACTAACTACATTATTGTTAGTACCTAAAACAAGGTAAGGGGCCCAATAAAATTACATTTTTTTTCATAATTTTCTCTTATTCGTCTATAAAACAGATAATATTACGCCCTCAAATTACAGGTGTATTAAAATTACGAACTAAAAACATATTGCTGGTTAAGCTACGCAGGCGTTACTCTACCAACAAATTCGTCTTCGAGGTTAAATAATGTACTTACAACTTAATGGGATTTTTTTGTGTTTTAGAACATGAGATTTGTCATTTGTTCATACCGAAAGTGTCACCTATCAGGAAGTTTCTTTAAATGGCAATAAATAAAGTGCATTTATATCATAACCTGGTAAAACAGTTTGTGACAATTACTACTACTAGGGCATTTTCTTAAAAAAATATTTTTTATTTAATCCTGTATGGGTTGCTGAGTCGGGGAGACCAAAGCGCGTGCTCCGACCAGTCAATATCACCTCCAAGAATGTAGGCACCATACCGGAGACTTTCCTTTGGATTGCTGGCTATACTGGACTAGAGTAGAACACAACCGAGGCTGCTATGCGGCCATCTTATATCCAGTACGGTGGTACCAACCCAGTCGGCTATAATTTGGGCCTACCACCTGGTAAGGGGTAAGGGATGGGACCTACACTTTTACACCGGCTCCGAGTGGTGACACCGAGGCTGCTATGCGGCCATCTTACACCCAGTGCTCAGCTGTGGTATCAACCCAGTCGGCTACAATTTGAACCTATCACCAAGTAAGGGGCAAGGGAAGGGACGTAGTTTTACACCGGCTCCGAATGTTAAAGAAGCAGCTCTAGGTATGCAGGTAAATTGTTTCGTCAGAAAAAAACTCATTGGTACACGCCGACCGGATTCGAACTTCGGACCTCTCGCACGAGAAACGGACACCCAGACCACTCGGCCACCCACCGCTTGAAATGCTATGAATGAAATAAAATCAAATACAATGAAATGCTGAGTAACTCCAACATGAATAAAATAAAGAGTTCGGCGAAATCTGTGAACTTCTAGAATGGAAGAACCATTAACCGCAACCATCTACTTTACTTTCTCCACAGCACTTCCCGAGCCTCCGGTGAATTGCGAACTGAACGAGAACTCTGTAGAGCTGCGTTGCGAGCCAGGTCACGACGGCGGTCTGCCTCAGCACTTCGTGTTGGAAGTGCTGGAGGTGCCGTCTCACTACACGCTACCGGCTCCGAGGCTTGACAATGAAATATCCACTATGAACGACCAGGTAATTCGCTAATAGATAACAGGTCGCTCTACAGTTTCTTCAACAATCTAGGGCTCCCAAGATCGACGCTAAGCTCATATATGGAGAGAGCTTTGAAAACGTCACTGGAAGCATCCTACAGAATATGGATAGGTAGAGAGAGGGAGGTCGAGAGCGGGACTGGTGGTTCCCCGCGTCCTAGTCAATGCAAACTAGCTGACGAGGGCTTGATGCAAGCCGAAACGTGAAGCATGCGCGGGAAATTCAGAGTGGCCACTCGCTAGTCCCGATCTCGATTAACACCCTCCTCTACTGCCGATGGGCCCGGATATGTTTGGTGAAGCCATCGCAAGCTTAGTTCAACACCTTCCTTTGATAGAGGAACACCTGTATTGCTTACATCCCGGACTCTGGAATTTTGGGTAGCTGTCTCATTTGTATTCATAGGTTTTGCTAATTGGATTTTAGTGGACAGGTTTTGACCTGATCTGTCTCTCTGTCAGCGAATTATAAAATGTGTCTTGTGTCTTCTTAAAATAAATGGAATAGTAGAATTTTATTGCAAATAATAATTACGGATATTTGTATTTTTTAATAGCAAAGACACGGCAGTAAATAATGGACATTGCGCTATAGAAAGAGACACTCAGATTGTAGAGCATCGTCCCTGTCTCACAGAGAATTGCGAGTTCAAGCGACAGGGCCGACGCTCTACAACCGGTTTGTCTCTTTCTAAAGTTCGATGTTCATTATTTACTGTCGCGTACTGTACATCCTAAGAAATTTATAATTAATAGATATATGCAAAGTTGCATCATACTATTTAGAGAGAATAAATAAACCATCGCATCGGTTAATTTAACAATGAATTTGGATCGGAACGCCTGACTTTAGTCAGGTGTTCCGGTCCAAATTCTGTCTAAATATATCTAACATAAATTACCAATCATCAGTTTTTCTAGGAACTGACGGAATCAATGATGCTGAATACTTAGATTGTTTCAAGAAAGTTCTCCTCTTCCAGGGGGTATCAAATCGTCCAGCGCCAGAAGCGATATACCGCGCCAGCAGCGACTCCCCTCAGTTCTCCCTGGACGGGCTGGCTCCTGGGCGTTACACCCTGCTGGTGTACGCGGAAACTCCTCGCGGAAGGTCGCCGAGACCGGCAGCGCTGCACAGCGTCACGCTGAGATCTCTTCCGGACCTGGACCGACCTGGTGAGCTGCAGTTTTCGTCATGACTATTGGCTTCATATTGGAAAATGTACCTCGACTTGATCTGTTATTATGTAGTATTCGAAAATGGATACCATTGCAAGTTTTCCAACTATACTTACGATGTGTGCCCATTACATAGAAATGTGTGTTACACCTGCGTTTCCTAACGTTCGTGCCGGTTAAACTGAATTAAACTGAATACCTACACGAAAGAATTTTGCTAGCCGTATCCTCAATGCAGTTGTGAGATTCTGGCGGGAGTTTCACCGTACCACCATATCTAAGGGAATGATTATACATACAGTTTTAAATGGACACATCCGTGTCCACATATACATACATACGTACAATGTTTTCCAATGGGGTAAACAGAGACAAGGGATCTCCGCGTGCCACGTTCCTGACACACTCTTGACACCTCTACTACACTTATAATGATCTGATCTTCATACATGCTCATCGCTTGCGGGTACTTGACTGTTTTTGATCACATGCTCATTTTGGTGCATGATTCTTGGCGATCCCTTCCGACACTCTTCAGCTCACATTAGCTCCATAAAATATTATATTTCCGGTTTCGTGTTTATCTTCGTTTTAGACTGATCAATGAATCATAAATTCTCAACAATATCTTCTGTAAGATTTACAAGTGTAAGTTCCTTACTAGAATGTTTCGACCAGGTTCACTACAGACCCTGACTCCGGCACCGACGCCTTCGCCACCAGTCGCCGACAACTCCGTGGCGCTGGTGGTGGGAGCAGCCCTCTCCCTGGTCCTCTTGACTTTGCTGACCACGCTGTGCGTCTCGCTTGTCGTCATGTGTAAGAGGAAGACGCCGCGACGCTACAGGGAGGAGGAGAGGTAAAGTTTGAACTTGTGCGATGGTAGTAAATGGTCCACCATTTACTAATTTTTTCCGCATTGCCGCTGCAATCGCCGCCGCACACTGAATGCGTTTATGTGAGGATTATTGGATGCGTCTGTTTGTACTGTGGACTGCTGAAAGTTGAAAAAAAGTGCCGCACTGCAAAGGTGTGGAACGGGCTCCCAGGGAATATCTTTCCCAACTCCTACAATCCACGGATCTTCAAATCGCGGGTTAATAGCCTTTTCCAGCGACATTAGTGCACCTCCAACCGGACACCGGATCCCTCCGGACTGCCAATTTTACCGGATCCCTCAGGCGCAGCCGATTTCACCCCCGAGGAGGTCCTCGGGGGTGAAATTGGCTGCGCCTGAGGCTTTGGCTTCGACCTCGGGCAGAGTCACTCAGCAAAAATACTAGTGTCCGATGCCAAATACGACTTTGGTGACGACAGTATAGGATTCAATTTGAATCGTGCAAGTTGACTGAACGAAGGAGATGCGTCATGCCTACTAGAGAACATGCATGTAACGATTCGAAAATTTGGATAGATACGTCATCGACCCGGTGGCGGAATTGGTAACGCGCTGGCGGTTTTAACCGGAGTTCCAGGTTCGAATCCTGGTCGGGACGTATTTTTGTTTTTCTCTTCATTTTCGGCTCTGCATTTATCTAATGAATAAATTGAAATACGTGAGACCGTGCCCACAGAAGGAGCGTCGGTGTGTCGATGTACGGCGGCGCGTGCGCACCGGCGACCCTGGTGCCGACGGTGGCGGTGCGCGGCAACCGGCGCAGCTCGCGCGTGCTGGCCGCGCGCTGGTCCGGCATGCTGGATGACCAGGACCAGCCTCTAGCAGTGCTCGCGCTTGCTCATCATCCTCACAGTTAGACCTGTTCTTTGTTTTTGTATTGTATTGTATTGTTTATTGATAATTCATATGGCAGTTAGACTGCACTCGAACTTGTCACAATTTGTTCTATCCGGTTCGATTACACCCACGAAGAAGAACCGACAAGAAACTTCGCAGGGTATATTGTTTTTTCATACATATTTTTACAAGTATTTAGTGAATAGCCACATAGTAACACCGTCCATAGTCTATCGAAAACTTTTTTTTTTTATTGAAACTGACATGGTTGGCTACATCACCTACAACATCCGTGATGTCAGCCCATAACACCGGGTGAACTTGGTGACACGTCAGTGCTTCCCTTCGGTCGTGCCGGCTACACTAAACTGGACGGAAAACACAAACTATTTACATAGCCGTTTCGACCGACCTTTCATTCAGTGCGGTGGTACCAACCCGGGCGGGTTAAACCCTACCACCTAGTAATATAAGAAGGGAGTCATATCCCTTAGTCGGATTTAAGACATACACGGGGAGAGATGAAGTGGGGCTATTCTTTTAAAGTACCGGCCCCACACGGTACAAGCCCTAGAGCAAGATTAACAATTTTTCTGAGAGTTATGACTACAAAAACTTATTAATTATAAGTGAATCAGGCGTAAAGAGCCTTTGTCAAACTTTGATACGTATCGTATACGTTCTTCTTTATGGACACGGCAATATTTTTTTTTTTTATTTTTTTTTTTTATAATATTTTTTTTTTTTAATCCACCGCCAGGTGGAACGACTACTGTACATCGAAGGCAATGAGTGGTTCAATACCGTGGGAGGTTGGGAGGACTCGAGAAAAATTTAAGAGGCGTATGCCCAGCAGTTCTGAATGCCAACGCCGACTAACTGACTGACTGAATGTTCTTCTTCTAAGACTTACTAGGCCATGCTGAAGAAGAATACGACAAAGGCTTTACACTAGGTCTAATTATTGATGCATGAATTAGATGAGATATTATGATCAAATATCGACTCTACTTCGAGCCGATCGAAAGATCCGACCTTGAAGTGGAGTTCTGATTGGTACCACCCATGTACCACGCACCGAATGACGGTCGTTCGAACGACTATGGGACCTACATAATAGTTCATCTTTTCCGGCCGGTTCAGTGTAGCCGGAGCGATCAAAGGGAAGCACTGACTCGGCTGACATCGTTTCATTTTTTTATTTATATATTTATTTATTTATTTACTGATCTCTTTATTTCAGCCAACTAGGGCCATATTGTAAATACATATTAAATGTCTTAACCTAAGAACTAAAATTACTTTTTCTCCACTTGTGTCTGTACGGGTCCCAATAGAGACCCGTATGCGTCATATTAGTCTGCTGACGCGGTGGATCAGGTGCGCGTAGAGTGGGCGCAGATTGCGTCCGTACAGTACGTATCATACATGCATACAGACATACTTATTTAAATTAGTTTAAAAAAAAATTCTTACTGTACTTATACAGTATCACGTAGTTAAGTACAGATCCCGACAGCAAGGGACGACGCTCTGCAACCGCATTGTACATACATACATACCACACGCTGTATCCCGACAATCGGGGTCAGCAGAGTAGTCGATGTTGTGTTGCTGTGCTGCTGCTGTGCAGCAGAGTAGTCGATGTGTCAGCAGAGTAGTCGATGTTGTGCTGCTGTGCTGCTGCTATGCTCTTGTAAAGAAAGAAAGAAAGAAAGAAAATTTTTATTGTTTTTACATATTAGAATACTTTCATGATCCCTGTTTCCCAAAATAGGATTCCCTGAGCTATGGGAAACAGGGTCTCTCATCCGGTCGTTCGCTTACACATAACTGCCAACTGTATATTACATAAGTTACATAAGTTACAGCTTTGTTCCGATGTTTATAAACATTCTAATGAGTATGTAGGTATAGGTAAGTAACTTGAATTTTTACATGCTAGTAGCTACCTGCCACCTGACTAGACGAAACCCTAAACAGGGAGTGTACCTAGTACCTACCCACCTGATGCTTATATACAACTCCAATTATCCAATAGATTATTGGATATATCGCATAAAATACAGCACAACACCAACCATCACGTTTAGCAAAGTATTCGGACAAGATAACTATCAAGCAGCAAGTGAGGCACGAAGACCCAACTGCTGCAGGATTCGGTGGAAGGACCGTTCCAAGGTGAGGGGTGGCAAGCCTGTCGCCCTTTGGCACGGTATCTTGTCCTTATCCCTCAGTCGCCTTTTACGACATGCACGGGGAAAGATGTAGTGGGCTTATTCTTTTTAAGTACCGACCCCGGGTAGCCGACTGGGTTGATACCACCGTACTGGAAGTAAGATGGCCGCATAGCAGCTTCGGCTGTGTTCTCCTCTAGTCCAGTATAGCCAGCAATCCAGGGAAGTCTCCGGTATGGCACCTACCTTCTCGGAGGTGATATTGGCTGGTCGGAGCATGCACTTTGTCCCCTCCGACTCAGCCACCCATACCGGATTACATAAAAAAAGGATTGTCTCTTTTACGCATCATTTGGTTGCAGATAACTCGCAGTCGAGTATCAGCGAGGCAGAGCAACAGGAGATCGAGATGGCATCCAGCTCGCAGCAGTAGTCGGCGCCTCGCCGTGACCGACTAGAGACCAGCATTTCGTCTTGAAGCATTTCGTACCTGAACTATGAAATTTAGCATATCTTCCAATGCCGTATTGCAGTTTTAGATAGAAATACGAAGTTATTAATTCTAAGTTGATAACAGTTTCCAGAGTTCGTCAATGCAAATTTCAGCCAAAAAATATAAGTTTTACCAATGGATGAACAGAGCACTCACAATCAGTTAAGTGTTTAACAATGAACGCAAGTTTGACCTTAAGGGCCGTTTGCATCAACACAGACTTAAATATCTTGAAAGGCCAGCAACAAATATACAGACATAAGATATACAGACATTTTATATATATATATATAAAAGACAGCAAATATGTAACTCTATAAGTCTTCTCTATCGAAGTGTATTCTCTATCTTTCAACGTTAAGAAGACCGAGATGGCATTAGTTTGTATAAAATAACGCCTTAATAGTCCCTAAAATAAACCGTTTGGACATACAGTTGACCCAATTCATTCTCTCTGCATGGCAGATGTCAATTTAACTTTTCATAGGTGCCTGTTTGAAAGTCAAATGGCCGAAAACCCCATTCAGACTTTACTTTAGGTCAGCTTAGGTTTCTAATGGTAGCATTTCACCATAGGTGCAATTGAGTTTTGGTCTTAAGTGTCTTTAACATGAATTTAAATTTTCAAATTCATAGATAGATAGCAAAATAATAAAATCATGCGCTGGCTAACTGCCAGTGCATTACTTACTGGTTACTTACTTACTTCCTAAGTCTTTGTTAGCGCAATCGGTCCTAAGAGGCTCTCTCGGAGTAATCATAGAACTGAACCATACAATTACACTAAAATTAAACATAGATGGCGCTGTATTGTGAGACTCGTTAGAAACATCTAACGTTCCATATTTATTATGTTCTATCTATGGTTTCGAATTTTCTTTTTATTTTTTTCACAATTTTTTAAAAACAACATTAATCAACTCTCAAACATCGAAAGGTTGACTGGAAGAAATGTTTGTAAGGAGTGAGCCCGCCTTTGCATTTCATGTAAAATGTTATATTTTGAATATTTCTCTAAAATGTTTCTGGAGCAATAAAGCATTTTCTTTCTATCTATCCGTATGATTTTATGTGATTTTACTTAGTTTTTTTTATCTAAGGTGATGTTGTTTAAGGTCATAAGGTTTACATAATAAATAATAAACAATGTGAAAGTAAGTTTTGCATTTTCAAGACGAGCCAGCTAACAAGTACAACATATTATATACGGGTACTAGCTACGTAGGTTAGTCGTGTTTAGTTTGACACTTTTCCTCACGAAAGGGATCATTTTATACCGGATGCTTCAGCAGTCGCTACTTCAATGTCAACAGGGTAATCCTCGTTGTTTTCGGATAGAATCTATACTCTAGAGTGGTTAAATTCCGAGATGTAATTTTTTTTATTAACGTTTTTGTCTAATTTAATGTAGGTATCTTACCGAGGGGTGGCGTGTTGCGCGCCTGACGGCGAGCGACGCTCACCGTGACCTAATTTAACGCGCGGTCGTTGGTCGCACGCAAAACGAGCAACCACTTTTATACGTTGTAAGATCGGAATTATAACATAAATTTGTTAGTATGGATTTTTTTTATTTTTTATTTTAAACTCGATATATGGCGCCGAGGCATCCATGAGGTGTCTAACGGCGCCCATGGACATTCGATCATATTCGGGGGTTGCGAATGCCATGCCGGCCTGACAGGTGCCCATTCACGCCCCTCTTGAAGAACCCGAGACTGTACTTGGGGGGAAATATATGAGCAGGGAGAGCGTTCCAGAGTTTACCGGTTCTGTAGAGGAAAGATCTGCAGAATCGATTGGTACGCAACTGCGGTAAGTCCAGCGTGTTTGGATGCAATCCCTGCCCAGAGCGCGTTGTGCGAAGGTGGAAAGGGGACGGCGGGATCACGTTAAACAGCTTCTCCGAGCACTCCCCATGGAATAAGCGATATGCAAATTATGTGTTTTTATTCCAGCTAAATACAGAAAAATTATGGTACACTTTTTTATTTCTGTTGATCCCATGAATTTACTCCCGAATTTAATGTAGCGAATACTGTAACATCCTGTAGATTAGCACTATTTATGTTAAGTCGCATGATTGATTCGAAGTTGTTTGACTTGCAAAATGATTTTCAATGAAAATTGCACCTTGTTGTTCTAGAAATAGGATTGGTTGTTGGAATAGAGTCACTGTAAGGCTGTCCCACCTCGCAAACCAAAGTTTAGTAGTAGATTTCTGTATTTCCAATGCTGTGATCGACACAGACTCACTGAGGAGTGAAAATGTATTTTAATACGTATACGTTTTAGTGATAAGGTTAGAAAATGTGGTAGCTCTAATAATTGACTTCATAATAAAGTATTTTTGAAGTAATTTTAGTTTAATTTATGACTTCCTATATTTTAAAAACCGGTCAAGTGCGAGTCGAACTCGCGCACCGAGAGTTCCGTATCGCCATGTCATGGTCAGCGCCACTCACGCCATCTATGGCGTGTTTATGAAATGCTTCATATAAGTTAAAATTCATGATTAGTTAAAATACTTCATACTCTTTTCTGTAGATGGCGTGGCGCACATACACTTTTTAATTTCTTCTATGGGGACCCCGTGATTTTTTTTACTTTTTCTTTTTTTTATTATTTGTTGTTATATGGACCATAATAAATAACACATATTCTGTGAAAAATTTAACGGGCTACCTATTACGGTTCAAGTGATACAGCGCTCGGACAGACGGACAGACGGACAGACCGACGGCGTAGGCTTAGTAATAGGGTTTGTACCGTGTGGTGCCGGTACTCTGAAAGAATAGCCCCACTGCATCTCTCCCCGTGTATGTCGTAAAAGGCGACTAAGGGATATGACTCCCTTCTTATATTACTAGGTAATCCCGGCCGGGTTGATACACCACCGCACTGAATGAAACGTCGGTCTATGTAAATAGATCCTGTTTTCCGTCCAGTTCAGTGTAGGCGACATGAAATGAAGGGAAGCACTGGCGTGGCACCTAGTTCACCCGGTGTTATGGGCTGACATCACGGATGTTGTAGGTGATATAGCTAACCGTGTCAGTCTCCATAAAAAAAACAATCATCTAATCCATATGAAACACGCGTGCCTTAGACTTGATTCACTTGGAACTATGACTTGGGCCAGTTCACCTGGGTGAATAAAATATACTAATCAGTATACTTAATTCACCTATGAACCTGGGTGAATTGGTATACTGATTAGTAGATTTGAAATATTATTATTATTATTCTCTAATAATAAGCCGTTATCAATGTAGCTACATTTGTTATACCTCAGGGCAGAACAATGGAATCGGGCCGAATTTCCTAAAAAAAAAAGTTTTCAAATAAAATATGCCAACTTTGACCCAAGCCATGAGTAAAGATTCAATGAAGAGAATTTCACAGATAAATTCCACAGCCAATGAAGGCGAGCCGCACTGTGGGCCCCAGAGGAATAACTAAGATTTTAAAATAATGTAAGAAGCAAAAAGAAACTCTAATAATCCCACCAACTTTCAAACAGACGCTATTAAATGCAGAGGATTTTTTTTTTTCACCCGAGATTTCGCGTCGCACCTGCCGCCCTAACCTCGACACTTTCGCTGGTTCGATTCGAAATTCGAAAACTTTGGAAGAGACCACATTCCACGCGAACTTCTTTGGCCTTTGAAGAAACCTTGTTTTTAACCGACTTCAAAAAAGGAGGAGGTTCTATGTTCGGCTGTATGTATTTTTTTTATGTATGTTCAGCAATATCTTCCCCAATTGTGAACCGATTTCGATGATTCTTTTTGTGTTCGGTTCAGTCTAGCTCCAAGGTGGTCCCATTTTTTTTTTGGTCAAGATCGGATTGGAAAGCTAGGTGGAATCGCGAGGCCGAAGGCCGAGCGATTCCGCCGAGTACATTAATAGCAAATAAAAATTACTAAAAAAAACTGTGAAATAAAAAACTATTTAAATAAATATAAAAACCGCCTTCAAAAATGTATGAAATAAAAAAATAAAAATCGAACCCTAGAGTTGAAGGCGGTGGTGCTAAAGCAAGCAAAAATAACCGACCGCCTTCAATTCTAGGGTTCGATTTTTATTTTTTTATTTCATACATTTTTGAAGGCGGTTTTTACTAATGATCTATCTAATTCACTAGAAGTAATGAATAACTGAGTTAAGCTGAAGGTGTACCTAACTAATGCCATTTCATGAAACGTGCTAAGAATCGATCAGAACATATTCACGCTACTAAATAATAGATGGCGTCACAGCGGGTTTGCATTTATATTGGGACGTAACTGAATCGGATATGCGTCTTTTTTTTATGTAATCCGGCTGAGTTGGAGGAGCCAAAGCCCCACCAGCCAATATCACCTCCGAGAAGGTAGGTGCCAGACCACAGATCCAGTGCCAGACTCTCCTGGATTGCTGGCTATACTGGACTAGAGGAGAACACAACCGAGGCTGCTATGCGGCCATCTTACATCCAGTACGGTGGTACCAACCCAGTCGGCTACAATTTGAACCTACCACCTAGTAAGGGGCAAGGGAAGGGACCTACAGTTTTACACCTTTTAATCCGTAACCTCCGTCAGCCTAGTACATATTCACGCTTCAATTCAAACTTCATAGTTACGCCTGTATTCTAGCGCCATCTCGCTTGATCTTCGTGACACTGTATCAATTTATGCAGAGCCCTCTCTCGGCGAAGATATGCAATCATCAGTAGGGGCGAATGGCGAGAGTCTGATGCAAAAAAAAAAAACCGGCCAAGTGCGAGTCGAACTCGCGCACCGAGGGTTCCGTATCGCCATGTCATGGCCAGCGCCACTCACGCCATCTATGGAGTGTTTATGAAATGCGTCATATTAATTCAAATCCATGATTAGTTAAAATGCTTCATAATCTTTTCGGTAGATGGCGCGCGCGCATACACTTTTTAGTTTCTTCTATGGGAACCCATGTGAAATTTTTAATTTTTCTTACTTTTATTATTTTTTGTTATATCGGCCATAATATTAATAACACATATTCTATGAAAAATTCAACGGGCTACCCATTACGGTCCAAAGAGATACAGCCCTCGGACAGACGGACGGACAGACAGACGGCGTAGGCTTAGTAATAGGGCCCCGTACCTGATACGGAACCCTAAAAATATCAACATCGCGGCACTTAACAATTTTAATGTCGCCATAGCCGCACTCAGACTCGCCCTCGACCACTTATGAAGTGCAATAATTTTCCTGCGGCACGTAAAAGAAAGGAAGCCGCTTTCCTTCTGTCCCATTGGGCTTAAGCTAGATTAATATCGCTCTTATTAACTCAGATGGAATCGCGTTTCATGAATAATAGAACAATTTTACGCTCCGCTATGTCAGAGAGAAGCGGCGCAAGTGATTTCGGAACCCTCGCGGGGATGAGTCGCGGATTTTGAGTGCATGAGTGCATATTAATATTCCATTTGGTGCATAGTTGATCTCTGGTACTTTATATGTGATGATCCTTGTTCGTCATGACCTGGTATTGTTGGGTTGTTTGAATTGACATGGTGTGATTTTAGCCACAGAGTTTTGAAGTCTAGCTTCGCGGCGCGTCCAAACAGTCTATGTATCTTTGTTCTGTGAACTTAGCAAATACGTAAAAATGATTTTTTTTTGCGAAGTTTCTTGCCGAATCTTTTGCATTTTACCATAATAATATGCAACAGTGATTCAGTAACAATTCAATATTAATCTCTACAGACTTATCACTCCATACATCCAGTACAAATTCAGGTAAGTCAGCCTCGGTAGCTCAGTGGTCGGTCGGTCGACTGTTGTTAAGCAACCCTGAGCGCGGTCAGTACTGACCGGCTCAGGGCTACGCGGCTGACCGTGGTTCGGATTCCACGTAAAACTGTAGGTGTCCCTTCCCGTCTTACCTTACTGGGTGGTAGGGTTTATTCCGCCCGGGTTGGTACCACCGCACTGAATGAAACGTCGGTTGAAACGGCTATGTAAATATTTCGTGATTTCCGTCCAGTTCAGTGTAGCCGACATTAAATGAAGGGAAGCACTGACATGGAACCTAGTTCACCCGGTATTATGGTCTGACATCACTGATGTTGTAGGTGGTGTAGTCAAATGTGGCAGTTTCCATAAAAAAAAAATTCAAGAAAAAGTTAAATTTTTATGAAAATTTTGAAAATTTCAAACTAAAGATAAAATCAGCCTTGTCGCTTAGTCTATTCCTAAGGTTATTTGACGTAAAGAGACAACTCCATGCTGAGAAGTTCGGATAGCAGCTGATGCCCGCGTTTTAAAATGATCAATTCTCGCAGAAACCGAAGCATCAATCATTAGAGACGCCTGCGACAGAGTCGTCTCTTCATTATTGAAAAACTTTCTTCATTTATAAAAAAAGTGTCGGGAGACAATAAAACAAATGTTATGTGCTGTAAAAGTTGTGTATTACATCAGAGAATTAAGTAATGTGAATCTGTATATAAAAAAATATTTCCGACGGTGAAATTCTGCCTTCATAAAAACCGCGATCTCATACAAAATTATTCACAAATTCTGACACACCAAATTGATAGCAGATCATTCATATGTCCGTAAAACTGCACTCGAACTTGTCACAATTTGTTCTATCCGCTTCGATTACAACCACGAGAAGAATCGGCAAGAAACTTTGCAGGGTATTTTTTTTCATACTTTATTATTACCGGCCCAACCGACCATCCAAAAGCTTTGGGACATAGCAAATCGCAAAATTATTACGCGACGTTCTCCTTCTGAATGGCCAGGAAAAAGTTCGTGCGCGTGTCTTGACAGCCTCCCTCTGGGAATCCGGCGCGTGGCTGGAAGCGTACCCATCATCACAGTTGGGTACTCTTCTAGACAAGAGGGTGGGTGCCAAGCTTTGCGAACCGCACACTTTTGTGTGCGGCGGAGCTGTTGATGCGCTCGGGCATCACGGCCTTTCATGCTCCAGGAGTGCCGGCAGGCTGTCTCGCCACGCTGCCATCAACAACATCATCAGGGGCTCCCTTGCATCAGCCAACATCCCGAGTGCACTCGAACCACCTGGCCTATCTAGGTCGGATGTTAAAAGGCCGGACGGAGTCACTCTTTTGTGTTTTTGTCGTGGGTGCGCGGGAGGGCTTTGGTTTGGGATGCAACGTGTGCGGACACCTTCGCCCCCCAGTCACATCGTGGGTCGTCTCGGGTGGCCGGTTTTTCTGCAGCAAACGCCCAATCGGTTAAACATGCCAAATACAACCAATTCAAGAAGAACTACGAGTTTGTGGCCTTTGCTGTAGAAACTCTTGGAGCATGGAGCCCGGACGCGATCAGTTTTTCCAATAAATTGGGAAAACTACTCATTGACGCGTCTGGTGACCGCCGCCGCCGTACCCGGGCGTATTTCAACCAGCGGATCAGCCTGGCGATCCAGAGGGGGAACGCCGCTTCCGTCATGGGGACCATGCTTACGGTCCCTATGGACAGCTATTTTTATTTACAGTTAGATTTATTTTTATAGTTAATTTAGTTATTTTTAGGTCCAGATTTAATTATTTTTGTTAATGTTGTGTGTTCATATGAATACTTAATAAAGAGTTTATGGAGGTTGAAAAAAAAAAATTATTAGGTATTACAAGTATTTTAGTGACTAACCACATTATAACATCGCCTAACACCGCGTCTACCTATAAATTTTTTCATCGAAAATTTAATGTGCTTTTACTAAGTTTTCCTCGGGAGCAAAATTGTACATAATCTAAGGGATAAGGTCGTCGTTGCGCCTCATGTAAATTCTAATTTTACGCTCAAAAACCCTGTGGACGTAGTGCCGAATGCATTAAACAGTATTAATAGTACCGTGTGGGGCCGGTACTTAAAAAGAATAGCCCCACTGCATCTCTACCCATGCATGTCGTAAAAGGCGACTAAGGGATAAGAACAAGATGCCGTGCTAAAGGGCGACAGGCTCGCCACCTCTCACCTTGGGACGGTACTTCCACCGAGTCATGCAGCAGGTGGGCTTTCGTGCCTTACTTGCTGCTTGATCGATTGAATCTTGTTCGAATACTATGCGAAACGTGGTGGTCGGTGTTGTGCTGTAATTTACCAGAGTTCTTGCAGCACAACACTGATTACTCTGCTTACCCCGTTTTTCGGGCTTCAGCGTGTGTGATATGTATGTATGTAATTAATAAGTCGAAAATAATTTCCGTTTACTTACTTAGGAGTCGGCGACCGCTAAGTAAAAAATACCCGCGCCGCTCTGAGTTTTTATATTTTATTTACTTAGCGGTCCTCCGACCCCTTTAAGTAATTAAACGGAAATTATTGTTTTACTTTTGAAGGGTCGGGGTTATTTAAAATTCGAAATTTAACTTTTATTTAAAGCTTTTTTTTTTTAAACCGCTTGCAAATCGTTCCTCTTTTTATGATAATGATTTTTTTGATTACTTTAATACATAAATTACTTGATTACTTGATTACAAACATAGCTAAAAGCCACGCCGATTAAACCAGCTTTCTAATAAAAAAAACCTCATCCAAATAGGTCCATCCGTTTGGGAGCTACGATGCCACAGACAGACACATCCACACACAAAACACCCCGCTGTTTGCGTCGGGTGTTAAAAAGACAAGAATTTCATTCTAAAATCGCATAGATCCATCACCGGCTAAATTTTGGTGTCTTTAATAAAAATAAGACCTTTGCTACGGACGCTGTGTATATTATGAAACACACAAATGTAGCCAAAACAAAATCTTATTCAAAATTTATAGGCCAATTTGGACATAACTGACTATTACAACTGTCATGTTTATTGCTTACAATAAAATATTTAACACCGATGGCAATAATTTAGAGGTAATTAGCCAACATTTACAATTCCTGTATCCGCGCTCGGATGATATCTTTATGTTAGGAGGAGGCGGAATGAGAATGCTCCAAATTATAAAATGACTGCGCCAGAAATGTTGAGATTATTTTAGATTGAGAGCTGACGCTGGGATAGTGAATAGGTGAAGCGATTTTATTTTAGGTTTCTTCTATGTAACGTCACGTTATCTCATATAGAAACTGAGTGGTATGGCAAAACATTTTCAAAATTTGCCGTCGAAGCAATGAACCAAAGAAAAAAAACGTATTGAATTCTATTTAGTTATCGGCTCAGTTAGTCAGCTAGACAAAACTCTTCGACCCAAAGTTCGGAAAATTTATATTAAAATAATAAAAAAATATGCATATTTCATGTTTCAAATTATTTTCTAATGTTTTTAAGTTTACTCTGTTATTAATGATATTCATTTTTAAGTTTCCGGATTAACAGTAGGTTTAAAGACTTATGTAAGTCTTTAAACCTACTGTTAACCCGGAAACTTAAAAATAAATTTAAATTATTTTGTATAAATTTTTCGGTTATGCGGTATAATTAAAGCAACTCACTTTTACTAGTCGACGTTTCGTCCCTCGCTCCGGCAAGTAATCTGTGGCTCCGGGGACATCGTCAGGACTCGCGGAACTGCGACGACCTGGAGGACACCCGACACGTCGTCCAGTCAGATGTCAAATGTCGACTAGTAAAAGTGAGTCGCTTTAATTATACCGCATAACAAAAAATTTATACAATTTGCAATAGCGATAAAAACCTAAACGAACATATTTTAAATTATTTATATAATTATACTCGATTTAATTTAATTTGGGGCACTAGAAAAATTGATCTACGTCCTGTTTGCGCTCAAAAAATCTACATATTTTGGCATTTCATTTTCAGCTTCATCAAAATCAGTTCAGTGTAGATCCGGAGATATCTGCGTGCGACCGACAGACAGACGGACAGTAAATTTTTTCTAACTTTAACATTATGTAACTTTTTAACTTACATCTCCTTACTCACGGCAATTTCCAAAACACTAATGAATTTACTAGATCTCAAAAATGAGTTGTCTCAAAACGTTACGGCCGACATTACGATGACGACGTTGCCTAATTTCGACCATTTTACCTCTTTGTCTTATCGCAGGCTGTGTTTAGTTTTGGAATTTCGCTGAGGTTTATTATTTTCAATTTCGTTTACGTATCTTAATCACATCTAGATTTCTAATACAAAATTTATATATTGAATATAATAAACACATTAAGTAGGTAAGTAATTTTCGTTACAAGTTAAACTGTACATGTATGGTACATATAATATATATTTATATTATATTTCACTATCTGAAACATCCAAAGGTTGGCTGGAAGAAATGTCTGCAAGGGATAAGTCCGCCAGATAGGGATAATTTGCACCGTATATAAATTTTATATGTGCTCGTTTCTTTACAGTGTTTTTCATGCAATAAAGCATAATTTTTTATGGACATTTTCTAAAACCAAATTTATCGAAGAATATTTATTTTCGCAATTAGAATAAAACTTATCAATTATTGAACTATTAAAACTTATTAAAAACAATATAATATTTATAACTTCAATAATAGATAACCACAGAGAATCAAATGCGCGCGCGGTAGGTATTTGATGCTCTGTGTAGATAACACTGCTTTCCGTCGACGCACTTGATGTCGTCGTTCCAAATTTTTTTTTTTATGGAAACTGACACGGTTGGCTACATCACCTACAACATCCGGGATGTCAGCCCATAACACCGGGTGAACTGGGTGCAATGTCAGCGGTTCCCTTCATTTCATGCCGGCTACACTGAACTGGACGAGAAACACGAACTATTTACACCTTTTCGACCGACGACGTTTCATTCAGTGCGGTGGTACCATACCCCGGCGGGATAAAACCCAGCACCTAGTAAGGTAAGAAGGGAAGGGACCTTCAGTTTTACGTGGAATCCGAACCTCGGTCAGCCTCGAACGGTAGAGCGGTCACCCATCCAAGTACTGACCGCGCTCAGGGTTGTTTCACAACCAGTCGACCGACCGCACCACTGAGCTACCGAGGCTGACAAACATTTAGATTTTTTTTATTAGCAATTATAAAGGCAGCCTCAATCTCCGAAAGGTTTGAAGACTTGTGAAGTAGAAGAGCGGCGGTTTGGTGTTCAGTTTTGCTGACTTCTAATGAAATTCGTCTACAAACAAAACTGTTCCGCAGTGGCTTGCTGGTACCTCCGCCGCCGCCGGGGCTTCTCGGTTAGTCCGCTCTGCACTTCTTGGCGTGTAGGAAGCATTTTTAGGGTTCCGTAATCAGCGACGCTGGCAGGGAACCTTATAAAATCGGCTAGGTGTAGTTTATGTCACGATATGAGGTGATTACTCCGGAGTGTGAAGCTCAATAAAAAAATAAATAAAAAAAATCGGTCAGGTAAAAAATCGAACCCATCATTTCTCAAAATTCTTCCTCGGTCTCACCGCTGCTAGGGTGTGGAAATCGTCTACGGTCGAGTGTTTTCCGATACTTTCGACCTGGGAGTCTTCAAGCGTCGTATTAACAGGCTGGATAGCTCGTTTTTTTTTTTATGGAAACTGACACGGTTGGCTACATCACCTACAATATCCGTGATGTATGCAATAACACCGGGTGAACTTGGTGCCACGTCAGTGCTTCCCTTCGGTAGTGCTGGCTACACTGAACTGGACGGAAAACACAATCTATTTACATAGCCGTTTCGACCGACCTTTCATTCAGTGTGGTGGTACCAAGCTCTTCTATAATACTCAAATCTGCTGTCATGGCGGCCGACAGAATGCAATCCCTGTGCGTGCATCGGACTCGGATGATAACTTGCTTTGACGAGCGATGACAACACGATGCGAGTGCTATATCCGCAAGGATGGTACGCTCGGAGGCGGTGGGTTCGAAGGTGCTGGTATGGTGTATCGCGTAGTTTCGAAGGTGCTGGTATGGTGGCCTGCGCGTAGTTTCGTGAGGTATGGTGGATTTGGCTGTGTCATGTACCTTCGCTCCCTCGGCACAGCTACCCATAGTAATTTCCTTAAAAAAATCCACCAAACCAGACAGAAACCAAATTCATAGTTGACATTATGGGTTTAGCAGATGATTGCCAAATGTGTCGGGTTGCATGAAAAAAAAAATCTTAAAAGTTTAAAAATCCTTCCAAGAAGTGTCTGACGAACAGTATTTGGCAAAGAGAAAAGATAAATGCATTCCGTAACTAAATTACACCAGTTTTGCGGCGGATACGGACTCCGGATACGCTAATGAACGAAGTCGCATTCACCCTCAGAGTAACAAGCGCTACGAGCATAGAGCGCGCCAACGGATTCCGAACAGTAGGTAAGCACGGGTATGAACGTGTCACATGAGTAAAAGAAAAAACCTGATAAGTGCTAACTGTTTTGACGTGATAACGTCACGTCTTATAAATTGATGAACACCGGCTGCACGCACGAAAAAGTGTCACGTTCCATCTGAGCCTGTGTGTGCAAGCGAGAGCGCGTAACAAGCGATAGAGAGGCACAATCGGCCCAAGCGTCGGCTTGTACACATTTATCTTTCTGGTTCTAAAGTACCAGGGCAGCAGAAATTGTATGACGTTATCACGTAAAACTATCGTCCGTAAACCATCTTTACAGACAACCAATTTTTTTTATTTACGTAGCCATTGCACGAACGCTCGCGCACGCACGCACGCACGCACGCACGCACGCACTCACACACAAAGCTAGAAGCCCACCGAGCTCTTATTGAGATTAGTTAATACTTTCGCCTTTAGAGAGGGTTGCGCGCTATTCTATGCTCTGTGGTATTTCCCAATACTTTCAACCTGGGGGTCTTCAAATGTCGTATTAACAATCTGGATAGCATTTCTATAGTAGGTACAACAAGATGGCGGCTTAACAACAAGTTGTTAAGCCGCCATCTTGCCGCGCGTAACGGAATTAGCTCCCAAGTTATATAAGTTATTATTAAAAGTTATATTGTTTTTTTATAAAGAATTTCATAAATGTTTATCAACTCCGAAGAATAAGGAAGCTGTGAAAGTTGGAGTACTCAGTCCTGGCCCGGTCTAGACTACTGCGTTGGATCTGCCAGGTACCTATTGTTAACAGCACTGCTCACTTACCTCGTCAAGATCCTCTCGGGAAGCACTGACGCACCGATGTCAGACACTGCACAATCACTTCACTCAACTATGAAGTCGGGACAAGGTGAAGACGCCAGCGCGGACACCATCTGCACCAGTTGCCGTCTACAACTGGGACAACGAGTCGCTGACTTGCTCAGTATGTACAGCATCCTATCACTTGAATTGCATCGGTATGTCGGAAGCTAGCTTTCGCAAAATGAGGAGCACGACCAAAGCTAATTGGAAAGGCCCTTGCTGCCTGATCGCACCGAAGAGACTCGATGCAAACGAGTCGCCATTTGCATCGCCCGCATCCACACAACACCGTGGGACACCGTCAAAAGCCAGTGGTTCACAACTACCGGAGCGCGGAGCCACTACTAACGCTACGCTCGCAGCAGGAACACCACTCGAGCCTATGGACAACGAAAACATTCCACGTGTGTACTATGACCTCATCAAGACTGAAATGGGAAAATTGAAAACCGGACTTGAGGCACAATTCGCGTCGCTTAATGCTTCGATCGCAGAGTATAAGTCTTCTTGTGACGAATTAATAGTCAAACACCAGAAACTGGAAGAGTCGGTACAGCTATTCTCGAACAAGTACGACGAGGTACTAGAGCGGCTTGCCGCGACGGAAAAACGAACGAAAACACTGGAAGCCGATAATAAAACACTAAAGGAACAGGTATCTTCAATGACACAAGAGCACAAGTACAATAGGCAGTGGGCACGCCGTAAGAACGTCGAGATTGTCGGAGTACCAGAACACAAAAGCGAGTCATTGCCTAACATCGTGACCACCATCGCAAAATCAGTCGGTCTTCAGCTTCGCCACGAAGACATCAAATTCGCCACTCGCGTACAGCCAATGCAGGCGGTGAAGGGAAAACCGAACTCGATCATTGTTAAACTCCAAAAACTTGAGCACAAGAACTCTCTTCTATCATGTGTTCGTCAAAAAAAGGGGCTTACCACCAAAGATATCGGGCTAACCGGAAACGCCACACGAATCTTCATCAACGAGCATCTGACAGTAGAAAACAAGAAACTGTTCAAAGATACTCGAGTTCAAGCAAAGGCGAAGGGGTTTTCCTTCGTATGGACGAGACAAACCAAGATTTATGTTCGCAAAAACGAGACATCTCCGGCGATACACATCAAAGAAGAGAAAGATTTAAAGAAAATATTTTAATCTTAATTTCTAGTGTATTAATTTTTAAAAAATTAATTTTTAAATCATCTATATTCTATTACTCAATTTTACTACTTGACTTAATAATTGTATGTTTTTCGTCAGTGGCTTCTATGTCATCCAGTCACTTGTTCACTCCACTCACATTGTTCGTCAATCCCTTGCATGCACACAAATCCCAATCACACCTCATATATACACACACTCAACCCTCATCACATACACATACTCAACAAATACACACCACAAATAATTTAAATTATTATTCTCGTTTAAAATTGAAACAGCTTCACCTACATGGTTGCAAACACCTGACTTTAGTATCGGTCACTCTCACTGCCCGCCAATGGTCACCGTGCCGAATCTGTGTGCACGGAGGCGGCCGGCGCAGGCGCAAGCGCAGGGATAAGCCCGAACGCGCTGATTGGTGCACCACTCCGCACCTGTTTCAGCGGCAGCCGCCGACCGCCGCCGTCGCCGCACCTGCAAGCGAGCGCCTTCAGACGTGCGTCGTCGTCTCGCCACCGCCTCGCACTCGAACACGAGCTCTGCCCCATCGGCACTATGTCATCGATATTTACCCTACAGAATTATTACTGTTATGTATGACGACTATGGCCCTATTAATTGTTAGCACAATGGGGATATTGTTTTATTCTATAACTATAAGTGCAATAGTTCCATGTACATCTCGAATTAATTATCATAATAAGATACAACCTTGCACTGAAAGAGTATCTTTACACTCTCGAACTCAAGCAATAGCAATTACTTTCTCATCTAATTTAATCGTCTACTTGGGTTCACTGTCTCAAACTTTCATAAGTACCACAATTCACTATGACAACGATCGATTCGTCAATACCTCTAGGCTCGCTGACTATATCAAACACGGTAATGTTGGTAATACTGAAAAGAAGTTTCAGCGCGTGAGTGGCGCGGTGCGCGTGCGCGGTGGAGCGGAGAGCGGGGAGCGGCCATCTCGATCGCGACGCCGCCGCCGCCGCCTCCGCCGATATAACAATGTATACATGACGCACTCATTTGTGTTTGTGTATGTACTTTCGACTGACCGTAACTTCATTAATGCTAGGGTCTATGTGGTAATAGGTACACAGCGAGATACACAGACACGAACAGAAATCCATTGCGTCTCGGATGTCAGAGCTTCGTTCATTCACCTTCATTATACTAACACTGCACACTCAACTTATTACAATAAATTGGTATTCCTGAATTATCTTTGTTTTCATGGCTTATTTGAGTATATATTATCAAAATATTCGTGGTTTACGCACAAAAACCCACGAATTTTATAACGCCTAATTATCTTATATTAGTGTTATTGAATGACTTTCATTTTATATGTGCATCTGAGAGCTGGCTTTGCGACGGGATACTGGACGGTGAACTATGTGACCCTCGTTACCAAACGTTTCGCTGCGACAGATCCGCCGCAACGGCGCGCGGCAAGTCGACAGGCGGAGGAGTGCTCGCCTGTGTCCGCAGCTCGCTCTCGGTGCGCGCGCGGCCCGAGTGGTCGTGCGCGGCCGAGTGTGTGTGGTTCACGGTGCCGGCGAGCTCGCTGGCCTCCGTCGCCGACATGCATGTCGCTACCGTGTACGTTGCTGGCGGCACCGGCCAGGCCGCCCAGCTCGACGCCTTCCTCGGCTCCCTCGATATTGTATGTGAACAGTGCCCTAACGACCTCATTCTGGTTATCGGAGATTTTAACTTACCTAATGTCCTATGGACTGACGATGACCCGGTGCTGCTGCGTCGTGGAACCGTAGAACAGCAGCGTATAAGTGCCACATTTGTCGATTGCATCACTTTGAATAATCTAACACAGTATAACCTCATACCTAATGATAGCGGAAACGTCATTGACCTAGTTCTCAGTAACTTTGTCACCGAAATACGAAGATCAGATTGTCCATTGCTGAAGGAGGATATTTATCACCCTTCTCTTGAAGTCACTGCACCTGATATATTTATACCATCGTTGCCTGAAATAAGAAAGAAGCATTTTAAGTTTTCCAAAGGTGATTTCATCGCCATTAATAAACTGTTTGATGCTACCGAATGGGACACTATTCTCGGGATAGGTTCTGTAGACGAGGCTGTAGACAACTTTTATGAAGTAATTAATGATGCCCTCATCACCAACATTCCTGTAGCTCCCATCGGCGGTAAATCATACCCATGTTGGTATTCGAAAGCCTTAAAACATATTATCAAAGAAAAAGCAAAATACCATAAAAAATGGAAAAGACTCAAGAATCCCTGTGATTACGACGCATTTTCTTTACTTAGGAAAAGAGTTAAAAGGGTGCAGCAACAATGTTTCGCAAGTTTCACGCGGTTATCTGAAAAAACTATTAAGGAAAACCCCAAAGCTTTGTGGTTATTTATAAAATCAAAGCGTGGCAGCACTACATACCCACGCATTATGAACCATGGCACGCACACGCTAAGTAGCGGCCTCGAGATATGTGAGGGATTTTCTCGCTTCTTTCAAGGTGTCTTTGTCCAACCTTCTCCGGGACCTGGAACGTCGGGTGGAGTCAGCCTTTGTGAGAACATCAGCGATGAAATACATACCGTCGACCTCTCCTCACCATTAGTGCTGAAATACCTTAAGGCACTTAATCCTTCTAAAGGAGCAGGTAGTGATGGTCTGCCTTCATCTTTTGTTATCAGATGCGCGGAGAGTTTAGCATACCCTCTTTACGTTATATTCAAGCGATCAATTTCGAGCGGAACCTTCCCAAGAAAATGGAAAGAGGCGCTAATCACACCCATTCACAAAAAAGGTTCTAAGAGGCTGGTGGAAAATTACAGGCCAGTTTCTATCTTGAATGTTTTCAGTAAGCTGTTCGAGAAGGTGGTGTATGACCAAATTTACAGCACTCTATCAAAGTCTATTTCTTATAGACAACATGGTTTTCTAAAGGGTCGCTCTGTCACCACTAATCTCGTGCAGTTTACAGAATACGTTTTGAAAAACCTGGACAACGGAATGCAGGTAGACGTGGTATATACCGACTACGAGAAAGCCTTTGATCGTGTCGATCATTCTATACTCTTAAACAAGCTCTCCGAGGTTGGTGTTCATGGTGACCTTTACAGATGGTTTTCCTCCTATGTCTCAAATCGCAGTCAGGCTGTTGTCGTCGGCGGAAATCGTGCTGATTATATAGAAATCCCTTCAGGAGTCCCTCAAGGCTCCCATTTAGGGCCATTGCTATATAATATATACACATACGATATATATAAATGTTTTCACAATGCCAAATTTCTCCTATACGCTGATGACAACAAGATTTCTGCAGCTATAAAAAATAATAATGACTGCTTTGAGCTCCAAGACGACTTGAACAGGGTAGCGGACTACTGCACTATAAATAGAATCAACATAAATGAAGGAAAATGTGAACAAATAACTTTTACCAGGAACAAAAAACCCATACATTTTGATTATAAACTAAACAACTTGGTAATTCGTAAAGTGTCAGTGGTCCGCGACCTTGGTGTCATGCTTGACAGCAAGCTGCTCTTCAGCGATCATATTGACATGGTGGCAAGCAAAGCATACAAAAATCTAGGCTTTGTCATGAGAGTATGCAAGCCGTTTACGGACACACTATGCATTAAGTCAGTTTACTTTGCATACGTGCGCAGTGTCTTGGAGTTCGCGTGCAGCGTGTGGTCTCCACAATATGCAATATGCAATCACAATATAAGGATCGACTTGAGCGCATCCAAAAAATCTTCATTAGACATCTAAACTACCGATCTGGACGAACATTCGACACCTATGAAGAAGCTGTCCGTTTTCACAGATTGATGACTCTGGAGGAACGTCGTACAATTATGGACATGACACTTCTGCATGACATTGTAAACAGCACTATCGATTCCCCGGAAATTGTGGAGGCTGTGCAATTTCATGTACCAGCACGCCGCACGCGATCTTCTCAACTACTGCACGTCCATAATTTCCGGAAAAACTTCACAAGAAATACGACACTTAACCGAATTGCAAAAACATATAACTCAAAATTTTATGCCATTGACCTTTTCAATACTTCCAAGACGGGAGTAAAACGTCAGGTAGCGCAGCTGTTACAAGAAGGTTAAACACGTCAAACTGACCACACTCTCTCACATCATGCACATTGCACACACTCTCTCACAATCACACCCTCTCACACATGCACATACCCCCCCAATAAACACACCCTCACACAAATCCTCCTTCTTTCATCCCAGCGAAACCCTAAGTGGAGTGAAATTTTTAAATTTTTAAATTTTATAATTTTCAGAATTTTTAAATGTTTAAATGTTTAAAATTATTTATTTAATTTAATTTAAGTGTTTTTATGATGAATAGAATTTGATATTTTTTAATTTTAATTTTATTAATGAATTATTTATTAAATTAGTATATTTGTTGTAGGTAGGTATAGGTTATTATTTTAATTTTAATTTTATTTTTCTTATATAATTTTTGGCAAGATGGTAGTCGAAAAGAAAATTTGAAAATTCTAACTATGAAATCTATTATTAGCCAATTTGACATGACAATGTTCCATAATTTTATAATTTGATATATGTTGCTGTTGATTTCTTATACAAAAATAAATAAATAAATAAATAAATAAATAAGTACGTAAATCTGTGTGTATGGAGCTTCCATAGAGAAATAATATATACGTCTATGAGAGCTTCGCTGGGCGTGGTTTCCTCTGGTTAAGTTTATTTGGCGGTTCCTTCGGCCCTTCAGCACACCCAACAATAGTCGTTTTCATAAAAAAAAAACCCGGGCAATTGCGAGTCGGACTCGCGCACCGATGTTACCTTACCATCACGTAAATTATGGTCGGTTTTTCAAGCCATCTATCGGTAAAAATTTACACTTTTGTTGTTAAAATGTTTGAAAAAATTCGGTAGATGGCGCGCTTTTGAAATTTAATATATTTGCATGGGACCACCCTTATTATTTTAATTTTTACAACCGCTGTTAAATCCGCTTTTATATATACACATATTCTGTGAACATTTCAACCGGCTTGCGGCTAGATATTACGTTTCCAAAGATGCACGCCTCGGACGGACGGACGGACAGACGCCCGTCTGTCCGTCTGTCCGTCCGTCTGACGGCGTATAGGCTTGGTAGTACTGGAAATACTGTTTTCATTTTACGAAGGCATGAGGGGTACGAGGTAGGAAGTGGTGCGAGAAGCGACCGCGCCGAGCTTAGTAGAGAACGAACTCGGTGCCAGGTCGGTACACACGTTCTACACGTCGTCTCCGCGTCGCTCCGTTGAACCGAGTCGTTCCCTACTGAGCTCCGCGCGGTCTCACACCACTTCCTACCTCATACCCCTCTTGCCTTCGTAAAATGAATGCACTCTACGGAAACATAAAATATCATAGTTTGCATTGGACATTACTTCTTCCACTTTTTCCATTTACTTACAAGACAGCACACGCGCGCTCTACAGGTTATTCTTACTCTGAGAATTCAAGTTTTCTGCGACCGAGTCGAACCCGCGTCGCAGAAACTTCGGGGCCAGCTCAGCATCACTTACGGGCAACGTCGCAACTACCTTTGGTCCCCGATTGGGTCTTTGAGTTACCAGAAACTGAGAGAAATTGGAAACTTTGTCCAAAAGATTATGCTATGCAACGAAAATTATCGGAAAATGCAATGTTTGATATTCAGATTGTATCGAATTTCCTAACATATTGTATAAAGGAATTTATCGTCATCCTCGGTAGCTCAGTGGTGCGGTCGGTCGACTGTCGGTCGGATCATAAGCATACCTGTGGCCGTATTCTCTAACTTTCTACCGTCAACGTCGGTGACGCTGACTAGTTATGTCTCTGTCTAGTTCATACAATTAGACAGAGACATAACTACTCAGCGTCACCGACGTTGACGGTAGGACGTTAGAGAATACGGCCACTGGGCGACCGCTCGGTCGTCGGTCAGTGGTGGATTGGTGATCGCTCGACCGTTGAAGGCTGATTGTGGTTCGGATTCCACGTAAAACTGTATATCCCTTCCCTTCTTACCTTACTAGGTGGTAGGGTTTAACCCGCCCCCTCATTAAGGTTTCTTACCCGGTTCTTCCTTATAGATTGCATTGCTGAACGGGACATGACAAAAATAAAATGATGACGAACCATACTGAATATTCATATTATGTCTCAATGAAATATTGTTTAATGTTGTGTGTTTTTAATGGCGAAATAAATGTCTGAATCTGAATCTAATATAAGAGAAGCGACCGTTTATTATTAAATTGGATTTGCTATTGAAACCGAGTCTACCGCGAGCGATGCCGCGGGCAAAAGCTAGTTGAATATATATGAATTACAATTACAAATGTACACAAAGATGGAATAAGAAAACGACTCGAAGTTTTCACACCACAGAACTTTCAATTTTCGTCCATTAAACGTTTCGCCGGCAAAAATGTAGATTACAATCGCGGCACAATACCCACTCGAGGCGTCCAAATAAAATGGCATCGCGAAGTAGTAGGAACAGAAGTAATGAACTCGAAATGAGAAATTCGGAAAACGCAAAGAAATCTAAACGTGGAAGGGGTATTAGCCTTGCATACAATGAAAAAATCCCCTCTTTCTGAGAGATGCATGAGCCATCAACATTACTCACCTGACAATAATTTTAAATTCCATCTATCAGGGCACATCGGATGCTTTTTGAAAATACGCATTAAGTTTTATACAGGGTGTTTCAGGATAGGCTTAAGAAACTTTAGGAATAGAAAGTACTCATTATTACAAGAAAAAAATCCTTATCACTCAAATCGAAATTTCGTATTTTTTTAATGCAAAAATTGAAAATTGTATTAAAAATTCGATGTACAGTGAGTATGGGGAAATTTTGCAACAGTGCTCTGTCTAGGTCTAGGGAGTGCAATGGCATAATCAAGTTCCCTTTTACTTTTGATATCATTCGAATTTAAGTGTTTGGAATTTACCCACATGTAGTTAATTAATTCTACTACTTATGTAAAATAGACATTTTATTTTTATTTAATAAAAGCGGATGTTAACCGTCCACCAAATCTCGTTGAAACTATTTTCACCAAAAAGTACTACATATATAATATGACCGAATCTGGGAAAAAGTTTCAGAGCTTTTCGTGTTCAATTAAGGACCTTCTTCGAACCCAAAATTTTAACGGCTTTACTCACGGTCGTCTCCGGGCTATGAGACTCGACGTTTCGGGCAAAACGTATGGCCCACCACATCAGAACTCTGGCGATGCGACGGTTGGCAGAAAACTCTATCAACCGTCGCACCGTGTCGTCGCGTTCAATATGGACAGGTTACACCCTAGAGTAAGAGAAGAGACCTACAGTTTTGCGTTGACTCCCGACCAAAGTAGTCCATATTAGACACCTGGTGCCTAAGCTCAAGTAGCAGTGGGCTGGGCTCGGCAGTAGAAGAGTCGACGTCCGTTGGAGTGATCGCGTCCTACACTGCCGGCCGTGGACAGGAAAACGGAGCGTCAGAACATCACTCGTCAGGTGTGACGACGACATCAAGTGCGTCGGCGGAAAGCAGTGGTTCTGTTACCGCTGAAGGTCGCGAGGACTGGTGGAAAATTGGAGAGGCGCATGTCCCAGCAGGGGACGCATGACTGACTGACTGACTGACTGAACGGACCAAAATCTTAACGATCGAACGGTCACAGATCTAAGTTCTGGCCGTGCCCTGACGAGCGACGATTTCACGAGCAGACTTAGATTCATAGCACCACCGAGCTATCGAGGCTGAGAGGTGTAAGTCTCGCACCACCGGGCTATCGAGGCTGAGAGGTGTTAAGTCTAGCACCACCGAGCTATCGAGGCTGAGAGCTGCAAGTCTAGCACCACCAAGCTATCGAGGCTGAGAGGTGTAAGTCTAGCACCGCCGTGCTATCGAGGCTGAGAGCTGCAAGTCTAGCTCCACCAAGCTATCGAGGCTGAGAGGTGTAAGTCTAGCACCGCCGAGCTATCGAGGCTGAGAGCTGCAAGTCTAGCACCACCAAGCTATCGAGGCTGAGAGGTGTAAGTCTAGCACCGCCGAGCTATCGAGGCTGAGAGCTGCAAGTCTAGCACCACCAAGCTATCGAGGCTGAGAGGTGTAAGTCTAGCACCGCCGAGCTATCGAGGCTGAGAGCTGCAAGTCTAGCACCACCAAGCTTTCGAGGCTGAGAGGTGTAAGTCTAGCACCACCGAGCCATCGAGGCTGAGAGCTGCAAGTCTAGCACCACCAAGCTATCGAGGCTGAGAGGTGTAAGTCTAGCACCGCCGAGCTATCGAGGCTGAGAGCTGCAAGTCTAGCACCACCAAGCTATCGAGGCTGAGAGGTGTAAGTCTAGCACCGCCGAGCTATCGAGGCTGAGAGCTGCAAGTCTAGCACCACCAAGCTATCGAGGCTGAGAGGTGTAAGTCTAGCACCGCCGAGCTATCGAGGCTGAGAGCTGCAAGTCTAGCACCACCAAGCTATCGAGGCTGAGAGGTGTAAGTCTAGCACCACCGAGCTATCGAGGCTGAGAGCTGCAAGTCTAGCACCACCAAGCTATCGAGGCTGAGAGATGTAAGTCTAGCACCGCCGAGCTATCGAGGCTGAGAGCTGCAAGTCTAGCACCACCAAGCTATCGAGGCTGAGAGGTGTAAGTCTAGCACCGCCGAGCTATCGAGGCTGAGAGCTGCAAGTCTAGCACTACCGAGCTATCGAGACTGAGAGGTGTAGGTATGAAGATGCCATTTCTGCTTGTGTATTTATTTGAGAAAACGGTTATTATTTCGTTAATTTCCGGAGTTCTTCATTGAAGGAGACAGTCTCGGGGGGGAAATTCGCTCAAAGACTGCGAATAATTTTCAATTTGAAATCGAAAGTTAACATTTAGTTATATTGTTCAAAATATGACGAGTAATTTCATTTTGATGTCTATCTAACCAAAGAATTCGAAAATTTGGAAATGATAGAATTTTTGTAATGAAGTTCCTTTTCGTACGATACACTTGGCGATACACGATACAGTTGGCGAATGAGAGCTAGGCCGAAAAATGTGTTAGACTTCGACCGTCACGGCATGGGTGTATGCGTGAACGAGAAAACTAGTGAAAGAGATTTTCAACCGACTTCCAAAAATGAGGAGGTTCTTCAACTGACTTCCAAAAAGGAGGAGATTCTCAATTCGTCTGTATGTTTTTTTTTTTTTGTATGTTACCTGATTTATCAGCCAATTCTCATCCGATTTTAATGATTATATTTTTGATGAGTAGGATATTACTCAGGGACCACCCCGTAGATATACCTTTCATAAATTTTTTGAAAGAATACCACCCCACTTTCACAATATGGAATTTTTCAATCACCCACTTCTCATCAACAGAATTTTTAATATTAAGTGGTATTACTAAAAATAATGAAATAAAAAAAACTGTTAAAAAAAACATTGAACCCACTTCACACCCTAAAAAGTTTTCAATAATAATTTGATCTTATGTAGAAGGCGGTACAAAAGCACACCTGAAAATGTATAAATGGACCCTTTTGCGCTTTTGTACCGCCTTTCAAGATCAAAATATTATTTAATACTTTTTATGGTTTGAAGTCGGTTCAATGTTCTTTTAAAACAGTTTTTTGCAAATGTCTTTGCAAAATGAATATACTGTAAGCCCATGTATTCATACAAAAAATATCAAGCAGACCGGGTGAAGCGCGAAGATGGAACCAACGTGCCTAGTGTGGGAAGGAGCTTTCTTAGTCCGTCTACTTGCTCACAGATGGCACTACTGGTAGCTATTTTTAGGTAAATCGACGTGAAGGAATTTTCCTAGTTAACTTGTGATATTTTCGTGTACGTACCCCGTACGTAGGCCTTATTACTAAGCCTACGCCGTCTGTCTGTCTGTCTGTCTGTCCTAGTGCTGTAACACTGGAACAGGTAGCCGGTTGAAATTTTCACAGAATATGTGTTATAATGGCGGATATTTCAAGAAATAATAAAAAATAGAAAAATTAAAAAAATGTATGTGGGTCCACATACAAGAAACGGGTGTTTTCAACGGTTTTTTTTTGGTGCAGAAACTTCAGTGCGCGAGTCCGACTCGCACTTGGCCAGTTTTTTTTATTATTGGCAGAAAATACGTAGGTACACTTATATGTTAATATTATTATTATTTTGTTGTAGATTTTATTACTGTCCCTTGTGGGGCCGGTATTTAAAAATAATAGTCCCACGGCATCTCTCCAAGCGCATGTCGTAAAATGCGACTAAGGGATAAGGACAATATACCGTGCTAAAGGGCAACAGGTTAGCCACCTCTCACCTTGGTACTGTCCTTTCACCGAGTCGTGCAGCAGGTGGGTTTTTGTGCCTTACTTGCTGCTTGATAGTTATCTTGTCCGAATACTTCGCTAAACGTGGTGGTCGGGTTGGAATAAAAATATAAAGGTTTAAAATATATATATTTATAAATGTGTTTCAAATTTCCCTTTTTAAACCTCTAAAAACGGTTAATTTAAGCGGGTTTTTTGAGATTTTCTCAAAAACACTTTAACAAATAATTTTTTTCTTCGCGAATCTTG
This sequence comes from Nematopogon swammerdamellus, assembly GCA_946902875.1. NCBI lineage: Eukaryota > Metazoa > Arthropoda > Insecta > Lepidoptera > Adelidae > Nematopogon > Nematopogon swammerdamellus. The sequence goes on from OX336353.1 coordinate 1,195,024, forward strand.
TAGCATATTTAGATACGCGTCATTTGACACCATAAATATTCACGTAGCCTTAAAAATCACGACACCAGGGCGAATTTGCACTCTCGCTGGAAATCGGGGACTATACTGAAGCGATCGAAAAGGCATTTTCAATGTCAAAAGAAGAAAGTAAGTAAGCCCGCCACCGTACCTTTATTTCGGCGAGCGGAACAATTCGGTTTGTATGAGACAAACACCGTACCATCTAGTTAGTACGGTCTTTGGTATGAGAGCCACATCTTAGTGTAAGCGGAACTGAATTTTACTTTGTCACGTATAGTTTAATGTGCCTGTACTAAGTTTAATCGAATTCGGATGATCGGTTTAAGAGTTATGGAGGTACATACATACAGAAAATATTTCTAAAAATCTTCAATTTAGTTTTAGTATCATACATAGAGTCTATAAACGCAGTATCTCATAAAACAAAGTAACTTACTCCATGACTCCATTACAAATGTTGTTAGTATTGATGATACATAGATACAAATGTAGGTACATAAAATAATTACTATAATATACGTGCATGCTATATTTATGTATTGTCGTCCTAACAATTTACGTGAATAATCGTAAATAAATAACCCAAGAATACAAACATTTAATTTTATCAGCGAACCCAAGTAAAACAAGATCTCTAATGTTAGTTTACTCAACTACGGGACGAATAATACTTTCTCAACTTTCCAATATTCGCGAAACAAACCCAATTTCCAATTTTAACAAACACTTAGCGATCGCTTTTACCGCCTCGGCTGTAATTGCGCCGATTTAAGATGAGCCGCTTAGAAATTGTGATTCCATATTTGAAATTAAATAATAAAAAGAAAACCGGCCAAGTGCGAGTCGGACTCGCGCACCGAGGTTTCCGCACAACAACAAAAAAACGTTGAAAAAAACACGTTTCTCATGTTAATTGTTGACTTTTTTTTTATTTATTGTTTTATTCGATATCACCCAAAATAACACGTATTTATTCTGTGAAAATATCGGGACGGACGGACGGACAGACATAAAGACGTTGTAGGCTTAGTAATAGGCTTCAGTATGGGGTACGGAAACCTATAAACGGGTTCCGTACCACCATGTAAGCAGCCGGTTTTTATTTTGTAAAATATACTATTATTGGAGTTTTCACTGTAATAATTAAAACCAAGTTTAACGCTTGTATGTATTACGTTTTTACAATGGAGTTTAAATATTGAGTCTTTCGTATCCCCCGCGCCATCTATCGGTGACCGTTCATACTTATGTAGTTAAAATGTTAGTTAAGTTAATGCTCATTCGATAGATGGAGCTCTTCTACATATTATGATAATTGTATGGGCTGGGCACCCTTATATTTTTTACTTTTTGCTTTTTCTAATTATTTGTTATGGATATACGCCATAATAACACATAGTTTTTGTTGTTGACATTGGGCTTTCGAGAACCCATCGGTTCTCTAAATCGTTTCTTTGTCGCACCGCTAGGGTGTGGAACTGTCTTCCGGCGAGTGTATTTCCCGAATCATTTAACCAGGGTGCCTTCAAATGTCGTATTAACAGGCCAGGCAGCATATCAACAGTCCGCAAATCTGCTGGCATGGCACGTAACCTAACTTGTCGATTTTGGCTCTGTCGACTGCACCATTAGTTTATCGCCACTTACAACCCATGTTGGTTTACATAAAAAAAACCTTATGTGAAAATTTCAACCACCGTTTACCTTTTACGGTTCAAAAGATACACCTTCGGACGGACAGATAGCGTAGGCTTTTATTTTATTTTATGCATACTGACACGGTTGGCTACATCACCTACAACATCCGTGATGTCAGCCCATAACACCGGGTGAACTAGGTGCCATTTCAGTGCTTCCGTTCGATCGTGCCGGCTACACTGAACTGGACGGAAAACACAAACTATTTACATAGCCGTTTCGACCGACGCGACGTTTCATTCAGTGCGGTGGTACTAACCCGGGCGGGTTGAACCCTACCACCGAGTAAGGTAGGAAGGTTTAGTAATAGGATTCTGTATGGATAGGGATCCTAGGGCTATTTTAATCAATCATCATCAATCAAGCAATACTAATAATAAATCTTTAAGGGATAGTCATGGAGTAAGTTACTTTGTTTTATGAGATATTGCGTTTGTAGACTCTATGTACGATACTAAAACTAAATTGATGATTTTTAGTAATATTTTCTGTATGTATGTATGTTCCTCTATAACTCATAAACCGATCATCTGAATTTGATGAAACTTAGTACAATTACATTTACCTATACGAGACACAGGATAGGCTAAATAAAATTCAGTTCCGGTTACGCTAAGGTGTGGCTCTCATACAAACCGAATTGTTGCGAGCGCCAAAATAAAGGCACGGTAGCGGGCTTACTTACTTTCTTCTTTTTAAATACGAATTTCACGCGAGCGAAGCCGGGGCAGAAGCTAGTATTATTTAAAATTATTATATCTACCTGCGGTCAACCCGAGTTGGTCGCATTATACACGCTTGGTCCACAAACCACAAGCTGCTTGGTCAAACACTCCGCACTCTGCACCCGTCCGACAGAGTAGGTACGTAGTACGTAAACAATTCGACACCATAGAAGCGACCAAAGCGAAGCACTGCCACGGCACCTAGTTTACCAAGGTGTGATGTGCTATTAATCGCGAATGTAGTTAATTTCATTTCATTTATTCATGTACTGTGTGGGGTCGGTAGGTACTTAATAAGAATTATCCCAGTGCATCTCTCCCCGTGCATGTCGTAAAAGGCGATTAAGGGATAAGGACAAGATGCCGTGCATAAGGGCAACAGGCTAGCCACCTCTCACCTTGGCGCGGTCCTTCCACCGCGTCATGCAGTAGGTGGGGATTTTCGGGGTACGGAGTGCGGTATGTATTATTCATTTCAGTCTTAGGTACCATCGGTAAACTTGAGTACACTTGAGTGAGAGTAAATGATGTAGATAAACCAACCAAGTTAGGTTACATAGATGTAGAATTGCATAGATGAGAAGGCTTGAAAGAAAGATGAAATTAATCAGTGGCTCCATACCGCTTCATTTTCAGAGACGGTTCCAAGCCAGTACTGACAATGACAAGGTTCCACCACGTGTTTCCACTTTGGTAACCGATTGTACGAGTATAACAACAAACGCTGGCGGTCGTATGTTTATTTAATTATGTGTAACTAGCTCTTGCCCGCGGCTTCGCTCGCGGTATACTCGGTTTCAATAGCAAATGCGATTTAAACGCAAATATGATAATAACCGATCGCTTCTCTTATATTCTCTCTCTCTCCCTCGCCTACGTCCTTCTCAGCCCTCTCCATCAGGCGCTACCATTCGACACTAAATTCCGTTCATACTATACTTTCTTTGATACTGCTCGGCCCTATTGCTATATAGCGTGGTGGTAATATACTATATAGCCTATAGTGAGTCTCAAGAACTAATCTTTACACTGGTGCAAACCGCATCAAAATCTGTCCAGTGGTTTCCGATTTTACCTCAAACATACATACATACATACAGACAGACGTTCCTTTTTATAAGAAGTAGAGAAGAGAAGATAGAGAAGAAGAAGAAAAAGATAGAGATAGAGATAGAAAAGATAGAGAAGAAGAAGAAGATAGAGATAGAGAGTAGAGAAGAGAAGACTAGCTTTGTCTGCGGTTCCGCCCGCGGGAGTGTCAGGCATATGCTACCGTACTGATTTCATCGATAAAATCCGTAATGAGCAAATACGAAAAATAACTAAGGTAGCCTACATTGCTGAGATAAAGTTAGAAAAGTTGCCAAAATGGCAGTGGACTGGGCATAACTCTCGCGGACTCGAAAACCGCTGGGATAGACGGCTGCTCAAATAGAGGCCACGGACAAGCAGATGTAGTTATGTATGTGTTTACTGCTCAGGCCCGTTAAGAAATATCATGATGATACATATGAGCACCCCGAAGTATGCAAAATTTCATTAGAGAGTGTAAATAATCTTGTGAGTATTAGTATGTGTTAATTATTTGTAAGTAACTGTTAATTATTGACTGAATCCTACTCGTATGTTATTTGTGTTCTATCTTCTCTAACCCTATCTTTTCTTTTCTTTTTTACATAGACATAGGTATATTATGTTATTTTTAACATTATTACAACTTATTAAATATGTAAGTTAAAATTTAAAAAATAACTCTACGTTTCTTTCCGGGTTCTTTCATAAAGATTGCATTTCTGAACGGGACATGACAACAAAAATAATGACGAACCATACTGATTATGAATGAATATTGTTGATATGAAATATTGTTAATTTCGTGTGTTCTTTATGGCGAAATAAATATCTGAATCTAAATCTTATAAGGTACTAACAAAACATTGTGACTTGTGAAGTTTGTAAGGTTTATCTTCGCATTGAAATCTGACAAACTGACGGAATGTTCGACGTATTCAAGAGTATACTTAGGTTATTTACCTATCGTTGAAATTTTACAATAAACAATTAGTTGAAACTGCAAATAAATCGGTACAGCCATTTTCGAGCTTACCCGCTACAAACAGACAAACGTTGCGCTTTATAATATGTATAAGATAGAAAAGAGGCGACAATCACTCAGTACTGAGCACGAGACGTACTGCGTAGGTATACTAATAAAACATGCTCTCGGACTGTTTAAATAGAAAACGAACGTACGAATTCTCTTTTGTGGTACAGACGGAGAATTTAATAAGTACAGCTCTTAAGGTGACGTGAGGCTGCGTCTGACTCGAATTTCAAGAAGTTTACCACCAATATTACTCACATGACAGATTCAGTTTTAATATAAGTAATGCTTCATCTATCGATAGTTTTTTGAAAACACGATTTGATTAACTTCGCTCGATAGAAAAAAATCATGAACATGCCTCTAAATTTAGTTATAAAAACGTATTTAAGGCAACAACGTGACCAAATCAAGGCTTTGGAAAAAATATATTTTAATGCGTAGCTTTTTATTACTTTTTTGTTTCGATCCGTAGTTTTGGATTAAGAAAATAAAAACTAAATTTTTGATGGATTGATTGTGTTGCATCCTACTCCAACCAGCGAAAGCGGCGCCTTGAAAGAGGTGTACGGGTGAATACGTATTGACAGGGCCTTAAGTTAGAGCTAAGAGGTATTGTGATTTAAAACTTCATATAACGGGGCAGATCGGTTAGCTGTTTCAAAATACGACTTGATGAACTTAGCTTGATAGAAAGAAATAAAATAAAATCACTCTAGCGTATAAAAAAACTTTTTTTTACTACATCACCTACAACAACCGTGAAAAAAAAATCATAAAATGGCACCTAACTTTGACGTTTTATTCGCTTTTAAAGAATTATTTTGATTTAGGAAAACAACCAAAATATGCCTTAAATTATTTAGCATGATGATATTGTTGTAATTTTTCCAAATTTTAATTTTGCTTGAACAATACACTGAAATATATATAAAATTCTACAAAATTCGTGACTGGCGTACGTAACCCTGAGGTTAGCGTAAAATCAAATCAAATTAGTTGTCGCCCTCCGTAGCTTGGAGCGACGTTCGAATATTTTTTTATGGAAACTGACACGGTTGGCTACAACTTAGATCTTAACCTCAGTGGGTGCCATGTCAGCGCTTCCCTTTGGTCGTGCCGGCTAAACAGAACTGGACGGAAAATATGAATTATTTACATAGCCGCTTCAACCGAAATTAAATTAAGTGCGGTGGTGCCAACCCGGACGGCTTAAACCATACCCACAAATAAGTTAAGAAGCGAAGGGACTCCGAACCACGGTCAGCCTCCAACAATTGTGAAATTAAACATACCCGTTTGACCGTTGAGGCTGGCCGCGGTTCGGGTTCCACGTAAAACTAAAGGTGCCTTTCCTTACCCGTACCCCTCTGTGTAGCCGGCGCTACCAAAGAGAAGCACTGCTATGGCACCTAGCAGTTTATAATGCGGATGTAATGAGCTGAGTTATCCATCTATGTCATACATAGATTCATACATCCCACACGCGGCATCCCGACAATCGGGGTGAGCAGAGTAATTGGTGTTGTGTTGCACAGAGTAACAACGTAAAGTAAAGGAGCAACAGCACAACACCGACCACCACACTTAGCAAATTGCTCGGACAAGATAACTATAAAGCAGCATGAATCGGTGGAAGGAAGTTTCGAGGTTGCTAGCCTGTCGCCCTTTAGCACGGCATCTTGTTCTTATTCCTTAATCTCCTTTTACGACATGCACGGGGAGCGATGCAGTGGGCTATTCTTTTTAAGTAACGACTCCACACGTCACAAATTACATACATTTGCAAAGGTACATGTAAACACTTTTATCAAAGCCAACCAAACTCTACCAAAACCAGCAATTTCATTATCAAAGCGCCTAAATACACGTCAAAGTTACTTAAATTTCTACGTTTACTGCAAAGTAAGTCATTTCAATGATTCTGTCACTAAACTTGATTACCAACCGATAATGTGATTGACAATCCATTCCGTAGTCTCTATCATTTTGTTAACTTATGCGTGTTCGATGCGTTAACGCAAAGCGTAACTGCCCTACGCCACGTACGGTGAGCGAACGAGACATATGCCCGCGGGCACAGGTGTGAAAAAGAGATGGGCGGACTGTAGCGAGTACCGCATAGCTTTTCAGACAAGCAAAGCCTTCCAACTAGTCTAATCGGGCAGTCTCCATCGCGAGGTCGCAACGCCCGCACGTCTCGCGAGTTCGCTCTCGCGCGCTCCGCTATCCGGATTCTTACGTATATCTAACACACATGTGAATTCGATTATGCGCGAACGAAAGACGAATTGTTAGGAATAACACGGAAACACGATTGAAGAAAAACACTCAATCGTGAGGATTATCAAACGGGATCTACGAAAATGTGTCGCGCTGAAAAAGGATTTTCGACGTTCGAAATGAGTGACGACGGTGAAATGAAATTAGACCTTTTTGTGAACTGAAAAAAAAAGGTGTGAAAAATTAATTTGTTCATGAAAAAATCTACTTTCTTCATATTTAGATATTAATAAGAATTTTAGAATACATAAAAACCTAAGTGAAATGTGGAAATCCTACTAAATATTTAAACAAAAAAACTAGTGATTAGTGATTGTGTCAACGGAACTATGGATTTGTATGTGCCGTGTGAATAGAACATCTCTTTACGTAAGTTGATGAAGATATAATATTTTTTGTAGGCTCAGGCCGACTGCCTTGCAATCAATATTGTCAGATTCGCCAAATGAGATACGGTGATCGGCGTAGTTATAAATTCTGCTCTTAGTTTGATTAATGGGTTAAAATTTTTAGAAGTTTCGAAATGCTGTCGGTTTGAAAAGACTTAGGAACTTGGAAGTTTTAATCTCTAGCCATGTTCAATGTTTCGCGATCCCTTTTCCGAAAAGTTTCGGAGATATGGTAAGGTCAGATGCGGGCATATTGATAATATTTAAATTCGTGTAAGTTGTAATTTTGGTATAAACGAAATACAGGGTGTACCAGATCGACCGAATAATAATTTTTTTTCTCAAATATTATGAAACTCTTATGTTTTAGTATCTTTCAAAAGCTGAAATTATTTATCATCATCAGATAGATCCAAAGCCGAAAATTAAGAGAAAAAAATACGTCCCGACCAGGATACGGCTTGAGCCGCCAGCGTGTTAGCGTTTAGCCATCGGGTCGATGACGTATTCTCTCAAAATCTTGAACAGTTGCATCTTCTATATGACGCAATCACCTGCTTTCAGTCAACTTGTCAACGATTCCATATTGAATCTTATGCGATTTATCATCTGCACTAATCTACACCTTTTTTAACCAATTTTTAAAATCTATTTTTTTTTATGGAACCTGACACGGTTGGCTACTATACCTACAACATCCGTGATGTCAGGCCATAACACCAGGTGAACTAGGTGCCAATGTCAGTGCGTGCCTTCATTTCATGTCGGCTACACACTGAACTGGACGGAAAACACGAACTATTTGAATAGCCGTTTCGACCGATGTTTCGCTCAGTGCGGTGGTACCAACCCAGCCGGGATAAACCCTACCACCTAGTAAGGTAAGAAAGGAAGGGACCTAAACAGTTTAACGTGGAATCCGAACCACGGTCAACCTTGAGGATGGGCATAGGCTATGCGAGCGAATCCGCAGGCAAACGCTAAAAAATAGTAAATGATAAAGAGATTAGGTACATGCTTAGTACTAACATATACAAATAAAAATATAAAATAATTTTGATAAAAATTTTAATGTATTCTTCAACGAATTAAATTATCGGGAAGTGGCATACAACAGTCCGAATTGAGGCGCGCTATTGGTGTGCATTCGGCACCCTCTCCAATCGTTGTCTCTCCTTTATACGTATCAAATTGCCATTTAACCGTCTTACTCTAACGACGTTCACAGAGCGGAAACGTAACGTGATGTATGAGGCGCTCGCGCACTTACGCTGTTTTAAATATTGGCAATATATAGAAGAACTGCAATCGCACCTTTCTACCGGTAAAATGTATGACGAGGGCCCGTCTAGAAAGTAGAATGTCGTTGGTATTCTTACAATAATATTTCAAAATTTTAAAAAATAACACTATTGCACCACAGAGCACTCTGGGCATACCTTATCTCGCCGCATACAATCCTGAAAAATATGAAAACTATTATGCAAAAAGAAAAAAAATTATAATCTTTTTTGCAGCTTATGAGCTGAGGAATCGCGTGGTGGTAAAGCGCTCTACCTGGGGCACCCTATATTATAATATACTGGTATAAATCTTGTTGTTTCTGCACCTATAACTTCACAGTAAATTGATAATGTTTTCACAGTTTTTTTTTTGTGATGCGGAAGCCTCGTTGTGTTAGTCCGACTCGCACTTGACCGGTTTTTTTATTTTAACCTAACCTGGCCACTACTACTAGTACTACACCCGTCATATCAGCCCATCAAACATTGATTAATTAGGTGCCATGTCAGTGCTTACCCTTTTGGTCTGAGCCTTAACAGAAAACACAGTTGTTCATAGCCGCTTAGATCGCCCTTCATCAGGGAGGTCGTACCGACCCGGACCGGTTAAACCCTACCACCTAGTGAAGTTACGGGAAGGGTTCTAATACATATTAATAAAATGCAGAGGCCAGTGGTGCCACAGGGCTCTTCAATTTCTCCTCTTTTATACAGGTTGACCTACTTAGTTCGACCGAATTTGCTTACCACCACTTTTGTAAGTGGCGTGTGGTCGAGTGGTCTGGGCATCGGCTTCTCACGCGAGAGGTCCGAGGTTCGAATCCGTTCGGCGTGTACCAATGAGTTTTTTCTGACGAAAAAAATTACGTATACATACCTACATCTGCTGCTTCACCGTTCGGAACCGGTGTAAAACTGTAGGTCGCTTCCCTTGCCCCTTACTAGGTGGTAGGCTCAAATTGTAGCCGACTGGGCTGCTACCACCGTACTGGATGTAAGATGGCCGCATAGCAACCGGATGGAGAGAGAAAGAGAATATAAGAGAAGCGATCGGTTATTATCATATTTGCGTTTAAATAGGATTTGCTATTACCGCGAGCAAAGCCACGGGCAAAAGCTAGTTATTTATAAGTAAGTAACAACACATTGTGACTTATGAAGTTTGTTTGTCAGTTCTTCTTCGCATTGAATTTAGAACTGGCGGAATTTTCGACATGTCCAATCGTAGGTTACCTACCTATGGATGAAATTATACAATAAACAATAAATATAGAGATAGAGATATACATAGAGATAGAGATTAACCCATACTACATGCTCACAAAAAACATAATTATTTACAGCCTACCGTAGGATGTGGTAATACACCTCAACGACCACATCATAACCTCAATGTTTGTTGAAAATCGCTCATTAACATTCATCTAAATCTATGTAGTCTTTGCCGTCAATTAATTTTATTGATTTCGTGTTTAGACCTCCGGCCAGCTCCAGATTTACATAAATTTATCGAACGTCCAGTATTGAAAACAAACGATCGCAGAACTAACTGACCAAAAGAAATAAATTATAGAAGCGTTATTGTCACGACACAGAATATAATAGTAATACCGGCTATATCTCATCGGCATCGGTTCTCTAAATCGTTTCGTTGTCGCACCGCTAGGGTGTGGAACTGTCTTCCGGCGAGAGTGTTTCCCGTATCCTTTAAACAGTCCGCAAATCTGCTGGCATGGCACCTAATTGAGCGTAGTTTCGCGAGGAGATGTGATTTTAGCTCTGTCGACTGTACGATTGGTCTCTCGGCATAGCCACCCATGTTGGTTATTTAATTTATTGAAAAAAAAGTTTAATTAATATGTAAAAATCGCTTTTGAGATTGCAGCCTCGTGACCTAGCTTTGTTTCAAACATGTTTCAAAGTGCTTTTTTTTTTAAGGAAACTGACACGGTTGGCTACATCACCTACAACATCCGTGATGTCTGCCCTTAACAACGGGTGAACTAGGTGCCACGTCAGTGCTTCCCTCCGGTCGTGTGGTCTGTGCCATTCCTGATTACTTACAGATATTTCCAAAACATCTTGTCCAAATATTAGTTCGCCTCTCTGAGCGTGGTTTCGCGAGGAGTGGCGTTATTGGCTGTGCCTGAAATTCCGTTGAAGTTTTAGGCACAGCCACCCATGCCGGCTGGCGAGTAAGACTCGAGCACCGCGGTTTCCACACCAAAATAACAGAAGAACTTTGTTTACTTACCCCTTTTAATTTTGGACTTTTTAAATGTTTTATTATTTGTTGTTATATCCATCAAAATAAAAAAAAAAATTTTTTGTGGTGCACTTGGCTTGTTTTATTATTCTATGTATTCACGTTTAGATTTCAGACTGTCCGGAATAAATCCTAAAACCTGGCAAGCCTAGGCAAAACCGAAAGATGGTCAGGATTATAGGTGGCATTTTCCCTAGCTTTCGAAGGATTACATACTTTACGAGAGAGGAAGGTCCTTCAAAAGGAAGAAAGGATGGTTTAAGTTTCAGAGAGACATTTTATTTTTGGAAAAAAAAACGGTTTTTTTTGTAACGTATTTTTGTCCGAGTATATTTTGGAGATTACCTTTCAGGATCGTCAGTAAGCCTATTGGTGTTGCTCTAAGAACAGTTTTTGAGATGAAATACTATTTTTACCCTTCCTATGAAAATGATTGTTGTGTATTTGTGGCGACATATTTTTTTGAACTGATTGCATTTAAGTACATAATATGTAAGTTTATTATATACATATATATGCATACATGTAATACTACATAAAACTTCAATAATAAAGTATTTATGTAGTATTCATATTATGTAGTTTATCATACAAATTTCTTTATAGTTTATCACATTGCCACATACTATTCTTGTTCGCCTGCATGTACTTCTCCCACATCCCAAAAGTTAGTTAGAATAGAATGCCTCGCGGCATTAAGCTCGCCTGTTGTACCTAATTTTTATTAATTGGTGCTCAATAAAGAATTTATAATTATACATATATTAACGGTTGCTTTATTCCTACCACCGATTCCTACTGTAAAGCAAGATTGTAATAAAACAAAACATGTTTAAAACCCGACTACGAACAATTCCATACATATTACACACGCTGAATCCCGACAATCGGGGTGAGCAGAGTAATCGGTGTTGTGCAGCAAGAACTCTGGTAAATTACAGCACAACACCGGCCACCGCGTTTCGCAAAGTATTCGAACAAGATTCAATCGATCAAGCTTGCTGCTTGATTGTAAGGCACGAAGACCCATCTGCTGCATGACTCGGTGGAAGTACTGTGCCAAGGTGAGAGGTGGCGATCCTGTCGCCCTTTAGCACGGCATCTTGTCCTTTTCCCTTAGTCGCCTTTTACGATATGCATGGGGAGAGATGCAGTGGGGCTATACTTTTTAAGTATAGGCGCAAGGAAAGTTCATCGAAAATGTATTTTTGTATTTGTATTTATTATTTATTGTACACAATTTTTCGATAAAATAAGGTACAAAAAGGTCGGCTGAATGCAGATCTGCATTATGTTAGAGCAAACCTTTGGGATGTGGTAAATGTGTATAAGTAGGCGCACAGATAATGTGAGAGAATGGTAACTAAATAAATAGGTATGAATAAACATACATACATGATTACAATATATAATATATAAGTATACATAGTACTTGTTCCTGTATATTATATATACATATATTAAAATACCTAAATATATATTTATACAATACAATAATTAGTTAATAAATACATACTTACATACATATATAATTGGCCATTGGGAGAACAGTGCAAATGTGCAGAAAATTTTACACTGAGGAGGTCAAGTAATAATTGTAAATATTCTTTTTAAAAATTTTGATAGTAGGAGAAATACGAATGTATAGAGGTAGCCGATTCCACAGCTTGGCTGCACGAACGGTGAAAGAGTCAGCGTAGCACGAACTAGAGTGACCCGGTATGGTTAGAAGTAGGTTGTCAGCGGACCTCAAGCCCAGCCCATGAGAACTGAGGTATTGGAACCGTTCACACAAATATTTAGGTGCGCCAGGGTCATTCAGAGTGCAGAAGAGAAGAGAGAGTATGTGAGTATTCCTGCGATGCCGAATGTCAAGCCACTGGAGACGAGCACGAAACTCAGAAATATGGTCAAACTTGCGTAAACCGAAAATGTAACGAATACCCAAGTTGAGAAGGCGGTCAAGTTTGTTGAGAAGATCGGCATTTAAGTCGAGATAACAGACATCGGCATAATCGAGAATGGGAAGAATAAGAGATTGGATAAGCATAGTCTTGGTGCCCACAGGTATGAAGTTTTTCAGCCGTTGAAGAGAGTGCATACTGCCATAGACCTTGCGATAGTCAATCAACTTTCCTTGTTGTTTCCATAGTTTTTCGTATTCGGGTTTTATCAAATTAATGTACAAACTTGTAAACCTTACTTACCTAACCTAACCTAACAAAATTATTACAAGTTAAAATAATGTCTTATTATAAAGCTTGAAATAAAAAGTTAAATTATAAATTTAAAAAAACCCCGACACATTAAAACCCTCGATGTGTCGTGGGTTTTTTAAATTTGTAATTTAATGTTTATTGTTATCAATGAAATGGGTTCGTCATCAAGGAATACAAATGTATTTTTTTTATAATTATAAAATGCTTATTTTAAAAGATATTAAAGAAAATATATAAAAATCGAGCATTCCCACCCCCTTAGATATCTCCGAAACTACTGAGTCAATATTTTTGCAATATTTGAGCCTCGGTTGTGTTCTCCTCTAGTCTAGTATAGCCAGCAATCCAGGGAAGTCTCCGGTATGGCACCTACCTTCTTGGTAAATATTGACTGGTCGGATGTGCTTTGGTCCCTCCGACTCAGCCATCCGTCCATACAGGATTACAAATAAAAAAAAAACTCTAAATTTCTATAGAAACGCACGTGTCAAAAGAGCGGGGAGTAGGAAGGGCGTACTCCTAGGCATACATGCATACATACCACACGCTGTATCACGACAATCAGACAAAGCAGAGTAGTCGGGGTTGTGCTGCAAGTATTCTTGTAAATTACAACACAAGACCGACCAACGTATTAGGACAAGATATGTAACTTTTTGTTATAAATTACATTGGTCTCTCGTTGTTTTACATAAAAAAAGCCATAAAGCCACCAATGTAGGTTTACATAAAAAAAAAATGTCAACAAATTAATTTATTGAATAAAAACACACGACCACACCCTATATTTGGTACAGTGTTGTTATGGCAATTGGCAAATTTATAAATACAATTTAAAATCATTTCCAAAGCGTAGCACAGTAGATGTACTTAATAGAGACTTTTCCATTAGCTAACAGCCAAAGTAACATTTCATAATAGACAATTAACTAAAAACTATAATATATAAAAATCTCGTTCAATCTGTCCCCGAAATGACCGCGAAGGGAATCGAACCTCAGACCTCTCTCTCGCCGATGCCCAAATTTATAAATTGTATATAAACTTCATGCAAAACAATGTGAATATTCTTCCAGTTAATAAAAATAACACAACAGATATACATAAAAAAATAACAACATTATTTTAAATAATAAATAAGGTATTAAAATGTATTTAAACATTAAAACAATAAATTTATAAGTGAAACGTTCGAGCGAATCGTCTACGGTCACATTGGAACAGCACAGCAACCCATGGTTATATCCTCTTTGCAGCAACCCACATTTCATCGCCCGCCCCGAGCCCCGAAGCGACGACGTCTGTGAAACGATCAATCATGTTTATTTCACTGCCATCTTTATTCACGTCAAAAAACATTTTACCAAATTGACGAGCGACAATGGAGGAGTTTTAATTGAAAATAGAATTATGCGGGCGGGGTATGACGCGGGTATTTCTGTATAAACGATGCAAGGTGAATGCAACGCGGCTGACGTTTCAATTTTTACATACAAAATATACGAAGTACAGTCTCGGGTCCTTCAAGAGGGTCGTGGGGCCTGTCATGCCGGCATGGCATTCGCGTACCCCGCATATGACCGAATGTACATGGGCGTCGTTAGACACCTTATGGATGGCAGGGAGCCACATGTCGCTTTTTCAATAAAAAAAATATCTTGATAAGGTATTTTCTCTTATGGAAACTGACACAGTTGGCGACGACGTCACCTACAACATCCGTGATGTCAGCCCATAACACCGGATGAACTAGGTGATATGTCAGTGCTTCCCTTCATTTCATGTCGGCTACACTGAACCGGACGGAAAACACGAACTATTTACATAGCCCTTTCGACCGACCGATTCAGTGCGGTGGTATCAACCCGGGTGGGATAAATCCTACCACCTAGTAAGGTAAGAAGGAAGAAGAAAGAAGGTCTTTGTTAATTTTGTATAATACATAACAGCTTATGTTCTATCTATGCTATTTATTTTCAACTTCACGCAAAGCTTTTATAAGTGGCAATAATATGTTTCCGCCCATTTCAGAATTTTTTCTCAGATATCATGTTAATTGATAAATTGTTTTTAAGTTCTCTAGAAACAGCGTCATTCATTGTGAATGAGATCTCGAAATCATAGAATTTTAAGTCTGTCTTTTGTCCGTAAGCTCCGAAGCCGGTAACTCAATTTGCACGCCATTTATTCCACGTAGGTATATATATTTTTCCTTAAGATACTTAAAGCTATGCATCATCACGCCATCTCATTAGTCGGGTCAACAGCACCGGAAATACCTCCAATGGAGCCGCGGGCGAAGGCTTGTTAGTGATAAAAGAAATTAATTTTACACACCGAAATCTGGCCGCCGAGGCTAGCGTATATTAATCTACTCTACATTTTCCACTACAGTAATGTGTGATTCAATGCTCTGCAATTTTTTTTTTATAGAAACTGACACGTTTGTCTACATCACCTACAACATCCGCGATGCCAGCCCATAACACCGGGTGAACTAGGTGCCATGTCAGTGCTTCCCTTCATTTCATGTCTGCTACACTGAACTATCGAACACAACACAAAAAAACACGAACTATTTACATAGTCCTTTCGAGCGACGTTTCGTTCAGTGCGGTGGTACCAACCCAAATAGTTCGTGTTTTCAGGCCAGTTCAGTGTAGCGGGCACGACGAAAGAGAAGCACTGACATGGCACCTAGTTCACCAAGGCGTCATTAGCTGACATCACTGGTGTAATAGGTGTATGTAGCCAACAGTGTAAGTTGCATTAAAAAAAAATTTACATACATACATACCAACATAAATACAAACATACAACACGCTGTATCCCGATAATAGGTTGTTGGTGCTGCAAGGACTGCGGTAAACTACAGCACAACACCAACCACCACGTTTCGCTAAGTATTCGGACAAGTTAACTATCGAGCAGCTAGAAAGACACGAAGACCCACCTGTTGCATGACTCGGTGAAAGAACCGTGCCAAGGCGAGAGATGCCAAACCTGTCGACCTTTAGCACAGCATAAAAAAATCATACTTTCTATTAAATCAACGTGATCGTTCAAATTGGCAATGTTAACAATAAAAACAACTGACATAAAATTATGTTCATATCAAAATACTGTCAAAAATATACATTATTCACTTGTGCGTGCTTTGTTAACCGACACTTTCAAATGAAACCGACTCATGTTTGCTACTTGTAAACCACTTTCGGCTCAACACGAGATGGTATTCCGCCGTTAGTTAATAACTTAAGCCGGATTTAACGAGAGAAATTCGTCCACAAAATATGTGTTTTATTTTATAGTCACCATCACAGCTGCCAACTATTAAAGCGGAAAATTTGTAACTACTGACGACCTACGCCCGAGCCATCGCTCATTTTATGTTCGCTTATAACTCGAGAACTTCTCAATCGGCGGGTGGCCGAGTGGTTTTGGTATCGGTTTCTCATGCGAGAGGTCCGCGGTTCGAATCCGGTCGGCGTGTACCAATGAGTTTTTTCTGACGAAAAAATTTACGTGCATACCTACACCTGCTGCTTCACCGTTCGGAACCGGTGTAAAACTGTTTGCCCCTTACAAGGTGGTAGGCTCAAATTGTAGCCGACTGGATTGGTACCACCGCACTGGATGTAAGATGGCCGCATAGCAGCCTCGGTTGTGTTCTCCTCTAGTCCAGTATAGCCACCAATCCAGGGAAGTCTCCGGTATGGCGCCTACCTTCTCGGAGGTGATATTGGCTGGTCGGAGCATGCGCTTTGGCCCCTCTGACTCAGCAACTATACCGGATTACTTAAAAAAAAATCAATTCACATGGGTTTTTCACTGACGTTTTCTGACACTATAGGATATTTTTCTACGAAGAGAAGCCGCGACAGCTAGTTTTATAATAAATAATTTAACTTTGTGTGTCTGTATATAGCAAATTTTTTTGAAAATTATACTTGGAAAATATTTAAAAATTTTGAAATTCAAATACTTTATTGCATACATAATTAGGTATTACAGTGTTATACGGTTAATACAGTGTCTTTCGGTATAACCTACAACTACCTATTATTATTATAATATACCTCGTCGTGCAGCCACATAATGGTTCTAGGCTATTACTGTGTTGAAATTTTTTAGATTTTAGAACGTTTGTCAATTGCCAAATTGTGTGTACATTTTCTCATCACACATATTTATGTTTTTTATGAAAAGCGCGACATTTGGCATCGTTTCACCTACGAGTAGGTGTCTAACGATGCATTCTGTGATGCACGGGGATTTCGAATGCCATGCCGGCCTCAGGAGCCTTTTCACGACCTTTTAAAAAAGACCCAGGCTGTACTTGGGAGGAAATAGATGAGCAGGGAGTGCGTTCCACATTTTCCCGGTTCTGTGAACAAAATACCTACAGAACCGGTAGGTCAATTCTTTCTGATATTTTGCAATGTTGTGTGTAAGTAATTTGTCCTATAATAAACTACTTGAAATTATAATCTGTTTGCACACGAATGACCTATTAAACTACTGACCCAATTCGGATGTTTTTTTTTTAAATAAGTCTTAGCTTGCAGATAGACGAGTACCTATATATAATCATCACGTCATTACGCTGATCAGTGGTTTCGGAAGCAACCGGTTATTCAATCAATCCAGTCGACGATCAATTAATATAGTTTTTAAAGTATTTATTTAATTTCTTTCAACTTTTAGTTTAACTCTTAGCTTATTGTAAGTTTTTTTTTTCAATTGAATATTCTCCAAACTGGCATTGTCAAACAAGATTTTAACGCGAGCGGAGTATAGTATTATCAAAACCTCCTGTCAGGTTGGGCAATAAAGTTTTATGGCTTTGCGCCATGGCGCCGTGTGCAGATTCGCTTCCCTAAGCCATATAACTTTATTGCCCAACCGGACACGAGGTTTTGATAATGCTATAGTGGCCTGAGCTCGCTATGTACCTAATAAATGTGTACTATAGCCAACGTGTAAGTAATTATTCGCCTTTATGATTCAGTAATTTCGTGTTACATTTGAATTAACTGTATTTAGAGTAATTATTTAAATACCCGTTAATAAATTACTCATAAGAGTTTGTGTAATTAAATTGTAGTAAATTGCCGGCATATAATTATCGAACTAGCTCAATAATAAACATAATTATTATCGTTACAATCTTAATACGATTGTGTTTATTAAAATTAGAAGAGTAGGCACACAGAATGTCTAGCTAGTTGAACAATATAAAAGATAAAACCGGCCAAGTGCGAGTCGAACTCGCGCACCGAGGGTTCCGTATCGCCATGTCATGGTCAGCGCCACTCAAGCCATCTATGGATTAGTTAAAATGCTTCATACTCTTTTCGGTAGATGGCGCGCATACACTTTTTAGTTTCTTATATGGGAACCCCGTGATTTTTTTACTTTTTCTTATTTTTATTATGTTGTTATATCGCCCATAGTAACACATATTCTGTGAAAATTTCAACGGTCGGCTACCTAAGTAATTACGGTTCAAGAGACACAGCCCTCAGACAGACAGATGGACATACAGACAGACAGACAGACGGCGTAGGCTTAGTAATAGTGTCTTGTACGATGGATACGGATACTTAATAAAATAAAATAAATTAACTAGGTATTGAAACAACTAAATTCTTAATCTAAAATAAGCCAAACGGATTTGAAACATTTGTCAGTTTTTATTAATTTTTTATTATTTCTTGTAATATACGCCAAAATAATGCATATTCTTTGAAAATTTCAACCGGGAAGCCATTACTGTTCCAAAGATACAGCCAGCCATCGGACGGACTGACGGACGGACGGACTGACAGACAGACATACATTGTAGGCTTAGTCACACGCTTCCGTCCGTACGGTGTACGAAAAGCTAAAAAGCATGAACTTAAAATTATAATTAAAAAAATCTGTTAAGTGCGAGGAGCGACTCGCGCCTCGCGCACGGAGGTTTCCGTATCTATCCGCCTATCTTTTGTTTTTCAGCAATGCAATGTATAAAAGCATGTGGCGCCATCTATTATTCAGAAGTATGAATAATCGATTTTTAAGTACGTTTGTTGTATAGGAGACGCCCCCCCCCAAATTTTTAACAATTTCTTTTTTTAAATTATTTGTTGTTATAATATCCGCCATAGTAACACATATTCTGTGAAATTTCAACGGGCTACCTATTACGGTTCAAGAGATACAGCCCTCGGACAGACGGACGGACAGACGGACGGCGGATGCTTAGTAATAGGCTTCCGTACGGGATACGGAAACCTAAAAAATAAACAGTAAGTATACAAAGTAATAATGAAATGAAATACTAATGTTAGGATAAATAAATAAAGCGAAGTTTCTAGTTTCTACGGTCGACCGAAGCTGTATCCTACTTCATTATAATAATTAATGTATTCTTATAACTCGAGAGCCACTTTATCGATTTGCATACCATTTTCACTGTTACATTCTGTCACTTCTCAAGATGGTTTTAGGCTATAAATCATAAAGCTACGTCATCGGCGGCCTGAACTGTGAGCGAAAAGTCACGCGAAGCGAAGCCTCGGGCAGAAGCAAGCATTAGATAATTAGAAGATCTCTACAACTCATCTTACGCTAAACCAGTTTTTTAATTTACCTAATTTTGAAGCACAAGGCCGACTTGCGTAACTAAATATAGCCAGACCGTGCGGCCCGAGCGCTGTCGAATTCGCCTAAATATTCTGCCTCGATTCACTGAATATTAGTAGAATGTGTAGATCCGCTACACCGTGCTACATGATCCGTCTGAACTCAGCCGGAGCGGCACACCTGGATCGGATTCATATTAGTTTTGTTGTAATGACGGTGTGTGAAGAAGCCTGTTATGTGCAAACGTTGCTAACACGATATGGTTCCGTAGCCTTTCCCTTTTTTATGTAATCCGGTATGGGTTGCTGAGTCAGAGGGGCCAAAGCACATGCTCTATCCAGCCTATCCTCCGAGATAAGAGACTTATATTTAAAAAATTATATATAAGGATATTTTTTATTTATATTTTTATGTAAGTAATCTAGTATGGGCGGTTGAGTCAGAAGGGCCCAAGCACATGCTCTAAACAGCCAATATTACCTCCGAGAAAGTAGGTGCCACACCAGGGACTTCCCTTTGGATTGCTGGCTATACTGGACTAGAAGAGAACACAGCCGAGGATGCTATGCAGTCATCTTACGTCCCGTACGATGATATCAATCCAGTCGGCTATAATTTGAGCCGACACCATAGTAAGGGGCAAGGTAATATTTGTCGCATATTTAGAAGTTGGGCGTTTTTCGTAAATGATACATTCATCTAGTTGTTCCAAGATCAATGGTTCCGCTAGTTGCCCGTAGCGAATATAGATTTCACACGTAACGAAGCTTGTAACCAAACTATACGGAGGTCATTTGCTCAAAACGACGTAAATGCAATACCTTATTTGAGGAAATAACCGTAAGTTAGAAATTTAAAACACGAAGTGATGCTGGTACATTTTATTTTATTATAGCTAGCTTGGGCCCGCGGCTTCGATCGAGTCAAATTCGTATTAAAAACTGAACTGAATTTTATTAGTCTTTCTGTGTCACGTATAGTTAAATGTGCTTGTACTAAGTTTCATCGAATTTGGATGATCGGTTTAAGAGTTATGGAGGAACATACATACAGAAAATATTTCAAAAAATCTGTATTTTTTTTATGACAACTGACACGTTTGGATACTACATCCGTGATGTCAGCCCATAACACCTTGGTGAACTAGGTGCCATATCAGTGCTTCCCTTCGGTCGTTCCGGTTACACCCAAACGGAAAACACGAACTATTTACATAGCCGTTTCGACCGACCTTTCATTCAGTGTGATGAAGGGACCTACAGTTATATGTGAAATCCGAACCACGGTCAGCCTCCAAAGGTCGAGCGGCACCCATCCAAGTACTAACCACGCCAGGTGTGCATGACCGACAGTCGACCGACCGCACCACTGAGAAACCGAGGCTGATATTTTTTTTTATGTGATCCGGTATGCGTGTCTGAGTCGGAGGGCTAAAGCCCATGCTCCGACCAGCCAATATCACCTCCGGGAAAGTAGGTGCCATACCGTTGACTTCCCTGGATTGCTGGCTATATACTGGATTAGAGGAGAACGCAACCGAAGTTGGTAGGTATGCGGCTATCTTACATCCAGCACGGTGGTGCCAACCCAGTCGGCTACAATTTTAACCTATCACATATAAGGGGCAAGGTAAGGGACCTATAGTTTTACACCGGTTCCGAACGGTGAAGTACCAGGTAAATTTTAACGTCAGAAAAAACTCTGTGAAATTAACTAAATACACCTAATTAATTAAACTAATTTGCGATACCCACTTTCAGGTACTAAGTTCCACATATTTGGCTTCCACTTGTAAGATTTAAAGTTTCCCCTATTAACCTTGGCGGGCGGATCCACAAGCGAGCCTTCAGGAATAGCGCAGCGGTAATTTTAATTAAAGGGAATCTTTCGAGCCTCGGCAACGAAAAACCGCCAGGAATGATTTACTGCGGCGGCGGTTTGTGGGGTTCTGCTGAGCTTGTTAGCCGGTCTGTGTGATCAGTTCGGAGGGGAACTGACAAACTCGGATTGAATCGTTTAAGGCGGAAATAAGACTCAAAAGGTCAACATTAAACGAAATTATTGAGCTATTGGTAAATATAACAAATCTGTCAAAAATATGTGTCTTGTACTGATCTTTAATTAACACTTTCCAAAGTAGTAAAAAAATATTTTACTACTTTGGAAAGTGTTAAATAAATCTCCAAAAAATAACGAAAAGTACAAAAAAATTGTACTTTAAAGTTAAATTATCATGAGAAACATCAATGGTTTCAATACAAGTCCCTCATAGAAATATAGATAATATTTTTCCCTACAATCGTAGCGAAAAAAATATTGTTTTCCATCTTTCCAACGCGCGAAATTTAATATATAGTGTGATTTTCGCGCAAACGTTCATCGCCGGCGCGATGTATCAGCCACCGCACGAGTAGAACAAATCTCGCACCTATTACATCTGCATACGGTTCGTGTTTCAATCATTAGTGCTCGGGTAGCACGGTTTGAGTCTTATTTCCGCCTTAAGAAGGAAAAATATCTGTTCAGTTGCGAAAATTGTTCACACGCAATGTTCACCCGCCACGACGTCATCATGGAGCAATCTTTTGAAAGTCCGATGCACGCAGTCACAGATTACTTAATAGTTACGTCGTAACAGATAAATCACTCCATAGAAAATGTTCCTACCTTCGGGCTTTAATAGCCTACTGTTTCACGTCGACAATCGCTGCGTGCGAAAATGTACCTTAACGATCGAGTGTAAACTGGTTATTGCTTTGCAGCTGCGCGCAGTTGCGTGGGCGAGCGTCTATGTATACTTCGCGCGGCTGACGAATTTCCACTGAAATAGACCGCCGCTGGCGGCGGCCCGTCGGGCGGTAGGTAGTTAGCGCGCGCAAGTACATAGAGTGCGTGAGGCCTGCCGCTGTCGGGATACCACCAATTTGGCCCCGATGACGCGCATTGACTGCTGTCCACCAGCCCCCCGTTGGAAGGACTCACAAAGGAAAAAAAAATACGGTTCAAAAGATACATACAGAGCCCTTAGGCCAAACGATAGACGGCGTAGGCCTATAAATGAAGAAGGACGGGCTACGAAAACCTAGAAACACAAAACCCTATTTCCCGATTGAAACTAAACGAAAGCTCTGCGCGAACCATCTTCGAGTTACGTATAATATTGTAACGGTAAATTTATTTTCGGCTAAAATAAAAAAAAATACTTTCAGAATTCTGAAAACTTAATCAGCCTAGAAAAACACAAAACCCTATCTCCCGATTGAAACTAAACGAAAGCTTGGCCAACAAAAACTGATGTAGACCAAACGCTGAATAAACACTACTTCCATTTTTCAATGGCCATTGTTTGTTCACGTTCGATCACTTTTGCTATCTTTTGATAACGTTTGTTTACGTTCGTTGGGGGTAATAGTAGGCCTGGGGTTCATTACTGTGGGCGGCCGATACCATTGCTTTGTTTCTACAACTTTATTTATTTATAGCTTTTGCCTGCGGCTTCGCTCGCGTGAAATTCGCATTTAAAAAAAGAAAGTAAGTAAGCCCGCTACCGTACCTTTACTTCGGCGCGCGGAACAATTCGGTTTGTATGAGAGCCATATCTCAGCGTAACTGGAAATGAATTTTATTTAGCCTATCCTGTGTCACGTATAGTTAAATGTGCTTGTACTAAGTTTCATCGAATTGGGATGATTGGTTTAATAGTTATGGAGGAACATACATACTCGTACATACAGAAAATATTTCTAAAAATCGTCAATTTAGCTTTAGTATCATACCAAAGTCTACAAACTCAGTATTTCATAAAAAAAAGTAACTTACTCCATCACCATCCCTTACATATATATTATTAGTAGGTATTGATTTATATACGAACAACACACAGCCATTCGCTTAATGTAAATACACTTGATTTAAGCCTAAATTATGGCCTGATTAGTAATTTAATATGTTATCGCTGTGGTGTTGTGTTTTGTGGTGCGTGCGTGCGCGTGTGTGTGTTTGTGTCTCTTTATGTATTTATTTTATTTTATAAAATTATAATATACACGGTGTTGCAACCCCAACCGAAAAACCCGAAAGGGGGTGATTCTGTACGTGAAATAGAACAACTTTTTTTGTTCTACGACTTTTTAATTTGAAGAAAAAAAATATTTTTTTCTCCATACATTTTGAGAATAGGTATTTAGAAATTTGTATGGAAAAAATAATATTTGTTTTGTTTCAAAAAATGTTTTTTGGCCACAGAAGTGGTTTGAAGCATTCTAACTAATACATAGATTGCGTGAGTGGCGCTGACTATGACAGAACCCTCGGTGCGCGAGTTCGACTCATACTTGGCCGGTTTTTTTATGTAAATCAACATGGGTGCGTGTGCCGAAGGACCAATGGTATACACCCAAAACGACGTCTCCTCGCGATTTGTGGATTGCTGGTAGAATATCTAGCCTGTTAATACGACGTTTCCCCGGTAGACAGTTCCACACCCTCGCGGTGCGACAAAGAAACGATGAGCTATCACCCTTTTGTTGTTGACATTTGGCTTTTAATAACCCATCGGTTTTCTAAATCGTTTCTTTGTCGTACCTGCTAGGGTTTATAGCTGTCTTCCGGCGAGTGTGTTTTTCGAATCCTTTAACCTGGGTGTCTTCAACGTATTAGAAGACCAGACAGCCTAGCAACAGTCCGCAAATCTGCTGCCATGGCACCTGACTGAGCGTGGTTTCGCGAGATGTGATTTTGGCCATGTCGTAGCGCGGCACACACACCCATGTTGGTTTACATAAAAAAAAACCCCAATGTAAAGTAATTTAAATGTATCGCTCCAAATACATATTTAATATGTTGACTTTTTTTTATTTATTTATTTTTTTATTCAATGCACTACATATGGCGCCTATTCACCCATAAGATGTCTAACGACGCCCATGGACATTCGGTCGTATGCGGGGGTTGCGACTGCCATGCCGGCCTGACCCGTGCCCATTCACGCCCCTCTTTCGTCCTTCAACACATTGTCTGTAATTATCGCTAAAGCAATTAACACAAAGCAACACCGAAGTTTACTAAAGTAAGTCAACCAACGCCATTCAAAGCAATATAACATTAGGCCGTAATGCCCGGCGTAGAGTATTGGTTGAAGCGGGCGTATACGGCCCCCGCTATCACGAGTCCATCAATAATTGCTTCTGATCATTGCCCGGGACTCTGTTTACACGACCCTCCGACAAATTGGCTTCGACGCGCAACTCGCGAGCGTGCAACATATGTCGACTGTGCGAAAGTCGACACGCACCCTTGGGGCGACCAACATCGAATTTGGTCAAAATGTTTCCTAAATTATGTCAAAGTTAAAAAAGCCAAAATGTTTCCTAAATATTGTCAAAGTTAAAAGAGCCAAATTGTTTCCTAATTGTCAAAGTTAAAAAAAGCCAAAATGTTTCCAAAATATTGTTAAATTTTAAAAAGCCAAAGAAATCCGATATTTCGGATCATTCATCAATAATTGCTACCGATCATTGCCCGGGACTCTGTTTACATGACCCTCCGACAAATTGGCTTCGACGCGCAACTCGCGAGCTTGCAACATATGTCGACTGTGCGAAAGTCGACACGCACCCTTGGGGCGACCAACATCGAATTTGGTCAAAATGTTTCCTAAATTATGTCAAAGTTAAAAAAGCCAAAATGTTTCCTAAATATTGTCAAAGTTAAAAGAGCCAAATTGTTTCCTAATTGTCAAAGTTAAAAAAAGCCAAAATGTTTCCAAAATATTGTAAAATTTTAAAAAGCCAAAGAAATCCGATATTTCGGATCATTCATCAATAATTGCTTCTGATCATTGCCCGGGACTCTGTTTACACGACCCTCCGAAAATTGGCTTCGACGCGCAACTCGCGAGCTTGCAACATATGTCGACTGTGCGAAAGTCGACACGCACCCTAGGGGCGACCGACATCGAATTTGGTCAAAATGTTTCCTAAATTATGTCAAAGTTAAAAAAGCCAAAATGTTTCCTAAATAATGGCAAAGTTAAAAAAATCAAAATGTTTCCTAAATATTGTCAAAGTTAAAAGAGCCAAAATGTTTCCTAAATATTGTCAAAGTTAAAAGAGCTAAAATGTTTCCTAAATATTGTCAAAGTTAAAAAAGCCAAAATGTTTCCTAAATATTGTCAAAGTTAAAAGAGCCAAAATGTTTCCTAAATATTGTCAAAGTTAAAAGAGCCAAAATGTTTCCTAAATATTGTCAAAGTTAAAAGAGCCAAAATGTTTCCTAAATATTGTCAAAGTTAAAAGAGCCAAAATGTTTCCTAAATATTGTCAAAGTTAAAAAAGCCAAAATGTTTCCTAAATATTGTCAAAGTTAAAAGAGCCAAAATGTTTCCTAAATATTGTCAAAGTTAAAAGAACCAACATTTTTCCTAAATATTGTCAAAGTTAAAAGAGCCAAAATGTTTCCTAAATATTGTCAAAGTTAAAAAAATCAAAATGTTTCCTAAATATTGTTAAAGTTAAAAAAGCCAAAATGTTTCCTAAATATTGTCAAAGTTAAAAAAATCAAAATGTTTCCTAAATATTGTCAAAGTTAAAAGAGCCAAAATGTTTCCTAAATATTGTCAAAGTTAAAAAAATCAAAATGTTTCCTAAATATTGTCAAAGTTAAAAAAGCCAAAATGTTTCCTAAATATTGTCAAAGTTTAAAAAATTAAAATGTTTCCTAAATATTGTCAAAGTTAAAAGAGCCAAAATGTTTCCTAAATATTGTCTAAAGTTAAAAAAATCTAAATGTTTCCTAAATATTGTCAAAGTTAAAAGAGCCAAAATGTTTCCTAAATATTGTCAAAGTTAAAAAAATCAAAATGTTTCCTAAATATTGTCAAAGTTAAAAAAGCCAAAATGTTTCCTAAAATATTGTCAAAGTTAAAAAAAGCCAAAATGTTTCCTAAATATTGTCAAAGTTTATAGAGTCAAAAAAAATCCGATATTTCGGACACGAATTTAAACATTTTAGTACCTAAGTATAAAATTTTTATTAAATTTCCTTGCCATGACAAGTGACATTTACTGGAAAAAGTTAAAAAACATTTTTTTTCCAAAGTATCAGACTCTATTTTGTGTATACAACTAGCTTTGGCCCGCAGCTTCGCTCGCGTAAATTTTTTCAAAAACCTTCGCCAGCTTTCCCCCAACAACCCACCAAAGTTTCAACGTAATCAGATGAACGGTTTACGAACGCATAGAAGACAAACGAACGAATGGACGAACATGATTGTTTTAGCGTTTCGTATCCGTCGTACGGGACCCTATTACTAAGCCTACGCCGTCTGTCTATCTGTCTGTCTGTCTGTCTGTCCGAGGGCTGTATCTCTTGAACCGTAATAACCGCTGAAATTTTCACAGAATATGTGTTATTATGGCCGATATAACAACAAATAATAAAAATAAGAAAAAGTAATAATTTCACGGGGGTTCCTATAAAGAAGAAACTAAAAAGTGTATGCGCGCGCGCCATCTACCGAAAACAATATGATATGAACATTTTAACTAATTCATAGATGGCGTGAGTGGCGCTGACCATGACACAGCGATACATAACCCTCGGTGCGCGAGTTCGACTCGCACTTGGCCGGTTTTTTTTTCAAGTTTATCTCGATAAGTGTAGACACCGAGCGAAGCTCGGTCGCTCAGGTGCTACTAATAAAGTGTCAGTCAGTCAGTCAGCGTGTAAGCGTCCACTGCTGGACATACGCCTCTCCAATTTTCCTCCAGTCCTCCCGGCCTTCGGCGATACGGAACCACTGATTTCCGCCGGCGTACTTGATGTCGTCGTCCCACCTGGCGGGTGGTCTTCCCACCCGTAAAGTGTATTTACTATTATTTTGCTTTTCCATATCTCCCACACCATCCTTTACCCTCGAAACTTTGTTCGAGGTTGCAGAGGGGGTAAAATTAATCATTCATATATCATCATATTCCACGTTCGCTCGGCCCGTTTCGCCCGGGAGTGAGGTAAACTGAGAAAATATTTTTCCACATTTTATTCGCTCCCTATTTCAACGCTGCTCCGCATTTCGCGATGACTTGCACTGCCGGAGAACGATGGCTACCATTTGCAAGTTGTCACTCCTCTGTGATTAGTCCTCTCTCGCCTCGTCTTGGTCCTTCCACCGGATTTGATGGAAAGTGGCAGAAAAGACAGGGCTCGCGTTCGGTATCAGCTTCAAATTATCAGGACCAGCACGTGCGGCGGGTGCCGAGTGGTTCGGGCATCGGCTTCTCATGCGAGAGGTCCGAGGTTCGACTCCAGTCGGCGTGTACAAATGAGTTTTTTTCTGATGAAAAAATGTACGTGCATACCTACACCTGCTGCTTCACCGTATCGACCTGGTGTAAAACTGTAGGTCCCTTCCCTTGCCCCTTACTAGGTGACCCCTTACTGGGTTGGTACCAACGTACTGGATGTAATATGGCCGCATAGCAGCCTCGCATAAAACCCATAAAAAATGAAAAAAAAAAGAATCCATCGATTCTCAAAATATTATCGTATCATGTTAGTGAGTGGGTAATTAATTTAATTTCACATTCGTTTCAACGTATTCTTTCACAACCTAGCCACACCTAGCTAACAACCAATACAATTCTTCGACTTCATAGATGGCGTTCAGAGCAACAATACGCGTTGCACAGCCAATGAGGAGCGCTTTCGTGACGTTTCACTTTTTCAGAGTAAGGTCCCCATTCCAAAAGTGCGTTAAACAGCTTTGCTTAAAACAATTTGTTTTTGCTCTATTGATATCTAAGTCCCGGCCAGCTCCGTAACTCCTATGAAAATTCAACCTGTTGACCTCCTGCTGGCTCAACACAACGTGTCGGCCGACAGTCGGCCTCCCAAATGACATTTACTTTAATGCCAGAGCGATCGTGCGAAGCGCCACCAGGGCAATACACCCATTTCTGTCTGAAAGCCGAAGTGCCTTCGAGTCCTATGTACGCTGGCCGATATTGGGGTAGGTGGGCAGACTTATTTGTTGGTTTTATGTGGAGTATGTACTTCCAGTTGTGTTGTCGTTCAAGTGGCAGTGGGCTGGACACGTCAGCCGAAGAGACGACGACGACCGTGGAGTAACCATGTCCTACACGTGGACAGTCGAACGTTGCATGCAACATAGCGCGACATGTACATGTTGCGGGTGATACCTGTGCTGCTATGTATAGAGAACGTGTCCCGCGGCATGTCAGATGTTCCCCGCAACATACACCGTAGAAGTCGAATTCAAGACTATTCTAGGCCAATTACAGATTTTCCTTAAAAGCTTATCAATATTATATAATTGTTATTTAACCCGAATCTTTATATTATATACAATACATAATACATATATACCACACCCTGTATCCCGACAATCGGGATAAGCAGAGTAATCGGTATTGTGCTGCAAGTACTCTTGTAAATTACAGCACAACACCGACCACGTCGTATAGCAAAGTATTAGGACAAGATAATTAACAAGGCGCGAAGATCCATCCACCTGCTGCATAACTCGGCGGAAGGACCGTGCCAAGGTGAGATGTGGCTAGCATGTCGCGGAGGGGAGAAATGCAGTGGGGCTATTCCTTTTAAGTAGCGGCCCCACACAGTACTATAAAGCAAAATATCATATATACAATATAAATTCAAATTAAGTATGTTTGTGGACGTGAGTGTGAGTGTAGTGTGTGAGGATGTGTAAGGATATATGGTATGTTTGCTGAGTCCTAAATGTGAGGCTACACACCTTCCTATACACCCAAAAGCGAGACCTTTTCAAAAACGAGGCGGTCTCGGATTTGGCTATGAAGAAACGGAAAAACTCCCGTAATATAAGGCTTTTAATTGGTCGGAAATTACACAATTCATTCACCAATGAAAAGCAATGAAATTGCATTCTCGAATTCCTTTCATTTGGAAGTTTGTATGAGTGTGACTTTTTGGTTCTCAAAATGCGTAGTTCCAGTGTGTGACCACTGGGCGGTGCTACAGTCGCAATTGTGTATGCTCAAGAACCCAAATGTGAGACTGCCTCGTTTTTATTTGTGTGATAATAGTGTGAGTGTATCGAGAAAAAGCGAGACCGCCTCGTTTTGTCCTTGTAAATAAACCAAAGTTGAATGCGCTGCTGAGCGCATACCAGTGCTAGACGTAAAGCTCGCTGGCATGGTGGTCCCTAGGCCCAGTGGTCCGTGTATTCGACTAACGACCGAAAGGGCACCTCTGAACTCGTTAGCCGAGAAAGTAATCAACGCAACCTGAGAATATTCATATTCAAATCTATGAATACATTTAGTTGGCGAGAAAATAAAAAAATATATAGTGGCCTTTTAGCTATCGTATGTGATACTGATTAGGTATTGTTACTACTCAGGTACAGTGCCTGACAGGAAATAATGCATGTCGAATTTTAGAAAGAGACAATTCGGTTGTAGAGCGTCGTCACTGTCGCAACAGAGACGTGCGTGTTCGTGCGACAGGGGCGACTTCTTGCTTGGACCCTAACATCATCATTATATCAATCAATCAATCAATACTAATAATAAATCTGTAAGGGATGGTCATGGAGTAAGTTACTTTGTTTTATGAGATACTGCGTTTGTAGACTCTATGTATGATACTAAAACTAAATTGACGATTTTTAGAAAACTTTTCTGTATGTATGTATGTTTGTATGTTCCTCCGTAACTCTTAAACCGATCATCCAAATTCAATAAAACCTAGTACAAGCACTTTTTATGGAAACTGACACGGTTGGCTACATCACCTACAACATCCGAGATGTCAGCCCATAAAACCGGGTTGACTATGTGCCGTGCCAGTGCCTTCCTTCGGTCGTGCCGGCTACACTGAACTGGACGGAAACCACAAAATGTTTACATAGCCGTTTCGAACGACGTTTCATTCAATAATATAGAACAAGAAATAAACATGTTTATTTCTACGTTAGATACCATCTGTGTTACTCGTTTGACCTGACCGGTAGCTTCTTTGACATCCATCTGATTAGCATTCGGGCTCGCTGATAAAAAACGTATTTATAACCTGTTTGCCACGGTCCATCGCTATGGACAGTCTGCGCGCGCCTTTAGACATGTCACAGTGGTGCTCAACTTATATTCATTGGGGACCAATATGAGAAAAACATTTAGAAATTTTTTATTTCGTTTTTAAGGTTCCGTATCCGGTACGGGACCCTATTACTAAGACTACGCCGTCTGTCTGTCCGTCTGTCCGAGGGCTGTATCTCTTGAACCGTAATAGGTAGCAAGTTGAAATTTTCACAGAATATGTGTTATTATCACCGATATAACAACAAATAATAAAATAAGAAAAAGTAAATAAATCACGGGGGTTCCTATACAAGGAACTAAAAAGTGACAAAAGCCATCTACCGAAAAGAGTATGAAGCATTTTAACTAATCATGAATTTTAACTAATATGAAGCATTTCATAAAACGCGCCATATTATGGCGTGAGTGACGCTGACCATGACATGGCGATACGGCTGACGATCACTTGGCCGGTTTTTTATAGAACCTGACAGGTTTGGCTACAATTATGATGTCAGCCCATCACACGTTGGTGAACTAGGTGTCATATCAGTGCTTCAATTGGGTCATGCGAGCGTTTTTTGAACCTTCAGCACAGCCTCGTACTCGTTTTCATAAAAAAGTGTGAACCATGTTCGCGTGCCGAGGGCTCAGAGTCCCGTTACTGCTGCTTTGCTCTCATGTAATAATATTTTCTTTAAGGGCGCTTTCACACTTTGATGGGTGGCCGTCTGACCGTTGAAGTTGGCCGTGGTTCGAATTCTACTTGTCACTTTAGGTCCGTATCCTTACCATACAATTCTGTTTGTGTTTTCAACATTTTCTTCAGAATCGATTCAGTAGATCCGGAGACATGTGCGCGTGACCGACAGACGGACAGAAAGACAGAGAGACAGTCACCAAAGTAATTTTTTTTTTCAAAATTTTGCGACGGGACCCTAAAAATCCTGTTAAATGCGAACGTTGTTCACACATAGAGGGTTCCGTAGCCATATCCTTCTTGTCTTGTCTATTTTCTCCATAACCTTGTTCAGTTTTCGTATGTGTAGCCTTAAAACTATTCAGTGTACCCTGTGGGTAGAATGAAAATAATCTCCACAGGTCTATATTAAATTTAAAATATTTTTACTTTTTCCGCATCATTATTGTGATCTACCTTATTTCGCTCGGTTCTCGTTATAATACCGTGCGTGCACAAGCTTCTCGATAATTTGTAATCATCAAAAAACTTCCTGCGCAATGTCTTCCTTCACTGGCGCCCTATAAGTGTATAGCTTGGCGATACCCACGCACGGCGGGGCCCCTAACCGGCGGAAGGAACCAGGTGACGGCGTCCCAGGGCGCCAGTAAGCCCCTCCGGCTCCACATCAAGGTAGCCCTTTCCTATTTGCTTATTTGTACCAAATGTAACATTTTTAATACAGTCCATTTCCAATTTTCGAACAACCATTTTTAGGATATAAACTTTAAAATAGTTTTCAATCCCGTAAGGACTAAATTGACTACTTGCTTTATTATAATTTTTTTTATTTGTTGAACTTTACGGGTGAGCTGTAGAAAGAGGCGGGTTTAGTAAGATTTTTTTGCCGGAGACTTCAGAGGGGCTGCACTTCCCGCAGCACCGGAGAAGAGGAATTTTATATTTTCTTTTTTGTGTAGTAAACTGATACACAAAACTGATATCGAAAAGTGCATAATTATACTCCAACGAAAAGGGGGGGGGGGGAGGGGGGGGGGGGGGTGTTATTCCTTTTCTTCATCCCACCGCCCCCTAGCATAACACTCCCTTCTATACCCCGTCTCCCCTCACTGAGTAATAATTTTTGCCTCACCCACCCTGGCTGATTTTATAAGGGTTCCTGCCAGCGTCGCTGGGTATGGAAACCTAAAAACCGGCCAAGTGCGAGTCGAGCTCGCGCACCGAGGGTTCCGTATCGCTATGTCATGGTCAGCGCTGCTACATACTGTTTTCGATAGATGGTGCGCATACATATTTTAGTTTCTTGTATGGTGACCCCGTGAATTTTTTACTTTTTCTTATTTTTATTATTTGTTGTTATATTGGCCATAAAATAACACATGTTCTGTGAAAATTTCAACGGGCTACCTATTACGGCTCAAGAGATACAGCCCTCGGACAGACGAACAGACAGACAGACGGCGTAGGCTTAGTAATGGTCCCGTACGACGGATACAGAACACTAAAAACGAAAACGGCATTCGCGCCGAAGATTGAAAGCCAATGACGGCAATTTGTATACGTGCGTGCGCGTTGAGTGCTATATAGCGAACGCGAAAAGGTTCTAACATCAATCCAATTAAGATGGTAATATTAGCGCGGTTGAAGCCGAATGGAGGCAAGCAGTCTCACCGAAGAAGCCTACGCGTGTGAATTCGTAAAACTTGTTGTTTTCGTTTAAATATAATCGACAAGGCCGATCGATATAATATCATCGATACGTCGCTATACAATCACTCTAGAATGCACAGTGTTGTAATAGTCCATCCTTATATATACCTATAATAAAATCCAACGTCTGCTTTCTGTCTGTCTGAGTGTCTGTCTGTCCGCTTATAACTCGAGAACCACTGAACCGATTTTAATAAAACAAAATTCTACGGATAGCTTGATTCTTCCCATCAACTATAGGCTACTTACTATCACGCTAAATAGCTTATGAGGTTAGCAGTGAAGTGAAATATGAGAGCGGGCGGAGCCGCGGGCACAGCTTGTATAGTATAGAATATATGTTTATGGCGTGGTTTTTTGGCCAAAAAAATTATAATAAAGGAATCCTATAAGGATCCTATAAGGATCACTCTTGTGTCTTTCTGTCTGTCTGTCTGTTCGTCTGCCACAGCATATTTTCTTCGAATCTACTGGATCAAAATTTTTTAATTCGGTACATATATTTAGATTTCCTTATGAATACGGAACCCTAAAATAGGGAAACTTGTTTATTTTGGTCACTCAGTGCTGAGCGACAAAATATTTCGACCGCTGTAGGTTGTCGAGGGGAAGATTCAAGGCAAACGAACATTTTAAAGAGGTCGCACATCTTGGCTATTTATTATTTATCTCGAATATTAAAGGCGAAAATATTCCGTAGACATGAATCATTTATTGTTTATTGTATAATTTCAC
The DNA here is from genome assembly GCA_946902875.1 of Nematopogon swammerdamellus. Taxonomy (NCBI): domain Eukaryota; kingdom Metazoa; phylum Arthropoda; class Insecta; order Lepidoptera; family Adelidae; genus Nematopogon; species Nematopogon swammerdamellus. The sequence goes on from OX336353.1 coordinate 1,228,868, forward strand.
CAATTTCAGGTAGGTAACCTACGCTGGGACATGTCGAAAAATCCGCCAGTTCTAAATTCAATGCGAAGAAGAACTGACAAACAAACTTCGCAAGCCGCAATAGTTTAAGTTTTTGTTAGTACCCTATAAGAATAAAATTATATTACAGTAACGTACATTATAATAACGTACATTGTAATACTACCGCTCGCAAGAATATTATTATTTACAGCATAAGCATGAATACTTAAGAATCTGCCCACTCTGCCTATTTACATCCTACTTCCTACTAATATTAAAAACGCGAAAGTTTGTGAGGATGGATGGATATATGGATGTATGGATGTATGGACCGTTGTTACTCTTTCGCACAAAAACTACAAACGGAAAAACTAAAACTACCTAAGTACTTGGAGAATGTTTATAATTTACGTTACGATTGAGCTTACATTCTTCGGGAAAGTTTACTGTTTACCTGAACCCAGTTTGGCCTTCGGCCTCGCCTTCGGGGGTCGGTCTTCGGAGTCGACTTTATTATTATTATTATTTGTTAATGAACTAGCAGCTTAATATGCTGATGGGTTCATGTCTATGATGATCACTGGTGTTGCTAATTGTTATATTTCTTCGCTTTTTACTAGTTTTAGTTAGTTACTTCCATCGAGAAATAATATCGATCACCTGAACGCAGCTCGGCCTTCGGCCTCGCCCTAAGTTACTTAATTTCATCGAGAATAATATCGTTAACTTGAACGAAGCTCGGCCTTCGGCCTTGCCCTTAGTTAATTACTTTTATTGAGAAGGTTTATGGTTTACCTGAACGTAGCTCGGCCTTCGACCTCGCTCTTGGCTACTTACTTTCTTCGAGAAGGTTTATAATTTACCTGAACGTAGCTCAGCCTTCGGCCTCGCCTTTAGTTACCTAATTTCTTCGAGAAAGTTTATTGTTTACTTGAACCTAGTTTGGCCTTCGCTGGCGCCGCGCCCGTAGTTACTTTCTTCTTTTGAAATAAGAATTTCACGTGAGCAAAGCCGCGGGCTAAAGCTATATTTAAATAAACATTTTCAGTGCTATAATCATCAGTTTAATTGTTTTCGTTTTAGGAAACATTTTTATGTTGTCCTGAAAGAATATTTTTTTTATTTTTATGGAAACTGACACGGTTGGCTACATCACCTACAACATCCGTGATGTCAGCCCATCACACCGGCTGAACTAGGTGCCATGTCAGTGCTTACCTTCGGTCGTGCCGGCTACACTGAACTGGACGGAAAACACAAACTATTTACACAGCCGTTTCGACGTTTCATTCAGTGCGGTGGTACCAACCCGGGCGGGTTGAACCTAGTAAGGTAAGAAGGGAAGGGACCTGCAGTTCTACGTGGAATCCGGACCACGGTCAGCATACAACGGTCGAGCGGTCACCCATCCAAGTACTGACCGCGCCCAGCGTTGCTTAACAATCAACATTCGACTGTCTGCACCATTGAGCTATCGAGGCTGACGATAATTTGTAATGTTCAGTTATCCAGGCGGACGAAGTCGCGGGCGAAAGCTTGGAGTATATCTGGTGTATAGTGCCATCGTCAGTTTTGATACTTAAACTTAACAAGTCAAAACAACAATAATCAGTATAAGTCTATTATGATTTTAGTATGTGTATATAAAAATTTCTGTATCCAATTATGTAGCAGTTTACGCCCTAACAGATCGCAAACAACGCGAACAGCGAATAACAAGTGAGTTGGCCAATTTAAAACTTTATTTATTTCACTCAATTTTCGGATTCTGCAAACTTCCCGGGCGAGCCCTGCGCGAGGATTAAATAAGCCCTACTCATTATAACGCGGCTTATCTTTTAGCGCCAGAAAATTTCACTTAAGCCTCTGGATATTATCTACAGCAACCCTACCTGCTCTGAACTTTATATATTCTAGTGATTAAATATATATATATCTTTTCATACACGTAAAAGTAAACTGACAAAATTTTTCTTCGGACAGTCCAACGTGAAAAAAAAAATTTTTTTTCTTACCTGGATGGACTTGTATGTATTTAAATTTATTTGTAAATCATATTTTGTATATTTATTCATTTATATGCATTCACACTAGTCTGCTTGACCGTTGGAGGCTGACTGTGGTTCGGATTCCATGTAAAACTAGGTCGCTTCCCTTCTTACCTTACTAGGTGGTAGGGTTTATCCAGCCCGGATTGGTACTACCGCACTGAATAAACTATTTACATAGCTGTCGGTGGAAACGGCTATGTAAATAGTTTGTGTTTTCCGTCCAGTTCAGTGTAGCCGACATGAAATGAAGGGAAGCACTGACATGGCACTTAGTTCACCCGGTGCTGTCATCACGGATGTTGCAGGTGATGTAGTCAACCGTATTCATAAAATCAAAACCACTTTCCATAAAAAACATGAAACCAGTTTCCATATAAAACATAAAACCAGTTTCCATAAAAAAGATAAAACCAGTTTCCATAAAAAACATAAAACCAGTTTCCATACAAAATCCCATTTTTCCATAAAAAAAAATACATTGAATATATACATTTTGGTGCTTTCTTGCGCGTTCTATCTGCCCAAAAATGCGCTTTCGTTCATCAGAGTTGGCAACACTGCCGCGGCTTCATTATTTTCGTTTTATCACAGAAACGTGACTGCGGAACAACGAAGCAACTTGTAACCGAGTTCCAGGCTACGCATCACAGGACAAAGGGGAAGGCGATAACACGAAAAGAAGCTGACAAGGAGGGAAACACAACGACTTTTACAGCGAAAGGAAACACGAAAAGAAAGGCGTTATTGATTTATAATTTTCTTCTATATTTCGACGGAGTTCGCACGAAATGTCGACGGGCGCACAAGGCGTGACGAACGTTGCGTCATCGTAGAAATTGCGTTGAATGAATGCCGCAATTCGCACCGCTAGGGTGTGGAACTGTTTTCCGGCGATTGTGTTTCTCGAATCCTTTAACCTGGGTGTCTTCAAACGTCATATTAACAGGCTAGACAGCCTTGCAACAGTCCGCAAATCTGCTTATATGGCACATAATTGAGCGTGGTTTCGCGAGAAGAGGTGTTTTTGGCTCTGTCGACTGCACAATTGGTCTCTCGGGACAGCCACCCATGTTGGTTTACATAAAAAAAAAATGAATGACGAACGAATTTCGCCCGTTACGAAAATATTGTGGTACCGTGTGGGACCGGTACTTAAAAAGAATAGCCCCACTGCATCACTCCCCGTGCATGTCGTGAAAGGCGACTAGGGGATAAGGATAAGATGCCGTGCTAAAGGGCGACAGGCTAGCCACCTCTCATCTTGGCGCGGTCCTTCCATAGAGTCATGCAGCAGGTGGGTCTTCGTGTGCTTGATAGTTATCTTGTCCGAATGCTTAGCTAGACGTGGCGGTCGGTGTTGTGCTGTATCTACCAGAGCCCTTGCAGCACAGCACCGGTTACTCTGCTTACCCCGATTATCGGGATATAGCGTGTGGTAACGTATGATAGCAGATAGTAGTTTCAACAGTATCATGGACAGCATCACGAATCCAGCAGGTGAAGACCAACCGTATCTCATTACTTACTTACATATCACACGCTGTATCGCGACGAGGTAAGAAGAGTAATCGGTGTTGTGCTGCAAGAACTCTTCTAAATAACAGCACAATGCCCGACCGCCACGTTCAGCAAAGTATTCGGACAAGATAACTATCAAGCAGCAAGTAAGGCACGAAGACCCACCTGCTGCATGACTCGGTGGAAAGACCGTGGCAAGGTGAGAGGTAAGGTGGCTATCCTTATCTCTCACCTATAAGGGTGTCGCTCTTTAGCACTGCATCTTGTCCGTATCCCTTAGTCGGCTTTTACGACACGCACAGAGAGAGATGCAGTAGGGCTATTCAAGTACCGACCCCATAACGGTACTTATCGTCTTGTATTGCTAAAAATAATACACCTACATACTATTAGTGATCCCCTCGCAGCCCAGAGTCGAGGGCAGGTGGGGGCGAAAGGGGCGGGAGAGGGAGGGGGGCGGGGCGGACGCGGGGCGGTCACGTGAGAACCTCATTTATGACAGCGGTTGGTCAGGGCAGGGCAACGGGGCCCACCCACTCCGGGAGCCGGTATGTTATCTGATAATATTATTTAGTACTCTGTGGGGTCCGTAATTAATAAGAATAGTCCCACTGCATCTCTCCCCGTGCATGTCGTAAAAGGCGACTAAGGAATAAGGACAAGATGCCGTGCATAAGGGCACCAGGCTAGCCACCTCTCACCTTGGCGCGGTCTTTCCACCGAGCCATGCAGCAGGTGGGCCTTCGTGCCTTACTTGCTGTCTGATAGATATCTTGTGCGAATACTTTGCTAAACGTGGTGGTCGATATTGTGTTGCAATTTACCAGAGTACTTACAGCACAACACCGATTACTCTGCTTACCCCGATTGTCGGGATACGGCGTGTCGTGTGTATGTATATATGTAATATTATTAGAGTTTACCCGCGCTTTCGTTCCAATTAAATTCGGCATCTTCAACGTGCGTGTCTATTCGCCAACTATAGCCGTGCAAGATTTCAGTTTCACAGGAGGTCAGATAGAATGTGGGTTTTAACCCCCGACGCAAAAAGAGGGTTGTTATAAGTTTAACGTGTATGTGTGTATGGGTGTGTCTGTCTGTGGCATCGTAGCTCCCAATAAGATGGACCGATTTGGATGGTCGGTTTTTTTATATTAGAAAGCTGGTTTAATCGGGATGGATCTTATAGTCCACGCGCGAGCTCGTTATATTAGGATAAACTTAACTTAGTACTTACTTAAGATAAGAAATACGTAAGGAAATAAATTGTACCTACTTATATTTTTTTTATTTTTGGCATGTCTGAGCGGCAGTATTTTCACCACTGGTGGTGGTATGGGAATACCATTGTGTCATTTGACCACTGGTAGTCAGCTAAGAAATTGGAGTGCCAACTGACCACCAGTGGTAAGATTTTGTGGTCAGATGGTCCGGAGCCGTTTCTCCAAAGATGGTATAATCGAAACTATGAAACAAGGCAGATCATAGGATTTAATAAAGACACAAGTATCCAAGCTCCCGGTCTATGCGCAGCGTGCTCGAGGGAGATAGGAGTCGGTGCTCTTTTGATCTCTTTGATCCCCGCCGCTTGTGCCCGGTCGGTACGGTACCTAGTTACACAGTCGCGTTTAATTATCATGTTCGTGATTATTAATTAGACATCTCCCCTCGTTTTCGCGCTGACGCACTCCTCGAAAGCCTCCAGTCAAACTCGAGTCTTAATTGAGGCCTGCGTATTCGCGTAGATATTTACATATTTATTTAATTTTGAAGATTTTCTAAAAACAAAAAATTGGTTATACGAGTATTATAATGGTTTCGTAACGTCAGGGTTCGAAAGGGGTCCATATTTGAAGACGAAAAGCTCTGGAACTTTTTCCTAGATTCGGTCATTTTATAGTAGTTTTTGGTGAAAATCGTTTCATCGAGATTTGGTGGACGGTTAACGCCCACCTTTATTATCCTTACCTATAATAAAATCCAACGTCTGCTTTCTGTCTGTCTGTCTGTCTGTCCGCTTATAACTCGAGAACCACTGAACCGATTTTAATAAAAAAAAATCTACGGATAGCTTGATTATTCCCATCAACTATAGGCTACTTACTATCACGCTAAATGGCTTATGAGGTTAGCAGTGAAGTGAAATATGAGAGCGGGCGGAGCCGCGGGCGGTGCCGCGGGCACAGCTAGTCCTTACCTTTAATAAAATCCAACGTCTGCTTTCTGTCTGTCTGTCCGCTTATAACTCAAGAACCACTGAACCGATTTTTATAAACAAAAATTCTACGGATAGCTTGATTCTTCCCATCAACTATAGGCTACTTACTATAATGCTAAATGCCTTATGAGGTTAGCAGAGAAGTCAAATATGAGAGCGGGCGGAGCCGCGGGCGGAGCCGCGGGCACAGCTAGTAGCAGGCCTCACGCACTCTATGTACTTGCGCGCGCTAACTACCTACCGCCCGACGGGCCGCCGACGGTCTTTTTCAGTAGAAATTCGTCAGCCGCGCGAAGTATACATAGACGCTCGCCCACGCAACTGCGCGCAGCTGCAAAGCAATAACCACTTTACACTCGATCGTTAAGGTACATTTTCGCACGCAGCGATTGGCGATGCGAAACAGTAGGCTATTAAAACCCGAAGGTAGGAACATTTTCTATGGAGTGATTTATCTGTTACGAAGTAACTATTAAGTAATCTGTGCTAGTAGTACAATAAAATTGATCTGCATTTAGGTAAATTCCAAACACTTAATGTTGAATTACATCAAAAATAAAAGTGGTCTGGGCTAGATGCTAAGTCATTGCATTCCCTAGATGTTCCTTGTTGCAAAATCTTTCCAGACTCACTGTCCATCGAGTTTTATTACAATTTTAAATTTTCGTATGAAAAATAAAATACAGAATTTCGGTTTTAGTGATATATTTGTTTCTTCTAATAATGAGTACTTTAAATTCCTGAAGTTTCTCAAGCCTATCCTGAAACACCCTGTATATATACATAACGTCACGTCTGTTTCCCAGCGGGGTAGGCAGAGAAAACGGATCTCCACGTGCCACGATCCTGAAACACTTTTGCCGCCTCTTCCACTCTCATAATGTTCATTATACATTCTCGACAGTTATGAGTACTACGCACTTGACCCTTTTTGAGCACTTGCCCGATCTGGTGCTTGAGTCTAAAAATGTATTTAAAAAAAATATTTGCACACAAAAAAATCATGTCATTTAGAATCCGGAATGGGTGGCTGCGTCGGAGGGGCCAAAGCACATACTCCGACCAGCCAATATCACCTCCGAGAAGTTACGTGCCTTACCGGAGAATTCCCTGGATTTCTGGCTATACTGGACTAGAGGAGAGCGCAACCAAGGCTGCTATGCGGCCATCTTACATCCAGTACGGTGGTATCAACCCAGACGGCTACAATTTGTGCCTACCACCTAGTAAGGGACAAGGGAAGGGACCTACAGTTTTACACCGGTTCCGATCGGTGAAGCAGCAGGTGTAGGTATGCACGTACATTTTTTCTTCAGAAAAATCTCATTGGTACACGCCGATTGGATTCGTACCTCGGACCTCTCGCATGAGAAGGCGATGTCCAAACCACTCGGCCACCCGCCAATTATATCTTGTCTTTGTCCCCATAATTAAACCGTAAAATATATCACTCGCAATATAACGCCTTTGGCGCTAAATTGAACTCACGCCACCGCCGCTAGCGCTTTTGCGCTTTAGCGCTTTTGCTCACATCTAGCCCAAGTTTAAGACAGTAAGGAAGTACAAGAGCAGTAAACGGAATTCCGGCCGGTTCTAAATCCCGAACACATGAATTTTTATTTCAACCCTGAGTTATGACTATGAGGTCTGGAGGAATCCCGCTGCCGCTACGTCTAGCTCGTAAAATATGAACCTAGGTTGTAAAGTATGATAGTGTTTATACGGTCGGGAGTGCATACATTTGAATTTCATATTCCCAAATGACCATGTGTGGTGAAATTTTACAGTTCCGTAGCCAGTGAAACTCTTATAAAATGTGTACTGGTGTATGTCAGTCCGTTCCCATGTCTGTCACACATGCTGCCCGAGTTTTTTTTAATGTTATCCGGTATGGGTGTCTGAGTCGGAGGGGCCAAAGCACACGCTCCGACCAGCCAATATCACCTCCGAGAAGGTAGGTGCCATACCGGAGACTTTCCTGGATTGCTGGCTATATTGGACTAGAGGAGAACACAACCGAGGCTGCTATGCGGCCAAAGATGGCCGCATAGCAGCCTCGGTTGTGTTCTGTTCTTCGGGGGAAATATATGGTCATATAAGTCTATAGATAATATTTTAGTCCATATGGTATGAAAACGGTTTTGAAAAGCTGTTATAGATATAATGGCATGCTTGTTGACGGCGGAGGCACGGCGCGGATAGCTGCGCTCACTCAGGTAAGCGCGGATGAAACGTCTTCGGAACCCTTCCGTAAGTATCTTTAGTTTGCGGTTATGGTGAACCGATCGTCCGTTAGGTTTTGAAAACAATATTTATACATTTTAAGGTAATGTTTCGTATTTCATTCATATATTTCAACTCGAGTCCCGCGGGTCGCATGCGGTCCGCCGCGCCCGGTGTAAACTTGCGGATTTTAATATTTTTATATAAAAAAAAACTAACACCATGAATATTACTTCTAACTATGTTCTGTCTTAATTATATGAAGCCAAAATGTAATTACGTTTTATTTTGATAAAACAAGCTAGTCTTCCTGCAAGGCACAGATTCTCTAGAGTACACGGTAAAAAAGGATTGCTCAAATTAAGAAAAAATATTTTCTTGGGTCTGTTGTCTATATTCAAAACAATTTCATTTTATCTCTAGAATATTAACTTAAATTATGATTTTCTGTAGCCTTCATTTTAGACTACGATTTTGTCACTACATTATCTTCAATTAAAAAAACTACTTTTAATCTAAGAAAGGTATTACTTTTATTTAAAACTAAGTAATTTTATCAATTTAAATTCCAATATAGTCTTGAGGCATCGTCATAGCATTTTTGCTACAACACAATCATACTCTTAGAAAAAAATACAAATAAAACTCTTACTTTGAGTTAGGAATCTTAATACAAAAAATAAAATTTTGAATTAAAAATATATAAGCTATCCAGTGAAAGCAATGCTCTCCTTATAATGTTGCCCATCACTTCAAGGCAATTCAAATACATTACTTCAATCAAGCGTGTTTTAGTCTGGTTTAACATATTTTTATAATCTTAGATCAAAATTGTCAACGTGTTCAGGACAACAACAACAACTTCAATGTCCAATGTCCCTGCAACTTAATTATTTTTTTAATTGTTTTAACTCGAGAGCGAGAATATTATTTAAAGAACATGTTTTTTTAAACTTTTCATTCGGTACCTATCTTCATTCAAGTTAGCCATGCTTACCTACAAAATAATATATTTTTATTGTTTTAAATGGAGCACGATTGTTTTGTTTAAAAAATTATTCGGCAAACTCAACTACTACTAATTTTACAGCAGAATCATCATCATGTTGAATCCATCCATTGTTCTCGATAGCGTGCGCCGCGCCGTGCGCCACCATTTACGATCTTGTCATCGACCCATTCCCGGCCATATAAAAGATATAAGTATAACATCATAATTTGGAATAAATAATGTTACATGAAGGAAAGATTTTTTTAATAAATTTACATTAATGTAAATATGTTTCTTTGTCATTTTAAGAGCCAAGGATTTTGTATTATGACAATAATGTATTTTTAAAACGATGCAATTCGGTAACTTATTTCAAGTTAGCAGTACTAATTTCAAAATACTAAATATTTTCATTGTTTTAAACGAAGCACGAGTGTTTTGATTTAACAAAATGTCTTTCTCCGTGTTTTTGCATGATATAACGACTATTCAGCAAACCCAACTACTTCATTGCATAGAATCATCATCATCAGGCTGAGAACATCCACTGCTGTATGTAAGCCTCTCTCGGGGTGCGCCACCCACCCACCACACACGATCTTCTCGTTATCCATCCAATCCCGGCCATATATAAAACATCCGAAAGTTTCCAAACATCCCAATTCAGTATCTCATTTCAAGCGGACTATGCTTAATGTAATTTTAGAATTTTGTTAAATCAAGACCAAAAATGTTATTTTAAGATAACCACGTATTTTAAAATGATGTAATTCCGTATCTTCATTGAAATTCGCTATGCTTATTGTAAAAAAATAAAAAAATAATTAGTTTTAAACGAAAAACGATTGTCTTGTTTTGAGAAAATTATTTTCTCATTTTAAGATAACCACGTATTTTAAAATGATGTAATTCCGTATCTTCATTGAAATTCGCTATGCTTATTGTAAAAAAATAAAAAAATAATTAGTTTTAAACGGAACACGATTGTCTTGTTTTGAGAAAATTATTTTCTCCTTGTATAACGGCTTAACCGTGGCTTAACCAATCATAGCCAAGCCCTATATCGAAAAAATACGTAAGTCTAAAAATTTACATTCCTATATAGAAATTAATGCGAACGCCATATGAATTTCTGTAATTTTAGAAATCATTATTTCAGATGTAGTAGCATTGCTTGCTTTCCATCTTCCCACACTTGCTTTGAATCAGTCGTGCGTGCGTGGTAGAGGAATGGACGGATGCGATGTATCCCTATAGTGGCCGGCCGGCACGGATCTTAACCCCTCTGCAGTTCGTACGTTGCGCGCGAGTAGTTCTGCGCAGTAGCAAAAAATAGGTCAGTTTGGCGGTGAGAGAGGTGCGGGCCGAAGGGAAGAGTTCAACTTCTGCGTCGGTCATTAAGATTATACTACTCACAATTCCGCCTTTTCTTATAAGTTTACTATCAATATTACTCACCTTGCATATTCAGTTTACATTTTAACATGTTTTGAAATTTTAGTTTTTTTTATTCATAAAATTTTTTTAAATGTTAGAATTTTTTTTTATTTGTTTCTCAACGGAGCTTCCGTTTTGCCAAAATGGCTACGGAAAATAATAAAAAAAAATTTGCGCCTTTGTGTTGGCCACCCCCTGCTTGCAGTAGGGTGACCTCAATGACTATGAAGGCAACAATGACTTACTTCACTTTTGTACCTTGTTGCCGTGTCGTAAACTCGACCGCACGCGCCGCTTAATTTTGTTATTGAGGTCCGTCCCGGGTGAGTTTGGCCGCCTGGAAAGCCAACCTATTGTGAATATTGAAAAATCGAAAGAATTGTGTTGAAAAAGATATTGTATAAAGTGCGAAAACCCCGGTGTAGTTTTAAGCCAGTGTATAGATTTCACATCGGTCTGTGTAGTGTGCGTTTGCCTTTTTCAACCGGGCACGGCCCGCTCACGTCGAAAAGCTACGTCTTGAAGTTACTAAAGGTAAAAATAGTTATTCATAGTTTAGATTTTATTGTATCACATCACTAATACATTAAACATGGCAACATTATTTTGCAAAGTGACATTAGCTTCTGTCAGTTTACTTCATCTGATTAAAAGTAGGATTCCTTCATCGCAGGAGAGTTTTGACGCAAAGGACAAACTGCACTATGGGAGTTTTCAACGAAACTTAACAATAACGACATGCGCCGCCTCAAGATTAGGTTAAGTTAGGTTAGGTTAGGTTAGGTTAGGTTAGGTTAGGTTAGGTTAGGTTAGGTTAGGTTAGGTTAGGTTAGGTTAGGTTAGGTTAGGTTAGGTTAGGTATTTGACCGTTGGGTCTTCTGAAGAAAAGTCCACGAATTTTATTCGGTGAGAAAACAAATACCAACCATTCGTAAACTTCTGGATGTACTAGAAAAACAAGGGAAAACACAAAATAACTGCTTGGAGAGCCAGATATTCGCAAGAAAAAACCATCCAAAACAATATGCCTATTAATCACGACTATCATAATACGTGTACAACTGAAATCACAGCGAAATCAAGTGATCATACTTATTGTAAACCAGGATTTGAATAAAAGCAATTAGTTTTGAGTAGGTACATACTCATTTTTCACATTGAAATTGCATCCTCTATTTATTTCGTCACCGTTTCGTGGACGTCTTGTGGCTGATATTAATTGTAGCAAAATAGCTATTCTAAAATAGTCAACCACATATGACGTAAAATATCTTGACTTAGGGCCCGGCCACATCACCACGGCGCGGCGCCGTCACCGCCCTGGCGCGGTGCGACGGCGGCGCCGCGCCGTGACAACACCGTAGTAGGTAGTAGTAAAGTTCCGGTGCAATCGTGAATGCCGCCGTTTTATTTGATGTTACACTCTCGAAACGTTCCTCTACTAAGAATATCAATAAATCAGTATCAATATTGTTTGCACAAAGCAACATACGAACTGAACTGTTCAAGAATGAAACATCAAATAAAACGGGTACATTCACAACACTGGCAACAATGAAACGACGGCAGCGCACCACTTTTACAGATAACTTGGTCGGTCTGTAATTTCGTTCCTTTGTGATTAGGTGATTAGGTTGTGGTAAAGCCTCTTAAAATTGGTGTATATTTAAAAACAAATTATTAAGGTTTTCATTTTTAGGTTATGTTTGACTGGGTCTCTTATTCAGTCCAGTCTATTCTCGATACCTTGCTATGTAGGTACTTACTTAGTAATAAGTAATTAGCTGAATTATTTATTTTTGCCGCGTTCTCTCGTGGTCATATTAGTTGCTTGCTTCTGGTTGCTTGGTTCACTCGCATCTCAGCGCAGCGGTGGTAAGATATCTGGATCTACATCTGTGATACTCTAAGGTGCACTGGATCTACATCTGTGATGCTCTAAGGTGCAACAGTATATCTAAATAAATAATCTTTGTTTGAGTAATAGCCTAATAGGTCACATTCATTTAGAAGTCAATAAAGCTTCTTTTAATAATAATATTTTTTACGTGGCTTTTATAAATCTAAGCAATTATTTAAATTATTTAGACAATTAAGACAATTATTCCAAGCAGATTTACTAATATCGTGTTTATGACGCTAACAAACAAAGTCAAATTTTATTTCGCCATTGCTCTCCCGAAATTTTATTAGTTCCATGACTTAGCCGTTTTCTCTCCGCACGCAGGAACGCGTTCGCTCGCCCCCCCCCCCCCCCCCCCCCGTCGCACACACTCGCCTCATCGCCTGACGAGTGACGGACGCCATCGCCATATATGGTAATCTGTGCGGACGCCTCGCGCTTTCTGTCTGTGGTTCGTCATCGTGGGTGCGCGTGCGAGCGTTATTCGTTGCGTCATCGGTTATTTCTGCTGTTTTACGGACACTGGATGAACGTGAATGAACGTGAAACGATGAGCGAACTCCTAACGACCCTACCTCAACTACTGGAGTGCTGGAATGTGCCGCCCGACATCATCCAAAACTTCATATGTAAGTACCTACCTACCTAACTTTCTATCTAACTGACTTTCCTCTGCAATGGATAGTGCGTAGCTAACTACATAGGTGTGTTATTTATTTGTGTATTTCTTGTTCTCCGCGCCTAAGCCCGCTCCAATGCAGGCCTTTTGCGCGTCCTACGGCCTTAGTCCAACCAGCCGAGTTCTTCCAGGAGGCGGCACACTCTCCTTGGGTCTTGGCACGCCTCTCGAAGTGTAGTAGGGCCTCCCAGCTCCTTCGCCCTTATGTCTGCCAACTCCTCGCACTCCAGCAGCACGTGGGTGGGTGCTTCGTCCGCCTGCAGGCATGCTCTGCACAGTGGACTTTCCGTTACTCCAATTACATAGAGGTGCCTGTTAAGTGTACAGTGACCAGTAAGCATACCTATCATGACACGTAGTTTTGATCTATGGACACGGAGCAGCGTCTTGACGAGACGGAGGTCCGGCTTCGCCATCGCCTCCCTCGCCTGTCTGCAGTCTGTCAGACGTCTGCAATACGTTCGATGGGCGAAATCTACAAGTAGATTATGCCCGACGTGTAAGGAGTTCGTAGGCACTGCCAAACATTTGTTATGTAGATGCAAAATACTACTTGAGGCCAGTATTTCTTACGTCACGTCAGATAAAGTCCTCCAAATCATCATAGAGGCCATCAGCCTTTCCATTGCACAGACCAGGAAGGGACAAACCAGTAGTGGCTTCCAGAAGATCAACGAGAGCGGCCGCTCGCTAGTCCCGCCCCACCTCGATTGACCCTTCCTTCTGCTGGCAATGGCAGATATATAGAGTGCTGCGTTCAACACTTTACTTACCTTCTCTTAGTGCTACTAAGAAAGAAGTATGGATGTGCATTTCCGATCGCGATCGTAACGTTGCCACTTGTTTTTTATTTTCATTCTATCCATTAATAATTAATAACCAACATTTGGTGGTGGAAACAAATAACACGTAGGCAGAATCTTTCATGAAATTCATACTAAAACCTAATTTTACGGAACTTTACAGCAGGAGGCCACATTGAATCGACCCGAACCGCCCCCGCCGACCTCCCCACAACACCGTCAGCTCTCTCCAGCGTCACTTCACGGTGACACGCCTGCAGGTGCCGATACACCTATGCCCCAGTCCCAAATAGGTATGTTAGTAGTTATTTATATTAAATATTTGCATACAAATGTACGTGTCAAAATAATGAGGCCTCTTATTTTTGGCGGTTAAAAATTAACCTCAAAGGATGAATCCCAATCAATCATAACATCACGCCTCTTTCCCCTAGGAGTAGGTAGAAACAATCGAGCGCCATTCGGCACGCTCCTGACATACATCCTATGTTTCATCCACTGCAATACATCGTTTAATCACCATCATTTTCAAACACCATTACTTGTATTTATTTTCATCATACATACATACATAAAATCAAATAAAAAAACGTTTATTGCACATAATTGTTGTACAGAAGGTAGCACTTAATGCCTATGGCATTTTCCACCAGCCTACCCTTATTTACATATAGAACCAGGGTAGGTGCAACAAGACAAGGTAAACAAAACAAAGTCTTATAAAACAAAGTCTTATAAAAATACATACCACACGCCGTATCCCGACAATCGGGGTAATCGGAGTAATCGGTGTTGTGCTGCAAGTACTCTCATAAATTACAGCACAACACCGAACACCACGTTTAGCAAAGTATTCGGACAAGATGATCAGGCAGCAAGTAAGGCACGAAGGCCCACCTGCTGCATTACTCGGTGGAAAGACCGTGCCAAGGTGAGAGGTGACTATCCTGTCGCCCTTATGCACTGCATCTTGTCCTTATCACTTAGTCGCTTTTTACTACATGCCCGGGGAGAAATGCAGTAGGACTATTCTTATTAAGTACCGGCCCCACACACTATCCAAAAAATGCCCCCCTGACCAAAAGTGTTATACAAAACAATATACTATGAAATTTCAGACCCCAACATTCCGGGCTGCAGCTATGGATTTTCAGAACGTCAGGGTCCACCTAGACGCCAACACACACCGCCACTACGCCTACTACCACGATCACCACGTCTCCAAACTCCGCCACCGCCACCAAGTCCACTTGCACCACGTGCACACACTCCGCAGCGTGCACCACTGGACACACCACCACGTCGTCGGCGCTAGAGTAATTTTAAAACCCTAAAATAATTTTAGGGTTTCTCGCAACGGAATCATGTAGGCTAGTCTATGCTTCAAATTTAACACAATTTTTCCACGCTGGCGTTTTTGCTCTTTCACTACACCAATTTTTATTTCAACTGGTTTTATCAATTTTTTTGAAGAATTAAAATATTTTAATCTTTTATATTCTGATTTAACATGAACAAATGCACTTTGAAATAAAGAAAACATTAAACTTATTTTTTCCGAGACAACAGGGCTGATCTTGGACCACTCTTCATCAAGTAAAACATCCAGAGCGTGCCGAAGCAAACCTAATATATCTTTCAAAATTATTTCATCTACTATATCTATGAGGGATTGAATTGTTGCCCTAGACAAGTTCAACTTGCTATGCAATTGTGAAATAAAGCTTTCGATTGAAGATTTGAGTAAGACTTTGAATTCAGTCACTTTAGTTTCAAGAATACTTTCAATGGTTTGTTTCTGTTCAATTTTTGGTGGATCTGTTGCTGGTACGGGTATTTTATTTGGACTAAGCATATCCATGTCGCCAAGATCTACTGTTGCATTCAAAGGTAAGAGTTTATCTTTTTTTTTCTCTACTTTAGTGCTATTTATTTTACGTCCCTCAAATAATTTATGTTGCGCAGTTAAATGATCTTTCAAGGCAAATTTATTATGATATATCCTATTACATTTGTTCTCGGGGCATTGAAAACTATGTTGAATTCCGTGTACATATTCGATGTGAAAAATGTATTTCTTGTAATTAAGAAAATCTTTCCCGCACTTACCGCACTTCATGTTTATGAAGATGAAGTTAGATTACTTATAGTGAAAGAATGTCAAGTAGGTATGGAGCAACGTCATCATACTCTGTCTTGATATTGTAGACACACCGTTGTACAACCAGGTATAGGTGATTGCTCATACACGGATATTTAGCATTTAGTACATGGTACATTTTGAAAAGGGTATCGAATGCCTTGTGTGCGGAGTCGAAAGCATATTTTATGTCATCAACTATAATGTAGAGTTTGCTGAAGGATTGCAATAGCTAATTTCAAAAGCTTATTTTTTTATTCACCCTATCTGATAGGTATTCGTGAAGCCGTATAAAGTCAAGCCACCGGCAAACTTTGAAGCAGACAGGTTATATGTGTATCAGATACTGATCACGTTCCCATACCTTTTTTTTACGATTTAAAAACCTACTCCTCAAATTTAATACGTAAAGTGCGCGTATTTCACCTTAATAAGTATTTTTTTTATATCGTAAAAAAAATTGGTATGGGAACGTGATCAGTATCTGATACACATACACCCCTTTTAGCGTATCGTTACCTACTATTGAAAGATCCTATATATAGGCTACAGTAGGGTTTATGAATATAGAAATTTTATAATAAATGTTTTTTGTAAAACAGTAATTGGGCAAGAGATGCAAGAGGCAAGAGGGTTGCATTGTACCAGGTATAGTTACTACCTATATCTAAGTTCTTAATAGTTATAGATTGTAGTTTTTCGTTTATTTTTGACAGAATATTCTATTTGTTAATAAGTAATTATTTTTCGTTCAATGTCACTAGAGGCTGAAATTGTTTCCACTGAAAATGTTTGTTTTGCCGATTTTATTTAAAATTGTGTGAGCGAATACAAAATGCTGTCCAATTTTGAAACACAATTAATTTATAATATATTTTTTAAATTTAATGGCATTGACGCCTAAACTCGTTTCCGAAGAAAAATAAGATATTGTTTTCCAATTTGGACTAAAATTATTATTCCAGTGAATGTGTGTCACTTTGATATTACCTTATAATTTATAATACATAAATACAACTGAAAGAATATGGGAAATATTGCGTCCAAATTTGAGCCCCAATTTTTTTAATTAATACCATACTTTTCTTCTTTTATTAGTGCCGAAAATTGCTTCCATATAAAATAAGAATTGGTTGTTCCTTTCTATTTGGACTAAAATAATTTATGCAGGGAGTGTGTCGATTCGTATATTAGTTGTAGTAGATTTTAGTTTATGTATGAGAGGATATTTCATTAAGTATGTACCTATAATAAATTACAACTGAAAGGATAAGAGAAAATGTCTGCAAAATTTTAGAGCTTTGTGCTAGACCCGATCGAAAACTTTCGTTATATCCAAGCCGATAGCCTTCTTTATATTATAAAATGTGCTTAGAATATAGAATATAAAAATTTTATATTGTCTTATTTATAATGTACATCTACCTAAAAGTGACCAAAGTACCTAATAAACAGTTTAAAAATTATTGATTTTTATTTTTATCCTTTGTCTTTAGTTAGCTACATAAGTTGAATTTAATATGTACACCTACTTTCGAATTTAAAATAAGTGTTCTTGGCAGCTACAGCCAGTTCAGGAAAAAATAAATTTAAATATTTAATAAATTAATGATAAATTAATTAAAGCGATATCGGTGACAAAATTTATTTACTGTAAATTTACAGTAAATAAATTTTGTCACCGATATCGCTTTAATTAATTCATCATTAATTTATTAAATATTTAAATTTATTTTTTCCTGAACTGGCTGTAGCTGCCAAGAATATTTCTTTTTATTTTGAAAGCATACATTTCTTGAATTAAAATAGAAAATGAGTTATATCAAGAGAATAAATAATCTTATTCTGAATCACTTACTCTCTTACATCAAAAAGTAATTTTAGTCTATTCTAGAAGTGAAAAACTCCATTCAAAATTATGGTTTAATAAAAACAAAACAAATTATTTTATTATAATAATACCATTTACTCTGTATAACACTGAATATATTCAGTTGAAATACAATTAATTTTATTTCAAAGTTAAAAAGATTTCATTGAAGAAATCAATTCATTAAAACAAAATATAAACTTTTTATTTTTAAATTGGCAAAGTTTTAATTCAAGTTTTAAATTAATTGCCTGAAGAAAATCTTTGTGTCACTTTAGCAATACATTTTCTTAGAATAAGAAATTTAATGTTTGCTTTAAGTTGACGAACGTCCACATTGAAGAACAGATAATCTTATTCCAAGTAAATGTAGCATTATAATGATAATAACATATACTCTATACAACACTGAATATCTTCAGTTGAAATACAGTAAATTTTATTTCAAATTCATAATATATGTATTGGAAGAAATCAGTTCATTAAAACAATATATCAAATGTTTATTTTGAAGTTCACAAAGTTTTAATGCAGGATTCAATATATTTCACTTTAATATTATATTTTCTTAGAATAAGAAGTGTAGTGTTTACTTTCAAGTTTACGAACTTTTAAATTGAATAGGTCATTATTAGATGGATTCCAGTAGAAAATTGCATTGAGATTATAATATTCTTATATTTACACGGTGCTAATTTCAATGGTAGAGAAGCTTGATCTCTCAAAGAAAGAATATAATTACTTGTAGTAATGCAAGAATTTCAAGAATATAATTATTTAATTTTAAGTAAATGATTGTTTTCCGAGTATTGAAATCGCGCATTCACTTAGACCAATGCAATTTGCTTTATTTCGAGCAATCCTTTTTTTCCGTGTAGGAGACATGGCTATATGTAAAATAGGCGTAGATATTTTTCCTAAATAAATTATTTTTATTTTTCTTCTTTGCGTAGATATTTTTAGATCATTTTTAATTAGTTTATAAAATAATTTTAAATTCCAGTGCGAATTATGTGCGGCTAATGAAAAAAAAAAGAATTCTCACCGCGAGCGTGACAAACGCCCCAGATGTGTTGAAGCGACGCGACAGCGGCCATGGGTCGTCGCGACGCACAGGTTGTAAACCCCTGTAATGACTAATTAATTACTAAAGAAATATTTAATCCATACTACTAATAATAAATCTGTAAGGGATGGTCGTGGAGCAAGTTACTTTGTTTTATGAGATACCTACTGCGTTTGTAGACTCTATGTATGTATGATACTAAAACTAAGTTGCTGATTTTTAGAAATTGTTTCCATATGTATGTATGTATGTTCCTCAATAACTCTTAAACCGATCATCCGAATTCGATGAAACTTAGTACAAGCACATTTAACTATACGTGACACAGCATAAGCTAAATAGCATTCAGTTCCGGTTACGCTAAGATATGTCTCTCATTGAAACCGAATAATTCGGTTTGTATGAGAGACAATTTATTGTTCCCCGCGCCGAAATAAAGGTAACGCAGGAACGCAGCTCGGCTTTCATTCTTAGTTAAATACTTCATTTTAAATACGAATTTCACGCGAGCGAAGCAGCGGGCAAAAACTAGTATTATTATATAAATAAAGTACTAAGCCGAACGAAACAATTTGGATGTAAACATTTCAACGATAGAGCTTATGAATATTTAATGTGAGAATTGAGTATATGGATTTCATAAATTTAACACATTTACTAATATCATCTTACGTCATAATTGGTGCTGTGAACTATGGCGAGTTTCTAAGTATACATTAAAAAACGGCCAAATGCGAGTTTGACTCGCGCACCCCATCACAAAAATAAAAACGTTGAAAAAAACACGTTTTAATATTCTCATGTGTGCCCCCCTTAATTTTTCACTTTTTCATGTTTTTATTTTTGCTATTATATCCGTCAAAATAACACATATTCTGTGAAAATTTCAACCGGCTAGCTGTGTTACTGTTCCAAACACTGACGGACGGACGGACGGTCGGACGGACGGACGGACAGACAGACAGATAGACGTTGTAGGCTTAGTAATAGGCTTCCGTACGGGGTACGAAAACCAAAAAAACTATCAACTGAATTAAGTTCACGTGTCGAGGATCCCGTCACCGCTGCTCTACTCTCATGTAATTATATTTTCTAGAAGGGTGCGTTCAGTCCTTTAAAGTTAGGACAGACGACGGCGCCGCGGCGTAGGTTCAGTAATAGGATGCAGTACGGAATACGGAACCCTAAAAAAGAAGCACTTACGGCGATATCGAAAGTTTAAATTTCGAATGTGGAATGCTGGTCGTTTCCGTCCCATATTCCATGTTTAGTCTATTCGCCAAAGGCGATTTAACACGATAACAAAGTGATAAATTACACAATGCGAACACCAAGAACGTTAGAAGCGTCCAATGCTTGTATGAGAACCGCGTCACCGAGCTCCGTGGGTAGCGGAGGGGACGGCGCGCGCTCTGATTGAGTGGTATCAGGTGGGGGAATGTTGGTTGACGCTATGTGGCCAGCCGTCCACCGACGAATGTTATTGGTAGGTTTTTACTAATATCGTAATACGCTGGCGCGGGGAAGGTCCTACGTCCCTACCTCTTCTAACGTTCTTGGCGAACACATTGGCGAGTCAGATAGGAAGGTCACCTACCTACCTACATTTATTGTACCACAATCCAGATAAGATGAACATATATCGACCTTTTAACTTAGGCGCAATAAAACATAATGTACACATTTTGGAGATGAGATGCCACTTCTTAATTAATTGCTCCAGTGTTCCGAACCGTTAAGAGTCAGCAGTTGAAAAAACCGGTTTCTCTCGATTGATGCTTCTCGTAAACCACAGTGAGTTTGATGTTAGAATAAATAATGACTTGCTGCAAGTCATACTGCTACCCAACAAGGAGCCTAAAACACAATTGGATGTATACAGGATGTTTCAGGATAGGCTTTAGAAACTACAGGAATAGAAAGTACTCATTATTAGAAGAAAAAAATCCTTATCACTCAAATCAAAATTCCGTGTTTTTTTTTCGTACATAAATTGAAAATTTTAATAAAAACTCGATGGACAGTGAGACTGGGGAGATTGGGCAACAGTGCTGTCTAGGTCTAGGGAGTGCAATAACCAGTCCTCTTTTTCTTTTGATTTCGTTCAACTTTTAAGTGTTTGAAATTTACCTACTTGCAGTTCAGTTCTTATTTTTATATAATAAAGGCGGACGTTAACCGTACACCATATGAAACGATGAGACGATTTTCACGAAAAAGTACTATAAAATGACCGAACCTGGGAAAAAGTTTCAGAGCATACCACACGCAATATCCTGGCCAACGGCGTAAGTAGAGTAACCGGTGTTGTGCTGCAAGAACTCTGGTAAATACATACCAATACCGATCACCACGTCCAGCAAAGCATCCGGAAAAGTTAACCATCAAGCAGCAAGTGAGTTACGAAGACCCACCTGCTACATGACTCGGTGGAAGGACTGCGAAATGATGATAGGTGGCTAATCTGTCGCCCTTCAGCACGGCATCTCGTCCTTATCCTTTCGTCGCTTTTTACGACATGCACGGGAAGTGATGCAGTGGGGCTATTCTGTTTAAGTACCGGCCCCACGCGGTATAAAAATAAATTAGAAAGTCAATAAAAATCTGTATCATGTTTTATTTGCTCTAGCTAATTATGGCCACTCAAAATGAGTTTATTCCTATTGCGCTGCGTTTCTTGATTTTTATAGTCTTATTGAAATGTATCGAATTTTATTTCTAGTGAATCGAGGCTCTTTCCACTCTGCAAGAAATATATGTACAAGTGTGTTTTCGTAAGCAAATGTTCTGATCCAATTTTTTTTTTTTGGCAACCGGAATGTAAATTGAAACCAATAAATTGAACGGTTAAAAACTAACTGGTAGATCCATTCCCTTGCCTTCCTACTAGGCGTAGTAGACTCAAATTGTAACAGACTGGATTTGCACCGTCGAACTGGACGTAAGATGGCCGCATAGCAACGTCGGCTGTTTTCTCCTATAGTCCAGCAATAAGGAGAAGTCGCCGATATAGCATCTACCTTGTCTGACTCAACCACCAATACGGGATTACATAAAAAAATATAAGTAAAAAATATATTTCTTATAATATTTTTTTTAGAAATATAGTAAAGTAAATAGTAAACGTATAAATACGACAAGGGCTGCCATACGAACGGAACGCCAGTGCGAAAGTAAACGTCTAAATACGACAGTGGCTGCCATACTAACGGAACGCCAGTGCGAAAGTAAACGTCTAAATACGACACGCGCTGCCATACGAACGGAACGCCAGTGCGAATGTAAACGTCTAAATACGACACGGGCTGCCATGCGAACGGAACGCCAGTGCGAAAGTAAACGTCTAAATACGACACGGGCTGCCATCCATACTAACAACGGAACGCCGCCAGTCGGAAAGTAAACGTCTAAATACGACACGGGCTGCCATGCGAACGGAACGCCAGTGCGAATGTAAACGTCTAAATACGACACGGGCTGCCATGCGAACGGAACGCCAGTGCGAAAGTAAACGTCTAAATACGACACGGGCTGCCATCCATACTAACAACGGAACGCCGCCAGTCGGAAAGTAAACGTCTAAATACGACACGGGCTGCCATGCGAACGGAACGCCAGTGCGAATGTAAACGTCTAAATACGACACGGGCTGCCATGCGAACGGAACGCCAGTGCGAAAGTAAACGTCTAAATACGACACGGGCTGCCATCCATACTAACAACGGAACGCCGCCAGTCGGAAAGTAAACGTCTAAATACGACACGGGCTGCCATGCGAACGGAACGCCAGTGCGAAAGTAAACTTCTAAATACGACACGGTCTGCCATGCGAAAGGAACGCCAGTGCGAAAGTAAACTTCTAAATACGACACGGTCTGCCATGCGAAAGGAACGCCAGTGCCAAAGTAAACTTCTAAATACGACACGGTCTGCCATGCGAAAGGAACGCCATTGCGAAAGTAAACTTCTAAATACGACACGTGCTGCCATGCGAACGGAACGCCAGTGCGAAAGTAAACTTCTCAATACGACACGGGCTGCCATGCGAACGGAACGCCATTGCGAAAGTAAACGTCTAAATACGACACGGGCTGCCGTGCGAACGGAACGCCAGTGCGAAAGTAAACGTCTAAATACGGCAGCAGACGAGTATCGAATAGCTAATTACATACTAAGGTTGAACTTGTGAAGGCCGGCCGGAACCGGCGCGGCGAGGTTCGGAAAATTATTTTATAAGTACATCGGAAAAGCTGGTGGCCCCAGATCGCGGGTGCTGATTGGCGTTTTGGGACACCCCCAGCTGCGAAGTTATGCGCCATTAAACGCTCAGAGGTAATTCCAGTTTGGTAACAATTACGCATTTATATACCTCTTTGACGTATTCTTTCTGTTCTATTCGGTACTTAATTTCTTCATCTCAGCCTGTATCGGCCCACTGCTGGGCGTAGGCCTCTCTCAAGACACGGCACCACATGCGGCACGGCAGTCTCTTTTTGGGCTGATAACGAAGAGCCTCGACGATCACCTTGAGAGGCTCTCGCTGAGTGGTTGGGTCAAGGGCCAGATCCAGAAGGCAGCCCTGCTCGACACTGCACGCATCGCCCGGAGGTTTCTCTCCCTAGGGCCCGACCATCGTTAGCTTGGGTTCGCCCCGCCACCGGTGGTGAAAACTCAATTTGTTTTTATACCAATTTTAGATTTTAATTTTTAGTTTATAAAAAAATTTAAAATTGTTATAAAAAGAAAAAGTGTTAATATTTACCGTTTTTATTCAGATTAATATGAATTTTGTGTATTTTTATAAGTTTTTGTATAATATAAAATATGTAAAATTAATATAAATACGTGGTAAAAATATGAACATACAGAAATAAAATAATAATATGTTTATTTGTCAGATACAAAGATCCACATTGTACAATAATGTTTTTATCCATTCACTCTCGCCACCTTTTTAGGTCGTATGTACACCTAAGGAGGGGTAGGAGGGAGGTTTTTTTTGTTCCAATAATATAGCTACTCCTCAGCTATACCATGCCGAGTCCTTTCACAATCCTCGTACTAATTCACACCTGCATACGCCCCCCTGCACACTGGGTCCAGCAGTGGTGCAGGTTCCTTCGCTTGCATTTATTTATTAAATTTATTATCAATCAATACTAATAATAAATCTGTAAGGGATGGTCATGGAGTAAGTTACTTTGTTTTATGAGATATTGCGTTTGTAGGCTCTATGTATGATACTAAACTAAATTGACGATTTTTAGAAATCTTTTCTGTATGTATGTTCCTCCATAATTCTTAAACTGATCATCCAAATTCGATGAAACTTAGTACAAGCACATTTAACTATACGTGACACAGGATAGGCTAAATAAAATTCAGTTCCGGTTACGCTAAGATGTGGCTCTCATACAAACCGAATTGTTCCGCGCGCCGAAATAAAGGTACGGTAGCCGGGCTTACTTACTTTCTTCTTTTTAAATACGAATTTCACGCGAGCGAAGCCGCGGGAAGAAGCTATTATTAAAATAAATTACTACACGATTACATAGGTACATTTATTGCCACATAGTCACGGGCCACTCATATAAGAATCTACAGCAGATGGGTTTCCATGTTACGTTATGTTTCTTCTATATGGCCTCCATTCAAATTTCTATGCTAATCGCAAAAATAAAACAGCAGCAGGGTGGCTGACGTAGGGTTGAGGGAGCAGGTGGGGTGCATAGGAATGCGGCGTGATTAAATCACAGCGGGCGGGGGTTGTTGTGAGGGTAACTATGTTACAAGGTTACCTTTTCTTTTTTATGAAAACTGACACGGTTGGCTACATCACCTGCAACATCCGTGGTGTCAGCGCATAAAACCGGGTGAACTAGGTGCCATATCAGTGCTTAAGGGAGGAAATTTCATGTCGGCTACACTAAACTGGACGGAAAACACGAAGCACTTCCTTTTCCGGTTTTATTCTTACGCTCAGTATACATATTATATTATGTAAATGATAATGAAGATGAAAACATTTATCATTATAAGTGTTTCAAGCATTTCATTAGCACACGTGCATAAATCAATACTAATAATAAAAAAATATGTAAGGGATTGCCATGGAGGAAGTTACTTTGTTTTATGAAATACTGCGTTTGCAGACTCTATGTATGATACTATCCTTACCTCTGCTTTCTGTCTGTCTGAGTGTCTGTCTGTCCGCTTATAACTCGAGAACCACTGAACCGATTTTAATAAAACAAAATTCTACGGATAGCTTGATTCTTCCCATCAACTATAGGCTACTTACTATCACGCTAAATAGCTTATGAGGTTAGCAGTGAAGTGAAATATGAGAGCGGGCGGAGCCGCGGGCACACCTTGTTTATTTATAAAAGTAAATTGACGATTTTTAGAAATATTTTCTGTATGTATGTATGTTCTTCCATGACTCTTAAACCGATCTACCGAATTCGATGAAACTTAGTACAAGCACATTTTACTATACGCCGTATAGTAAAATGTGCTTGTACTAAGTATACGGGACACAGAATGAGCTAAATAAAATTCAGTTCCGGTTACGCTAAGACATGTGGCTCTCAATACAAACCGAATTGTTCTGCGCGCCGAAATAAAGGTACAGTAGCGGAATTACTTACTTTCTTCTTTTTAAATAGGAATTTCACGCGAGCGAAGCCGCGGGCAAAAGCGAGTAAATATAATAAAACAGATGCATAAAAAGTTATAGAAAAAATAATAAACGCATAGAAAATATAATTACTTAGATAAGAAAAAGATGCAAAGCAGCCGTGACGGGACAATCGGTACGTAACATGGTTCACTTGATAGTTTTTTAGGCTTTCGTATTCCGTACGGAAGCCTACTACTAAGCCAACAACTTCTGTCTGTCCGTCCGTCCGTCCGTCCGTCCGTCCGTCCGTCCGTCCGTCCGTCCGTCCGTCCGTCCGATGCCAGTATCTTTGAAACCATAATAGCTAGCCTAAAGGTTGAAATTTTCACAGAATGTGTTACTTGTGATACTTATGACTCCCTTATATTACTAGGTGGTAGGGTTTAACCCGCCCGGGCTGGTATCACCGCACTGAATGAAAGGTCGGTCGAAACGGCTATGTAAATAGTTTGTGTTCTCCGTCCAGTTCAGTGTAGCCGGCACGACCGAAGGGAAGCACTGACGTGGCACCAAGTTCACCTGGTGATAAGGGCCGACATCTCGGATGTTGTAGGTGATGTAGACAATCATGTCAGTTTCCATAAAAAAAAAATAGGAGGATTAAAAAAAAAATTTAATGATAAAAAGAGGTTCCCTATACAAGAAACGTGTTTTTAAACGTTTTTTTTTTGTGGTGCAAAAACCTCCGTGCGCGCGTCCGACTCGAACTTGGCAGGTTTTTTTTAGATTATGGGCTAAGGAATCACGCGGTGGTAATATTACGCCGTCGTCGATCTGGGACACCCTGTGTGCATGTTTTTATTCGAATAACACAATCCTTTGGAAACATCTGAAACAACCTAAAAACACAATAAAAACGCAAATTATTCCATTAAATTATACGTAGGTACTCTCTTAAAATGTTACACTTACGCCACACATGCGAATAAGCGAGCGAAACCCACAAATTTCCCCAACGAATATTCAATATATGGAGATTGAGACCTCCCCGCGAACGCGCAGAAGTCGTAAACCAAAAAGTTTGGGGCTCTGCCTTTTTGGATGCGGGTGACCCTACCCAGTGCGTACCCGCGAATAAAACTCATTGGGTTTATTCTCTAACGGCAAAATCGTACATCGTACATGCACATACATACATACACACATAAAAAAAATCCACCGCACGGACTTCCTGTCTATTCAAACGTCTCGTGTTACTAACACGCAGACAGCCTAGCAACAGTCCGTAAATCTGCTGGCATGGCACCTAACTGAGCGTAGTTTCGCCGGAAGACAGTTCCACACCCTAACGGTGCGGCAAAGAAACGATTCAGAGAACCGTTGTGTTCTCAAAAGCCCAATGTCAACAACAAAAGTGTGCTGATTCTCTCTGCGACGAGTCATGCGGAGATAGGACGGTGGCAGGGAATAAGAGTGGGGTCGGTAGGTACTTAATAAGAATAGCCCCACTGCATCTCTCCCCGTGCATTTCGTAAAAGGCGACTAAGGGATAAGTACAAGATGCCGTGCATAAGGGCGAAAGGCTAGCCACCTTTCACCTTGGCGCGATCTTTCCACCGAGTCATGCAGCAGGTAGGCCCTCGTGCCTTACTTGCTGCCTGATGGTTATCTTGTCCAAATACTTTGCTAAACGTGGTGGATGGTGTTGTGATGTAATTTACCAGAGTACTTGCAGCACAACACCGATTACACTCTGCTTACCCCGTTTATCGGGATACGGCGTGTGGTGTGTAGTTCCACAGAGCAGCGTCCGTGATAGTATCTGTAAAACAGACTAAGCGAACTTATAAATCGTCTGTGACCAGAGACTCCAGAGTAAGTTTTTTCTGTTCTGAAGATCTTAACTCCACAGAACTGATAAACTCTGGAACACTCTATACTTGATACACTAAACCCGAGACTATACTTGGGGGGAAATATGTGGGCAGGGCCATATATTTCTCCCCCAAGTATAGTCTCGGGTCATTCAAGAGAGGCGTGAATAGGCACCTACTGTAAGGACCGGCGTGGCATTTGCAAACACCGCGTGGGTCCTCATTAGACACATTATGGATGGTTTCCTAAAATATAAATTTTACCGATAATGGGTAGGTACTCGATTCTCGATGCTTGTGTTACCCAATACGTCTCCAGCCTTATATGTAAGCCCTTACGTGCCCTCCTTGTTCTGTTCCATGTGTGTGCGTAAGGGTTTGATTTCCGCATACAATTTACATGATAAAACATTTATATGGTAAATAAATTGCGTGGCTAAATGGCAGTTGAATTCTGAATAGGTATAAAAAGTTTAACTCCAACACAGATAGTTTTATGATCTATGAAAGATACATTGTGAAACAGCGAAGAAGATCGTTTTTAAGGTTCCGTATCCGGTACGGGACCCTATTACTAAGCCTACGCCGTCTGTCTGTCTGTCTATCTGTCCGTCTGTCCGAGGGCTGTATCTCTTGAACCGTAATAGGTATCCCGTGGAAATTTTCACAGAATATGTGTTATTATGGCCGATATAACAACAAATAATAAAAATAAGAAAAAGTAGCTTTTTTAGGGTTTTATAGCCCAAAAATGGAACACTTATAATTTCGTCCTGTCCGTCTGTTCTTCCGTCATGTCACAGCCATTTTACTCGGAGACTATTGGCACTATATAGATGAATTAGGAAGGAAGGTGTATTGTATGAACCGGTATACAATGGTGCGGTGAAAAGAAAAATTGGGGTGGCAATCCATACATGTAACTGATAATATGTTTCAAAATTACTTTTTGGTTGGAGGCAATATTTGGTGACATATGCGCTTCTAACGTCGCCAAAAGTGTGGTTTTCAGTGTTGCTGGCACGTTATAAATTTCAAATTTAGAATGTTGAATAAAATTTAAATAAAATAGTTCTGCGAGTGCAGATGGTGTTTTGTTTTTTCGCGAAAGACACAAAAGTGACACAAGCCCTGCTGGAAAGTGAGTGAAAAATTAGATTCTGGTGGCTTGTTCGTGTTTTGGTTTTTGGATTTTAACCGTGAACGTTCTTCCCGACTATGGAACCCGTCGCTCTGAGTGGCCCGACACGCACTTGGCCGATTTTTTTGAAGTCGGTTAAAAATCCTCCTATTTGAAAACAGGCGCGACTTTATATGTACATATATAGACTGCCGACACAGACCGTACGCGACCTTTAAGGTAGCTTCTTCGGCGAAAGCAACCTTCTGCTTCCTAATTTTCCATCTGTCGTGGACAGAATTGAACCTATATCATTGTTAGCGACTCAACCAGGGGCAGGAGGAAAAACTGTGGGAAGTACATGGCCGGGTCAATTATATATAATATGTTGTCTGTAATGTAAGCACCATGTAGGAACACGTTTTCATGTAAGTAGACGGATCTTTCTTTACAATTTCATATCATCAATCATGCATGATCAATCATCAATACTAATAATAAATCTGTAAAGGATGGTGATGGAGAAAGTTACTTGGTTTTAAGAAATACTGCGTTTGTAGACTCTATGTATGATACTAAATCTAAATTAACGATTTTTAGAAATCTTTTCTGTATGTATGTATTTTCCTCCATAACTCTGAAACCGATCATCCGAATTCGATGAAACTTACTACAAGCACATTTGATTATACGAGACACAGGATAGGCTAAATAAAATTCAGATCCGGTTACGCAAAGATGTGGCTCTCATACAAACCGAATTGTTCCGCGCGCCGAAATAAAGGTACGGTAGCGGAGTTACTTACTTTCTTCATTTTAAATACGGAATTTCACGCGAGCGAAGCCGCGAGTCAAAGCTAGTAACGATATACAATTTGGAACAAGTTGCATGTGTTCTTATTCACTTACTCTCTGTATTGTATTGTACTGACCGTGTTGACGTTTTGCTACATCACCTACAATAACCGCGATGTCAGCCCATAACACCGGGTGAACTAGGTGCCATGTCAGTGCTTCCCTTCATTTCATGTCAGCTACACTGAACTGGACGGAAAACACGAACTACATAGCCGTTTCGACCGGACGTTTCATTCAGTGCGGTCGTACCAACCCGGGCGTGATGAACCCTACCACCTAGTAAGGTAAGAAGGGAAGGGACCTACAGTTTTACGTGGAATCCAAACTACGGTCAGCCTCCAACCTGTCGAGCGGTCACCTAGCAGCGATGCATGCAGCGATAGCTCTAGTAAAACATAATATGTCGTTGGTTGGCCCAAATATTTTCATGGGTTGTGATTGTGAATCACAACCTGTGACATAACAAGTATATTTTGTTTGTTCTATTAGTTATAATTACTTTTATTGTTTAGTTAAGTTATATTTGTTATAATAATTGTTTATTGGTACTTTTAATGTTATATCACTTTCCTTTAACTACGGCAGTAATAATGAAATAATAAAAAATGTGATTATTAAAAAGATGCTTGTACATATTTTCTATGTAATATTAGAAGTGTTTTTTTATATTATATGAAATAATTAACCTATTGCCTTCCACAACGTAATTCGTGTACCCGTATTTGATAGTATGTTTCTGACCGCTGCCACTAACTGACCTAACTAACTGACTAACTGAGCTAACTGACCGCGCCCATGTGTGCTTAACAACCAGTCGACCGACCGCACCACTGAGCTACCGAGTCTGACGAAATGCGGGGAGAAAATTATGTCAGTATATTATCCTGACAATAATACGAATAGTGTGCGAGCTGCTTTACCCTGCGCACGGTGTATGTCCGAACGGGTACCACACGTCCAAAAAATCTCTCGATCTCAAAACAGCCAAAGAAAACAAGTGCACGACCCTGTTTGTCAGATTGGGCAAACAGAAGTGAATTCGGTGTGCAAACAGAATTCACCTAAAAAAAATATTACTTTTTTCGCTTCCGTAGCGAGTCTAAGTAAATAACCCTTACCTTCCTCCCTCCCTACCTCGCCCATCCTCATTCCACCTTCTTCAAACTTTATTATACTACCGGCCTACCCTACTCATCTACCAATATTTAATATCACTCGGACTGTACAAGTTAAATTGTGTTGTAATGCGAAGAGAATAAGAACCACTGTAGGCTAGCGCGTTGCTTGGTAGCACTCTTTCTTACGTATCGTAGGCGGTCACAATGGACTGATAATCGTTGGAAAATCGTAACGATGAAATTATAATATAACATGCTTACCTCAATCTCCAGGCATCAAAATTTAAATTTTATTATAAAGTCCACGCTTCTGACTTGTGTCGACACATTGGCTCCAAGTCACGTTCGGACCTCTTCAAGAGCGGCTGGCGCGGCCGCGGACGGGGCGGAGAGCCTCAAACGCAACAAATATACAAATACAATTCAAATTTCGAATTTGTTGCGTTTGCGGTTGAAACCCTCGGTCCGTGGAGCAGTGAAGCCAAAAGCTTCTTGAAGAGGCTTGGGCCTCTGCTGGTGGACGCAACTGGGGCGTCCCGCAATCAAGGGCCTACTTCATTCAAAGAGTAAGCCTGCCATCCAGCGGGATAATGCCGCAACTATTCTAGGAACATTTGAAAACGCCACTTTTGATAGTTATTTTAATGTTAGTTTATTAATTAGGTAGTAAAATTAGGTAGGTTTTTAATTCTTTAGTTATTAATATTACTTTTTTATATATCATGAAAATAAATGCATACTTATTTCATTTCCGGCAGTACTTTAGTAACAAAAAGTCAAGACTCATGGTCGCTCCTAATTGGTTGGTTTGAAAGTGGATAGCGAGGAGTGAAGGGGATCGGGGAGAGAGGGCTGATTGCGGCGGGCTGGCTGGCAGGTGGTCGCGTGGACGGATCGACGAAGAACACGATAGTGTACTAGATGTGAATAAAATATGTGATACGCTATATTGGAGTCATATTCATGACACGCCTGAAAATGGTTGACCCACTTTAGAAAGAAAAACTCACCGCGCGCTCTACGGCTCCGGGTGGCCGGCTAGGGTAAGACGGCCGCCGATCGCTGTTCTGTGGGTTGATGGAGGCACTTTTTAAATTGTTTTGTTTGTTTTTGACTTGACATTTTTTTTGCTATTTGGAGTGAATTTTCTGTAGCGTCATTGCGCGCTCGGCCGCCGGGGAGTAAACCGAGAAAAAACGTAACCGTCACCGTTAACTTTCGCATGCATACGTATACAAATTATTTGTATGTAGGTATTGTGCGGTGCTGCCGGATAGATAAGCGGTAATTCGTTCAGTCGTTTGTAGGTCGCGGTAGCCCTTGGAGTTTAGAAGTCGTCTTCTTCATAGAACAGGCGTCGCGCAGGTGGGCACGAGTTCGAATCCCGAGTTTTTCATAATATTTTTCTTTTTGCGTAGAACCTTTGCTTCTGCCGGACGTTCCCCGATGCCACCACGTTTTATGGTGACCTGCTTGGCTACATCATCACCTAAGCCCGTGATGTTAGCCCAGAACACCTTGGTGAACTAGGTGCGATGTAAATGCTTTGGTCGTGCCGGGTACACTGATTTCCACCACGTTGAATTCTGCGCATGTGCTGTGTCATATTCAGTACATAATTTAATCCTCTTATTTTTTATTTTTTTATGTAAACTTACACGGTTGACTACATCACCTACAACATCATTGATCCGTCAGCCCATAACACTAGGTGACTAGGTGCCATGTCAGTGCTTCCCTTAATTTCATGTCGGCTACACTGAACTGGACGGAAAACCCGAACTATTTACATAGCCGTTTCGACCGACTTTTCAATCAGTGCGGTGATATCAACCCGGGCGGGTTAACCCCTAGCACCAAGTAAGGTAAGAAGGGAAGGGACCTACAGTTTTACGTGGAATCCGAACCACCGTCGGCCTTCAAGGCTCGAACTTTTATTCGATTTAATATCACTTCTTGGGGTCAATTTCCCGATCTCCACGCTCACAACTAAACCGCCCTGTCCAGTGTGACCGGTGGCTAACCGCGGCGGCGCGGGCGGGGAGTAGTTGGAGAGCTGGCTTACCCACAGTTTTTCTCGGTTACGAGTGGGTAACATAAAAAAAGGGAGTCGTTGCATATGGCTGTTGGTAAATTTACTGCTATTTTATGGGTGCTGCTCGAATTTTAATGTAATTCATAAGTGTTTTCCCGACTCCCCGGCCTCGTCTAATAAAAATCTTGCGAAATAAAATGATTTATTCCCGCTCGCGCTTCTCGTTTCGGGCGAAGTTCGCTAGGTGAGGGAGGGGCTGATGGGTTTATTGCAGTGATTGAAAAGATGGATCATTACCCTTATGGGGGGCATGTTAGCGCTCGTATACGCGCATGTGTTGACGCCGCGATGGAAAGCGCGCATAAAAAGGTTACGTTAGCGACTTAGCGACGATTTGTGTCGCTTGAAAGGGTACTTGCCGATATTCCAACAGCGTTTTGCAGTGTGTAGGATAGGTTTAACGTACAAAGGTTTTAGATAAAAACCGGCCAAGTGCCGAACTCGCGCACTGATGGTTCCGTATCGCCACGTCATGGTCAGCGCCACTCGCGCCTATCTTTTTTTTTATGGAAACTGACACGGTTGGCTACATCACCTACAATATCCGTGATGTCAGCCCATAACACCGGGTGAACTTGGTGCCACGTCAGTGCTTCCCTTCGGTCGTGCCGGCTACACTGAACTGGACGGAAAACACAAACTATTTACATAGCAGTTTCGACCGACCTTTCATTCAGTGCGGTGGTACCATCCCGGGCAAGTTAAACCCCACCACCTAGTAATATAAGAAGGGAGTCATATCCCTTAGTCGCCTTTTACGACATACACGGGGAGAGATGCAGTGGGGCTATTCTTATAAAGTACCGGCCCCACACGGTATGCACGCACGCGTCAATTCGAAAAAAAAATGTCGAGCGTGTTTTTTGAACTAAAAGGAATTAAATAACCATTTTATAAACTAGATTATGAAAAAAAAATTAAGAAATAGAGAGGAAAGTGTATCTTAAAGCAGTCAAAAATGCTGCAGTCGGGCGTGTAGTTGTATAGGTACCATTTTGTGGAGAATTTCATTGGTTTGAAGTGAGTTATGTGCCCAGCAGCGGGCGATTCCCGCTGACGATGCAAACGACTTCCGAGGAGAGCACCTCGGCCAGCCGCCTGCATTGTTCTCTTCAACGAAGACTCCAAGATAGTTAGTTAGTCTGTAAGCTATCGCGCCACTGAAAATAACTCTGTAATTACTTTGAATTAATTAAATACTTTTTTAAAATCAACTAACCGTTCTCGACTACATAATTAGTGCCAATAAAGTTATTGTCCCCATTTTATTACTTTAATATTATAAAATATTGTATTAATTTTACAAAGTGTATACGCCGGCAATCCTCCTTGACGCCGGCTCTGCTGTGCAAAATATCACTGCACGAAGTGAAAATGATATCATGACCAAAATTATATCGCGTAATATAATAAAATAACAGTAATTTCCATTTCATTATAGCGGAAGTATGAATTTATATTACGGCTCCGTTTCGCCGATGCACCAGTTGAAAAACCGGCCAAGTGCGAGTCGAACTCGCGCACCGAGGGTTCCGTATCGCCATGTCATGGTCAACGCCACTCGCGCCATCTATGGCGTTTTTATGAAATGCTTCATATTATTAGTTAAAAGTCATTATTAGTTAAAATGCTTAATAGTCTTTTCGGTAGATGGCGCGCATACACTTTTTAATTTATTATATGGGAACTCCCGTGTTTTTTTACTTTTTCTTATTTTGAAAATTTCAACGGGCTACCTATTCCGGTCAAGAGATACAGCCCTCGGACAGACAGACAAACGGCGTAGGCTTAGTAATAGGGTCCCGTATGACGGATACTGAACCCAAAAAACTATTATTGAGGAAATAGCGTTCTAGTGATCGCTGCACACACTCGCTATACGCGCAAGAAGGAAATGGCTACGGAACCCTGTGCTTGTCAACAACGTTTGAACTTAACAGGCTTTTTGGCGGCGGATGGCCGAGTGGTTTGGGCATCGGCTTCTCATGCGAGAGGACCGAGGTTCGATTCCGGTCGTCGTTGGCGTGTAGCAATGAGTTTTTTCCGACGAAAAAGATTTACGTGCATATCTACACCTGTACCCTAATCACGAGATTTAATATTACTACGCTACGCCGTGTTCTCCGCATCATTTTGTATGGAGAAACCGAGCAGCGCCTCTAGTGATAGATTTGCGAACTTCATTTCTCCATACAAAGTGATGCGGAGAACACGGCGTAGCGTAGCCTAGCGTAGTAGGTAATCTCGTGATTAGGGTACTGCTGCTTCACCGTTCGGAGCCGGTGTAAAACTGGTCCCTGCCCTTGCCCCTTACTAGGTGGCAGGCTCAAATTGTAGCAGACTGGGTTGGTACTACTGTACTGGATGTAAGATGGCTGCATAGCTGCCTCGGTTGTGTTCTCCTCCTAGTCCAGTATAGCCAGCAATCGAGGAAAGTCTCCGGTATGACACCTACCTTCTCAGAGGTGGGTTTGGATGGTCGGAGCATGTGTTTTGGCCCCTCCGACTCAGCCACCCATAGCGGATTACATAAAAAGAAAAAAAGTGAGTCGTTCAACATGTTTAAATGTTTTGCACATTTTTATGTTTATTCTAAGGGCATCTTTTATGAGGTCATCGTTTATGAGACATATTTTATGAGGACATCGCTCCTGCCTGCTACGAGACCCTAAAGACGTTGTGAACCACTGATTTAATGGAAAACCGAAAATACAATATGAATCCGCCATGAATATGGAATGGGAGGCGGCGCGGCGCCTTGTCTCCCGTGCATTCTCTGTTATTTTAAGGGGAAAACTCGCTGAGACCACTCAGAATATTAATGAGCGCTGGTGAGGAGATTGTCTTACACACTTTGCGCTTGTTCTAGCAAAATGCATTGAAGCAATATTGCCCTGGAAACTAGATTTATGGTGTAGAGCAGCGGTGTCCAACCGCTAGTACGCGGGCCCCCGGTAGCACGCGACCTTATTTTTAGGCGCCCGCACACTGACGTTCCAATAAACATAAACATTGAATACTACCGAAATAATACCGAGATTTGTTTTGTTATAAAAATACATTTAAAAATACTCCAGAACATGTTAAAAATTGCCTAATGCTCTCATGCTGTCACATGGATTAAATAGTAGATTTTGTAAAATTGTCTGAAAAAAAAACAGGTATCCCATTACATCCGATACTGAATATGCATATGTCTCAATGTAATATTGTTATTGTTGTGTGTTCTTTATGGCGAAATAAATATCTGAATCTGAATCTGAATCTGAATCATTAAAATGTTCTTCATAGGTTTTTTTTACTGTCCCTACTTAAGGCCGTGACAAACGCCAACGACCTTGAGCATTCGGGAATTTCAAATTTCAAATTATTTTAGTTTATGTACCACTTTTTATAAACCTCTAATAGACTATCGATGAAAACTAAAATAAAAATAGGTACTTACGTAAGTAAAGATAAGTAGATAGGTGCATTTATGTTACGTATTGTTAATTACGTCTATAATTTCGTGTAGGCGTTTTTTGTTTTTTTTTTTTATCTCCTGTCGTGGTTATAATAATAAAATTTCAACAAGCCAGTTTTCTCAGTGCTGTCAGCTGTGTGACCTTTGGATCAGTCGTATTGTAAATTCATATTTTTTTATAGTAATTTTACTCATTATTAAAAAAAAAACAAACCACATTGTTGGTAAGGAACCAAATTTTATGTTCGTATTTTTTTAATTTTCTCAATGTGTGTGTGCCAATATTTAGTCAGTTTTGGACTTTCTTTGCCGCACTTTTTGCATGTTTTTGCTTATTGACGTTTATCACGGCCCTAAAGGTGCCCGCTGAACTTGATAGAAACATGGAAGTAGCTCTTAAGGCAAACAGTTGGACACCACTGGTGTAGAACATTCTTTAGTTGCGCCATAAAACCAACCTATAAAATTTAATGAAGTGTATTAAATTATTCCTTGGCAACTGCAATATAATTGAGTTTCCGAACTTTATAAAGTACTTACTGCGCCTTTGATTAGAAATTTTACGCGTTAAAGGTGCTTTGTGTTCACCGAAGTTGTCATCGGTGTATATGTACTGGATACTGGATGTAAGATGGCCGCAAGCAACCTCGGTTGTGTTCTCCTCTAGTCCAGTATAGCCAGCAATCCAGGGAAGTCTCCGGTATGGCACCTACCTTCTCGGAGGTGATATTGGCTGGTTAGAGCATGTGCTTTGGCCCCTCCGACTCAGCCACCCATACCGGATTACATAAAAAAAAAATAAAAAAAATAAAAAAAATATGTCATAGTAAAATAATAAGAGTATACCATCTCGAGCCATTGTCAAGAAATAATTACATCCGCTGCGCCGAGCATTTTAATTTTAGGTCTATTATTTTCTAAGTCTATTACATTTAAATTTTAAGTCTATTACTTACAATGAAAATGAAATAATTTTATATTAAAAAATAATTTCATAACCCATCGGTTCTCAAAATCGTTTCTTTGTCGCACCGCCAGCGTGTGGAACTGTCTTCCGGCGAGTGTGTTTCCCGAATCCTTTAACCAGGGTGTCTTCAAACGTATCAACGGGCTAGACAGCCTAGCAACAGTCCGCAAATCTGCTATGGCATGGCGCCTGACTGAGCGTGGTTTCGCGAGGAGAGGTGTTTTTGGCCCTGTCGACTGTACCATTGGTCCCTCGACACAACCACCCAGGTTGATTTACATAAAAGAATTACAAAAAACTTATCCATTTTGAACACTTACATATTTCGATGCGGTTCTATTTCTAGAAAAATTCATTGGTTTCAGAAAGTTGCCTAAGTAATCAAAAAAATTTTTAGAATTCTACAGACATTTCTCGGATACATCGTACCTCTAAAAGGCTTTCCCGTACTAAAAATTCTAAACAAAGAAGCTAGACCTAAGGCAGACAAACCTTATTACTTCTTCACAAGAAACGCCTTTCACAGCATCGAAGCAGACGTCCTTCCAGAGCGCCCACCCTGTCTCCTCGCAACGCGTTGCCGTCTCCACCTTTAGACACGGCAATTTGTATTCGAGGCCGTTGCGTGCGCCAGCATTTATTGGTCAGACGAAGAAGACCCTCGTCAGTGCTAGATCGACATCCCACACGATTACTCCTGCCGGAACGAGCAAGTCCAGAGCGTTCGTTCTCTCTTGACGTGGTCACTTTTTAGGTTTCCGTATCCCGTACGGAAGCCTATTACTAAGCCTACGCCGTCTGTCTGTCTGTCTGTCTGTCTGTGCGAGGGCTGTATCTCTTGAACCGTAATAGTTAGCCTGTTGAAATCTTCACAGAATATGACAGGACAGACAGACAGACGGCGTAGGATTAGTAATAGGGTCCCGTACAGGATACGGAACCCTAAAAAGTGAGGGGGATCCTATACAAAAGTAATTTTTCCAAAAGAGCTCCATCTACCGAATTATTCAAACATTTTTACCATAAGGCTTCCCAATCATTAAATATTCTTACACCCCTTGGTTACCATGCCATTTTCGCTGCACCAAAATTAGCTAAATTTGCCGCGCCCGGCCGCACGTAAACTCAAATATTTCTTGAAGTAATGAGTCAGATCAATAACATCTATAGGCTCTTGACAGGTAACGAAGTTCCCCACAAAACGGTATACAACAATATTCACTTATTTAGAAGCACAGACGCATTTTTTAACTATAGGACATCAAAACTATACAATAGTATACTATTATGCATATATTGAATCGAAACTTAGATACGGAATTGAGGCGTGGGGTAACAGCACAGACGTAGGAAAAATATTAATCATACAAAAAAATCGATACGTATAATTTTTGAAAATGTTAGAATATTTTTATAATTTTAACTGTATCAACTACCATTACAACACTGTGTCTATGAACCATGGTTTATGTAATAAATGAATAAATAAATAAACAAAT
The DNA here is from genome assembly GCA_946902875.1 of Nematopogon swammerdamellus. Taxonomy (NCBI): domain Eukaryota; kingdom Metazoa; phylum Arthropoda; class Insecta; order Lepidoptera; family Adelidae; genus Nematopogon; species Nematopogon swammerdamellus. Next base: position 1,267,383 of record OX336353.1, read on the forward strand.
AAATAAATAAAACACGCCCGACATATTTTTCGGAATTTTTCTAACCAAAAATTTATCATTAATTTAACTATTCAAATAACGCATTCTAAATAACGTTAGACTAGAAACCAGTTTGCCATCCTGCCAGAAATGACGTAGGTATAAATGGTTTTCTCAAGACCTGGGAATATTTTAAAAGTGTGTTCTTTGAAATGCGAATCTTTTCATGCGTACAACCCAGCCTTCTCACTAGTTCTAATAAGAACAATTAATATAAATAGCAATTTGCGATATTTTTACATAACTTTTCCGAATTCCGAATCTGTTTTCTGAAGAAAAACCCCAAATAGGGTGGAATTGAGTCCTTATGAAAAGACACTCCTCCCTGTTTGTTCAGTCAGCTGCAATATCATGGTTAGAAGCGCACCAACATGGCGATCTTATTGCAGCTTATTAATAGTTCAATTAAGAACCGATATTTGTGGCCAATCATTCGAATGAAGACACAGCCAATAACAGCTCTCCTGGCGAAACACACCACTAGGGTGCCATGCCAGCTATGCGACTGAGAAAGAGGTCATCACGCCTTTTGAAGACACCAGTTTCACAATGCCAGAATTAGATAAACTTCTTAGAGCCCACTCTCATATTACTCTTTTCTTCCCACCCTATAATATGGTTGAGGGAGGCGATGGCTGGCCCCGGTGTGGTGCTCGTGAACGGGCGCTGTTTGTGGAGACTGGCCTGCTTCATGTGGCAGTGTGGTGGGTATATAACTTCACACAAATTCATTTTTTTTTCACTTTGTCATGAATTGCTGCATCTGGCATAAATCAGCACATGCGTGTTTAGGCAGTGGCAAACATTTTTATAAAGTGGACATTGAAACAAATTCCAGTGAAGTTTCTTGTCAGTAGTTCTTCTTCGCAGCTGTGAAAATCGAACTGGCGGAATGTTACAATGTAAATATGACAAATCTCAGCGCAGTGTACTGCCAATAGAGGCTAAATAAACAATAAACAATTTTATAAGATTGATATTCTTATATAAAAAATACCTGACGTTGAGGAAGAAATTGGCAAATAGGAGGAAGTGAGAAACGAAGAACCGGCGTTCAGTGACTCAATTTCCTGTGGCGGAAACAGACCAGACTAGCGGAAACCTTATAGAGGTTGTAAGATTGGCCACCTGTCTCTGTGTACATTCATCCGTCTAACAATATTCTCATTCATATGGGTAACTAGATAGAAAGATAAATCTTGCCAAATTCAGAGGAGAGGATTTTCGTCGGCAATGTAGTTTTCATTGACATCGTGCATACTATAACGCCGTATTCCGACAATCACGGTGAACAGAGTAATTGGTGTTGTGCTGCATATTTTTTGAGGTACCGCACTACACCAACCACCATGCTTAGCAAAGCAATAGGTCTAGATAACTAATAGGACTTACCTGCTAATACGGAATGTTTCCCATCAATATACGAATTTATTTTAACAACAATTGAAGACATAAAGAATTAAAAAAAATAAAAATAACAGACATGGTAACTTTGCCTATCCCAAAAAAAGAGAAAAAAAAAATAGAAAAAAAAATACAAATTTTACCAGGAAAATGACATGAGATTACACAAAATATGAGAAGGCTTTAAGTAAGTACTAAAATATTAGTAATCTGCTGTGGTAAACTGTGACTAAAAAGCTGCTGTGTAAACGGTTAACTGAAATAGATCGTATTACGCAATGAGTCCGCAGTTTCTACAAAAATTACTTGAACCAACTTTTCAAAATTTCGTAATAAGAAGAAATCGGGGAATCGCTGGCGGTCGCTCTGGACATATCCAAAGCATTCGATCGCGTCTGGCACCGGGGACTCTTAAGCAAGCTTCCGGCCTACGGTGTCCCTACAAAACTGTGCACCTGGATCTCCAGCTTTTTGAGTGGCCGGTCGATATTTGTCACCCTAGATGGTGCCTGCTCGGCCGACTACTCAATCAATGCTGGTGTTCCACAAGGATCCGTGCTGTCGCCTACGCTGTTTTTATTGTTCATCAACGACATGCTCTCGCTCGGCGAAATACACTGTTACGCGGACGACAGCACGGTGCACGAAGGGTTCATCAAGGACTGGAAGGGTAGAGAGGCCTCAGCAGCAAACGCGAGACGCGAAACTGTTGCTCGGGTTGACCAGGTTCTCGAAAAAGTATCCTCTTGGGGGAAGAAGAACTTGGTCAACTTCAACGTAGCCAAGACGCAAGCTTGTGCCTTCTCTACTAAGGCTGATCCGTTTCCTCTCCAAGCCACTTTTCAGGGCAGCCAAGTCCCCAACGATGGTAGTCTGGGCGTCCTGGGTATGGAGGTGTCCAGGGACGTTGGGTTTCGATCGTTCATAGAGTCCAAGGCGAAACTAGCGTCTCGAAAATTAGGAGTCCTTTACCGCTGTCGGCGATTTTTCACGCCGGTCCAACTGCTTACACTCTACAAAGCACAAGTAAGACCGGTGATGGAATATTGCAGTCATCTTTGGGAGGGTTCCCCTGAGTACCTTCTTTCAGCCTTGGATTCTATTCAGCGACGAGCCATTCGCCTCATTGGTGACTCCGTACTCACAAAGGACCTTCAACCTCTAAAGCACAGACGTATCGTTGGGTCATTGAGCCTGTTTTATCGGTACTACTATGGCCGCTGCTCTGACGAACTTGCTTCCCTTATCCCTCCTCCTCCTGTTCGCCTTCGCCAAACCCGCCATACTCTCGCGGAACACCCGTTTGTAGTCGATAGAAGAGTTCTTCGAACTGCACGATTCTCTAAATCGTTCTTGTGCCGCACTGCAAAGGTGTGGAACGGGCTCCCAGGAAATATCTTCCCCCACTCCTACAATCCACAGATCTTCAAATCGCGGGTTAATAGCCTTTCCCCAGCAACATTAGTCCACCTCCAAGCCGGACTGGCACCTCCTCGGGGGTGAAATTGGCTGCGCCTGAGGTTGCGACCTCGGAAAGAGCCACCCAGTTCGGTAGCAATAAAAAAAAAAAAAAAAAAAAAATCTTCGGTATGCCTTCTCAACATAGTATTAACGAAACGTACGCGTTTTCTCGCAACACACGGCAGATGAGGCCTCGGAGAGACATCGTTTCGCGAATTTGTGACACTAATTCGTTCGGTAGTGAAGAAAACCTTACCTGCCATGTTATCAGCGTTAATAGCTGTAAGAACAGTCCTGGCAGCTTAGTACGTTACCTATTGCTCCGAGAGAATTCTTAGACAATCGGCTGTGTTTCAGATAGGCAATCAAAGAATTGTGTTTACAATTAGGTACATACGAGTACATACATTCGACCCGTATAATATATGCAGTGTGTTCTCCCGGTTATGACGTACGGGTGTGAAACGTGGACTCTGATGGTACGCTGTTGTCCAAAGGTTGAAAGTTGCCCAGCGCGCATTGGAGCGAGCCATGCTGGGAATATCGCTACTTGATATGGTGCGTAACGAGGCAATCCGCCGACGCACCAAAGTAATCGATATTGGACACCGGGTGGCTAAACTCAAGTGGCAGTGGGCTGGGCACGTTAGCCGAAGAGACGATGACCGTTGGAGTAACCGTGTCCTACACTGGTGGCCGTGGACAGGAAAACGGAGTGTGGGAAGACCACCCGCCAGGTGGGGCGACGACACGACGACGTACGTCCGCGGATAGCAGTGGTTCCGTATCGCTGAAGGCGGGAGGACTGGAGGAAAATTGGAGAGGCGTATGTCCAGCAGTGGAGGCTTACACGCTGACTGACTGACTGACATACATACATACATAGCGTCATGCCTGTTTCCCGGTGGGGTAGGCAGAGAAAACGGATCTCCACGTGCCACGACACTAACACACCTCTGCTGCCTCTTCCACTCCCATAATGTTCTTCATGCGTGCTCGTCGGTTACGGGTACTAAGCACTTGACCCTTTTTGAGCACATGCTTGATGTGGTCCAGGTACGTGCGTCTAGGGCGACCCTTCCCGACTCTTCAACTCACATTTGCTTCATAAATTTCTTTCGTTAGTCTGCTATATCATCCATTCTTCCAACATGACCGAACCACCGAAGCATTCCTTTCTCAATCCTTGCCACTATAGGTATCTTCTTTCAGACCACAGCGCTCTCGCACTACACTATTTCTCAATCTATCTTTTACTGTAACTCTATCTTTCATTGTAGCTCATTGTAATTACATATTTATATACATATAATTAACAGGAATATTATGTTTGTCCACAGGTGCGCGGTGTGTGAGTGTGTGTGAGTGGGTGCAGTGCGATGTGGGTGTGTGTGTTGTGTGTGCTAGCGGCGGGCGGCTGCGGGGGCGCCGGAGCCGTCGCTTCGTACCTGGAGACGGAGGACTTCATCAGCGATCTTGATAAACCAGGTCAGTTTCTAAGTTACATCAGTCAGTCATTCTGTGTGTAAGCGTCCACTGCTGTATATACACCTCTCCATTTTCCTTCTTTTTATATGGAATCTGACACGGTTGACTACATCACCTACAACATCCGTGATGTCAGCCCATAACACGGGGTAAACTAGGTGCCGCGTCAGTGCTTCCCTTCATTTCATGTCGGCTACACTGAACTGGACGGAAAACACGAACTATTTACATAACCGTTTCGACGGACGTTTCGCTCAGTGCGGTGGTACCAACCCGGCTGGGATAAACCACCTAGTCCTCCTGGCCTTCAGAGGTATGGAACCACTGCTTTCCGGCGTACTTGATGTCCTCGTCCCACCTGGCGTGTGGTCTTGCCCACATTCCGTTTTCCTGTCCACGGCCGCCAATTTAGGATACTCCAACGCTCGTCGTCCGTTCGGCTGACGTGCCCATCCCACTGCCACTTGAATAAATACACACATAAGATCAAGCCTGTGTCTCAGTAGTGGGGTAAGCAGAGACAACGGATCTCCACAGTATTTTGTTTTTATGGAAACTGGCATGGTTGACTACATCACCTGATTATGTCATCATCCGTGATGTCACTTTATGAACTAGTTGCCATGTCAGAAAATGAGTGTGGATTTTTTTATGGATAGCGCGACATGTGGCATCGTTTCACCTACGAATAGGTGTCTAACGATGCTCATGGACATTCTGTGATGCGCGGGGATTGCGAACGCTATGCCGGCCTGACAGGAGCCCTTTATAACTATTTTCGCAGAAATCTTACTTACATCGGGCTCTAATTATTCCCGGAACGTGCTAAGTGCGAATATCGCGCTACAATATGATATTGAAAGCTTCGAATGCATGAAGCCAATTCACACCAACTGTGTACATAATCTGGATTCAGAGTATATTGGGGTGAATGTCCTGAGACTCTGGTGAATGACTCGGCGATTTTAGCCTACATACTTGCAACCTAACCTAACCTAACCTAACCTAACCTAACCTAACCTAACCTAACCTAACCTAATCTCGCCTAACCTAGGGTTATCATTGCGAAATTTTTAATGTCCTGACAAAAAGCCTGCAAAATTTAATATCTACTTCTAATCTAATGTTTAATAAATTTTTACTTTAAGCGGCGGGTGGCCGAGTGGTTTGGGCATCGGCTTTGCATATGAGAGGTCTGAGGTTCGAATCCGGTCGGCGTGTACCAATGAGTTTTTTCTGAAAAAAAAAAATGTACATGCATACCGACACCTGCTGCTTCAGAACCGGAGTAAAACTGTGTAGGTCCCTTTTTACCCCTTACTAGGTTGTAGGCTCATATTGGAGGGGATGTAAGATGGCCGCATAGCAGCCTCGGTTGTGTTCTCCTCTAGTCCAGTATAGCCAGCAATCCAGGGAAGTCTCCGGTATGGCACCTACCTTCTCGGAGGTGATATTGGCTGGTCGGAGCGTGTGCTTTGGCCCCTCCGACTCAGCCACTCATACCGGATTACCTACATAAAAAAATCTAATGATTTATTTTTATGTAATTTAATGCAAAAATTAAACATTCATTCAAAATATTTCCAATCCATTCAAAATGTTTTAATCGTAAGTCCAAAATTCGGGCAAATTAAAAAGCCAAACCAAGTCCGGACGGAAGACCAAAAGTCTGGACATGTGGGGACAAACGGAATGCCACTTCAAGCAGAAACGATTTTCCATGGGTACGCGACTGTGGTCGAGGCAGCAATGCCTGGTATGCGGGCATCATACCGCATGCCCTGAATTAAGTCATTGTCATTCCGTCGACGACGCGACGGGCAGCCGCCGACGACGAAGGGACGCGGTGTCCGCAAAAATGTCGTTAGTAAATTGAAACATTCTTTGTCGGCGATTTCCGTTAATTAAGCAGCGGAGCGGGGAGGTCCGAGAAACCACCGCCGGAAATATTATGCAGGCGTCGTCGTCTCATAGAGTTAGATTTCTAGAAGGCGCTTCAACTAACCAACGACCAAATTGAGCACTGGCAATAATTTATTTATTTTTATAAATTCCCAGTGCACTTACAGTGTTACCTATACATACAAAATGATTACAGATGAAAAATTTAAATTACACTGTACGTATAATTACAATATAAGACATACTCGGTTATTACTTATAATTAAGAGCTTGGTAAACTGCTCACGGAGGCGTCTCGGGACATCCGCGCGCCAAGCTACTTTAGGCAGAAGATCAGCCTAGCCATTCAGAGGGGGAATGCTGCCTCCATCATCGGCACAATGCCAATTTCGCCGACAATGGAGGAATATTTTTATTTCTAGTTATTTCATTTTATTTTCTACCTATTATTTTAAAATTAGAAATACAAACAGTTATAGGTCGTTCGTTCTAACCTGAGGCGTACAAATACATTCACGCATGACGGTGAGCATTAAATTCTGCGAGTGTAGTAGTGCTCAGGCCATGTATAGGTGCATGTCAAGCATTTGTATTAGAGAAATGCATTTGTGTGCGTACGTGTGTTCGCCTCAGGTTAGGCCGTCCATGCTATACATACATAAGTACAGAGTAAATAATTTAAACTAATTAGGTACGTAACTAGCGACGAATTTCACAAGTAGTAAGTATAATGATATGCGATATCTACAAAAATATAGACAAGGTTTTTGAACAGATGCCCATTTGTAGATTAGGTTAACGAACAGGGTAAAAAGACGAAATTACAAACACCTCTTTGCCATATTCTGTCAGCTGCAAATTGAGTGCATGCAGTCCAAATACTGGTAACAAGATAATGTTATTAATGTATGATAATGACGTGTCTGGTTAGTTATTGCCATGGCCGCATCGAGTATGGGGAAGCCACAGAGACCCTTATTGCTTTAATTAAATTTTTCATGAGGTCAGGGAAATGATTTAATTTGAAACGCAGAACAGGCACTATAATTTATGATATGATATTTATTTTGAGAGTGGTCGGTCGGAGCAGTTTTCATAAGTAATTATTTATTTTGTTTATAAACTAGCTGAATCCCGGCTCCGCTCGCGTTGTTCTTTTTTTTTTAATTGCTAGTTTAACAACACAGAATAGATACTAAAAAAAAAAAAAGTAAAAGTAAAAAACGTTTAATTCTCGATCACGAGGCAGTACAATAAATACACCTTAAAATAACAAGTTGACAATACGAAGCTAGCCTAAAAAATAAAGATATACATACAGTGCCCACCCCCATGACCGGAAAAGGATGTGACACAGCATGTGACTCCATATAGCTAGGTAGCTACATGGAATCGCTGGTTTTAAGCCACACCCAATATAAAATAATACTTAACAAATAAGAAAATAACTACCCTTATATATATAACCCAAACGCTATGCCCAAAAAATTAACTAAGCAAATCCTAAGACTACACCGTACTCTATAGTAGTACAATTACATAATTATCTGTAGATAGATAGATAGATAGATAGAAATACTTTATTGCTCCAAAAAACATTTAACATAAACACACAGTAAGAAATTTACATGAGGGGCAAAGGCGGACTTATCCCTTACAGGGATTTCTCCCAGTCAACCTTTGGATGTTTGAGAGTCGTATATTGCGAGATATAAGTAGGTATCTATATCTGTATCTATTATATAAAACTAATTCTAATTCCTAATTCCTAATACAAACCCAGTCGAGTCTCACACATAAATAAATGATTAAAACACAACAAAGCAAAGAATAAAACACTAGTGAATAACCAAACAACACAATAGGTACATACAGAACACATTTTAGAAATCTTATAATTATAATAATAGATAAGTAGAAACGAACAAAACCGAAAGGATAAATTTCAGAGGATAAATAAATTTTCCTACTCAGCCACGCTGAGATTCAAAAAGAATCTTCTTAAGTTTATCCTTAAAAACTGCAGTGGACTGTAACTTCTTTAGTGGAGGTGGCAAATTATTCCAACACAGCGTCGCCGCATATTACTTTACTCTTTGGTCGCCGCATATCGGAATGAACCTCTAAATGCGGCGCCGCGGTGCTTCGCAATGAGGAGTAATCGACCTGTACCTCTAGTTTGACGAGATAGATGTTCACCTGCCCATTCCAACTTTCTCCAGAGGTAGTCAGGTTTCTCAGATTTTATAAAAAAGAGCATATTAAAAAATAAAATACTAAAGATTTAATTTGTACATAATATAGGTAATATTATTTTAGATTTTTTTCGGAATGCGGTCAATTCCGATCCCACTGCTCAGCTCATATGAAAAACCGGCCATGTGCGAGTCGGACCCGCGCACCGAGGTTTCCGCACCACAAAAAAAACATTGAAAAAAAACACGTTTCTTGTATTGTAACCCTGTACAGCAATACAGTTTTATAAACATTAGCTTTATCGTAGAAGGTTTTCTCTAGGAACCAATCACTGTATCCGGAAATTCGGGGTAAGCAGAGTAATCGGTGTTGTGCTGCAAGTACTCTTGTAAATTTTGGCACATCACCGACCACCACGGTTAGCAAAATATTCGGACAAGATAACTATAAAAATCTGCAAGTAAAGCACGAAGACCCACCCGCTGCATGACTCTGTGGAAGGACCGTGCCAAGGTGGGAGGTGGCCAACCTGTCGCCCTTTAGCACGACATCGTGTCCTTATACCTTAGTCGCCTTTTACGATATGCACGGGGGGAGATGGAGCTAATTCTAATTTGAATGATCAATTAATAATATATTGCATAGAAATAAAACAATATACGAAAGGCTATTAGCATTAAGACAACATCTCGATACCCATCAACCACACGTAATAATTTATTACACAGATAATAAATAATTTAAACAATAAATTTACGCTTAAACAAAAAAATCTCCAGCTGTGAACAAAACAGATATTATGTTCTAACGTTGTCTGCCTGTCCGCGCCGCCGCGCCGCAGTAGATCCTAGCCTTTTCACACGGCTCCGCTCTCATTAATGTTGGTTATGCTTAGAAGTAAGTACTGATATTACGGACTTTTGAATAGGCAGCCCGTATACACGATCAAAATGATTGTCAGTATAATTACACTGAACTTAATACTGATAAAATAGTTAAATTACAAATTTAAAAACCCCCGACCCTAAAAAGTCAAAAATAATTTCCGTTTACTTACTTAAAGGAGTCGGTGGACCGCTAAGTAAATTCCTGCGCAGCTCTGAGTTTTATATTTTATTTACATAGCGGTCCCCCGACTCCTTTAAGTAAGTAAACGGAAATTATTTTTTACTTTTTAATGGTCGGAGTTTTTATAAATTTATAATTTAACTTTTATTTGAAGGTTTTTTTTAAAAACCTAATGCAAATCGGTCCATTTTTTAAGATAATAAATTGTTTTATTACTGAATTACTTGATTATTTTATTACAAGACTAGCTAACAATCCAATGCAATAACCATCCCTATTAAACCAGCTTTCCATTAAATAAAAAACCGTATCCAAATCAGTTCATCCGTTTGGGAGCTACGATGCCACAGACAGACAAACCCATACACACACACACGTTAAACCTATAACACCCCTCTTTTTTTGTCGGGGCTAAAAAATAATTACCTTGTAATGCACGCACCGGTATTGATATAACGATTTTTTTTATCACTGCTCTGCCCCTTGAAAAATCTGGTAATGATACATAGCTTTGACCATACCGCGAGATTCCAGATTCCATTAGCGAAAAGCGCAAGTTGACATGGCACCTAGTTGGGCTAAGCAGAGTAATCGGTGTTGTGCTTCAAGGTCTTCTACAGGTGTCACCTTTATCACGCAAGCTTGACGTGTAGCACTGACATGGCAACTAGTTTACCCGGTGTTATGGGCTGACATCACGGATGTTGTAGGTGATGTAAGTACATGACAGTTTTCATTTTAAAAAAAGTTGATCGGATTAGGCGGTTTTAGAATTATTCCGTTACAGACATACAGACAGACGTTGCGCTTTATATAAATAGAGAAGAGATGATTTAATGTGAGTGTTTTGGAGATGCGTTAAATATATTTGGATGTAACACGCATATGATAACTTATTTACGAGCGTTTTACGGTGGTCGCTTAGTGTAAAGTTACGTGGTAAGCTCACATTAAATATTTGTGATACAAAGTTATGATGAGAAAAATGTAGACACGTAGAAACAATACTAGGAATAGTTTAATGGATAGGTTGTCAGGAGTGTGTACTTTCGACGACGTCGTATAGGTGTAATATAATCTCATAATATTATAACTGAAATATAATAAGTGAATTAAATTAAAAAAATATATCTAAATAATGAATCTAGTCATGTAACATGTGGTTTGTAATAATTTTAAATTTTATAGAATCTTTTTTTTTATGTAATTTGTATTTTAATATTGTATATATTGAACGTGTGAAATTAACGGAATTTTTGTCTTAATAAAGAAATTATATAAAAATCAGAAACCTAAAAAACTTCGAAGTAATCACGTTCTATAAATTTTGATAAATATTACAATTAAAACTATAGTTCTAGTAGGTACGAAACATATTTACTCACTATATATTCTTCTTCAAGATATAATATGCATAGCTGAAAATAAAAAGAAATAAAAATTTATAATAAGATTGAATTTCGCCCAGGTACTGTGTGTGTTGAGAAAGAAAAAAAAAAGTATTTTTATTTTCAGTATTATTTGTAATATAATTTTTCTTAAATAAGCTCTCTACGGAACCCTGTTTCCAATCATACAACTAACAAAATAACATCATAGGAATTCATAGTTCACCGAGGTCGCCTCTCTGTTTGTGGTCCTTTAATTATCTTTTTAATAGAACCGTAGGGTCTATACAAAAAATATTGTTGATTGCTTTCTGAGCTAAAACATCACTCATATTATTATTAATGTTTATTATTGTGGAGCTATACTCAGTTTATTATTGTTTATTGCTTATCGTATTGAGCGTTCTTTTAAGGGTCTACCTCCCTAAATTGTGCCTCTCACTCTAACAATGCGTGTTTTATTTTATTACGAAGAAATTATACAACTTATAAACTAAAACTTAATAAACTTTTAGTATATTTTTTTTTCAATTATTATATGTGGAGTGCCAAATTTTTTTATTATAAACACATTAATAATTTTATCATGCATGTTTCTCCCAGAGGATTTTTTTATAAGTTGTATAATTTCTTCATAATAAAATAGAATATATGAAAAACGCGCATTGTTAGAGTGAGAGGAACAATTTAGGGAGGTAGACCCTTAAGGCAGTGAAACGAACTTGTCACTATTTGTTCTATCCGGTTCGATTGAACCTACGAAGAAGAGCCGGCAAGAAAGTTCGTAGCTGTGTATTTGATTTGGTTTGTAAGATCCTATTTTGAATTAGTACAAGTATATTTTTTAGTAAGACTTCCCAATGAATTAATCGTTTTGAGGGTTCCGTATCCGGTACGGACCCTATTACTAAGCCTACGCCGTCTGTCTTTCTGTCTGTCTGTCTGTCTGTCTGTCTGTCTGTCCGTCTGTCTGTCTGTCCGAGGGCTGTATCTCTTGAACCATAATTAGGTAGCGCGTTGAAATTTTCACATAATTATGTGTTATTATGGCCGATTTAAAAATAAAAAATAAAAAAATTATTTCGCGGGACCGCTAAGTAAACACCGCACAGGTCTGAGTTTTTATATTTTATTTACTTAGCGGTCCCCTGATTTCTTTAAGTAAGTAAGCGGAAATAATTTTTGACTTTCAATGGTTGGGGGTTTTCTTAATTTACACTTTTATTTAAAGCTTTAAGAAAACCGCATGCAAATCGGTCCACTTTTTAAGATAATTAATGATAGTTAAAATTAATTAAGTCGATCCGTGAGACGTAATTTTTTTATTACTTCATAATATTACTCTATGACTTGATAACTAACTTAGCTAAGAACCATACCGGTTAAACTAGCTTTCTAATAAAATACCGCATCCAAATCGGTCCATCCGTTTGGGAGCTACTATGCCACAGAGACACACAGACAGACGGTGGCATCAAACTTATAAAACCCCTCCTTTTTCGTTGGCGGTTAAAAATGCACACCTTCAGTGTTGCCACCTAACCAAGAAAATGACAAAAAACGCGCGATTTCACTTTAATGTGCCAATTTTACTGTTGCCTCGTAAATTAAGGCGCCGACATAAAATATGCTAATGACCCTGAAAACACACACACTCAACTTCTATTACATTTTGTACTTTCGACAGAAAGGCGAAAGGGCATATGCGACGATGAGTTGACCTTCGATTTTAAGTTTAATCGCTTGATATATAAAATTGGAAATCCACTTTTTTGGAGCGTAAGCCCTTTTATAAATCCACTAAATAAGTATAGGTATGTAGGTACACTTTTAAGCCAAACAAAAAACTTGGTTTATTTCGGTAATAACCGAACTTACTGACGACCAATTTAAATGTGATTTTCTCTGAGTTATCTAGAACATTACAACAAAACATGGTTCGTTTTAGTCATAAAAGTAAATAGATAGAAAAGGCTTTAACTGCTCCAGTAGGTGAAAAAAACGGCCAAGTGCGAGTTGAAGTCGCGCACCGATGGTTCCGTAACACCACACAGTATTTTCAACCGACTTCCAAAAAGGAGGAGGTTTTTTTTTGTTTGTGTATGTTATCTGATTTCTCCGCCAATTCTCAGCGGATCTCTGGGGTTGTCTTTTCATATTTTTTTTGAAAGAATACCACCAGATTTCTTTCTGAGGAAGGACATAGGTTACCTTTTGTCTAAAAAAACCGAAAGGAGGGAGGAATAGGGAGGAAAGGGAACCGGCCAAGTGCGAGTCGGACTCGCGCACGAGGGGAGAACTCGGTTCAAAATGTGATATAAGGTATATTTTCATTTTTAACCCCCGACGCAAAAAGAGGGGTGTTATAGTTTAGCGAGGGTGTGTGTATGGGTGTGTCTGTCTGTGGCATCGTAGCTCCCAAACGGATGGACCAGTTTTGATGCGTTTTTTTTTTATTAGAAAGCTGGTTTAATCGGAATGGTTCTTAGATATTTTTGCAAGCAAGTTAAGTAATCAAAAAATTGATTATCTTAAAAAGTGGACCGATTTGCATGTGGTTTTAGAAAAAACTTGAAAGAAAAGTTAAATTAAAAATAAAAAAAAACTCCGACTCTTAAAAAGTCAAAAATAATTTCCGTTTACCTACTTAAAGGAGTCGGGTGACCTCTAAGTAAATAAAATATAAAAACTCAGAGCTGCGCGGGAATTTACTTAGCGGTCTCTCGACTCCTATAGTAAACGGAAATTATTTTTTTACTTTTTAAGAGTCGGGTTTTTTTTTATTTGTATTTTAACTTTTATATTATATAAATAAAAATGTATTAAAATGCATGATAATACCGTTTCTAGGTACTATTTTCTATAGTTAAAGGCAAGGTCGCAAAAGTGATTCGACGTGATACATCATACGACACAATCGTAAGCTGGTAACTACCTCCCCCCGAGTTAATAGCAGGCTTGAAGATAATAATTTATCGTCCACCGCTCGCGCTAGGCTCGGCGTCGCGTCCATCGACTAAGGAGAAAATTAACCTGAAATTATTAATAGGCGGAATGGATGCTGAACCCTAAAAACTAAAAATTAAATTGTGAGCAAAGCTTTCTAATTTGTTTCGCCAGTAAAATGTGCCGGCTGTTTATAAAACAAGAGTGAGTCAGGCTCGCACAAATTGCGGTTCCGTACTAAAACAAAAATATGTTTTTTTCCCCGAAAATATTGCATTTTCGAAAAAAAACCTGCAGTTTTCCTGGAATCTGTAGCTTAATATCTACTAATCCTATGAAAGTTAAACATTTTAGCTTGAGAAAGCTAAAGTAGAACGTAGAAAAAACTAGATTAAAATAAATTTTAATCTAGTTTTTGACAGACAGAGCGATATATGTGCGCGTCATCAAGATCTATCAAGATCGTTATGTCAAATTTAAAGTTTCTAATTTACTTAGTTTTCGAGAAAAACCGGTGACAGATGGAAGGACACTGGAGTGATCTTATAATTGTTTCTCTTTTTTCCTTTTTACTTACGGAACCATAAAAATTTCATACAATACACACATACACACATACATTACATGTCATCGCGCTGTATCCCACCAAATGGGATTAAGGCGCTACAAGATGACAAAATTGTGAAATTTCCCCCTTCACCCCTGTTATTTGTTTATTGTTTGTAGAGCATTCTTACGCCATTAAAGCCGCACTCGAACTTGTCACAATGAGTTCAATCCCGTTCGATTACACCCATGAAGAGGAACCGGCAAGGAACTTCGCAGAATTTTCATTTTCTGCCAAGTGGACCATAAAAATGTCATAGAATACACACATACACACATACATTACATGTCATCGCGCTGTATCCCACCAAATGGGATTAAGGCGCTGCAAGATGACAAAATTGTGAAATTTCCCCTTTCACCCCTGTTATTTGTTTATTGTTTGTAGAGCATTCTAACTTGTCACAATGAGTTCAATCCCGTTCGATTACACCCATGAAGAGGAACCGGCAAGGAACTTCGCAGAATTTTCATTGTATTTATGTCCGAAACAAAGGATCTCCAGGTACCGTCTGTATGACCTGTATAATTGTTCACTGCTTCCACGCTGCTTCCGATTTGCATAGCAAAATATCCTATAACCATTCTAGATAATATCATTGTATTATGTATGACACAAAGCTTAAGTGAAAACCCCATGTGAATTGCTTATTGTTTAATGTATAATTTCATCCATAGGTAGGCAACCTACGCTTGGACATGTCGAAAATTCCGCCAGTTCTAAATTCAATACGAAGAAGAACTGACAAAAAAACTTCGCAAGTCTCAATGTTTTGTTAGTATCTTATAATAAGTATTATATTAAAGTAATTTACAATAACATAGTTCATATGGGTAACTCAATTTTATTTAAATTAATCAAAATAACCTAATACAATAAAATTAAACTAATATTAAGAAATATGATAAAACTAAACTAAAATAACTTATAAACTAAACCTAAAAAATAAATAAATAAAAATTAAATTAAATTAAATTAATTATTTACAATAACTAAACTACTACCGCTCACAAAAACATGAATATTTACAGCATAAACATGAACACTCAAGAATCTGACCACTCTGCCTATTTACATTACCTATATCTGGTGTATAGCGCCATCGTCAATTTTGATACTTCATATGTCAAGTCAAATAAAAAACAATTCGTTTAAGTTTATCAAGAAATGTAATAAGTCATATCAAAAATCTAATGATACAAAGTGTATCCAATTGTCAAAGTTTGTTAGTGGGAAAAACAGTAGTCAGACTCTTAGATAAAATAATTACGGTCAGTTAACGCATCCTTAACAGTATAATAACTCTTTTCAATTAACATTAGTTTAATCCGTCGTTTAAAATTATTATCATCTAATTGTTTCCATCTAGGTGGACAGATGACCTAAAAAAGGTAGCCGGGAGTGGATGGATGAGAAGAGCGGAAGACCGCGTGTGGTGGCGTGCCTTGGGAGAGGCCTATGTCCAGCAGTGGACCGATACAGGCTGATGATGATGATGATGAATTGTTTTATGTTAGAAGACAGTTTATTATAAATCTACAGATAAAGCTTTTTGACGTTTAAGATAATCGATGTCTTATTAATTGTACATTATTCTTACACTGTGTATCATAATTTATTGAGTAGTTCTCGACTTATAAACGAACATGGTATCCACGGCGGTGCACGCAGATGTAGTTACATATTAAAATCGGTCAGGTGTTTGTCCTTGCGTCCTTCCGTCCGTCTTTCATGCGCGTTGTCCAGGGTGATTACTACGAAACGCAACACTCAACAAATATAAAAAAAAACAAACATAATATTTATAAATTAGTCCATTTCATCCTCACGCTGGCATGAAAAATATATATATATTTTTTTATATGAATATAGCATTCTAGCGGACTAAGGCGCGCGAGACACGGTGCGACCGCGCGATCTCTCCATTCTTGCACACTCGCCATGCGTACAAGTAAGAAATGGCTACGAAACCATTGAAATTTCGAATTTGGAACCATCTTGTGTGTGAACAACGTTTGCACGTAACAGGCATTTAAAATTCAATGCCTACATGAAAATTTCGCACAAATTCAACTGCCAATCTTCACCCTCCTCAGTCGAAGGCGACAGAGTAACCTGCTGTATTTATTATGAGCCCTAGTGTTCGTACTTAAGTATCCCACAGACGGCACTGCCAGATATACATAGCATTACCCACCAGTACGTTAGTATATATACGCGCTGTATTAGAGCACCTCACTCACTTATTCCGTACTGTGAAATTATTCTGTAGGCATAAGTGCTGCTTATTAATACAGACGGCTTGCTCCGGAGGCAAATTCGGAAGAAAGCAGTAGGTAAAATTTTTTTTTTATAAAATAGAAGGAAAAATATTTTAGTTTTGATGGAAAATTGCACATTACCCTTATGGCGTAATATATGGCGTAGTTTATTTTCTAGCTATATTACCAATAATTATTATAAATATTATGAATAGAAAAAAAAGTTAAAAAATATTGTTTGTAATTATTATTTTTTTTTGCATCTCTTAACATAGCAATGAAAAGGGCTCGTTATAAGGAATACAGATATCTTTTTTATAACAATTTTAAAACGTGTTTAAAATATTGTTATAATTCCCCCCCCCCCCCCCCCCCCCTCCCCCCCCTCTCCAAAACGACTTTAATTCATTTCTTTTATTCGTTTCAGTAGGTATTATAGTAAGGAACACTTGAGTTCGTCACAAATTTTATACAACAATTTTAACACAAATTATTATTATATCTTTGAGTAAAAATTTTCGAAAAAAAAATGGAAATTTATGGCTTCTTTTATACGTAGTTTACAGAAAAATCTTACAGAAAAATCTAACCGAAAATTCTCTATGTTCTCAAAGAAAACGGAATGATACGGAATCCTCTCCACGGGACTTCGACTCGCACTTGACCGCTTTCTCTTTTGCTCTAACGTAAAACGGTAATGCATACAAGCGTCAAACTTTTTGTGATTATACTGTATTTTTATTATTTTTTATATTATATTTTTGTATTTTTATTATTATTAATTATTAAATAACCGGCCAATTACGTGGTTTTTTTTACACGGTTGGCTACATCACCTAGGTACAACATCCGTGATGTCAGCCCATAACACAGGGTGAATTTGGTGCCACGTCAGTGCTTACCTTCGGTCGTGCCAGCTACACTGAACTGGACGGGAAACACAAACTATTTACATAGCCGTTTTGACCGACCTTTCATTCAGTGTGGTGGTACCAACCGGGGCGGCTTAAACCCTACCACCTAGTAATAAAAGAACGGAGTCATATCCCTTTGTCGCCTTTTACGACGTACACGGCTACAGATGCAGTGGGGCTATTCAGTGGTGGTACGGAACCCTCTGTGCGCGAGTCCGACTCGCACTTGGCCAGTTTTTTTTTTTTTGTAACTTTCGTCAGCTCTCCCCGGCAGCTAAACGGACTTCAACGAGCCCTCATAACGGCGCATCGCTCCTTCAACAATATAGTAATTATAACAGCAAGAACAATACGTCCTGCTAGCCATGGCTTCAGGCAGTTCATTAACGAACAACCACTAATGAGAGCTAGAAAAGGAGTTGCGTTGCGTCTAGCTCTACTTCTATATAAAAGGGAACGTCGGTCTGTCTGTATTTATGTATGTATGTTTGAGGTAAACTCCGGAACCGCTGAACAGATTTTGATGAGATTTGCACCAATGTAAAGAGAACTACTCTCTTAGGTTCGAGAACTGCTCACTATAGGCTATATACCATCACGCTAAATAGCAAATAGGGCCGATGCAGTATCACATAAAGTATAGTATGAACGGAATTTAGTGTCGAATGGTAGCGCCGGATGGAGACAGAGAAGGACGCAGGG
Organism: Nematopogon swammerdamellus; assembly: GCA_946902875.1. Taxonomy (NCBI): domain Eukaryota; kingdom Metazoa; phylum Arthropoda; class Insecta; order Lepidoptera; family Adelidae; genus Nematopogon; species Nematopogon swammerdamellus. The sequence continues at coordinate 1,285,759 of OX336353.1, forward strand.
GAGGAGGCGAGGGAGGAAAGGAGAGGCAGGAGGCGGAAGAGAGGTTAGGGAGGAAGAGAAAGAGAAAGATAATATAAGAGAAGCTATCGTTTATTATCATTTTTGCGTTTAAATCGGATCTGCTATTAAACCGAGTCTACCGCGAGCGAAGCCGCGGGCAAAAGCTAGTGTAGCAACAGTCGAATAATTGTTCTTATAACTAGACAATTATTCGTGGCAGGGAATAAGGGATGCTAGCTCCGCAGAACAACGTCCGTGATAGTACCTACCTGTTAATTAAACAGACTAAGCGAACCTTCAAATCTTCTTGGCTGGCCGGACCAACACCAGCCGCCGGTTATACCAACCACCAATTCCAGTAATGCTCTAATTCTCTATTAAAGGCCGATCCATTTCTCCAAGCCACTTTCCAGGGCAGCCAAGTCCTCAACGGTGTCCAGGGACGTTGGATTTCGATCGTTCATAGAGTCCAAGGCGAAACTAGCGTCTCGAAAATTAGGGATCCTTTACCGATGCCAGCGATTTTTCACACCGGTCCAACTGACTCTATAAAGCACAAGTAAAACCGGTGATGGAATATTGCAGGCATCTTTGGGAGGGTTCCCCTGAGTTCTTTCAGCCTTGGATTCTATTCAGCGACGAGCCATTCGCCTCATTGGTGACTCTGTACTCACAAATCTAAAGCACAGACGTATCGTTTGGTCATTGAGCCAGTTTTATCGGTACTACTATGGCCGCTGCTTTGACAAACTTGCTTCCCATATCCCTCCTCCTCCTGTTCACCTTCGCCAAACCCGCCATACTCTCGCGGAACACCCCTTTGTAGTGGACTGAAGAGTTCTTGGAACTGCACGATTCTCTATTATTGTTTATTGTATAATTTCATCCATGGGTAGGTAACCTACGCTTGGACATGTCAAAAATTCCGCCAGTTCTAAATTCAATGCGAAGAAGAACTGACAAACAAACTTCGCAAGTCACAATGTTTTGTTAGTACCTTGTATTATATTAAAGTAATTTCCAGTAATTGACCCATACTACCGCTCACTAGAATATTAATATTTACAGCATAAACATAGTTTAATAGCCATAGGTTAATAGCCCCAGCGACATTAGTCCACCTCCAAGCGGGACTGGCACCTCCTCGGGGGTGAAATTGGCTGCGCCTGAGGCTTCAATTTCGGGCACAGCCACCTAGTTCGGAAGAAATAACAAAAAGGCGCCATCGAATACCCAGTATTGAATTATGCAAACGCGCCGAAGACAAAGAGCCGCGCAAAATACTGTAAGTTTACAAGTACACGAAACTAATAAAACTTATCACCTGAACGGTTTGTGCCCCCGCATATATTACCTACACGTCGCGCCGCTCGTGTGGTAAGAAGTCTGCCGGGGAACTCTCGAGACAAATCGGAATGTCAGAAGTTGTCATTTGATCGTCCCGCCGAGGAGTTATGAATAAATTAGAAAAGTTCTAGGATAATTTTCGGTTGGAGTTTACAGGAGTGCCGTCTCTGGTGGGGCGAATTTACATTTATTGATGTATGTCGCGAAAATAGCGTCGCGATGATGTTTTGTTTTATTAAAGGTAAGCTTTTCGAGCACGTTTGGGTTGGCAGCCAAACTTACGCCAAAGTATGAAAATAAGTTGCAAACGATTTCATCGTAATTTCGGAAAATTTAGATTCCACGCAAAACTTAGGTCGCCCCCCTTTAGCCCTTTAACCGGACTGGTACGACCGCACTGAATGAAAGGTCGGTCGAAGCGGCTATTCGAATAGTTTGTGTTTTCCGTCCAGTTCAGCGTAGCCGGCACGACCAAAGAAAAGCACTGACACGTCACCTATAGTTCACCAAGGTGTTATCACCAGTGACATCACGGGCTTAATTAGGTGATGTAGCCTAGAGATGTTGATTCCATAAAAACAAACAAAACCCTAGCTGTGCAGAAAAGAATCCAATTTAATTATTTAAAATTCTTCGTCAAAGAAAGTTTCGTCTTTTAAGATTTTTAAGTATCTGATTTTTTTTTCGTTCATATAATTTTAACGCTTTTTAATAAACAGTTGGCTAAATTTAACCAACATTTCGCAAATATTATCCAAACAGTTGGCTAAAAGCCAAAGTCCATTTGAATCAGATCAAAAGCCAAAAACCTGTACCCCGTATTTTCGCGATGGCATTTATGTAAATGTAATGTCAGCTTAAATGAAATTATCTCAAGAGCGAGTTTCACTCAGTGCGACCGTGCGGATATCTTTAGTGCTTTTTGTGTGAGTTTAGTGCGACTTCTGGGGTTTTGGATTATTTTTGAGAGAGTTTGGGGATTTTGTGAAAGTCGCCGTTGAGTGAATTTGCGACTTGACTTATTTCGTACAGCGCCGTCTAGTGGAGGGTTGAATAAATTTGAATAACTATTTTAACAAATGTTGCTGTACCTTTTCGTTGCAAAAATATGTTATTCTTTGCATAAACCATTGCTCCACAGGTATGACATAGAACGACTTAATGTTCTATAAAATAATATATTCGTAATTTTATCATTGTGCACACAATATTCACAAATTATTATACCTATATTATTCTTACCATACCCTCCCTCCCCACACACACACACACGTATACCCTCAAACACACACACACACACACGGACACAAAAATCTTAGTTCTGTTTTTTGTAATTAATTTGCTCTGTGGAACTAGGCAGCATCCCTTATTCCCTGCCACCCGTCCTATCTCCGCATGACTCGTCGCAAAGAGACTCAGCACCATTTTGTTGTTGACATTGGGCTTTTGAGAACCCATCGGTTCTCTAAATCGTTTCTTTGTCGCACCGCTAGAGTGTGGAACTGTCTTACGGCGAGTATATTTCCTCAATCCTTTAACCTGGGTGTCTTCAAGCGTCGTATTAACGGGCTAGAAGCCTAGCAACAGTCCGCAAATCTGCTGGCATTGCACCTAACTGAGCGTGGCTTCGCGAGGAGAGGTGATTTTGGCTCTGTCGACTGCATCATTGGTCTCTCGGCACAGCCACCCATGCTGGTTTACAGAAAAAAAATAAACATTTTTTATGTAAGTAGAAGTTCATATTTTTTTTTATATGTGAAACTTAGTTATTTTCTAAGAAGTTTTTAATTGTGTTTGTATTCTAATGAAAATGTGTTACAAAGTAAACTAACTTTGCATGAAATGTGCGACAATACCATTTGTATGGTTTCAATTTTCTCCGCTAGAGAACATCCCTACAGCTCAGTTTTACGACACTTGTTTAGTCGACCTCCAGCTTTACGCAGCACAATTATTAGCCAAGATTCTGAAACTTTCCGAATTAGCCCCGTCATCGTCCCGCCCCGTTATCCTTTAGCCCCCTTGGAAGAATAATAAAGGATGCGAAATATTTTCCTAAAGCACTTCTTTCTCGGCTTTATCTCGCGCGGAAATGACAAGGAAAAAAGAAGGCGAGTACAGAGGGGATGCGAAAATAATAATAGCGTTTATTTTATCACTATCTAACTGCTACTACTTATAAAACATTTATACTTTGATAGTGAGTAAAATATTATGTTGGCAAACAGTTTTTGCTCTTTGCTACAATAATTTCGTAATAAATTGTTATTGTTTATTATATAATTTCATCCATAGGTAGGTCACCTACGCGTGGACATGTCGAAAATTCCGCCAGTTCTAAATTCAACGCGAAGAAGTATATTATTATAGTAGGTAACTTACAAATAATTAACCCACACTACCCTTCAGAAGAACATTATTATACAGCTTGTCCCCGGACTGGTGTATTTTCTTTAAGGAGGCTATTCTAAGCTTTGTAACAAACGAAATTAGTAAGAGAAGTAGGGTTCTAGGTACACCCGTTGTGGAGATATAAATTTTTAAAGTTATTAATTTAGTGTAATGTTGTAATGCTCTAATCGGGCGCGCGCGGGGCGCGGGGCAGAGCGTGCAGCGAGAATACAGACGGACGCGACGCGCGACGCGAATTTAACCCAAACGGATACCCCGCCCCGCCCGCGTACCGCCCGTGCCCCTCCGCGCCCGCCGGCTGCTCCGCCCGCGTACCGCCCGCGCCACGCCGCGCCGCTAAAGGCGCCCACACATTGTACTACGCATTTAGTTTGTTAGGAAATCCTAAAATTTTAACGAAAGCACATATTTAAAACATTCTTTCACCAGTGCTTTTGTTACAACGCGTAGAATAGCCTCCTTAAAGGAACTACCCCAGTCCGGGGACACCCTGTATACAGCATGAATCACATGCTTCTTTTAGAATTCAAGGGGTTTACATTGTAAATGCCATCGCACCTGCATGTGAAATATTTGAAATATGAAATATGTCAACGATGTGTTTTCATAGAGATTTTTTTTTGTTCAGCAAAAAAATGCTGTTATTCAGTGTCAATGTTTATCTTTATCCTAAAAACCAATTTGAGCTATAATGTATGAACAAAAAATTCTTTGGCTAAATTGAAAAAAAACTGATAAATTAACAGTTGGCTAAATTTTACCAACGGTTCCATTAAATTTAGCCAACTGTTAAATTAAAAACTACTTGGCTAAAATCAACCAAAGTTGTTAAATATTTCTTCATTATAATGCAAAGCCCAAAAAATACATCCCGACCAGGACTCGAACCTGGAACTCCGGCTTGAGCCGCCAGCGCTTCAGATTTATCTAATGATGATATATAAAAAGCGATTACATGCTTAGTACCAATATAAAAAAATATAGTATACAAACTTATTAAACTCCAGATATTTGTTGGTGTCTGTTTGGTCATGTCATCCGAATCTTGTGTACTGTCAAAGTGCGTTCCTTATGTGGACGCGGCGCGTCGTTTATTCTCCCCAGGTAGACTAACAATATAACTTCGGAATGAGTACAGTCATAGCTGCAGTTATTTCTTATTTAAGTTTTAACTTTCTCTTTGAATGAGCAATTTTGCGGCTTCTGCGACGCGGCGTTTTTCTCTTTGCGCGCGACTGCTGAAAGTTTCATGACGAGGCTTCGGAGCTGCCTTCGATAGCTATGCCATTTATTTTTACGAGCTAAATGTATTTTTTTTTCGAAATTCTTATGAACATTTAGTATGCCCTAAAGTTGTAATTTTCTATGCGCTCTTCTCCACATTGTTTATTGTTTATTGTATAATTTCTCTGTCAAATGTAAATTGAGAATCGGAATAAATTTATTTTTAACTTTTTAGTTCATTTGTATTAATACAAAAGTTTGTTTTAAAATAAATTTTTACGTTTATTTATTTTTACTTTTAAGTATTGCATGATCGCAAAAACGTCATCTAGGATCAGAGTACTTGTGAAGACAAATACGTTACGTCGTTTTGTTACGGAGTTCCTGTGGCCACCTTCCGGCTCCATCATCAGACCAGCTATGACATCATTATATTGCATTGTCATCCGATTGACATATGTATGCGAAATTTAAGCTCAATCGAACACCGGGAAGTGGGTCAAAAAATAATAATTTAAGAAATAGCGAAAGTCACTTGTTAATTTTTTTAGATATATCTATCGTAAAAATGGAAAAGGAAATGTTTTCATACTACGTGGGAAGATTTTGGACAAATACTTAATCCAATGGACTAAAATAAAATTTGGTTAGTATTTTCTCTTCTCGACTTTTAAAACATGGAATCATGAAAAAAAACACTCATATAACAACTTGTATGCTGAATATTGATATTTTTAACGTAGTAATTAAAAGTAATATAAACAACGAAATTATTAAAACCTACCTAACAAACATTAAAATCATTATCAAAAAAGGGTGCTTTCAAAAGTGTCCTGAAATTTTAACTGTAATATATAAAATTATATATTTTTATTGAGATTATATGTAGAAATGTGAATAACTGCAAAAAAAATCAATATATAAAAAAACACGTAATCAGAATTTAATATCCATGAGAATGTCCTTAAATTGTAGAGCGTGAGATACAGCCCCAAATCTTGCCCTTCCCATGTAGATAGAAAATAAGACGAAATACGCCCCTAGGGAACGATAGCAGTGAGAGAATCTACCGCAGACAATCATACGGGGGAGGTTCTTGTTACCGAAACGACCTTTCACGTGATACGTGAAGTTCCAGGCGTCGAACCTTGTACTTCGAGCTGCGAGGACGTTAAGGCGACATGATATCTGGGAGCATTCATATCATAACTGATTAATATACAGGGTGTAAAAACGGCGAGTACATTAAATTTAGGAAATGATTATTGGAATCAAGTGTAACAAAAAAGTCAAATAACTTTTTCCTGAATTCCCTTTCAATAAAAAGTTACAGTTTTTATATAAACTAATTCATTATTTTAGTGTAAAAATGATGTAATGACAACAGGGCGGCGCGGAGGGGGGAAGAGCGGATGAGACGTGAGCGCCTCAGACGGAGGTGTTGGCGGGAGGGGCAGGGGTTAGCTTTGTGAGTGGAGGACTGGAGGTCGGCAGGCGGAGGGTGCGGGGCGACAACAACGTGTTAAATTACACTAGACGAAAACATACATTTAAAAAATTCATATCTCGAAAACTATACACTTTAGAGAAAAACTTTATTTGCTATTTTGTCTAGGAAAAACATGGGGATTGCGCTGGCGAAATTAATGTACTCGCCGTTTTAACGCCCTGTATACATAGCATTCATAATTGGTTTTTTTTTTAATCCCCGACGAAAAAGGAGGGGTGTTATAAGTTTAACGTGTGTTAAACTAATAACAAAATATGTGTGTCTGTCTGTTGCATTGTAGCCCCCAAACGGATGGGCCGATTTGGATGCGATTTTTTTTTATTAGAAAGTTGGTTTATCCGGGATGGTTAAACAAGGTTAACCCCTTGAATTCAAAAAGAAGCATGCGGTATGTAAAAATTACGAAATTATTGTAGCACCGGTAAGTAAGTGTCGGCTCCACACAGTAAAAACCATCACTACACAATACACATACGAAATAAAACCATTTGATACAAAAAATGCATACACTACACTTTGACTTAGGTAATATATGTATACCTGGCATATTACTCACCTCGTAAATAAATCCGAAAACATCTCATCTGTATCAAGGGAAGGAACTGCCAGAAATCTGCCTTATTTGAATCGTAAACATCCCGAATAAGATTCGGACGGCAAGAAATGTGTTTAATAAAAAAAGTCAGGTCAAGCATGAACTAATTTCGAACGCTGAGGGCTTCGTTTTTAGTCGAGGGTTATACAAAATGAAAATAGTTTTGGGTAAAATTTATACATATAATAAAAATAACTTCCATGATCACCCCGAGTATTATTTGGATGGCAAAATATTGCTTAATAAAAAACCACCAGGTCAAGCATGAACCCCTTTCACACGCCAAGGGTTTCGTTTTAGTTCATGGATATTATTTTTTTTATTTTTTTTATGGAAACTGACAGGGTGGCTACATCACCTACAACATCCGTGATGTCGGCCCATAACACCGGGTGACCTAGGTGCCATGTCAGTGCGTCCCTTCGATCGTGCCGACTACACTGAACTGGACGGAAAACACAAACTATTTACATAGGACCGACGTTTCATTCAGTGAGGTGGTATCAACCCGGTGATTCTTTTTTAAGAATTAAGTTTTGGGTAACGATTTTCGTTATAGGCGAAGGATTCCTCGTTCGGTCGACAAGTATATAAAATAATAATTTCTAGTTGGGTTTTACGAATACGGTAAAATAAAGTTTGCGCAAACTGACAAAAAGACAGGTATGCATTGCAAAGAGACTAATATAGTTCTAGTTTTCTAACGTTCCAAACGTTTGGTCCTTCCATATTGAGCGACTTTTGTTCGATTCTGGTGACATAAAGTACCATATTGTTATATTTAAAATTTTTCCCATGCCCTTTACTAGGTGGTAGGCTCAAATTGTAGCCGACTGGGTTAGTACCACCGTACTGGATGTAAGATGCCGCATAGCAGCCTCGGTTGTGTTCTCCTCTAGTCCAGTATAGCCAGCAATCCAGGGAAGTCTCCGGTAGGGCACCTACCTTCTCGGAGGTGATATTGGCTGGTCGGGGCATGTGCTTTGGTCGGTGGCCCCTCCGACTCAACCACCCATACCGGATTATATATATTATATATTATATTATATATTATATTATATATTAAACTATTAAATAGTTTAACCAAAAACCATTTCGCAAGTAGGCATGTTTTAAAATTTTTTTGCTATGATCTCTATATCTTTGATACACAAATACAGACAAAAAGTTGGATCACCAATAACGTCTCGCTATAAGGGTTCTGGTTGAACGGATTCGCTACGGAACCCTAAAAACTAATCCGGCTTATTTATTTACAGACGTTTTCAGAGAAGCAAGCCCCTAAATAGCCTGGGCTGATACGACGCTCGCACATGAATCCGAACAGATCACCTTTTACGAGAAATCCGATCCGATTATGTATCAGTTAAATTAGTGCATTTAATTTTTAAATTACACTGATTACTCTGCTTACCCCGATTGTCGTGATTCAGCGTGTGTGATATGTATGATATGTATGTATGTAATTTTTAAATTTAACAGAACTTAAAAAAAACCTTAAATTAACACAAAAATAACCGAAGTGTCCACCAAATGTTTTTTTTATGGAAACGACACAGTTGGCTACATCACCTACAACATCCGTGATGTCAGCCCATAGCACCGGGTGAACTAGGTGCCATGTCAGTGCTTCCCTACATTTCATGTCTATGTACATTTCCCGGTATGTTCACAGAATATCTGCTATTATAGCGGATATGCCAACAAATAATAAAAAAAGCAAACATGAAATAATAAAGGGGGGTACCCATACAATTATAAAAATAGATCTGTATATAATAATATCGGATTCGAATCTACCGAATGAGCATTTAACTAACATTTTACGGGTAACTACAAACGTGAACAGTGACCGATAGATGGCGGGAGGGATATGAAGGACTAATTAAAAATATATATCAATACAAAATAAACTGTGCCGAACGCGAGATACGTGCGGATACGATAAGAAAGAATGCTCGCTATACGTGCAATAAGAAGCAACATAATATGACGACGGAACCCTCTGTGTGTGAGCAACATTCTCTCCATTTTGGGTTTTTCTTATAAAAATAAAACGATTAGACACCTTTTACGACATGCACGGGGAGAGGCGCAGTGGGGCTATTCTTTTTAAGTACCGGCCTCACACAGTGCGACGAAGGGATAAGGACGTGCTAAAGGGCGACAGGATTGCCACCTCTCACCTTGGCACGGTCTTCCACCGAGTCGTGCAGCAGGTGGGTCTCTGCGCCTTACTTGCTGCCTGATAGTTATCTTGTCCGAATACTTTGCTAAACGTGGTGGTCGATGTTGTGTTGCAATTTTCCAGAGTTCTTGCAGAACAACACTGATTACTCTGCTTACCCTGATTGTCGGGATACAGCGTGTGTGGTGTGTATGTATGTAAAGAAAACCAAAAACAAAATAAATAAAAATCGGATCAACACTTCAATGTGTGAGCGATCTAACTTGATCCCTGCCAGGAGGACGAGCGAGACGGAAAGGGAGCGGGGGACGCGGAATGCGCGGATAACGGATTATGAGCGGGTTATTATCCGATTATCCGGCCTGAGACGAGGACGGGGCGAATGTCGGGGCTTTGTACCGCGCGCTTATCCGGCTCTTGTATTACGGAAAATCGGGGCGGGGTCGGGTGAGGGGGAGCAGGGAGCGACAGACGCTTGATGATGGCGGCGCTCGGTGAATAAATGTTGCTCTAACCTGGATTAACACTTTTTAATTTACTTTTATTTGGCTCATATCTGGTTATTCAGAGCTGGTACGTGTTGGAGGATGGTAGTCGGGCGGGCGGTTGACAAGTATTGTCTTTTTAGTTTGTTTTTTTTTTATTTATTGAACTAATATTAAACAAAAAAAATTATTGTTTAACTTAAAATAAGCAACTGCTAACCGCCGAAAATATGAGGTATTAATAATTAATTTCACAATTTCTAGAAACCTAAAATACTCTCGATGCCTTCTTGCGTAAATAATCAATATTTTCCACTGCATCTCTCCCCGTGCATGTCGTAAAAGGCGACTTAGGGGATAAGGACAAGATGCCGTGCGTAAAGGGCGACAGGGATAACCTCCTCTACCTTGGCACGATCCTTCTACCGACAGGCAGCTGGTGGGTCTTCGTGCCTTACTTGCTGCTTAATACTCGTAGTTATCTTGTCTGAATACTTTGCGAAACGTGGTGGTCGGTGTTGTGCTGTAATTTATCGGAGTGTTTTGATTGTCGGGATGCAGCTTGTGGTATTTCTCTGTCTTCTCTATCTCTTCTCTATCTCTACTTCTTATAAAAGGGAACGTCTGACTGTATGTATGTTTGAGGTAAACTCCGGATTGAGATAAAAACCACTGATCAGATGTTGATGCGGTTTGTACCAATGTAAGGAGTAGTTCTTGAGGCTCACTATAGGCTATATGCCATCACGCTATAAAGCCTTAGGGCTGAGCAGTATCAAAGAAAGTATATTATGAACGGAATTTAGTGTCGAGAGGCAGTTATTCGATGGCGTTAGCAGTTCTGTTGCGTTGCGTTGCAGTATTCGTTTATTACAGTACTTACTTGAGTGTTTTTTTTATGGAAACTGACATGGTTGTCTACATCACCTACTACATCCGTGATGTTAGCCCATAACACCTTGGTGAACTAGGTGCTATGTCAGTGCTTCGGTCGTGCCGGCTACACTGAACTGAACGGAAAACACGAACTATTTCCATTCAACCGACGTTTCATTCAGTGGGGTGGTATCAACCCGGACGGGTTAAAGCCTACCACCTAATAAATTAAGAAGGGAAAGGGCCTATAGTTTTACCTGGAATTCGAACAACGGTCAGCCTTCAACGGTTGAGCGATCATCTATCCAAGTCCAAGTACTGACCGCGCCACCGCGCCCAGGTGCGCTTATGATCGCGGCCGACAGTCGACTGACACGCACCACTGAGCTACCGACGCTGACAAGGTTACCGCTAGCGAAGCCGCGGGAAAAAGCTAGTGTATGTATATATAACCAATATTTTGGAAGTCTGTTTCCCGTGTAGAATAGAAGGACGACACGCAAACTTTACCACCCGCCGCGAACTCCTTCCACCGGGAGGGCTGTCGGAATTTCCGCGAATTTCTATCCGTTCGTATAAGTTTCGCGACTCCGATTTTATCGCGGAACTCAATCTGCATCTGCATGGGAGCGTCTCTAAGGACTTTCCACAGTTAGATAGAGTAAGCTGGTAGTAACACACCTTCTCGATCAATAGGAAAACGACAAAGAATTAAAAATGCTGTAACTGATACATAAAGAACAATTAACTTCCTCGAAGATGGAATGCACGCGCCGCCAGTCCGAAAAGTCGGCCAAAATGACCGCGAACACCAACCATGCTAAGTCAAATTTCGCGGCGCGGCTTCGCTCGCGTGAAATTCGTATTTAAAAAGAAGAAAGTAAGTAAGCCCCCTACCGTACATTTATTTCGGCGCGGGGAACAATACGGTTTGCATGATGGCCACATCTTAGCGTAACCGGAAATGATTATTTTATTTAGACTATCCTGTGTCACGTATAGTTAAATGTGCTTGTAATAAGTTTAACCGAATTCGGATGATCGGTTTAAGAGTTAGGGAGGAACATGCATACAGGAAAGATTCCTAAAAATCTTTAATTTTGTTTTATTACCATACACAGAGTTTACAAATATCGCATAAAACAAAGTAACTTACTCCATGACCATCCCTTACAGATTTATTATTAGTATTGTTTGTTGTTTATTGTATAATTTGTTCCAAAGGTTGGTATTTTCGCACACGTCAAAAATTCCTCCATTTCTATTTCAATGCGACGAAGCACTGACAAACAAACTTTGCAACTCGCAATGTTTCTTGTATTTTTTTTATATGGAAACTGACACGGTTTGTTCCTTGAACACCGGTTGTTGTTTTTATGTTGTTTTGTTTTTTTTTTCTAGACTCTGCATTCGGTTACAATTTTTAAATTGGCCGCACCTGACCATAAATCCTAAAATCACGGTCGCAAAATTATTTTTGTTTAAGAATCAAAAGTCGTAGAATAAAGATGTATATTTTGAATCTAGTTTATTTTTACATCACTAGATCCTTTAATTCGCTTGCCTCATGTTCTTCTGCATCCTCACTCCCACATCCCAAATATTAGCTTGAATATAACGCCATATTAAGCTCGTCTTTTGTGCCAACATTTTATGTTAAATTTGGTGCCCAAAAAAGAATATTTACATTTACATAATCATCGATTTTCATTTGCATGTCGCATTATTTCTTCCCTACAAAATCCCCCTTCGCATCTTTAAATTCCCCCGAACACTCGAGACGCGACTCAACAGCACTCGAGACTGTTCTCGTTTTACCTCCACGTGTTACTTGCGGGGTTCATTTCACACCGATCTCATCCACGCTTAAAGCTTGGCACTTAAGGTGGAATAAACACTCAACATTAAAAAAGTCTGTTAAGAGTCCGTAATACCTCAACAATAGAATTCTAAATTCGCACCCACTTCTCCGCGCACTCTAATGCGCACACCAGTGCTTGCGGTCACGAGAGGTTAAAGCAATTTTCATAGGGTGAACTACGCTATTGTCGGACGGGTACTCTTAAGTAATAAAATTGTGTGCAAAATTGAACGCAACGCGCGATAGTTTGGGTATTTATTTTTTACAGTGAAAATAATGGTAATTTTTTAAATGTTAAAAACATAGGACTTGCGTATTTAGATCAATTATTATGCAAAGTTTCATGATCTAATTAAAGTATTTATTTATTATTACTGGTTTTTGGCGGTATTGCGCGGTTTGGGGATAAATTTGCAATTTTTTTTTCTATCGAGGAATGGAATCATGTTTTCGCCAAACATTAATGCTTACATTAGTACTCATATTTACCATATTTTTATTGTATTGTATTGTATTGTTTATTGATCATTCATATGGCAGTTAGACTGCTCTCGAACTTGTCACAATTTGTTCTATCCGGTTCGATTACACCCACGAAGAAGAACCGACAAGAAACTTCGCAGGGTATTTTTTAAACATATTTTTAAAGAATTTAGTGACTAGCCACATAATAACACCGCCCATAGTCTATCTAAAACACAGCTTGAGAGCAAGATTAACAATTTTGCTGAGAGTTCTGACTACAAAGACTTATTAATTAAGTGAATCAGGTGTAAAGAGCCTTAGTCAAACTTTGATACGTAATTTGTATCAACATAACTATGTTAGTATATTAAACTACAATGTAGTAAAATTGTATTGTCAAAAATAAAAAAATAATACTTGAAGTATCAAGTTGTCAATGGGTTAATAAAGTTGAGGTACTAATGGTACCTAGTCAAGAGTTAATATTGTTTGTAAAAAATACAATTGTCAAAAACCAAAAAAATATTAATATATATATATGTTTATATATAATAAAATATTATCATACTTGAAGTATCAAGTTGTCAATATGGGTTAATATAATTATTGAGGTACAAATGGTACCTAGTCAAGTATTAACTAATTATGCAGTCAGAAACTCAAGATATGATTTTATCAGCTAAGGCCTCCTTTACACTGTAGTAGGCTTTCTTTGCAAGGGTAGATTTTAAGTGTTTCTTAAACAAAGGATCATTAAGATTTTTTACCTCTTCGGGTATTTTATTATATAATCTAATACTATTACAAACAAAACTTTTAGACATTTTAGATGATCTGTGCTTTGTAATTTGAATATTATTTTTACTCCTAGTGTCATGCTGGTGAATATCGGAATGAAGAGTAGCGTTCTGCATATACTTCCTAGCATAGCAGATATTTTGATAAATATAAACACTGGGTAATGTCATGATTCCTACTTTATGAAATACATTTCTACAAGAGTCCCTGGCTTTCATACTGAGTACACAACGCAATGCTCTTTTTTGAAGAACAAATATTCTGCTAGATTCCGCTGCATTTCCCCAAAATAATAGTCCGTAAGACATAAGACTATCGAAGTAAGCATAATAGACAGTTTTAGCAGCTTGCATACCACATAGTTCTTTGATTTTTTTAATGGCATAACAAGCTGCACTTAGCTTACCAGCAAGCGCATCTATGTGAGGTTTCCAAGTTAAGGTGCGGTCAAATATTACACCTAAAAAGGTTATTTCTTTGGATATGTTCAATGTGAGTTCTTCTGCAGTTTTACATTAATCTGCAGATTACATTCTGATTGTTGCAGTATTGTTGATACAATAGAGGATTATGCGAGCAATGTAGGGTACGCAGACTCTTAAGTGCGAATTTTGATCACGCACCGAGGCATCCACAGACATTCCCTTCTTTTTTGCACGCGTAGCGAGTGTGTGCAGCGATCGCGCACCGTGTCCCGGGGAGCCTGCAGTTGTTGTTGTTGATTTGGTTTGAGGTTGGCTCTAGGCCTGTAAACAGTCCCGCTTGTTTGGGGACCTTCGTGCAAATCCCCGAAATCTCTAGCTACCCCAGCCAGCCTATGTGTTCCATGAAAGCCACAAGTCGACCGGGGTGTCTGCAGACCGCTGCAACGGAAGATGGATAACGGAGTATGTACCTTGGTTGGTTGTCAAGCACACTGCACTCCAACAAAACATGCTCGGCCGTTTCATCCGTTGCCAAGCATCCTCTGCACAGTGGACTATCCATAATACCCATGGTGTGGATGTTTATTTAGTGAGCAGTGGCCGCTCATCAGACCAACGGCTATTCTTAGCTTGGCCCGAGCCAGGTTGACAAGCTACCGAGCCAGCCTTCGGTCTGGTTTAGAAATAGCAGCTCTCGACTTTCTGCACTCTGAGAGGCCCTTCCATCTGTCCCTGTGTTTCCGTGATGTCGACGCGTGCAACCAAGATCTCTGTGTGCTGGCTGACGGCATTATCACGGGTTCCGCTCCTATGGGTATAGTTCTGGATCCTCTTCGGGCGAGGTCATCAGCGCTGTCATTTCCGTCGTCTTCGTTGTGGCCTTTTATCTACTGGAGGACACCGCAGGCTGCGGTCCACCAGAATAATATGTTCTCAGTAATTGTTAAAGATATAAACTTCAAAATAGTGTGAATACTTTTAGTCTATACCATGGATATTAATATTATTGGTATTTGGCTTACCATGATGGTTGGTATTCGCGGTAATTTTGGCCGACGCTTCGGACTGGCGCGCGCAGAACACTGATCTGTCAACCGCGGGTTCGAACGCAAGTATTTGGACAAGACAACTCTCAAGCAGCAAGTAAGGCACGAAGACCTGTTGCATTACTCCATGCAAGAACCGTGCCAAGGTAACAGGTGGTTATCCTGTCGCCCTTTAGCACGGCATCGCATCCTTATCCCTTCGTCGCTTTTTACGACATGCACGGAGAGAGATGCAGTGGGGTTATTCTTTTTAAGTACCGGCCCCACACGGTATTACTAACAAATTATTTATTAATTTAATTTATTTATGCTTGCAAAAAGAAAATTTTAAGTATGAAGCTGTTATAAAACAAATATTTAAAGGTTTCATAAAACGGTAAAATTACATATGAAAATACAAATAAAAATACTATTTCCAAAATAATTCTATTCAGTTTCAATAAACATTTTCAACGTTAAAAATAAATAATATAATAATACTCCCAGTTATTAAAACCAGCTCATCCTTCAAATTCCAGCACTTTATCTCCGAAATAAGCGCAGCTCGAGATAAAATAATAAGTCATCAGCGGCGTTTCCGAAAGGATGTCGGCCATTTATTTACAAATAATACTATTTAGCAAATTAATTCCGCGTTATAATATAAATCACACTGGCATCGCTGCCATAGATATTGGTCCCCGTTTTACGTTAATTTATGGCTCGGCGTCTTTGTTGATTGGAAGCGCCGTTCATAAATTACGTAAGTTTAGTCTAGCCGTAAAATTTGTATAAGTATGTATTATATATATTACTTTCCTGTCAAAATGTTTGCACTACCCTTCCCATATTTCTGCTTCACTTACTCTCATCATCACCCAAAGGTTGACTGGAAGAAATCACTTAAAGTGATAAGTCCGCCTTTGCACGCTACTTTTTTCTTGTTCTGTGTGAAGTATTGTAAATTTCTATTGCTCTTCTGTATGCTATCTTCTCTCTTGTGTATCTCTGTGTTTTTGTGTGCAATAAAGCATTTCTATTCTATTCTATTCTAGCCTCGGTAGCTTAGTGGTGCGGTCGGTCGACTGTTGTTAAGCACACCTGGGCGCGGTCAGTACTTGGATGGGTGACCGCTCGACCGTTGGAGGCTGACCGTAATTCGGATTCCACGTAAAACTGTAGGTCCCTTCCCTTCTTACCTTACTACGTGGTAGGGTTTATCCCGCCATGGTTGGTACCACCGCACTGAATGAAAGGTCGGTTGAAACGGCTATGTAAATAGTTCGTGTTTTCCGTCCAGTTCAGTATAGCCGGCACGACCGAAGGGAAGCACTGAAATGGCACCTAGTTGACCAAAGTGTTATAGGCTGACATCACGGATGTTAATAGGTAATGTAGCCAACGGTGTCAGTTCCCATAAAAATAGAAAAATAAATTGATTTTAAATAAAAATCGTAAGAAGCTTCGCTTCTGTGGGTTTTCGCACAAACCCAACCCTTTTTAAACGGTTTTATTTAGCTTGACTCCGTATATTTGTTTGTTTGTTTGTTACTATCTTTGTTTCAAATCTTGCGACAACTTTTTTAACTACTTCTACTGAACCGATTTTTATGAAACTTTGCACACACATTGAGTTGTCGTGACAATACAATATTATGATAATTTCAACTTGGTAACGAGGGTCTGATGATGGAGTCAGGAGGAGGACAGTGGAACTCTTCAACCGTTACTAGTAACCCCTTTGAGTTTGGGCTCATATGGTTGGTTTGGACGAGTGTTCCATACATCTACCAATACACTTGGTGACGAGGGTCTGATGATGGAGTCAGGAGGTGGACAGTGGAACTCTTCAACCGTTACTAGTAACCCCCTCGAGTTTGGGCTCATATGGTTGGTTTGGAAGAGTGTCCCATACTTCTACCAATACACTTGGTGACGAGGGTCTGATGATGGAGTCAGGAGGTGTACAGTGGAACTCTTCAACGGTTACTAGTAACCCCCTCGAGTTTGGGCTCATTTTGTTGGTTTGGACGAGTGTCCCATACTTGTACCAATACACTTGGTGACGAGAGTCTGATGATGGAGTCAGGAGGTGTACAGTGGAACTCTTCAACCGTTACTAGTAACCCCCTCGAGTTTGGGCTCATTTGATTGGTTTGGACGAGTGTCCCATAGTTCTACCAATATACTTGGTGACGAGGGTCTGATGATGAAGTCAGGAGGTGTACAGTGGAACTCTTCAACCGTTACTAGTAACCCCCTCGAGTTTGGGCTCATTTGGTTGGTTTGGACGAGTGTCCCATACTTCTACCAATACACTTGGTGACGAGGGTCTGATGATGGAATCAGGAGGTGTACAGTGGAACTCTTCAACCGTTACTAGTAACCCCCTCGAGTATGGGCTCATTTGGTTTGTTTGAACGAGTGTCCTATACTTCTACCAATACACTTGGTGACGAGGGTCTGATGTTGGAGTCAGGAGATGGACAGTGGAACTCTTCAACCGTTACTAGTAACCCCCTCGAGTTTGGGCTCATTTGGTTAATTTGGACGAGTGTTCCATACTTCTACCAATACACATGGTGACGAGGGTCTGATGATGGAGTCAGGAGGTGTTCAGTGGAACTCTTCAACCGTTACTAGTAACCCCCTCGAGTTTGGGCTCATTTGGCTGGTTTGGACGAGTGTCCCATACTTCTACCAATACACTTGGTGACGAGAGTCTGATGATGGAGTCAGGAGGTGGACGGGGAACTCTTCAACCGTTACTAGTAACCCCCTCGAGTTTGAGCTCATATGGTTGGTTTGGGCGAGTGTCCCATACTACTACCAATACACTTGGTGACGAGGGTCTGATGATGGAGTCAGGAGGTGTACAGTGGAACTCTTCAACCGTTACTAGTAACCCCCTCGAGTTTGGGCTCATTTGATTGGTTTGGACGAGTGTTCCATAGTTCTACCAATATACTTGGTGAAGAAGGTCTGATGATGGAATCAGGAGGTGTACAGTTGAACTCTTCAACCGTTACTAGTAACCCCCTCGAGTTTGGGCTCATTTGGTTGGTTTGGACGAGTGTCCCATACTTCTAACCAATAGACTTGGTGACGAGGGTCTGATGATGGAGGCAGGAGGTGTACAGTGGAACTCTTAAACCGTTACTATTAACCCCCTCGAGTTTGGGCTCATATGGTTGGTTTGGACGAGTGTCCCATACTTCTACCAATACACTTGATGACGAGGGTCTGATGATGGAGTCAGGAGGTGGACGGGGAACTCTTCAACCGTTACTAGTAACCCCCTCGAGTTTGAGCTCATATGGTTGGTTTGGGCGAGTGTCCCATACTACTATCAATACACTTGGTGACGAGGGTCTGATGATGGAGTCAGGAGGTGTACAGTGGAACTCTTCAACCGTTACTAGTAACCCCCTCGAGTTTGGGCTCATTTGATTGGTTTGGACGAGTGTTCCATAGTTCTACCAATATACTTGGTGACGAAGGTCTGATGATGGAATCAGGAGGTGTACAGTTGAACTCTTCAACCGTTACTAGTAACCCCCTCGAGTTTGGGCTCATTTGGTTGGTTTGGACGAGTGTCCCATACTTCTAACCAATAGACTTGGTGACGAGGGTCTGATGATGGAGGCAGGAGGTGTACAGTGGAACTCTTCAACCGTTACTATTAACCCCCTCGAGTTTGGGCTCATATGGTTGGTTTGGACGAGTGTCCCATACTTCTACCAATACACTTGATGACGAGGGTCTGATGATGGAGTCAGGAGGTGTACAGTGGAACTCTTCAACCGTTACTAGTAACCCCCTCGAGTTTGGGCTCATTTGGTTGGTTTGGACGAGTGTCCCATACTTCTACCAATACACTTGGTGACAAGGGTCTGATGATGGAGTCAGGAGGTGTACAGTGGAACTCTTCAACGGTTACTAGTAACCCCCTCGAGTTTGGGCTCATATGGTTGGTTTGGACGAGTGTCCCTTACTTCTACCAATACACTTGGTGACGAGGGTCTGATGATGGAGTCAGGAGTGTACAGTGGAACTCTTCAACCGTTACTAGTAACCCCCTCGAGTTTGGGCTCATATGGTTGGTTTAGACGAGTGTCCCTTACTTCTACCAATACACTTGGTGACGAGGGTCTGATGATGGAGTCAGGAGGTGTACAGTGGAACTCTTCAACCGTTACTAGTAAACCCCTCGAGTTTGGGCTCATTTGGTTGGTTTGGACGAGTGTCCCATACTTCTACCAATACACTTGGTGACGAGGGCCTGATGATGGAGTCAGGAGGTGTACAGTTGAACTCTTCAACCTTTACTAGTAACCCCCTTGAGTTTGGGCTCATTTGGTTTGTTTGAACGAGTGTCCTATCCCATACTTCTACCAATACACTTGGTGACGAGGGTCTGATGATGGAGTCAGGAGGTGTACAGTGGAACTCTTCAACCGTTACTAGTAACCCCCACGAGTTAGGGGCTCATATGGTTGGTTTGGACGAGTGTCCCATACTTCTACCAATACACTTTGTGACGAGGGTCTGATGATGGAGTCAGGAGGTGTACAGTGGAACTCTTCAACCGTTACTAGTAACCCCCTCGAGTTTGGGCTCATTTGGTTGGTTTGGACGAGTGTCCCATACTTGTCGAACGCAAAAGTATGAAACAGACATACCATCTGTTCAAATTGATTTTGAAAGAGACGGCGGACACCTTATCCATCCTAAAGCCATACAGTTTCCAGCAAAGTTTAATTATGGAACAGCTGAGAGACGGATGTTACCGATAATTTTGTCATGGGCCTCCACTGTCCACAAAATGCAGGGTAGTACTGTTGACCGTGCTGTCGTGTATTTGGGCTCCAGACTATTTGAGGAGGGTCGAGCGTATGTTGCATTGAGTCGCGTAAAGTCGTTAGAAGAGTTATGTATTGAGGAGCTTGATTGTGAGTAATTGACAGGTAAGAAACCGAGTAACAAAGATGCAATGAGAGAGTTGGAATGGATGACGAGTTTACGTAATGAATGATACGAGCCAAAAATCAAACTAAAAACGAGTAAATAAAAAAATAGGTAAAAAAACTTTTAAGTTAAACGGTTTTATAAAAAAAAACTAGAAAAAAAAACAGCTGTACAAAAAACTAGAAAATAATAAGGACACAAGCCTGGGCCTTCTTAAGATTTTACGTCTGGGTAAGAAATCGTGCAATACTAGCGTGCTGTCTTCTCATGTCGGATGCCAAAGGGCACATTGTGTCGCGGCGTCAGCGGAATAAGTAATAAATTGAGACTTTTAACAGACTAATATAAAAACGTGGGGCGTATAATATGCGTAATAAATAACATGCGCCCCACGTTTTTATATTAGTCTGTTAAAAGTCTCAATTTATTACTTATTCCGCTGACGCCGCGACACAATGTGCCCTTTGGCATCCGACATGAGAAGACAGCACGCTAGTATTGCACGATTTCTTACCCAGACGTAAAATCTTAAGAAGGCCCAGGCTTGTGTCCTTATTATTTTCTAGTTTTTTGTACAGCTGTTTTTTTTTCTAGTTTTTCTTTATAAAACCGTTTAACTTAAAAGTTTTTTTACCTATTTTTTTTTCTATCCATCTATACCTACGTTCCTTGCTAGCTATAGGTATTCTATATGAAAAAACCGGCCAAGTGCGAGTCGGACTCGCGCACCGAGGTTTCCGCACTACGAAAAAAAAAAACATTGAAAAAAAAACGTTTCTTGCATGGAAACCCCCCTTAATATTGTACTTTTTCTATTTTTTATTATTTGTTATTATATCTACCATAATTTCACATATTACGCTATATATAGATACAGCAGCAGGACAGACCGACAGACAGACAGACAGACGGCGTAGGCTTAGTAATAGGCTTCCGTACGGGATACGGAAACCTAAAAAGCGTTAATTAATATTTTTTTCCATAAATTTTTTTTATTCGAAATAAAATTTAAAAATACCCCCAAGATTCGCGCTGAAGCCTTTCTAATCATACGAAAGGTTACTCTCGCCGACCTCGCTACCCGAATTCTATTATCTATTTTGGCTTAATCTGTAGAAAGGGCAGTACCCAATAAACCGGCCCTCCTCCGGAGGAGGGATTAATTATACATAGGCCGAACAAAGGAGAGCGTAAGAAGCGGAGGTAGCGGACCAGCTAAATAGGTTTTAATGCATCCAAGCATTTTATTGTTTTCCAGAAGGGTTCGCCTTGCCGTCGTAATATTCTAGGCATGTGGATTATGAGAGAAGTGCCTCGAATACTAGAGATGCGCCAGTGCGGGCTTGCTACGTCGAATTTCACTACTAAATATGTTCTGGTATTTTCAAACGTGCACTTTTTTTTTTTATGGAACCTGACATGGTTGGCTACATCACCTACAACGTCCGTGATGTCAGCCCATAACACCGGGTGAACTAGGTGCCATGTCAGTGCTTCCCCCTTTGATCGTGCCGGCTACACTGAACTGGTTGGAAAACACAAACTATTTACATAGCCGTTTCGACCGACGTTTCATTCAGTGCGGTGGTACCAACCCGGGCGGATTAGACCCTACCACCAAGTAAGATTAGGAGGGAAGGGACCTACAGTTTTACGTGGAATCCGAACCTCGGTCAGCCTCCAACGGTCAGCGGTTACCCATCCAAGTACTGACCGCACCCAGCGTTGCTTAACATTCAATAGCGACAGTTGACTGCCTGCACCACTGAGCTATCGAGGCTGACGTGATACCCCCGTAACACTTGGTCCGGGTCGTTTTTCACCCTTTAACGTTTGAGGGTGGCGATAGCTGGCCCCAGCGTGGTGCTCGTGAACGGGCGCTTTTTGTGGAGACTGGCCTGCTTCATGTGGTAGTGTGGTATATGTGGAGTATATAACTTCATACAAATTTCATATTAATTTTTTTTTCGCTTGTTCATGAATTGCTGCATCCGTCATAAATCATCACATGCATGTTTAAGTAGTGTCAAACATTTTTGTAAAGTATACTAAGTGGACATTGAAAAAATTTCCATTGAAGTTTCTTGTCAGTTCTTATTCGCTGTGATAATCGAACTGGCGGAACGTTCAAATGTAAATATATGACAAATCTGAGCGCAGTGTACTTACTGCCAATAGAGGGTAAATAAACAATAAACAATTATAATATTTTGGAACATACTCGTAAATTAATCCTTGATTCTGCAAAATAAATGCTACGATCTTTCTCTAGGAAATGTATAAGTTTTATTTATAACTTTCTTACAATGCAAAGTGATTTTATGTGGTCAGGATTATCAAGCTTATATTATAGTTATTCTAGCTCTCAAACTATATCTTAACACTGTAAGCGGTGTCTATTGTGTAGCTAGTCACAATGTATTGTAATTGAAGACGTTAAAAAAGAACCCTGCGAAGTTTCTTGCCGGCTCTTCTTTGTGGGTGTAATCGAACCGGATTGTAAAAACTAAACAGGACAAATTCAAGCGTAGTGTACTACCATACGAATGATGAATAAAGAATAAAGAATAAAGAATAAAGAATTGGTTTCTAATCAAATCAAATCATTTATTCGTAATCATATTTCATATTACAAGTCACAGGCAGGTATACAATATAGAAAACAAATATGTATAATTCATCCTTATTTATTGTTAGCCATATTTTAACACACGTTAAAAAATAAGTGAAGTATAATATACACGTTCACGAAATCTACACAGGCGAAGGTGGTATTTCACGTCAGCCTCATTCTGAATTTGGTTCTACAGACAAATATTCCAGTGAATTTCAATATTAAACGATCTGGATTGCTTAAAGTATAAATTTATATTAAACATTTTTAAAAAATCTTCAGAAGGCCTCTATCTAAGCAATCAATGAATAATTAAGCACTCTATATTTTTTATAAAAAAAATAATATTATGAATTTAATTAAATTTAAATTAGATCTAGCAAGCTGCCTCACTAGATGTTAAAATCAAGATTCGCGTCAGCAACTCCGTAGCCCACAGGAATTTGTGTAGTAGCACGTAAATTATTCAAATAGGGAGGTTAAATTTTACGGTTAATACGCAGTACATTCCATTATAATCTCGCTCGTACTGCTACACTGGCTGTAAGATCCGAAATTATGAATCTGCTTAATAATGTACGTAAGGGTTTTTAGAGACCACCTGGGGGTAGCTGCTGGGGGTTAGCTTTCAGGGCCTACAGTATCGGATATAATCCTACCCTTAACCTGAAAGGTTGGGCCTGGCAATACGCTACTAGGTAGATTTGATTGATTAAAAGCAGGTACTTGTACCTATCCGAAATAACAATTTATGTACGAGATGAAAAATTATAATACGAAACTGAAATGAAATGATGTAAACTCAAACAGGGACCTCTAGTCCAGTACAGCCAGCAATCCAGGGAAGCCTCCGGTATGGCACCCACCTTATCGGAGGTGATATTGGCTGGTCGGAGCATGCGCTTTGGCCCCTCCGACTCCGGCCACACATACCGGATTAAATAAAAAAGGGGGGTGGAAAAATTTTTACATTCGGAATAAACGAACTAGAAAATAATGAAAGATGAATACGTGAACTTAAAGACGAAGAAGAAGGTTTATATGATGACAGTCCTGCTTGGAGTTCAGTCGAATGTTGGGTCCGTTTTAGTACTTAGGTCAGATGACGGGCGAAATGTATATATTTTCTTATTTCATTGATGCCGTGCGACTAGTGGGTGACCCCGAATTGTCCCGCGATCTAGAACCACTGCAACTCCGTAGGGATGTCGGCTCGCTCGTCTTCTGTCGTTTATTCCATGGGGAGTGCTCGGAGGAGCTTTGCATCAGGGGATTGAAGGATTGCATCCCTACACGCTAGAATTACCGCGGATGCGTACCAATCGGTTCTGCAGTTATTTCCTCTACAGAACCGGTAAATTCTGGAACGCTCTCCCTGTCCATATATTTACCCCAAGTACAGTCTTGGGTCCTTCAAGAGGAGCTTGAATGGGCACCTGTCAGGCCGGCATGACATTCGCAACCGCCGCATACGACTGAATGTCCACGGGCGTCGTTAGACACCTTATGGGTGGCTCAGTGCCATATGTTGCGCTTTAAAAAAAAACACATTATATACTTACAGAAATTTCACATACACACAGTATAAAAATACCAATACTACGTAAGTACTAAAAATTAATATATAAATAAATGGTGCTTCCACTAGCGGTGACGGCGGCGGCGGCGCAGCGGGGCGAACCCAGGCTACCGATGGTCGGGCCCCAGGGAGAGAAACCTCCGGACGATGCGCGCAGTGTCGAGCAGGGCTGCCTTCTGGATCTGAGCCTTGACCCAACAACTCAGCGAGAGCCTCCTACCATGCCCATTAAGGGATTGTTCCCAGTTAGCGTGACAGGGAATATGAAACCACAGAATATGACTGTTGCAGATAATTCGCCGCATTTAAACTACATTTTGTTGAGCAATAATAAACATTCAATTCTATTCTATAGATTCGTGGGGTCAATAGGAACAAAAAAGTGAACGACCATTTTTTGTCGCCTTAAAAAAACCGGCCAAGTGCGAGCCGGACTTGCGCAACGAGGCTTCCGCACCACAAAAAAAACATTGAAAAAAAAAACACATTTCTTGTATGGGAACCCCCCTTAATTTATTACTTTTATATATTTTTTTTGTTGTTATATCCGCCATAATAACACATATTCTGTGAAAATTTCAACGGGCTGCCTATTACGGTTCGATATATAGGTACAGCCCTTGGACAGACGGCGGCGTAGGCTTAGTAACAGGCTTCCGTACGGAATACGGAAACCTAAAAATAAAACAAGTTATTATTTCTATGTTTTTTTTTATACATTTACCTGTCGGGTACATTTACCGGTCTTGTCAGCCTCGATAGCTCAGTGGTGCAGACAGTCAACTGTCGCTATTGAATGTTAAGCAACGCTGGGTGCGGTCAGTACTTGGATGGGTGACCGCTGACCGTTGGAGGCTGACCGAGGTTCGGATTCCTCGTAAAACTGTAGGTCCCTTCCCTCCTAATCTTACTTGGTGGTAGGGTTTAACCCGCCCGGGTTGGTACCACCGCACTGAATGAAACGTCGGTCTAAACGGCTATGTAAATAGTTTGTGTTTTCCAACCAGTTCAGTGTAGCCGGCACGATCAAAGGGGGATGCACTGACATGGCACCTAGTTCACCCGGTGTTATGGGCTGACATCACGGACGTTGTAGGTGATGTAGCCAACCGTGTCAGTTTCCATAAAAAAAAAAAAACCTGTCTCTCTCCTTCTTTAACTTTCTATACATACATACAAGAAATCGTAAGACAAAATCTTGTACAAATTTTACCCTAGAGCGTTACGGCACCGCATTGTCGTAAGCAGCAGTATTCTCGTTGCTCGATTATACCTGAAGTGTTCATAAACTACGTAACTTCTCGGTTGGGGCAATGAAAGCCTGATTGCCTTTACACTCCGTCGTAAAGTTGGCTAGGTTGCAATACGGGGGGGCAAACAAAGTCCTCCGTTTATGTGCATACAATGTATGGAGCTGATGCCGCGTGAGTTTCTATCACTTAATTTACAATTTTGAGAGACTGAACATTTGAAAGGTGAAATAATTAAAATTATGAATTTCAAGAAGTGTACCATTCATGTGTCAACTGTCAGTCTCTCAATTGTGTAATTTTTTCGAGTTCCCAATATTTGTTGATAAAACATAGATTGTTTTATCCAAATCAACGGGAAAACTAGTGAATATCGTTTCCCAAGGCTTGCGTGAACAGTATGAGTGTGGGCATAGCCCAGCTCAAGTGGATTTTCATGTTTGAATTGTTTCAAATAAATCAAACAAGTTTGTGAGATATTTACAAAATGAGTATCGAGGATTGTAGTGATGATCCTCCGGGAACGGCAAACTCAGCAGACGATGACGAGCTGGTGGAGCTCCCGCGGGATATTATCCAGGAGGAACAGCTGGAGTGGGATGAGAATCTTAAAAATGTGACATCTAAGCAGAACTCCAATGTCAACAATGTACTGACTCCATCGGCACCAGCAGGTACTGTGGTCCACATACCAAGTAGCCGGAAGAGAACCCGGGCATCAGAGAATGGCACAGAAGTTGAGACAGATGATGATGGCTTTACTGAGGTAACGAGAGTAAATAAACGTATAAACAGGCAGAGCCCTAAGGAAAGTGCAAAGGAAGCATCAGGCATACAGTTAGAGGCATATGTTAACAGCAAAATTAAACTCCCAAAACAAGTTGCGCTTGCCAGAATCCTTCGAGATGTCCCAGGAATTATTAAAGTAAAATATCTCACACCATACAAAGCAGTAATTAAGCTATCGTCGCAGGAAGGATTGCAAAAGATTTTGAATTGCGAAGAATTAACTAAAAACAATATAACGAGTACCCGAGTAACAGAAGTCCAATATTCATATGGCGTAATTAGGAATATTGACCTAGAATTAGATGAGAAGGAGATAATTGAGATTTTGAAAAGTGACGTAGAAGTAATATCTGCAAAAAGGTTGAATAAAAAAATTGTATATGGAGAATGGACTAAGTCCGAGGCAGTGAGGGTTTGCTTTCAGGGGCCGCGCTTGCCTCCGTACGTCCACACATATGGTGTTAGGTGTAGCGTCGAGCCATACGTGTTCCCGGTCTCGCAGTGCTCTGGCTGCTGGCGCTTCGGCCACATCTTCAAGGTATGCCCGAAAGGGAATCAAAAGATTTGTCCTAAATGCGGCGGACGACATGAAGTTGGTGAAACAGTCGAATTTAAGTGCGTTAATTGTAACGGACCGCACATGGCCTTGGACAAAACTTGTCCAATTTATCTTAAAGAGAAGGAGGTCCGCTCCGTCATGTCCGAAATGAATATTACTTACAGAGCCGCCCTGAAACTACGTCATGAACAAGTCAGTCAAGCAACCATTCAAGTAAGTCATGAACAGCAAAGTCAAAGCCAACCTGACCCCAGGAGCTCGCCAACACCATCATCACATGTTACAGCCACTTCTTACCATCCGTCCCGTTCGTACGCAGCGGTGTGCGCCGCGGAGAGGACACAAGCGGGCGGGTCACAGAGGCCTGCGTCACCGGTCTGCCCTCCTGCCTCCACCTCCGGCGTCAACCCTCCACCGAGACCACGACGAAATGATTTTCCAAGAAAGACTGTATCGAAGGTTTCCGAGAATCAACGAAATGAAAACGGACCTAATCGCCACGATAACAGTGAGACAGAAAATGTACAAGAAAACGAAAGTGAAGAAATCCTAGAACGAAATCAAACAATTTGGGTCAAGATGTGGGAACAAGTGAAACAGATGATTACATCGACGTCTTCTTGGGATGATAAGCTGGCAAAAGTATTGAAATTAATTTTTTATGAAGTGAAAAATTTCATATTCAAAATGATTTTAGACAGCCAAATGGGTTCATTATTTAAACAATAGGTACCAATTATAAATATAATAATATCAAAATTATCCAGTGGAACGCTAACAGTGTGATCCACAAGCGTAAAGACCTTGAGCTGTTACTGTGTCAAGAGAAAATTCATATTGCAATAATTTCAGAAACTTGGCTAAAAACTGAAACAGTATTAAAACTACATAGTTACAATATAATACGCAAGGATCGGCCAGACGGATATGGTGGTGTTTTAATTGCCTTACATCGGACGATTAGAGCAACAAGCTTAATAGTTAACAATATTAATGATGGAATAGAGCTGCTTGGTGTGGAGCTCCAGAATTGCAAACCAATCAAGAGAATAATAGGGATCTACTGTCCACCATCTATACGGACGACACAAAATGACTGGGATACTATTTTTTCTCAATTTGATGACGGAACAGTGATGGCGGGAGATTTCAATGGCCACCACATCAGCTGGTCACACAAGATTGATCCACGAGGAAATCTCATCTACAGTGCATGCTTGGATAACAACTATATCACGCTGAACAATGGTAGAGAAACAAGAATAAAACTTGTTAATGGAAATTTGCAGACAGGAGCACCCGACATTACATTTTGCACTGCTGATTTGGCTGTCATCATGGAGTGGAACACTTCTAATGAATGTCTAGGGAGTGACCATATTATCATTAAATGCTCTGCCGGTTTCGAACCAATACCTCCTATACATAAAAGAAGAAACATGAAAGCAGCCGACTGGATCAGATACCGAGAACAGCTGGAGCAATCATTAGATGAAATTAATTTACGGGACTCCATACAAGACGCATATGATGTATTTATTAAGAAAGTTCAAGACGCTGCCGACATCTGCATACCATGGATAAAAACTAATTTAAATCCAGAATCCAACTTTCGGCCCAAATCTTGGTGGCAAACATCGAATTCCAAGCTGGTTGCTTTACGGAGGCTTGCCTTGGCTAAATTCAGAAGGACTGGAAGTCCTCGCGATCTAGAAAATTTAAAGAAGATTATCGCAGAAACACGCAGGGAAATCCGAAAAGCGAGTAACAAGAGTTGGAATGACTTTTGCGACAGTGTCAATGGGCAGACTACTTCTGCCGACATGTGGAAGAAGATGAGATGGATGAAGGGTATTCGGAGAGCTCACACTCACATCCATAAGGATAAACTGGAAGAACTGTTGTGCACGCTTGCCCCGGATACGGTGGATGACCCTGCGATGTCGTTCGACAACATTGATAACGGCCCACTCGATGTCTGCATCACGCCGGAGGAACTCGAAAATGCACATAAAGTCAAGGACACCGCCCCCGGGGCAGATGGTATCACCTACTCTATGATCTTCAATCTTCCCGCAGCTGGTAAAGTTGTATTGCTCCATTTGTTCAACCAAATCTTATTTTCTGGATACGTACCTAATCAATGGCGAAGAATTCGGGTGATCGCTATACCTAAACCAGGAAGAGATCCAACATTACTGTCATCTCTGCGTCCGATCTCCTTAATTTCTTGTTTGTGTAAAATTTTTCATGTAATTTTAACGAGAAGGCTAGAGTGGATGGTAGAACAAAACAAACTGCTCTCTCGGTCTACGGTTGGCTTTAGGCGCGGTCAATCTTGTTTAGATAATTTATCCCGTCTGGTAACTTCTATACAGCTCGGACAAGTTCAAAACCAATCTACTCTGGCTTGCTTTCTTGATATAGACAGTGCCTATAATAATGTCAACATAACGTCCCTTCTTACTCAGTTAAAAAAATATAATTTAGGTAAACAAGTCCTATATTACATCTGGAACTTCTTGAGGGAACGATTCTTAGAGATATCTAGCGATGAAGAATCACTGATCACCAGAAAAAGTAATAGAGGACTTGCCCAAGGAGATCCTATGTCACCACTATTATTTAATATCGTCACGGCTGAAATTTGTAAAAGGATTCAGAATGTAATAATTTCACAGTATGCAGATGATTTTGTGATTTTCATAACCTGTTCAGATTTAAACCGTGCGAGTAACCTAATTGAAGATACGCTCATGTTAATTGTACAACTGCTAACTGACATAGGTTTAGCAATATCTACATCTAAGTCAGAATTTTGCTTATTTTCCAGAGGTCATAAGAGAACTGAAATTAATATGCAGCTAAATGGTTTGACATTGAAAAGAGCCACAGTTGTAAAATCATTAGGATTGTGGTTAGATGAAGGCTTGAAGTGGGGAAAACAAATAACAGAAAGCTGCAGAAAGACCTCCAAATATTTAGACATTCTCAAGGCTCTTGCTGGCAGTTCTTGGGGAATGCACCCAATGCACTTAAGACGGCTCTACATAAGTCTAGTCCGTAGCCGCTTGGATTATGGATGCTTTCTCTACCAAAACAGCTGCAAAGCGAAACTTAACAAACTCGATATTTTGCAGAATAGAGCCTTGAGAATAATCGGAGGATATAGCAGGACCACACCAATACATGTAATGGAAAGTGATTTGGGCATACAGCCACTGAGCATAAGAGCGTCTTACTTAGCTGGTAAATATATATTGAAAGCAATGTCACGCAAGGATGACCCAACAATTAATATTCTACAAAAATTGAATTTAACCACTAATGCTAATTACTGGCATAATCATAGGCTACCGACCCTAGCTCTTAGTTTTGAGAATATTAAGGAGTATGATATGGATCGTTATGATTTGCTTCCAATGTTCTCACTATGTACCTGGATCGCACGTATACCATTAAAACCCAAGGTCAACCTCAGCATTCCTTCCATTGACAAAACTAAAAAACGTTGTAATGAGACAGAGTTACGTTTAGCATCTGAAGAAATGCTGAGGAACCAGTATCATCACCATTACCAACTATACACTGATGGTTCTCTGGAGGCAAATGGTATCGGTGTTGCATTTTGGGATCCGTACGCTCGTGCTGGGATGCAGTTCAAAATTGAGACACACATTCCGATCATGGGTGCCGAACTGATAGCGATATCTGAAGCCCTCTCGTACAGTCTAAGTGTCGATGCACAAAACATTGTAATACTAACTGACTCCAAAAGTGCTCTACAGCACCTTTTAAACTGTACGAGTGGGACTCGAGGTAGACCTATTGCCTTTCATATCCTGAAGCAGTTTATTCACATTCAGTCGTTAGGCAAGGATGTGACGTTTCAGTGGATTCCGTCACATACAGGTATAGAGGGCAACGAATGCGCCGACGAGCTGGCTAAACGAGCAGTCGGATGTGATAATGTTTGGGCATGTAAACCTTTTTTTGGTGACTTCCTGACAAAGGTTAAGGAGAATTGTTACGTTAATTGGAAAGAATACTTTGACAGGAGGTCAGTAGAAAAGGGCATATGGTACAAAACCATACAAGCGGAACCACTTCGGCAGCCATGGTTTATGGGCTCACGTCTTTCACGTTCAAGCATTAAGTTAGTATTAAAACTCCGTTCCGGGCACACTCCTTTAAACAAAAGCGCTCACATGATGAGGAGGGTTGATTCACCAAATTGTAACTTTTGCACTAAAGTCGAGGATCAATTCCATGTTTTATTGGAGTGTGAACGGAACACTAATTTAAGAAATGCTCTCATCAAAGATTTAAAGACGGATAGATTAAATTTATTTTTTTCTATCCACAGGGCATTAGGTGAGCCCCTTACGGAAAAATGCAGAGTGCTCACTACATTTTTTCAAGCATCTCTAGGCCTCAGAGGCTAGAGATTGTTTAGCAGTTACGATGGGGCTGGCATAGTCGACAGTCGGCTAAAGCCCTATTTTATAAAGTAGAAAAAAAAAAAAAAAAAAAGAAGTGTACCGCCAATATTACTCACCTGACAAATTAAATTACTTTTATGAAAATAAGTTATCGAGTCCAATCGTGTCCAATTGTGCCGTGTGGGGCCGGCACTTTAAAAGAATAGCCCCACTGCATCTCTTCCCGTGTATGACTCCCTTCTTATATTACTAGGTGGTAGGGTTTAACCGCCTGGGTTGGTACCACCGCACTGATTGGTGGTTCGGATTCCACGTAAAACTGTAGGTCCCTTCCCTTCTTAACTTACTTGGTGCTAGGGTTTAACCCGCCCGGGTTGATATCACCGCACTGATTGAAAGGTCGGTCGAAACGGCTATGTAAATAGTTTGTGTTTTCCGTCCAGTTCAGTGTAGGCGGCACGACCGAAGGGAAGCACTGACGTGGCACCAAGTTCATCCGGTGTTATGGGCTGACATCACGGATGTTGTAGGTGATGTAGCCAACCGTGTCAGTTTCCATAAATAAAAAAATAAATAAATAAAAAAATCCAACTGTTTAGAATTATGTTGAAAAAGGTTGAAACCGAACATACGTACATAAATGCCTCGTCTAATTCACAACTATTTTGGCTTCGCCATAGTCGGGTAATTAATATTATTTAAATACCTTTGTATGATTTTACTTTATTGTTATATATGGTAACATGGCTTAGTAGCCAACGCCTAATATAAAATAATATGTCTATGTCTATGTCCTTCCGTCTGTCATCTGTCTCGTCTGTAGATAACGTCATCCGGTATTCGTTCGTCGTACGTCGTCTAGTCGCTAAGAACTAAATCATATTGTCAGATCATTATACTAGATATTATTATAAGAAATACAAGAAATATACTTCACAAACTAACTGTCTTCTTCAACAACCCACACTACATTTATCAGAATAAACATTATATTACTGTTCTTTAAGTCACCAATCATTTCTATCAGGTACACACAGGTACTGCAAAATACAGATATTTATTATCAGACAAATCAACGTACTTCCCTCTCACCAAACGTAATTAATCTACGTCCAAATGGCGACTGGGGGAGGCCTCGTACCAGCAGTTTGTATCAGTCCGGAATTCTCCCAAGAGACGCATAAATATGGCGGCAAAAAATTATCTATCTGTTGTAGCATCACGAACTCTTACCTGTTGATAGGTACATTCTGTCGTTTGGTGTTTTGGCGATATTATGTTATTGGAAGGGAATACAAAAGAAATAATGGGAAGCCCTGACATGGCACCTGGTGGCGGCGGTAATAATGTGCAATGAGCGAGCATAATCGTTGTAGATCGTGATGTAATTAGCTAAAAATATCGAGCGATCCGTCTTTTTGGTGACCCGAAAGACAGAGATGGTCTACTTAGAGTCCCTGAGTCGCAGACGTTTTGTGAGTTTGCTTAGTCTGTTTTACAGCTAATACTTTGTCAGCCTCGGTAGCTCAGTGGTGCCAGGCCTCACGCACTCTATGTACTTGCGCGCGCTAACTACCTACCGCCCAGCGGGCCGCCGGCGGCGGTCTAATTCAGTGAAAATTCGTCAGCCGCGCGAAGCATACCTACACGCTCGACCACGCTACTGCACGCAGCTGCAAAGTATTAATCACTGCACACTCGATCGTTTAGGTACATTTTCTCACACAGCGATTGGCGACGTGAAACAGTAGGCTATTAAAGCCGAAGGTATGGTACTTTTTCTATGGAGTGATTTATCTGTTACGAAGTAACTAAGTAATCTGTGGTGGTTCGGTCGGTCGACTGTTATTAAGCAACCCTGGGCGCGGTCAGTACCAAACCAGAATTAGAATTTGAAGAATTTGGGAGGCAACACAATTTAATAGGTAAGCAAAATTCAGACGTGTTCAACTATAATTGATAGGAGCCAGTGCAGACACTGAGGCGGACGAGACGGACAGACATACAAAGACAGACTCCCTCAGGTAGCTGATTACATTTGCAACAGGTCAGGAGCTTACAATAGGTGACCGGTGTGTCCTAATTACCATACTAATGCTTTGGCCAAGCTCTAGTACACAGCTTGCGTAGATTCAGCCACGTGAACTTTGACGGAATAGGATATCCTTTTAAACATTTTATATTACTTTTTCACCCGACTATGTCATTGCTTGCATTATGTGTACCTATTTCTACCCAAATTTATTTACTAACCGATTGACAACTTGATACTTCAAGTATCTTAATATTTTTATTATTATTATTTTTATTATTATTTGACAATACTACATTGTAGTATGTATACTTATTACTAACATTATTGAGTTAATACAAATGACGTATCAAAAATTTGACAAAGGCTCTTTACACCTGATCCACTTAATTAAGTCCTTGCAGTCAGAACTTCAAAAACAAAACCAAAATCTGTTTTTGATCTTGCTCTCAAGCTGTATTTTCAATCGACTGTAGGCGGTGTTATTATGTGGATAGTCACTAAATGATTGTAAAAATGACTATGAAAAAAAAGCCCTGCGAAGTTTCTTACCGGTTCTTCTTCGTGAGTGTAATCGAATCGGATAGAACAAATTGTAACAAATTCGAGTACAGTCATGCTGTCTAATGAATGCTTAATAAACAATATACAATATACAATTATGTTGTGTTGGCTATACTGACTGGACGGAAAACGTGAACTATACAAGATGTTTCAGGATAGGGTTTCGTAACTTCAGGGTTCGAAAAGGGTCCATATTTGAAGACGAAAAGCTTTTTCCCCGATTCGGTCATTATATGGTACTTTTTGGTGAAAATCGTTTCATCGAGTTTTGGTGGACGATTAACGAAATAAAATGACTAACTTACATGCTTATGTACCGTGTGGGGCCGGTACCTTAAAAGAATAGCCCCGCTGCATCTCTCCCCGTGTATGTCGTAAAAGGCGACTAAGGGATATGACTCCCTTCTTATATTACTAGGTGGTAGGGTTTAACCCGCCCGGGTTGGTACCACCGTACTGAATGAAAGGTCGGTCGAAACGGCTATGTAAATAGTTTGTGTTTTCCGTCTAGTTCAGTGTAGCCGGCACGACCGAAGGGAAGCACTGACGTGGCACCAAGTTCACCCGGTGTTATGGG
The DNA here is from genome assembly GCA_946902875.1 of Nematopogon swammerdamellus. Taxonomy (NCBI): domain Eukaryota; kingdom Metazoa; phylum Arthropoda; class Insecta; order Lepidoptera; family Adelidae; genus Nematopogon; species Nematopogon swammerdamellus. The sequence continues at coordinate 1,320,344 of OX336353.1, forward strand.
CTGACATCACGGATGTTGTAGGTGATATAGCCAACCGTGTCAGTTTCCATAAAAAAAAAAAGCTTAGTAATAGAATTGTAGAGCATGTAGGTCAATTCCAAACACTTAAATTTGAATGAAATAAAAAGAAAAAGGGGACTGGACTTGGTCATTGCACTCCCTAGACCTAGACAACACCGTTGCCAAATCTCACTGTCACTCGAGTTTTTATTACAATTTTCAATTTCTGTAAAAAAAAAAAATATATGGAATTTCGATTTGAGTGATAAGTATTTTTTTCTTCTAATAATGAGTACTTCCTATTCCTGAAGTTATCCTGAAACATCCTGTATACATTGCTTTTTATTTCATAGGCGTATCAGATTGTACAGCCAATCATGTCAGTTTCCGTAACAAAAATATGACCAAATAAAAATTTTAATTAAGTTATAAAATATCTGCAGCTCATATTTAGAAAAGGGGATGAGAAAAGTAGGTACCATACAAAAAAAAAATCTTAAAAATTCGTACAGATCAAATTAAAATGAAAGCCTACTGCCCCAAAATCTATTTTCTCCAAACGTCTCAATGCTAGGTATAAACCTCCCTCATTGTTAATTGATGCCGTGCGCCTCAACGTGTATACTCAACGAATTGTCTCAAATCACAGGCTCCGGATCCCTAACCAAACATGATCGTGCGTGGAGTGGGATATGTGTGCCGTTACAAGGATCTATTTACTCAAATAAATCGAGTTAGACCAAAAGCTTACCAAAAGTTATAAAGTTAAAATAGGGTTTAGCTAATTTAGGGACTAGATTTTATAGTTTGGGACAATATAAATTGTGTCATCATTGACTTAGCAGAGAATGGAGCCGACATGCCGATGTTAGTCGTTCGTGTGTCGAAACAAAAACTGGAAAAATGCGTTGGACTCGCGCATACCGAGGGTTCCGTACCACTACACAATATTATTTGTGTTATGGGTATACAAAAAATAAATCCTTTATTTCGGCATATTTACCGCGAGGCCGACGCAATTTTGGCCGGTTTTTAAAATTTGTTGTTTTACTTTAGAGTTTGCACTATAATCAAACCAAGTTTGACGCTTTTCTGTATTACCATCTACCAGCTTTTCCATCCAGTTCAGTGTAGCCGGCACGACCGAAGGGAAGCACTGACTTGGCACCAAGTTCACCCGGTGTTATGGACTGACATCACGGATGTTGTAGGTGATGTAGCCAACCGTGTCAGTTTCCATAAAAAAAAAAAATTAATACCTTTTTATGACAGAGCAAAAAAAAGGTGAAAAAAAAACACGCTTCTTTTATGATAACAAATTGATAAATTGAAATGTTTTGAGTTCCATACTAAGCCAACGCCGTCTGTACATTCGTCAGTCCTACCTGAAATGAAGGGAAGCACTGACATGGCACCTAATTCACCCGGTGTTATGGGCTGACATCACGGATGTTGTAGGTGATGAAGCCAACCGTGTCAGATTCCATACAAAAAAACCTTTAAAGGGTTGTAACTTTAAAACCGTAATAGGTACTCGGTTGAAGGTTCGCAAAATAAGTGTTATTATGATGAGTATTTTATTGATGAAAAAAAAAGTGAATAATTAAGGCGGGTCCCCATACAAGAAAAGTGTTTTTCGACGTGTTTTTTTTGTGTGCGGAAACCTCGGTGCGCGAGTCCGACTCGCTCTTGGCCGGTTTTTTTTTTATAGACAGCCGACACGGGTGGCTGTGCTCGAATGTTCAAAGGAAGATCAGACACAGCCAATAACACCACTCCTCGCGATACCACGCTCAGAGAGGCGCCATGCCGGCTACAAAGTGCCAATTTTAACAGATTATAGCTATAGGTACCTTAACGCTAGACCTTATAACTCTTACCTAGTCTCCTGCATCGCTCTGTCCAATATTAATTTACTTGTTAGGCAAAGTAGAAGGGTTCACACAAACCCTAAACGAGATACCTTCATTAAAACGCAAAACAGGGACCTTTTTAACGTCCCCATAGATACCCGAAACTTTACGAGACTAGAAACTTCCTGATTGACCTGGAAACGATCAGGGGCCTTATTCTGAATCCTAACGCCTAATCGATCTCGCTTAGGCGAGAGCGAATATCGCTTAGCTCTCTTTTGTATGAAAATTGGTATTCCGAACGCTACTATGACGTATCGTCGATCGCCGCGAGAGCGAGAATCGAGACCGTCTCGGCGGCAGCCAAGACCCTCTCGCCAGACGTCTCTCGTCACGGACGATATCGACAGTTCAGTGTTACCAACACTTAGGAAAGGTTTGTTCTACAAGTATTTAATAATGTATGAAAACCGCTGAAAGCGAATGAATACATGTAGAAAAATGTTTTTAAAGGTGTTATAATTAGGTTCGGTCACTAATATAATATGCAAGATAGAAGACAAATATTTTTACGAATAGTTTAAATTTATTATTTTGGGTAAATTTTGTATTTATAGCTGTCAACATTCACTCATTCGTGGTGGTCACACACTCTCATGTCGTTGCGTATTAGTTTGCGTGCGTGTGCAAAATACAGACACCAGACAGACGGCGACGAGACGAGAGCCGCGTTTGTGTGCGTGTGCAAACTACAGACACACACACAACCGGCGACGAGACGAGAGCCGCTCTCGCTGATTAGGCGTTAGGTTTCAGAATAAGGCCCCAGGTGTAGATTTTGCTTTTCATTATTGTTAGTCGACCGTTGGAGGCTGACCGTGGTTCGGATTTCACGCAAAACTGTTAGGACCCTTCCCTTCTTACCTTACTTGGTGGTAGGGTTTAACCCGCCCGGTTTGGTACCACAACACTAAATGAAAGGTCGGTCGAAACGGCTATTTAAATAGTTCGTGTTTTGCGTCAAGTTCAGTGCAGCCAGCACGAACGGAAAGCACTGACATGGCACCTAGTTCACCTAGTTTACCTAGTTATGGGCTGACATCACGGATATAGTGGGTGGTGTAGTGGGAGCGGATGGGTCCGACCCCATGGATGGAACCCAGCCCCGTCCGCGTCCTTGGACCTGCCTATTTAGTTTAGCCGTCCCAAACGAATGCTGGCACGGCACCAGATTCCAACAGGAGCGTGCCAACTGCCAACGTAAACGAGTGATGTAGCCAGCCACGAAGTTCGACCACAAAAAGAACAAGACAGCAATATCACATTCTGAGCCAACAGAGTAAATATTATATTCAATACTAAAATATTCCATTAGGGGCAACAGGATCAAGTTGCTTACGGATGAAGACGCCACGTTTAAAAAAAATCGGTCAAGTGCGAGTTTTACTAGCGCACTGAGGGTTCCGTAGATCCGCTATGACATACCTTAAAAAAAACCATATCCGTCTATCTTTTGTCTTTCTGTAATGCAAAATATAGAAGCCTGTGGCGCCATTTATTATTCAGTAGCGTGATTAATCGATTCTTAGCACGTTTCTTGTATGGGGACCCCTTATTTTTGTAATTTTAGATTTTTTAGGGTATCCGTCGTAAGGGACTCTATTACTAAGCCTACACCGTATTCTGTCTGTCTGTCAGTCCGTCTGTCCGAGGACTGTATCTCTTGAACCGTAATAGGTAGCCCGTTGAAATTTTCACAGAATATGTGTTATTTATTATGGCCGATATAACAAATAATAATAAAAAAAGAACAAATAAAAAAAATCACAGGGGTCCCCATACAAGAAACTAAAAAGTGTATGCGCGCCATCTACCGAAAAGAGTATGAAGCATTTTAATTACCTAATACATAGATGGCGTGAGTGGCGCTGACCACGACATGGCGATACTGAACCCTCTTGAAACTTGGCCGATTTTTTTTTTAATTATTTGTTGGCAAATCCGCTATATTCTGTGAAAATTTCAATGGTTCCAAAGATACAGTATTCGGACGGACGGACGGACAGACAGCGAGACAGACAAACGACCACAGCAAACGACGTAGACTTAGTAATAGGATATCGAATAAATACGGAACCCTAAAAATAAAGGATACATATTTTAGTAATATCCTAGCTAGAGTTTTGTCACTTCGCGACACATTGGAGGCCTTGGAGGCCATCTTGACTTTTCACGAATTATTTAGTAGCGATGGAATTCTCACGACAATTCGCTGGATATTTCTAGTGTGTTAGTGTGTCAGTGGAGAAATCGAAACGCCTTTATGGGCACTCATTTATAGATACAAGATGAACCTTTATCGTAGAATAGAATAGGAGAGAAACTCTTTATTGCACACAAATTGAAGGAAGAACAGTGCGAGGCAAGAAACAAGAAATACAGAAAAGCGCAAAGGCGGACTTATCACTGCAAGGGATTTCTTCCAGTCAACCTTTAGGTGATGAGGAATAAAATACAGATAAATAAGTATGGGTAGTGCACGCGAAAGGGAGGAGGAATACGGCTATGTAAATAAGTTTGTGTTTTCCGTCCAGTTCAGTGTAGCCGGCACGACCGAAGGGAAGGCTGACGTGGCACCAAGTTCATCCGGTGTTATGGGCTGACATCATGGATGTTGTAGGTGATGTAGCCAACCGTGTCAGTTTCCATAAAAAAAAAATACGTGTTTTATTTTTTTATGAATATACCTACATGTAACCATGCATACCTATTTATACAATACATAAAATACAAACACCATATACATACATACACATGTATAGAGAACATAGATACTACATACAAATAATACATACTATACTATTCTAATCCACAAGTGAATACAAGATAGAAAAAATTTATTAAGGTAGTAATTCTGCAATGACTGTTTAAAAGAATTTTAAGTTTGGGAGTGACGGACGTAGTGCGGGGCAGCGAGTTCCATAGACGAGCAGAATGGACCTTAAATGAATCGGTGTAGAAACCAGAAGCGTGACGTGGAATCCCTAGGATGTTATCATCACTAGAACGGAGAAGAAGACCGTAAGAGGATAGGGGGAGGAAGCGAGAACGAAGGTAGTTGGGATCGTTAGGATTGTTTAATACACCATATAAAAGACTAACGAAGGGTATGACAGTTCCTACGGAGACGAATTGCGAGCCATTCGAGCCGATCTCGGTACTGGGAGACGTCTGGTCGTACTTACGCAGACCAAATATCGAGGGGTCAGTCACTTAGGGAATCTGGTGTACAATTGTTTGGTAAACTCAGGTAACCTTAGGTGGGATTCCGCGGAATCTTGAAATCTTAGGAGGTCCCGAGTAATCCCAGGGAATCTAGGAATCCCAAGGGAATCATTGGGAATCCGATCGAAGTCTTGGTAATCTCGGGTAATCTTAGGTGGGAGTCCGAGGAATCTGGAAATCTTAGGCAGTATCGATTAATCCCAGGGAATCTAGGAATCCCAGGGAATCTAGGAATCCAAAAAAAAAAATCATTGGCAATCCGATCAAAATCTTGTTAATCTCAGGTAATCTTAGGTAATCCACTAGGAATCTTTGGTAATCCCTAGGAATCTTTGGTAGTCCTTAGCTTACGAAATCCTGGAATCTTTGGTAATCCTATAAATCTTTGGTAATCCCTTAGAAATCTTTGGTCGTCCTTAAATAAACTTGGAAATCCCTAGGAATCTTTGATCCTGAAAATTGCACGGTAATCTTGCCTACAGGTAATCTGGTATACAATTTTTGCTCTAGTGACTAACCCCTCGCCAAATATGAAACGGATGCATCTCTCATACATCACTTCCGAAAAGCATGTAACCGACCAATTCAGCTTATAATCCGAGTTCACAATGACATATGCTTATTTTTAACCCCCGACGTAAAAGGAGAGGTGTTATAAGTTTGACGCCTTGTCGGTCTGTCTGTGTGTCTGTCTGTGAAATCGTAGCTCCCAAACGGATGTACTTATTTGGATGCGGTTTTTTTTATTAGAAAGCTCGTTTAACCGGAATGGTTCTTAGCTATGATAGCCTAGTGTTTTAAGTTACTCACTCTGAACCTATGCCATTTCAGTTACTAATATTTCCAAAACGCCGGGTGTTTGGACAAGTGGTTTGGAATGATTTATTTGGAATAACAGAAAGTGCGACAACTACGATATAGTTAGTGTGGTCTTTTAATCGGCTTTGCCTTCATGAAACTGAATAATTATCGTAATTTCATAAAATATCTACTTTACCTTCATCAGTAGACTAATTTAATGAAAGGACTTACTAAAGGCCTTCACAGAGGGCTCACACAGCCTCTGGGATAATCTAACTGTGCTTATAGAGGGTCCACTTGATATGCAAATCCCGATAATTGTTATTTCGCGTCCATATAGGCCTCCTCAAAGGTTTACACGGCTCACGCTGACCGTATTGAGGCCATATTGCCGTATTGCCGTATTGGGTTGGGATATTGAGCCACTGATGTTGCTCGTTATGAACTTAGTATATACTATACCGTGTGGGGCCGGTACTTAAAAAGAATAACCCCACTGCATCTCTCCCCATGCATGTCGTAAAAGGCGACTAAGGGATAAGGACAAGATGCCGTGCTAAAGGGCGACGGGCTCGCCACCTCTAACATTGGCACGGTACTTCCACCGAGTCATGCAGCAGGTGGGTCTTCGTGCCTTACTTGCTGCTTGATCGATTGAATCTTGTTCGAATACTTTGAGAAACGAGGTGGTCGGTGTGGTCCTGTAATTTACCAGAGTTCTTGCAGCACAACACCGATTACTCTGCTTACCCCGATTAACGGGATTCAGCGTGTGTGATATGTATGTATGTATCTAATATATACATACGACTTCCAAAAATACAGCCATCGGACGGACGGACGGACAGACAGACATTGTAGCCTTGTATGTAGCCATGTTGACAAACTTGTCAGCCACGGTAGCTCAGGTGGTGCTGCCGATCGACTGTTGTTAAGCAACCATGAGCGCGGTCAGTACTTGGATGCGTGACTGCTCGACGTAGTAATCTGCATCTGTAAAAAAAAGTTAAATTACAAATTTAAAAAACCCCCGACCCTTAAAAAGTCAAAAATAATTTCCGTTTACTTAAAGGAGTCGGGAGACCGCTAAGTAAATTCCCGCGCAGCTCTGAGTTTTTATATTTTATTTACTTAGCGGTCCCCCGACTCCTTTAAGTAAACGGAAATTATTTTTGACTTTTTAAGGGTCGGGGGTTTTTTAATTTTGTAATTTAACTTTTATTTCAAGCTTTTTTAAAAAAACCGCATGAAAATCCGTCCACTTTTTAAGATAATTAATTGTTTTATTACTTAATTACTTGATTACTTGATTACAAACATAGCTAAGAACCATCCCGATTAAACACGCTTCCTAATAAAAAAAACCGCATCCAAATCGGTCCATCCGTTTGGGAGCTACGATGCCACAGACAGACACACACACACACACACACACACACACTCACACACCTCAGTTTTTTGCGACGGGTAAAAAGGTATTAGTCATACAACTTTTACACTGTTACCGGTATTTTTGCGCGGTTTCCGCGCGAGGCCTGCCGTCACTTTGTCCGCTCTATGTAAAATAGCGCGGTCGCCGTGGCCGGCTGGCTGGCGTTATAATGGTCGGTCACTTTGTCCTCCCTAAGTTAGGGGGGGTCGCCGTGACCGACTGCTGGCTAGGGGCGAGCGGCATCGAAGCCGCTACTGCTGCTGGCACGTTCTGCAGTCTCTCGACTGCTGCAGCTGCCTGTGGTGAGGAGAACAGCGAATGAATCGGCGATTGTCGGTTGACCTCCTCGCTCGACATCGCCACCGGCGGCTGCCGGGGCGATGGTGCTAGAAGGAAAATCATGTCCGCCAGTTCGATTATCATAGTGAAGAAGAACTGGCAAGAAACTTCACTGGGTTGCGTCCTGGACGTCGGCGGCTGCGCGGCGTGGAGGCTCTTTACCTGCGAAGTTAAATGGATGTGTTAGTATCGACAGGGGGCGCCTGGTCGATGGATCCCGCAGTCGGTAGTCGCAAGCGCTAGCGATCAGCAGGTTGTCGTGTCGGTACGCCCCCTTGAAGAAGCCCGTTGACAGCTTCTGGAGATACTCCTCCAGCGGTGCTATCCCTAGGTCTCAATGCAGGTTGGCGTTTCTATGGTACCAGGGCGCACCTGTGGCGATGCGCAAGAATTTGTGTTGCCTGACCCTGACCTTGTTGATGAGTCCTTTGGCCGCATGCGCCCACGCCGGTGAGGCGTAGGTCATGACAGGTTTTGTAAACTGTCAGCTTATTTCTAAGTGACAATTTACTTGACGGCTGGTGTCTGACCGTGGTTCGGATTCCACGTAAAACTGAAGGTTCCTTCCCTTCTTACCTTACTAGGTGGTAGGGTTTATCCCGGCCAGGTTGATACCACCACACTCGCTCGAACGTCGTCGGTCGAAACGGCTATGTCAATACTTCGTCTTTTCTTTCCAGTTAAGTGTAGCCGACATGACATGAAGGGAAGCACTGACATGGCACCTAGTTCACCCGGTGTTATGGGCTGACATCGCGAATGTTGTAGGTGATGTAGCCAACCGTGTCAGTTTCCACAAAAAAAGTTATAGGCTTACTTGTACTTATATCTCACTACATACGACTCTCATACATCCAAAGGTTGACTGGGAGAAATCCCTGTAAGGGACAAGTCCGCCTTTGCCCCTCATGTAAATTACTTATCGTTTGTTACTGTTAAATGTTTTGGAGCAATAAAGTATTTCTATCTATCTAATTATCTTTAGGAATATTTTTTGATCAAGTGGTTGGGCTTCAAATAAATTGCATTTCAGTGTTATTCCGTTAGTTCGCAAGTATACCGAGATCTCCAAAAGCTTCTTTCACAACTTTTACATTATTTAAACCTCTGGCGAGCGCGCGGACTGGACCGAAATGCAAAAGCAGATACAAGTCGGTTGATCCAATTAGGCGAAATAAGGGCGGAGCGCCTGCATTGTTCCAAGGACGAAATAAGAGCTGGGACCAACTCAAATTTGAGTGGTTTAGTTGGTCTATTTATATGGTGCTGTATGAGGCCGGTACTTAAAAAGAATATCCCCGCTGCGTCTCTCCCCGTGCATGTCGCAAAAGGCGACCAAGGGATAAGGCCGAGATGCCGTGCTAAAGGGCGACAGGCTTGCCACCTCTCATCTTGGCACGGTCCTTACACCGAGTCGTGCAGCACGTGGGTCTTTGTGCCTTACTTGCTGCTTGATAGTTATCTTGTCCGAATACTTTGCTAAACGTGGTGGTCGATGTTGTGTTACAACTTTCCAGAGTTCTTGCAGCACAACACCGATTACTCTGCTTACCCTAATTGTCGGGATACAGCGTGTGTATGTATGTATGAGTTGGTCTATCTCTATCTATAACACGCGCTGTATCACGACAAAATTAGTAATCAGAGTAATCGGTGTTGTGCTGCGAGGGCTCTGGTAAATCACAGCACAACACCGACCACCACGTTCAGTATTAGGACAAGATAACTATCAAGCAGCAAATAAAGGCACAAAGATCCACCTGCCGCACGACTCGGTGGAAGGGCCGTGCCAAGGCGAGAGGTTGCAAGCCTGTCGCCCTTTAGCACGGCATCTTGTCCTTATCCCTTAGTCGCCTTTCGCGACATGCACGGGGAGATATGCTGAGGGGGTATTCTTTTTAAGTGCCAGCCCCACACGGTGTTATATAATTGTGTTTGCATGCAGCATGTGGCTCTTCGTACCTTACTTGCTGCTTGATCGATTGAATCTTGTTCGAATACTTTGCTAAACGTGGTGTTCGGTGTTGTGCCGTAATTTACCAGAGTTCTTGCAGCACAACACCGATTACTCTACTTACCCCGATCGTCGGGATTCAGCGTGTGTGATATCTCTCCGTGACCATCCATTACAGATTTATTATTAGTATTGATTATAATATTTTCGAATTTATTGTTATTTGTGTCTGTAAGCCTGGGGCCGGTACTTTAAAAGAATAGCCCCACTGCATCTCTCCCCGTGTATGGCGTAAAAGGCGACTAAGGGATGACTCCCTTCTTATATTACTAGGTGGTAGGGTTTAACCCGCCCGGGTTGGTACCACCGCACTGAATGAAAGGTCGGTCGAAACGGCTATGTAAATAGTTTGTGTTTTCCGTCCAGTTCAGGGTAGCCGGCACGACTGAAGGGAAGCACTGACGTGGCACCAAGTTCACCCGGTGTTATGGGCTGACATCACGGATGTGGTAGGTGATGTAGATCACCGTGTCAGTTTCCTTAAAAAAAACAAGGTAGACCTACACAAGCCTCAGCAGCGGAAATATTCGGTGGCAGTGGCGCACATCAAACGAGCGAACTGTCAAATTGCACTATTGTGGCGCAAAGTTTTGGGCCGAGATTGAAAGCTCGATAGTAGCCTTGTATTTCTGGAAGCTCGCCACGAAATGTGAAAACTTTTCGTGAGCCTTACTTTTCTGAATCAGGAAAGAGTCAGTGAGGCCGACCTTCAAAGAAAACGGCAATAGAGACGGGGTTTCGTTATCAAATTTGTCGCACGAACATGTTCAAATTTGTCGCACGAAAATGTTCATATGTGTCGCATGAAAATGTTCAATTATATCGCACGAAAATGTTCAAATTTGTCGCACCAAAGTGTTCAAATTTGTCGCACGAAAGTGTTCAAATTTATCGCACGAAAATGTTCAAATTTATCGCACGAAAATGTTCAAATATGTCGCACGCAAGTGTTAAAATTTATCGCACAAAAATTTTCAAATATGTCGCACGAAAATGTTCAAATTTGTCGTACGAACGTGTTCAAATTTGTCACACGAAAATGTTCAAATTTGTCGCATGAAAGTGTTTAATTATAATATCGCACGAAAGTGTTCAAATTTGTCGCACAAAAATGTTCAAATTTGTCGCACAAAAATGTTCAAATTTGTCGCATGAAAGTGTTCAATTATATCGCACGAAAATGTTCAAATTTGTCGCACCAAAGTGTTCAAATTTATCGCACGAAAATGTTCAAATTTGTCGCACCAAAGTGTTCAAATTTATCGCACGAAAATGTTCAAATTTGTCGCACCAAAGTGTTAAAATTTGTCGCACGAAAATGTTCAAATTTGTCGCACCAAAGTGTTCAAATTTGTACGGTAAGACACATATGGATTCTATGTCAAAAAATTTCAATTAAATGTAGACTAAAAAAAAATTTAAATATTCTATTGATCGGAAATAAACATCTGCTGTATCAAAAAATATCCGACAGTTACTACCACGGAAATTAAAAAGTTTGTTCTACACAACCGCATTAACTTGGTAAAGTTTTTCAATACCTACGAAAGAGTTTCATGTCTACTACCGGTACACGTGTTCCTATGTTTCCGCGGAGAATTAAAAAGTAATAACCGTCTAATGACCGAAGTTCGAGTTTTATTTTTTTTACTTACTTTTGTTTTATTCCTTCGTAAATTTATGTAGAGTGTTACTATCAGTGTAACAATCGTACCGCGTTATTTTATTACTATATAATACACAAACACACACACAACACACTCACGTACGTGAGGGTCGGGCGCGGAACGCCTTAATCGCATTTTGACCGAGTAGCGAAAAGACTAAATCGCAAAATGTCTAAGTAGCACATGGGCTAAACGACTAAGTAGTGCAAAGTTCAGATCTCCAAAGGACCAAATCGCAAAACGACCACTTTATGAAAAGTCTACGACACATAATAATATGATGATCACGTATGTACAATAATTGTCGCACCGCTAGGGTCTGGAACTGTCTTTCAGCGAGTGTCCCAACTAGCACATCTTTATCTAAAAAATGCCTATAAAATATCTAATAGAATTTACATTCGATTGTCTATCTTTAGAGTAAGACCTCCCTCAAGATATCTTCAAGAATGTATATAGACACGCTTTAGTAAAAGTGGGCACAGGTTTAATAATAAGTGACAAGATTGGCATGAGAAAACGTCTATAGGTAGAATTAAGAGCACTTTTATCACCTAGTTCTTAAGATGGCCGTCAAGAAAACTACAAGACAATGTCCAGAGCAGTATCTAGTCTTCTAGATAGTTTTTAGACTTTAATAAGAACATATTAATAAGCTGTAATTAGATAATATCATGCAATTTCAAAACCAAAGTTACTAAAGTGTTACAATTATAAGAAAAAAGTCCCTAAATTAATAGTGTTTTATGTTTGATGGCGCACAATTGACAACTTTATGACAACTGGCGAAATAATAATTAAATATTCCATTCTTTCACGCGGTGTTTTAACGTTCCTACAGTGCGAATAGATGTGCGCTTTTAAATACATCGTGAAACATTACGAAAAACGTATTTTAAAACAAATTTAAACGTTGAAGTATCATTCTATGCAGCGTAAAATATATAATTTGTGCGGTGCTTATGATTATTTTTTTATGCAGCTGAAATTAAAAATAACACTCATAAAGTAAATCGTTACAAGACATTGTACATTTCCGTTTCTAATTTTGATGTCATATTTATGGTTTTTAAATCGTGACAAATAATGAAGAGTTACATCACAGCCATTGAATAAAATAAAAAATGGCGATAAGAGTAAAAGGAATTAATTGCAACATCCTTAAGAGCAATTACTCTATAGTGTTTTCTAAAGACAAGCTATAGAATATAACAAGATCAATTTTACTTCCTGTAGTCAAATTGCTTCTGTAGAAGAGCATTGATCTAAAGAAGCTCTATAATTTTTTTCTTTACTCAGTCTCAATAGTGTTACTAAACAGCAACAGTGTTTATTTGCGCGGATGGGCAAAGATATTTTTTCGGCACAGCAATAGTTTTATAGTCTTAAAATACTAAAAAAGTGTTTTTAAAGCTAAATCCACTAAAAGCGCACTATTTACAACATGTAAAGGTTAACCAATAAGATAGAACACTACAAAATATCTATTAAATAATTATTTCAAGAATAGACTTGTGAAGGGTTTTTTATAGAGTATTTAAAAACTATATTGAATATTTAAGGACAATTTGATCTCAAAATAATAAACAGATCTATAGAAGATTTTAAATTAAGGACTTAAAGAATGACTGTTTAGATAATTTATACTATATTAAGATTAATTATCTTATGGAGGTTCGAAAATTTCGACTTGAGATAATTTACCCTGTTAGAATGTTTTCTCTTTTCTAAAACCATTTATAGCGAGCAATTGTCTAAACATAAAACACGTTAAGACTGTCTATAGATTAAATAGGTTTATGGCTTCAAAAATGTGTTACTTGGGGTATTTCCCGAATCCTTTAACCTGGGTGTCTTCAAACGTCGTATTAATGGGCTAGACAGCCTAGCAACAGTCCGCAAATCTGCTGGAATGGCACCTAACTGAACGTGGTTTCGCGAGGAGAGGTGATTTTGGCTCTATCGACTGCACCATTGGTCTCTCGGCACAGCAACCCATGTTGGTTTACATACAAAAAAACCAGCAGTCCGAAAATCTGCTGGCATGCCATATCAGTGAGCGTCTTTTCGCGAGGAGAAGTCAATTTGGCTCTGTCGACTGCACCATTAGCCCTCGGCACAGGTCATGCTGGTTTTAATAAAAAAAATTAAGTCGCTAGAACCAAGCATCGACTGAATTTATCCAATAATTGAATTGCAACTACGCCACGTGCGGTTCAGCGGTTTATGGCACTGCAGATCGATTCCAAGTTACACACGAACACGATAAAACAGACTAAGTGCGAGTCCGATTCGCCCACCGGGATTTCCGCACCACGAAAAAAAAAGTTGAAAAAACACGTTTCTTGTATGAGGACCCTATATTTTTTTAATGATCTATTTTGTGAAATTTGATCCGGCTAGCTATTACGGTTCCAAAGATACAGATATCGGACAGACGGACAGACACACAGACGCGTAGGCTTCCGTGCGGGGTACGGAAACCTAAAAACAGCGCATCTCGTGAATGCTATGTGAATTTTCAGCCAGACACGCAACAGTGCAAATGGCATGATTGACGCGCTATGCTTGTGTATGGTGGAGAATAGACGGTCGACCAACAATGACTGTGCGTTCTCTATACATTTCGAGGTTAGGTATTTATGAAAATGTGTGGAGAACTCAAATTTTATTTTTCCTTTTCGCCATTGTTTTTTTTTTCTGGAATCAGCTTAGATTTTGATACAGATTAAACCTCTGAAAGTTTCGGCATGGTATAAAAGTCACACCGAGTAATATTAGATTTTTTTTATTTAGTTGTATGATTATTTAATTAGGGTGTGAACTTTGTTTTGTTTTTACTTTCGTGTTATTTTTAAAGTTTCCAGAATTCAAGAGAGGATTCTTTCTACTGTCAAAGCTAGTATGAAAATACTGTCGTTGCATACAGGCACATAGCACACACAAGCAGTGCATATAGATTATAGAAAAGGGTCGCGCGTTGCGATGTTTTAGTCGTACTAAGCTTGGAATCGAGCCACCGAGGCTTGCATTTACACCAGATTGGCGTGTTTTTAAAATAGTTTAAAATTAGTTTTGTGTAGCGACAGTCGCTGTTACAACGCTAGCATGCACTCCGCTGGTTCTGAAAACACCATAAACATAAATCTCTAGAAAGGACGCAAACTTGTCGAAGAGGTTGGTACAGATGCTTTCACGAGTCATGAGCTCACTTTTCATTGGTCGGTTTGACGGGATATGCCGTCGACTGTGGTGATGCTTCACGCGATTGGTTCGTCAGTCAGCATCAGTTGACTCTCGTCGCCTATCGGGCTCAGACGCGTCGTTCAACTACTATACTTGTAACCTTACTTTCCTAACCTAACCTAAAAAAATATTACAAGTTCAAATTACGTCTCTTACAAAACTTACAGCTACTAAGCGGCGGGAGGCCGAGTGGTTTAGGCATCGGCTTCTCATGCGAGAGGTCCGCGGTTCGAATCCGGTCTCTGAAGAAAAAAATTACGTGCATACCTACACCTGCTGCTTCACCGTTCGGAACCGGTGTAAAACTGTAGGTCCCTTCCCTTGCCCCTTACTAGGTGGTAGGCTTAAATTGTAGCCGACTGGGTTGGTACCACCGTACTGGATGTAAGATGGCCGCATAGCAGCCTCGGTTGTGTTCTCCTCTAGTCCAGTATAGCCAGCAATCCAGGGAAGTCTCCGGTATGGCACCTACCTTCTCGGAGGTGATATTGGCTGGTCGGAGCATGCGGTTTGGCCCCTCCGACTCAGCCACCCATACCGGATTACATAAAAAAATAAATTACTCGTTCCTCCGACGCCTTTAATTAATTAAGCGGATATAATTTTTACCACTTTGAGGATTTTTGATGTGTCGATTATTTTAAAGTTTTAATTGAACTTTTTTTCGTATTTGCTGCAAAAATTGAGTGCATGCACACCATCTCTCGGTAACACCGTATATGTAGCATTGAACGACGTGTGCGTTTCTGAATGTCTATTTCCATCGACAACACTGTAACTACTGCTGAAGTGTATGAAAAATATATTTTTCGCTGAACTAATTTAGCTAATACGAGTACTAGACACGACAATTTACACCGAGAATTTATTAAAGTGCGCTATTAGTCAGTCGACTTCACATTCTCGACTTGCATGCTTTGCAGTGTTCGTGATTTTTAGGCTTCCGTACCCAGTACGAAAGCCTATTAATACCGTCTACGCCCGCCGTCTGTCTGCCTGTCTGTATGTCAGTCTGTCCGTTCGATAGCTGTACTGTGTACACCCGGTGTTATGGGCTGACATCACGGATGTTGTAGGTGATGTAGCCAACCGCGTCAGTTTCCATAAAAAAAAAAGTGACAAAAGGCGGACTTAAAACCTAGAGGAATTATCTACCAGTCAAGTCTGGGATTGAGTGTGAGTAAGGTTTCAACGAGCACTTGCAGCACAACACCGACTACTTTGCTTACCCCGATTGTCAGGATACATCGTGTGGTCTGTAGCAGTAGTAGTTTCATATTTCTCTTCTTTTTTTTTTATGGATACTGTCACGGTTGGCTACATCACCTACAACATCCGTGATGTCAGCCCATAACACCGGGTGAACTAGGTGCCATGTCAGTGGTTCCCTTCATTTCATGTCGGCTACACTGAACTGGACGGAAAACACGGAACTAATTTACATAGCCGTTTCGCTCAGTTCGGTGGTACCAACATGGCCGGGATATACCCTACCACCTAGTAAGGTAAGAAGGGAAGGGACCTACAGTTTAACGTGGAATACGAACCACGGTCAGCCTCCAACCGGTCGAGCGGTCACCCATCCAAGTACCGACCGCGCTCAGCGTTGCTTAACAACAGTCGACCGACCGCACCCACTGAGCTACCGAGGCTGACAAACTTCATATTTTTAAATCCTTCCCTACGAGGCCGTCCACGACACGGTAAGGGCCCTGAGTCCACTTTAATTCTCATTGTTCGCCAACTGGAAAACATTGTCGCCAGCCCGCGCAAACTTGCCCACTATTTACGACTATGCCGAGTTTAATATTGTGCCGGTGGCGTAAATAACTTTGCGGCAAAAGTTCGACTTGAGGGTGCTGTATTTAAATATGCGATCGTTTGCGTCGTCGGAGCGACTGGATGGATCCATTGTATGTTATTACTTATTACTTATAAATGTGTGTATGTGTGTGTATACCTATTAAATTCCCCTTTCCACCTCCGCACAACGCGCACTTTGTTTATTAGGTTTCCGTATCCCGTACGTAAGCCTATTACTAAGCCTCCGCCTTCCGTCCGTCCGTCCGTCTGTCCGAGGGCTGTTATCTCTTGAACCGTAATAGGTAGCCCGTTGAAATTTCACAGAATATGTGTTACTATGGCGGATATAACAACAAATAAGAAAAATAAGAAAATGTTAAAAATTAAGTGTGGCTCCCATACAAAAACGTCCGAAAAGTCGATTAGTCACACTATTGAATAATAGATGGCGCCACAGGCTTTTATACATTGCATTGTTGAAAGACAAAAGATAGGCGGATAATATCGGATAGATACGGAAACCTCCGTGCGCGAGTAAAACTCGCACTTATCAGATTTTTTATTCTTTATTTATCATCTATTGGCAGTACACTGCGCTCAGATTTGTCATATTGACATTGTAACATTCCGCCAGTTCGATTATCACAGCGAAGAAGAACTAACAAGAAACTTCACTGGAAATTTTTTCAATGTCTACTTTACAAAAATGTTTGCCACTGCCTAGACACGCATGTGTCTAGTCTAGAATAAATTCACAAAGTAATTACAATACATTAAAACTGTAAAAATAAAAACTTTAAATTGAAAATAAATTAACTTCAATAAAAGATATTGCTTGCTTTTTTTTATGTAAACCAGCATGGGTGGCTGTGCCGAAAGACCAATGGTGCAGTCGACAGAGCCAAAATCACCTCTCCTCGGGAAACCACGCTCAGTTAGGCGCCATGCTAGCAGATTTGTGGACTGTTGCTGGGCTGTCTAGCCCGTTAATACGACGCTTGAAGACACCCAGGTTAAAGGATTCAGGAAATACACTCGCCGGAAGACAGTTCCACACTCTAAATTGCTTGATAAATATGCTTTTAATTATTTAATTTTAACTGTAAGTAAATACTATATTGAATTTCTAACTATACACACTATACAAGTCATTATATTTTTTACGTTTATTTTTATTCTATTTATAATATAGCAGAAATATCAAACATTTAATATCGACTTTTACTCATCACTATTAAAACTGTTTGAAATTTGCCAAAAATTTAGGTTTAATTTTGAATTTACTTAGTATGCCCATAAGATATAATATTTGTTGCGTTATTCTAACCGGATTCCGTCGCGCTTTCAAGAGTCTGTCATTTAATTTTGAACGTGAACAAAAGTAGGGCTTACACAAAAGCCTATTCTGGACTATCGCTTTACCTCCGCTCTCCCCTGTTCCCGTCACAGAGAGTTCAAAAGGGTACACCTGCTAATTATTATCAAACGTTGCTGGAAAATAATTAATTTTCATTGCGGCGGTCTTTAGAAATAAACTTGGTCCCCAATATATTTATTTCAGCCAGACATCCAGACTGCTGCAACAAAAATTTAATTTTTTTGTTTTCCATCTGTATGCATGCACCCCATTTTATGCCTACCTACATGTCTACTACTATAGACCTACAACTACATGCACCTCTTCTACATCCTAATAGTCAGCTAGAATAAAATGCCTTGCGGCATTAAGCTCCCATTTTGAATAAACACTTTTGTTATAAATTGGTGTGTGCAATAAAGAAAACTATATTTTTATTATTATTTATCCCTGCTTTTTAAATACTCGATAATATTTTTTTATGGAAACTGACACGGTTGGCTACATCACCTACAACATCCGTGATGTCAGCCCATATCACCGGGTGAACCAAGTGTCATGTCAGTGATTCCCTTCGGTCGTGCCGGCTACACTGAACTGGATGGAAAACACAAACTATTTTCATAGCCGTTTCGACAGACGTTTCATTCAGTGCGGTGGTACCAACCTGGGCGGGTTGAACCCTACCACCGAGGAAGGTAGGAAGGGAAGGGGCCTACAGTTTCACGTGGAATCCGAACCACGGTCAGCCTCCAACGATCGAGCGGTCACCCATCCAAGTACTGACCCGCCCAGCGTTGCTTAACATTAACAGCTCGATGATTCGATACCCCTTCTGTCGTTTTGAATATTTCGTCCCGTCCCACGTTTCCTTCACCGGCGGCGTCCTGCTCTCCTCCTCCGTTCCCCGATCTTCCGCAGTCAGTCCCCTGGATCTGTCTCTAATCGAAATTTATGCCGGCTCGTTTGTATTCCGATAGGCCCTTCTGCGCTGTCACCCAGATCATAACTACGCACTTTACATACAAACAGGCTGTCCGCGACGCGTCAGGGTTGCCGCTTCTGACTCACGAAATCGTTCGCGCTTAGGACAGTTTGTTGCAAATACTGCCACTTGAGTCCGCAACCGCTGTTTGTCATCATTGTTTGTAAAAATGCATCCTACGCTACTGTTGCATGTCTAAACGTAAACATGCACTTTTCAAACACCCTAAACATCAAATAGAATAATACTAAGTTCGGCTATCGTGCGGGCTTATACATAATATTATAATTTGATGTTCAAATCGATATAGATGTCTATGTAATTATTGCCATTTTCTTGAAGGGGACAACCTACAGGTTAATGTGTTACATTTAAGGTATACGTGTTAAATTTACTTACTTAATTACTACGCGCTTTAAATACAAACAGGTTGTCCGCGACCCGCCAGGGTTGCCGCGGCTTCTGACGCGCAAAATCGTTCGCGCTTAGGCCAGTTTGTTGCAAATACTGCCACTTGAGTCCGCAACCGCTGTTTGTCAGCATTGTTTGTAAAATTCAATTTCCTCTACTACAGATGCATGTTTAAACGTAAAATACATGCACCTTACCCACATCCTAGCCGTCAAATAAAATTGAACACCTAAACATCAAATAGAATGATAGTAAGCTCGGCTATCGTGCGGGCTTATACATATTATAATTTGATGTTCAAATAGATATGTAATTACGAGTATTACAATTTTCTTGAAAGGGGCAACCTACGGGTTAATGTGTTAGAATATATTGATGTTACTTATTTAATAACTATGGTTTTAAGTACAAACAGGTTGTCCGCGACCCGTCAGGGTTGCCGCGACTTCTGACTCGCGAAATTGTTCGCGCTTAGGCCAGTTTGTCGCAAATACTGCCACTTGAGTCCGCGACCGCTGCGCTGTTTGCCATGTTTGTTTGTTACAATTAAATTAACTTGGCAAGAAAGTTTCCTTTAACTATTGATGCCTGGTCATTGGTGCCTGTTCCGAAAGACGAATGGTTCAGTCGGTACAGCCAAATTCACCACAACTCGCAAAATGATAATCAGCGAGATGCAATTTTTTTTATGTAAACCAAAATGGTGGCTGTGCGGAGGGACCAATGATGCAGTCGACAGAGCCAAAATTACATCTACTAGCGAAACCACGCTCAGTGAGGAGCTACGCCAGCAGATTTCTCTGGGTTGTCAAAAGCCCAATATCAACAACAATAGGGTTTTGAGTCCCTGTGCGACAATAGTGTGGAGATCGGACAGGTGGTGGAGAATAAGGGATGCTAGCTCCTCAGAGCAACAGTAAAGCAGATGCCGTATATGCATTTGTACCGTGTGGGGCCGGTACTTTAAAAGAATAGCCCCACTGCATCTCTCCCCGTGTATGTCGTAAAAGGCGACTAAGGGATATGACTCCCTTCTTATATTACTAGGTGGTAGGGTTCAACCCGCCCGGGCAGATACCACCGCACCGGAGGATACGTCGGTCGAAACGGCTATGTAAAATAGTTTGTATTTTCCGTCCAGTTCAGTGTAGCCGGCACGAACGAAGGGAAGCACTGACATGGCACCAAGTTCACGCGGTGTTATGGGCTGACATCACGGATGTTGTACCTATGTAGGTGATGTAGCCAACCGTGTCAGTTTCAATTTTTTTTTTATGGAAACTGACACCATATAAACTGATTCCATAAAAAAATGCATACATACATACATACACACCACACGCTGTATCCCGAAATCGGGGTAAGCAGAGTAATCGGTGTTGTGCTGCAAGTCATCTTGTAAATTACAGCACGTTTAGCAATGTATTAAGGACAAGATAGCTATCAAGCAGCAAGTAAGGCACGAAGACCAACTCCACCGTGCCAAGGTGAGAGCTGACTATCCTGCCGTCCGTTAGCACGGCAACTTGTCATTTATCCCTTAGTCGCCGTTTACGAAATATTAAAATAATTAATATTAAATAAATTAAAATAAAATGCCAGCACGTGTATTTGTTTTCAATGACCGCTATGAATACAAAACAAAATTGATAAAAGCAGATGTTCGTAACGCGCAAGGATTGTTACAAATTCCGGTCTCGTGAAATCGATCGCGCTTTATCCAGCTCGCTGCAGACACTGCGCTAACTGTATCCGTAATTAATTATACGCTAACAAATATGGCTACACTACCAGGGTTGCCAGATAGCCTAGATCAATAAAGTGGAAATTTATCAAAAAAGTGGAAATTTATCAAATAGAAATTTATCAATAAAGTGAGAACAGCTCGCTGCAGACACTGCTACCTGTATCCGTGATTAATTAAGTGTGCGCTAACAAATACGGCTACACTACTAGGCTTGCCAGATAGCCTAGATCAATAAAGTGGAAATTTATCAAAAAAGTGGAAATTTATCAATAAAGTGGAAATTTATCAATAAAGTGAAAACAGCTCGCTGCAGACACTGCTAGCTGTTTCCGTAATTAATTAGACGCTAACAAATACGGCTACACTACACCAGGGTTGCCAGATAGTCTAGATCAAGAAAGTGGAAATTTTTCACCAAATAGGTTCTCGAAAAAATACCTTTCGGTTTTTTGGGGGACCCTTTCATTAAATTACAAATACGTAGACAGTAAGAAAATAATGTATAATATAGACATAGTATGTAAAAATAATTTTGTATATTTCAAATCACCTGCAAGTCTGCAACTACTTTGAACAATTTGAACGATCACTTGAGCGTTCACCGAGGGTTCCGTATCGCGATGTCATGGTCAGCGCTGCTTCATACTGTTTTCGGTAGATGGCGCGCATACACTTTTCAGTTTCTTGCATGAGGACTACGGGAGCATTTTTTTACTTTGTCTTATTTTTATTATTTGTTGTTATATCGGCCATAATAACACATATTATGTAAATATTTCAATGGTCTACCTATTACGGTTCAAGAGATACAGCCCTCGGACCGACAGACGGACAAGACAGACAGATAGTACGAATTCAAAACACTATCATAGATGATAAGATGACGCTGGGGAGCGTGGACAACGCTCCTCATCGGCTAGGGGAGGGGGGAACTAAATTTTGTGTAATATGTTACAAAACAGTTTAGTTGCTGTATGTGGTGACTACAAAACTAGCAGTTACCACAACTAAACCGAGTTTAGTAAATCAGTTTGGTTGCTTCCTACTTAACTGTTTGTTAAAGAAAACCGGTTTGTTGCATAACAGCTAAATATATTTGTGTAACAGCTAAATATAGCTGAACTAGTTTCGGCAAAATAGCTCACGTTTGGTCACGTCAACGCCAAACAATTCAGTGAACAATTAATTTTGTAAATAGTAGGCTATACTTCGGTAGTTGGTTACAAAAGAGGGTTTTACTAAATTGTGGTTAGTTGCCGCAACTAAACCGGTTTAGGTAACTTTATTTAGTACGTACAAAATTTGAGTTTAAAGCGACTTTACTAAACAGTTTAGTAAGAAACAAAATTCTCAGTGTAGCTGGCGGGGCGGCGGCGCGACGAAGGGAAGCGCTCCCTACGTCTGCGGCCAGCTCGGGCTGCCGCAAGTTTTGTGTGTACGCAGAGATGGGTTTTGTCTGATTGATCGCTTTGAGTCCGGTCCGACGCGCAAACCGGTCAAGTTGTTAAACACACATTAGGCGAGAAATGTGTTTTGCGTTCGGCGCGGCTCTTACTCACTCTCACTTTCTCTCGATACCTACATTAAATCAAATCAAATTATGGTATTAATTTTTTCAGACACGAGATCCATAAAAAATTGGTTGTCTGTAAAGTCGGTTTACGGACGATAGTTTTACGTGATGACGTGGAATAATTGTAGTACATAGAGCAAAGATAAGTAATTATATTTCCAGTAGAAAGATTAATCATCTTGTGACTGGCCATCAATAAACTTCTGTTGTCTGATCTTGACAGTTTTACTTCTTAAGACGTTTCCATGGTAACTTTGACTATACCGATTGTGCCTCTCTATCGCTTGTTACGCGTTCTCGCTTGCACACACAGGTTCAGATGAAACGTGACACTTTTTCGTGTGTGCAGCCGGTGTTCATCAATTTATAAGACGTGACGTCATCACGTCAAAAACATTCACATATCTCATGCATTACATGACCTTCGGGTACATTGAAAATTACTTTTAGGGCGTATTCAAATATAAGCGGCATAAGTGCATACTGAAATATATCAATTTTGAAAAATTTACAAAACCCATGATTCCTTTTGTCAGGTGTCACGTGGTATCGAGATACGATGTTTTTTCTTTATTTAATTACCAAAATCCTGGGCAGCGCTACGGGAGCGTTGCAACTTCCGTTCGCACTTTCGTGACGTTTCACTTTTTCTGTGTTAGGTCCCCATCCTAAGGCCGTCCGATTCGTAACGCCGCAATGAATGAAAAGGTCGAACGAAGCGGCTATCAAAATAGTTCGTCCTCTCCATCCAGTTCAGTGTAGCTGGCGGGGCGGGGCGGCGCGACGAAGGGAAGCGCTACCTACGTCTGCGGCCAGCTCGGGCTGCCGCAAGTTTTGTGTGTACCCAGAGATGGGTTTTGTCTGATTGATCGCTTTGAGTCCGGTCCGACGCGCAAACCGGTCAAGTTGTTAAACACACATTAGGCGAGAAATGTGTTTTGCGTTCGGCGCGGCTCTTACTCTCTCTTTCTCTCGGTACATACATCAAGGGGCGGATTCGGATTTCGAATACTACTTTCCAGCTCGCCTTACTTCCGGAAGACCGTATGTTAAGCAACGCTGAGCGCGGTCAGTACTTGGCTGGGTGACCGCCCGACTTTTGGAGGCTGACCGTGCTTCGGATTCCACGTCTAACTGTAGGTCCCTTTGCCTTCTTTCCTTACTAGGTGGTAGGGTTTATCCCGGTCGGGTTAGTACCACCGCACTGAGCGAAACGTCGGTCGAAACGGCAATGTGAATAGTTCGTGTTTTCCGTCCAGTTCAGTGTAGCCGACATGAAATGAAGGGAAGCACTGGCATGGCACCTAGTTCACCCGGTGTTATGGGCTGACATCACGGATGTTGTAGGTGATGTAGCCAACCGTGTCAGTTTCCATAAAAAAAGACTTTCTTAGGGGGAACGCCGCTTCAGTCATGGGGACCATAAAAACGGCGGGTGGCCGAGTTTTCAGGGCGTCTGTATCTGGGGCGATCTGTAAAATATTTATATCTATGTAAAACAGCAAATCAATTTATAAAAACAAAAAATAAAAAAAAAATTAAAAATTTAAACATCCCTCCATTGATTGCAGCCTGCCTTGTTCTGCCGTCATAAGACAAAAGACAAAGGAAATTACACTTTGCTTTCGCGTAATATTTTGTTATGAAAAAAAAAATCAATAAGATTATTATTTCTAATGAATGTCATAAATCTAACGACAATTTTTTCCTTTTTCATAAAAAAAAGTGTAAATAAATTTAGCAAGCAAGTAAATTTTTTCGTTTACTGTACTGTACATTACGAATCATCCTCATATCGTTTTAATACACCCACGCAAGTCGCGAGCGCTGTTCTTAATCTTTTCTCGCATAATTAACGTTCCTGTTTTCAGTTACTGAAGGCTCAGCCGCTGAGAATTTGATGAAGCCTTCTCGGAATTTGTGAGGGGCGTTTGAGGAGCCCTAATGACTGGGGGCGTAAAATATTTTATTATTATTAACATCAGTTTTGACTGCTCGAGCAAATGCGGGTAGGACATGTTGGCATTCGTAAGAATTATTAGTCATGAGTTTTAGATTTAAAATTTTCAAAATACATGCACAAAGATAATTCTAGTGTGAAGGATCGCAATTTATGAAAAAAAAACCTTATGAAAACTACTACGCGCTACCACAGATTACTTAATAGTTACTTCAATAAATCACTCCATAGAAAATGTTCCTACCTTCGGGCTTTAATAGCCTACTGCTTCACGACGCCAATCGCTGCGTGCGAAAATGTACCTTAACGATCGAGTGTAAAGTGGTTATTGCGTTGCAGCTGCGCGCAGTTGCGTGGGCGAGCGTCTATGTATACTTCGCGCGCCTGATGAATTTCCACTGAAATAGACCGCCAGCGGCCCGTCGGGCGGTAGGTAGTTAGCGCGCGCAAGTACATAGAGTGCGTGAGGCCTGGCGCTACGCTGTAGGCATTACTAGGCGCCTTAATATAGCTCATTTTACACATTAAACTTGTATACTTATGTAATTAACATTTTGTTCTCTGACGATGACTAATAAAATTCGAAATATAAGATGTAAAATAGGTGTTTATTTTTATTTATTGTACCTATACAAAATATCCTTATATATATAATTCTTCTGTACGTGTGTTTGTCACCTAACTCCTCCTAAACGGCTGAACCGATTTGGATGAAATATTGTGTGTAAATTTGAGTGGGTCCCTGGATGGTTTAAAAATACAATTGAACCCGGTAGATGGCATCGTGGACGAAGTCGCGAGCACAGCTAGTATACCTTTTATAAAAATCTAACCAAATATTGGTGTAAATAAAACATATTAGAATGTAAGTGGGTAGTAGCAAAAGATGATATAAGAATACTTATTAATACTAAGAATACTATGTAGTATTCGTACGTAGTTTATCATACATATTTCTTTAATCTAACACATTGTCACAAACTATTCTTGTTCGCCTGCATGTACTTCTCCCACGTCCCAAAGGTTAGTTAGAATAGAATGCCTCGCGGCATTAAGCTCGCCTGTTGTACCTAATTTTGATAAATTGGTGTTCAATAAAGAATATATACATATTAATGATACAAGTACATGCTAGTTAAATAAAATGGTTAATTTAAAATTATAAAAACAACTGTATTTGGCATGACATCACCTAGTTAGGTTTATAAATATCCGTACATTAGACATGTTAGTACAAATTAAAGCAAGCTGCAATTCAAGAGTTACGCCATTTACATTCTTGTCGAATTAATATTATATTTATATTTTGATTCTTATCATATTGCTGCTTTACTAATTGATTTAATGGCACCTGGAGCTTTGTTTTGCCTAATTGTCACCTGCCGTCTGACAATTCACTAGCGAGCGTCCGCGTCGGCAGCTGCGAAGTTATATTTTTATGAAGACTATTTGTGCCCGCGGCTCCGCTCGAGGTAAAATCAGTTCAATAGCAAATCGGGATTCTCAAATTTATATTACTTTAATACTCAACCCCTATTATAATAGACAAGAATAGAAAATGCTTTATTTCTCCATGAAACATTCAACTGTAACAAGAACAAACATTTACATAAGGTGCAAAGGCTCACTTATCCCTTATAGAGATTTCTTCTTTGAATATTGAAGTAAATTGTGCGTGTTATCGGGCCAGTTCAGTGTAGTCGACATGCCCAAAGGAAAGTACTGAGCTACATGGCACCTAGGTCCGACAGAAACAAGGTACAACAGGCTAATGTCACTATGGTGTCAGTTAGCCAGCCATGTAACTTTCAGAATTTCTGGTATTCTGTAGAAAATTCCTAGAGGCATTAAGTGTTACCTTTTGCCCTTATTTTGTATTGTATTGTATTGTATTGTATTGTATTGTATTGTTTATTGATCATTCATATGGCAGTTAGACTGCTCTCGAACTTGTCACAATTTGTTCTATCCGGTTCGATTACACCGACGAAGAAGAACCGACAAGAAACTTCGCAGGGTATTTTTTAAACATATTTTTACAAGAATTTAGTGACTAGCCACATAATAACACCGCCCATAGTCTATCTAAAACACAGCTTGAGAGCAAGATTAACAATTTTGCTGAGAGTTCTGACTACAAAGACTTATTAATTAAGTGAATCAGGTGTAAAGAGCCTTTGTCAAACTTTGATACGTAATTTGTATCAACATAACTATGTTAGTATATTAAACTACAATGTAGTATAATTGTATTGTCAAAAATAAAAAATAAAAATATATGAATATTTAATTGAGTGCAATAAATTTATGCAATACTAGATTTTACTCGCTTCACTCGCATAGCCTATGTCCATCCTGAAGGTCCATTCTAAATATTGGTCAAATAATTTTTTAAATAGGATGAATATTTTCTGAGATTACCTCCTGCGTCTAAACTTACAAACTTACAAGATGTATCTCTTTATAATATTTTTATTAGTATGGACAATACAATAAAAATTTAACAAATTTTGTACATACATAAATATCTAGAAAACAAGAGACGAGACTATAGTTCGCGAGGGTTGATGCTAGGTTGACACCTGACAAGTATAATGGATGACACTTGACAGCTGGAGTGGCAAACAATGCGAATATGAGAATAAGTAAAGTCTGAGCTGATTTATTTTCTATTTTCTACGCATTTTTTCTGCCTACAATATTATTACACCTTGTCCTGCAAGTTTACTTACATTTCACTATATTAACTCGACTCTCAAACATTCAAAGAAGAAATATATGTAAGGGATAAGTCCGCCTTTGCACCTCGTGTAAATATTGTATTGAGACGCAGACAAATCCGTTCGTATCGCCAACACCGCGATTAATGAATGATCTGTTGAAAGCAGAAAAAAACGGCCAAGTGCGAGGCGAACTCGCGCACCGAGGGTTCCGTATCGCCATGTCATGGTCAGCGCCACTCACGCCATCTATGGCGTGTTTTGTAAAATGCTTCATATTAGTTAATATTCATGATTAGTTAAAATGGTTCATACTGTTTTCGGTAGATGGCTCGCATACACTTTTATGAGGACGCCCGATTTTTTACTTTTTCTTATTTTTATTATTTGTTTTTATATCGGCCATAATAAATAACACATATTCTGTGAAAATTTCAACGGGCTACATATTACGGTTCCGTATAGATACGGAACCCTAAAAATAATAATACTTGCTTAACTGACTGACACATATAAGGTGTTTCGTTAGTCATGTCATTAACTTCGGGAGGGTTACATACACACTCAAATAAACACTTTACGTAAGAAAAAAAACATATGTTTATAGGAGCATTTTTTCTCCTAACAAAAAATAAAATCAAATAAGTAGCTGTAAAAACCAATCATAGTGACCTTGTGACTTACTTGCAACAAACAACTGTTCTGCGTTTGAACATAGTACGGCCATTGACCCCGTACAATGTTACCTACTGTTACACACAGGTTAATGTTTAGGTAGCAAACATGTTTTGTTAAATTTCTCGAAAAGTAATACTATAAACATACAATTTTTTTCTTGCGTAACGTGTATATTTGAGTGTGTATGTAACCCTCCCGAAGTTAATGACATGACTAACGAAACACCTTATTATTTAACATACTTACAGGTTCATAGGTGCGTACTTTATATACGTACATATAAATAAACAAAATATATAATACATACATACACACATAATGCAGTTGCTATACAAACTAAGAACACATCGAAACCGGTTACCTACCACAAAATATAACAACAATTAAAAAAATAGACAAATTATATTCCGAAAACGGATCGGTCGTCCGTATCGGCATCTCTGCGGCCCGAGGCGGGAAGGTTGGTTGGCCAGTCAAATTGCTTAGTAAACACATCATTAACCTACATCGCTCGTAATTAAGGTTGTGTATAGTTTGACGGTGACAAACATCACGCGACTCAACGGCGACGCGAGACGGACGGTTGCTTGTCATTGTACGACCAAATTGACTTATTAAAGTATTAAGGTGAGGTGCGTTTAGAATATATCGCGTAAACCAGTTTGGAGCGTTCCGAGCACTCAATCATAGACTCAATCTTAGGATCTTAAGAAATATAGCGGTCAAAGCACGTGTGCTTGTCGATGCCTTTTAACCTTCCTATACCCGCGCCAATTTTGTAACAACTATACCCGCGCACGGTCTCGTAGACCGAAAGTTTGGACACCTACAATGACATTTTTTTACTAAAAAACCTATATAAATATAATTTTTTCCTAAAACTAAAGGATATAATGAAACAATAAATGTCATTTAATTACTTAATTATAAAATTTTTTACTGACTATCAGTCTATTATAAAACAGCCTTCAATATTGAGACTTTTATCTTAGGTACTACAAAAACAGAACAAAAACAATATTTTCTTATAAAAAAAAAACAAAAATAAACTTCTTCATCGTCATTTTCTTGCTCGGTATTGTATGTATCTTCTTGTATTTCGACAAAATCTTCCACCTCGCTGTCACTATCGTTTTCATAGCTAGGGACCGAATTTTCTTCCTCCAACAGCAATCTGATTTGATCTTGATATGAAAATATAAACTGTAAAATATAAAATTAGTCAAATATATATACACACATAGCGAATAACGCAAACAAATACCAATACATAATCAATTTATTACATTTTATACTTACACAAAAAGTTTCATCTATACCCGCGTCGGTCTCACGGACCGATTGGCGCCAAGTGCGACCACACGTGTATATTCCACGCACGCGCGGGTTGCACTAAAGTGAAGCTAGCAACAAATCCGGCAGCTAGCAAAAGACTCGACTTCCCAGCATTGCTGAGAAAAGAAATAAATACGAAAAAGTGTTTCGTCGGTCTCTCAGACCAACGCGCGGGTATAGGAAGGTTAAGCCTCTTCCATTCATAGTGACGTCATGCGCTCAGCTGAATTACCACGTTTCCTCTTTAAGCCCACCACAGACGCAGCTATAGCATATATTTTTATTACGTCATCAAAATATGTGGACAGAATATGTATTTTGAGAAAAATTATAAAAAAGATACATTAATCCTTATCCTTATCTATAATATAATCCAACGTCTGCTTTCTGTCTGTCTGAGTGTCTGTCTGTCCGCTTATAACTCGAGAACCACTAAACCGATTTTAATAAAACAAAATTCTACGGATAGGTTGATTCTTCCCATCAACTATAGGCTACTTACTATCACGCTAAATGGCTTATGAGGTTAGCAGTGAAGTGAAATATGAGAGCGGGCGAGCCGCGGGCACAGCTTGTTCTCTATATTTTAAAACAGAAATACCGTAAAAACAGAGCGAAGCGAAAAAAAACTTAGCGAATTTAAAAAACTTGCTGTTTCAACGTCGAGGTTCACTAAGGATAATCCTGCCAATTGAAAACCGAGAACATTCCCTATACATAATCTTTAACTTTTCATATGTCTGCATCAATCCTGGTACATATGACCCGAGTGGTAGAGGCTTGAGGCCCTGTCAACCCATATTCACCCGTACTCCTCTTTCAAGGCGCCCGGAGTAGGATGCAACACAATCAATCAATCAAAAAAATTTGGTTTTTATTTTTCTATTCCAAAACTACGGATCGAAACAAAATAGTAAAAAGCTACGGATTTAGATATACAGTGTTCGGCACATGAACCGACAAAATTTTTTTGTAGGTAAGTGGGGTCATTTGCAAGGTTTTGACCTATGACACCTTTTGTCTGGTGTCACGTGGTATCGAGATACGATTTTTTTCTTTATTTTTGAAAATTACCAAAATCTCAGCTTTAACCCCTTGTAACTTTTTTGTTTATGATTATATCTGCACGAAATAAAATGTATTTAGTTTTACGATGTATCCTTGTTCTAGTAAAAATATCATTTGATGAAGTTAATACCATATAAAGGACTTATGACCTCCCAAAGTCCCGCTGCAAACTAATCCCTCTATATTTTTTTTATTATGTGGACATAATACTTGGCAGATTTTTCATATGGCAGATTTTAGTACGAATATCCCCGAATATTACTGAACCGCTATGCAGTAAATTCGGCAAATGCGATGCATATAAGTAGATCGCGTCCAAGAGCCGCCGTTTATGAGTTTATCTCGTCGTAAATTCGACGATAGGGGGCGCCGCCGCTTAGACGCGTTATGCCAGCAAATCTGCACGTTTCGTGCGGCGCGGGCGCAGGGTTGGCACACGCGTTCCGGTTTTCCAGTAATTTTTAGTGTTCCGTATCCGGTACGGAACCCTATTACTGAGCATGCGCCGTCTGTCTGTCTGTCCGTCTGTAAATAAAATAGAAATGACACTTCCAATTTTGGGGAGGAATTGTGGAAAGAAGTCTGTCTTTCGGTGGGTGTGTTCGCTGAATCCTTTAACCTGGGGTTCTTCAAATGTCGTATCAATAGGCCAGCAACAGTCGTCAAATCTGCTGGCATGGCATCTCACTGGGCGTGGTTGCGCGGGAGAGCTTCGGAATTTGGCTTTATTTTTCGTGGGACGACGGCATAAAGTACGTCGGCGGAAAGCAATGGTTTCGTAGCGCTGAAGGCCGGGAGGACTGGAGGAAAATTGGAGAGACGTATGTCCTGCAGTGGACGCTTACACGCTGACTGACTGACTGACGGACCGACTGACTTTCGTTTCTTGGCACAGTCACACAGTGCTGGTTTTCTTTAACAAAATAATAAAAAATTTACAAACAAATTATAAAATATTGAGCCGATCTATCACTCGTAGCGAGGTACCAACCCTACGTTCTCGCAGCAGGGCGGTGACATATGAATGTTATGATATGACGTATGTGCAAAGCGATGCTTTACGACACCACGTGGCGCACAACACGCCTGAATATCCCACTGATTATAACCCAACAATAATAAAACTTATCCCCTAAAACCCCATAAAACGTGAGCGCTTCAACTGTGATGCCGAACACTTCCAATTACTTCGAAAATACCTAGCGTTTTAGTGGAATTTTTACGGTGTAAAGTAATTTTATGCTCTTACAGTCAAAATTGTGGAGCTTTATTGCGTCGTCGGGCAAAAAGTTGGAATGTAAAAGTGTGTTATTTTACGCTTGTGTTTTTTATGGATGTCTGGATGCTGCCTTATGTTGCTCAGCTTTCTGAGTGTTATTATGGGGTGAGGATTAGGGGAGATTTATTATAAACTAGCTGTGCCCGCGGCTCCGCCCGCTCTCATATTTCACTTCACTGCTAACCTCATAAGCCATTTAGCGTGATAGTAAGTAGCCTATAGTTGATGGGAAGAATCAAGCTATCCGTAGAATTTTGTTTTATTAAAATCGGTTCAGTGGTTCTCGAGTTATAAGCGGACAGACAGACATACACTCAGACACTCAGACACAGACAGAAAGCAGACGTTGGATTTTATTATAGGTAAGGAAAGGAGGACTGCAATGATTCACAAAAGTGTTAGGAACTGCGTATGGCGCTAGATGATGCTAGAATTTATTTATTCAAAATAACGTATAACTATATATTTTAAACCTTAAATTAAACCAAATTAAAATAATTAAACTATGATAAAATAAATTAAACTAAATTAACATAATTAAACTTTGTTTATATTTTACCGGTTCCGCACGGTGAAGCAGGCAGGTGTAGGTGTGCACGTAATTTTTTCGTCAGAAAAAACTGATTGGTACACGCCAATTAGTTATTTATTTATTAATAAAATGTTTATGAAATTAACAGCATTAGATAAATATTTAACCAACATCATGTATAAAAAAAAAATTACAGATTTCACTCACTATAACAAAAATAATACATACATACTAAACACAACTAAGGAAGAAATACACATTACACAAAATATGTTAACCCACCAGGGTGTGTGGAAGGGTGAGGGTGTGTGTGTTGTGTGTGTGGGAGGGTGTGTATGATGGTATGTAGGATGTGTTAGGGAGGGTGTGTGCGCGTGTTTACGTATGTGGGAAGGCTCGTGTATGAGTGTGAGATAGGGTGAGGGTGTGTGAGTGTGTGAGAGTATGTATGTACATATTTATTTCTCGCCCACTTTGACTTCTGAACGTCCGTCGGGTTTAGGATTCCAGCCTCTATATGCTTCTTAAATACCGGATAAGTTGTATCTCTCTGAAAGTCCTAACCTGAGCAAGATACAATTCATGGATATTATGCAATTTAAGCGGCCGGTGGCCGAGTGGTCTGGGCATCGGCTTCTCATGCGAGAGGTCCGAGGTGCGAATTCGGTCGGCGTGTACCAATGAGTTTTTTTCTGACGAAAAAATTCACGTGCATACCTACACCTGCTTCTTCACCGTTCGGAACCGGTGTAAAACTGTAGGTCTCTTCCCTTGCCCCTTACTAGGTAGGCTCAAATTGTAGCCGACTGGTTTGGTACCACCGTACTGAATGTAAGATGGCCGCATAGGCGCCTCGGTTGTGTTCTCTATTCCAGTATAGCCAGAAATCCAGGGAAATCTCCGGTATGGCTTCTATCTACCTTCTCGGTGGTGATATTGGCTGGTATGAGCATGCGTTTTGGCCTCTCCGACTCAGCCATCCATACCGGATAACATAAAAAAAAACAAAGAGCGGCCAAAGCACATGCTCCGACCACCCAATATCACACAACACACAGCCGACACACTACACACAAAAGTTCTGACTTCCGTTTAAAAATATCAATTTAAAACATTTATGATGACAGCTAATAGGTGAACCATTAGCCACTTAGTACAACTTTTTTAGAGAAAACAGTAATTTGCCCTTTTGAGCGACAACTTCAAAGAAAGTATTAGGGCGTATGGAAAATAAACAAATTGGAACTAATAATAAATGAAGAAGTTATATGAAAGCCGTAATTGCAAAGATTCTATAAAGGGTTCTTTTCATTACACTATTCCTTAATTATTGAGGCAACATTTTTTTTTATGGAAACATTTATGGTCGATACGGCTATGTAAATAGTTCGTGTTTTCAGTCTAGTTCAGTGTAGCCGACATTGAATGAAGGGAAGCACTGACATGGCACCTAGTTCACCCGGTCTTATGGGCTGACATCACGGATGTTGTAGGTGATGTAGAAATGTCAGTTTCGATAAAAAAAATATGGAAACTGACACGGTTGTCTTCATCACCTACATCAGTGGTGTCAGCCCATAACCTCATAATAACACATTGGTGAACTGGGTGCCATGTCAGTGATTCCCTTCGGTCGCGCCGGCTACACTGAACTAGACTGAAAACACGAACTATTTACTTAGCGGTTCAACGGACCTTTCATTGAGTGCGGTTGTACCAATCCGGGTGGGTTAAACCCTAATCACCTACCAAGTAAGGTGAGAAGGGAAGATACCTGCCTACAGTTTTAGGTACCGCCGTCAGCCTCCAAGGGTCGAGCGGTCACCCGTCTATCCACTGACAGCGCCCAGCTGTGCTACCGACCCATATAGTCCAAATCTTTATCTCGCGAATATCAAAAAGAGAGAACATTAATTCTCAAAAACATAGTTCGCATTGAAGAAGATGGCTTTCCCGACGGGCATACATCAGCACGCCAGAAAAAGGAGTACCCACTTTTTATATTCGCCCGCATAGTACCTACTCGGTATTAAAATCCCGACTTGGCAAACCGTATCCGCTGGACTCGCACACAGAGCATAAACAACGCGTAGAAGTACCGCGTGACACGACGACTTACTAGCGTTCCATACTGCACGGGACGCATATTTCCAAAGTCTAGTAGGCGAGTTGCTCTGATTGGTTGTTCTCAGTTTGGCGGGAAATTTAAATTTCGGAAGTATTTTCGAAATTAAAGTTTTTTTAGTTGGTAATAAAAAAGAACCATAACCTAATTTTAACACCCTAACATTGCTTAACAAAAAAAAACAATAAATATTAATTTCGGAAGTATTTTTGAAAATATTTTCGGACATAAAGTTTTTTTAGGTGGTTATGAAAAAATAACCATAACCTAATTTTAACACCATAACATTGTTGAACAAAAAAAAAGTAAAAACAAATATTGGCAAAAGGGACACGAATCCATGGTCGAGATCGAAAAAATAAAACCCTACACTATACCACTAAGCCATCAAAATATATAAACGACCAAACAATATCGGATTCAGTAGGTATATTGGTAATCTGTGCAGTTGGTTCTCTGGGAGTGCCGGAGGCGGAGCCAGACGAAATTTAAATTTCCCGCCAAACTGGCATCGACCAATCAGAGCAACTCGCCTACTAGACTTTGGATATATGCGCACGGGATCCCCCCCCCCCCCTCCCCTCCCCTCCCAGTAAACACCAACCAGTCGCAAAGAAGACACTGATTTGAGATGAAGTCGCCGTGTGGTAATTGTTCCAACACATTGGCGACTAAAATTCCGGTCACAAATGTTCCGGAACAACGACCGAACGGCGCCCGAACTATTGCTACCTTAAAATTTTGGTAGAAACGGCGAATGAAATGTTCTCACACAATGATCTTGGTGATCGTCCACCTAGTAAGGTAAGAAGGGAAGGGACCTACAGTATTAAGGCGAATCCGAACGAAAGGCTGACGTGGTTACCGGCCACTTACGATTTCTACGCGTTTTATGTTCTGTGTGCGTAACTCCGTACTTTATCACGGGCACCCCGACAGATATTGAGCACCGCGACCGCTCCCGGTATTTTTCCTGCTAAATAAATGAAAGCGTCCCGGATTCGGGACAGCGGCTAGACGGATGAGCTATCGTATAATTTACGACCGGCAAAAGTTTCCAAATTTTAATGTCCCAGATCGGGACGCATCTTGCCCGCCCCCTCCCCCTCCCCCTCCCTTCCCCCAAATCGTAAATCTGGAGGTTCGCGTGAAATAAAAGTTGTGAGTCCCCTTTTGGGGCAGTCCGAGGGATACGGGGAGTCCGAATCGGCTTTTCGGCCGAAAAGTCCTTTAGAATGTCGTCGAAAGCTTTAGTACATTCCGCGAAATAACGCAAAGAGGACTGGACATTGGGCTCGTATGCGATCTTCTGGCGCCTTTTCACGAAGTACTTAGGGAGTAGAGAGTTAAAAGTATATAGAAAGTAATGTTCAATGTATTGTTAGGGTTTGGTACCTCAAAAGAGGAAAACAACTAAGCGGCGGGTGGCCGAGTGGTTTGGGCATCGGCTTTTCATGCGAAAGGTCCGAGGTTCGAATCCAAAAATCGCAAACGGATCCCTAAATCGAAAAATGCTTTCCACAAACCCGCAATATTTTCCAAAGACCAATCCAACGACATCCCACACGATGGGGTAGACGTGAAAAAAAAATTCATCCCCATTTTACGTGTAGAGGATGAACAGATGACAGACAGACGAACAGACGGACAGACAGACGGACGGACATGGTGAAACTATAAGGGTTCCTTGTTGACTACGAAACCCTAAAAACACGCAATTGCAAAATTGTTGTTGTCTGGAAGAAATCTAATTCCGCACAACTTCCTAAAGAAAAATATCTAACTATCAACATATTTAAAATAAATGTTTTATTAAAAACATTTGTAAACTTTGATTTCAAAGTGAAACTCGTTTAATATAATTCCAATTTGCTTGCATTTGCGGCACCAACGTTGACCCATACGGTCACCACGGGCTGTCGTGCCAGCGCAGCGCTGGTCGTCGTTCGCGGCATAGCAGGATCAACATTTTAATAAAACGAGCCCTAGCCACGGCGGACATTCCAAGTTTATTAGAACCGCCTGGCTTATGTCGTGACGATGGAAAGCGGCCCGATGGCATGACGTTGACCCCGTGGAGCAAAGGGAGGGCGTTGGTGTGGGACGCAACGTGCGTGGACACCCTTGCCCCCACTCACATTGTCGGTTCCTCCATCTCTGCCGGGTCTGCTGCTCTCGGGGCCCAAAATTTGAAGAAGAGCAAATATTCTACGCTGTGTTGCTCCTTTGAGTTTTTAGCCTTCGCCGTGGAAACCCTTGGCGTGTGGTCGCCCGACGCAAAATGCTTTTCTGATCAGCTCGGAAAGTTGTTAATAGAAAAGTCGGGTGACCGCCGCGCCAAATCTTTTTTTCTCCAACGAATAGGGCTGGAGATTCAAAGGGGCAACGCGGCTAGTGTTTTGGGCACGGTGGGGGAGTCGGCGGAGATGGATGAATTTTTTTTTATTTAATAGGTGTTAATTTTAGTTTTAGTTTTTTTTTCATTGTTATTGTAATTTTCTAATAAGTGAATTTGTACATTGTAATAGATGAGTGGAGAAAAAGTAATTTTAGTTCTTAGGTTAAGACATTTAATATGTATTTTCAATATGAGATAGTTGACTGAAATAAAGAGATAAATTTATATCAATGTATTTTAGCGTTCAACCAACCGAGAAAAGCAAGCATGGACGAATCGGCGCTAAGTCGTCCATGAAAGCAAGCGACGAACTCGGCAAACAATGGCTTCATCGAACACATCCCGGCCATACTTTTTTTTATTGAAGACGCAACATGTGACACCGAACCACCCATAATGTGTCTAACGACGCCCATGGACATTCGGTCGTGTGATGAGGTTGCAAATGCCATGCCGGCCTCTTGCTCATGCCGGGGCTATTCTTTCTAGTACCAACCTCACACAGTAGGTAATACATATAAATTACTAAATTATCCTTCTTATTCCTTTAGTAGTAGATTTTTTAAAGCAAATCGAAAACCTAAACTTATTTTATTCTTTTTAGTACGTGGCTTAGTGGCTTAAATAAAAGCTTGTTTTTAAAACGTATTTTTTTAATATTATAATTTTATTTTGACATTAGCCGCGTAGACTGTGAACGAGTCCGTCTAAAACGAACTCGAGTGAGTTTGGTATTGCTACAAGTCGATTTAATTGATCAGGATGATCTCGGAGTAGCACAAGTTTT
This sequence comes from Nematopogon swammerdamellus, assembly GCA_946902875.1. Taxonomy (NCBI): domain Eukaryota; kingdom Metazoa; phylum Arthropoda; class Insecta; order Lepidoptera; family Adelidae; genus Nematopogon; species Nematopogon swammerdamellus. The sequence continues at coordinate 1,357,739 of OX336353.1, forward strand.
GTATTTGATAAGTTTACTGAAGTAAAGGTTATCGCAGCCGAAGTAAAATAATAATTTTATCATCGGTCCGAGAATCTTGCTCCATCGCGCTCGCTACTTCTGAATTCTTCGAATACTTTCCAGATTATTAAATAAACAGTGAATTCATCTCCGAACTTTGCGCGAAATCCTTTACCGACAATATCAAAATGCTCTAGTAAGGGTGGCATTGCCGGGGATTTAAATTTTATTTTATTTTCCAAGGACACAATATCTTTTAATCGAGACAGTCCTCTGCGCCGGGAACTTTATAAATGAGTTTGTTCGGAATAAAATTAGGAGTAAAATTTGCGGCCCAAAGTGTTCCGAGTTTTCAAAATTAAAGGGCGAACTTAGTTGCGGATCCGTAGACAAAAACTTCATCTCCCACAAAATTACTTGACTATAAATTAAAATTAAATTTGAGCGAAGATTTTGGAATAATTACAGTTTTGCTTTGAGGGAAACAGCTTCGCCACCATTTAAGTCCTGTGATGATTAATTTTATATTCGTAATATTTTATGCATTAGAAAAGTATTCAAGGAATATGAAAATATAATATTTCAAATTGCTTTTTGTTTTTGGAAAATTTTGTTTGCATTTTATTAGACTGAACTTTCAAACTTCCTTCTTAAAATACAAATAACAAAAATGAAAATATAAATAATAAAAGACCCGACTATGAAACACGAAGAAAACAACTTTAGTCGCGATCTCTGTTCATTTTAATTTAGCACTTTATAAAGTTCTCGGTGTTGTGTTGTGTGCGGAGTTCATTCACTCAGTGTTGTGGTGGTAGTTTTACGTTGGAATCCGAAACACGGCCAGCATCAACGGTCGACGAGTGATCCATTCGCAAGTTCTAACCGCATCCGGGTGTGCTTAACTTTCAAAAACGGCGGTTGATCCATCGCACCACCCTGAATCTGAATCTGAATCACTTGATGAGAACATTGATAAAATATTTTAAAATGAAGTAGAGTCCTTTGGGAAATAGAGGAAAAATGAACGAAAAATGTTCGCAGTTCCAGATGTCAAATCTCACGGAGTAGTTTGCATCAATGACGCTGACAAAACTGAGACACAGTATACGATTGGATTAGTGGTTTACGACATACTAAAAAAATATTTTTTTAAACAGCCAAAACTACGGAGATTCAGAAAAAAAACGGTCAAGTTTTTCAAGGTCAAGGGACTCATGCACTGATGGTTCCGTTCCGTTAGAGTTTTCACTATAATCACAACAAGTTTGACGCTTGTATATATTACAGTTTTTAACCCCCAACGTATTGTTTATTGCATAATTTTATCCACAGGTAGGTAGTCTGCGCTTGAACATGTCGAAAATTCCGCCAGTTCTAAATTCAATGCGAAGAAGAACTGACAAAAAAAACCTCAGGTGCACTCCGGGAGTGCCGGCAGAAGTGAAAACACCGTAACATTGCTTAAAAAAAAAAAAGTTTAAGTTTTAAGTTTATTTATAAAGAAGGTTTAAAAAAAATAAAAAAAAAATATGAAAAAAAAAAATTAAAAAAAATTTATGAAAAAAATTTTTTTTTTTTTTAAATTATGCAAAAAAAATTATAAAAAAAAATTCTGTAAAATTTAGTAGAACGGACAGACATGCATTTTATACGGAACCCTACATTAATTTTTCAGAACTTAGTAGAATGGACAGACATAAACGTGTTACGGAACCCTACTTTTATTATAAAATAACCGTCGGAGGACCTTGGTTGAAAATTGTAAAATTTAGTAGAACGGACAGACATGCATTTGTCACGGAAACCTTCATTCATTTTTAAATAAATGTTAAACTTAGTAGAACGGACAGACATGCATTTGTTACGGAACCCTACAATTCATTTTGCAGAACTTAGTAGAATGGACAGACATAAACGTGTTACGAAACGAAACCCTACAACCGAAACCGGTGCCGGCAGATCCCGTGCCAATCGTAACTTAACCCTTATTGCAATGACTTAAGGTTACATTTTAAATAATAATGTCGCTGTGGCGGTGTTACGAACAGAATTGATCCTGTGCCACTGTAACTTAACCCTTAATGCAATGACTTAAGGTTACATTTCGCTTTTCGAGACTGACGAGGACGCGATGACACGAGTTTAAATTTTTTTACCCAAGCGCCGCTAAAGAAGTTTTCACTTCAAAAATTCGCAAGTCTCAATGTTTTGTTAGTTAGTAATAAATAAGTATTTTAATAAAGTAACTTATAAATAATTAACCCATACTACCGCTCACATGAACATTAATATTTACAGCATAAACATGTGTCCCATTATCTACCCGTAGTTGCTTAGGTAGGTATCGTATCTTGTTTATTTGTAAAATTGTAACTCTTGTTTATTTTGGGTTTTGGGTTTATTTTACGTTAATTGCAGCATCGTGTGTAATTTGTTTTTGTTAGTATGTAGTATTATGAAAAAATAACATATATATATAATTTAGTAAAATTAAGCCATACGTTATATAAATAGTTTTTACTTTGTGGCAATATAGGTAGGCTTTAGATTAGTTACTACTATCAGGCCTCACGCACTCTATGTGCATGCGCGCGCTAACTACCTAACTACATACCGCGCGCCGGCGGTCTAATTCAGTGAAAATTCGTCAGCCGCGCGAAGCATACCTACACGCTCGCCCACGCAACTGCGCACAGCTGCAAAGCAATCATCCCTTTACACTCGATCGTTTAGGTACATTTTCGCACGCAGCGATTGGCGACGTGAAACAGTAGGCTATTAAAACCGAAGGTATGGAACTTTTTCTGTGGAGTGATTCCGAAGTTACGAAGTTCTGTTACGAAGTAACTATTAAGTAATCTGTGCTACTATTTCTTGTTTGTTATTTGTGTTGTCATGTTTAAAGCTGTAATCTTGTCCTTGAAATAAAATAAATAAAAAATAAATAAAAAATAAGAATGTTTCCACACTGTTAGCAAGCTATACTGTGGCAGAATGATGGGAGTTATCTGCTTCGCGTCGCCTCTGCGTATCGTAAATCATTCGCTCGATCGACAGCACAGTCGGCAACCGACTGCGCTCGCGGCGGGGCGTTCGTCAGCGGAGTCGGCAAAAAACCGCACTTTCCCCCACTCACCCCTCCCGCCCACTTCCCTAAACGCGCGTAGCGTAGCTGTAGGCGCCGTTGCGGTACTTTTGAATTGCGCGAGTGGAAATTCGGAACATTTTTCTCGATAAGTAGAGGTTTTTTTGTAAGTACGAAAATAATATTATTATAATATTTGAGCTATAATGATAATGGAATTATTAAATTATAAAACAACTACGGAGATGAAATTGTTTTAATATTTTAAATTGTAAGTTAGATTATAAGTACAGCATATTTTATATCAATAATTAATTATTAGGTAGTTTTAATTTCCATTTTAATTTGTAATTTGTTACAATTTGTCACTGTCACTCTTGCAAAAAACACAACTTGTTCTTTCTCGTTCGCTCTCCACACTAACGTTCGGCACTGGCGTGCGCTCAACACGCTTGTGAGACGCCTTGTGAAGCGGCTGTCATGTGAAAGGATCTCATAAGATCCTTTGATCGAGAACATACTTTTTCGGGAATTATGGGAAGGGTCAGTCTACAGATAGGATGTCGATGGAGAAAGCGATTTTTGGCACACAACAAGACACAAAGTGGCGTGAGAGCTTGTAGGCGAGTGATGCAGCCACAAGTGGCTCAGAAACTTCGCGCCATTATGTCGGAAGCGGAGTCTAGAATGTAATTGTACAGCGCTAACCCAGTCCTCTGAATGTTCCCAAAAATTTAGAAATTTTCATGATTTCGCTAGACACAAGTAGCAATGAAGCAGCCAATGGGAGCCACAAGTGGCGCGTTATGTAGCCACAAGTGGCTCAGAAATTTCGCGCCATTATGTCGGAAGGGGAGTCTAGAATGTAATTGTACAGAGCTAACCCAGTCCTCTGAATGTTCCCAAAAATTTAGAAATTTTCATGATTTCGCTAGACACAAGTAGCAATGAAGCAGCCAATGGGAGCCACAAGTGGCGCGGGTGCTTGTAGGCTCGTGGTGTAGCCACAAGTGGCTCAGAAACTTCGCGTCATTATGTCGGAAGAGGAATCTAGAATGTAATTGTACAGCGCTAACCCAGTCCTCTGAATGTTCCCAAAAATTTAGAAATTTTCATGATTTCGCTAGACACAAGTAGCAATGAAGCAGCCAATGGGAGCCACAAGTGGCGCGGGTGCTTGTAGGCGCGTGGTGTAGCCACAAGTGGCTCAGAAACTTCGCGCCATTATGTCGGAAGGGGAGTCTAGAATGTAATTGTACAGCGCTAACCCAATCCTCTGAATGTTCCCAAAAATTTCGAAATTTTCACCATTTCGCTAGACACAAGTAGCAATGAAGCAGCCAATGGCAGCCACAAGTGGCGTGAGTAGGCGCAAGTAGGCGAGTGGTGCAGCCACAAGTGGCTCAGAAACTCCGCGCCATTATGTCGGAAGGTGAGTCTAGAATGTAATTGTACAGCGCTAACCCAGTCCTCTGAATGTTCCCAAAAATTTAGAAATTTTCACGATTTCGCAAGACACAAGTAGCAATGAAGCAGCCAATGGCAGCCACAAGTGGCGTGAGTGCTTGTAGGCGCGTGGTGCAGCTACAAGTGGGTCAGAAAATTCGCGCCATTATGTCGGAAGGTGAGTCTAGAATGTAATTGTACAGCGCTAACCCAGTCCTCTGAATGTTCCCAAAAATTTAGAAATTTTCACGATTTCGCAAGACACAAGTAGCAATGAAGCAGCCAATGGCAGCCACAAGTGGCGTGAGTAGACGCAAGTAGGCGAGTGGTGCAGCCACAAGTGGCTCAGAAACTCCGCGCCATTATGTCGGAAGGGGAGTCGAGAATGTATTGTACAGCGCTAACCCAGTACTCTGAATGTTGCCAAAAATGTAGAAATTTTCATGATTTCGCTAGACACAAGTAGCAATGAAACAGCCAATGGCAGCCACAAGTGGAGTGAGTGCTTGTAGGCGGGTGATGCATCCACAAGTGGCTCAGAAACTCCGCGCCATTATGTCGGAAGGAAGTCGAAACCCAGTCCTCTGAATGTTCCCAAAAATTTAGAAATTTTCATGATTTCGCTAGACACAAGTAGCAATGAAGCAGCCAATCGCAGCCACAAGTGGAGTGAGTGCTTGTAGGCGGGTGGTGCAGCCACAAGTGGCTCAGAAACTCCGCGCCATTATGTCGGAAGGGGAGTCGAGAATGTATTGTACAGCGCTAACCCAATCCTCTGAATGTTCCCCAAAAATTTAGAAATTTTCATAATTTTGCTCGGTCGCTACGCAGCCCGGGTATAAAATGACCCGTCTCCGGCGGATAACTTATTTCACGTGAACGAAGGCGCCTCTCCGAAATCATATTTACGTGATCTATAAAGTAATATAACGGCGCCGGGAGCGAGCCCTGCGCACATAAACAGCTTTTCCGAATGGATATTTCGACGTGTTTTATCAAAATTTATGCTGATTTCGCTGCGCGCCGATAAAATTTAGAATCGTGCGATGCTTCGCCGTTGGAGGAATTTGAATGAAGTACGGAAGTGTTATAGTAAATTTAAGTGTTGTTTTGAATTTTCAATCAAATTTTATGTGTTCGGGATTCGATGGAACGACTTTCAATAGCCGCGGCCATTTCGGCTAAGGTCGCTTCTTGTTTGCTTGGATTTAGGAATCATTGTTTGTTTATTAATCGGGATCAAGAAAATTTAAGTTCATGATTACATGTTCGTTTTTTTTAAATTGAAATTGAATTGTTTTCTAACGACGCCCACGGACGTTTGGTCGTATGCGGGGGTTTCGAATGTCATGTAGGCCTGACAGGTGCCCATTCACGCCACTCTTGAAGGACCCAACGCTGTACTTGGGGGTAAAGAGGGCGTTCCGCAGATTCTACCGCTTCTATAGAGGAAATATCTTCAGAATCTACGTGGGGCACACTGAAATTTCCGGAATTAATAAGAATAAAATACTATTAAAGGTCAAAAATGAATTTATTGTTTCTCAAAATATTCTCCCTTTGCGTAAATGCACTTTTTCATACGATTAAACCAATTTTGAAAACTTTTGTGCCACTCCTCCGTGGTGACCTCAGAAACGTGTTTTTCATATTCTTCGACAGCCTCTTCTGGTGATGAAAATCGTTGACCGCGTAATTGGTTCTTAATTTTTGGGAACAGAAAAAAGTCACAAGGTGCCGTCATCTGTTACTATGTCCCACACCAAATTTGAGGCGCCTTTGTTGAATCTGGTAAGCATGGCATTGCACCAAGTGACGCGGTGCGTTTTTTGAGCCTCGGTCAAATTGTGTGGGATCCACCGCGAGCACAGCTTTCTCACACCCAAATGTTTGTGTAGGATTGATTGTATTTGACTCATGCCTATATCTAAGGATGCCCGAATCTCATGGTAGGTCACATGCCTGTCTGTTTCGATCATACGGCGCACAGCATCGATGTTTTTGTTGTTCACAGCGGTGAACGGGCGACCATCCCGAGATTCGTCACTGAGATTGACACGACCGCGCTTGAATTCTGCAAACCAGCAATAAATAGTCGTCTTGCATGGTGCTTCATCGCCAAAAGCAGATTGAAGCCGAGCGAGGCTCTGATGAGCTGTAAAATTACACTTAAAATCGTAGAAAATCATACCACGAAAATTTTCCCGGGTTAAATTTATGTTAATGTAGACACGCAATTTTTAAAATGGCGCCACAATGGAAAAACGATTGACAGTCAGATGAAACAAACTGCATTCTACAGCCAAAGAGTTCCATTTTCAAATGTTGTAATTACTTTTTAAATATTGTTTATGTAAGTGGCCAATTCCGGAAACTTTTAGTGTGCCCTATGTATTAGTCCGTACGCATCGTCGGTAAATAATTTAACTATCTAGCTAGCTAGCTGCCCAGTGCGCGTGGTGCTGAGGTGGAAAGCGGACGGCGGGATGGCGTCAAACAGCTCCTCCAAGTACTCCCCATGAAATAAGCACTAGACCACACTTGGAGGCGCTGACATACCATAACCGTCTGTAAATTCTGAGCATTGATAGCGAAATAGCTGCGAAAACCTTCGGCGAGTTGAACATGTAAGCGAGTGTGGTTTCAGATTGTCCAACATTACGAAAACCTGAAGAATCTATACAATAATCTTACGAAAGGAGTGGATATTTTCGATGTTTTTCATTATAAGTGTTAACAGAAGGCTGATGAAGAAGGATTTCACTGAGAAATACTAAACCAATTGCTTTTATTTTCAGGTCAGTACCAGCATGACTGCCTAATATACACCGCACGTGGTAAGTGTTTTTTTTTCTCTAAAAGTAAAATTATCTTCAATCTGGCTTTTTAAATTACCGTGGTTGTTAGGCATTATTTTTTTATAACAAAACAGCTTTACTCACGGTTGTTCCGAGCTATGTTGCTCGACGTTTCGGGCCAAGCTTATGGCCCATCCTCATGAGCACTCTGCCTGGTGTAGTTCTCTGCCAACCGTCGCACCAGGCAGAGTGCTCATGAGGATGGGCCATACGCTTGGCCCGAAAAGTCGAGCAACATAGCTCGGAACAACCGTGAGTAAAGCTGTTTTGGTATAAAAAAAATAATATATTCAATCTATTAAAACCTACAAGTAAAGAAAATATTTTTTTATTGTTTCTTACCTACGGATAGCATGGCAAGTGGCAAACAATTTTAAACATAATACAATTTGCAAAATAATATGATCAATTAAACAAACAACAATGCAGTATCATCAAAAGAATTGTCTACAGATTTAAATTATAATGAACTAACAGTGCCAGCGGCTCCTGTCGCGATAAATTCGGTGAAACTATATATGAGTCGGTTGAATGTTTTCAAGTAAATCACATGCACTCTCATCTACCCGAAGTGGTAGATTATTTCCGACTGTGTTCACATTTGACCGCACTGCCTAGCTCATATGAATGATGGCGTGATGCTATATAGCCTATTACCTGGCGGATATATGTCGCATTACATAGACATAATAAGTCATAATACGTAGACATAATAAGTATACATATAAGTCTTTGGATTATGAGTAAAGGAGTAAATTAGAAATGGTAGAGTAAATTTAGAATGGCATGCGTGTTTAGGTAGTGGCAAATATTTTTGTAAAGTAGACTAAGTGTTGAAAAAAATTACAGTGTAGTTCTTGCCTGTTCTGCCCTGTGATAATCGAACTGGCGAAATGTTGCAATGCAAATATGACAAATCTGAGCGCAGTGTACTGCCAAGAGATGACAAATAAACAATAAACCAGAAAACCCTTAATGGAAGGCAACCTGTAAAAAAAACTACAAAAAAAAAACAATAAACAGTTTGATTTAGATTTTGATTAAACATCAAACAACAACGTTTAAGCATTAGTTAAAACGAATTTACCTGTTTTATCAAACACCAAGCTTGCCACCTCATGAAATACAGTTAGGACCACACTAGAATACCGCATAGTGAATTGTATTGGATTTGGCTTTTCAATTGAAATGTCAGTCAGTCAGTCAGTCAGTCAGCGTGTAAGCGTCCACTGCTGGACATACGCCTCTCCAATTTTCCTCCAGTCCTCCCGGCCTTCAGCGGTACGGAACCACTGCTTTCCGCCGACGCACTTGATGTCGTCGTCCCACCTGGCGGGTGGTCTTCCCACACTCCGTTTTCCTGTCCACGGCCGCCAGTGTAGGACACGGTTACTCCAGCGGTCGTCGTCTCTTCGGCTGACGTGCCCAGCCCATTGCCACTTGAGCTTAGCCACCCGGTATCCAATATCGACTACTTTGGTGCGTCGGCGGATTGCCTCGTTACGCACCATATCACGTAGCGTTATTCCCAGCATGGCTCGCTCCATTGCTCGCTGGGCAACTTTCAACCTTTGGACAACACCGACCGTCAGCGTCCACGTTTCACACCCGTACGTCATAACCGGGAGGACACACTGGTCATATATACGGGTTTTTAAATTTTGCGGAAGATCAGACCTCAGGGCGAATTTTAACTTTCCGAAGGCAGCCCAACCCAGTTGAATTCGTCTCTCGACGTCCTTTAATTGAAATGTGGTCAGCATGAATGTGGTTAATTGATTTTGATTGTATGATTTTAGTTATGGATTACCAGTGGTTTCCAATTCGGGACTGTTGTGAATCGCAAAGACTTAAATGACGAAATTGATTAAACATTTGTCTATTGCCTGTGCCTTTGTATCCTGAAATAAGTAGATTGAAATGTATAAGCAAAATTTGCCTTGTTGTGTGTTTCTCAAACCTTCAAACAAGAATGTTCAAGTAGTCATGTAATAGTCTATTTTACTAGCAATGCACTTCTCCTGGCATGAGCATTGTTTCGTGAGGAGAGGTGAATTTACATACATTGGTCTGTAGACTGTACCATAGTGATTGCTCTGGGAAAACTATTGATGCCTATATAACGAAAATAGTATGCTATGATTAACAGCACTCCAATGACGAATAAACTCAAACGCATAATAATTAGGAACTACGGATACCGATTTTCAAAGCATTTTTTATCGTACCCGGCATGGTTGTGCTTGCCTTTGGTCGTATAGGCTACAATACATTTTCGGGAAAAACACGGTATTTTTCATAATCGTTTCAAGCGAACTTCGTTCAGCGCGGTTGTGCCAGTACCGATCCGGATACCAATCCGTATTACCTAGGTAAGGTAGGGGAAGGGAAGCTAAAGTCGGATCGCACACGGCTTATTGTCGCGCCCACGTCATTTCGTCTTAGCCAACGGCCCCGACGCGTTACGGTTGAGGCAAAGGACCCATTTTACAAGCCTTCGAACAGGAAGGTAGTGCCCTCAACGATACCTTGTTAGTTGAATCTGGGAGGGGCTGGCCTATTTTTAACATAATCCAGTTTTGACATATTCAATCAGGAGTAGAACGCAGAGATCTATGAAAATATTCCCTTTTGCAAGTTGGTGCAAGTCAACAGAGATCGAAGCCCCGACCGTTTGTTTACTAAGCAATTTGAGCTGTCTTAGCTATGTTGAGCTGCGGGAACGTACAAATTCCGCAGATATGCCCGTTACTAGGTTGGGTTGTTACCACCATACTGGATGGAGTTCAACCAGTGCAGCCAGCAATCCAAAGGGTACCTTTTCGAAGGTCGGAGCATGGGAATGCTGCATCTCTGAGCCACAGGCAATTTGTAGGATCACTCCGTCTGTTCTGTAGGATCACTCCGTCTGTTCTACAGATACTATCATGGACGCTGCTCGAAGGAACTTGCATTCCTTATTCCTTGTCATCCAACAACCGCAGTACTCGCAGATAAACTGAACACCCTTTTGTTGTTGACATTGGGCTTTTGAGGACCCATCGTTTCTCGAAATCGTTCCTCTGTCGTACCGCTTTACGGTGTGAAATTGTCTACCGGCGATTGCATTTCCCGATAATTTCAACCTGGGAGTTTCAAAAAGTCGTATTGACAAGCTGGATAGCGCTTCTATAGTCCACAAAACTGCTGGTATCGCTACTTACTGAGCGTAGTTTCGCGGGGTTATGTGAATTTGGCTGCTTCCGGTACCTCTGGTGAACCGTCACCCATACTAATTTTCATTAAAAAAATCCTCGGGTCACACTGACTCAGCACAAGGAATTGCATGAAATACACCAATAGGTTAGGTTTTCACATCTTTGAGGTACCTACTAAAAATGTGTTACAACTGACTAAACTTATTCTTACTCCATAGATATTTCTTTCAGATTTTTAAACCGAAGACGCTCTGGGGTCTAGAAAATCCAGAAGAAGAACCCAGGAGTAGAAATAGCCAGCGAGCCTTTGCCCACTGGAACAACAGAGTAGCAGCTTTTCCCTTGATCCCTTACTACAAAAGGAGTAAGGTCTGACCCACAGACCCAACCCTAAAAACGGCAACTTCCACTAAAAAGCCAAGTCTGTGCGGACCCCTGTCAAAGATTTATCAATGGACACATCGGTCGTACGTGCTCTGCGACCATTGTTACATGCCATCGACTATAGAGTCAAGGGATAGCTAAAGGGGTTTGGATCGTTATGGGCTGGATTTTTTTCTAATTTTTCTTTTTGTAAGTTTATGTCTATGCTTATGATTAAAATTGTGTACAGATGTGAATAGTACTGACATGGCACCTAGTTCACCAAGGTGTTTTGTGCTGACATCACGGATGTAGTAGGTGATGTAGCCAACCGTGTCAGTTTCCATAAAAAAATGCAATGTTTCTATTCTTACACTCAAAGTTTGTTGCACTTACACATTATTTTTATGATGACAATTATAAAAAAAAAACAACACACAACTTAAATCCTTAAAGTAAATGCAATTTTGTTCCGAAAATTTCCTGCAGTTCCGAAGTTTGTATTCAGAACACAGCTCATTTTACTCTAGAAAAAAGTACATCCTTTTGTCATTTTCAAATAATCCAACTTCTTGTCGGGCGTATAATAGCAAGACAAAAACATGTCAGCCACGAGAGCTCGACAGTGCTTTGCATCGGCTTTTGATCATTGAAGTCAAGCACACCGAAGGAAGTTGGATTTTGCGATGGGCAACCATCCGACTGATAGGTTAGCCGTGGTTTGGATTCCACAATAGGTCCACAATAACCTTACTTGGTGGTAGGGTCTCACATATATTCGCCGTGGTTTGGATTCCACAATAACCTTACTTGGTGGTAGGGTCCGCCGCACTGAACGAAGGACGGAAGAACATGTATGATAATAGTTCGTGTTTTCTGTCTTGTTTACTGTAGCCGGCACGACCAAAGGGAAGCACTGCCATGGCACCTAGTTTACCAAGAGGTGATGGACCGACATTACGATAGGTGATGTAGCCAAATATGTTAAGCGTCATAAAAAATATTAGCTCTTAGTTTTATTCAGATAACTAGATCCCAGAATTAAATTCTGACCTAATAGGGTTGCTAAATTTTGTTCTTTATTCTTTATTAACTGTATAAAATCAATTTTCTTTTATTTTATTATTGTTTTATTTTTTATTACTTAGAAAACTTAGACTTAACTTATATATAACATATACAATATACTTCGATACCTTTAATGTGGTTTTGTTATAACTGATTGCCCACTAGGGGTTTACATAAGAACGTGAGGTACAATGTACGTATTTAACGTGTGATTTTTTTTTTTTTGTAAATCCTGTTGGTTTTCCTATATTAAATAAATAAATAATAAAATGAATAACTGCCGATTCGCCCACTCCTCTATCGCGGTCGCCATCATTGTGGCTGTTGTATGCCCTCGTAGCTATAAACTCGCACTCAGGCTGAATTTTGAAAAGGCTTCACCTGTAAGAGACGTTCAAATCGTGTAAGGATCTTGCGTGAAAGCCTCAATAGCCGGTAATAGTTCGAAACGGTCGCTTTTTTTTACGGTCAAGGCTTTCATGCTTTCATGCTATGACTTAGGTACATGCTGAACTGTGTGTAATGGCGTATGTGTCTACCTATTGTCTCGGTTAAGGGCCGATTGCACACTTAACAATTAAGTTCACTTATGCTCTCTTAAAGACGCTTACCATAAAAGTCAGTTGCGCCGACGGCGAAGTTTGAATTAATATGTCATTAGAATCATAAGTTGGCTTACAATTTAGTCTGGGTGGTCGTCCATTTAACTTTCTAACATGCACTTAAGAAAAACCAAATTGACATCTACCATGCATTGCGAATGAAAGTCGTCAGTTGTCTGTTGAACAGTTTGTTTTATGAGCTTTATTACACCACAATGTAGTACTATCTCTATAGTAGTGTCTTCTGAACGCTGAAAGATACAGATGACACTAAATCATTGCTTATTTATTATAGAATGCTGCTAGAGCAAAAAGTGCGTTCTTTTTTCATCAGATCGTACAAATGTATGATTTGATGAAAAAAAGAACGCACTCTCAGACAATACTACCGTAGAGCATATTTTAAAGTCGAGTCATTTTGGTCTTGGTACAAGTCTTGGTTTGATTTATCGAGTTACGGATTTAAGCTGGCATTAGTTAAGGTTTTTTAGAGATTTTTTTTTTATACTAAGCGCGACATTTGGCGCCGAGTCACCCATAAGGTGTCTAGCGACGCCCATGGACATTCGGACGCAGGCGGGGGCTGCGAATGCCATGCCGGCCTGACAGGTGCCCATTCACGCCTCTCTTGAAGGACCCGAGACTATACTTGGGGGGAAATATGTCGGCAGGTAGAGCGTTCCAGAGTTTGCCGGTTCTGTGGAGAAAGGATCTGCAGAACCGATTTGTACGCATCCGCGGTAAGTCCAGCGTATAGGGATGCAATCCCTGCCCAGTGCGCGTTGTACGGAGGTGGAAAGGGGACGCCGTATATTTCAAAGTATGTTCTGTGCAATCGGCCCTAAGAATATGACCAAGTCTTTTTCAGTTCTCAATGACACCCCTCACTTTCTCTCTCTCTTTGTACACAACTAAGAAATACTGCAATACATACCGCTGATACATACTTATAAGAAAAAAAAAACCGTCAAGTGCGAGTGAGACTCGCGCGCCGAATTTTCCGTATTAATCAATTTATTATTCCGATTCGAAAATGTTCCTACGCAGTGAAAGTAGCTTTGTCTATTTTCATAAAATTACTTATTTGAAAGTGTTATAAAAACAATTAAAAGAATTGCATAAGAAAATAAAATAAAAACACTTTACCCTCCTGTTGGCTTCGCCGTAGTCGGGTAAAAATTAAATTTCCACATTCTGGGAAGGAATTGTGGAACTGTCTTCCGATGAGTGTGTTTCCATAATCCTTTAACCTGCCCCTGTACCGGCGTTACTCACTCGCCGATGTGAGTATGAGAAACGACCTCAATCAACCAATCAGAAGGCGTTCGGTGAGGCATCCGGGCCGGCTATTGGTTGAAAAATGCGAGTATTTGTGCGAGTTAGCGAGTGAGTTAACGCCGATAGACCCCCTGGGGTCTTCAAAAGTCATATCAATAGGCTTGACAGCCCAGCAACTGTTCGAAAATCTGCTGGCATGGCGCCTAACTTAGTGTGGTTTCGCGAGGAGATGTGAATGTGCTCTGTCGACTACACCCATTGAGCCCTCGGTACAGCAACCCATGTTGGTTTACATACAAACATTCAAATTAAAAATTTTAAATCGTGAAGCATCAAACGAGGATTTTAATAGTTATAGTAATGTATAGGTATAATTCGGTGTATTAATTTAATTTTGTGATTTTTTATCTGAATTACCCAATAAGAATAGCACTGAGGCATAATTTCATAAGCAATTATTCTCATAATAATTTCATGAAAGGGACCGATTGAGGGAGAAGCCAGTAATTACAGAGAATAATAAAACGAGGTTACATCGATTTATTGATCCGAACTTCAATAATTATTACGAGCAATGGGTTCGTGCATAATATTTTTTATAATAACTGTAGCGGAACTCTGACCTTGGTTGACTATTTTAAAGAGTAATAGAACATCTGTCATAGTTATATAAATAAAAATCTGACTTTCTCTATATCTAATTATCTTTTAATCTAGGTACATTATAATTTTTCATATTTATTCTTTTTTTTTCAGCATTTCATGACTAAAATATTCAGTGATGAAGGGAGTAAAGGTCTATGGGGTCAAGGTCATCGGGGTCAAGGTCATTGGTGTCAACGTATAACTGGGCAAACTTTCTTTTTCTATCATTTTTTTTTAATTTTATTTGATTTACGTTTTTTGTTTATAGACGTCCAGAGATACCAGCCTTTCGGCGTATAACTGGGCAATCTAGCCGCGATCTATAAACCTACATGTTATCTTTTCGATTAATTGTCTTATCCGAACAACAGATGATGGTATAACGGCCTTAGGCCGGTTCTTAGGCCAATAGTTGTCTGCTGGCCTCTACTGACAAAAGTTTTGTTGCAACTGGCCACTTTGTTCTGTCTCACTTTGCTTCCGCTTCGCGAGTTCTCTTTTCGACCCGTATTCTACATCGAACTGTGACATTAACGGTAACATTTTGTTTAAGAAAAAGCACGACCTGTGACACCGTCTCATCCAGCTATTCGTGTAGATGGCTAGCCTTGGACTCACTAGGGGACCAAATGTCGCGGGATATTTTTTTGTTTTTTTTTTTTTTTTATTGAAACTGACACGGTTGGCTACATCACCTACAACGTCCGTGATGTCAGCCCATAACACCGGGTGAACTAGGTGTCATGTCAGTGCTTCCCCCTTTGATCGTGCCGGCTACACTGAACTGGTCGGAAAACACAAACTATTTACATAGCCGTTTTGACCGACGTTTCATTCAGTGCGGTGGTACCAACCCGGGCGGGTTAAACCCTACCACCAAGTAAGATTAGGAGGGAAGGGACCTACAGTTTTACGAGGAATCCGAACCTCGGTCAGCCTCCAACGGTCAGCGGTCACCCATCCAAGTACTGACCGCACCCAGCGTTGCTTAACATTCAATAGCGACAGTTGCCTCTCTGCACCACTGAGCTAACGAGGCTGACCCTGAGGCTGATATTTCCCCTCGAGTTCTACGTTGTATGTTGCGGGGGACATGTTCTCTGTGCACACCGGTAGAGATGACCTCAACATGTTCCGCATCACGTAGTTAATGTAAAACTGTAGGTCTCTTCCATTCTTACCTTACTAGGTGTTAGGGTTTAGCTACCACCGCACTGAATGAAAAGTCGGTCGAAACGGCTATGTAAATAGTTGGCGTTTTCCGCCCAGTTCAGTATAGCCGGCACGACCGAAGGGAAGCACTGACATGGCACCTAGTTCACCAAGGTGTTATGGTCAGGCACCACGGATGTTGTAGTTTACATAAAAAATAAAAAAAAATCAAGCCTACTCATAATATTTGTGTGTGGAGATTCGATCACACGACGCGACAACGGTCGGCCAGTAATGGAACATTATGTTTTTTTAACAGGTCGGAATGAGAAAGATTAGATGAAGTAAGTCGGTATTGAAGAGCACGAAGCATTTCTTTCTGAATTATTTCAATCGAATTGGAGTATACTGCATAATGTGGGTTCCATACTGCGGACACGTATTCCAATCGCGATTGTACAAAAGCGTGATATAAGTTACGATTTTGACTTACGATTTTGACTTGAGATAGTGTCCGTGCTAAAGGGGGACAGGCTTTTTTTTTATTTTTTTTATGGAAACTGACACGGTTGGCTACATCACCTACAACGTCCGTGATGTCAGCCCATAACACCGGGTGAACTAGGTGCCATGTCAGTGCTTCCCCCTTTGATCGTGCCGGCTACACTTAACTGGTCGGAAAACACAAACTATTTACATAGCCGTTTGGACCATGTGTGGCTTGCCACCTCTCACCTTGGCGGGGTCCTTCCACTGAGTCGTGCAGCAGTTGGGTCTTTGTGTCTTACTTGCTGCTTGCTTACAGCGTGTGTGGTATGTATGTATGTATTTTGACTTTTGAAATTTTTTGGTTGACCGCAGAACGAAACCCAGCACTTCGTAGACCCTGGTAGGAATACGATCAACGTTTAGTTTGTCGTCTAATATGACACCTAGATCACGTATATTGTAAACTTTTTCTAAGACATACCCGCCGACACTGTATGCAGAATTTTGCTTAAGTTTTTTTTAAATTTATTTGTTTATTTAATTTTTTTTTTGTGCATGATTACTTCTGACACCTACATCCTACCCTTGCAGAATGGCTTTTTAATTTTCACCGCCTGAAATTATTTTATTCGGAACCATGTATTTTGATAGCTCTTGGTTGAATTTTTGAGCCATAGATCAGTTTTTGTAATAAACTGAAACACGAAACAATTGTCTATGTTGTTCTCAAGTTAATATTACATTTATGTTTCGAGTCTGTCGCCCGTTTATACGCAGATATTTAAGCTACGGGAATTTACGAAATATTTCAAAGCTCCTTAGAAAAGACAATTAAATTACATTCTTATTTCTCCACCGGCGAAATTAATTTCTTCATTCTATTTACAGGTCTTATCAAAGAGACGTATAAATCTCAAACGAAAGCATTTCTCATAGATATTTATTACTCCCAGCTCTCGGTATCTCAATGCCGTCGTCTTTTAAATCTTGCGAAGGCTGACGACAAGTTTCAGTCTTCTTTCCGCCTGTAACGTTCTCATCACGGAGGAGAGAGTGGAGAGGAACTGGTCGAATCGAACTGGGTAAGTCGCCACCAACTGGGGGCATGCGTCATCGAAGTAGGCGCGCGCGATCCAGCGCCCGAGGAGTTAAATGGTGCGTGATTGGTAAACTACGGACTCGCCTACGCGGCAACTCCCCGCACTGGTGACACTCATGTTTTAATAAGTAGCCACTTGCTTCTTCTTCTTGCATGCATAGCTATTTGTCGTGAATTATGTGTTATTGTCCTGTTCTTGATATATATACTTACATCATTTCATTATCAATTTATCATACTAACAATATAATATATCCTTCCTCCACAGAACCAGTAAACTCTGGAACGCTCTCCCCACATATTCCCCCCGCACCCCAAGTACAGTCTCGGGTCCATTAAAAAAGGCGCGAATGGGCACCTGTCAGGCCGGCGGCATGGCATTCGCAGCCCCCGCATGCGACCGAATGTCTCGAATGTGACCGCTCAAGCGGCGCTGCGAAGCTGGGGAGACGCCCACCGCGCGCCAGTCCACTAGAATGCTGTTTTGTCTTTTACCATATAAAATATTAACTTTAAAACAGTTTTCGCGTGTTTCACTTTCCTTACGGGTAAAGACTACACATTGACTACTTTTTTTATTTGTTTATTGAGCTTCGCATTCCGAATTTCTAGCAAGTTCTCTCTCCTCTATACTCCGTGGCTCTTATTCATAGTCAACTTCTGAGAGAGTTAAAGCGGGTAGTTTCACACTTGGAGTTTCGTTTTTATTAGGCTGCTCTACAGGAAGCTTTAGTTGTATAGTTTTAAACGTTGTAATAAAACGCTTGAATGCACCCCACTGTTCATCTCTGATGCACTTACGCGATATGAGGCGGTTTGAGCAATAAGACTCATATTATGTGCGAGTGTGATATTGTAGGTATGCATAATACATTTTTTTAATCAGAAAAACTCATTATCGTGCCACTCAGTATCGTGTGGGTTCGGTAGTTAAAAAGAATAACCCCATTGCATCTCTCGCCGTGCGTGTCGTAAAAAGCGACTAAGGGATAAGTACAAGATTCCGTGCCTAAGAGCGACGGATAAGCCACCTCTCAATTTGGCACCGCCCTTCCACCGAGTCGTGCAGCAGATGGGTCTTCGTGCCTCATTTGCTGCTTTATAGTTGTCTTGTCCTAATACTTTGCTAAATGTGATGGTCGGTGTTGTAGTGTAATATGTAAGAGTACTTGCAGCACAACACCGATTACTGTGCTTACCCCGATTACCGGATTGTCGAAGTTAGGAAACTTTAAAACAGTGTTACATTTGGGGCAGTGAACATACTAACCTTGCCTCCAAGAAATTGGGCATCCTTTGGCGCAGCAGGCGACTCTTCTCACGAGCCTCTTCCACCAAACTCCTTATGCTGTACAAAACGTAAGTTCGCCCGATGATTGAATACTGCAGTCATCTTTGGGAAGGATGCCACCTTTACTGGTTCGCGTCCCTGATCCCGCCGTCCGGGAATGGTGACCTCAAGCTCACGGAGGGACTTGATACAGGCGAACAATCGGTTCCCTTAGCCTATTTTATAGGTACTACGAGTACCATTGCCGATGCTCCAAGAAATTGACTTGCCTCATAACTCAGTGGTTGTGACTTTATTTCTTTCTCGATGTCCTATGCATCCCATTTCTCCTCTCATTTCAAATCATAGTACATTATGTAAATTAGTTTCGTGCATATTTAGTATGTTAATACGTTTAGGTTTTGAACACGTTGACCGAAGTTTGAACAGGTGTTAAGCTCTGACAGACAGGTGGACATGTGAAAGGGACTCGTATTTGAGTTTGACACTAATATTATTTCCTTTTTAAATGACCATACAATAGATTTTTCCAACGAATTTCACGTGTAACTGTGTAAGGTACAATGCGTTCATTGAAAATGAATTGACGAAAATAATGAACAATGACACTTTAGAATATGGCGAACAATACCCACTTGAAAGAATAAAGACGAACGAGCGAATGAACGCCGACAAATTACAGGTTTTTATTTTAAAGACTTCTTGTCGGCGGCTCCGTTCGATCGTACAACATTTTACATCTTGTACGTTGTTTTTTTATGTATTCCGGTATGGGTGCTGAGTCGGAGGGGCCAGAGCACATGCTCCGACCAGCCAATATCACCTCCGAGAAGGTAGGTGACTTCCCTAGATTGCTGGCTATACTGAACTAGAGGAGAACACAACAGAGGCTGCTATGCGGCTATCTTACATCCAGTACCGTGGTACCAATCCAGTCGGCTACAACTTGAGCCTACCACCTGCAAGGGAAGGGACCTACAGTTTTACACCGGTTCCAAACGGTGAAGCAGCAGGTGTAGGTATGCACATACATTTTTTCGTCAGAAAAAACTCATTGATACACGCCGACCGTATTCGAACCTAGGACCTCTCGCATAAGAAGCCGATGCCCAAACCACCCGCCGCTTAAAGCTGATCTGAGAAACTAGCATTTCTTATTCACTGCCATCCGTTTTATCTCCGCAAAACTCGTCGCGGAGAGATTCGACAACCTTTTGTTGATATTTTACTTTTGAGAATCGTCTCTTCTCAAAATCGTTCTTTTGTCACACCGCTAGGGTGTGGAAACGGCTTCCGGCGAGTGCGTTTCGCGAATACTTTAACTTCTTCAGTCGTCGTGTTAACAGGCTAGACAGCCTAACAGCAGTCCTCAAGTCTGCTGATATGGCTGGTATGGCTAACTGAGCGTGGTTTCGTTAAGAGAGGTGATTTTGGCTCTGTCGAATGCCCCATTGGTTTCTCGGCACAGCCACCGATGTTGATTTACATTAAAAACGCTAGGATATGGAACTGTCTTCCAGCGAGTGTGTTTCCCGAATTCTTTAACTTGGGGGTCTACCAAACATCATGTTAACAGGGTAGACAACCTAGCAGCAAACCAACCATAATGAATATCCATGGTAGACTAAAAGTATGTATAGCAACAAACAGTCTGCAAATCTGCTGACATGGTGCCCTCTGAGCGTGATTTCGGGAGGAGAGGTGAATTTGGCTGTGTCGACTGCAATTTTTTCCTCGGCACAGCTACCCATGCTGGTTTTCATAAATAAATTTCAATGGTAATCAAATAATATAACGGGATGGGCAGATATTATCATGCCATGATGATTCAGTCAGCCAATCAGCCAGCTTGTATGCGTCCACTGCCTGGATATACGCCTCTCCAATTGCCCCTCCAGTCCTCCCGGTCTTCAGCGTTTCGGAAACATTGTTTTCCGCCGACGTACTTGATGCCGTCGTCCCATTCCCACACTTCGTTTCCCTGCCCACCGCCGCCAAGGACACGGTTACTCCAACGGCCGTCGCTCTTCGGCTGACGTGCCCAGCCTACTGCCACTTGTGTGGTGCCTTAATGTGTACTTCAGATGTGCTTTAATGGTAAATAATATGAAGGTCAATTTGGCTTTAGATTTTTTTTTATAAAAAAAATGGCCGCTCCAAAAATGTACGGGACCATGCAATAATATTTTTAGAATTTGAAATAAAAATCAAAGAAAGTACATTATCTAATGCAGATCCCGAAAATATTCATACATTTTATTTAAATCCGCCTTTTCTCACTATCAGCAAAATAAAATCTATGTAATGAAGTTATTATTAAAAAAAAAAATTGCGTATAAAACTCTTCGTTACCATAAAAAACATTACATTGTCCGAACTAATTGAGCACTTATGGACACAATAGCGCGCAATAGCACCAGCATTTAGTGCTAGCGGACAAAATATTTTGTTTGTTCCGTGGAATTGTTCGAGTTTTGTTTGAAAATCGAATTTGTAAGCATTTATTCGTAACTAGCTCTTGCCCGCGGCTTCTCTCGCGTGAAATTCATTCTTAAAAAGATGAAAGTGAGTAGCCCACTACCGTACCTTTATTTCGGCGCGTGGAACTATTCGGTTTGCATGAGATCCACATCTTAGCGTAACCGGAACTGAATTGTATTTAGCCTATCCTGTGTCCCGTATATATAAGGTGTTTCGTTATTCATGTCGTTTCTTTCAGTGGGTTGTTCTGTAACCTAAACTGAGTAACTTTTATTGTACAGGTTTTGGAAATTGAAAAAAAAAATTCACTTTCTCCATACATTTAAGGGCAGATCTAACCTCCAAATGTATGGGGAAAGTGAATATTTTTTTTCCAATTTCCAAAAGCTATAGAACAAAAGTTACTCAGTTTAGGATACAGAACAACCCCCTGAAAGAAACGGCATGAATAACGAAACACCTTATATAGTTAAATGTTCTTGTACTAAGTTCCATCGAATTCAGATGATCGGTTTAAGAGTTATAGAGTAACATACATACATACAGAAAAGATTTCTAAAAATCGTCAATTTAGTTTTAGTGTCAGACATAGAGTCCACCTACGCAATGTCTCATAGAACAAAGTAACTTTCTCCATGACCATCCCTTACAGATTTATTATTAGTACCCATTCATGATTTCAAGACTCTAATTTCATTTTAGAGGAGGTCGTACCCCACTGCATCTATCCCCGTGCATGTCGTAAAAGGCACTAAGGGATAAGGACAAAATGACGTGCTAGAGTGCGACAGGATAGCCACCTCTCACCTTGGTACGGTCTTTCCACCGAGTCATGAAGCAGAGGCATCACGCCTTACTTGCTGCTTCGTAGTTATCTTGTCGTAATACTTTGCTAAACGTGGTGCTCGGTGTTGTGCTGTAGTTTACCAGATTATTTGCAGCACAACGCCGATTACTCTGCTTACCCCGATTGTCGGGTTACAGTGTGTGGTATGTATGTATGTATTTACAAAATTTTAAGTGTCATAGGTTTCAAACTTCGTTTGAAAGTTGCGTCCACGGCAACTCATCCTATGATTCACGTGTGAGCAGCTAAGCGCAAAATGTCGCATTTATAAGACCAAAGATTTAAATCGATAGATAGGGCATAGTCTAACATGGCGCACTACAGACAATGTCACCAGTGAAAGGGCCGCATGCGGCTACTTCGCATCAGACGCAGCGCCATGCGCGTGTTGAGAGGTCGTTTCACTGAACGGAACGCGCCGATGCGCGAGTGCAGAGCGTTAGCGTTTTGCTAACATGAGGCAGCTTTTGATGCGATTCTTGATGACTATTATAAGGATGGGAGTTAGATGAGCGCAAAAGCGTTACACATGATGGCCTACTGAAGAACGGCTCTTGCGTGACAGATGCAAATCTAGTGTAAGAGCTAATGTAGGTATATTTGAACCGCTTTGCATGTTTTTATAGAATAGAAACTCTTTATTGCACACAATGGAAAGAAGAACAGTACACGAGTAGAAGAAAAACAAATACAGGAGTGCGCAAAGGCGGAATTATCACTGCAAGTGATTTCATCCAGTCAAACTTTTATAATAAATCATTTCATCGTGCATGCAGTCACATACACCGTTATATCTAATCGGTGACGAACTCTTGAGGGCTTTGCCGCATCTATCGATCTTTGCATAAGACAATTTAAGCGTTAAACTCGAAATTTGAACTAAAAACCCGCTCCGCCGGCGGCGCGCTCAACTTTTCACTGCGGTCCAGTAGAGCGTACCTCGTCATGTTGGTAATTTCAATAAGAAAGTTTGCCGAGCTAGACGCGCCCCGGTGAGTGAGATGATCAAGAAAGTTTGGCAGCGCAGGTGTTTTGTACGATCCATCTGGGATCTGATGTTCCGCGAACGGACAACGTGTGGTGAGCGCTGGATCTGTTTTTATTAATTTACTAGCTTTTTCCCGCGGCTTCGCTCGCGTGAAATTCGTATTTAAAAGGAAGAAAGTAAGTAAACCCGCTACCGTACCTTTATTTCGGCGCGCGGAACAATTTGGTTTTGTATGAGACCCACATTAGCGTAATCGGAACAGAATTTTATTTAACCTTCCTGTGTCACGTATAGATCAATGTGCTTGTACTAAGTTTCGTCGAATTCGGATGATCGGTTTAAGAGTTATGGAGGAACATACATGCATACAGAAAATATTTCTAAAAGTAACCAATTTAGTTTTAATATAATACATAGAGTCTACAAACGCAGTGTCTCATAAAACAAAGTAACTTACTCCATGACCATCCCTTACAGATTTATTATTAATATATATATATAATATGATATGATATGATGATATGATGATATTGATTTCGATCAGGATAGCGCCATCTTTGCGATATTCCTTTCAACTAATACAATGGTTCGACTTCAAAAGACTCTCTTTGAGATTGCTCTGGGGATCGCAGCCAACGCTCCTAACTGGCTGCCCAGCCAAAGAGGAGCGTGGCAACTTCCGTTCGTACTTTCGTGACGTTTCACCTTTTTTGAGTCAGCCCCCCACTCACAAATGTGCGTTATAAAGTTTGAATTTAAAAAAAGCCGCCCTATACATTTTATTTAAATAAACGCTTTTCATAGAGTTTTTTGAAGTGGGGTTCATGGATCCCTTGAAGGTCCATGTCATGGGTGCTGGGGATCCACAGTCACAAGCTTCGCTCACAGAGGTCACCTACCTATTCTACAGTTAAGAAATGCCCCTTATGTTAAATGTATCCCTTACGGAACCCTAAAAATGAAAGCACGCAAAATGGGAAACCAATAAAATCTTTCGTAATACTTGACGAAAAGGAATTGCCGAGAAAACTTTATAAATTCTTGTTTTGTTACGTAATTGTATATCAAAAGGAAGACACGGCTCAGTGTTACGTTCGCTTGCTCCACACAAGAAGGTGTGTAAATATTTCGACTACTGAAATATATCGTGTCTTTATGTCTTTCTTTGTAAAATCATTGCATCCAGCTCGGCGCGCGTTTCTCAGACCAACTATTGAATTAGATTGACAAGCTTGTACATCTAAATAACTCTTCTAACAATTTACTATTTTCCAGTATATGTCAGTGGCAAACACTTTTGTAATTTTTTTTATTTTTTTATTGAAACCGTTTGACTACATCACCTACAACCTCCGTAATGTCAGCCCATAACACCGGGTGAATTTGGTGCCACATCAGTGCTTCTCTTCGGTTCTGCCGGCTACACTGAACTAGACGGAAAACACAAACTATTTACATAGGCGTTTCGACCGACCTTTTATTCAGTGCGGTGGTATCAACCTGGGCGGGTTAAACCCTACCTCCTAGTAATATAAGAAGGGAGTCACATCCCTTAGTCGCCTTTTACGACATACACTGAAAGAGATGCAGTGGGGCTATTCTTTTAAAGTACCGGCCCCGCACGGTACATGTGCAATGTACAATATAGACTAAGTGGATTTAATAAAAAAGTATCCAGCGAAGTGGGTCTAAGTGCAAATCAGCGCAATATACAACGTCGATGTCTCCTATTGCATCAGCCGATTTGGGCGCAAATTTGTCGCCATTGCTTGATGTTCTATGTTGTATGTGCCTTGTTAAACTAGCGACAAATAAACTCTCATTTCATTTCATATTATTTAATTTCAAGTTTCCTGCCAGTTCTTGTTCGCTGTGATAACCGAGCTGGAAAAATTATAAATGTTAAATGTTAAAATATGACGAATCCGAGTGTAGTGTAGTCTATGGATGATGAATAAATAAATGTAATGACCGATTATACCACTCTCCGCTGAAATATATCTGCCAGTTAACTCCAGTCAAAATTTACGAGAAAGTTTACTTTAACAGAAAAAAATAACTGGTGGACGAGACTTTAACAAGAGATGGTGAAAACGGTCATAAGTAACCATAAAATAGATGATGACCACAAAATAGTGTAGACGTGCAAAGGCGCATTTACCTTAAAGATATTTCTTCCAGACATATGGATGTTTTGGATTAAAATGTAGTGAAATAAGAGTATGTAGATAGTAACAAAAAAAAAAACAGTCGAATTGAGAAACTCCTCCTTTTTTTGAAGTCGGTTAAAAAGACTTGAGTGAGAAAACACTGGAAATAAAAATTATAATATATAAATATTAAAATATTAAAATATAAATACACCTACCCTAATTCTAACTAATAAGAGCAAAATCTATGACGACGCCCCGTTGTCGATTCTACATATGTTCGCTTATAAGTCGAGGACTACTCAATGAATTCCAGTTTTCACTGACGACGTTTTCTGGCAGATCATTACAGGATATCTTTCCGCGAAGCGAAGCCGCCGGAACAGCTATTAATTAAATACCTCTATTTCATTATAATTGTAATAAGTAGTGTTATTATGCAAACGAAAATATATTTCACTCTAAGTAGTACTTAAATAAAATTGCTCAACAATACGTAATACTTCTTGATACTGATAACATAATATACTTAGTGGTCGTGAGAAACATTTACTGGTAGGCGTAGAGTGCCCGGCACGTAACTTGGCCGCTGTGCGAGCGGGACAGCGTTATACCAACGATCGCATGCGTATAACGTCGTCCCTCTCGCACAGAGGCCAAGTTACGTGCCGCGCGGTATAACAATATGATTTTAGGAAGCTGCCATTTATCTCCGAATGTTAAAACAATCAAAGAAGACACAAAATAAAACCGTATCGTGAGACGGAACTCGTAAAACTTTCTTACTAGCAACAAGCTGATAACATAATAATATTCAGTAGACAAACACGCGATGTACTTACCTACATAGAAACATACTTACAGATTATCATTTTACTCTCATAAAAATGCTTTTCTCTATCTGTCTAAAATACTTTATCAAACTACAAAAAGTTACGAGAACAGTATCAACATTTTGTTCCGAAATGCTGCTATCGAATATAACTGTTCCCGCGTCCTCGCTTCGCGGTAAAATTTTTATGCTATATATATCTTTTATTTATATTCTATTTATTTATACGAGTAGCTTTTGCCCACGGCTTCGCTCGTGGTAGACTCGGGTTAAGAGCAAATCCGATTTAAATGCAGACATGAAAATAAACAATAGCTTCTCTTATATCTCTCTCTAGGTCTCTCCCTCCCTCCACTCTCTTCTCCCTCCCTACCTCCCCTCTCCCGCCCCTCCTTCCCCTCCGATTAACTTTAACCGTTTTATAATTTTAACTTACAAATAGTTGCCTTTGACATTAAGGTTTAAACGAATTTGAAAAAAAAAACAATTGAACTTACTTGATACTTGATATGAAATAATATTATTGAGCATTTATAATGAAAGAGTTAATTGTGAAATGCCTCTTGTACGCCGACGATCAAGCGATATTTGCGTCGTCGGTGGGCGTTTTGCAGGACTTGTTAACTGTTATCGTTGAAACATTTAAAAGGAAGGGAATGAAAGTGAATGTAAACAAAACGAAAACAATGATACTGGAGAGGAATTAAATAGTGTCCGAATGGGATGTAATGATTGGGGATGAGAGGTTGAAGCAAGTGAACGAATTCTTATATCTGGGAAATTTGTGGGTTTATATGTGGGATGGAAAATGTGAAGGGGATGTGGAAAAGACAGTGAAAGCAGGCAAACAAGTGAATCGGGCGTTGCACGTTATTATGAGCAGCTAAAGTACTAGAGCACGATTGGCTGTCCATGGGATAGTACTGGCCACTACACTTATGTACGGGAGTGAAAGTTGGGCATGGCAGGCGAAGCTTTAAAGCAGGAAAAATCCTCTGAAAATGCGCGTTGAGGAGTATGTGTGGAGTTACAGTGAAAGATAGATTGAGAAATAGTGTAGCACAAGAGCGCTGTGGTCTGAAAGAGGATATATAATGACAAGGATTAAGAAAGCAATGCTTCGGTGATTCGGTCATGTTTGAAGAATGGATGACAGGAGACTAACGAAAGGAATTTATGGAGCGCAAGTGAGTGGAAGAGTCGGGAATGCTCGCCCTAGACGCACGTATCAGATCGGGCATGCGCTCAAAAAGGGTCAAGTGCGTAGTACCCGTAACCGACGAGCATGTATGAAGAACATTAAGAGAGTGGAAGAGGCGGCAGAGCTGTCAGGATCGTTTGTGGCACATGTAGATCTATTATCTCTTCCTATCCTACTGGGAAACATACGGGAGGAAATGTCGCTATATATTTATAATAAATAAAACTCTTTTCGATTTTGACCATAGATAAATTACAAAATTTTTACACCATGATAACACTCTTAGAGATACGCTAAAATATTCTTTCGCAAGAACACCCATTAATGCACCACATATCCAGCGCTAAAATAAAGTTTTGTTAACCAAGAAATCTCGGCAAGAT
Source organism: Nematopogon swammerdamellus (assembly GCA_946902875.1). Taxonomy (NCBI): domain Eukaryota; kingdom Metazoa; phylum Arthropoda; class Insecta; order Lepidoptera; family Adelidae; genus Nematopogon; species Nematopogon swammerdamellus. The sequence goes on from OX336353.1 coordinate 1,385,197, forward strand.
TTCTTGGAGGGTGCGCCCAATTGAGATATTTTTCTCAGGCAGGTCTCATTTCACCTTAATAGGACCAGGCTTTTCAACTCTTCAGGACTCGTGTCACCTTAACTGTCTTATTACATGTCCATACATGCATACTCGTACCACAGCTCGTACGTCGATAACTGACTGATAATACTCCACTTGTAAATTATCACTTGTCGCCGGTCTGAGAAACATGCTACAGCGCCGGAGGGCCGTCACACGATGTGGCGTCTGCTAGTTTGCCTCGTCAGTCGCATGTGACTGAGCTCCCTGATGCTCACCAGAACTGACGCTCGCCAGACTTGTGCGTTCCAAATTTGAACTGATATTTACCGCGACAGCTCCGGGAAAGCGGCCATTTTGAATTTAATCTCGTTTGCGGGCTAGCGTTGATTACATTACCGGTAATGCGTTTGCAGATAATGTGAAAACGTGTTAACTAATATTATTTACGACTTTTACTAGAAAAATGAAAGACTTTGAATGCTGAAATGTATTGAAAACTCTGGCTGTATGAACTGGAAGACGGGATTTTGGGAAAAACATCCGCTGGACGTGCAAACAGATCGATCGATGCGAACGGTTCGGAATCGCGCACTGAGGTTTCCGCACCAAAAAAATATTGCGTTATCTCAACTCCCCTCTTCGCTCTCTCTCTTGTCATTCAGTTGATGGTGTTGTACAATAGTACCACTGATTAATGTACATAATAATATGTAAGTCTATTATATACATATATATGCGTATTAAAGTATTTATGTAGTATTCCTTTGTTAACCCCCGACGAAAAAACGGAGGGGTGTTATAAGTTTGACGTGTGTGTGTGTGTGTGTGTGTGTGTGTGTGTGTGTGTGTGTGTGTCTGTCTGTGGCATCGTAGCTCCCAAACGGGTGGACCGATTTGGATGCGGTTTTTTTTATTAGGAAGCTTGTTTAATCGGGATGGTTCTTAGCTATGTTTGTAATCAAGTAATAAAGTAATTAAGTAATAAAAAAAATAATTCTCTTAAAAAGTGGACCAATTTGCATACGGTTTTTTTTAAAAAGCTTGAAATAAAAGTTAAATTACAAATTTAAAAAACCCCCGACTCTTAAAAAGTCAAAAATAATTTCCGTTTACTTACTTAAAGGAGTCGGGGGACCGCTAAGTAAATTAAATATAAAGACTCAAGAGTTGCGCGGGAATTTACTTAGCGGTCCACCGACTCCTTTTAGTAAGTAAACGGAAATTATTTTTGACTTTTTAAGAGTCGGGGGTTTTTTAAATTTGTAATTTAACTTTTTAGTTTATCATATTGCATTACTGCTTAATACATTACCACAAACTATTCTTGTTCGCCTGCATATACTTCTCCCACATCCCAAAGGTTAGATTAGAATAGAATGCCTCACGACATTAAGCTCGCATATTGTGCCTAATTTGTATAAGATGTACTCTGTGGGGTCGGTACTAATTAAGAATAGTCCCACTGCATCTCTCCCCGTGCATGTCGTAAAAGGCGACTAAGCGATAAGGGCAAGATGCCGTGCATGAGGGCGACAGGCTAGACACCTCTTTACACCTAGTCATGCAGCAGGTGGGCCTTCGTGCCTTACTTGCTGACCTATATACCTGATAGTTACCTTGTACGAATACTTTGCTAAACGCGGTGGTGGTCGGTGTTGTGCTGTAATTTACCAGAGTACTTGCAGCACAACACCGATTACTCTGTTTAACCCAATTGTCGGGATACGGCGTGTGGTGCGATGCGGCGTATATTTTTTAAGATGGTGTTCAATAAAGAATATATATAATATACTATACATACATACATATACGTTGCACGCTTAGTAATACTTTTGTCAGCCTCGTTAGCTCAGTGGTGCAGACAGTCAACTGTCGCTATTGAATGTTAAGCAACGCTGGGTGCGGTCAGTACTTGGATGGGTGACCGCTGACCGTTGGAGGCTGACCGAGGTTCGGATTCCTCGTAAAAACTGTAGGTCCCTTCCCTCCTAATCTTACTTGGTGGTAGCGTTTAACCCGCCCGGGTTGGTACTACCGCACTGAATGAAACTTCGGTCTAAACGGCTATGTAAATAGTTTGTGTTTTCCGACCAGTTCAGTGTAGCCGGCACGATCAAAGGGGGAAGCACTGACATGGCACCTAGTTCACCCGGTGTTATGGGCTGACATCACGGACGTTGTAGGTGATGTAGTCAACCGTGTCAGTTTCCATAAAAAAAAATAATAATAATAATATAGGTGTTCAAAATTACCCCATACACCGTCAGCAACCAGCTGTAACATTTTGTATTTCCACCGACATATTTGTAGTATGCTTGGATGGAATTTGTAACAACATCCCCGCGATGACACACACTTTGATGTCGATAAGAGGTTTTCTGTGTTCAGCTCGCCCCACATATCGAATACTTCCGCCTGCTTATATGTGTATTGAAAGGCAAATAAACAATGCGATGTGTTTGGTTTAGCCGCCGCTACTGTTTCTGCGACGCTCTGACTTCTGAAAGAGTCGCTTTAAACATAAGCGATGTTTATAAATAAACCGAAAATAATACGAGATGTTTGATAGTTTTGTCAGCCTCGATAGTTAAGTGCGAACGGTCGACTGTCTTTCGTGATCATGGGCGCGGTCAAAACATGAATGTTGACTGTTCGACCATTGTTGTATACTCACCGTGGATTCTACGTAACACTGTAAGTAGCTTCCCTTCTTACCTTACTAGGTGGTAGGGTTTAACCCGCTCGGATTGATACCACCGCAATCAATGAGGGGTCGGACGAAACGGCTATGTAAATATATTCGGTTTTTATTTTTTTATTTTTTTTTTTACATTTGTTAGTACTATGCATGTACTCGCTTTTTATATTTTTTCATTAGAGAAAATGCAAAGTTGAAAATGAAGAGAAAAAATACGTCCCGACCATGAATCGAACCTGGAACTCCGGCTTGAGCTGCCAGCGCGTTAGCAATTCCGCTACCGGGCCGCCGAATTTCTTCAAATTTTCGAACCGATGCTTGCATTTTTCTAGTAGGTATGTCGCATATTCCTGCGTTCAGTCAACTTGCACGATTCAATATTGAACCTTATCCTGTCGTCACCAAAGTCGTATTTGGCATCGGACAATAGAAGTTGACTTGGGATTTTAATATATTATGTTTTTTATTTTTTTTTTATTTTAATAGGCTATGTAAATAGTTCGTGTTTTTGTCCAGTTCAGTGTGGCCGGCACGACTGAATGGAAGCACCGACATGGCACCAAGGTGATATGGTCTGGCATCACGGATACTGTAGTAGTACCTCGATTAACAATTGATAGATTGTTATTGATACATTTACAATATAAACACGTCAAAATAAATTTACAATAAAAACACGTCAACAAAAAAAATAGTTTCGAGTCATCCTAATAAATGAAGCGGAAAATCTCGACCTTTGCGGCTATGCGCCGCCGCCGTCTCGATTCTATTTACGCTTATAGCTCGACAACTACTCAATCGATTCGCATGGAGCTTTCACTGACGCATGCAGGCACATCTCAGGATGGCCCTAGGATATTGTTTCGCGAATCGAAGCCGCCGGAAACCCAACAAAGACAAAAGTATGATAAAATGTATGAAAGGACCACTTCTGAGATATACTCTACTCATGAAAAAAAGAATCATTAAAATGTGTTGAGAATTGGCGGAGAAATCGAGTAACATACAAAAAAACACATACAGACAATTTGAGAACCTCATCCTTTTTGGAAGTCGGTTGTAAATACGACACGCGGAGAAGATAATATTACGGAAAGTCGACTCTCCCTTTTTGGAATAATGAGAAGCACAATATGCCAACGCATCCGCCAAACCGGCCGTACTCTCGCGGAACACCCCTTTGTTGTCGACAGAAGAGTTCTTCGAACTGAACGATTCTCTAAATCTTGTGCCGCACTGCAAAGGTGTGGAACGGGCTTTCGGGGAATATTTTTCCCCACTCTTACAATTCACGGATCCTCAAATCGCGGGTTAACAGCCTTTCCCTAGCAACATTAGTCCGCCTCCAAGCCGGACTGGCACCTCCTCGGCGGTGAAATTGGATGCGCCTGAGGCTTTGTCCTCGGGCACAGCCACCCAGTTAGGATGCAATAAAAAAAACCATCCCCAGTGTTGAAAGAGGTTGCTTGTACTATCATCCATGATGTGAGAGGGATAATAGTAGACTGAGTAAATACAAGACAAGCCATCCCATTTTATAAAGTACTACCAGTATTATCGCCCCTAAACCAAACCTAGTGTTTTTTTATAAGTGTGTTCTATCGCTTATTCCATGGAGAGTGCTCGGAGGAGCGGTTTAACGCGATCCCGCCGTCCACCTCCGCACCACGCGCACCGGGCAGGGTATGCATCCCTACACGCTGGACTTACCGCGGTCGCGTACTAACCGGTTCTGCAGATCTTTCCTCTAAAGAACCGTTAAACTCTGGGACGCTCTCCTTGCCCATATATTTCCCTCCAAGTACAGTCTCGGGTCCTTCAAGAGGGGCGTGAATGGGCACCTTTCAGGCCGGCATGGCATTCGCAACACCCGCATACGGCCGAATGGCGTCGTTAGACACCTTATGGGTGGCTCAGCAGCCTCAGCGCCACATGTCGAGCTTTCTATAAAAACAATTTTACAAAAAACTAGCTTGGCTGGTCATGCCGAGGAACAATGGTGCAGCCGAAGGAGCCAGATTCACCTATCCACGCGAAATCACGCTCCGCGTGAGATGCCATGCCAGCAGATTTGCGGACTGTTGCTTGGCTGTATAGCCTATTGATACGACGTTTGAAGACCCCCAGGATAATGGATTCGTGAAACTCTAGGAGACAGCTCCACGCCCTACAGGTGCGACAAAGGAACTATTTTGAGAGACGATTGGATCGGGACGAAAAGCTCAATATCAACAACAAAAGGGTTGTGTGGTTTTTTTTTTTTTTATGGAAACTGACACGGTTGGCTACATCACCTACAACGTCCGTGATGTCAGCCCATAACACCGGGTTAACTTTGTGCCACGTCAGTGCTTCCCTTCAGTCGTGCCGGCTACACTGAACTGGACGGAAAACACAAACTATTTACATAGCCGTTTCGACCGATCTTTCATTCAGTGCGGTGGTACCAACCCGGGCGGGCTATACCCTACCACCTAGTAATATTAGAAGGGAGTCATATCCCTTAGTCGCCTTTTAAGACATACACGGGGAGAAATGCAGTGGGGCTATTCTTTTAAAGTACCGGCCCCACACGGTACAAAGTGGTTGGTGGTTGATCGAGGATCTATATATAATATATATGATGTGATCAAAATGACGAAGGATTCTATATGTTGATCTCTCAGAAGTAAAGTTAGCCTAACTAGAACAGTAAAGAGTAGATGAGCGAAGTTAAGAGTTGAATCGATCCTTCAAGTTCTGAGTTGTGAGTAATGCTACATCGTTACTTTGTTCCTTGACGGCCAAACAACTCAATGCAATAGAACTGTTGCTATTTGTCTTAACGTAGCCTTAACCTAGAACAGAGGTATATTCTGGTGATAATGCGTCGACAAAACAAAAACCCTCAAGAACATTTTGCCCCACTGCATCTCTCCCCGTGTATGTCGTAAAAGGCGACTAAGGGACATGACTCCCTTCTTATATTACTAGGTGGTAGGGTTTAACCCGCCCGGGTTGATACCACCGCACTGAATGAAAGGTCGGTCGAAACGTTTATGTAAATAGTTTGTTTTCCGTCCAGTTCAGTGTAGCCGGCACGACCGAAGTGAAGCACTGAAGTGGCACCAAGTTCAGCCGGTGTTATGGGCTGACATCACGGATGTTGTAGATGATGTAGCCAACCGTGTCAGTATTCATAAAAAAAAAAATCGGAATTTTTAAACCACTAACCAAAGTTGCCCTGATAACTTTAAGGCACTCTTGTTTTTTTTCTGAATTTTTCATTGTAGGTTTACTTTTAGAGATACAGGATGGGATTCAAATTTTTGGAAATTTCTCGAAGGTTTCATAGCAGTTTACATCTGTAGCCCTACGGATAGAAGACAGGCATATTATTATGATATTTTTATTTTGCGAGCAAGGTGTTATGTCAGTGCTTCCCTTCATTTCATGTCGGCTACACTGAACTGGACGGAAAACACGAACTATTTACATAGCCGTTTCGACCGACGTTTCATTCAGTGCGGTGGTAACAACCCGGGCGTGATAAACCCTACCACCTAGTAAGGTAAGAAGGGAAGGGACCTGCAGTTTAACGTGGAATCCGAACCACAGTCAGCCTCCAACGGTCAAACGGTCACCGATTCAAGTAGTGACCGCGCTCAGGGTTGCTTAACAATAGTCGACCGAGCGCCGAGCGCACCACTGAGCTATTGGCGTTGACGAGTATGTATCACTTATGTATCATGTCTTTATAATAAATTATATTGTAAAGGTTAAAAGGTATAAAATAATGTAAAGGTGGACTTTCGAGAAATGCGGCTTGCGGCTGCATCGTGTGGCTTGCGCGGCCGATATGGCTGTACTTTTTTATGCGAAGCACCACACATTGCGCGCGCCAGACTAACGCAGAGGTGCAGTCCGACGGCGCCCACGGGCATTCGGATATTGACGGTGCCTGCGAATACCATATCGATCGACTAGGTGCACCTTCACATTATGTTTGAAGGATCCCAGACTGTACATTGGAGGAACGGATGCAGGAGGGAGTGCATTCCACATGTTGCCAACCCTGTAAATAAAGGATTTACGATTTGTCATAAGTGGGGGATGAACATGAAATGTAATGAAGGGAGGCACTGACATGTACACTTAGTTCACCCGATGTTATGGGCTGACATCACGGATGTTGTAGGTGATGGAGCCATCAGTTTCCATAAAAAAAAATTAAAAAAAACATCGACATACTATGGGAATACGCGCATCGTCGCATGGCGCATCGCGCAACATCGCTCGGATAGAGTTCCATACACTCCCTAAGTTAAAAATGTAGCCGCATCGGCCGCGCAAGCCGCGATCGACGCAAGCCGCAAGCGCGCGAGCCGCTTTGCTCGGAGTTCCACCTTAATTTAGTATTTGTGCACACCACACTACTTACACCTACTTTTCAGGTGCTTGACAAATTGATGCCGTTTCTACCATCCTAACCGGATTCTTTACTTGCGAATAGTTGGGCATGGGAAGAGAGCGTCGGGTATCGGAAACAGATCTCACTCAATTTGGGGTCCATGAAGAGCTGTTTAACTTTATTTACTGGCTTTTGTCGGCAGTACGCAGTTGAGTGCGTTTTTATTTTGTATTGTTTTTATGAAAACTGACACGGTTGACATCATTCACTACATCTGTGATGTCAGCCCATAATACCTTGGTGAACTAGGTGCCAGTCAGTGCTTCCCTTCGGTCGTGTTTTCCGTCCAGTTCGGCTACACTAAACTGAACAGAAAACACGAACAATTTAAATAGCTGTTTCCACCCACAGACGTTTCATTCAGCGCGATTATACCACACCGGGCGGGTTCAACTCTATCCCCTGAGGTAAGAAGAGAAGGGACCTAAAGTCTTACGTGGGATTCGAACACGGTCAGCCTCCAACGGTCGAGCGGTCACTGACCGCGCCCAGGTTTTCTTATGAACCGACCGACAGTCGACCGACCGCAACCACTGAGCTACAGAGGCTGATATAGGCGTTGAAATCGCTTTCCCTTTATTGCAGCCTTGTGTAACTTTCCTTAGGTTATTCAGGATGTAATCGGTCATGATTTAATAAGGCAACGCAATTAGCTGCTCAACTGTTGAGCTCAAATTCGCGCAATTACACCGAAGCGAATGTCCGAAATCTATGCGGTTAAAAGAGTATAAAAATGTAAAAAAAAAAAATTTACAAATGCAACGCCTTTCCCCATATAGGTATATTTGAATTTCCACTATCAGATTTTTTTTGGTGTCGAGCCACCCATGACGTGTCTAACGACGCCCATGGACATTCGGTCATATGCGGGGATTGCGAATGACATGCTAGTCTGACAGGTCTATTCACGCCCCTATTGAAGGATCCGAGACTGTACTTGAGTGGAAACATATGGGCAGGGAGAGCGTTCCAGAGTTTAACGGTTCTGTAGAGGAAATATCTGCAGAAACGGTATGTATATTATCCCATATGTATATCCCGAAATGTATATTAATTAACTGGACCACCGGGCTATTTCAGATCACCCAAATAACAGATCATTTAAAAAAAAAACTAAAAACAAATCATTCCCAACGGTCTATATCGGTATGTACATTTCCACGACGCCGCGCGGCTCACAATGAAGTTCGCTTGCACAGACTCGAGAGCGTATGCTAATGAACCTGATTGTAGTGATAAATTATTAATAGCCAGTTCGGCTACTATAAATCTATAGCTCACACTATAGGATGATAATCTCAGATCACCCACCCAGGTTAACATAGAAGTACACTTCACACAAGGCACTTCTGATCAAAGCCAACCCCAAGGACCTACGTCGACGCGTATCCTCATTAAACAACTTACTCGTGTCGAAGAAGACCGCGAACGCATCTCAAAGAGGCCTCTTTGAAAAACTTCCGGGCTTGTACGTTCAGATTTTTACATAGATACATCTTTAGAACCCTCTCAAAGTTATAAATTGGCTTTTCGCTCTCTACACACTCCACAAGCCGTGGGGGACTTACAGAGATACAGTTCTATTGATGGATCTGCACTTTTGCATTAACGTACTACAACGGGTCCCGTCAATATTGCTTGCTAGGCCTCCATTGAGCGGGGTAGAGTAAAGAAATCTTGAATGGGACGAAATGGGATGGGGCATGGGACATTGGCGGATCTAGATTTCAGGCTTAGGGGGTAGAGTTTTGATTTCTGTCCCTGTCAGAAATCTGTTCCGCTATTTCTTGTTAAATACGTAATAAATATTGTGTTTATATCATACGTAAACCTATTCCAATGAAAGAACGTCGAATGAAAGGTCGGTTGAAACGGCTATGCAAATAGTTCGTGTTTTCTGTCCAGTTGAGTGTAGTCGGCACGACCGAAAGGAAGCACCGACGTGACACCTAGTTCACCAAGGTGTTATAGGCTGATATCACAGATGTATTAGGTGATGTAGCCAACCGTGTCAGTTTCCATAAATAAACCTTCAATCTCGTGGAAGGAATCAACTTCGAAATTCGAATGATAAAATGTGTACACGTATTATGCACCTATGGACCGATCGCGTATTGGCTGGCTCGAATATTGTTTGGGGCTCTTCTCAAAACATGTGTTCGTCTGCAAACGTATGAAATTCAAAATTAAATAGGACCGTACCTACTGCAGAATTCTGCCTTCGAAGTCACTCAAGAAGTGGGTCGGTTAAGTTCCTAAGCTCATTCAATAGATCCGCACCAGGAAAAGAAGAGGGGCGAAACCTGAGGGGGCGAAACGGGCTCAGGTGATTCATTGCTTTCTTTCAGTCTCCTTTATCTATTCACAGGTTGAGCTAATTAACGAGTCGGGGCGTCGTCGTCACAGCGCTGCTTCTCTGCGCTTTTTGTCAGAATTCTTTGGCCTCTGTTCTGCTCTCTAACGAGGGCATGCTCGGCATGTACGAACATGTTCTCGTTAGTAATGTAGAATTCTCGATAGACGAGGTATATTTTTCGACGATATCAGGAATCGGAAAGGGCTTAATGTTTGACAAAACTATAGCGATGACTGTTTTGGAAAAAAGTATAGCAAGAGCATTGTCCACGCATAGCAGTACCTGAGGTACCTTCTTTCAGTCTTGAATTTTATTTAGCGACGGTCCATTCGTCTCATTGGTGATTCTGTACTCACAAAAGACTTTCAACCTCCTAAAGCACAGACGCATCGTTGGATCATGGAGCTTGTTTAGTCGGTACTAGTACTACTATGGCCGCTCCTCTGACGAACTCGTTTCCTTCATCCCTCCTCCTCCTATTCGCCTTCGCCAAACCAGCCATACTCTCGCGGAACACCCCTTTGTAGTCGACAGAAGAGTTCTTCGAACTGCATGTTTCTCTAAAATTATTGTTCTTGTGTCGCACTACAAAGGTTTGGAATGGTCTTCCGAGGAATATCTTTGCCTATTCCTACAATTCACGCCTCTTCAAATCGCGAACAGCCTTTCCCTAGCGACATTAGTCCACCTTCAAGCCGTACTTACACCTCATCGGGGGTGATATTGGCTGCGCCTGAGGAACCGACCTCGAACACAGCCACCCAATTCAGCAGCAATAAAAAAAAATCTGCATATTAAAAATTCAGAAGGGTGATAAATTTGTTTTTTTTTATGTTCTCCGGTATGGGTGGCTGAGTAGGAGGGGCCAAAGCACATGCTCCGACCAGCCAATATCACCTCCGAGAAGGTAGGTGCCATACCGGAGACTTCCCTGGATTGCTAGCTATACTGGACTAGAGGAGAACACAACCGAGGCTGCTATGCGGCCATCTTACATCCAGTACGGTGGTACCAACGCAGTCGGCTACAAGCAGCAGGTGTAGGCAAAAATATTTAGATGAAACATATTGTCAGCTTCATTCCTCATCACATCACTCATCCATCACATAAAAACATCTTCAAACATTTTAGACGCTTTTAGAAGCTTAAACAATTTTTAAAACAGCTGTTAAAATTAACCACGGAAGGTTTGGACCCCTTTTGAGGACCCAAAAAAAAAATGGCTGGTTTGGACCCAATTACATTTTATTTTAAGGAAGGTTCTAGTACTTATATTCTATATATCTCGTACCTACCTATATCCTATAAGTGCTCGAAAACATTAACGATAAGGGCGAATGCATAAATAATATTTTACGAGGTGGAAATATTTAAAATGTTCTAAAATTATATAAAACTTGATACGGAGCTACGCAGAAACGTAATATTAATTAGTTACAAGAAACGAGTTTTGCGATGTTAATTTTATGTCACCGGCATAATTTGCTTTCCAGTTCCGCGATTAAATTGCGATAACAGATGGTTATTCGGCGACCTCAATGAAACTTCGAAATGTAAATTTTTGGTCTATCTGAGGGTCTTCTTTTGGGTTATTTACGTGTTTCTTGAATTTTAATGTAATGGATAATATATAGGTATCATCTCAAAGTCAAGATTTTGTGACGTGATGACGTCACGTCTTATAAATTGATGAACACCGGCTGCACACACGAAAAAGTGTCACGTTCCATCTGAACCTGTGTGTGCAAGCGAGAGCAAACAAGCGATAGAAAGGCATATAAGGAGAGTAGGAAATACAAACTATATTTGTCCGTCTTTTGCGAGCCTCAAACCCGCGGTCCCTGCCATCACTATTGTGTGACCGACCAGACGTCTTAACCACCCGGCTAAATTCGTCAGGTACTAGCGAAGCGAATTTGGTCACCAGTTGGTGAAGATTTTCATGGCGTTGAGTCTTTTGGAGCGACATCAAGCGTCAATATAGTAAATTAAATACTTCAGTGATAGTTTACTTGAAGGTGTTGCAACGTTGTAGTATGCGCTTTGATATGTAGTATGTAGATGACGAAAATTAAAAGTTTATATTGATAATTAATATTATTAGTTTTTTAAAGTGCTCACATTTGCGATTTAAGAATTAAACTTCTAAGCACGATAAAGTATTATAAACTGATTTTGTATCTGACTTCGCACTTTATATACTTTATGACGTCATCACGTAAAACTATCGTCCGTAAACCAACTTTACAGACAACCAATTTTTTGTGATGACATAGAGGATTTGAACAGTAAATTTTTAGGACGAAAATATAAAACATATTACAGGTATTTATGTGCTAATATTAATATCGGTGCATATTTTGCGATGATAAAACACATAAACAGATAGGTAGGTACATTTATTTTTATGGATGCTGACACGGTTAGCTACATCACCTTTAACATCCGTGATGTAAGCCCACACTACCTTGGTGAACTAGGTGCCATGTCCGGACTTCCCTTCGGTCGTGTCGGCCACACTGAAGTGAATGGAAAGCACGAACTATTTACATAACCGTTTCGAACGCCTTTTTCATTCAGTGCAGTGGTACCACCCCGGGCTGGTTAAACCCTACCACCTAGAGGGAAGGGACCTACATACAGTTTTACGTGGAATCTATCTTTATTTTGTAGGCACCTATGTACCTACTGTAAATTATTTTGGAACCAAACTCACACATAATATTTGTATGGGAGTTTGGTTACACTGGCATTCATGCTATGGCAAAATGCTACTTCTGTTCGCTTTTTAGGGTTCCGTTTCCGTGCGGAACCCTATTATTAGGCCTACGCCGTTTGTCTGTCCGTCCGCCTGTCCTACATTTAAAAGACTGTATCTTTTTAACCATAATAGACAGCTCGTTCAGAGATTATGTGTTACTAGATTTTGCCCGCGTCTTCGCTCGCTTGAAATTCGTATGCTCCACGCGCCGTCCCGCGCCGCTCCGCGCCGCACCGCACCGCGCCGTCCCGCGCCGTCCCGCGCCGCCCCGCGTTGCCCCGCGCCGCTCCGCGCCGCTCCGCGCCGCCCCGCGGTGCCCCCCTCCGCCCCGCGCCTTTCCGTATAACGCCACCAAAACTTGTAGACCAATGGCATTAGTGTTAGTTATAATATGTACAAGTGTACGCGCTGAGTGCATCTATTATTGTGCTGAGCACCGCAGTGGCGTTCACGCACACTAACTCACTAACTAACACTAATGCCATTGGTCTAAAAGTTTTGGTAGGGTAGTGCTGGCCATATTTGTTTTCTGCAAATAAAAAAAAACAGAATTCGAAAGTAATACTGGCCATATTTATTTTCTGCAAATTAAAAATAAAGAACAGAATTCGAAATTGAAGTTTTTATGTGACGTTGATAGGCTTTGAAAGATGGAGGGATTTTTTCCGACTTACTTGATATTTATCGTTATATTTTGACCAATTTACACAATGTCTTTATCAATTAAAACCTATGTGTTATTCTCATGTATAAGCTATATTACTGTAAAGTCTCATTAAAATCCGTTCAGTAGTTTTTGCGTGAAAGAGGAACAAAGATCCATCCATACATATCCATACTTACATCCATCCATCCTCATAAACTTTCGCGTTTATGATATTAGTAGGATAGGACTGTGGCAGACTATATCATAAAAAATTATAAAAATAACCGTAAAAATTTAGGGCTGCCCCAATACAAGAATGTTTTTTCTCTATCGTAATAGCGTTAAAACAATATAAAAGCGTTAAACTTGGTGTGAATATACAATCTCTAAAGTAAAACAACAAATAAAAACCGGCCAATTACGCGGTCGCACGGAACCCTCGACGCGCGAATGCGACTCGCACTTGTCCGGTTTTTATGTGCCGCGCTGTGAGCCGTGTTCCACAGCACGAGTTCTCATTACGGAGCACAATGTATTTTTCAATAATACCAAAATATCGGAATATAAAATATGCAACACAATCCTACATAAACATCGGTATCGGAGCGCCTTACTGTTTACACGCTCGGGGTCGCCACCCACACACTCGACTGTGGAAACGTAGAGGGAGCACTTTTATTTAAATAATAGCACATATTCTGTGAAAATTTCAACGGGCTACCTTTTACGGTTCAAGAGATACAGCCCTCGGACAGACGGACGGACAGACAGACAGACGGCGTAGGCTAAGTAATAGGGTCTCGTACCGGATACGGAACCCTAAACAATTCCGAAGCCGATTTAAGGCGTAAGCTTAACCCGACAATCGGGGTAAACAGAGTAGTCGATGTTGTGCTTCAAGCACTCTTGTAAATTACAGCACAACAACGACCACCACATTTAACAAAGTAGGTATTAGGACAAGATAATTAATAATTTTTAGTCTTAGTTTATTATCATACTAGCTTTTGCCTGCAGCTTTGCTCGCGTAAATCCGTAGCAAGTACGTTTTTTTTAATTTTATTTATTAAGGTGAAAATACAAAGACATGTAGTACATAGATTATAAAAAAAGAGAAACAAAAAGTATACATATAATATAACATGTCCCCACTACGCCTCCCTGTGGAACACATTAACATGATAAAGTCAAGCAGAAATAAAAGTCATTACAAACCAAAAAATTAATAAAGACAGTTGCGAAAAAGAGAAACAAAAAGAAAAGAAAAAAATGCATAGTCGATAGTTGTGAGAGGTGATGATAGAATAGACGAGAGGGTATGCAATATACGTAATATGTGATGACGTGAGTATGAAAGAAGGCCGCGCTGGGTTCCTGCGTTACCTTTATTTCGGCGCGCGGAACAATTCGGTTTGTATGAGAGCCACATCTTAGCTTAACCGGAACTGAATTTTATTTAGCCTATCCTGTGTCACGCATAGTTATATGTGCTTGTATTAAGTTCCATTGAATTCGGATGATCGGTTTATGAGTTATCGAGGAACATTACACATTTACAGAAAATATTTCTAAAAATCTTCAATTAGTTGTAGTATAATACGTAGAGTCTACAAACTAAGCAGGTATCTTATAAAACAAAGTAACTTACTCCATGACCATATTTGTATTGATTAGCTAGAAGTGGCTAGAAGTATGAAATTACATTATCTGGATCATAAACACAAAATTGATATTTCACCATTGAACACGAAAACAGAATGTGCTTCATCTACGTTCTATAATGATCTTGCGACATCAGCAGTAGAGTAGCCGAGAGCGCTCCGCTCGACTATAGATCTCAACTCGGCCGCATAATAGAAGTCACCGAAGGCACATTTGAATTTTAATGAGTGTCTGATAGAAAGCCTATACTACTATAAGGGCTCGACGGTGACGTTGGGACGTATAGTCTGAAATAGGTAGCCGGGTCGAAGGGGTCACGGCAATCAATTCTTTTTGACTAAACCTTTAAGGTACCAAAAATCGGTGTCTTCCGACTGATGTTTCTCGTAAACCACTGCTATGTCTGGGTTTTAAGCTGTTAATACTCGTGATTTTAAAAGTAAACTTTTCCATTAAATTTTATGTATTTTCAATGAGTTCATACGATATGTTTTGATTTATTTTTTCTTATATTCGGCCGTTACCATTTACTTTTCTAAATTCTATTTGCGATTTACGTCAACAAAATAAACTTGTCGACATCTACAGTCTATGGGAGTGCGCAAACATGGGGATTTTTTTTATTGAACGTGCGACCATGTTGCGCCGAGCCACCCTTAAGGTGTTTAAAGACGCCCATGATCATTCGGTCGTATGTGGGGGTTGCGAATACCATGCCGACCTGACAGGTACCTATTCACCTATAGACCAATTCACGCCCCTCCTGAAGGACCCAAGACTGTACTTGGGGGGAAATATATCGGCATGGAGAGCGTTCCGGGGTTTACCGGTTCTATTGAGGAAAGATCTGCAGAATCGGTTAGTACGCAACCGCGGTAAGTCCAGCGTGCAGGCGTGCAAACACTGTCCCGGTGCGCGTGGTGCGGAGGTGGAAAGGGGACGGCGGCATCGCTTTGGACAGCTCCTCCGAGCACTCCCCATGGAATAAGCGATGTATCTGTGTTAATGTCAATTTTGCCCATTTTAATGAAACGAATGACACTACGCGTGATCCCACACCAGCCATCCTTTGATCTGCCGCTAACCACTTCTACAGAAACGACAACCAACATAGCAGTACTGAGTCCTTGCACACAAGGATCACTATTGTTCACGGATTTATCTATTGGTATAACGGCACAGATTAGAAACCTCATCTACTGATGCCTTCTTCATCTCATGTCATAAGATGTCTTCATCATTGTTTGTGCCTTCAAGGCCGTCCATCAGGAGTAGCGTTATTATTATGTACTTTGGCAGGAATCTGTGGAAAAGTAAATGTGTTATTGTGCAGAAAGGAACAAATAGCCCGCCTGTTTATGTCGGGTATGTAATGTTATCGTTGTAGGAGAGCGTCGACAGGCAAGCAACCGCTTCGAAGCAATTTAGGCCTAATGGCACATTCAGATTTCCAACTCGGCTTGTGCCTCCACAAAATGCGAACTGGAGCATTTCGCATCTGGGCTCCGCGATGTCCCTGAATATTCGCCATTCTTGTCCCATTATTACGTAGGTCCTGATTTATCGCTGGTCCGGCCGTGTTGGGGCGGTCCTCGCTGGGCTCGGCCGCTGCTTTATTTACTTCTTGAATATTTTATTTGGCTACGGAACCCTTCTTCGGCGTGAAATCGCGCCGATTTGTCACCGGGCCTACAGTAAATTTCGGAACGGATTAGTCGCGTAAATTTCGCTTAGAATTTGTGAGCCCAAGTCTAGGGCCCGGGTAAGATTTGTTAAGAGGCCACTTAATCTCTCTAGAAGCGCAACTGGGCCCTTCGAAAAAAAAGTCCGTGAAATTAGATACGGGGAACTGAAATGTAGTCTCTGAAAAAGGTCAAGGTCTTCTCGTGAACGTGAAATATATAAATGGAATAGTTATCTTGTAGGCAGTCTTAATTTTATTGTTAAATTGCAGAATTTTGTGAAAGTACTACATGTTTTGTCCTCGAATGAAACGGATATGAAAACAGACCGTGTTTTTCATCCAGTTCAATTTAGCCGAAACTTTATGAAGCACTGACATAACCTAGTTCGGCAGAAACGAGGACATCAGATGTAATAGTAGATGCTGTAGTTTCACAGTACAGAACAAGCTGTAGCCAACCATGTCAGATTCCATAAAAAACTCTAGAATATTCTTCTCTTCAACATTTCGTTCTTCCTATAATCAATACCTTGCGCCATCTATCTGCAGTTAATTGGTGCAGCATCTAATGAAGCCAGGCAGCGTGACGATCCGAGTCAATTAGCCGTAGTTTTTCTAGTCTGAAGCCCCGGGCTGCAAAGTATCCGACGTCTACATTAACAGGTCTCAGAACTGCCGCAAAATGTTACACTTTCAAAGGATAGATAAACCTTTTCTTGAAAACCGTGATAGTTTTTCTGCACCATACTAGATGTACAAACCTTGAACAAATTTCGATTTCAGCCAGTACCACTGCGATAACCCACACCTTGGATTACATGTCCAAGCTATTCAGGCATCTGATATGGCTTCCGAAATTCGACTTCACAATCTTTACTGTCCTAACCGATGCTCAGTGTGTTTGCTAAATATACATATGGACATAAGAATAGAACCTAGGTTCACACCTGTCCAGATTTACTAAAACACTAAAATTAAATGTAATTCGGTTGAAATTTTCCAGCTAGTTTGTTATAGCTGACCCGACCTAAGGTAAGTACTCACTAAGTAACTTATGATATAACTGACATGAATGGGATGACATCACTCACAGGTGTAGCAAGTGATGTAGCTAACCACACATTTTCCGTAAAAAGAAGTATGAATGCCGAGCGGGGTCCGGAACTCAAAATCAGCGTTAGTTCGAGAAAAAAAAAAATCCGCCTAGAAAAATTCTCGCGGTCGCAGTACAGACGTTTACTTACACATCAAAAACACCTTCTTAAATACTTCTCTATGTCCTTGCCTTTTCAGTCACGCGTATTATTCTGGTTAGACAGTGTTGTTTGTGTCAAACTTTTGATAATCGATACTGCTTCACAACCAGCCCGTTATACTGTTCCGAATACCTACTCCATTTCCCTGCCCATTAACATGCTTTCAGTCATCAATTCTATATATTTCTTTCATTTCTTTTTTTTACTGCGTATTTTCCTCTGTTCCTTAATGTCGGTTGGGATATACCTTGGCATTAACCTGACGTTTATATAGTCAATGAACCAATACTGTGACTATAATGTTGCGATTCCTCGCTATAACTATATTCTGTTGCTCGTATCATATTGTGTTGTATTGTTTATTGATCATTCATATGGCAGTTAGACTGCGCTCGAACTTGTCACAATTTGTTCTATCCGGTTTGATTACACCCACGAAGAAGAAGCGACAAGAAACTTTGACAAGAAATATCAGTTCATTGAGCTGTCTTTCTATTATGATTATTATATTATTTTTAATAGGCTTTCGGCCTTTAGTTGATGCGCTTATATCATAACACTTATTTAGTTATTTTTTTTTATATTAACTTTTATATGTTTTATATGACCGTCGTCGGCTGTCCAGTTTGTTTTTGAAAGTATTTACGGAGACTGCATTAACAACTTTACTGGGTAGACTATGGATATTTTATCTTTTCACGTCGACTGCTGGGTTTTGAGATCTACTGTCCTCGGTGAATTAAGTTTTACTGCACCCGAACTGGGCAGTTGTGCTCGAGGTTGGAGCCTTAGGCGCAGCCAATTTTACCCCCGAGGAGGTGCCAGTAAGGCTTTTAGGTGAATTAAACTACCTGAGGAAAAGTTGGTAACCCGCGATTCGAAGATCCGTGGACTATAAGTAGGGAAAGATATTCCCCGGAAGCCCATTCCATATCTTTTCAGCGCGACACAAGAACGATTTACATGATACTGGAGAATATAGTGAAGTCTGTAGAAGTGTACGTCTTTATCTTCCATCACGTCACCACAGCTATTCCAATAATGAACACAATATTGATGGATATAGTTTCCGTGGCGGAGGTCCATCTAGTCTGTTAGAACAGGGCTGCAGGAGCCATTAATTGTCTCAATTAATTTATCTCGCTCGAGGCGTGACTTATTGCCAATTACTAGTTGAGAGAGAGAGCGGGAGAGGCTGCTATGAGCCGCGGAGAAGAATTGCCAGCGAAGATAATTGGAAGGAGGAATGCTACCGCGGACATGAGCCGGAGAAAATTTTTATGGCAAATAAATTAGAGTCTCGTACGTGGATGAATAGTAAGTAGATGAAACCTGCATTGGACATTGCGGCTTCTTCATTTCTATTGTTATTCTTCATTCTATTGTTATACCAAGAGTGTTCTGGAGATTTTTATTAAGAAACCAGCATTAGCTGTTGTAATATTTCTTTTCAGTAACCTGGTTCAATAGGTACGTCACTCCTCTTCTTCTCTAGCGTGGCGCTCGCTAATCCAGGTGGGTGGTTTTTTCACTTTACTTGTTGAAATATCTATGTTGTAGGTACATATTTTTTGATGAAATAGATTTTACAAAGTTTGAATAACTCCTGAGCGCAAATCTAATTTCAAAGTTTGCGGCGCTACAGCTCGGCCAGTCTTAAACTATTTATTTTTCCTGTCTTTGTATTGCCCAGTTCACTCAGAAAGGCTTACACTTAGTCGAATACATTATTTATTTCGAATGCCTGACTTTCAATTTCGTTTCAAAAATACACAACCGCATAGAGTGTTGCCAAATCACCTTGCCCCGTCCCATCATCGTCTATAACATTACCCCACCGTGAATGTGGATACACCGCGATAACATACGCGGAGTCCATGGGCGCGACGTTGGCAAGTAATAGGCACACGCCATCAATATAAGTCACGCCCTCGAGCCTGCGAAGGTCGTCGCTTACATGAGCCGACGATTTCCGAAGGCGATTTTTATTTTCGGTAATATTTCTCGGCAGGTCAATGGGTTTGCGCTCGATCGATCACTGCTGCTGTTGGGAGAGTGTTATTTTTAACAGATTCTTCGTAATCTTCGCCTTGATTTATTATGGTTTTACTATGCTGTTAAAATGATAATGTAACTATAAAAATTACATTATGGCCCATTATCTGATTATATAAACTGTTATTATAGAGAGCTTTAACTTGAACGGTAGATACCCACATAACAGTCGATCGGTGTCTCTTGCTCTGTATCAATACTAATAATAAATCTTTAAGGGAAGGTCATGGATAAAGTTACTTTGTTTTATAAGATGCGTTCGTAGACTCTATGTATGATACTAAAACTAAATTGACGATTTTTAGAAATCTTTTCTGTAATCTTTTCTGTATGAAATCTTTTCCAAATTCGATGAAACTTAGTACAAGCACATTCAACTATACGTGACACGGGATAGGATAAATAAAATCCTGTTCCGCTTTGTTAAGATGTGGCTCTCGTACAAACCTAATTGTTCCGCGCGCCTAAACAAAGGTACGGTAGCGGGCTTACTTACTTTCTTCTTTTTAAATATGAATATCACGCGAGCGTAGCCGCGGGCAAAAGCTAGTTATACAATATATTTACAACCAAATTAAATTGAAAAAGTATGCTAGGTGCGAATTTTACACCTTCAAATAAACTTTCCGTGAAAACAGAGCTCTTTTTTTTCATTTTTACCAAAACGGCAGCCAATTCACATCATGTCATTACTTTTGTCCCACCTTATATAATATAATCTATAAATCTCTATAAATCTCGTGTCTATAAATTTTACTATAGGTTTGAGAAGGTGCTTACACCAAGGCTTCGTCTAAGTGACTTTGCTTGGCTCGACACTAAGGGAGGAAACTACTAAAGATGTTGGATTGAGTCGGTTCTTATAAGTTGTTAGTAAAATTACAAATTTGTCGCCGGCCATTAAAAAGTCCAAAATAAATTCCGTTTATCTAAAGGAGTCGGGGGACCGCTAAGTAAATACCCGCGCAGCTCTGAGTTTTTAAATTTTATTTACTTAGCGGTCCCCCGACTAATTTAAAGTAAGTAAGTAACGTAATTGTTTTTTTTTAATTCATAATTATTTTTACTTGATTACTAACAAAACTAATAACCATTCCGGTTAAACCGGTATAATAAAAAAAACCGCACCCAAATCGGTCGATCCGTTTGGGAGCTACGAGGCCACAGACGACACACAGACAGACAGACAGACGGAAGCCTCAAACATATAAAACCCATTCCTTTTGCGTCGGGTCAACAACAAGTCAACTCTCTGTCAGTAGAGCCTGCATGAAGTGGTCGGTTATTTTTAGTGGGTGAGAGACGTAGAGGTTTCTATAACTTTGGTCGAAATAAATGTTAATACTCTTTGGAGCACCTTGCTTCAATCACAATCTGGATTTATATTTTGTTATTGGCAACATGTCATGACTCATGTCATGACGAACAAATTGATATTGATGGATCGATATTTATTTTATCTTGTGGCATTCTAACGCTTATATTTTTTTTATAATTTCCTGGAAAAAAATAAGCTTTTTATGTTTTTATTTATACTGGTACATCGTATATCGGATTCGGATGATCGGTTTAAGAGTTACGAACATACATCATCATCATCATCATCATCATCATAAGCCTGTATCGGTCCACTGCTGGACATAGGCCTCTCCCAAGGCACGCCACCACACGCGGTCTTCCGCTCTTCTCATCCATCCACTCCCGGCTACCTTTTTTAGGTCATCTGTCCACCTAGCCGGGGGCGTCCCACGCTACGTTTGCTTGTACGAACATACATACATACAGAAAATATAATTTCTAATAATCTTCAATTTAGTTTAGTATTAGTATCATACATATAATCTTCAAATGCAGTATCTCATAAAACAAAGTAACTTACTCCATGACCATCCCTTACAGATTTATTATTATTGATATATTATTGATATATAGATATATAGTACCGTGTGGGGCCGGTACTTAAAAAGAATATCCCCAATGCATCTCTCCCCATGCATGTCGTAAAAGGCGACTAAGGGATAAGGACAAGATGCCGTGCTAAAGGGCGACAGGCTCGCCACCTCTCACCTTGGCACGGTACTTACACCGAGTCATGCAGCAGGTGGGTCTTCGTGTCTTACTTGCAGTGCTTGATCGATTTAATCTTGTTCGAATACTTTGCGAAACGTGGTGGTCGGTGTTGTGCTGTAATTGACCAGAGTACTTGCAGCACAACACCGATTACTCTGCTTACCCCGATTATCGGGATTAAGCGTGTGTGATATGTATGTATGTATTTCTCAATAATGTTATTTTTGTACATTTATCCTATGACGTGCGGCTACGTCTCGCTAATGGCACTTCATTGATATTCTACTGAATTTATTCAAAATAAATACCTAATGACTATTGAAACAAATTCGCTTTTATGTAAAAATTATATTATCTCCACTAACACGACTTGCATTTCCGGAAATGGTTCGTTTCTAAAACGAATGCCATCTGCGGTATTTATGTTTCTTAATATCCCTAAACGAGTGCATTCTTTACATTCTATGGGTGGACCGACACACATGAAAAGGGTCTCCGTGCTGGACCTACGTCGCCGCCGCGCCCACGCAGGCTAGTTGAAGTCGTTGAACATGTGAAAATATTTGGACTATTCAAATTTACACGTTTACGAGTATATCAAATCGAGTTAATGAGTTAATATTCCAGCGGATTTAGAGTTTGGGGTTACATTAATTCATCAAGTTTTTTTTTTCTCGCTAGTGTATGTTCATTTATAAATTTGATTTAAAAATGTCACAGAAAATTTCAGTGCATTTTTTTTAATCAGTTTTTTATACTTATAATATACCTATCTGTAAGGGATGGTTATGGAGTAAGTTACTTTGTTTTGTGAGATACTGCGTTTGTAGACTCTATTTATGATACTAAAAATAAATTGACGATTTTTAGAAATATTTTCTGTATGTTCCTCCATAACTCATAAATCGATCATCCGAATTCGACAGGATAGGCTAAATAAAATTGATTTCCGTTTACGCTAAGATGTGGCTATCAGCCTCTCATACAAACCAAATTGTTCCGCGCGCCGAAATAGAGGTATGGCGGCGGGCTTACTTACTTTCTTCTTTTTAAATACGAATTACACGCAAGCGAAGCCGCGGGTAAAAGCTAGTGTGCTCGGAGGAGGAGGAGGAGCGATCCCGCCGTCCCCATTCCACTTTCGCACCAAGCGCACCAGGCAGGGTATGCATCCCTACACTCTGGACTCACCTCGGTCGCGTACTAACTGGTTCCGCAGATCTTTCCTTTACAGAACCGGTAAACTCTGTAACGCTCTCCCTGCCCATATATTTCCCCCCAAGTACAGCCTCGGGTCCTTCAAGAGAAGGCGTGAATAGGCATCCGTCAGGCCGGCATGGCATTCGCAACCCCCGCATACGACCGAATGTCAACGGGCGTCGTTAGACACCTTAAGGGTGGTTCGGCGCCACATGTCGTACTTTCTATAAAAAAAGGTATAATTATTAAAAAAGTATATAATAATATACTCGTTCACTGCTATATCGCTTATTTATCAGTGAACGAGAAAAAAAAGTTTTATTATGAATTAATGCAAGCTTGACACCCTTTTCAAGCTTTAACCGCAGCTGGGCTATAATCTCGCCTTTGGTATCCATTAGTGTTGCCTTATCAACGATCGGGGTATCGGGTGCCCTATTACATTCGATTTCTAACTATATTTAGAGAATAATGACCGTATGAGCGCGCCACCCAGGAAGTGCATAGTTTAAACAATCCGGTCAAGCCTTTTTATGGATCCGTACCTAAAAAAAACCGAACCATTATAATAAGATCACTCCGGTGTCCGTTCGGCTGTCACAGAGGTTTTTCTCGAAAACTAAGTAAGGTCAAAACTTGAAATTTGGAATAATGGTAGATCATGATGACGCGCACAATATAATTTTCCCTCAAACATTACATTGTTGAAAAAAACCTGCAGTTTTCCTGTGATGTATGGCTTAATATTCTACTAACCTTATTAAAATCAAAACTTAAGAACCTAAAAAAGGGGAGGGGGGGGGGGGGGGGGGGGTGCGATAATGTTTTCCACATTTTTAGCTATATCATTGAGACGATTGAAATGTCATACGATATCTTAATTTAAACTTTTTTTATTGTTAACAAACTGACCCCATATATTAATAAAAAGTAAAATAAATTTTTATCTTGTTTTTTAATAGCGATCTGTATATATATATTTTTTGTTTTAGTACGGAACAATCTCTTGACCAATTTTTTTAAATAGGAATTTGGAAATACTTGTCTGTATCATGTAATGGTGGTGGGTGAGTAACTAAATATGTCTATGTCCATTTCGTTCAGGGGTCACGAATCTCGTGTCATGGCGGCCTGTCTGGTGCCTTTTACGTCTGAGAATTTAAGGTCGTGCTTTAGAAGTGCGATTGACAGAGAATTAAGTCTTGATCTTTTTGACGCAAGACTTGAACTTTGCTTGTCAGACTTCGAGGAACAAATATCGGGGCTAAGGTATCAAATGTGCCCCACGAAAGTGTTGCAATTATTATGGAGTACGACATAATATGACAATTGCGTACGTGGCTGGTATCAATTCGATGTGTCAGAAATTTATGAATGATTTTGTATGAGAACGCCGTCGTTCTATTGATTTTTTAACCCCCGACGTAATAAGTGGGGTGTTATATATAAGTTTAAAGTGTGTATCTGTGTACGTGTGTCTCTGTCTGTGGCATGGTAGCTCCCAAACGGATGGGCCGATGTGAATGTGTTTTCTTTTTTATTAAACAGCTGGTTTAATCAAGTAATTATCAATACTAAGAATTTTAATCTGTAAGGGATGGTCATGGAGTAAGTTCATTTGTTTGATGAGATATTGCGTTTGTAGACCTATGTATGATAATAAAACTAAATTGAGGATTTTTAGAAATATTTTCTATGTGTATGAATGTATGTTCCTCCATAAATTTTAAACCGATCATCCGAATTCGATGAAATTTAGTACAAGTACATTTAACACGTAATCGCCTTTTACGAGATGCACGGGGAGAGATGCAGTAGGGCATTTATATATATAAAAAGACTCTGATCCTTAAAAAGGGGCGTGAATAAGCACCTTTCAGGCCGGCATGGCATTCGCAACCCCCGCCCGCATACGACATATGGGTGGCTCGACAACACAAGTCGAGTGTCCATTTCAAAAAATACCGGCCACACTTGGTACTACCTGCCACACAATACTATGAAGTTTTTATTATTATAATAATATGACCTAGGGCAGGCCTCACGCACTCTATGTACTTGCGCGCGCTAACTACCTACCGCCCGACGGGCAGCCGGCGCCGGCGGTCTATTTCAGTGGTATTCGTCAGCCGCGCGAAGTATACATAGACGCTCGCCCACGCAACTGCGCGCAGCTGCAAAGCAATAACCACCTTACACTCGATC
The DNA here is from genome assembly GCA_946902875.1 of Nematopogon swammerdamellus. Taxonomy (NCBI): domain Eukaryota; kingdom Metazoa; phylum Arthropoda; class Insecta; order Lepidoptera; family Adelidae; genus Nematopogon; species Nematopogon swammerdamellus. Next base: position 1,410,264 of record OX336353.1, read on the forward strand.
GTTAAGGTACATTTTCGCACGCAGCGATTGGCGACGTGAAACAGTAGGCTATTAAAGCCCGAAGGTGGGAACACTTTCTATGGAGTGATTTATCTATTACGAAGTAACTAAGTAATCTGTGCCTAGGGACTGATGTTATCTTAATTATTATGATGTAATTTGCTCGTTCGTTCGTCGAGTCAAGAAATATCCGCGGCCTTGATTCTGGTTTGTTTTTTTTTTTTGTCAATGTCTTGTTTATATCAGCAGCAGGTACTTACGTAGACAGGTAGTTAAATACTTTGTACATTTACGAGTACAATCAAAGTGTCAATGTTGACTGACAATTTCATTTGCGCCAACATAAACTTACTACGTATTTGTTAATATGCACGTGCCTACATGTCAATACTTTGCATAATAATGAGAGCGCTTGGAAAGCACGTACATAGGTACATTGATCTACTACAACACTAGATATGTAGCCTCCACACTAAGCATGTTACAAAATCGGACTACAATGATTTACACTAAAATACTATTTGGTAGTTATATATTTTATGAGTTGATGTAAATTGCACATAAAAATTTTGCAAATGCTCTTTACACCTGATACACTTAATTAAATAAGTCTTTGTAGTCAGAACTCTCAGAGAAAATTGTTAATCTTGCTCTCAATCTGTGTTTTCGATAGACTGTAGGAGATATTATGTGTATAGTCACTAAATATTGTAATAATTAAAGAAAAAATACCCTGCGAAATTTCTTTCCGGTTCTTCTTCGTGGGTCGTCTTACTGCCTTAAGAATGCTCAATAAGCAATCAACATTAGCAATAAACAACACAATATTATAATGATTAATTTGCAAACAAAGACAGAAGTATGAAAATACAACACACGAAGAAGACATAGATCACTCGAACTTTTGCAAGAATGAGATACCTACATAATTCTTACTATCCCATGTGCAAGCGGGATAATCGTACGTTAACTGAGTCATAGTTAAACCACACAAGTTAGCCGTCTTCATACAAACGCGCCGATTTCGCACTCACACAAGCGCGCGCCTGCGCACGCTGTCTGTACACAACCACTACATGCATTCTCACTGTCTCTCGCGCGTAGTCAGTGATGGTCGCCCCGCCCCCGCGCTCGGTGACGCACACCACGTGACGGCCGCTGCCTGCCACCGCGCCGCCTGCCGCTTCCCGATAGAAAGTATTATTATTCGAATTTTATTTTATTGCACTAACATAATGGCTCCGCGTTTCTGCAGTGTGTACGGCTGCATGAATAGATCAGGCTCGAATCGCGAGTTAACATTATTCTCATTACCTGCTGCCATAGAAAGGTCAGTAACATAAAAAATATTATTAAAGTATGTAGTTAAATTATGTAAGTTATTAATACGAGTAGGTACTAAGCGAAGGAATTGACTTGAGACCTGGCTCGGTAACGTCGTCAGAGGAAAGTACCTATTAGTATTTAATTATAGTATAAATAAGATAAAACTAATGAAAATGTGTTCAGGAATTCTAACTTGGAAATTTGGATATATAGAGATTTATTTGATATAAAATGAATACAAAATTAAAATGCTAAACAAACTACTTACATAACTATATAAATTATAGTATTAATTAGTTATTAATAGCTGCAAAAACCATTCGCGAACCCCGGCATCGGGCGCGGCCGCGCGGCGCACTCGAAGGTCGCGCGGTGCGCGGGCCCGCGGTTATCGACTTGTTCAGACTTGTTAGAGATACCACGCACAACGCAATTTCGCGCGGTTTTGTCTTCTATAAATGGCCACAGCTCCTACCGCGGACACTTTCATGACTGCTAGCGACCAACCAAGTTATTAAGTAATTCATTAAAATAACAAAAATAAAAATATAAGTTAGTAATAATAAAACAAAATTAATAAATACATTTTAAAATTATTTATTTGATAATTTTAAATATATTTAATTATATATATATTTTCTATAATTCTAAATATATTTTCTATAATTTTTATAGTTATAAATTTTTTGCCCACTTATTAATTCTCTTCATCTTCCGCGACTACGAAATGGTTGTCCAAAGACGGACGTGAGTTAAAGTTGAATTTTGACATTGCATTAATTTTTGGGAGGTTAAAGTTAAAAAAAATTTTACCCGATTGCGCGAAGCAAAAATGAAGGGTTATCTTTTTAGCAATTTATGTGTGTGTGTGTTTGTTTTTACGTATGTTCCACCGTAGCGCCAGAACTAAGCATCCGATTATTGAGTGGGGTATCGTTGTCAAGGGCTCAAACATCAAAATAACATCGTTCACTGTCTATCGAAAATACAGCTTTCGAAAATATACCTTAACGCCAGTATATAATAAATCTATGACAACTCATATATTCTGTTAGAGCAAAATTTTGGGAGCTGGCTCTTGGTCTATAAATAAAAAATACATAAATGTACATAATAATTTTAAAGAATAGCATTTCCACCATGATGGGCTCACTGCCTGTCAATTGTGTTAGTGTTGTGAGTTGTGACATCCCTGGAGGCTCGGCGCAGCGTAGGTAGTTATTTTAAAAATGGCCTCCAGTTATCTTACTCGTCTTCTTTTACTATGACTGAGTGAACACAAGACGAACCGTCTCATCTTATATGTACCCATATTTACGCCGCTATATCAAATCTAGTAGTTGTGGTCGTTCGAAATCGGAGATTACTTCAAGTGTTTGTGGATAGCGGTCTCTCTATGGGGATTATCACAGTTTTTATGTAGCACGTCTAAATTGTAAAATCAATATTATGCATCTTACGTTTGGTAACTTTTCATATAAGCTTTAGTTTTTATCGTGCTTTAGTTATATTCATTGTTTAGGAGACATTGTAATGTAAATAAGCAGAGTGGTCAGATTCTTAAGTATTTACGTTTATGCTGTAAATATTAATATTCTTGTGAGCGGTAGTATGATTTGATTTGTAAGTGACTATAATACCTTATTAGGTACTAACAAAACATTGTGGCTTCCGAAGTTTGTTTGCCAGTTCTTCTTCGCATTGAATTTAGAACTGGAGGAATAAAATTGCATTAAACAGTTCCTCCGAACACTCCTCGTGAAATAGACGATAGAACACACTTAGGGAGCTGACATTTCAAAAGCACGTTTAGGGCTCGTGCAAAACAAATCAACGTCGTCGCTTACATCGTTTAATAAATGAAAACCAAAATTGCATTTTACCTGTACTAATTTGAAATTGGTACGTGCAATATGGCGGTTTTCCTCGACCCGAGTCTCGGAACAAGTAAACTAATGTGACCCAAAAGTTCAGGGCACGTTCGGGGCAAACGATGGACCCATTGGCTATTTTTAGTAATAATGTATGTAATGTCAAGCATTTCGCGAAATTTGTTCATTTTGACGTACTGAACACGCTGTAGAGCGGTGTTTCGGTAATAAAACCCAAACTAAAATTCGACATAAAATTCCACAGAGGTTATGCAATGCATGTGGACCTCACAACCTAACTCAAGTTAACTTGAAGTTTACTCAAAAAAGTAAAAAAAGTGCTCTTATCCGAGTCTTGCTTTTAACCGAGTCCCACTGCTTTGTTAAATGTCAACATTGACGGAAATATCCTTAAAAACTATCCAAACATGACCTTTTTGGCCCTAAGGGCCGTTTGCACTAACACGACTTAAATACCTCGAAAGACCATTGACGAACGACAACTTAAATCCGTAACTCAATAAGTCTTCTCTCTATCTTTCAACGTTAGAAAGTTAAATGGCCGAACAGCCAGACTTAACTTTAAGTCGGCTTAGGATTCTAATGACGGCATTTCACTTTTAGCGCACCTTTTGTTTAATAAAACTGACACGGTTGGCTACATCATCTACTAATCTGTGATGTCAGCCCATAACACCTTGGTGAAATAGGTGCCGTCAGAAAACCGATGGGTTGCCAGTGCTTCCCTTCGGTCGTGCCGGCTACACTGAACTGGACGGAAAACACGAACTATTTAAATAGCAGTTTCTACCGACCTTTCATTGAGTGCGGTGGTATCAACCCCGCCGGGTTAAACCCTACCACCTAGTAAGGCTAGATGGGAAGGGACCTACAGTTTTACGTGGAATCCTACTTGTTGTTAGTGGACTTACTGGTTATTTACTTACTTGCTGAGTCTGTGATTGTGCAACCAGCCCTTAGTCTTGCATTGTAGCAAAATTGTTGACGAAATATCACAGTTAGCACGTGGGTGTCGTTAATTAAGAACGCTTTAAAGATGAACACGACACGAGCTAGGTAGGGTACCTCATATGATCTTGTTACCTCGTTGTTTGACCAGTGCATAGGATATTTTGGTTTAAGATGTGACATGATGACCTTGATGAATATTATACGTGGGAAGATATTTAGAATTACAAGGTGTAATGATGTGGGTGGCTACATCTGCTTGGTATTATTGAGAATAAATACCTGCATGCATACTTGCATACGTAAATTATGTATATATATGTAATACAATAAGGCGATGTTTATTTATTAGTTAGTACAAACATGGATTGGATAACATTTCGGTGTTTGTAAACCATGATTACTCATTTTTTATTTTTATGGAAAGCGCGACCTTTGGCTCCAAGCCACCCATAAAATGTCTAACGACGCCCATGGACATTCGGTGGTACGCGGGCGTGGCGAATGCCATGCCGGCCTAACAGGTGCCCATTCACGCCTCTCTTGAAGAATCCGAGACTGCAATTTACATCCCTTCCAGCTGGCTACGGAACCGTAAAAAAAACGATTATGCTAAGATAAGATGCTGGCATTTTACGTTGATTTTAACTTGCACTGATTCACTTGATAAATATTTATAACAGAACACATGCAGAGATGTCATCAAATGGAATAGAAGTAAATGTTACTACAGTTGCTTTCACGAGACATGAGCACAGTTTTCATTGGTCGGTTTGACGGGATGTGACGTCGACGGTGCCGACGCTTCACGCGATTGGTTCGTCAGTCAGCGTCAGTCGACGCTCGTCGCCTATTGGGCTCAAACGCGTCGTTCGACTACTATTTACACTTGCGTGCAATGTTAGTCCACTGTCCATCTGTGCTCATGACTCGTGAAATCAATTGTACCTAGTACAATAAACGTTTAACGGAGGAGACGAGATAATCTGATTACTTGTGAACGTGACTATTGGCGGTGGGCGGGGATAGCCGTACTTGGATGTAACATTTTGACATGTTCCGATCGTAATCGCCGCCGTCACGAGAGAGAAATCTTATTTTTAGGGTTCAGTACCTCTTAAGGAGAAGACGGAACCTTTGTATGGTCTCTTCGTTGTCCGTCTGTCCTGAGAAAAAAAAAAGTATCAATGCTAATAATAAATCTGTAAGGGATGGTCATGGAGGAGGTTGCTTCGTTTTATTAGATACCTATTGCTTTTGTAGACTCTATGTATGATACTAAATCTAAATTGTTTTTTTTTATGCCAAACTTCGGTCGAAACGGCTGTTTTTTTATTTTTTTTTTATTGAAACTGACACGGTTGGCTACATCACCTACAACATCCGTGATGTCAGCCCATAACACCGGGTTGAACTTGGTGCCACGTCAGCGCTTCCCCTTCAGTCGTGCCGGCTACACTGAACTGGACGGAAAACACAAACTATTTACATAGCCGTTTCGACCGACCTTTCATTCAGTGCGGTGGTACCAACCCGGGCGGGTTAAACCCTACCACCTAGTTATATAAGAAGGGAGTCACATCCCTTAGTCGCCTTTTACGACATGCACGGGGAGAGATGCAGTGGGGCTATTATTTTAAAGTACCGGCCCCACACGGTATGTAAATAATTCGTGTTTTCCGTCCAGTTCAGTGTAGCCGACATGAAATGAAGTAAAGGACTGTCATGGCACCTAGTTCACCCGGTGTTATGGGCTGACATCACGGATGTCGTAGGTGATGTAGCCAACCGCGTCAGTTTCCAAAAAAACGTCGACTTTACCCTATGGTGTAACCTCTGCACTCGCACTTGTTCGTATTTTATTGTGGAAAGTAGTGCTCCAATCGTCAAGATAAAATTGACTTTATTTCAGGGGCATAAAGTATACATTCTGTCATCCGGTCTAGTATACTTTGCCAACGGATTGTGTGCTGTATTGTGTTGGTTTAAAGTTGAGTTTCAGTCTGTGATCGTGGACTGACCTTTGAAATTATGAGGTGATAGAGAATGCACACGCAAATAATAGAAGGCGATCGCCGGAAAATTTTTTTTTTTTTACGTTTGCTCATCGATTTCTTTACCACGCGAGCTGATTTCGATTATTTTTATTATTTATTTATTGGATCTTCGACATGTAGGACATATTCACAATTCATTTTGGCTTAGGTATACTTAATAACTATATGTCTACACAATAAAGGAAGAACACTACTTTAATTTTTTTTTTTTTTTTATGGAAACTGACACGCTTTGCTACATCACCTACAACGTCCGTGATGTCAGCCCATAACACCGGGTGAACTAGGTGCCATGTCAGTGCTTCCCCCTTTGATCGTGCCGGCTACACTGAACTGGTCGGAAAACACAAACTATTTACATACCCGTTTTAACCGACGTTTCATTCAGTGCGGTGGTACCAACCCGGGCGGGTTAAACCCTACCACCAAGTAATATTAGGAGGGAAGGGACCTACAGTTTTACGAGGAATCCGAACCTCGGTCAGCCTCCAACGGTCAGCGGTCACCCATCCAAGTACTGACCGCACCCAGCGTTGCTTAACATTCAATAGCGACAGTTGACTGTCTGCACCACTGAGCTATCGAGGCTGACTTCATAAGAAATAAGTTTAATTAGAAAGGAAATACCTTAGGGATGGTCCCATATACAGGATGTTGTAACGGCTACTACATTAACTTTAGGAAATGATTATTGAGATAAAAAATAACAAAATAATTAATAACTTTTTTGTGAATTCCCTTTAAATAAAAAGTTACACACACACACAGTAAGGGGGTGTACTGATAGGCGTCGGCGGAGAGGTGAGGAAGTAAGCAGGGGGATGAATTCAGTCCTGCCAACCTAACGACTTTGACAGCTCAAAGTGCACAGTTACAAAAACGGGGTTATGCGACTCATCGTAATCATGGTAATTCTACAAAATCAGGTTTATTCTGTGCTCGTGACAACTCGCGGTGGTCCCACCGGTCGTCACTGCATGGCGATCGAGCGTAAATAGTTGTAAACGGCGGCGTCAAAGCGACTTCAAACGTGTTGTGACTGACAAGGGGCCTGTGACGAGACAGCCATTGAGTTGTGAATAAAATCTATTTCGACCTCGGCCTCTCGGAGAGTTCTGTGACCCTAATGAGGTCGTCAGAACGGAATTGGGAAGAATAGAATGACGATGTTCTTAATCTATTACCGATTCTTAATCAGACAGAATTCATATCTGTAGTGTTTTGGGATATCATTAATAATTTTAGTATTTTTTTTTCAATACCACACGCTGTATCCCGTTAATCGGGGTAAGCAGAGAAATCGGTGTTGTGCTGCAGGAACTTTGTTAAATTGCAGCACAACATCGACCACCACGTTTAGCAAAGTATTAGGACAAGATAAATTATCAAATAAAAAAAACAAAACAAAAACAAAAATAAAATAGAAACAGCTTCGCAGTGAGAGTGTATGTGAGAGTGTATGTGCATGTATGTGTGAGAGAGATATTATACCTATATGTATACTTGTCAGTACCTACGTTTTGTTTGTTGTTTTAATATTTATTTTTTGATTGCATGTTTGTTTTCTGTTTCATGATCGCAACGCACAAGTTACATAATCTAGCGTAACCAAATAAAACTCAAGTGCTGCAAAATGTTCTGAAACTCCTTAAAAATTGAAGCGAAACGCCCCAGTGATGGCAACTCCGGCATTTTACGAGGCACTCGCAGTAAAAGCATATTGTAAACTGAGAAGGTAAAATAAACTCGAGACTTTGGATGAGGACTAAGGATGAAGTTGTAAAAATCTTAAGGCGCTCTGTAGATGAAAACTTTATTGAAACGTAAATAAGTGAGTGGGACGTCATAGCGAGACGCTGCGCTAGTGATGCGACGAGTCGGACTCCGAGATGATTCGAGAATATAAATAAATGAATATTTCAACTTTATTGGAAAAATATGTGAGTGGGACGTCATAGAGAGACGCTGCGCTAGTGATGCGACGAGTCGGACTCCAAGATGATTCGAGAATATAAATAAATGAATATTTCAACTTTATTGGAAAAATATGTGAGTGGGACGTCATAGAGAGACGCTGCGCTAGTGATGCGACGAGTCGGACTCCAAGATGATTCGAGAATATAAATAAATGAATATTTCAACTTTATTGGAAAAATATGTGAGTGGGACGTCATAGAGAGACGCTGCGCTAGTGATGCGACGAGTCGGACTCCAAGATGATTCGAGAATATAAAGAAATGAATATTTCAACTTTATTGGAAAAATATGTGAGTGGGACGTCATAGCGAGACGCTGCGCTAGTGATGCGACGAGTCGGACTCCAAGATGATTCGAGAATATAAATAAATGAATATTTCAACTTTATTGGAAAAATATGTGAGTGGGACGTCATAGAGAGACGCTGCGCTAGTGATGCGACGAGTCGGACTCCAAGATGATTCGAGAATATAAATAAATGAATATTTCAACTTTATTGGAAAAATATGTGAGTGGGACGTCATAGAGAGACGCTGCGCTAGTGATGCGACGAGTCGGACTCCAAGATGATTCGAGAATATAAAGAAATGAATATTTCAACTTTATTGGAAAAATATGTGAGTGGGACGTCATAGCGAGACGCTGCGCTAGTGATGCGACGAGTCGGACTCCGAGATGATTCGAGAATATAAATAAATGAATATTTCAACTTTATTGGAAAAATATGTGAGTGGGACGTCATAGAGAGACGCTGCGCTAGTGATGCGACGAGTCGGACTCCAAGATGATTCGAGAATATAAATAAATGAATATTTCAACTTTATTGGAAAAATATGTGAGTGGGACGTCATAGAGAGACGCTGCGCTAGTGATGCGACGAGTCGGACTCCAAGATGATTCGAGAATATAAATAAATGAATATTTCAACTTTATTGGAAAAATATGTGAGTGGGACGTCATAGAGAGACGCTGCGCTAGTGATGCGACGAGTCGGACTCCAAGATGATTCGAGAATATAAATAAATGAATATTTCAACTTTATTGGAAAAATATGTGAGTGGGACGTCATAGAGAGACGCTGCGCTAGTGATGCGACGAGTCGGACTCCAAGATGATTCGAGAATATAAAGAAATGAATATTTCAACTTTATTGGAAAAATATGTGAGTGGGACGTCATAGCGAGACGCTGCGCTAGTGATGCGACGAGTCGGACTCCAAGATGATTCGAGAATATAAATAAATGAATATTTCAACTTTATTGGAAAAATATGTGAGTGGGACGTCATAGAGAGACGCTGCGCTAGTGATGCGACGAGTCGGACTCCGAGATGATTCGAGAATATAAATAAATATTTAAATTTTATTGAAAATTTTAAAGTGCGAGGGACGTCATACTGAGATGCTGCGCTAGTGATGCGAGGAGTCGGACTCCGATATGATTCGATAATATTATACACTAGCTGTGCCCGCGGCTCCGGCCGCTCTCATATTTGACTTCTCTGCTAACCTCATAAGCCATTTAGCGTGATAGTAAGTAGCCTATAGTTGATGGGAATAATGAAGCTATCCGTAGATTTTTTTTTTATTAAACTCGGTTTAGTGGTTCTCGAGTTATAAGCGGACAGACAGACAGACATACATACATACATACATACATACAGAAAGCAGACGTTGGATTTTATTAAAGGTAAAGGATACTTATATAAATATTCCAACTTTATAGAACATTTCATAATTGAGTGGGAGTGGGGCGTCATACATAACAAGACGCTACCGATCTAGTGGTGGGTGTGCCGAGCTAGACTCTAAAACGTTCGATATGATTCGAAAATATAATTAATATTCCAACGTAAAAATTATTAAATAAGTAAGTGGACGCGACGAGTCGGACTTTTTAACCTTAAACTCGGAGGAGATTTAATTCATCCGTACTGAATTGAACATAATCTTTTGCACCTATCTTATGTTTCGAAAAACATTTGAAATATAGGGGCCGCTCTTATAGTTTACAGGAAAACCTAAATGAAATTCTAAGTGTGAGAATGGTACGGAACCCTCTCCACGAGTTCGACTCGCTTGCGACCACTTTTTTTTAATAAAGTGAAGTCGCGCGCCCTATATCTTATTCATTATTTCAAGTTATGTTTAGTTAATCAACTTCTAACATCTACTATTCTCTAAATATGTTTTAGAGCCAAATAAAACCCTATAACCAAATAAAGTCCAAACACTTTTCCAAATAAAGACAAAAGCTGTGGAAGGCTAGTGACTGTCATTATATTATTATGGCATGCAATTTCATATAGTTGCGATTTTACTTATGTGATATAAACCACAACTCGATACACAGACTAACTCATTTTATTTCAACGTAATGGCGTTGAAATAAAAAGGGTTACTCCACCATTACGTTGATTAGTGAAGCGTGCTAGGGCTAACTACAGCAACATGCGATAAAAAAATTCTAAAATAAGCAAGGTGAGGAAGGCAAAATATTTTGCTGTATAAAATTCGCGTTGAGAAAACACCGCTTAAATTGGCTATTAAGATAAAAATATAGGTCAAAACAGTTGAAATTAAGACGGTACCAAGTAATTTGAACGTAAAACAGTCTTCAATCCTTCTCGATATAACTAGCCAAGCCCAACTTTGGTCCGACACAAAGCACTAAACTTGATTCGATATAAGTCGCAGCGTTCGAAAAACCAATCTAGTCGTATCGGTATTTACGTGACCTTATCACATCACTAATTTAAGAATGATGAATTAAAAAAAAAACGGAAACGAAGATAAACGGAAAATAGTGGATATAATTTGAGTACATAGGTACACACACATATGCACGCACGCACGCACGCACGAACGCACACGAATGCTCGCACGCTCGCACGCACGTACGCACGCACGCACGCACGAACGCACGCACGCATGCACACACACACCGTTACTCACACATGCACACACACTCGCGCGCACAAAAAATCACACACGCATACATACCCAACCAACCGCCCTCCCACAAACATAATATTATGTTAGACCGTATGGTTTTTTATAAAAATAATTTCATATATAAACTAAACTAACCTAAACTTTAACCAACTAAATAAGTTATTGGTAACACCAAACTAAATACTAGAAGAGGCAAATCGCGAAGAAACATGTTAATTGTCGATAAATAAGTGAGCGTGCATTCGCATGCAATTGCCACCACGATACATTCAAAGGATCGCATTAAACGTCATCTCATGCTATAAATGTGCTAACGCTCCGAACTCGCGTATTTTCGGACAAAAGACGATAAGATGAGTTATGATATGACAACACAAACATAAGTCATTGTGAACTCAGTTTATAAGCTGATTTGATTGGTGACATGTTTTATCGGGAGTGGTCCATCTAGTATTACAGATCAGTGATTTGGTAACTAAACTATAAGCTAGTGTCTACTAAATCTAAAAGCCCCAGTTGCACTCCGCGAGTGCCGGCAGAAGTGAAAACTTTTTTTATTTCCGAAAATAATTCTTAGGTGGTTATAAAAAAAACTAAACACCCTAAAAAAATTTAAACACCGTAACATTGCTTAAATAAGAAAACAAAAGAAAAAAAAACAACAAAAATTTTGAGGGATTCGAACCCATGGTCAAAAAATACAAATCCTACACTCTTACCATTGAGCCACGAAATCACATAAACGACCAAACGAATATCGGATTCCCTTGATTCGCTTTCGGCTTTACTGTCACCGAGAGACGAACAGAATTGATCCCGGGCCACTCGTAACTTAACCCTTAATGCAATGACTTAAGGTTACATTTTAAATAATAAAAATAAATCTGACGCTTTTCGAGATCTGCCGCGAATGATCTGACGCGAGTTTAACATTTTTTACCCACCTAAAAAAGTGCCAAGCGCCGCTAAAGAAGTTTTCACTTCAAAAATGTAATAATAATAATAAAAAAACACATGCCGCAGATCACGAGTCAGTAAGCCTGGAGGCGCTATACATAGGAGGACAGGGGTAGCCGCGCGTCGGCGCACACGCGCCAGCGCGTCAGTCTAGCGCCGGCGACCGATCTTAGTCTCCGTCCGCCGCTCAGGCGGAGCGAACGTGCGCGTCTGTCACAAAATGCCTCATTGTGCAGTGCTTTGGTGCAAAAAGTCGTCGAAAAATTCAAACTTGAACACAGATGGAGTCACCTTTCACGAGTAAGTACTTTCATTCAATTTGATAGCATTTTTCGCTTGAATTTCAGTAACAAACATCGGCGTAAATATGTATGGAGAGCTCTTTTCTGCTTACCCACCATAGGTCGACTATCGTGTTGGATGCAGTTAGCTCTTGTAATTTTTTTTGTTTATTGATAAATATGTATGTTAAATGTATACAGATATTTCATGCATTCTGCCTTATTGCCAAAGGACATTTCTTCTAGTCAACCTCAGCCGGTTTCCTCGTTCAATATTCGTTTATCGCGCTTTTTTCATTCAACCAGTACCTACCGGTTTTTACTTTTGAGCGACTCTAAAGGAATTAATTTCTTTAGGTCATGCGTCTACCGGGAATTAGTCTTGTTATGCTTAGCATTAACAAAATTAATTCATAATGAATACCCCGTTAGCATTTAGCACTGCTAAGCGCCCTGATGAATAAAAATTAATGCTAAATGCTAAGCAATAATCACATTTAATTTTAATTAGCATTGCTGTTTCGTTCGTAAAACTTTGTTGGTTCGTTTGTTTTGGAACGCACAAAGCAATGAAGTATGTGCTATTTATCTGTGGTACTGCTAAATGCTAAATGCTATATAGCGCCTGCGCTCCGCTGCTAGCTAGCTAGCTAGCATCTAAATGCGAAATGCGATGCGATCATGCGAGTGAGGGGTCGGAATTATCATCTGTCACGTGATCATTAGTTTTGGTCATATCTACAGAACCACTGGACTTAGACCCATCGTGTTGGTACTCAATCTGAACGTCTCGATGAGATCTATCCATCTGTCACATTAACTATTGTTTTGGTCATAACTCGAGAACCACTGGTACTAGACCCATCGTGTTGGTACTCAAACTTTAGGTCTCGGTGAGATCTATCCATCTGTCACATGAACTTTTGTTTTGGTCATAACTCGAGAACCACTGGTGCTAGATCCATCGTGTTGGTACTCAAACTTTAGGTCTCGGTGAGATCTATCCATCTGTCACATGCACTTTTGTTTTGGTCATAACTCGAGAACCACTGGTGCTAGACCCATCGTGTTGGTACTCAAACTTCAGGTCTCGGTGAGATCTATCCATCTGTCACATGAACTTTTGTTTTGGTCATAACTCGAGAACCACTGGTGCTAGACCCATCGTGTTGGTACTCAAACTTTAGGTCTCGGTGAGATCTATCCATCTGTTGCGCGACCATCTCTCGAGACACATGTTAGTTCTTTAGTTCTTTAGTTCAACAATAACAATGTAAATGTCAACAATGTAAACAGTAACAATGTAAATGTCGTAAATTGTGCTTTTAAATTTAATTCAATTGTTCAAAAGTTACCAAATGAAAATTTTAATATAGATACCGATCTATAAATAAATAATTAAGTAAATTATTGTTCTGTTTCAAATATATGTTTCTATTACAGACTACACAGCCTTTCATTTGTTATTTTATTAACCCTTATATAACGAATTCACACCGTCAAACTGACAGAGAGACGCATGGTACATTTTATAAGGCTCTAGCTGCATGGCTGGTTAGTTTGTTAAAAAAAGGCAAAGCCTGGAAAACCTCATTTAACCCTAAAAAAATTAAATATCCAGGTGGGTATGGCTGGTTAGTTTGTTAAAAAAGGCAAAGCCTGGAAAACCTCATTTTACCGTAAAAAAATTAAATATCGAGGTGGGTACTCATAAATTTTTTATGGTAGGGTAGATTTTCGCGAATTTTTCGCGAAGTCATATTGCAATATAATTTGTCATATCGTTGGCTAAGTAATTAGCAAATAGTTGTTAATAATATAATAATTTTTTTTTTTTGGTTACAAAACTTTTCGACTTTCTAACATTATTTTTTTTATTTTGGAAAATTCCAATAACAAATACTCCAATAAGATAATACCAATGTACGAGGTCTTACATATCATTGTTTTGGAAATTTGATGTAGATTTATAATAAAGTATCCGAGGTATCACAGAACTTAGAACTATTATCGTGTTTATGCGAAAATCTGCAAATTCGCAAAATTGTGAAAGGGGCGTTGCCTTTGTTCATTTAATGAGAAAGTTATATTATTCCCTTGATGTAAAGAAGGGTTAAATATTGTTAAATCCGTTTCATCTTTTCATCGCGAATCCACACAATGAGCGACTTATTGTATGAATCCCGTTCAAACGTATGGAAGACTGGCGTCACGTGGCTACCTACTCGCTCGGCCAATCACGGCGTTCCATGCGCCGCTCCCGCCTCAGACTTCACACCCCTTTGGCGGCTACCTCGGTTCTCATACAAACGATGCCGTATTTCGTATCCAGGCTTACTGACTCGTGCCGCAGATGTACAAACCTTAGATAGTCGTATATCGCCATCATCAGAAAAAGTCATCGCGATTCCGCACCCTGCGCTAACTTATCACTCCGCCCTCGGACAGTTGAGGGCCAAGTGATAAGTTAGCGCTGTTAGTTGACAGGGCCCTAGCGCCAGGTGTGGGATTAAACCTGCAGCGCCAGAGGAGCAATCAGGCACGCAGCAGGATGCCGCTGTGTAGCTAGACTACTCTGTTGAGAACTATCTTCGCATTCAAGAAATTTATTAAATTTGTTTTTGTTGTTTTGTTTTTATATTTTTTTTCTAAAAAATACATGTCGGGAAAAACTAGTAAGAAAATTCTGACAATTATATTCGTAATTAGAATATAATTGTTTGTTTGCTTTTGAAAAAAAAAACAAAAAATATCTCGACACCGTTTGGATCAAGCATTTTTTTTTTTTCTACTTTATGAAATAGGGCTTTAGCCGACTGTCGACTATGCCAGCCCCATCGTAACTGCTAAACAATCTCTAGCCTCTGAGGCCTAGAGATGCTTGGAAAAATGTAGTAAGCACTCTGCATTTTTCCGTAAGGGGCTCACCTAATGCCCTGTGGATAGAAAAAAATAAATTTAATCTATCCGTCTTTAAATCTTTGATGAGAGCATTTCTTAAATTAGTGTTCCGTTCACACTCCAATAAAACATGGAATTGATCCTCGACTTTAGCGCAAAAGCATTTATTTAATTTTACGTATTTTGAAAGATGTCATTATATAAGGTGTTTCGTTATTCATGTCGTTTCTTTCAGGGGGTTGTTCTGTATCCTAAACTGAGTAACGTTTGTTTTATAGCTTTTGGAAATTGAAAAAAAAAAATTCACTTTCCCCATACATTTGGAGGTTAGGTCTGCCCTTAAATGTATGGAGAAAGTGATTTTTTTTTTCCAATTTCCAAAAGCTGTAGAACAAAAGTTACTCTGTTTTGGATACAGAACAACCCCCTGAAAGAAACGACATGAATAACGAAACACCTTATATATATATATATTTTTTTTTTTATAGAAGAGACGACACGAGCCTCCCTTAAGGTGTCCGGTCAATCACTAAGTAGTTTTAGCAGTAAAATCAGTGGATTTTAGCAGCTTCCTGCGACAGAAATAACGGTGACGCAAATTTGTTCTCTAGTAAATATAGCACTTTAATTCGTGAAAAACTTTGAAAGACAGATATAGCTTGCCAGTAGAAACATATTATAAGAAAATTATGTATCTCTAACTAAAACTTGCTCTCGAGGGAGAGTTACCTAACTTCTTTTGAATTTCGAACGTTCGTATCACAAACAAGTTGTCCAACTATACTAGCGGCGCGTCTCTGTGAAAAATGAACTCGCAACTCGGCAAAAGTCATGACAATTTTTAATAAAATCTCTTTCTACCTCCTCAGCTCCTGGTAATTCCTTGTTGAATTTTCCCTCTTCGCTTGTTTCTCATATTTTCTTATTTAACTCACTGAAGGCAGTAGCGGGATTTATTTAATCCAGGTTTTGCTTAAGAATTAATTTAACTTAGATTTAAATTGTTTTAACTTAGATTAAATTGTTTGTATGAAAGGTCACATTTATAAGGTGCAAAGTGTACTTGCAACGGAATAATTAAATTAACGTAGCCGTAGATTTATGCAGCGTTTCTAAAGGTGAATTTTCATTTCTTTACTGCAGTGTTAACTTTTGATTAATTCTACCATGTACAATCTAGGAATTATTCGGAGATACTCATAATAGAACCTTGGTATTCAAACTTTTCGTACCTATGTGCATTTTTTTGTGTAATCCTGTATAGGTGGCTGAGTCGGAGGGGCCAAGGCATATGCTCCGACCAGCCAATATCACCTCCGAGAAGGTAGGTGCCATACCGGAGACTTCCCTTTCGATTGCTGGCTATCCTGAATTAGAGGAGAACACAGCTGAGGCTGCTATGCGGCCACCTTACATCCAGTACGGTGGTACCAACCCAGTCGTCTATAATTTGAGTCTACCACCTAAGTAAGGGACAAGGCAAGGGAACTTATTTTTATGGACACTGACACGGCTGGCTACATCACCTACAACATCATTATTTTACAAACGTATTTCCTTTCACTACCACCTAGTAAGGTAAGAAGGGAAGAGACCGATAGTTTTACATGGAATCCGAACCACGACCAGCCTGCAACGGTCGAGCGATCACCCATCCAACTACTGATCGATCATCACGCCCAGATGTGCGTATCATCACGATGAATTGCACACAAAAGTAAAAATATGCCAATATAATGAACACTTTAAAAAATTACTGCACTTACTCGAATTTTAATTATGATACCCTTTCTCTTACCTTGTTTTTTTTTGTATGATATGTTTTTTATATGATAATGTAGGTAAGGTATTGTATTTTTATTTTTAACGCCCGGCGAAAAAAAAACGGAGGGGTGTTATAATATCTTATTAATTTTATTGTATTCTTTATTTTAATAGACTAAATCCTCAAATGTATTTTCACTTAATGTCGTGACTGTACAGTACTCTTTTCTATTTGTGACTGTACTAGGGTGAAGTGGCCGCGTCTCACCTAATACAAACAATCCTTAAATTTTTTATTTTCAGATTTATACCTTAACTCCTATAAAAATTACATTAAGTCAACCTTACTTATGTTGTTTTGAAATCGCACCATCACCGCATTCTAACGTTCGAATTTTAAACGAAAGCAAGGACAAAAGACCTCAGCGTGACTTCACTGACCGTCTGCTTAAGACACCCGAAATCGACGACAAATTAGGGCCGTAAGCCTGATTAATAAGTTTTTAATTTCGTGCCATCGAAGGCTTTGTGATTGTGATTGATGGGACAGTGTCGCAGAGTGCTGCCTTTCAATAACGCACTCTGATTACAAAGGAGAGGGTCCACGTTGTAGCGGCGAGCTAAGCAGCGCGATATGGAGATTTATTTTTTTACCACCGACGAAAACGGAAACTTATAACAATAAGTTTAACGTGTGAGTGTATGGGTGTGGCATCGTAGCTCCCAAACGGATGGACAGATTTGGATGCGGTTTTTTTTTAGAAAGCTGTTTTAATCAGAATGGTACACATCTTAGCTATGTTTGTAATGAAGTAATTAAGTAAACAAAAATTCTAAACAATTCATTATCTTAAAAAAAGTGGACCGATTTGCATGCGATTTTTTTAAAAAAGCATGAAATAAAAGTTTAAATTACAAATTTTAAAAATCCCCAACCCTTAATTAATTACAGAGATAAATTAAATAAGTTGAAAAGTACAACTACCTAGGACAGTATTAAGATCCACAACAGATACTATGCACGAAGAAATTGGCAGGAGGATCAATACTGGGAAGAAATTGGTCCCTCAGTGAACTTAAGAAGAATAAAGAAATGCCAATTGAACAAACAATGAAGGTTTACAACATGTGCATTCTGCCGTGCCTGGGCTTCGGTTCATAACATACATAGCGTCACACCTAGTTCACCCGGTGTTATGGGCTGACATCACGGGCGTTGTAGGTGATGTAGCCAACCGTGTCAGTTTCCATAAAAAAAAATAAAAAAAAAAATACCTGTTTTCCGGTGGTGTAGGCAGAGACAACCGATCTCCACGTGCCACGATCCTGACACACCTCTGCCGCCTCTTCCACTCTCATAACATACTTATAGCATTAACGGAATTGGATTCAAGAGAAGAGATAAAGTAAGATTAAAAGTAATACAAAATATATCTAAAAAAGACGCCAAAACACTTTGTAGAACGATAAAATGGCGATGGACAGAACATATTTCCTGGGAGCGATCAGTGGATCGATGGGTGACCGCTCGACCGTTGGAGGCTGACCGTGGTTCGGATTCCACGTAAATATGTAGGTCCCTTCCCTTCTTACGTTACTAGGTGGTATAACCCGCCCGGGTTCGTACCGCCGCACTGAATGAAAGATCGGTTGAAACGACTATGTTAAATAGTTCATGTTTTCTGTCCAGTTCAGTGTAGCCGGCACGACCGAAGGGAAGCACTGACACGGCACCTAGTTAACCAAGGTGTTATGTTCTGACATCACGGATGTAGTAGGTAGACCACAGTGTCAGTTTCCATAAAAAAAAATTTCAGCCAAACATCAATTTGATTGACCTCGCGACATTTCCGCGAGGGCGGGAAGTGTTGCCAAGCAGAAGGCAACGACGATGGGACGCGAGACGGGTTGATTTTTAGTGGGGAGACGGTTCGACAGTAATTTGACATTTTATTAATAGCGTTTGAAGAATATTGATATTTAATTGAAGCAGAGTTCGGATTGGTTCGTCTATGGTTTCTTGCCATGTTGCACAATTCATTGACTAAGGACTTTGTATTAAGGAGTATTTCAAAGGACCTTTTTTTTATTGAAACTGACACTACTACATACATACTTGGCTACATCACGTACAATATCTTTGATGTCAGCCCATAACACCGAGTGAACTAGGTGGCATGTCAGTGCTTCCCTTCATTTCATGTCGGCTATACTAAACTGGACGGAAAACACCAACTATACCTAAGTAGCCGTTTCAACCGACCTTTCATTGGGCGCGGTGGTAACAACCCGGGCGGGAACAAAAGAGTTCTGTATATTGCATGCACAATTCTTTACATTCCATGTAGGTACTTTTATTTCCATAAAATATTATCGGTGTCGATATTCAAGTGGGCCCTTTATAGTATTCAATGTATAGACAAACAAATAAAATAAAAGACGAAATTGCTGTCGTGTCCGAAAATTAACTGAGAACATTTTAAACGATCGAAAGAGACAAGTAAAAAAATAAAATAAAACCGTTTTTTTACAGCCAACAACGCTACCTACACGCTCGTCTCTGAGAACGTTAAATTGAAAACATTTACGGGAAAATAAAATTATTTACGTTCACAACTCACGCTTTTACGCCCACCACCACCGCCGGCTGGTCAAGTTGTGTCTTATTTCGTAGCGAGAGTATTTATATGGGAGCTGTGTTTTTTAGTTTGCGTCGGTGGAAGGTGGATACAATAATTGTATCCACCTTCATACAGTAATAATTACTATATTGCTATATATATTATATATATTACTATATTATACATGGGGTGCAAAGGAGGACTTTTTTTTATTGAAAGCGCGACATATGGCTCCCAGCCACCCATAAGGTGTCTAACGGCGCCCATGGACAATCGGTCGTATGCCCATTGGTCGTAGGCACATCCGCCTTAATAACACACATTCTGTGAAAATTTCAACCGGCTACAAAAT
Source organism: Nematopogon swammerdamellus (assembly GCA_946902875.1). Taxonomy (NCBI): domain Eukaryota; kingdom Metazoa; phylum Arthropoda; class Insecta; order Lepidoptera; family Adelidae; genus Nematopogon; species Nematopogon swammerdamellus. The sequence continues at coordinate 1,430,293 of OX336353.1, forward strand.
ACGGTTCAAAAGATACAACACTCGAACGGACGGACGCAGGGACGGACAGACAAACAGACGACGTAGGCTTAGTAATAGGCATCCGTATGGATACATGCGTATACGCATGTGCATCTACACTCACAACTAAAACCAACCCGCCTTCGTGAGATAAAGCAACTGCATTGGCCTACTGGTATAGTGCGACAAGGCTTGAAATGACGTTTCGTGAAACGTGAAACGACGTGAAATGAACGTGGATGACGTTTGTACGAGGGCGCTGTTGCAGCATTAGGGTTGTCAATTTTGAAAATTTCCTTACACTAGGGGAAAATATCGCTGCAAAAGAAAATGTATGTATAGTAGCTATAAGGTAGGTAGGTGCTTACTTGTTTTTTATTTTATGTATTGAATTTTAGGAAGACTTGCTCACTAATAAAATAACAGATATACTTCGATTTCTGCTGACAACACCACAGACTAAGAAGAGATACTAACGTACGCGTGAACGGGTGAAACGCGAGACGTTCATCTGGCAACACTGTGGCGGCGTTAGTTCCGCTGTCAGCCACGTTCATTTCAAGCCTTGTCGCACTGTATGTAGCAATCATGTCATTTTTTTTTTAGAAAAGAAATAAAGTGCATCTGAACGGATGTTTTATAGTTGATAGTATTAATGTATCATTACATTACTCAATATGATCGAGCCCTTCGAACATAAAAGATCGACCAGACGTGATGTCGTGAGCATCAATCTTTTCTTATTTTATCACTCGCAATGACGACTCGACCACACATTGAGTCATCAGTCGATTTCTTTTATTCTCTCTTTATTTCATCATATTTTTTATTGAAGTCGCGACATGTGGCGCCTAGCGTTCCATCCAGGTGCCCATTGACGCCCCTCTTGAAGGACCCGAGTTTGGACCCGAGACTGTATTTTGCGACTTGCAAAGTTTTTAGTATTCTTCGTTTTACTATTCTTCGCATTGACTTGGTGGAATTTTCGACGTATCCAAGCGTATCTTACCGATTTATGGATGAAATGGTTTAAAACATGGTAGGGTTTTCTTTATTCTACTGCGATAAATCCGTGTTATCAGCCCATAATACCTGGGCGAACTAGGAGCCATGTCGGTGCTTCCCTTTGATCCCGCCGGCTACACTGAACTCTCGACTGAACTAGACGGAAAATACGAATTGTTTACATAGCCGCTTCGACCGATATTTCATTCAGTGCGGTGGAATACGGGACGGGTTAAGCCCTACCACATATTAGAGCAATGGAAGGGACCTACAGTTTAATTCAACAAGTCTCAAGTTTGCCTCTACAACGGTCAAACGGTCACCCATCCAAGTCAATTTTTTTTTGTGGAAACTGACACGGTTGGCTACAAAATCCATGATGTCAGCCCATAACACCGGGTGAACTAGGTGTCATGTCAATGCATCCCTTCATTTCATGTCGGCTACACTGAACTGGACGGAAAACACGAACTATTTACATAGCCGTTTCGACCGACGTTTCGTTCAGTGCGGTGGTACCAACCCGGTCGGGATAAACCCTACCACCTAGTAAGATAAGAAGGGAAGGGACCTACAGTTTAACGTGGAATCCGAACCACGATCAGCCTCCAAGTACTGACCGCGCTCAACGTTGCTTAACGTTGCAGTCGACCTACCGCACCACTGAGCTACCGAGGCTGACAATCCGTCCTATCTGAATCTGATCCCGTCCCGGTGTGCTGAATTTTCTATGGGTGACTGTGCCGAGGGTCCAGAGCTACCCGAAAAAGCCAGATCCAGCTAACCTCGTGAAACCACGCTCAGTGAGACACCATGCCATCAGATTTTCGGACTATAGAAGCGCTATCCATCTTGTTAATACGACATTTGAAGACTTCGCAAACAAACTCCACTCCAGCAGCTTGACAGGGGAATGATTTTGAGAAACGATGGGTCCTCAAAAACCCAATGTCAACAATAAAAGGGTGTTCAGTTTCTCTGCGTAGAGTTCTGCGAAGAGAGGTTGGAAGTCAAGGAATAAGGGATAGCAGCACAGTTTCAATTTTTTTTTCTATGGGACTTGGCACAGTTGACTACATCCTACAACAACCGTGATGTCAGCCCATATAACCGGCTGTACTTAGTGCCACGTCAGTGCTTCCCTTCGGTCGTGTCGGCTACACTGAACTAGACGGAAAACTCAAACTATTTATTATATATAGCCGTTTCACGGATCTGTCAATTAGTGCGGTGGTATCAACCCGGGCGGGTTATACCCTGCTAGTAATATAAGAAGGTAGTCATATCCCTTAGTCACTACCCATCCCATATTCCATACCTGTAGAACATACTGAGTGACCCTACAAATCGTCTATGACTTAGAGACTCTAGATCATCAGTGAGTTTCAGGAGTCTTCGAGAACTTGTTGTAATCTTCATCGGAGTTTGACGCGATCCCGCCGTCCCCTTTCCACCTCCGCTCAACGCGCACTGGGCAGGGATTGCATCCCTATACTCTGGAATTACCGCGTATGCGTACCAATCGGTTCTGCAGATCTTTCCTCCACAGAACTGGTGAACTCTGGATCGGTCTCTCTGCCCACATATTTCCCCCCAAGTATAGTCTCGGGCCCTACAAGAGAGGCGTGAATCGGCACATGTCAGGCCGGCATGGCATTCGCAACCCCCGCGTACGTCCGAATGTCCATGAGCGTCGTTTGACACCTTATGGGTGGCTCGGCCACTAATAATTATTTATTATTATTACACACTGCATGTTTTTCTGTAAAACGGTTGAGTACGTTGACCCGAAGCGTCTATGAAGAATTTTAGGAGTACGTACGGTATGGAAGATGTAGGTATGCCAGGTCGGCACCGCGGCACTGGAGAGCCATTTTGTCTGTCTACCTCATTGGTAACGGTCGTGTTGTTATGCATGTATTTTCCTACAGGTGTGAACTGAACACGTCATACCGAATTTTTCTCCCGTATCAGATGACAATCCGAACTCAATTTCAAATACCATTCTAACGAGCATCGTCGCCCCGATATTGGGACAGGCCAAATCATTCAAAAATATAGAATCGCTATTATCATCATCAATACTAATAATAAATCTGTAAGGGATGGTCACGGAGTAAGTTACTTTGATTTATGAGATACTGCGTTTGTAGACCCTATGTATGATACTAAAACTAAATTTGACGATTTTAAGAAATCTTTTCTGTATGTTTGTATGTTCCTCCATAATTCTTATACCGATCATGCAATTTCGATGAAAATTTCTACAAGCACACTTAACTATACCGGATACAGGATAGGCTAAATAAAATTCACTTTCGGTTACGCTAACATGTGGCTCTCATACAAGCCGAACTTTTCCGCGCGCCGAAATTCTTCTGTTTAAATACGAATTTCACGCGAGCGAAGCCTCGGGCAAAATCTAGTATATATTATAAACTAGCTTTTGCCCGCGGTTTCGATCCCGTGAAATTCGTATTTAAAAAGAAGAAAATAAGTAAGCCCTATCTTAACTTCGGCGCGCGGAACAATTCGGTTTGTATGACAGCCACCTTCTTACTCCATGACCAGCTATACCGGTTTCAAAATCTACATGATTTTTTTTTATTATTTTTTTTTTTATTGACAACGCGACATATGGCGCCGAGCCACCCATAAGGTGTCTAGCGACGCCCATGAACATTCGGTCGTATGCGGGGGTTGCGAATGCCATGCCGGCCTGACAGGTGCCCATTCACGCCCCTCTTGAAGGACCCGAGACTTGGGGGGAAATATATGGGCAGGGAGAGCGTTCCAGAGTTTACCGGTTCTGTAGAGGAAAGATCTGCAGAATCGATTGGTACGCATCCGCGGTAAGTCCAGTGTGTAGGGATGCAATCCCTGCCCAGTGCGCGTGGTGCGAAGGTGGAAAGGGGACGGCGGGATCGCATTTAATAGCTCCTCCGAGCACTCCCCATGGAATAAGCGATAGAACACACTTAGGGAGCCGACATCCCTACGGTGTTGCAGTGGTTCTAGATGATTTACTTTACTTAATTTTGTTATGTAACCCGGTATAAGCGGCTGAATCAAAGGGGCCAAAGCACATGATCTGACCAGCCAATATCACCATCGAAAAGGTAGGTGCCATACCGGATACTTCTCCTTGGATGTGCACGTATCTTATTGTTAGCCTCGGTATCTCAGTCAGTCGTGCGGTCGGTCGACTGTCGGTCGGATCATAAGCACAACACGCGGTCAGTGGATGGATGGGTGACCGCTCGACCATTGGAGGCTGACTGACGGTGATTCGTATTCCACGTAAAACTGTAGGTCCCCCTTCCCTTCTTACCTTACTATGTGGTACGGTTTAACTCGCCCAGATTAGTACCACCGCACTGAATGAACGTTCGGTTGAAACGGCTATGCAAATAGTTCGTGTTTTCCATCAAGTTCAGTGTGTAGCCGGCACGACCGAAGAGAAGCACCGATACGGCACCTACTTCACCAAGGTGTTATGCGCTGAAATCACAGATGTAGTAGGTGATGAAGCCAACCGTGTCAGTTTCCATAAAAAAAAGACTTTCTACCAACTGAACGAACTAATACCCCTTTCATCACTTTTGAGTTCTAGTCAAGTTGCGTCGCCAGGGTGATTTATCATGAGTCGATCTGCCGCCCACCGCGCTGCCGACGCGCCCGCCGCGCTCCCCACCCACGCTCGCTGGCCCAACAGTATTCATTGACACATTTCGGTGACAAGTAATTATAACTCATACCGGTACTTTGGGACAGATGCAAACGTGTAGCGGCAGCATAATTTTGTACTAGCGGTTAGGGTTCCGCAAGGTTTGCTTGAGGTTTTTTTTTACTCCGTACGGAAGCCTATTACTACGACGTCTGTCTGTCTGTCTACCCTTCCGTCCTATGGGTGTATCTTTGGAACCGTAATAGCTAGCCGGTTGAAATGTTCATGGAATATGTGTTATTTTTGCGGATGTAACAAAAAATAAAAAATTTTAAACGTGTAAAATTTATAGAAGACCCCATACAAGAAACGTGTTTTTCAACGTTTTTTTTTTGTGGTGCGGTTTTTGTTTGGTGACAAATCACCTTCGGAAGTGTTTAATGTAAGATTTAAAAAGTGACGTTTACAATTAATAATGTATGGTGACGAAACTCCACATTTTTAGGCATCCGTAGTCAGCGATGCTGGCGGAAACCATTATAAAATCCGGTCTGTCCGTCTTCCTATAGCATTCGCAACCCCCGCGTATTACCGAATGTCCATGGGTGTCGTGACACCTTATGGGTGGCTCAGCGAAACATGTCGCGCTTTCTATGAAAATAAAAATTTTGTTTTTTCTTATTGTTCGTTTTAAAGGTTTCTTTATAAAACCTAAAAACAATTATCGCTATAGGTCTTTTTAGCACTCAGATAAAGCAGGAAACCTTAGGAGAGTGGAAATTAACGACAAAATGTCCATTCTAAAATTCGAAATCCAACGAATACATTTAACATTAAACTCAACCTTTTTAAAGCCCGATCAATCAATTTAACTTGCTCTGCCGACCGTACTTTCACATTTCAATATGCATATTTCAATTTCGCCCAGTGTCGGCCTCACAGCCTCACATTGAATCGAAGACACAATTGAATTGAATATGTTGTATCAAAATTCCTTTCTGTAAAAGGCGTGGAACGTCGAACTCTCATATCGTCGTTCATGGTGGGTTGTACCCACAGCGTACAGTAACGCACAGTTGAAAGTGTCAACTTCGAACTGCGGGAAAAAAGCATCTATCATGCACGAAACATACGAACCGACACCGGTGGACAGCGCGGTCAGAACTTAGATGGGTGACCGTTCGACAGGTGAGGCTGACCGTCGTGCGGATTCCACGTAAAACTGTAGATTCTTTCCCTTCTTACCTTACTAGGTGGTAGGGTTTATCCCGCCCGGTTTGGTACCACCGCACGGAATGAAACGTCGGTCGAAACGGCTATGTAAATAGTTCGTGTTTTCCGTCCAGTTCAGTGTAGCCGACATGAAATGAAGGGAAGCACTTACACGGCACCTAGTTCACCCGGTGTTATGGGCTTTGTAGGGGATGTAGCCAACCGTGTCAGTTTCCATAAACAAAAAAAAAAGCCGCCTTGGTTGGTACCAAAACACTGAATTATAAGTCGGTCGAAAGGCTGTAAAGTGTTCGTGTTTTCAGTCCAGTTCAGCGTAGCCGGCAAGACCATAGGAAATCACTGAGATGGTACCTCGTTCACCAAGGTGTTATGGGCTGACATCACAGATGTAATATTGTAGGTGATGTAGCCAACCATGTCAGTTTCTATAAAAAATTAATAACAACTTGTGAAATAAATAAAAACGAACAAATTGTGACAAGTTTTAGCTGCAGTCTTACTCTTCCATTAAAATAACCAAATAAAATAAACATCCAAGTTGTGACCGAGCTCAGATGTGCTTATGATCACGAAGGACAGTGGACCGATCGCACCACTGAGCAACCGAGGCTGACCCATATAATCTTGACTTTTTGCTTTTTTATACATTTTAACTGCACGCAACTGTACGCACAGGCACTATCTGTTAACAAAATCCTTTATTTACAGGGTTGCTAACATGTGGAATTCACTCTCACCTGCATCCTTTCCTCTAATGTACAGTCTGGGGTCCTTCAAACATAATGTGAAGGTGCACCTAGCCGGCCGACAAGGTATTCGCAGCCCCCGTAAATATTCGAATGCCCGTGGGCGCCGTCGGACTACACCTCTGCGTTAGTCTGGCGCGCGCCATTTGTCGTGCTCTCAATAAAAAAAAAAAAAAAAACATAAGCTCTGAATGTATTCATTCATGAATGTAAACATTCATTATCTGTGAAATCTTTAACATTTTAACAAAAGATCTAGTTTTCTTTAATTCGATAATAAATTGTGAGCGAAATTAAATATTAATTATTTTTCTGCACGATCTTTTCAGAATAAAAAATCCGTAAAATATGGAGATGGTATTATATTTATTTTAAAGCGAAAGCGCTTTTTGTATCTTCATAAGAATAACTTAATATTAATATATTTTGTTAATTATTCAAGTTTATGCTGTAAATAATCATGAAATGAAAATGAAAATATACTTTATTGTACACCGTATAAAAAGGTTACAAAAGGCGAGTTTAATGCCTTGCGGCATTCTTTACGTACTAACCTTTGGGATGTGGAAAACACGTAGGGGCGGACAATGCAGTACTAAACAGGGAACACTTGTATGAAATATAAATACACACATATACAAATTGATCTCGTGGCGTTCTGACCCATTCTAAGGACCCACTGTCAAAAAGAAAAAAAAATTGTGGCCTTTCGACCCAATTACATTTAATTTTGAGAGGCGTTCTGACCCACTTACCAGAATACACAGATACAGTAAGTGAACTTCCTTTGTGGCAATTTGCAAACCTCCTATCATTTCTGCTGCCCTGGTACTTATTGTACAAAGATACATACAATCAATATAAATCCTTACATATACATAATTACATATATACAATAAGAAATATACATATTATAATATACCTACATCAACTCTTATATACTATACATACATACTTATATACATACATACTTTACATATATTGCAACTGGATTGAAGACGCTTGATAAGACAAAGACATGATCATCTTCTTGTCAGTGAAAGTATGGGTTAATTATTTGTAACTATAATATTTATAAGGCACTAAAAAACATTGCCACTTGTGAAGTTTGTTTGTCAGTTCTTATTCGCATTGAATTTAGAACTGGCGGATTTTTTTTTATGTAATCCTGTATGGGTGGCTGAGTCAGAGGCGCCAAAGCACATGCTCTGACTAGCCAATATCCGAGAAGGTAGGTGCCATACCGGAGACTTCCCTGATTTTCGACGAATCCAAGCGTAGGTTACCTACCTATAGATGAAATAAATGTATTTATTTGTAGGTAAGATATATAAGTAAGTACATTATTATATTTATCTCAAGTAATTCGCACTTCCAATCTACCATGCCCACAATCCCAGTTATAACTTTTAGCTAATGCCTTCAGGTTTTAAGTTCGCCTTTTGCCACTTTTTTATTGTGCAATAAACAATATATTCATTTCATTTCAAAATCGTAGCTCGACGGGGCGCCTTGGGAAACGGCCCCAATAGCGCTCATTTAAATACGCCTCTGTACGACCCGGGAGCTTCGACTCCGACGTCGGAGCTCGATACAAACTCAAGGGGATCTCGAGAGCGAGCTATACAAACAAATCAGAACATCTTTCGAATAACACTCTTCTGCACGTAAAAGGTAACTCGCTCGGAGACATCTGTACGCACGTATAGTTTGTTTGTCTTATCTATGAGTAATGTAGAGGTTGCTGAGAGTAATCAGCCGATTTCTTAGGAATTAGAATTTAGAACTTAGAATTTTGAATTTAGAATTATACTGAAACGTAGGCATACGCTATTTTTTAAATAAACTAACATCACGAAAAAAAACTAAACCGTTGTTGGTCGTTCGAGCGAGTTCTACAGAGCAGCTCCTATGATAGCACCTGTAAATACAGACCCGGTTCCGGTTCATCTTCAGACCCACCTTAACCGACGTTTTTTAAAGGGTACCAAGGTCTGAAGTTGAACTCAGGAATAGGAATGAAGATAAACCTTATAGGCGAAACGAAGATGACTGAGAAAATCTCCATTCACCTTGATATCCATGATCGGGCATCAAGTGCGTAGTATCCGTAACCGACGAGCATGTATGAATAACATTATGAGAGTGGAAGAGGCGGCAGAGGTGTGTCAGGATCGTGGCACGTGGAGATACGTTGTCTCTGCCTAACCCACTGGGAAACAGGCGTGACGTTTTGTATGTATGTATCCATGTTGTCCCACTTGAGCGTCTTCAACACATCTTCCAATGCGTTGGTGAAGAGCTTCAGTCAGATCACACCCCCCTGCCTTACGCCTATTCCAAGGAGGATGGGTTGGGTATTTTCATGGAGCCGCACAGTCATCGTCATCACGGACCGTTAGAGGTTTCGGAGCCTGTTTTATACTTACACGGCCCATTGGGGCTTCCCACATCAAATTCAAATTCAAATTCAAATTGAAAAATATTTTATTCAAAAAACATAAGACAGAAAAAAGTATAGAAGTAAAAAATAAAATATGGTAATAAAATGAAATAAAAATAAAGTATACAACCTACAGACTAACTTTTGTTTAGTGAATGGGTATCAGGCACAGCTTACGTCTTCCCATAACCGGGAAGACACTGATTTTAAGCCTGACCCCTAATCAATGACCTACCCTTAGCCCATGGCACTAGGGTGATACCATCGGGCCTCTTGCCATCCGGCCGGGAATAACCGCAAGGTTCTAGGATGCACGGTATGTTTGCTGTCAGAAGCGTCGACAAGTCAATTAGAGATATACCAGAGACATCGATCCATGAGTATCTTAGCGGACGCATTTGAATAAATGTTGAATAATATTCCGCCACATTGAATAATTCATCCGTATCTCCGAATTGCAGATTTTTCATAACAGACAAACAAACTCCTGAAAACTGGAATTAAGGTCATAGCGAAGGTCATCGGAGAGCGATCCGTTTTCGTCGGTGCGTCTGTCAGTTCGAACGTTCGCTTATTGAAGCTCCAGGGCAGATGGATGCTTCTGTCGGGGAAAATGATGTCAGTCAACTTATTGGCGTTCAGTCAGCACTTTGAAATATAGATAGAATAAATAAATAAAGAGCCTCTGTGACAGACGGATGGACACCGCGGAGTGATCTTATAATGATTCCGCTTTTCATTTTGAGGGGCGAATCATTAAAATAATAAAAAAAAAATTAAATATAGTATGTAAAATATACATACATACTCGTACATATCACACACGCTGAATCCTGGCAATCGGGGTATGCAGAGTAATCGGCGTTGTGCTGCAATAACTCTGGTAAATTACAGCACAACACCGACCACCACGTTTCGCAAAGTATTCGAACAAGATTCAATCGATCAAGCAGCAAGTAGAGCACGAAGCTGCACCTGCTGCATGACTCGGTGGAAGTACCATGCCAAGGTGAGAGGTGGCGAACGTTTCGCCCTTTACGACATGCACGGGGAGATATGCATTGCCACAAACTATTCTTGTTCGCCTGCATATACTTCTCCCACATCCCAAAGGATAGTTAGAATAGAATTCCTAACGGCATTAAGTTCGCCTTTTGTGCCTAATTTGTATAAATTGGTGTTCTATAAAGAATATGCATGCAGCCGAACATGTATGTTCGGCTGCATCGCCCTAGATGTAAGATGTCTAATGTCCATCACACTCTTTCGTCACAACTAGGTGCAATGGCAGTCCTTCTCTTCAGTCCTTTTCCTTTTGCGATATATGTATAATAATACACTCTATGCCACTTAATGTGTGGCAATGGCGGGCTTAGGCAATTTCCTCCAGACAACCCGGTGGATCTACATTTTTACATGGATTCCGAACCATGGAGCAGTGGGTGAAGGTATGCACTTAATTATTTTTTTTTTTCAAATCAGAAAAAAACATTATTTCGGCCTCGATAGCTCAGTGGTGCAGACAGTCGACTGTCGCTATTGATTGTTAAGCAACGCTGGGCCGCTCAGTACCGCCCGGGTTGATACCACCGCACTGAATGGAACGACTGTCGAAACGGTTATGTACATAGTTTGTGTTTTCCGTCCAGTTCAGTGTAGCCGGCACGACCGAAGGGAAGCACTGACGTGGCACCTAGTTCACGCGGTGTTATGGGCTGACATCGCGGATGTTGTAGATGATGTAGCCAACAGTGTCAGTTTCCATAAAAAAAAATATCATTTTCCGTCACAAAATAAATTAATCTTCCAACCAAGCTCGGTTCTGTAGATTATACCAGGTCCTAGGACTCGTTTAATATATTACTCATCCAAGACAGAACGCTAATATCGTCGTTTACACAAACCCTCTGCCTAATTATCGCGAACGTTGATCCGAAACCGACATCGCATCCCACCTGTATTTACGGAGGTTTAGCGGCGCAACCACAGAGCATGAAATGCGCGCGCCCGCCCCTACTAGAGGCGCCGTGAGCGCGATTTCTCTACAACGGCGTTGAAGCCTGTGGGCGTGGCCTATGACTTACATATGTGTGTTGTGCGTGTGCATTTGTGTTGTGCGTGTGCCTAACTTGCTTCTCTTTGTGTGTAGTGTCGATACTAGCACACACACACACATACGAAGCGCTAGCAGCTCAGCGTACGGTTATTGGGTTTCAAATATAATCGCTTAGGGCGCCTCTAGTAGGGGGCGCCCGCGGTAGGTATTTGATGCTCTGTGGGCGCAACCCTCGAGGCTAATACAGCCCTTGTGGGCGCGTCTTGGAGGAGATAGGAGCGGAGGTGGAAATTATTAAGGGAAATATTATTTTATACGCGAGGTCTCACATCGTCCGCATACCTAATATTATTACGTAAGATTCCTTAACTAGAAAAATGGCTACTATAGTTTTTTTTTTATCTCAGGCTCAGGCTCAGCTAAATACCAGCTTGCGCCGCTAGACTCAATCCGGCGTCGTGCCGTGCGACTGGTGGGTGACCCTGCGGTGTCCCGCGACTTGGCACCACTGTAACTCCGTAGGGACGTCGGCTCCCTGAGTGTGTTCTATTTCATGGGGAGTGTTCGGAGCAGCTGTTTAACACGATTCCGCCGTCCCCATACCACCTCCGCACTACGCGAACTGGGCAGGGGATGCACCCCTATTTAATCGACCTACCGCGGATGCGCACCAACCGGTTCTGTAGGGTCTTTTATTCACAGAACCTAGAAAATGTGGAACGCAATCCCTGCCCACCTATGTATTTCCTCCCAAGTACAGCCTGGGGTTTTTCAAAAAGGACGTAAAAAGGCTTCTGTCAGGCCGGCATGGGATTCGCATTCCTCGTGCATCACAGAATGTCCATGGGCATTGTTAGACACCTACTTGTAGCTTCTAGGTGAAACGATGCCACATGTCGCGCTATCCATAAAAAAAGCCAATCCATACAACCTCTCTCAACACCCCCCAAGAAACCTGTCAACATCGCACACTCTATCCGTCTTCCACCACTACACAGGGTGTCCCCGGACATTCTACGCCTTGTAACAAAAGCACTGGTGAAAGATTTTTTTAAATGTGTGTTTTCATTAAAATTTTAGGACAACAAACTAAATGCGTGCTACAATGTGTGGGCGCCTTTAGCAGCGTGGCGGGGCGCGTGCGGTACGCGGGCGGAGCAGCCGGCGGCGGCGAGGCGGGGCGCGGGCGGGGCGGGCTATCTTTTTGCGTTCACTCGCGTCGCGTCCGTCTGTATTCCCGCTGCCCGCTGCCCCGCGTGCGCCCGATGAGCATTGCAACATTACACTACATTAATAAATTTAAAATGTATATCTCCATAACGGGCGTACATAGAACCCTACTTCTATTACTAATTATGTTTGCTACAAAGCGTGGAATAGCCCCCTTAAAGGAACTACACCAGTCCGGGGACACCCTATATACGCCGGGCACCACCTCGGCGCAGGTAGTGCCGCTAACAAATTACCAGCCCGTGATGTGGCAACATTCGTCAAGATCTCGCGGGTTCGGATTGAATAAAACAGATGATAAGCATCTTGCGTGGCGGCTCAGATTGAAAACCGCCTTCGTCAGTCCCGCCATGTCCCGCTCGCTAGCTTTATACCGATCGACGGGCGAACTTAGCGGCGAGTGGCCGTGTGGTTTTGACATCGGCTTCTCATGCGAGAGGTCCGAGTTTCGAATCCGGTCCGCGTTTACCAATGAGTTTTTTTCTGACCTGCTGCTTCACCGTTCGGCGCCGGTGTTAAACTGTAGGTCTCTTCCCTAGCCCCTTACTAGGTTGTAGGATCAAATTGTTCCCGACTGGGTTGCGGGACCAGAGGTACCCGAGACTGTCAAATCCACCTCATCTCGCGAAATCACGCTCAGTTTATTATCTGTTAAAATTATTATTTCTTTATTCACGTTTTTAGAGATTTATATTAATTTTACATACATTTTACAAAAATTAATAAAAATACACAAAATCTAAATAAAAACGGTAATTTCCGCCGCGGCGGCAGGAGGCAAGCCTCCAAGCACGCCGGCGGGTGCAGGCCGTGACTACGGAGCTCTCCGAGACGACGCGAGGCAAGCTACGAGCGATAGGTGGTGGTACTAGACACGTAGGTCACCACTACCCGCCGGAGAGCTCCGTATCCACCGGCTGCGGGGCGACGACACGCAGTCCTTTCATTGATCTTGATCCTCGTGCGTGCGCTGCCGTTGCGCACCGTACCGCCACGCCGGTAGCGTGGGCTGTAGTCAGAGCACGGAGCCCCGATAGCCCCAAGCAGGCCGGTTGATGTGGCGGACATCGTCGTCCCGTCGTAGGTCTTGTGGCGGGAGTACGATGTTGTTCGTCGTCGTCGCCGGCAGATGGCGGCGATGCAGCGGCGAACCTTATAATTATTATCATTTTGGCTCATAAGGACCACTTCCCAAAAGGACAACTTCTCAAAAGGACAACTTCCCAAAAGGACAATTCCCAAAAGGACAGCTTCCCAAAAGGACAATTCCCAAAAGGACAACTTCCCAAAAGGACAATTCCCAAAAGGACAACTTCCCAAAAGGAGAATTCCCAAAAGGACAACTTACCAAAAGGACAATTCCCAAAAAGTCAACTTTCAACATCATCTCCTTATTTGTTCTCTGCCGCTCACTCTTTCATGGCAAAGCAAAGGTTGGCTAGAGGAGAATGCCGGCGGTGGCGCGGCGTTAAGCTGTACCTTTTGCAAACATTTTATCAAGTGCAATAAACATATTTCGATTTGATTTGATTTGATACACCATACCAGCAGATTTTCAGACTAAAGCCTGACCAGGAATATATGAGAGCTGTCAAGATGGAGCCACTTTTTAGATTTATATAGCAACATTCAGTATAGTACGCACATATTGAATTGGCCGATGTTTTTATTCAAAATGTACTTTTGCACTGAAATACACAATAAGATATACAAAATGTATGTTAATTTAATGCATCTTTTATATATATTTTGATGTCAATGTAAAAAGAACTAGCCTTGACATTTACATGTTCACAACATTTCTTTCATGTATCTGCAGATATGTCCTGAAGCAAAGTGTACAAATTATAAAAAAAAATATTAATCGACCTTGCTGAAACACTAAACTTTTTAATAAAGATTCTAGTTCAGAAAAACTTAACCTAAGCTATTTTTATTCGAACGTTTCGTATTTCTGTAAAGTCAAAAGTGTTTTTTGTTCAGAGCGAATAATATTTACGTCCCTCTTTTGATTGCTATTATATGGTAAATAGATGCTTGAGATACACCTAGATAGAACAAAAAATAATTATCTAATTGTACATTACGGCGGCCAATTCATGACAATCTCACTACAATGACATAACGTTTTACCTAAATGTCAGTTCAGAAGTAATTTTGACATTGACAACAGATTATCAAGCATCAAACATAATTGTGGCCAGTGTAAGAAATTAGTTCCAACGAAATTCCGCAATATGGCGGCCCCTCATATATTCCTGGTCAGGCTTTACTTATATTTTTTTTTTATTGAAAACGCGACATATTGCGCCGAGGCGCCCATAAGGCGTCTAACGACGCCCAGGGACATCGGTCGTATGCGGGGGTTGCGAATGCCGTGCCGGCCTGACAGGTGCCCATTAACGCGTCTCTTGAAGGACCCGAGACTGTACTTAAATATTATAGCATAGAAGGATTACTCAGCAGATTTTGCTGAACTACCATATCTGGGCTCCCGAGCAAGGTGCGGTGAGCAAGTGATAAGGTTTTGTTCATCCGCTGTGAATTCACAGCGATATTGGAGCGAGAAATCCGGTGGCGGTATCTGGGAATCCTTCCAAAGGCTTAGGCGCAACCTATGCCTATAGGAATACGCTGCTCTGCTGGAATACTGATAGCAGTGTTATATAGCGTACTAGCTTTGCCCTCGGCTTCGCTCGCGTGATATTCGCATTTAAAAATAAGAAAGTAAGAAAGCCCGCTACCGTACCTTTATGTATTTCGGCTCGCGGAACAATTCGGTTTGTATGAGAGCCACATCTTAGTGGAACCGAAACTGAATTATATTTAGCCTATCCTGTTTTACGTATAGTTAAATGTGCGTGTACTAAGTTTAATCAAATTCGGATGATCGGTTTAAGAGGAGCATACATACATACAGAAAATATTTCTAAAAATCATCAATTTCGTTCTTGTTTAAAAAAATAAATAAATAAATTAATTTTTTTAAATATATTACAGTTATACTATATTAAACTTAATTATTTAACCTAAAAAAACGTATATTAAATAATATAAAATAAATCTATAATAATGCACTAAAAATCTTAAACTATCTTAAAAATTTACAACAACATCCGTGATGTCAGCCCATAACACCGGGTGGACTAGGTGCCAGGTGACACGGCTACAATGAACTGGACGGAAACACAAACTATTTTCATAGCCGTTTCGACCGACGACGTTTCATTCAGTGCGGTGGTACCAAACCGGGCGAGTTGAAACCTACCACCTATTAAGGCAAGAAGGGAAGGGACCTACAGTTTTACGTGGAGCCCGAAACCCCTATATTTAATTAGGTTTCCGTATCCCGTACGGAAGCCTATTACTAAGCCTCCGCCGTCCGTCCGTCCGTCTGTCCGAGGGCTGTATCTCTTGAACCGTAATAGGTAGCTCGTTGAAATTTTCACAGAATATGTTTTATTATGGCGGATTTAACAACAAATAAAAAAGAAAATGTTAAAAATTAAGGGGGTTCCCATACAACAAACGTCCAAAAAATACATTAGTCACACTATTGAATTATAGATGGCGCCACAGGCTTTTATACATTGCATTGTTGAAAGACAAAATATAGGCGGATAATAGCGGATAGATACGGAAACCTCCGTGCGCGAGTAAAACTCGCACTTAACAGATTTTTTAATAAAATTCAATTTTAAACCAGAATGCTTAAGAATTATTTTTTTTTATCCCACAATTTTCCATTCAAAAGATTCGTTTTTCGTAGATCGCTTTTTCAATATACAACACGTGAATAAGAATTTCTCCGCGCATTTCGATCAGAAAACGCGTTAAATCGCCTTGGAAATGATAATCTATTTAGGGTAGATGAATCGCACCGCGAGAGCGTTGTAATTTATTTTCCCCTTTTATTGCTTCGCAATGGGAAAGTTATCTTTTGGCATCCTTCCAATATTGTATCGCGGCAAATAAACAGCATGTTCTCCGAGCGAGCCACACGCAAATGTGTAACTTCTTACAGAGATTAGGAGCAAGGATTCAAGAATAAATTCTAAATTTAAAAAACGCTGACCCCTTAAAAATCAAAAATAATTTTCGTTTAGTTATTTAACTACTAAACGGACATTATTTTAGACTTTTTAAGGGGTCAGAGTTTTTTTTTATTTGTAATTTAACTTTTATTTCAAGCTTTTATTGCTTCGCAATGGGAAAGTTATCTTTTGGCATCCTTCCAATATTGTATCGCGGCAAATAAACAGCATGTTCTGCGATCCACACGCAAGTGTGTAACTTCTTACAGAGATTAGGAGCAAGGATTCAAAAATAAATAAAATCTATGAAAGGACCACCCCTGATATATACCCAATTCATGAAAAAAAAAACCGACCAAGTGCGAGTCGAACTCGCACACCGAGCTTCCTTATCGCCATGTCATGGTCAGCGCCACTCGTGCCATCTACATATCTGTTCATTAAATGCTTCGCATACACTTTTCAAACAGAGGAAAAAAACTTTCAAAAAGACGTTTCTAAATGACACTAACATAACATACATAACACACGCTGTATCCCGACAATCAGGGTAAGCAGAGTAATCGGTGTTGTGCTATAAGGACTCTGGTAAGTTACAGCACAACATCGACCACCACGTTTAGCACAGTATACGGACAAGACAACTATCAAGAAGCAAGTAAGCCACGAAGAACCCACCTGCTGCATGACTAGGTGGAAGAACTATAAAATAAATAATAAATTTATCCTCCTTCCTCCTACCTATAATAAAATGCAACGTCTGCTTTCTGTCTGAGTGTCTGAGTGTCTGAGTGTCTGAGTGTCTGAGTGTCTGAGTGTATGTCTGTCTGTCCGCTTATAACTCGAGAACCACTGGACCGATTTTAATTAAAAAAAAATCTACGGATAGCTTGATTCTTCCCATCAACTATAGGCTACTTACTATCACGCTAAATGGATTATGAGGTTAGCAGTGAAGTGAAATATGAGAGCGGGCGGAGCCGCGGGCACAGCTTGTATAACTATAAATATAAAAACCGACCAATTACGTGGTCTACGGAACCCTCGGTGAGCGAGACCGACTCGCACTTGGCTGGTTTTATTTGGTTTTTATCTTTATTATCTAATTGCTGACAAATATAATATAGGTATATTAAATTTATTACCCTTTCTATTACAATATTCGCGCTGGCAAATTGGTCAATAAATTAAGTCGTTACCTACGCTAATAACTGTTATTAATAATAATTTATAGTTTATTGCTTAATTATATGACGCATTAGAGAATAATTTTGATAGATTACAATAAAATTACAATTAATAATATTGGCATAATTATTTTAATAGTTACATATTATGTACCTAAACGCGATACGAGACGCGATATAACCGGTTAAGAAAACGAAATACTTACTGCACGTACATAGATAAGTGTGCTTATATTATTATGTTATGATACATGTATGCAAGAAAGGTGCCACGTCAGTGCTTTCCTTTGGTTGTGTCGGCTACATTGAACAGGATGGAAAACTCGAACTATTTACTAGTTTTATACATACACAATCGGGGTAAGCAGAGTAATCGGTGTTGTGCTGCAAGTACTCATGTAAATTACAGCACAACACCGACGACCACGTTTAGCAATGTATTAGGACAAGATAACTATCAAGCGGCAAGTAGGTAAAACACGAAGACCCACCTGCTGCATGACTAGGTGGAAGGACCGTGCCAAGGTGAGAGTTAGCTAGCCTTTGGCCCTTTAGCACGGCACCTTGTCATTGCCCCCTAAGTCGCCTTTTACGACATGCACGGGTAGAGATGCAGTGGGGTTATTCTTTTTAGGCTATTCTGAGCACTGATGAGGCACCAAGTTCACCCGGTGTTATGGGCTGACATCACGGATGTTGTAGGTGATGTAGCCAACCGTGTCAGTTTCCATAAAAAAAAAAAAAAAAAAATACCGGCCCCACACGGTACTAGTTTTATATTACTCGTTTATAAGAATTTAAACCCTTTTATACTATTTCTAAGTACCTAAATCTATGTTTATGATTCCTATAAAATAATCCTTTGACTTAAAAAAAAACTTGACTTTCCAAAAAATTTACACAATTTATTTTTTATTTAAGAAATAACCCCAAATTATACCAAATATTTACATACTTTTGTCAATCCCTATAAGAAAGAATATAGTATGTATTTAAATAAATTTTCAACATAATCCTCGAAATGAACTTTCTCAAAGTGTCATTGAACGAGACCGTCTTAGTAAGGCAGACAAGAAGAATTAAGACTGTTTAGCAATTGAAAGGCGCCTCGGATGACCTTTACAAGCTTAGTTTCGGCCTCGAAGTGTCCATTGTAGTATCATTAGGTTAATCTGTCCCTACAGTTAGGATTAAGAGCTATAAGAGATTACACTATAGTCAGACCGCCGGCCGGCCGTAAGCGTGGCGTCGCTGTCTTAAGCGTGGCGCGGAGAGCAGCGGGTATTCTTATTGAAGAACAAATTTTTAAACACAATTTCGTAGATACCGCAGGCGAGCTTAATGCCACAGTTTGCAAAAATTAGCAAGCAGCTAATTTTTGAGATATAGGGAAGGTATGCAGGCGATCATTTTTATCAGGTTTCCGTATCCCGTACGGAAGCCTATTACTAAGACTCCGCTGTCTGTCTGTCTGTCTGTCTATCTGTCCGTCCGTCTGTCTATCCGTCCGTCTGTCTGTCTGAGGGCTGTATCTCTTGAACCGTAATAGGTACCCCGTTGAAATTTTCACAGAATATGCGTAATTATGGCGGGTATAACAACAAATAATAAAAAATAGAAAAAGAAAAAAATTAAGGGGTTCCCATACAAGAAACGTGTTTTTTTTTCAATGTTTTTTTTTTGTGGTGCGGAAACCTCGGTGCGCGAATCCGACCCGCACTTGGCCGGTTTTTTTTATTTATTTATTTATAACGCATCCATTAGGTATATGCATACTCGGACAAGTCATAGTGTATTTAAAAATAATGGTATAATGTGGTATTGTGCATCGAGCAAAAAATAGCCTTCGTCCATTATAAAAATGGATAAAAAAGTTTCAATAATACTGTGGTTTGAAGCGAACAGTAAACACTACAAAAATAAATAATAACTACAATAAAGATGTGCAAACAACAATAATTACATTACTAATGTCAAATATACAAAATAATGCATAATATCAGTTGTCAAATTAAATAAAAATTGTCAAAAGCGAAAAGTAAAAATATTAAAAATTAACATTAAATCATATTAAAGTCTGTTCCAAATAAGCCTGGCTAAAAAGTCATTGACCTTTGAGTGCTAGCTCTTGCACAAACGTGAAACGCTAAGCGATGTTGTAGGTGATGTAGCCAACCGTGTCAGTTTCCATAAAAAAAATCACTAAATATATAGAATATAATAAATTTCATAATAATTTTTTTATTTTATTTCACTAATCCATCTCCCGCTTCCCCAACTTACAGGAACGCCGTGCGTAGTGTGTTTTTATGACTATAATATATTCAAAGCACTTGCAACATCGGCGGCGGCCCTAGGAAGGCTTATGCTGGATTTTCGAATTTATAACACAGGGATAATCTACCAGTGAGGAGCGGTATGGCGGTCGTCCATTGTGTAAAGGACTTGAGATGCCGCCGCTAAGGCATTTCAATAGTCTGGAATTTGAGTGGAATTCTAGACCGCACTTATGTTCCCGAATGTACATAGTTTCCTTTGCATTATGTAAAGCGGTATTGTCGCCAAGAACAACCGTCTGGAATACTTATACATACCCACAGATGAGAGATTTAATAGCTAGAGGAGTCATCAAGAACGCTCTGTTTTGACGTGAATTTGATGAAACGTCTTTGGGCTCGGTTAAGGGGGTGCGACTAAAAAATATTAAGACTTTTTTTGTACTTTGCGACGCTTAGTACTCGGCAACCAGACTACGTGCAACAATTCTTAATATGTCGGATGAAAGATCCATCTGACGACTTCAAATACGTCATACATTTTTATTTTGTCATTCCATCCCTTCTGGCCCAAATCAGCCCTTTAAGTTGGCATGTTTTTAAAAATTCGAAAACACGCAAACTTCAAACACCTCTCGCGCTTTAGTCGTTAATGCTGCATAATCGAAACAAACTCTAACGAACAGACAAAGCATGTAACTATATTCTATACTTCAAACACAACCTTGTATGAAGTCTAGGTGGGGCAATATGGGCTACCAAAGTTGAAAATTTTTCTTACGATTTTTTTTTTCAAACTGCGCAAACATCATATTCACGAACTAAGTTTGACAGCTGCATATGTACAATGTACATGTGTACATGCAGATTCCCTCGATTTTTTAGGGTTCCGTACCACACACACACACACATATCACACACTGTATCCCGACAACCGGGGTAAGCGGAGCAATCCGTGTTGTGCTGCAAGGACACTCTAATAAATTGCAGCACAACGCCGACCAACACGTATTGCATGCCGTTATAACTAAAGAGACTACGTAATAATTTGTTGTTAGATTCTGTAATTTTCCGGAGTAATTATCTCGGCGTGTGACAGAGATACGGACGGACGGACGAACGGACGGACACTTGATTGCCTAGTTGATTGATTGTATAGGGGTAAACGTAAATAATCTATAAACCGGCAAAGTGCGAGTCGAACTCGCGCACCAAGGGTTCCGTATCGCCATGTCATGGTCAGCGCTGCTTCATACTGGTTTCGGTAGATGGCCCGCATACACTTTTTAGTTACTTGTATGGGGACCCCGTGAATTTTTTACTTTTTCTTATTTTTGAACAAATAATAAAAAGAGCTAAAATTAAAAAAATTCAAGGCGGTCCCCGTACAAGTAACGTGCTAAGAATCGATAAGTCACGCGACTGAATAATAGATGGCGCCACATGTTTTTATATTTCGCATTGTAGAAAGACACAAGAAAGACGGATATTGTTTTTTGAGTGCGCGAGTAAAACTAGCACTTGGCCGATTTGTTTATTTTTTAGTTAATATCGTAAACGGTTAGAGCATTCTTATGGACAGCGGCAACCATGGCGCGCGGCACAGAGCGACCGCCAGTGGAGGCAGTGGATAAACTAGGCAACCGCGTACGCACTCGAAAGAAGGGAATGTCGATAAGTAGCTCAGTGGTGCAGACAGTCGACTGTCGCTATTGATTGTTAAGCAACCCTGGGTGCGGTCAGTACTTGGATGGGTGACCGCTCGGCCGTTGGAGGCTGACCGAGGTTCGGATTCCACGTAAAACTGTAGGTACCTTCCTTTCTTACCTTACTAGGTGGTAGGGTTCAACCCGCCCGAGTTGGTACCACCGCACTGAATGAAACGTCGGTCGAAACGGCTATGTAAATAGTTTGTGTTTTCCGTGCAGTTCAGTGTAGCTGGCACGACCGAAGGGTAGCACTGACATGGCACCTAGCTCACCCGGTGTTATGGGCTGACATCGCGGATGTTGTAGGTAGGTGATGGAGCCAACCGTGTCAGTTTCCATAAAAAAAAAAACCCTATCTGTAACACACTGAACAGGCATTTTGTAGTAAACAAGAAAGGCCATTACTAGTGTGCAATCAAAAACATCTATTATATTTTATTCTAATTTCTAACAATTCTTATTTAAAGTCGCGGAATAAATTAATTTTACCACAAATCTAGAGAGTAAATTAATTTAGCACGAGCACAGCATTGTTCCCGTCAGAACTTAGTGCTAGAGCAAGTCTAGCCTAAATCTCTCACACAAAGAAGATAGGCGAGAGAAGTTGTCGCTCGCTCTAGTTTCTAGTAAAACATGTAACGTCAGTGCGCGGAGTGGCCTCGTAATCCACCAATCACGCACTCACCATTTAGGTACTTAAGGGCGTGCTGCGCGCCTTCTCTCCCATACTTCTCGGTTCCCATTCGTCCAGTGTCGTCGTATGAACAGACTAGCTAGACAGCCTAGCTACAGTCCACAAATCTGCTGGTATGGCGCCTCACTGAACCTGGTTTCGCGTAATTTTGGCTCTGTCAACTTCTCCATTGGTATCTCGGCACAGCCAGCCATGTTGGTTTACATAAAAAAACACTAACTCAATCGGACTATTGCTTCAAATCTTTTTTATATAGGGTAAAATATTTTACTTTTTTATCGACTTTTGTGCTCAAGATCTGACAAAGATTTGACGAAATATTTCTGTTTATGTCAATGTCGGCGCTCGAGATCGAGGCCGATCCGTGGCGCGCCGAAAACACCTGATAGTCAGGAGGGAGGGGGTAAGTATTATTATAACCTTGGAAGTAAACAGGTAAGTTAATATGGGAAGCCGAGGTAAAGAGCATGCTCTTAACTCCAGGGACTGATTCAATAACAGACACACACACACACACTCATACACACGCAATCCGATGTCGTATGCCCCCAGTTGGCGCCGACGTACCCAGTTTCCTAAGGTCATCTCCTCTCATCTCTCTTCTCCGCGATCTCTCAAGAGAATGCAGCCTCCTGGCCCAGGCAAGTTTCGAGACGTTTCTACAAAGTTTCCGTCGGCATCTGTTATCGATAGCATACTCTAACGCCGGGTTTCCTCTTGGCGCCACTCCTAAGGCACTCCTATCTATAAGTAATAAGTAATTTTCTATAAACGTCTATAAATATTTGTCCACTAGCTTCGCGGCTTCGCTCCCGGTAAACTCAATACTGCTATAATCCAATACTGTAACGCAACTGAACTGCTAACGCCATCTATTAGATAGATAGATAGAAAATTCTTTATTGCTCCAGTGAACATTAAACAGAAACAAATACATTGGAAAATTTACATAAGGTGCAAAGGCGGACTAATCCCTTACAGAGATTTCTTACAGTCAACCTATGGATATTTGAGATTCGATAATATAGTGGAATGTAAGTTGGTACGAGTAGTAGCAAAAGAGTTGAGCGTGACAACTATTATTACCCAAATTCCATTACCATTTGACACAAAATTCCGTTCATACTATACTTTCTTTGATACTGCTCATCCCTAAGGCTTTTTGGCGTGATGGTATATAGCCTGTAGTGAGCCTCAAGAACTACTAGATACATAGAACAAATTCTGACAAGTTCCAGTGCAGTCCAACGGCCATATAAATTATTAATAAACAATACAAAAATACAATACTCTTTACATTGGTGCAAACCGCATCAAAATCCGTTCAGTGGTTCCGGAGTTTACCTCAAACTACATACATACAGACAGACGTTCCCTTTTATAAGAAGTAGAGATAGAGATAGAACTAGCTCTTGTTCGCGGCTCCGCTCAGTGCATTGTAGGTTATGCTAATTGGTATATGCTGTCGTGGACATTTTATAGAACTTTTTTAAAAATGTAAACCAAGATGGGTGGCTGTGCCGAGGGATCAATAGTGCAGTTGATAGAGCCAAAATCATCTCTCCTTGCGAAAACACGCTCAGTTAGGCGCCATGTCAGATGATTTGTGGACTGTTGCTGAGCTGTCCTGTTGATAAGACGTTTGAAGACCCCAAGTTAAACGATTCGGGAAACACACTCGCCGGAAAACAGTTCCACACCCTAGGGGTGCGACAAAGGATCGATTTTACTAACCGATGGGTTCTATATAGCCCAATGTCAACAACAAAATCAGGCAGAGTCTTTCTGCGAAAATGGATGCCGAGATAGGACGGACGGCAGCGAATAGGGGATGCTAGTTCCGCAGAGCTGCGTCCGTGATAGTATAAGTATGTAAAACAGACTAAGCGAACCTACAAATCGTCTGTGACTCAAATACTCTAGGTACACCGTCTGTAAGTTTCGGGTCACCAACAAGACGGATGGCTCAGCGCTGTATCGAGTGCAAGGAACAAGCAGGTATTGGGACTAACTACGGGACCCTATTACTAAGCCTACGCCGTCTGTCTGTCTGTCTGTCTATCCGTCTGTCTGTGTAATGTATATCAGTATTGGTTAACCAAATGTTTGAAGAGGGTACCTATCCTAATGTACTAAAACAGACCCGTGTACACGAGTGTGTATGTCCCATTTATAAAGGAGCCGGCGAAAGAGCTGACCCAAATAACTATAGACCTATAAGTTTAGTGCCAGCACTATCTAAAATCATAGAATCTGTTATATCTGACTCTGTAATTAAGCATCTTGAGGATAATAAACTTCTTTCTCCCAACCAATACGCATACCGTAAAGATCACTCCACAAAATCAGCTGGCATGAAGCTAGTAGGAGAGATAATAAAAGGTATAGACAAGAGGAACAAGGTTGCAGGTATATTCTGCGACTTGTCGAAAGCATTCGATGTCGTAGACCACAACCTCATCTTGCACAAATTGGAAAAATATGGAGTAAGTGATAAACCACATGAATTGCTAAAGTCATTTTTAACAGATCGAAGACAGGTCACTGAGGTCACTTTAAAAGGAAACAAAAAAAGTTCCGAGCCAGGTAAAATTAAAATGGGTATTCCACAGGGTTCTGCATTAGGTAATACATTATTTTTAGTATTTATTAATGACTTAGCCTTGATTAAAATAGATGGTGTTTTAATACTTTTTGCCGATGACACTAGTATAATAGTCTTTGCTGAATCCATGCATGAACTGGAAATAAAATTAAATATAGTAGTAGGAAAAATATCGGAATGGTTTGCTGTGAACGGACTGATACTAAATACATCGAAGACCAACTATATGGTATTTTCCGGACGAAACTGTGGTCCCCGTGAGCTCTCTATTTCGAATTCATCCGGCTCTATTGGCTCCCAGTCATGTATACGATTTTTAGGGTTCTATATTGACCCAACTCTAAGTTGGAAAAGTCACATAGACAAACTATGTGACAAGATGGCTAGAGGTATTTACGCACTAAGCGCGTCTTGCACCAACACGAGTTTAAAGTTTAGTAGCGAGTTATGGATTTAAACGCGGTTCACACATACAACGGGTGCTAGTTTAACGAGTTAAACTGGTTTATATATTAAATTTGTGTTGGTGCAAGTGGGCCTAAGAGAGTTACGCCGCTTGATCAGTCCGGAGGCTTTGAGACAGTCCTACTATGCGTACGTACACTCATTACTGTCGTATGGTGTAATCCTGTGGGGTAACTCAACCGATGCTGAAAGAGTGCTAATACTGCAAAAACGAGCGATAAGGGTATTAGCCAGTGTACCGCGAACAACATCTTGTAGAGACTTTTTCAAATCCTTTGGTATATTAACTGCGTGCTCTCTATATATATATGAAGTAGTGGTATATGTACGCAAAAACATGAATTCTTTTGAGTCAAATGGCGCAAGCCATAATTATAACACACGTAACTCAGAGCGTTTAAAATCTGTTGCGCATAAATCGGCGATGGCTGAAAAAGACCCTGACGTGATTGGACCCAAATTGTACGAAAATGTTCCTGATACAATAAAATCAATAAATAGTGACAATGTGTTCCAGAGTCAACTGAAAATATTTCTCTTAGACAATCCATTTTATAAGTTAAGTGAATTTTTTTCATGCTGTAAATGAAAATTCTGCTCACTTTGATAATTCAAATTGTTTATATGCATAAACACAAATTTTATTAATAACTTGACCGAACCCTATGTTCTTTGTTTTGTATTTTATTATCTTTTTTAATGGGTATATTTTTGACTTATTATTTTAAATTTTTTGCTTAGATATAGTATGTTATATTTAACATAATGAAAACTTAGTATGTAAGTTATATTTAAAAAAAGCTCTGTAAGGTTTCTTACCCGGTTCTTTCTTATAGATTGCACTACTGAACGGGACATCATAAAAAATGATGACGAACCATACTGAATATGCATATGTCTCAATGAAATATTGTTATTGTTGTGTGTTCTTTATGGCGAAATAAATATCTGTATCTGTATCTGTATCTGTCCGTCCGTCTGTGAAAATTTCAACGGGCTACCTATTACGGTTCCAAAGATACAGTCCTATAAATAAAGGTAGGACAAACAGATAGATGGCATAGGCTTGGTAATAAGGTCCCGTTCCGACCCTAAAAAAAAAAAATTAAGACAATATTACTAGTGATACACTATTAAAATGTTAATCGGAGGTAAATATCATAACAAAAAATATAAACCAACTGGTTCTCATAGTAAATTATTTCATAATTGATTAATAGTACTAACTTTCGGTTATCTCATAAAAATAGACAAATACTTCGGTGGAATACAAAGGACAAAAGAAATGGACTTACATTAAAAAAACAGCGTACAATATGGTTCGAAAGAGTTCATATTATTTATTTTACAAAAAATAAAACATTTCCATTAATAAAATCCGAGGCATACATCAAGATATCTTATTGTAATCCTCAATATTACCCGTTCTACATTTAAGATCCTTTTCACGTTCAACAGATAGTTACGATTCACATTTTTTCGATTGACGTAAAAACAATAATATAAATTTAAATTTTGTGAAGCTTAGCATCATAGTGTTATAAATAATATACGGGCGTATAAGTAGGGATAACGAAACTGTCAAAATGCTCTAAAATAAGGTGAGTGCATATTTGCGGGGTGTGAGGAAGGCTTGAGGAAGGTGATTAATATCACATGGGCCGAAAACTAATGCATTCTAATGTGGAGAACTGTAATTTCAGCATGAAAAACACTTTGTAGAATTAGTAAATAGTACCTCTAAAGATAAGCTAATAGAATCAAACTCTTTTTTAGGTTAAACTCTGTTTCTAGTGGCCGTGAATTCTTCTAAACATTGTTGTCTATAGGAAAATTAGTCAAATTGCAAAAATAAGCTAGTTATCAGTCATCAATATGTACAGGGTCTGCGGGGTAAAAATGTACTATTAGAATTAGTTTTAAAAGAAATATGTAAAATTTACGTTTATTACGTAACCGAATGCTGGATGAATTCAAACGAAATTATAAATAAAACGCAAGTTAAATTTAACGTGCGTTTTATTTCATTACGTACAATATGTGAAAAGGCAGATCCCATATCACCGCAGGTAGCCGACCCACAAAGAAAGGATTTTATAAAGGTTCGTGTACCTACATAATATTGTATTATTACCTGCTTCTATAGATACAGATACTGGGATGAGCTGGGCGTTCTTTTTGTATTAGAAGTGAATTAATTAAACTCTCCTTCGTAAAAGGATAAGGTAAAGGAAAAACTAAATTGAAGAACAATATTAATTTCTTTTTACGGCAAACGTTTAGGTGGATTGTGGTTGCAAGATTAATTTAATAAAAATACGACGAATTTGCCATAAGATTATAATGGAAACATTTTCAAACATGACAAAATTGTGAAATATAATATGTACGTACTATTAAAAACCAACCAAAGTCGATAAATGAATACACGCTATTGTTTTGTTCTCTAGTATTGTTTATTTTCAGGGGGATAGTTTTGACGACATGCGACACATGCACATAAAAAACACATATTTTTCATAATATTTCGACCTATTGTCGTCGTCAGATAATATTTTTTTTTCAATATATCTGGCGACGACAATAGTTCGAAATATAATGAAAAATGTGTGTTTTTTATTTCTAATGTACATAATTAACTAAAACCAAATATTGGTATAAAAAAGTATTTCATTCATGCAATTTTATGAATGATAAATAAACTATACAATAAAATACTATCTAATTAAACTTGCAAGCAAGTTTTGTTTTTTTCTTCAGCACAATAAATACATGGTCGGATAAGAACGCACACCATCAGTATTCATCACACAGGTCATTTAATTCATAGTGTCCGTAAACCAGCAGTCGGATAGTCCCAACGCGGATCTTTTAGACACCAACACCGCCCCCGCCCCTCCACGCCTCCGCCCCTTCCGTGTCGGAACAAAAACAACAAAAAAGCCTGCTAAGTGCGCACTGTGTCCAAAACATGGTTGCGTTGGAATATCTCTGAAATAAAATATCAACGAATGTATATTTAATTCGAAATTTTTGCACACCAATATAGATTATGTTCATATCGATTTAAGGTACAGTTCAGATTGTATAGTTTTCGGTATTATGTATTTCCGGTATTGGAAATTATTAATAACGTTTTAAATGCACCTGCAGTAAAAATGTATTCGAATTAAAATGTTGGTAATACGATGTTATAAAGGTTTTACTTGTAACTTCATTTTATTTTAAACGCTATCAGAATTTAATGAGCATGTGTTCTATATTTTTATTTTTTTGTATGTTATATTTTTGTTACGACTTTTTAAAACAAAAGTTATTCAGTTATTCACGTACACAATCACCACAATTCAGTATTCCACTGGGGCCAGTTTTGGTTTACCTGAACGCAGCTCGGCCTTCGACCTCGCTCTTAGTTACTTACTTTCTTCGAGAAAGTTTATTGTTTACTTAAACCCAGTTTGGCCTTCGCCCGCGCCCTTATTTATTTACTTTTTTCTTTTGAAGTAGTAAAGCCGCTGGCTTAAGCTATATTTTAATAAATTATTTCAGTGCATTAGGATTTAGTATCACAAATGAATAATTTTCATGTGGTTCTGAAAGAATAAATCGTCATGTTCAGTTATCCACGCGGACGAAGTCGCGGGAAAAAGCTAGTATTGCGATATTAAGAAAACTTTTTCAAACTCCTAATGTATCCATGTTTGTTATCGTTTTTATAGAAACTGTATTATGTATGTATGTATATTTTTTGTATAATGTACATTTATATGTATGTGCCTTTTAACCTGTATGTATGTAATTTTTTTGTTTAATTTTTTTAGGGCTTCTAACAATTATTTGTATCAACCCTACTCATCTTCCCTATCACTTTGGGTCCAGAGTCCCTAAGGGATAGATAATGCTCAACGATAAGATAAAAGATAAAAAAGATAAAAGATAAAAAGATAAAAGATGTTTATTTTTATAATTTTTTTTTATATTGTACATGTTTAGTATCAACACCTGCCCTCTGCACTAGCGTGAGCTGTCTCGCAGGGGGGCATGTAGATGTCAAAAACAACAACAACGAAATCAAACACAATTACAAAATCTCTCTCAGATGGGCTCGCCAACAGTTTATGTATACTAAAAAACAAATTGAGTCTGTCCACACTAAGCGACGACCGCATTTTTGACAGATTTTTTTTTTAACAAAATTGTCTTCATTCGTACAACTTTAAATTTTTTTTTGTTTACGTATTAGGGTCCCGTCGCAACATGAGACAAAAGGATAACCCTGGTTTTTTTTTTCAGTCGACTTGCTGTGTAAAAATTCACGTTATGATTCAGTTACTATAAAACCTGATAATAAAATAACGCTAAAAGAATTCTATGCCTAAGGCTAGAACCAGGACCCGAATAACAACCGAAAACCTTGTATTTGGCTTGTTTATGTACAACAAGCGGTGCGTGAGCCCGCTTCGTTTCGTTTTACAGGCTTTTACGTCCCGTATTATGTTTGTTTACGGAACCCTATAAAGGCGCTCGGCCCGCGAAAGGTCCCCTTCACGGAGGAGAGTGTATAGAGGAGTCGGTCTTACTAGGCGACGTGCCCCGCCATCAACTGCGGGCATTTAGAATCGTTGTGACGGTGGTACTGCATCAGCCGCGTCGCGACCAGGCGCACCTAGCACAAACCACTTATTTTTATTTTTATTTTAAGCTTTTAGGAAAACATACAGTCAACTTTAAATACTAAATAGGCTAGGTCTCAGTAGGTCTCAGTAGATTAAGTACTTTTATGGTACCTTACCATAAAAGTACTTAATCTACTGAGACCTAGCCGGTCTAGGATTCCAAATTCTAAAAAACCTGTTATGTGAGAACGTTGTTCACACATAGAGGGTTCCGTATCCATATGTTACTTCTTGCCCCCCTCATGCGCGAGGCCGTCGGCGGTCGCCGACGCGACGCCTAGCGCCGCCACTGACAGCGAGTGTGCGCAGCAATCTCGCCTTCGATACAGTCTATTTTTTTGTATTAATTATTGTGAGTCCTTCGTATCTAGCAAGTAAGATAGCAACCTAATTAGATGTTCTCTCACGTCATCTATCGGTGTATCTATCGTACTTTTGTAGTTAAAATGTTTAATCATTCGGTGATAGCGCTAAAAAAAACACGTTTCTTTTATGAGGATTTTTTTTACATTTAGTTATTTTTTATAATTTGTTAGTCCGCCATAACAACAATATTCGGTGAAAATTTAAACCGACTAATTATTACGGTTTAAAAGATAGAACCCAGGACGGACGGGCAGACAGACAGAGACAACGAGCGGATCCGAGGAATGCCGGAAGCGCGACACCAAATACACCAAAAATCTATTGTGTGTTGAACGAAGTGGAGAAAGTTAGAGAGGGAAGGCGGCGCTCGTCGATTGCCGTGATTACCTCGCGCTTCACACAGACGAAGCGCGCGTGCTGGCTCTTTTTCTTTACGTAGTCGGCGACACGAGGAGCAAAAGCCTGTTTTATAGGTACTACCATGGACGTTGCTCTGGTGAATTGGCTTCCCTCATCCCTCCTGCCACCATCCGTCTCCGTCGCCGGACTCGCTCGGAACATCCATATGTTGTTGACATGCAACTTTTAAGAACACATCATTTTTCGAAATCTTTCCTGTGCCGAACGGCGAAAATATGGAATGGTCTTCCGGTGAGTGTGTTCCCCACCACCTATAACCTGGGAATTTTCAAAAGGCGTGTCAATAAATTAGACGACAACCTTTTTGTCCGCCTCATAGCCGGTATGACGGCTCTCTGAGCGTGGTTTCGCGAGGAATGGTGTTATTGGCTGTGTCTGATGTTACGTTGAAGTATTGGGCACAGACACCCGCGCCGGCTGTCTATAAAAAAAAAGGTGCGTGATCGGTGGACCATGGAGCGTGTTCTCCCCCCTCGCTACTCACCGCACTGGTGGCACATGTTTTACTAGAAATTAAAGCCAGCAAGAACTCCTCTCGACTCACTCCTCCGTGGACCCGTTCGATCCACTTGGCGCTCATCGCTAGCTATTGCGCGGGCGCGGCGGCGGCGCGGAGGTCCCTTCCGGCTTCCGGTGTCGGGTTCCATGGGACCGGAAGCAACGGCGATGGGCGGGGCCTTGCATGTGGGGCAGCGGCGCGGCGGCGCGGCGGTGATCCGTTCACACTAAGACGTGGACGCTTGCGAAAGTGATAATTCTAAATTGTACTGGCATATTATTTTTTATGACGGTTGGCTACATCACCTCCAACATCCGTGATGTCAGCCCATAACATCGAGCGATCTAGGTACCATGTCAGTGCTTCCCTTCATTTCATGTCGGCTACACTGAACTGGACTGAAAACACGAACTATTTGCATAGCCGTTTCGACCGACGTGCCATTCAGTGCGGTGGTACCAACCCGGGCGGGATAGACCCTACCACCTGGAAAAGGTAAGAAGGGAAGGGACATACAGTTAACAGAACTACGGTCAGCTTCCAACGGTCGAGCGGTCACCCATCCAAGTACTGGCCGCACCCAGATGTTCTTAACAAAAGTCGACCGACCGCACCACTGAGCTACCGAGGCTGACAAGGTACACTGTTTCTCCCGGCGAGTGTGTTTCCCGAATCCTTTAACCTGGGGTGTCTTCAAACGTCGTATCAACGGGCTAGACAGTCTAGCAACAGTTCACAAATCTGCTGGCATGGCGCCTGACTGAGCGTGGTTTCGCGAGGAGAGGGGTTTTTGGCTCTGTCGACTGTACCATTGGTCCCTTGACACAGCCACCCATGTTGGTTTACATAAAAAAAGGACATGTACTGTAATTTATTTAAATTATGTTATCACTTAGTTTATAAATATAAGTGCATTTATGAATTCAACAATCAAATTTTATAACATTTAACGGCATCAGGCTATCGTCATCCTATTAGATTATTCGTCAGCCTCGATAGCTCAGTGGTGCAGACAGTCAACTGTCGCTATTGAATGTTAAGCAACGCTGGGTGCGGTCAGTATTTGGATGGGTGACCGCTGACCGTTGGAGGCTGACCGAGGTTCGGAATCCTCGTTAAACTGTAGGTCCCTTCCCTCCTAATCTTACTTGGTGGTAGGGTTTAACCTGCCCGGGTTGGTAGCACCGCTCTGAATGAAACGTCGGTCGAAACGGCTATGTAAATAGTTTGTGTTTTCCGACCAGTTCGGTGTAGCCGGCACGACCGAAGGGAAGCACTGACATGGCACCTAGTTCACCCGGCGTTATGGGCTGACATCACGGGCGTTGTAAGTGATGCAGCCAACCGTGTCAGTTTCCATAAAAAAATACAAATAAAAAAAATATTTTATTCGACTTGAGCTAGAACCGCGCAAGTTGCACGTGTAAACTCATCTTCACAGACGTCACTGCAAGGAATAAGGCGACTGCTGTTGACAATCTCTCTCACACAATCTTATTATTGACAACAATGCAATTACATACCTACTTGTGTATTGCAAACTGGCGACTTGTTGTACTGCGTATTGTCATGTATTGTGCAATCGTTATTAGTATCAAGAAGGGGCATTCTGAACTCCAAGCTAAAATACTAGGTGCGGCAAATCGC
Organism: Nematopogon swammerdamellus; assembly: GCA_946902875.1. Taxonomy (NCBI): domain Eukaryota; kingdom Metazoa; phylum Arthropoda; class Insecta; order Lepidoptera; family Adelidae; genus Nematopogon; species Nematopogon swammerdamellus. The sequence goes on from OX336353.1 coordinate 1,463,251, forward strand.
GATGAAATTTGTTTATTTATTTACTTCTTTAAAGAACCGTGTGGGGCCGGTGCTGCACCGTGTGGGGCCGGTACTTAAAAAGAATAGACCCACTGCATCTCTCCCCATGCATGTCGTAAAAGGCGACTAAGGGATAAGAACAAGATGCCGTGCTAAAGGGCGACAGGATCGCCACCTCTCACCTTCGCACGATACTTCCACCGAGTCATGCAGCAGGTTGGTCTTCGTGCCTTACTTGCTGCTTGATCGATTGAATCTTATGTTCGAATACTTAGCGAAACGTGGTGGTCGGTGCTATGCTGTAATTTACCACAGTTCTTGCAGCACAACACCGATTACTCCGCTTAACCCGATTGTCGGGATTCAGCGCGTGTGATATTGTATTCTTTAGAGACACCAACGAGTAACACAGAATATAATATGTAGTTACAAAAAATACTTGTAATAATATGTACAAAAAATACACCCTGCGAACTTTCTTGCCGGTTCTTCTTCGTGGGTTTAATCGAACCGGATAGAATAAATTATGACAAGTTCGAGTACAGTCTAACTGCCATTGTCAGTCTCGGTAGCTCAGTGGTTCGGTCGGTCGACTGTTGTTAAGCAACCCCGAGCGTACCCATCACCTACCCATCACCTAGTTAGGAGCAAGGGAAGGGGCCTAACAGTTTTACACCGGTTCCGAACGGTGAGTCGGTTTATCACCAGGTGCAAGGTATGCACGTAAATTCCGACAAAAAACACTCATTGGTACACGCCGACCGGAAGGGATTTTGAAATTGCTATAGTGTTCCTGAAATCGTCTGTAAATGATCCACACTCCAATTTGTCATTGAATACTTACTGATAAATAATTATTAAAACTATTTACTATTTATAAACACAAAAGTATTTAAACTATTCATATTTAGGTTTATCTATATTTTGTATTCCCGTACATCTGTCATTATAACGATCTTGATCTGTCATATAATACTTTTAACATCTCTTTCCGCCACTCACCTAGCAGTTATCATACCCCAAAGCCTAGAGGCATTAGGTGTTACCTTTTTCCCATATTTAATTTGAGTGCAATAAATATACAGGTTGTTTCAGGATAGGGTTTCGTAACTTCATGGTTCGAAAGCGGTCCATATTTGAAGAGGAAAAGCTCTGAAACTTTTTCTCAATTTCGGTCAATTTATAGTACTTTTTGGTAAAAATCGTTTCATCGAGCTTTGGTGGACGGTTAACGTCCACCTTTATTAAATAAAAATAAAAATTTAACTTCATGTAGGTAAATAAAATTCTAAACACCTAAATTTGAATGACGTCAAAAGAAAAAGGGGACCGGCTAGGTCATTGCACTCCCTAGACCTAAACAGTACTGTTGCCAAATCTCACTGTCCATTGGTTTTTATTAAAATTTAAAATTTTTGTATGAAAAAAAATACGGAATTTCGATTTGTGTAATAAGGATTGTTTTTCTTCTAATAATGAGTACTTTCTATTCCTGAAGTTTCTCAAGCCTATCCTGAAACAACCTGTATACAATACAATGCAATAATATCGCAGCCCCCTACGAAGATGTTTCAGCCGATAGGGCACCCCTCCAACACGGATCTGTCTGTTACTCAGCATAAACAGTTGAAATATAGTAGTGAGTAAATATGAGCATCTGTTTACTCTCTCGGTGGTATAACTGACAGGGTGTTTGCCCGCCGCGAGCGCGCACTGCCTAGCCTTTGGGGCTGTGCACATTTTACGTGACGTTTCACTCCTCGGTAGCTCAGTGGTGCGGTCGGCCGACTGTCGGTCGGATCCGAAGGCACACCTGGGCTCGGTCTGCGAATGGATGGGTGACCGCTCGGCCGCTGGAGGCTGACCGCGGTTCGGATTCCACGTAAAACTGTAGGTCCCTTCCCTTCTTACCACTAGGTGGTAGGGTTGGAACCATCGAACTGAAGGAAAGGTCGGTTGAAACGGCTATTTAAATAGTTCGTATTTTCCGTCCAGTTCAGTTAGTGTAGCCAGCACGACCGGAAAGCACTGACATGGCATCTAGTTCACCAAGGTGTTATGGGCTGATATCACGGATGTAGTATGTACGTAGATACATGTAAGATGGCCGCATAGCAGCCTCAGCTGTGCCTCTAGTCCAGCATAGCCAGCAATCCAGGGAAGTCTCCGGTATGGCACCTACCTTCTCGGAGGTGATATTCGCCGCTCCCACTTAACCACCCATACCGAATAAAAAAAATCGGCCAAGTGCGAGTCGAACTCGCGCACCGAGGGTTCCGTATCGCCATGTCATGGTTAGCACCTCTCACACATGTTCACACTCGTTAAAATTCATGATTAGTTAAAATGCTTCATAGTCTATTCGGTAGATGGCGCGCGCATACAACTTTTTGGTTTCTTCTATGGAAACCCCCATGAATTTTTTACTTTTTATTATTTTTATTATTTGTTGTTATATCGGCCATAATAACACAATTTCCATTCTGTGAAAATTTCAAAGGGCTACCTATTACGGTTCAAGAGATACAGCCCTCGGACTGACAGACAGACAGACGGACGGACGCACAGACAAACAGACGGCGTAGGCTTAGTAATAGGGTCCCGTACCGGATACGGAACCCTAAAAACAAACTGAACGTATATTATTCAAAGTTTAAGTAATATATGTACGTCGCCATTGCCTCTCCACTGACAACTTGTGTGCGTCCGTAATGACATGTGTGTTAAGATGTCCGTTTGTTGAAAGAGTCCCGGGTGGCTCTAGTTACTGCCGTTTTTGTAGGGAAAATTATAAATGACATCCGACTGATGTTCTAATGGATTGTATTTCTGTTTCAGGTACGCATTACCGTTGGAATTATCTCGGTATATCGGTAAGCGGCAAACGGATCAGATTACGGATCGAGCTCAGATCAGTACCCTTATCACGAGATTTATAACCTACCACCGCGTACTACGCTACGCCGTGTTCTCCGCATCATTTTGTATGGAGAAACGAAGTTCGCAAATCTATCACTAGAGGCGCTGCTCCGTTTCTAAATACAAAATGATGCGGAGAACACGGCGTAGCGTAGTACGCGGTGTAGGTTAAATCTCGTGATAAGGGTACTGGTCCCGATTGGAGTACTGCCACAGATTACTAAATAGTTACTTCGTAACAGATAAATCACTCCATAGAAAAAGTTCCTACCTTCGGGTTATAATAGCCTACTGCTTCACGTCGCCAATCGCTGCGTGCGAAAATGTACCTTAACGATCGAGTGTAAAGTGATTATTGCTTTGCAGCTTCGCCTGTTTATATTCTTCGGCTGTTTATATTCTTTGGGCAGTCCATAGAAATTCACCGCCGGCGGTGCGCCGGGCGGTAGGTAGTTATCGCGCGCAAGTACATAGAGTGCGTGAGGCCTGGTACTGCTCGCACTCACTGGGATGGCTCAGCCAAATACCAGCTTTCGCCTCTGGACTTAATCCATAGAGCCGTGCGACTGGTTTGTGACCACGAAGTGTCCCGTGATCTAGAACCACTGCAACTCCGAAGGGATGTCGGCTCGCTAAGTGTGCTCTATCGCTTATTCCATGCGGAGTGCTCGGAGGAGCCCTTTCCACCTTCGCACAACGCGCACTGGGCAGGGATGACATCCCTAAACCATTTACTATGCCTACACGCTGGACTTGGCGCGAATGAGTACCAATTAGTTCTGCAGATATTTCTTCCACAGAACTGGTAAACGCTGGAACGTCTCACTGCCCAAATATTAAATTAACAGATTATTTAAAAGAATTCGAAATTCGAAAAAATGGTATGGCACCTGCCTTCTCGGAGGTGATATTGGCTGGTCGGAGAGTGTGCTTTGGCCCCTCCGACTCAGCCGAAAAAAAAAAATAACTGAAATATTTCACTGAGTGAGTATCGCGTTCAATATTTTTTGTATATTTTTACAAGTTATTATTCGGAACTTTAAATTCTATTTGTATCTCTTTTGAAACACAAATTCGCTTTGAAATTCGTAACTGAATAAAGCATTCGCTTTGACGGAACTTTTTGCTTATCGAATTTCCTTTCTGTGTCATCGTTTTAAAAGGGAACCAATGAAAACTTTGATGGCGAAAGTTTATTCACTCAGATAATGCAAAATAAAATCAACAGTCGGCTCAAATCTTGGTCGATCGCTTTAGCGTGTGGTACATTATTAACCCCCGACGAAAAAAGAGGGATGTTATAAGTTTAACGTGTGTGTGTACGGGTGTCTGTCTGTGGCATCTTAGCTTCCAAACGGATGGACCGATTTGGGGTTTTTTTGTTAGAAATCTGGTTTAATTTTTCTTTTTTACTTCGAACCCCATCGACTGGGGACAAGTGTGATCATCATTGACCAAAATATTCGGAAGCTTTATCTGTAACAGTGTAAAACTATTATAAGTTGTAAAAATAAAAATATAAAAAGAATAGCCCCACTGTATATCTCCCCGTGCATGTCGTAAACGGCGGCTATAAGGACAAGATGCATTCCTAAAGGGCGACAGGTTAGCCACATCTCAACTTGGCACGGCAGGCGGGTCTTCGTGCCTTACTTGCTGCTTGATCTTTCCCGAATATTTTGCGGAACATGGTATTCGGTGTCGTGCTGCAATTTACCAGAGTCCTTGCAGCACAACACTGATTACTCTGTTTCCCTTGATTGTCGGTATACTGCGTATGGTATGTATGTATATGTGAGATAGCTCGCGTAGTGTAAAAGTGCCTTCAGCTGTACTTCCGGCGTTGCCTTCCCTTGCTAATGGTCCACTAAGACACGAAACTGGTTTAGGCGGCGAGGGGTTGGGACCGCGCGAGGGAGTAGGGGCGTAGCGTATGGCCCCTGTCCTAAGCTATGCTTAACAATTAAGCTTAACTTAACATGACAGTTTCAATTTGTGCGAAGTGGTTAAATATTATAATATAATATGCTTTACACACTATGCAATGATACAAACAGCATGTTAATACGACATGGACACTATACAGGGTCTCCCCGGACTGGTGTAGTTCCTTTAAGGAGGCTATTCTACGCCTTGTTTTTCTCTAAACTGTCTAGTTTGGGAGAAATTATTGTTTATGTTTTTGACAAGAGTAATTTGACGCGCGCGGGGGGAGGGTGCTGGCGCGGGAACGGTCGGGGTCGAAAAACTTACGCCGCGCCGCGCCGCCGCCACGCATCTCCTCGCTCCGCGCACTCGTCCTAGCTCGCTCACTCCCACGTTGATGCGGAACATTAGATACTTTTTACACTAAATTAATCAATTAGTTTGTATGAAAACTGTACCTTTTTATTTAGGCAATTCAGAAAAAAGTTATTTGACTGTTTTTGTTACTATTGATCCCAATAACCATTTCCTAAATTTTATGTAGTGGCCGTTACAACACCCTGTTTAAACAAGGTGTTGCAGTTGCCCCCGTAATATTTTTAACTGACATAAGGGGGTTATTCTATATGTGAAACTAAACAACTTCTGTGGCGAAAAAGTGTTTTTGAAACAAAAAATAAATTATTTTTTCCATACAAATTTTAAACACATATTCTCAAAATGTATGGAGAAAAAAAATTGTTTTTTCTTCAAATTCAAAAGTCGTAGAACAAAGGTTGTTCTATTTCACGTACAGAATCACCCCCTTTCGGGTTTTACGGTTGGGGTTACAACAACATAGTAATTTTTTTTTTCAATTCAAAATTTCATCCTCAATATGTGCTACGTAATACAAGCTCAGTATATTATTTATAGTCAGGCCTGTTAAAATATCCAAACAGCGGTCGCCAGTGACACTAAGCACACGGCCTAATCAGTGGCTCTGGTAGATCCATTTATCTAACGCACCCTCAGGAGGAGCGCGCAGAGAGACAAATGATAATAGACGAAGAACGAGGGGCACACACACGCACAAACACACCCTCACACACAGCATCCACAGTTGACGTTAATTGAATGTTACGTAAATATAATTAATCTTCGCTAGCGGGGTCTTCTTCGATGGATTTGAGATTTATACTGACGAAAGAATTGACCAGTAAATATTCTATATTATGTGGGCGTACATAGATACATAGAGTGATATAGAGAGATACACCTTTTTTTCCATCCACATCTATAATGAAATAAAATAAATGTTTGTTAATAGAAAAATAAACAACTTTGAATTTGAATTTAGATAGGTAGGTAGGTACTCGTAGCAATTCTTTGAAATCAAAATGACAATGAAATCAAATATGACGAAAATTAATAAAACAAAATGAATATAAAAAAATCCGAAAATTTTTTTAAAACGCGTATTCATGACCAGTGCGTCCTCCTGGTTATGCCGTACCTACGGGTGTGAAGCCAGGACTCTTCCGGTCGCTGTTGTCCAAAATTTGAAAGTTGTCCAGCGATCAATGGAGCGAGCCATGCTGGGAATATCGCTACGTGATATGGTGCGTAACGAGGCAATCCGCCGGCACGCTCCAAAGTAGTCGATATTGTACACCTGGTGGCTAAGCTCAAGCGGCAGTGGGCTGGGCACGTTAGCCGAAGAGACGACGACCGTTGAAGTACTCTGTACACTGGCGACCGTGGACAGGAAAACGGGAGTGTGGAAAGACCACCCGCCAGGTGGGACGACGACATCCAAGTACGTCTGCGGAAAGCACTGTTTCCGTACCGCTGAAGGCCGAGAGGACTGGAGGAAAATTGGAGAGGCGTATGTCCAGCAGTGGATGTAAGCACGCTGACTGACTGACTCCAGTAGAACTGGGACACGCAGTATAGTGTTTATAATAATACTTTATAATTTTTCTTACTTATATGTTTGACAAATAATTATGAAACTGTTTACATAAAATGTTATTTAAGGTGTACAATAAAATATTTGAATTTGAATTTGAATATGCTATACTATTATCAAAACAAACGTGCAGCTCGCACAACAAAATTTTATGGCTTAGTGAACGGACATTCCCTTTACTAAGCCATAAAACTTTATTATGCGAACTGCACGTTTGTTTTGATTTGAGAATAGCTTATTCCTAGCTACTTCTCGCATATTTTTAGGTAAGAAGTTAACTTCCTTCAAGTTAGAGGGCGATAAAAATACACCCCATATATCATATAAATATAAGGATATCAATACTAATAATAAATCTGTAAGGGATTGTCATGAAATAAGTTATTTTTTTTTATGCAATACTGCGTTTGTAGACTCTATGTACATATTGTATTGTATTGTATAGTATTGACGATTTTTAGAACTCTTTTCTGTATGTTCCTCCATAACTCTTAAACCGATCATCTGAATTAGATGAAACTTAGTAAAAGCACATTTAACTGCACGAGACACAGGATAGGCTAAATGAAATTCAGTTCCGCTTACGCTAAGATGTGGCTCTCATACAAACATAATTATTATTGTTCCGCGCGCAGAAATAAAGGTACGGTAGCGGGCTTACTTACTTTCTTTTTTTTAAGTGTGAATTTCACGCGAGCGAAGCCGCAGGCAACAGCTAGTATAGAATAAAGGTTGTGTAACACGGGCCGGGCGCGGGGTATGCTAAGCGCGGCCGTCCCGCGGGAGATAGCAGGCTTATTCGACATCTATGCACGCCTGAATCTGCGCACTGCGCAAGTGCGGGCAAGAATATCATGTTTTATTTTTAATTTATGGAAATGTATTTTATAGTTTCACTGTGCACAGGCTGTCCACTTTTTTTACTTCCGGCAGGTGATTTTGTAAATATTTATTTCGGATTTGCAGGATAAGAACACCTGGGCGCGGTCAGTACTTGGATAGGTGTCCGCTCGGCCGTTTGGAGGCAGACCGTGGTTTGGATTCCACGTAAAACTGTAGGTCCCTTCCCTTCTCACCTTACTAGGTGGTAGAGTTTAACCCGCCCGGGGTATTCAGTGCAGTCTCCTCCATACAAGAAACGTGTTTTTTTTTCAACATTATTTATTTTTACTCTATCGTGAAAGCGGTAATAAAACCGTCAAACTTGATGTGATTATAATCCCAACTCTATCGTAAAATATCTAAATAATAAAAACCACACAATTATATACATTGTGGTACGGAACACTCGGTGCGCGAGTCCGACTCGCACTTGGCCGGTTTTTTTAAGTCCTCTCACCGCACGCACAACTGAAAGGAAAATAAATGTTACGTCTTCATCCGCCGCCGACCTTCCCGACACATCCTATTTGGTCCCCCCAGTCGGATGCCAGGTTCGCGCTGAGTGTAACGTATCCCGACATATTATACGTGCGTACAGGGAGCTCCATTCTTGTGTGAATATTCCGACAACGAAAATTCAAATTAAATTTTTTTATATTTCACTTTTTGGCCACACAGCAATTGCATTGTAAACAAGTAATATCAATTAGGTAATTATTTTAAACAAAACACAAAATTTCAATAAAATCTATTTTCAACCACCGACACAAAAAGAGAGGTGTTACAAGTTTAACGCGTGTATGTGTGTATGGTTGTGTCTGACTGTGGCGTCTCGTAGCTCCCAAACGGATGCGCAGATGTGGATGCGGTTTTTTTTTATTAGAAAGCTGGGTTAACCGGGATGGTTCTTAGATGTGTTTGTTGAAGATCAGGTCAGGCGATTCGAAGATCATCAGCACTTTTCCAAATTGGTGAAGGGATATCTGTAAAATAGAAATTTATTACACTTTCATTAGTCGCCTTTAGGTAAATAAACGGAAATTATTACAAAACTAATTGATTAGCTATACTCTTTGCCAACTATTAATTAACTATTAATTAACTTGTAATTGTAACCTAACAAAACCTAACATAACAAAATTATTATAAGTACAAATTAGGACTCTTAAAAACCTTAAAATTAAAATTTAATACTAATTTAAAAAAAAACCGACACATCAACAACCCTTAAAAATACAACTTTTTTCCGCTTAGTTTAAAGGCGTCGGGAGACCGTTAAGTAAAAAAACAATTATCGGTCCCCCGACGACCAAGCGGAAATTATTGTTTTTTTAAGGGTTGTAGTGTTGATGTATCGGCGGTTTTTTTTTATTTGTAATGTAATGTTTATTTGATTTGATTCAATATGACATAATTTGTCCTGCTTCGTTCATACGTTTCACTTTAAAATGTTTTTAGAATTGTTGAGTAATCTCATTTTCTATAAAAAACACGAAATATTGCGTGACGCCCTGCCCTAAAGTTTAATCGCCCAACGAAGCAGCCTGTATAATTTCGTATATACATTTACATCACCTATATTCCCACTACGTTGCTTACATAATATGTATATTCGAAATATCCTCCGTAATATCTCCGAGCCTCTGTGCGAAGCGGGAAGACGGCGTTGTGGAATTTATCAAAATGGGAATAGTTGGGTTATGTTTTACAGGCTCGGAATGCCTGGTTATTGATCATAGTGTTTCACTATCACTTGGAGAGATGGAGTTGCAAAGTAATTTGTAAGTAAACTTCAGAGATGCTGAATTATTTCCTAGATTGAGCGCCGACTGGGGGATATTCTTGGATTAATGTCGGATTACTGTTGCTCGTGGATCCCTTCGCAGGAGTTATTTGGCTATTTCAGAAGTTAAGTTTTGTGTATGTCCTAGCTTTTGCCTGCGGTTTCGCTCGCGTGAAATTCGTATTTAAAAAAAAAGAACCATTTTGGCGCGCGGAACAATTCGGTTTGTACGAGAGCCACATCTTATCGTAACCGGAACTGAATTTAACTTAGCCTTTCCTGCGTCTCGTATAGGTGAATGTGCTTGTACTAAGGTTCATCAAATTCGGATGATCGGCTTAAGAGTTATGGAGGAACACACATACATACAGAAAGTATCATACAGAGTCTACAAACGCAGTCCTTCCTTATCCTTCCTTACCTATAATAAAATCCAACGTCTGCTTTCTGTCTGTCTGAGTGTCTGTCTGTCCGCTTATAACTCGAGAACCACTGAACCGATTTTAATAAAAAAAAATCTACGGATAGCTTGATTCTTCCCATCAACTATAGGCTACTTACTATCACGCTAAATGGCTTATGAGGTTAGCAGTGAAGTGAAATATGAGAGCGAGCGGAGGTGCGGGCACAGCTAGTACCTATAATAAAATCCAATGTCTGCTTTCTGTCTGTCTGAGTGTCTGTTTGTCCGCAAAAAAATCTACGGATAGCTTGATTCTTCCCATCAACTATAGGCTACTTACTATCACGCTAAATAGCTTATGAGGTCAGCAGTGAAGTGAAATATGAGAGCGGGCGGAGCCGCGGGCACAGTTTGTATTTTATAAAATAACAAGCTGTGCCCGCGGCTCCGCCCGCTCTCATATTTCACTTCACTGCTAACCTCATAAGCCATTTAGCGTGATAGTAAGTAGCCTATAGTTGATGGGAAGAATCAAGCTATCCGTAGATTTTTTTTTTATTAAAATCGGTTCAGTGGTTCTCGAGTTATAAGCGGACAGACAGACACTCAGACATACAGAAAGCAGACGTTGGATTTTATTATAGGTAAGGATAAGGAAGTAACTTACTCCATGAACATCCCTTACAGCTTTATTATTACTATTGATGTATACATACATATTGTAGATAGATAGATAGATAGAAATACTTTATTGCTCCAAAAAACATTTAACATAAACAAACAATAAGAAATTTACATGAGGGGCAAAGGCGGACTTATCCCTTACAGGGATTTCTCCCAGTCAACCTTTGGATGTTTGAGAGTCGTATGTTGCGAGATATAAGTAGGTAGTAGCAAAAGACTTGAGTGTGGGAATGTAAAATATAATATAAGGAAAATAACTATAATATACTATAATATACACTACATATAAGTACATACTAGTTAATTAAACGTATAAATTACTATTTATAGATTAAATTAAATACATATGAATTACAATTTATATAATACATAATACCTATATATATACATACATACTTGTCCATTCAGAATTAAAGGATTTTTTAGCTTTTGACTTATTGTTTACACATGTCTTTTTTTTTTAACACCAAATTCATAAAGAAACCGGCCAAGTGCGAGTCGGACTCGCGCACCGAGGTTTTGGTTTATTTTTTTTTTATGGATTGAAAAAACAACACCTTTCATGTATTAATGTTTAATGTTTTACTTTTAATGTTTAAAAATTATTTATTATTTGTTAGTATATCCGCCATAACACATATTCTGTGAACATTTCAACGGGCTACCTATTCAAGAGATACAGCCCTCGAACAAACGGACAGACAGACAGGTGGCGTAGGCTTAGTACCTAAAAGGAATTCGTACGGTTACGGAAACCTAAAAATTAAGTACAATAGGCGAGATTAATATCGTGAGTTATTCTGTTCTAACTAACCTTTGGTATGAAGAGAGAAGTACATGCAGACAAACAAGAATATTTTGTGTCATTGTTTTAAATGTCAAATAAATATTAATAGTTCACAAGCCAATACTACGAGACGCACCAAAGTAGTCGATATTGGACACCGGATGGCTAAGCTCAAGTTGCAGTGGGCTGGGCACGTCAGCCGAAGAGACTGCCACCGCTGGAGTAACCGTGTCCTGCACTAGCGGCCGTGGACAGGAAAACGGAGTGTGGGAAGACGACATCAAGTACGTCGGGGAAAAGCGGCGGTTTCGTACCGCTGAAGGCCGGGAGGACTGGAGGAAAATTGGAGAGGTGTATATCCAGCAGTGGATGCTTACACGCTGACTGACTGACTGACTGACTGTATGTATGTACACCTACTAACATACACGATATCTTCGAAGCTAGAATTATTCGTTTCCATCGTTGCGACTAGCGAATTCTAGTTTGTAATATGCGGGTATGTTTATCCAAGCTAGTATGACCTTCTTGCTGTCTATCTTAAGGTTCAATTTAAGTCACCACCTCAAACTAATACCTATCCTTAGCTCTAAGCGCTATTGGTTTAAAGTTCAAAATAGCTCTCGAACTCGCAATTATTAAATTCATTTTCGACCTTTTAATAATATTATGTAGAATCACAGTAAGTAGCACACCTGCCTGTTCTCATCCCAGGCGTTCCTGTCGGAAAACACTTGAGCTAGGTAAATGGATAATAATTATACAACCTTTTATAACTTTTATATAACCTTTAATAATCAAGGGCATACTTCATTCAAATTCTTGCCGTCCAGCGGTGTAATGCCGCAAGTGTTCTATGCACATTTGAAAACGCCCCTTTTGATAGTTATTTTAATGTTTGTAAGGTAGATTTTAATTATTTAGTTATAAGTATTACTTTTTTATATTTTATGAAAATAAAGAGTGGAAGAGTCGGGAAGGGTCGCCCTAGACGCACGCACGTACCTGGACCAGATCGGGCATGTGCTCAAAAAGGGTCAAGTGCGTAGTACCCGTAACCGACGAGCATGCATGAAGAACATTATGGGAGTGGAAGAGGCGACAGACAGAGGTGTGTCAGGATCGTGGCACTTGGAGATCCGTTGTCTCTGCCTACCCCACCGGGAAACAGGCGTGACGCTATGTATGTATGTATGTATGTAAAGAGTAACCTTTAGATGGTTTAGATATAAGACTGAAACTGCTGAAAAACTGAAGGGCCGTGTGCACACATAAAACGATACTGTATAGTGTATATGTATTTCGACTTCGAAAATATACTCGAGTTTTTCAACAAATTCATAAAATTATTCTATTAGGTAATTTGGTGTTGAATTTCTATTTTCATTTTCAATTTATCAATATACTAATAAAATCTGTAAGAGATGGTCATGGAGTAAGTTACTTTGTTTTATGAAATATTGCGTTTGTAGACTCTATGGTATGATACCAAAATTAAATTGACGATTTTTAGAAACACTAAAACAACTATTTTAGTTGTAGTAAATGAAAGCGATGTCTTAAAGTGAAAGGAATCGTTTCACAGCTTTCTGAGTTTATCGCGAGTAGAAAATCTAACAACAGATATTTCTCGACTAAAAGGCTTGAGACTTGTTTATCATGCGAAATTTTAAAGTTGAAAACAAAAAACTTATCACTTTAGTAGTTCTTTAGATGCGAACAGCGGCGCCGAGAAGGATGGAAGCTGAAAGAGAGCTATTCTGAAAATTCTACCACTTTTGCTGTTTTAAATTCTAAGAACAAAACTTCGCTGCCTTCGAAGTGTGAAGGTTAGACGGTCGTCTCATTGGTATCTTTTCAAATCTTATTATTCAAACCAGAAATTCTGAAATTTATTTAAACACAAAAAATCTAAAAATTTATAAAAAAAAGATAATTTTTATGTCGGTCACACCGATGATGGTCGGGATGCAGCGTGAAGGCATGTTAAATACAACAATGCAAAATAATAAAAATATAAAGAAATAAATAAATACTAGATAATATAAATAATTTTAAAATTCCCTACCCAAGGCATTCATATCATATTATGGTTATTGTATAATTATATTTTATGTAAGTATATACTTAAATATATTTTTTTCTTCTTTGAGGGGCATCTATCTACCCCTACTAGAAGCGGTACTTTGGCGTGAAACTGACAAAAGTCGCAACAGAAAATTTCGCAAGGTGCTGCATTAGGAATGCAAAAGCGAGTGCGCGCTGCACTCACGGGACGCTGCCGCACAGTGGATAGAGTGGAGGGGCTTTGGTAGAAAAAAAAAAACTTTAAAATGTTTCTGGAGTGGGACAACAAAGAAGGAGAATGGCGAACCCTCCACACCATTTATATTGCCAGATTTGTGACCGTATATATTAATAGCTAAAAATAATAAAATAATTTAATAATGTTAATGTATTCGTGCATTTTGTTGATCAAAACATTTTACAATTAATTTGAAATTAATTTTATAATTTGTGCTATTTGATATAATTTAAAAGCAACGTAATGCCATTAAAAGGTGATGTGTCGTGGATCACCCGACAGAAGCGAAATTTCTTACGGCTTGTATTTAGAATCCAATTATTCGTTTAATTTAGATCGGGATAGTGCCATCTATGCGATATTCCTTTCAACTTATACAATGGTTCGACTTCAAAAATAATATACATTGAAGTGAGTTGTGTGTTTGTTATTGAGCACTAATTGCATTAACCCTAAATTATTACGCTTTTTTGTAGCAAGAACTGTTCTTAATATATAAATATTGACAAATTTACTTATCAATGAGCCTTTTGTTTTAGTTAAATTCCAACAGTTAGATAACAATTAATAATTGAATATAATATATTATGTACATGTACAAGCAACACTTTTTATTATTTAGTACGTATATGAAATTAATGCAATTGTAGGTATTTCACTTACCATTAGAATATTGTAAGCTAGTACGGATAGCAGTTGTGCGTCACTCAACTTGTTAAAATTTCAATTGTTCATGGGCTGGCAGCGCTGAGTTCAATATGAACTGTTCTGAAAATTACAAATGAAATACTGAACTGTTCACTAGATTCAGCATACAGGCTGTGTCCTGTCCAGTCCTGTTTTTTCCTGTAATTGTTTAAGTGTGTATTTTAATGAGTTTTCTTTGGTGTTATTTCTTTCATTGTTTAATTATGTGTTTTAATAATGTAATCATGTAATATTGAAGGGAAAAAATGAATATTTCTTATTTCTTCTTATTATTTTTTATTTAATATTATATAATAATATTTTATATATTTAGTAATTTATATGTATTAAACATGTATGTTATATTATATTATATTATATATCTTATATTTTACTAGCATGTACATACTTATATGTATTGTTAATAAGTATTCTTATTATTATTTCTATCTTCAATTGTCACGCAACTCTTTTGCTACTACCTACTTACATTCCATATATTATCGAATCTCAAATATCCAAAGGTTGACTGTAAGAAATCTCTGTAAGGGATAAGTCCGCCTTTGCACCTTATGTAAATTTTCCAATGTATTTGTTACTGTTTAATGTTTACTGGAGCAGTAAAGAATTTTCTATCTATCTATCTATCTATCTAATATTTAAGACACCATGGTTGGTTTTTTCCGAATATATTCAATGCACAAATTTTTTTTTCATTTACGATTGTATTATGTGTATAGATTATAATTATATATAATAATTATATATAAATATATATTTTTTTTACATTCCAACATTTGTTCCGCTTTATTCCACCCACCCATTCCACTGTGCGCTCGCTCTCCGTCAGCTTCATATTCCGTGTAATTGAACGTAAGAATCGCGCCAAATGAAGCTGCCTCGTGACTTGTTAGCCTTTTGACTAAAGTGTTTTAGAAAGGAACGTTCCCGGAAATTACGTTAGGATGGTTACACAAAGTCTTCTTGCTAAACTCCAAGTTTTATTCATGTCGTGAAAGAGTTTTAGCTGTTCCAGCCGCCTTGCTTCGGGGCAAAAATCGTATAACTATCGTAAGATGTGCCTGCATGCGTCGGTGAAAGAAAACTCCACGGGAATTGATTGATTATAAAGTGTTAAGTGTCTGTAAAAATATTAAGTGAAATTTTGAGTTTGAGTTTGAGTTTGAAATTATTTCGACTTATAAGCGAATGATGGTGGCGCATGGGTCGGCGGTTATGTCCTTTCAAACTTTTATCGTTTTTTATTAGGATAATAATAAGTATGTATGTGTATGTATGTATATATTCTTTATTGAACACCAATTTATACAAATTAGGCACAATAGGCGAGCTTAATGCCGTGAGGCACGCTATTCTAACTAAACTTTGGGATGTGGGAGAAGTATATGCAGGTGAACAAGAATAGTTTGTGGCAATGTATTAAGCAGTAAAGTAATATAATAAACTACAAACTTTACTACATAAATACTATAATACAGCCAGTCAGTCAGTCAGCGTATAAGTGTCCACTGCTGGACATACGCCTCTCCAATTTTCCTCCAGTCCTCCCGGCCTTCAGCGATACGGAACCACTGCTTTCCGCTGACGTACTTGATGTCGTCGTCGCACCTGGCCGGTGGTCTTCCCACACTCCGTTTTCCTGTCCACGGCCGCCAGTGTAGGACACGGTTACTCCAACGGTCATCGTCGTCGGTTAACTTTAATACGCTTCACTTTTTACTGTTGTTCAACACCAACTGAATGACAATAGAGAGAAGACGGGAGTTAAGATAATACAATATAAATTTATTTACTTCAGAAAGCATAGGAAAAGATATTTCTAATTTATCTTAAATACATTCATAGATGTAGTGGAGCGTAAATGCACGGGCACATTATTCCTGTACCTGGTAAAGTACCTGGGCGACCGAACTTATCTCGGCGTTGAAACCTATTTTTCTCAGAATATGTGTTAGGTATTATGGCGGATATGCCAACAAACAATAAAAAAAGCAAAAAGTACATAATTAAAGGGGTACCCCGTACAATAAACGTGCTAAGAACATTGATATATATTTTATAGATTGGCCCATCCCATACATCACTCCCGAACAAATATGTTCTCGACGAGAACCGCATACAATGCAGATTTCACGGACAGCCGCTTCATACGGCGTGTGCGGCGCGTGTTGAACGCACGCATGTCTGTATCGAGTCGGTGACGCGTGTGTGCAGCATGCCCGGTTGCTGTTATAAAGAGTGACAGTGACAAACGTTGTTGTTTGTTTCGCCTGAGCATGTTACGGCGTGTTAAGAAGCAATGCTGTCACGGATAGGATCGTGTGACGGTGCGGTGGTATCGTGTTCTCGTTCTCGCTTGCCTGCTGGTGATGGGAGTGGGCGGAAAGACGGCAAACGCGCTGCATGACGTCTTTCTCGCTCGTTCTCGTCATCTGTGGGCGGGTGGGGGCGAGCGCGCGATAGTATCGTCGTAGGGATCGTGTCACGTATCACAATACTGCGTGTGTGTGCACGCACACTTGTACCGACGTCTAGCACAGGTTGCATCGTACGACGTTCGATCTATAAAATGGATGTCGATGGCTAAGAATCTATTAGTACATATTCACGCTACTAAATAATAGATGGCACCACAGGCGGTTTGCATTGCTGACAAACAAAAGATAGACGTATATGGTTTTTGACAGGTATGGTATGTTAAAGCGGATCTACGGAACCCTCCGTGAGTTTTTTTTATGTAATCCGGTATGGGTTGCTGTTTTGGAGGGACCAAAGCACATGCTTTAACTAGACAATATCACCTCCGAGAAGGTAGGTGCCATACCGAAGAATTCCCTGGATTGCTGGCTATACTGGACTAGAGGAGAACACAACCGAGGCTGCTATGCGGCCATCTTACATCCAGTACGGTGGTACCAACCCAGTCGGCTACAATTTCAGCCTACCACCTAGTAAGGGGCAAGGGAAGGGACCTACAATTTTACACCGGTTCCGAACGGTGAAACAGCAGGTGTAGGTATGCACGTAAATTTTTTCGTCAGAAAAATCTCATTGGTACACGCCGACCGAATTCGAACCTCGGACCTCCCGCATGAGAAGCCGATGCTCAAACCACTCGGCAACCCGCCGCTTAAAGTGAGTGAGTAAAACTCGCGCTTGACTAAAGTTATTCGCTTTAAACCATTATTTTCCTAAACACAGAGTGTTCCCAAAATAATGTGCACTAGAGAGATCGAAAATATGGTCCTTCGAGCCGGATGTGAAGAATTTCCCGATCTAAAAATAATGGCGATCAAACATAAAATACGAAAATCCCTTATAATCCGTGCACTCGTCTTCGATTTGATGATTTCGCCCGAACAAATCCGTCGTCTTAGATAAAAATCTCTTAAGATTTTTTACCCGACTGCCAGGCCATGCGCCATTTAATAAAATTTGTTTATTAAATTTAATTTGTTTTCATCAAACTCCACTCACCAGGGTTGACATAATAAGCAAACCAAAATCTTAACGAAACCAAATCAGAGTATTATAATAAATTGCTACTACTCTAAGATCCTGTTGTACAATGCACAGATTAGGCTGGTGATAGAGTACTGCAGTCACATCTGGGAGGGTAGTCCCCATTATCTGCTAGCATCCTTGGACTCGATACAGCGCCGAGCCATCTGTCTTGTTGGTGACCCGAAACTTACAGATGGTCTGGAGTCCCTGAGTCACAGTCGGTTTGTGGGTTCGCTTAGCCTGTTTTACAGATACTATCACGAACGCTGCTCTGCGGAACTAGCATCCCTTATTCCCTGCCACCCGTCCTATCTCCGCATGAGTCGTCGCAGAGAGACTCAACACCTTTTTGTTGTTGACATTGGGCTTTTGAGAACCCATCGGTTCTCTAAATCGTTTCTTTGTCGCACCGCTAGAGTGTGGAACTGTCTTCCAGCGAGTGTATTTCCTGAATCCTTTAACCTGGGTGTCTTCAAGCGTCGTATTAACGGGCTAGACAGCCTAGCAACAGTCCGCAAATCTGCTGGCATGGCACCAAACTGAGCGTGGTTTCGCGAGGAGAGATAATTTTGGCTCTTTCGACTGCACCATTGGTTTCTCGGCACAGCCACCCATGATGGTTTACATAAAAAAAAAAGATCAACAGTTGACCTTAGGGATAGTCAATATCCCTGCTGTTTCCTTCGATTATCGTAGTCGGGTTTTTGGCAAAGGGGACTACGGGATACGGAAACCTAAAAACTAGGTTGTACGGTTCAACTCGCCAGGGTTGACAATTGACATAATAAGCAAACCAAAATCTTAACGAAACCAAATCAGAGTACATATTATAAGCAATTGCTACTGCTCAAAATTTTTTTTTTTTCCAAATTCCAAATGATTTATTCAGTAATTACATTACTTTTAAAAGATACATCAATTAATGACATAAAAACTAAGTAACATGTTGCGTTGCGTATCCTATGTATGTATGCACTTTAATAACATGTGAGTAATTTACATTCTTCGGGGCTAGGCACTAGACTCTCGTCTGTGTTGCCTGGCTCCGGATCTCTCGGTTTAGTTTTTTTTTTCCTTTGTGTTTATACATCAGCTTGATTTATTATGTATTGGTATGCATTAATTAAAATAATAGGTATGTAGATGTATGTATGTATATTTTGTATGTGGGTATTTGTCTATATATATATATATTTGTGTTTTGTTTTGTTTTTATTTTTGTTTAATTATTATTATTATTTAATTTTTTTTTATTATTATTGCTGCGAAATTAGATTATTTACTGAAGAATATGAAATAGCATGTGCTCGCACTCATGTTGGGTATTTGAAAGGATCCATTGTTTTATTTTTGACTTAAACAATTTTGTGTTTTGTAAACTTTTAAGATTTTTTGAATATTATTGTAAAGGTTAGGGCCTAGAAAATGCGCAGTATGCCTGAAGAATGTCGTATTATGCTTGTTTCTGGTTAGTTGTTGTCGGGTACTCGCTCTAGTAGTGAATTCATGTGCAATTGGGATATGTAGTTTTTTGTTAGAGTGTATGTAACTGCTGAGACTCAACATAAAAGTCTGTCGAACATTTAGAAGTCTGCACTCTTCATATAGGGCTACTGTTGGGTATATGTAGGGTTTACGGTTCATGACTTTTAGTATTGAACGTTGAGCCCTTTCTACCAGTAACAAGGAGGTTTTGGCTGCCCCTCCCCAGGCCAAGATTCCATAATTAATAAGCGAGCCACAGAGACCGTGGTAGACCTGTTTCAGTAGTGTGGAGTCAGATATTTCGCGAATTTGGCTGAAGAAGTAAATAAGTTTTTTTATTCTGCAAGCCAGCCTTTCAATGTGTGTCCTCCAATTGAGATTTCTATCAATTGTAATCCCTAGATATTTAATATTGTCAACTCTTTCCAGTGACATGCAATTACAAGCGTCTGTGCAGTTAGAAGCGTGAGCTTTTATTTGTATGTCTCTGGATGGTTGCCCCCTTAATGTAATGGAGAATGCTAAAAATCTTGTTTTAGAGCGGTTGACAGAGAGAACATTATTTTGAAGCCAGTTTAGTGTCTTATTAAGACCGTTTTGTGCTCTTTTAGTGACTTGGTCCCAGCCTGCACCTTTGAATAAAATAACTGTGTCGTCAGCAAAGGTCACTATGTGTCCGTGTTCCAGTGTCGTTCTACACAAGGATCAACTCTAAGATCTCTCTCTAAGATCAACAGTTGACCTTAGGGATAGTCACTATCCCTGCTGTTTCCTTCGATTATCGTAGTCGGGTTTTTGGCGAAGGGGACTACGGGAATCGGAAACCTAAATACTAGGTGGTACGGTTTAACTCACCAGGATTTACATAATTAGCAAACCAAAATCTTAACGAAACCAAATCAGAGTATTATAAGAAATTGCTACTGCTCTAAGATCAACAGTTGACCTTAGGGATAGTCACTATCCCTGCTGTTTCCTTCGATTATCGTAGTCGGGTTTTTGGCGAAGGGGACTACGGGAATCGGAAATTTAAAAACTAGGTGGTACGTTTTATCTCGCCAGGATTGACATAATAAGCATACCAAAATCTTAACGAAACCAAATCAGAGTATTATAAGAAATTGCTACTGCTCTAAGATCAACAGTTGACCTTAGGGATAGTCACTATGCCTGCTGTTTCCTTCGATTAACGTAGTCGAGTTTTTGGCGAAGGGACTACGGGGTACGGAAACCTAAAAACTAGGTGGTACGGTTTAACTCACCAGGATTGACATAATAAGCAAACCAAAATCTTAACGAAACCAAATTAGAGTATTATAAGAAATTTCTACTGCTCTAAGATCAAAAGTTCACCTTAGGGATAGTCACTATCCCTGCTGTTTCCTTCGATTATCGTAGTCGGGTTTTTGGCGAAGGGGACTACGGGAATCGGAAACCTAAAAACTAGGTGGTACGGTTCAACTCGCTAGGGTTGACAATTGACATAATAAGCAAACCAAAATCTTAACGAAACCAAATCAGAGTACATATTATAAGCAATTGCTACTGCTCTAAGATCAACAGTTGACCTTAGGGATAGTCACTATCCCTGCTGTTTCCTTCGATTATCGTAGTCGGGTTTTTGGCGAAGGGGACTACGGGAATCGGAAACCTAAAAACTAGGTGGTACGGTTCAACTCGCCAGGGTTGACAATTGACATAATAAGCAAACCAAAATCTTAACGAAACCAAATCAGAGTACATATTATAAGCAATTGCTACTGCTCTAAGATCAACAGTTGACCTTAGGGATAGTCACTATCCCTGCTGTTTCCTTCGATTATCGTAGTCGGGTTTTTGGCAAAGGGGACTACGAGATACGGAAACCTAAAAACTAGGTGGTACGGTTTAACTCACCAGGATTGACATAATAAGCAAACCAAAATCTTAACGAAACCAAATCAGAGTATTATAAGAAATTGCTACTGCTCTAAGATCAAAAGTAACCTTAGGGATAGTCACTATCCCTGCTGTAGTCGGGTTTTTGGCGAAGGGGACGACTGTCTCCTCGAGTTATTACAGTTCACGTGTAATCAAATGGAATCCACTCAAATCCCTCGACTGCTATCCGACCGAACTCAAACATGGCTTTTGATATACGAACTCCCTAATGTGGAATTATTACTCGGTTAAACGCGGGGTTATATTTTCGATCTATTCTGCGCCCGTTCACTATCCTCGGGATGCGGGATGATTGATCGAAAATTCACTCAAAGTTTCTAAAAATCCGCCAAGTGCGAGACGGACTCGCACGCAGAGCGTTCTTTATCACCAAACAAAATATTTGTGCTATGTATGTGTTTACCAAAATAATTGTGCTTTCGATAAAATATAACGTAACGCCTAAATAAAAACTACAGTAATGGTTTGACTGTCAGGCAATCCATTGCTGTTGTTGTTAGGAAATATTATATAGGTTATGGAAATATTATATAGATGCCGTGTGGGGCCGGTAGGTACGTAACAAGAATAGCCCCACTGCATCTCTCCCCACGCATGTCGTAAAAGGCGACTAAGGGATAAGGACAAGATGCCGCGCTAAAGGGCGACAGGCTCGCCACCTCTCACCTTGGCACGGTACTTCCACCGAGTCATGCAGCAGGTGGGTCTTCGTACCTTACTTGCTGCTGATCTATTGAATCTTGTTCGAATACTTTGCGAAACGTGGCGTTCGGTGTTGTGCTGTAATTTACCAGAGTTCTTGCAGCACAACACCGATTACTCTGCTTACCCCGATTGTCGGAATTCAGCGTGTGTGATATGTATGTAAGTATAAAAATAAATTAATTATGATTAGTTATTATATTTTAATTATTGTTTATTTATTCTAGTTTTTTTCGTTCAATTTCTTTTTAATGTTTGTTTTCCGTACCTCAAAAAAGAGCAAAAACTCTGAACCCTTATAGGATCACTCTTGTGTCTGTCTGTCCGTCTGTTTTGACTCCTTTTTTATTGCTGCTGAACTGAGTGGCTGTGCAAGCAAGTTTCACCCCCGAACAACCTTGAAGACGGACTAAAGTCGCTGCGGAAACGCTATCAGCCGCTGATTAGATATTTCATGCGTATCCGTTAAGCTGTAATTTAAGCCAGTCCCAAATTTATTTATGCAAAAACTCTTGACGCGGGTACCCACATCGTCCCTTTTGCTAATTATATGCAAATAGCACATCCTATACGGCGGTAGCGGGTGGCAAAAACCACCCCCAACTCTGACCGTATACGGTTTCCGGACACTATGTTATTATCAAACTACCGTTTTATTACTTTACCATCCCTTCCGGCCCTGTACAAAACTGCTCAACTTTGTAGACGAGTAAAAACTTCACGGACAACGACCGCAGTCGGGTAAACATCTGGCTTGTAGATAAAATGGCGTAAAGAAGAGACATTTTTTTTATTGAGGCGCCGAGCCACCCGCCTGTGTCTAACGACGCCCATGGACATTCGGTCGTATGCGGGGGTTGCGAATGCCATGCCGGTCTGACAGGTGCCTATTCACGCCCCTCTTGAAGGACCCGAGATTGTACTTGGGAGGAAATATATGAGGAAAGGAGACGTTCCAGAGTTTACCTGTTCTGTAGAGGAAAGATCTCCAGAACCGATTGGTACCTATATTTAACCTTTCTTTGTATTATTAATGTTTTTTTTTTATGGATAAACCTTTGACTTCTACGCCGTCTGTCTGTCTGTCTGTGTGTTCGTCTGTCTGTCCGAAGGCTGTATTTCTTGAACCGTAATAGGCAGCCGGTTTAAATTTTCACAGAATATCTGTTATTATGGCCGATATAATAACAAAATAATAAAAATAAGAAAAAGTGAAAAATTCACGGGGTCCCCATAGAAGAAACTAAAAAGTGTATGTGCGCCATTTACCGAAAAGAGTATGAAGCATTTTAACTAATCCATAGATGGCGTGAGTGGCGATGACCATGACATGGCGACATACGGAAACCCTCGCCTCGGTGCGCGAGTTCGACTCGCACTTTGGCGGTTTTTTTATGTTTTGTGTTTATAGAGTATGTTAATATAGATAAAATAATTAAAGTTTAGATAGATGGAGAGATCGATAGAAATACTTTACTGCTCCAAAACCATTTTACATAAACAAACTATATGTAATTTACCTAAGGGGCATAGGTTGACTTATCTGTTACAGCGATTTCTTCCAGTCTACCTATGGATGTTTGGTAGTCGTAGCTATGTCGGGAAATTGGTCAGTCTCGGTAGCTCAGTGGTGCGTTCGGTCGACTGTCGGTCGGATAATAAGCACACCTGGGCGCGGTCAGTACTTGGATGGGTGATAGCTCGACATTTGGAGGTTGACCGTAGTTCGGATTCGAGGTAAAACTGTAGGTCCTTTCCCTTTTTACCTTGCTAGGTGTTAGGGTTTAACCCTTAAGCCCGGGTTGCTACCACCACACTGAATGAAAGGTCGTTTGAAACGGCTATGTAAATAGTTCGTGTTTTCCGTCCAGTTTAGTGTAGCCGGCACGACTGAAGGAAAACACTGACATGGCACCCTTCGCCAAGTTGTTATGAGCTGAGATCACAGATGTAGTAGGTGATGTAGCCAACCGTGACAGTTTCCACAGTTTCCACAAAAAAAAATACCTCCAATGGAAAAATAAAAATTAATCAAAATGAAATAATAATGACTAATGCAAAACCTGTAGGCGCCAAATCAACAATGTGACTGTGAACGAAAGCTGATTGCTTACATCATTGCAACAAATCATTTGTATTTTATTTTTCTATGAGCGATTGTGATAAATGTGGACCAACGAGGAAGCAACGTAGGGAGATGACGATTTCAAAATTGACTAAAACAATTTTTTTCATAATTTTTTTTTTTGCTATTATTTATGTACCTATACCCGATTACGGCGAAGCCAAAATGTGGGTTATGATTTTGGAACCGTATATTTGTTTTTATGTGTCTCATATTGCACTCTGTCCTCTACAGTAAATTTAACTCAGCTCGCATCGACGTCTCCGCGCCACCTCACACTCTATCCTGCTCGCACCGCACACCAGTACTTGAGGCTTATATATAATTTTTATAAAACCCGACTACGAATAAAGAAGGAATAACAAGAAAACTAGATAGAAAATGTTGTTGTCCGGCGTGTAGAAGGATTCGAATACTGCAGAATTTTCGATCAACCTTACTTTTCTCCGGGAACATGTATGGGGTTATCCTAATGTATGGTTACGAATGTATGTATGTATATATACAGGATGTATCAGGATAGGTTTGAGAAACTTCAGGAATAGAAAGTACTCATTATTAGAAGAAAAAATCCTTATCACTCAAATCGAAATTCCGTTGTTTTTTTGGTCATACAAAAGTTGGAAATTGTAATAAAAACTCGATGGACAGTGAGACTGGAGAGTGCAGTGAACTAATTCAGTCCTCTTTTTCTTTTGAGGTCATTGAATTGAATTTATTTTTATTTAATAAAGGCGGACGTTAACCATCCACCAAATCTTGAAGAATAGATTTTCACCAAAAAGTACTGTAAAATGATCGAATCTGGGAAAAAGTTTCAGCGCTTTTCGTCTTCGAATATGGGCCCCTTTCGAACCCTGAAGTTTCTAAAACCTATCCTGATACACCCTGTATAATCTTTATTGAACACCAATTTATACAAATTAGGCACAATAGCTTAGCTTAATGTAATGGGGCATTCTATTCTAACTGACCTTTGGGATGTGGGAGAAGTATATGCAGGCGAACAAGAATAGTTTGTGGCAATTTATAAAGAAAAGCAATATGATAAACTACAAAATAATACTACATACCTAAATATTATAATACGCTTAGATATGTATATAATTTATACAGGGTGGCCCAGTTATAGTGGTCCAAAATTTTTTTTTAGATGGAGGACATCTTGTTGACTCATTTAAAAAACACATTAGTTCCGCGAAAATCAATAGTTTAGAAGTTATGATTTTTTTAAACTTTTTTTTTAATTTCTCTATTTTAGTCACATAAACCGCTCTAGTTGGATATCTATTCCACAAAATCGAATAAAATTTGGTATGGAAGTAGAGGAGACATGTAGCTAGTACGTAATGAATAGTTTTTAGGTTTACTCCTAGACTGTACTGTTGCTATAGCCCTTTCAGCGAATTTTTGTTCAGTTTACATTAAAATTGATAAATTTTTGAAAAATCACTGTGAAAAAAAAATGTACTACAGAAGATTTGCCCATACCCTTAAAAACTACCTATACATATCACAATTCTCCAGACCAAAAATTGTAGTGGTGTTACAATTGTAACATATTCAAAATAAACATCATTTGTACAAAGTCACTACAATAAAAAGTGAAGATTACCTTAATTTTTAAAATCTTATTTTTTAAAAACATTACTAACCAGTTTTTTATGTGTAGATTAGCGCTGTTGGAGACAGGTTTGTGAATAATGTGAAATTGTAGTGGAACTAACGTTTTGAAAAAAATATGATTTTAAAAATTAAGGTAATCGTCACTTTTTATTGTAGTGACTTTGTAAAAATGATGTTAATTTTGAATATGTTACAATTGTAACACCAATACAATTTTTGGTCAGGAGAATTGTGATATGTATAGGTAGTTTTTAAGGACATGGGCAAATCTTCGGTAGTAAATTTTTTTTTCACAGTGATTTTTCAAAAATTAATCACTTTTAATGTAAACTGAACAAAAATTCACTGAAAGGGCTATAACAACAGTACAGTCTAGGAGTAAACCTAAAAACGATTCATTACGTACTAGCTACATGTCTCCTCTACTTTCATACCAAATTTTATTCGATTTTGTGGAATAGATATCCAACTAGAGCGGTTTATGTGACTAAAATAGAGAAATTAAAAAAAAAGTAAAAAAAAATCATAACTTCTAAACTATTGATTTTTTTAAATGAATCAACATGACGTCCTCCATCTAAAAAAAATTTTTGGACCACTATAACTGGGACACCCTGTATATGCGTATTAAAGTAGGTATGTAATATGTATGCATAATAATTAAAAAATATCTGAGTGCTAGGACTCACAGTTGATATGTAAACATCACTCGAGAACGTCACTGTTATCGTTATGTATGACATCGCAATTCACTCAAGCCCCGAAAAATTCTCTGAACCAGGTGTTGACATTTACTTATACATAAATAGGCCCCAGATAACAGATTTCCTCAGCGTACTCTATTCATTACCTCACTCCTGGCGCTAACAGATCATAATGTGCTATTAAGCGCAGCCTTGATCCGTGCGCCCACGCAGCCTCCGTCATTGTACGATCGAGATCTGAGGTCTCAATTATGTCGGACAAATCATGACATCACTATGATCTAATTGAACGAAGTCATTCATCGTTAGAAACTGTGTAGGAGAGAAATTTGATTGTATGCCAAGAAGGCTTTAGAGGAAAATCAAGGCTGTATTAGGTTCAAGACCTGGATTAATCAACATGTAGTGACAATGTGTCTACTGTTCTATAATACCTAGATGTGCCATTCTCATATTTCACTCCCTAATAATTTGTCAGCCTCGATAGCTCAGTGGTGCAGACAGTCAACTGTCGCTATTGAATGTTAAGCAACGCTGGATGCGGTCAGTTTTTGGATGGGTGACCGCTGACCGTTGGAGTCTGACCGAGGTTCGGATTCCTCGTAAAACTGTAGGTCCCTTCCCTCCTAATCTTACTTGGTGGTAGGGTTTAACCCGCCCGGGTTGGTACCACCGCACTGAATGAAACGTCGGTCGCAACGGCTATAAATAGTTTGTGTTTTCCGACCAGTTCAGTGTAGCCGGCACGATCAAATGGGGAAGCACATGGCACCTAGTTCACCCAGTGTTATGGGCTGACATCACGGACGTTGTAGGTGATGTAGCCAACCGTGTCAGTTTCCATAAAAAAAATAAAAAAAAAATATGTCACCGAACAAATGAGCTTATAAGCTGAGTTCACAATGACTGATGCTTGTGTTGTATGTTTTTTTTATGGAAACTGACACGGTTGGCTACATCACCTACAACATCCGTGATGTCACCCCATAACACCGGGTGAACTTGGTGTCACGTCAGTGCTAGTCGTGCCGGCTACACTGAACTGGATGGAAAACACAAACTATTTACATAGCCGTTTCGACCGACCTTTCATTTAGGGTGGTCGTACTAAACCGGGCGGGTTAAACCCTACCACCTAGTAATATAAGAAGGGAGTCATATCCCTTAGTCGCCTTTTACTACATACACGGGAGAGATGCAGTGTGGCTATTATTTTAAAGTACCGGCCCCACACGGTAAAAAACTATTCTCACCTTATTGTCTAACATCCGCAAATACGTAAATCCGGTACAGGTGGCGTCACAGTCAATATCACCACTCCTCCCGAAACCACGCTCAGAGAGGCGCCATGTCAGCAAGTACAAGGCGGACATAGAGGTCGTAAGGGTCCCCTTTCGCATTTTGCCACGGAACCCTAAAGCGGACTATAGAACAACCTAAATCGGATCCAAAATCGGAACTCGACCAATTATTTCACTACCTGTACTGCGGAAGCGACGCGACGCCTGTAAAATCAATATTCAACTTGTTCTCGGATTCATTATGCCGTAGAGTGATGCCGGGACTGGCCGAGTATTCCAATACTTCATTTACTTACCACATATGACAATGGCGTTAGGAATGCGTTAAAAAATATTAAATTCACAGTATTTGCTTCCATTTTGGCTTGCAATAAATAATATTTGGTTAATTTATAATGTTTAATTAAATCTAAATTAAAAACTCTTTTATTTTGTTGTCTGTTGATGTTCGCAGTTCATTATTGTACATTAAGACTTTTTCCAAAACACCTTGCGATTATATTAGCTTTCAAGTTGTGAACTACTCAATCAATTATTTATGTGTATTCTGATAACGATGACCATATAATATTTTGCCGCGAACCGAAGCAGCAGGAATAGCTGTACAGGGTGTTGTAACGTCCAGTACATTAATTTCACCAGCGTAATTCGCATGTTTTTGCGAGACATAAAGGTAAGTAAAGTTTTTCTCTAAAGTGTCTAGTTTTGGAGATATTAATTTTTGAAATTTGTGTTTTCGTCAAGTGTAATTTGACGCGCGCGGGGGGTGGGTGCTGGTTCAGGAACGGTCGGGGTCGAAAAACTCACGCCGCGCCGCCGCCGGGCACTCGTCCCTGCTCGCTCACTCACCGTGCGCCTTTCATTCACACGATCTTGCGGAACATTAGATCCGTTTATACTAAATAAATCAATTATTTTGTATGAAAACTGTAACTTCTTAATTAAAAGGAATTGAGAAAAAAGTTATGCGACTTTTTTGTTACTATTGATCCCAATAATTATTTCCTAAATTTAATGTAGTGGTCGTTACAACGCCCTATTTATAAAGCCATCTTTTCACCGAAAGACTCTAACTGCTTTACGCTAAATGTGTAAAGCACCAACAAATAAACAGAATCGCATAGCTTTTCCATAATGGCATCTCTTGATGAACTAGCCGAACGTATCGCTGTTTCACTGCCGGCTACAGTGCTTTGATTGGCGAAATAAACCACTCCACGGGAAACCAGTTCGGTAGCCTAGATTTTGTTCTAGTTATTATGTATGTACGTGTATATCGTATACCGTAGACTTTTTCTTTTTTGCCGAATAAATTATTATAATTTTTTTTACTGCCGTAGCGGTTGCTCTCTTCACTAGCTTGTATTGTTGGTTTGTTTGTTTTTTTTTTTATGGAAACTGACACGGTTGGCTACATCACCTACAACATCCGTGATATCAGCGAATAACACCGGGTGAACTAGGTGCCATGTCATCGCTTTCTTTCATTTCATGTCGGCTACATTGAACTGGACGGAACACGAACGAAGGTAAGAAGGGAAGGGACTTACAGTTTTACGTAGAATCCGAACCACGGTCAGCCTTCAACGGTCGAGCGGTCCCCCATCCATCCAATGACCGCGCCCAGATCGGCGACAGACGTGTGTCAGGATCGTGGAACGTGGTGAAGGGGAGTTCTACCTTGATGACCCAGCAGAACTCGGTAGCTGGAATTTTCTTAAAAGAGAGTGGACAATGAGTGAAAATGGATAGATGATGCGACCGAACGAAAGAGGGCCACGTACCTGGTTCTCCGCGGGCGGGCGCAAGATGCGTGCGGCACATCTCTTCACCAGGATCCTGGGCTTCACACTTACGAAGCACGAAACGCACTTGATCACCCGATGGAGAGGCTAGGATAGACGGCTCGACTGCGGCGGTAGCGGTAGCGAGAGCAGCGCAAGGAATCTTTTCTAAAATCGACGAGCCACGAACGAATGCTCGAATCAGAATTCCCTCGCTTCGAGCGCTTAGAAAAAACCGCGCCAACGAATTGCGGGTAGTTACCACTCATTCGTCGGTCGCAGAAGACAAGTTTGAAAATATTTGAAGGTAAAGGCAATGTCCGCAGTCTATTATGTTGTAAGGTTTTTATGCGGCAGCGGGGTGTACTTATCGTCTTATAACTTAGTAATCCGCAAATAAGTTGCTTGGAATACTTTCTCAAGAATCAGTTCATCGCGCGCGACTCTTAACTTTACGAATGCGAAACACACAACAACGGGACAAACTTGCACACCGTCTCACACTAGCTTTTAAAGGGGGAAGATTTTTGTGGACTAAGGTCTTATTGCACTAACACAGACTTAAGTCTGTATGCTCATATTAAAGACACTTACGATAAAAGTCAGTTGAACCAATCAATAAATAGTGACAATGTGTTCCAGAGTCAGCTGAAAATATTTCTCTTAGACAATCCATTTTATAAGTTAAGTGAATTTTTTTCATACTGTAAATAAAAATTCTGCTGACTTTGATAATTCAAATTGTTTATATGCATAAACACAAATTTTATTAATAACTTGACTGAACCCTATGTTCTTTGTTTTGTATTTTATTATCTTTTTTAATGGGTATATTTTTGACTTAGTATTTTTAATTTTGCTTAGATATAGTATGTTATATTTAACATAATGAAAACTTAGTATGTAAGTTATATTTAAAAAAAGCTCTGTAAGGTTTCTTATCCGGTTCTTCCTTATAGATTGCACTACTGAACGGGACATCATAAAAAATGATGACGAACCATACTGAATATGCATACATATGTCTCAATGAAATATTGTTATTGTTGTGTGTTCTTTATGGCGAAATAAATATCTGAATCTGAATCTGAATCTGAATCTGAACCAACGTTTATAATAAGCTTATTCGAATCCTAACGTAACTTAAAAACCTGGGTGTTCGGCTATTTAAATTCATAAAATGCACTTAGGAAAAGTAACATTTTACATCTGCCATGCAGAACAACTGAATAGCGTCACCTGCCTGTAAAAAAATGTGTGGTGGATTTGGCTGGGTCGAGCGCTATTAGTCCCGCCACCCAAAGTGGTTTTAATTTAATTGAAGTAGATATCATTTGCGATGGCACTATACACCAGATATAGGTAATGCTAATAGGCTGCGTGGTCAGATTCTTAAGTATTCATGTTTATGCTGTAAATATTAGTATTCTTGTGAGCGGTAGTATTGGTTAAATATTTGTAAGTTACTATAATATAATACTTATAAGGTACTAACAAAACATTGTTACTTGCGAAGTTTCTTTGTCAATTCTTCTTCGCATTGAATTTAGAACTGGCGAACCCCCCTCAACACACATCCCGTTTCCTAATTCTTTCCACGTTTATTTCGTTTTCGTTTTGTATTTTTAATGTTCTTCATTAGGTTAATATCATTCTAATTAGTTTTATTTAATATGTGGTAATGTTAATAAGTACTTATAAATTTATATACCATTAATTGAAAAAGGCCTAAATTTAAAAAAAAATTAATAAGTACTTATAAATTTATATACCATTAATTTATACAGGCCTAAATTTAAAAATCCGATCGCCCCAGTTCCGTATAAAAATATCCAACGGTGTCGTCACATGTATACCATCAGCGATCTTTTCGCCATTCTCAAGCCTTTCCGTCCCGTCTAAACAAACTTGACAACTCCGCTGAAGTTTCGCCAACAAATCGCCATCAAGCCTGAGACCCTCGCGACGATGCGCCGCTCGTCCCATTTTTCGCGCAAGACGAATTCTATACTGCTTCGAGTTTCACTTTCTTCGCTGAGGAGCAGATTTCCCAGCGGGGCGGCGCGCGCTGCTTAAGCGTGCAAGTCTTCCTCGTCGGTAATAATATACAAAACAGCTTCGGAGGCGCGGAAAAGTTTGCGCCATGGACGTACTAAGAAGAAGATTCTGCCCTTGTTGGCTTGTGTCAGGCAAGCATTCTTCATAAACACCAAGTTATATCAAGTTTAAGGCTAAAAACACAGAAGGGAAAGACTTTTTATCATATACTTTTGTAGGATGAAAGTTCTCCTAATATTGATACGTCCCAT
The DNA here is from genome assembly GCA_946902875.1 of Nematopogon swammerdamellus. NCBI lineage: Eukaryota > Metazoa > Arthropoda > Insecta > Lepidoptera > Adelidae > Nematopogon > Nematopogon swammerdamellus. The sequence goes on from OX336353.1 coordinate 1,495,080, forward strand.
CAAAAACATTTAATATAAATAAAAATATGCCAAGTCTCGCATGCAATTTGTCTACCATAAAAAGTTGTAAGATCCCATACAGAGCCATGTCTTTTCATATCATTCAACAATTTTTGCAAAAAAATATATTTTATATAATTAATAATGATCAATATTTAAATATGGATAGAGTAATCTATCCATATAAAATTTAAAAGAATGTAAATAGCGTCAAAAAAATCATTCAAATATAAACAAGTGCACTCCGGAAAAAAAGTGATGTGCACGCATAAGCTTAAAGCTGTTAGTGCTGCACTATAAGTACACTCCACCGCGAGTTCTCGAGAATGGTCATGTCACTCTCTACTGGGGCCCGGCCGGTCCATTATCACAGACAGGACTATTCTCGAGAATAGACCTGATATTGTGATAGTGGACCGGGAGGCGAGACGCGCAACGCTCGTCGATATCGCCGTGCCGCACGATGGTAACCTCGTCAGTAAGGAAGCAGAGAACATTTTAATCTGGATCTGCAGCACGAGGTTACCAAAATGTGGCCCGTCGACTCGACGATCATTGTGCCCATAGTCGTATCGGCGCATGGGCTGGTAGCGAAGAGCCTCGACGGCCACCTTAAGAGGCTCTCGCTGAGTGGTTGAGTCAAGGGCCAGATCCAGATGGCAGCCCTGCTCGACACTGCACGCATCGTCCGGAGGTTTCTCTCTTTGGGATCCGACCATATCGGTAGCCTGGGTTCGCCCCACCGTGCGGCCGGTGGTGGAAACTCCAGTTTTTAAATGTTAATTTTGTATATGCACATGTTACTTGTTAGATAAATAAATATGTACAAAATTTGTTTTAAGAAAGGTATAAATAAAAATATTATTTTTATTTTTATTGACAGCGCGACATATGGCGCCGAGCCACCCATAAGGTGTCTAACGACGCCAATGGACATTCGGTCGTATGCGGGGGTTGTGAATGTCATGCCGGCCTGACAGGTGCCCATTCACGCCCCTCTTGAAGGACCCGAGACTATTATTATTATTACGAGACCCGGAATAATAATAATGTACTATACGATAGAGTGGCTAACTAGAATTTATATTTATTTAGAAACGTGAAATTAAATAAATATAAATTCTAGTTACCCACTGTATCGTACGTCCATGGCGCTGCGGATAACTTGCTCAAGTAATCGTAAATATTAACATCGGCTGAGCCGGTTTTGCGTTTTGCTCCTCCTAAGAGATAGCACAACGTAAATACACAAGTTTCAGACAAGACGCATAAGTTTGAGCCGGGGAGAAAATACGCATATTATGCTGTTCGGTGTTTGACTTGGAGCGCGATATGCGCAGTTTAGTACCCAGATGATTTGGACTAAATAGAGCCGATTCGTCATTCCGTGAGCATTCCATGCGCTGCCGGAACATTACAATTTTCATTTAAAGGTTATATGAGGGAAAAAAACTTTATTGAATTAAACATACAGAAATTACATAAATTATAACTACCTATCAAATTAAATAGACAAATATAACTAATTAAAAAAAAATAAAAAAAAATACTATAACTAAAAACTTATAAATTATATATTTCCTCAAGGGGCGTCGTCCCCGGAATGGTTCCCAGGATGGCGGCCGCGTTGCCCCTCTGTATCCCCAGACTAACTCGTTGCCGGAGATACGAGAGGCAACAAGGTTATATTAAATAAAAACAATTTTCAAGATAAGGACTCTGTCACTTTGGTCAGTACTTAAATGTGTGACCGCTTGGTTCGGATTCCACGTTAAACTGTAAGGCCCACTTGCACCAACACGAGTTTAGAGTTAAGTAGCGAGTTATGGATTTAAACGCGGTTTAAACGCGGTTCCCACATACAACGGGTGCTAGCTTAACGAGTTAAACTGGTTTATAGTTAAATTCGTGTTGGTGCAAGTGGGCCTAAGTCCATTACCTTCTTACTTTACTAGGTGGTAGGGTTTATCCAGACCGGGTTGGTACCATATCACCGCACTGAATGAAACGTCGATCAAAACGGCTATTTAATTAGTTCGTATTTTCCGTACAGTTCAGTGAATCTGACATGAAATGAAGGGAAGCACTGACATGGCACCTAGTTCACCCGGTGCTACGGGCTGACATCACGGATGTTATAGGTGATGTAGAAATCCGTGTCAGTTTTCATAAAAATAATAGGCTAAAATTGTTTTTTTTTATGTTATCCGGTATGGGTGGCTGAGTCAGAGGGGCCAAAGCACATGCTCTGACTAGCCAATATCACCTCCGAGAAGGTAGGTGCCATACCGGAGACTTCCCTGGATTGTTGGCTATACTGGACTAGAGGAGAACACAACCGAGGTTGCTATGCGGCCATCTTACATCCAGTACGGTGGTATCAACCCAGTCGGCTACAATTTGAGCCTACCACCTAGTAAGGGGCAAGGGAAGGGACCTACGTATTTACACCGGTTCCGAACGGTGAAGCAGCAGGTGTAGGTATAGGTGTAGGTTGACGAATTAAATGGACGGCCCCTAGGTTCTGCTACAGTTAACATTTTCTTATGCCTTGCTTATCTTAGTAAACATCCACCCCACATCTCGGAGAGCGCGGTGGAAGGTCGCTTACAAAGGCTTATTATGGAATTGAATTAATGAACTTAATGCTTGGAAATGATTTGCAGAAGCACGCGACTCCCCTCCTGTCTTGTGGAAGGGATGAGGGCGCCTTGTAGGCAGGTAAGCAAAGGGATGGAAAATGATGCATTCTGTGATTTGAAGAGCGCTAGGGAATTGTTATTTAGAAAACCCTCATATCTACACTAATATTATAAAGAGTTAAAGTGTGTAAGTTTGGATATAGGAAGTAATCTCCGAAAATACTCATCCGATTTAAAAAAATTCTTTGACCAAAATTTAGAATGGACATAGGCATGCAGTTGAAGCTGCGGGCAAAAGTTAGTGTTTGGATAAAGTCAATTAAACACAGGGTAAATATTTATACAGGTTTTTATAGAATATACAGATTGTTCGGCAGATTTTTTTTTTTTTTTTTTATGGAACCTGACACGGTTGGCTACATCACCTACAACATCCGTGATGTCAGCCCATAACACAGGGTGAACTAGGTGCCATGTCAGTGCTTCCCTTCATTTCATGTCGGCTACACTAAACTGGACGGAAAACACGAACTATTTACATAGCCGTTTCGACCGACGTTTCGTTCAGTGCGGTGGTACCAACCCGGCCGGGATAAACCCTACCACCTAGTAAGGTAAGAAGGGAAGGGACCTACAGTTTAACGTGGAATCCGAACCACGGTCAGCCTCCAACGGTCGAGCGGTCACCCATCCAATCACTGACCGCGCTCAGCGTTGCTTAATAACAGTTGACTAACCAACCGCGCCACTGAGCTACCGAGGCTGACGAATTTTCTTATCCCTTAGTCGACTTTTACGACATGCGACGGGGAGAGATGCAGTGGGGCTATTCTTTTTAAGTACCGACCCCACACGGTACAAGTGACCGACAAACATTTTTGGTAGGTGAGTGGAGTCATTTGCAACATTTTGACCCATGATACCTTTTCTCAGATGTCACGTGGTATCGAAATAAGATTTTTTTTCTTTATTTTTGAAAATTACCAAAATCTCAGCTTTAACCCCTAGAAAATTAAGAAAGAAAATTAAGCTATCAATTGCTGTCAGTTTTTTTTATGAATTAAGAAATTAAGATTTTGTCATATTTTTATTCGTTCTCGGGACTTTGGGAGGTCATAAGACCTTTTCTTGGTATTAACTTCATCAAATAATATTTTTTCTAGAACAAGGATACATCGTAAAATTGAACTAAAATTGAAAACACAGAGACAGAACAGAACGACAAAATTAGGGATAATTTGCAAGAGTGCTCGCGCGACCGGTACATATATTATTCTAAATTTGAAAATGCTCCCGAAAAAGCGCTCAATACAATAGGTTTTTTTTTTCCTACCGAACTGGGTGACTCTGTTCGAGGTCGCAACCTCAGGCGCAGCCAATTTCACCCCCGAGGAGGTGCCAGTCCGGCTTGGAGGTGGACTAATGTTGCTGGGGAAAGGCTATTAACCCGCGATTTGAAGATCCGTGGATTGTAGGAGTGGGGGAAGATATTCCCTGGGAGCCCGTTCCACACCTTTGCAGTGCGGCACAAGAACGATTTAGAGAATCGTGCAGTTCGAAGAACTCTTCTGTCGACTACAAAGGGATGTTCCGCGAGAGTATGACGGGTTCGGCGTAGGCGAACAGGAGGAGGAGGGATAAGGGAAGCAAGTTCGTCAGAGCAGCAGCCATAGTAGTACCGATAATACAGGCTCAATGACCCAACGATACGTCTGTGCTTTGGAGGTTGAAGGTCCTTTGTGAGTACAGAGTCACCAATCAGGCGAATGGCTCGTCGCTGAATGGAATCCAAGGCTGAAAGAAGGTACTCAGGGGAACCCTCCCAAAGATGACTGCAATATTCCATCACCGGTCTTACTTGTGCTTAGTGGTCATTTGAGCCCGCAGGCTGAGTGGGCTGTGGGCTGAGTTGACCAATGATTCTTTGTAGAGTGTAAGCAGTTGGGCCGGCGTGAAAAATCGCTAAAGGATCCCTAATTTTCGAGACGCTAGTTTCGCCTTGGACTCTATGAACGAGCGAAACCCAACGTCCCTGGACACCTCCATACCCAGGACGCCCAGACTACCATCGTCGGGGACTTAGCTGCCCTGAAAAGTAGCTTGGAGAGGAAACGGATCAGCCTTAGTAGAGAAGGCACAAGCTTGCGTTTTGGCTACGTTGAAGTTGACCAAGTTCTTCTTCCCCCAAGAGGATACTTTTTCGAGAACCTGGTCAACCCGAGCAACAGTTTCGCGTCTCGCGTTTGCTGCTGAGGCCTCTCTACCCTTCCAGTCCTTGATGAACCCTTCGTGCACCGTGCTGTCGTCCGCGTAACAGTGTATTTCGCCGAGCTTTACTTAAAACATACATACAGACACGTTCCCTTTTAAAAGAAGTAGAGATAGAGATACTCGTTTATACAGCATGTTTCAGGATAGGCTTGAGAAACTTCAGGAATAGGAAGTACTCATTATTAGTAGAAAAAAATCCTTCTCAAACTCAAATCGAAATTCCGTATTTTTTTTTTTGTCATAGAAAAATTTAAAATTGTAATAAAAACTCTGTGGACAGTGAGATTTGGCAACAGTGAAGTCTAGTTTTAGGGAGTGCAATTGTATTGTATTGTATTGTTTATTGATCATTCTTATGGCAGTTATACTGCGCTCGAACTTGTCACAATTTGTTCTATCCGGTTCGATTACACCCACAAAGAAGAACCGACAAGAAACTTCGCAGGGTATTTTTTTTAAACATATTTTTACAAGTATTTAGTGATTAACCCCATAATAACACCGCCCATAGTCCATCTAAAACACAGCTTGAGAGCAAGATTAACAATTTTGCTGAGAGTTGTGACTACAAAGACTTATTAATTAAGAGAATCAGGTGTAAAGAGCCTTTGTCAAACTTTGATACGTAATTTGTATCAACATAATTATGTTAGTGTATTAAACTACAATGTATTGTCAAAAATAAAAAATATATGAATATTTAAGATACGATGACCTAGTTCAGTCCCCTTTTTCTTTTGATATCATTCTAATTTAAGTGTAAATTCCAAATTTACCTACATGCAGTACAATAAATTTCTACTCGTTACTAGTTAAGCATATAAGTTAGTCATTATATTTTTGGTGGTCGGTGTTGTGCTGTAATTGACCAGAGTTCTTGCAGCACAACACCGATTACCCTGCTTGCCCCGATTGTCGGGATTCAGCGCGTGTGATATGTATGTATGTATTATATTTTTATTTAATAACAAGCTGTGCCCGCGGCTCCGCCCGCTCTCATATTTCACTTCACTGCTAACCTCATAAGCTATTTAGCGTGATAGTAAGTAGCCTATAGTTGATGGGAAGAATCAAGCTATCCGTAGAATTTTGTTTTATTAAAATCGGTTCAGTGGTTCTCGAGTTATAAGCGGACAGACAGACAGACAGACAGAAAGCAGACGTTGGATTTTATTATAGGTAAGGAAGTGAACCGTTAAAGTTACCAAAAAGTACTATAAAATGACCGAATCTGGAAAAAAGTTTCAGAGCTTTTCGTCTTCAAATATGAACCCCTTTCGAACCCTGAAGTTACAATACCCTATCCTGAAACACCCTGTATAATTAACTGGGTAGAATAACATACAACGGTAACAATAATTTTCCTTCGACTCAAATGCATTTCAGTATGGTTCATCATAATATTTTATCTCCCTTCTGTCTCTTGAGCAAGCTGTTCAGTGGTAAGGGATTTCTGCAACCCTCCCTGTTGTGAAAGCATTGCTAATGTCGTGAACTAAGGAACCTTAGTGATATAATCTTTACCTAGCTGGATACATACATACATACATACCACACGCTGTATCCCGACAATCGGGGCAAGCAGAGCAATCGGTGTTGTGCTGCAGGTTTTCTTTAAACAAAATTACAGCACAACACTGACTACTACGTTCAGCAAATTATTCGAACAAGATAAGAGATATCAAGCAGCAAGTAAGCCACGAAGACCCACCTGCTGCTTGACTCGGTGGGAGGACCGTGCTAAGGCGGGAGGTGGCTACCCTATCGCCCTTTAGCACGACAACGTGTCTTTATCCCTTAGTCGCCTTTTACGACATGCACGGGGAGAGGTGCAGTGGGGCTATTTCTTTTATGTACCAGCTCCATGCGGTACTAGCTGTATTTAGGGCCTATTAATTGACCACCTTCGTCTAAAATTTGTCCGCCAGTTAATTCCTGTCAACCGATGAATTTTTACTGACTACTTACTTGATTACTAAAAATGCTATGAACAAATCCAATAAACCAGCTTTCTAATAAAAAAAACCGTATCCAAATCCGCCCATCCGTTTGGGAGCTATAATGCCACAGACAGACACACAGATACACATGTTAAACTATTAACACCCCTCTTTTTGCGCCTGGCGTTAAAAATGTCCCCAATGCCTCCTCTATAACCTATTAAATATTTAAATCTCTTTGGTCTACGTACAAATCCTTAAACACTTCAGCAAATCCAATTTCACAGGCACAGAAAAGCCAAGCACACTTCAAAAGAAAAACCAAGTGCTAGTCGGACTCGCACACCGAGGTTTCTACACCACAAAAAAAAACTTTGAAAAAAAAACACGTTTCTTGTATGGAGATTTGGAGACGCCCTTAATTTTTTTCTTATAATTTTTATTATTTATTGTTATATCCGCCTAAGTGAATAACACATAATATTCTGTGCAAAATTTAACCTGCTAGCTATTACAGATACAGTTCCAAAGATACAGTAGGACAAACAGACAGACAGACAGACAGACAGACACATAGACATATAGAACAAATAGAGCAAATTGTGACAAGTTCGAGTGCAGTCTGTCGTATGAATGATCAATAAACAATACAATACAATATAATACAGACAGACAGACAGACAGACAGGCGTAGGCTTAGTAGTTAGGCTTCCGTACGGGATACGGAAACCTAAAAAAGCAAAGCACTGCGCATCGCCGTAATGTAGAAATACTCTTAAGAGACAATTGCAATCATTAGGAGACAGACGTCTAAAGGCGGTGTCTCCGCGGAGTTCCGGCCTCCACGGAAGAATAACCCCACAGGTGCCGGCTTTCCCAGGCCGGAGCGGCCGCTCCCGGGCGCTTTGTCTGCAAGCGAATAGTTATTTATCATTGCGCGGAGGCGCCATCGCTCGCCCGCTCTTCATTAGCGCGTATCATTGTTCAAACGCTGGAAATTAATGAGGGGCGTGAAAGTTTGAGCGACTGCGGGATAATTTTCGTCGAGTAGTGATTTGTTTTTTTTTTTTGCGAGTGCGGAATTGTGGAAGAAGCGGGCTATTATTCCTTTTTTTTAACCCGGTCTGTCTGTGGCATCGTAGCTCCCAAACGGATAGACCGATTTGGATGCTGTTTTTTATTAGAAAGCAGGTTTAATCGGGATGGTTCTTAGCTATGTTTGTAATCAAGTAATTAAGTAATCAAAAATTCAAAACAATTAATTATCTTAATAAGAACCATCCCGATTAAACAACCTTCCTAATTTAAAAAACCGCATCCAAATCGGTTCATCCGTTTTGGAGCTACGATGCCACAGACAGACACACACACACACACACACACACCCTCACACACACCCTCACACACACTCACACACACATACACCCTCCGTTTTTTTTTCGTTGGGGGTTAAAGAGTGGGCCGATTTGCATGCGATTTTTTTAAATAGCTTGAAATAAAAGTTAAATTACAAATTTAAAAAAAAACCCCGACCTTTAATTACTTGTTTCTAATAAAGTAATTAAGTAATAAAAAAAATATTATCTTAAATAATGGAACGATTTCCTTGCGGTTTTCTTATAAAAGCTTAAAATAAAAGTTAAAATAAAAATACATTATTCTCAATCCTTAATATTACATTCTTACATCTTACATCACGGTAGAAGCCTATTCTTACTGGTACCAGAATATAACATGAACGAAGAGCACTCAGTTCTCAGTTATATTTTCTCTAAAAGCTACTGACTTATTTGTGTCGTACTCACTCAATATTTTAGGACCAAAATAGAAGCGAATAATTATGACGGGGTATTCGAGCATAACGCACGTAAATCCTCTCAGATTTTAATAATATATTTTTTTTATGGAAACTGACACGGTTGGCTACATCACCTACAACATTCGTGATGTCAGCTCATAACACCGGGTGAACTAGGTGCCATGTCAGCGCTTCCCTTTGATCGTGCCGGCTACACTGAACTGGACGGAAAACACGAACTATTTACATAGCCGTTTCGACCGACGTATCATTCAGTGCGGTGGTAACAGCCCGGGCGGGTTGAACCCTACGACCTAGTAAGGTATGAAGGGAAGGGACATACAGTTTTACGTGGAATCCGAACCACGGTCAGCCTCCGACGTTCCAGCGGTCACCCATCCAAGATCTGACCAGTCGACCGACCGCACGACTGAGCTGCCGAGGCTGACAATATCTACCTTATTGCTCTAAAAACATTTCACAGAAACAAGTACCACAATTTACAAGAGGCGCAAAGGCGGACTTATCGCTTACATATATTTCTTCTAGCCAACCTTTTGGATGTTTGAGAGTCGATTAATATAGTGAAATGTAAGTAGGTCAAAAGACTTGAGTGTGAAAATTGAAAATAAAATAATTAATAATAAAAATTCTTATTGAATAATACACATTCCACCGAGTCGTGCTGCAGCAGGTGGGTCTTCCTGCCTTACTTGCTGCTTGATAGTTATCTTGTCGTAATACATCGCTAAACGTGGTGGTCGGTGTTGTGCTATAATTTGTAAAATGTTGCAAGAGTACTTGCAGCAAAACACCGATTGCTCTGCTCATGCCGATTGCCGGGATACAGCGTGTGGTATTTATATAGATATGTAATTTGTCTCTTCTCTAAACGTGAATGGGCACCTGTCAGGCCGGCATGGCATTCGCAACCTCCGCATACGACGAATTTCCGTGGGCGTCGTTAGACACCTTAGATTGGAAATGTAGTACATGCTAGATAAAATAAATAAATAAAAAATTGTCTTTGAAATTTGAAATGAAACTTTGTCTTTGAACAAACACATATTTCTCTATCACTTACAAACTTTTCAGACTCCCCAGTATTACACGCTGTCCGGGTAAGATCACCCCCCGGGGTTGATACATAATTCCCCGCTCAGGATACTTTTTGCTACTCCAAGGTAAAAAGCAAATTTAAGTCGAGCTGTTATCTCCTTCCTGTGTCACATAAAACAAAAGTTTGACGTCGTTCGGCGCACGCTGCTTTTTTAGTTGAAAATTTCTTTGTTTTATAAATGGAGGGTGCGGTGGGCGGAGGAGTCCGATTTAAATCCGTGCTGCGTTGATATTAAAATTTAAAACCTTAGCGGGATTTATTCGAACTAGCCTTTGTTCGCAATAGATTCGTTTGCGTTCAAATTCCAAATTCAAAATGTTTCATTGTTGTGATTTTTAGCTTCATCAATTTTATTTTCTCAAGTCTAGGTTAGTGTCACAAACGGTTTAGAAAAGAAAGAGGAGAAGAGTAGACATAGAAAACAAAACCACATTTAATAGATGCCCTGAGTGTACCGCTGGGCTTTCGCCTGTGTCGATACACTCAGGTTTTACAACAACAATTTAGTCCATTTACAATGAAAAAAAAAAACATAAAATCATCATTTAAAAAAACTAAAAATCAATCCAAAATCTTTTTTTATATATACTGTTATATACACGATTGGCTACATCCTTGATTTCAGCCCATAACACCTTGGTGAATTAGGTGCCATGTCAATGCTTTCCTTCGGTCATACCAACCTGGACGGAAACACGGACTATCTACATAGCCGTTTCAACTGACCTTTCATTCTGTGCTGCGGTACCCGGGCGGGTTAAGCCCTACCACCTAGTAAAGTAAGAAGGTAATCATTAATCCAGATGTACTCGTAAATCTACTAGGAGAAATACTAGATGTCCTAATAATGATCCTGCGAGTAAATTTAGCTTTGTTTGACCGAAGCTTCATCATACCGCATCCGCAGTCACATAATATCATCTCCAAAGTACTCCCTGTAATTTTCAATTAGCTCCCACGCTCTCCTCCTCTCAGGGATCTCCAGGGCCCCCGTCAACCTCTATCGACCCCCCCCCCCCTGTCCTGTTCTCACTAGCCCCAATGCCCCCCACTAACTGGAATCAATCTTCCCAGTCTCCCCTCGCCCCGTGTTTACTTCGGTAATTGCTGGGTCCCGCTGGTCGTCCGTGTTTTTCTTTTCACTCTCGATATTGATAGGTTACCAATGGGGAGAATAATAGGGTTTTTGTTTTTTTGTTAGAGGACTTTAGCAGTATTTTAGTAGAATAGCCAAACAAATTTATAAAATAAGGAATGACAAAATATATAAGAGAAGTTTGTTTTCTTTAAAATCTATTTGTGTAGTATAAGTACGAGTACAACCGAAGAGAAGCACTGACATGGCACCTACCTAGTTCGCCCGGTGTTATGGGCTGACATCACGGATGTTGTAGCTGATGTAGCCAACCGTGTCAGTTTCCATAAAAAAAGTATATTAAACACAATGATATAATTACTCCAAAGCAATACTCAAAACGAAAAATAACAAGTTAGCCAAGTGTTAAGTAGAATCGCGCTTCCTGAGTTCAATCAATCATATCAACATTGGATCATGCTCTGTTGACTTACATCAACAGAATCGATCGATGAACTAAGCGGAGCTCGGCCTTCGGCCGCGCGGCCTCGTCCTCAATGCTTTACTTTCAGCAATTTTGTATTTGCGCTTCAGAAAACATACATTTTACTGACTACACGTTCGAGCACGTGACCAGCAATTGGTCACTTTGGCTGTCTTACAGTCTGCCCTACCAAAAAATGTGTGAAACTAAAGTTTTACATGTTCGACCAACACAGCGAACACATGATTTTAGTCAATGCAATGCCTCTCTATAGAATCTCTAAGCTCAGCAAACACGTCCTCACAATAGGACCTCCGCAGGTAGCCTCATGAACCCTCTAGCGTTTATAAACAGCCTACATTTCCTACGCAGCCTCTCTCGAGGCACAAAGGAGGGATATTCCGTCGACAATGTAACCCGAAGTTTGCTGCGTAAGGCTTCCGCGCACCTGCCGCCCCATTCACTATACCCGTACGAGAATTTCTTGTCTTTTTTTTTCTTCTATCTTCTTCAACACTGAAACTTCTTCACAAAACGTGTCATTCGAATAGAAAACTCCGAAACCGGCAAACGCAATGAAACGGGCCAATACGTTTTCATCTAATAGGGAATAATGCGTAGTTAAATATAGATTTGCTTCTGAATTGGTACCAGGGGTTTCGCAGGGATCCACACTGGGACCTTTTTGTCTTCAATGCTTTCCTTAATATCCCAACTTGTCAGTGTCACCTTATAGTGTATGCTGACGATGTTATATTCAAAGTGATTCAAGATGTTGGCGACTTTAAAAAGATCTGAATGGCTGTCACCTATACATCTCGCTAACAAAATGAAGGAAATTTAATATGTCCAATTGTAAAGCGGTTACCTTTTGAATATGGCATCTTCGTGTGTCTGTTTATCATCAATATAAGTTCTAATAATACCACTCCCTCCTACTATTACACCTCCTGTTACCGACGGAACGATCGACAAATAAAATTATCCGTTAAAATCCGTTGAAGACCGTTAGAATACGTTACTGAATACAATGGCTCACTTCTTTCCAGCCGTTGCTTCTTGGAACAGCGTCACCACTCGCTCCATTCAGCCAGCAGCAGTATAAATAGAGGTCCCGTAACGGTCAAACCGTCATTGCAATTTTCACAAGCGCGTCGAACACTGAGAGAGCTCTGCTGGCTGTGTGGGCGAGTGTGAGCACGAGCAACGGCGTGAAGGAGAGACTGTGCCTTTTGCTGATAATATTTCGAGTTTTCGTTCACCTTTCCACCGACACCTACATAAATACAGTCCACCTGAACAGTTTTAGACGGTCCCGTGTCGATTTGGTCAACGCCGCATCGAGTCGGGATGGGACGCGTCGTTTTCATTGGTCCAATCGAGCCGGATCTACAGCAAGAAAAGTGAAATAAACTGTAAATAGTGAAAACTTCGAACTTATTGTGCGATAGACTTTTCCAGACTACGAGATTGCAATCAAGTGAGTGACTGAGTGAGTGACTATCTTGTGATACAAGTGAGTGACTGTCGATGTGTTACGCAGACTGAGTGTGAGTGAAGCGCCTAGCAACCGATATCGCACCACGCAATACCGCGAGGCCGCCGCGTCCGGTTCAAGGCCACTCCCCGCCCGCAAAGGAGTAAATACGCACGCGCGGGAGCGTATCGCATCTTAGTGTCAAGTTCGATTGAAGATGGTCAACACCCGATCAGGTGCCGTGACGAATGGAGACCAGAGCTCAGATACGCCGCTAGACTCCGGTCAGACCACCGGAGAGGATTCCTCGCAGCTGACGAGTTCACCAGCCTCCATAACGCCGCACACGCACACGCAAGAGGTACCAACGAGCCAGGTACCACCCAGATCCGTTAAGTCAGTACGGACCACTGCCAGTATGGCAAGAAGGAGAAAGGAAGCAGAGCTAGCCGCAGCGAAGCGACTAGCTGAGATAGAGAAGGAGATCGTGAGAAAGACTCTCGAAGTAGAATTGGCAGCAATCGATGATGAGGAGCAAGATGAAAGTTGGGCGCCTTCGAGGTCGTCATGCCGTGACCCATCCGTCCGCAGAGTTGAAGAGTGGTTAAATAAGGAAAATAAGGACGACGACGTTCGTGCCGATATCAAGCAGTTAGATGCACCCGCCGCCGGACAGTCGCCGGAGGAGCATGAGCATCACGGGTTATCCGCACCGGTTGTCGTTACACCGCCAGGCGCAACAGACTCTGCACAGCCGTCAGAGAAGCCAGCGCGTCAAGAACCACCATCTATGCAGCGGGGGGAGCCGGCACAGATAAGCGATATTCAGCTACTGGCCAAGGAGATAGCTAACCTAAGACAAGCGCCGCCCTACGATCGTCGACTACTGGAACTCCCCACATTCTCAGGAAATGCTTCGGAATGGCTGTCCTTCAAAGCAGCCTACAATGAGACTTGCCAGAAGTTAACAGATTCGGAGAACACTTCTCGGTTACGGCGCAGCCTCCAGGGAGAAGCAAAGAAAGCCACAGCATCGCTCCTCATCGCAGCTGTGAACCCTTCAGAAGTAATGAAGACTCTCGAAAGGAAATTCGGGCGTCCCGACGACATCGTAGCCGGAGAATTACGTATATTAAGAGATTTGCCACGAATCACGGACGCCGCCTCTGCAAGTGTTCACACCTTCGCGTGCAGCATTCAAGCAACAGTAGCTGCACTACAGGCACTAGGACGAGAAGAATACTTGCGAAACCCTATGTTGGCTCAAAGTATTAAAGCGAAGATGGCACCACTTCAAAGAGGATGGATTGAATACGCAACAGCCCGTGAGAAGTCACCTGTACCGGAAATCGTCAAAATTTGTGAATTTCTCAACCTTGAAAGCGACCGGCTTCAACAATATTGGTGCCTGGATACATTACAACTTAGCGCCATAAACTCGAAATCAGCCAGTACTACGAGTCAGGCGAACACACGCAACACAGGAAAATACAGTGGAGTTCACGCTGCCGCTGCCGACTCTACAAGATCTATGGAATGCACATATTGTCGTAAAGGAAATCACGCTTTATATAAATGTGAACTCTTTTCTACTATCGACACAGATGAGAGATGGAAATTCGTGAAACAAGAAAAGCGATGCTTCAGGTGCCTGAACCGAAATCACGCGAAAATTAACTGTAAACGCCGAAATGTCTGCGGCGTTAACGGCTGTTTGTATAAACACCATTCTTTATTGCATCAAAACAATACTGACCGTGAATCACAGACCTCGGCAACAAGAGTCGAGCCGGCGGCGGCACTTGAAACGACCTCCAACGCGGCCGTCGCACAGCCGGTGACGCACTCGGGAGACGTTATGAAAACATGCGCGGGAACAAACAAAAGGGCATTGTTGAAAATACTACCAGTAACTGTTCACGGAGATAATGGGAGCGAACGAACATTTGCTATGCTAGATGATGGAAGTACCATAACACTTATGAAAAATAAATTGGCAGATAAAATTGGTGCTCCAGGACCACGAGACCCGCTCATACTTGCAGGAATAACATCAACCTGTACGTACTCCAAATCCAGACGAGTAAATATATCAATTTCTGGGTCATCGGGCAAAAGGTTCGAGGTGAACAACGTGAGAACGGTAGATAAATTACCGATGACAACACAGTCATTCAAACAAAGCGATCACCCGTACCTACTTGACATACCGATTGAAAGCTACGAGGACTCTGAGGTAGGCATTCTCATCGGACAGGACAATTGGTTTCTTCTGCTATCCGAGAAGACACGAGTTGAAAAGAAAGATCTACCTGTAGCGTCATTGACACCGCTTGGATGGGTGGTGCATGGCTGTACTTCCTCCGTATCAGCTGCTCGAGTAAACTTCGTGGGACACATACAAACGGAAGAGGCGCTCGGCGAAATGATAGAGAATTATTTCCGTCTGGAGAACATTGGTATAGTCGCGAAGGAAAGAAAGAGGCCGCAAGATGCACGAGCAATAGAGATACTTCAATCAACCTGCCGACGAATTGAACAACGTTGGGAGACCGGACTTTTGTGGAAAGAGGATCAAGTGGAGATGCCACCCAGTTATAAAAGTACTTTAAAGAGACTTCGCACCATTGAGAATAAGATGGACAAAGACAAACAATTTGGAGAAGCATACGTGTCACAAATGAATTCACTCATAGAAAAAGGCTATGCAGTGCCTTGTCCGCCGTCGGACTCCCCGAAGAAATGGTACCTACCACATTTTGCCGTGACCAACCCCAATAAACCGGGAAGAATACGGATTGTGTTTGACGCCGCTGCTACAGTCCAGAGTACGTCACTAAACGACAAGCTGTTAACAGGACCAGACCTTTTGCAATCGCTAACGGGAGTCATCTTCAGATTTCGAGAAGGAAGATACGCAGTATCTGCAGATATAAAGGAGATGTTTCTCAGAATTATAATGAGAAAAGAAGACAGAACATCACAACGTTTTCTTTGGCGTGGTTGGGAGCGTCATTCACCACCTGTGGAGTACGAAATGGCGTCAGTTATATTTGGAGCGGCGTCCTCACCTGCCACAGCGAATTTTGTGAAAAACCTCAACGCCGAAGAGTTCGTCAAGACTTACCCGGAAGCAGTCCGGGCAATAAAAGAGAACCACTACATGGACGACTACTTGGGAAGTTACGAAGATGAAGAAACTACCACGAGGATAGCTAAACAAGTAGCGAAGATCCACGCCAGCGGAGGCTTTCAGTTGACGGCGTGGGCATCAAACAGTAAAAATGTTCTTGATGCAGTCGACGAGTCACAGTCACAGGTGACATGCAGCGATCGTAACCTCGACCTTCAGAGAGCACAAGAGAAGACCCTGGGACTGCGGTGGGATCCTCGCGACGACACCTTGGGCTTCAACCTCACTATGGCCCGTGTGCCGGCAGATATAGCAGATGGCAGCAGAATACCTACGAAAAGAGAAATGTTGAGTGTTGTGATGTCCGTATTTGACCCGCTCGGACTGCTCGCACCCATCGTCGTGCAAGGAAAAATATTGCTACAAGAGGTGTGGAGGACTGGCATCGCATGGGATGAAAAGCTCGCCGGACGTGAAGCGACGAAATGGCAGAATTGGCTAAAAAAATTGCGTCTGTCATGGAACTGCAGAGTACCAAGATATTACGGTATCATCAACGAAGAGACGTCATTACACTTACACACGTTTGTTGACGCGAGCGAAGCCGCGTACGCCGCAGCAAGTTACTTACGTATCGAGCGACAAGATGGATCGGTGATTACAGCGCTAGTAGCTAGCAAGTCCAGAGTTACACCGCTGCGCCCCACTTCTATTCCCCGCTTAGAACTGCAAGCAGCGGTATTGGGCAGCCGTCTCGCTCACACAATACAACAGGAACATTGCATGAAGATAACAAAGAGATACTTTTGGACTGATTCGAAAACTGTGTTATCCTGGATCAACAGTGATGCCCGCATGTACAAAGCGTACGTTTCGCATAGATTAAGCGAAATTGATGAATTGACCAAAACAAAGGAATGGCGTTGGGTACCTACACAGTATAACGTAGCCGATGACGCAACGCGTGATATGGAGCAGCTGACTAGTGAACACAGATGGTTTCAAGGCCCTGCATTCCTACGGGAAGGTCACACGCACTGGCCTAGTACGAAGATTGCGTCACCCGAGAGTTCAATGAATGAATTAAGAAAAGAATATACTACCATTGTATTTGACACGGCCGCGCGACCGAGTCCCGACCTACCCGACGTTGGAAGATTTTCATCATGGTTACGACTGATTAGAACAACTGCCTACGTACTCCTCTTCGTGGAAAAATTGAAACGTAAACATCAGGGCGGACTCGACCAGCGACACTACCAGAATGCCGAAAATCTATGGATAAAACGAGCACAAGAAGACTCCTACGCAGCTGAACTGCCATGCCTACAAGCGGGCAGATACGTGGAACGCAGCAGTCGGCTAGCCCGCCTCGAGCCAGTCATCGATTCGGCCGGAATCATTCGCCTGCGGGGACGAGCGGGGCGCGCACCTGACGTTACAACTGCAACTAATGAGCCCGTTATATTGGATGGAAAACATCGATACACTCGACTTCTGGTGCATCACTATCACGTCCAGGCTCACCACGCGAACCCAGAAACTGTGGTGAATATGCTTCGTACCAAATACTGGATTGTGCTGCTGCGACCCACTGTCCGGGCCGTCGCGCACAACTGCCAGCTCTGCCGCTTGCGCCGGGCAACCACTCAACTGCCTCCGGCGGGCGACTTGCCGCTCGCTCGCCTAAGTCATCACCACCGCCCGTTCACCCACTGTGGAGTGGACTACTGGGGCCCGATGGACGTGGCCGTCGGAAGGCGCCGGGAGAAGAGGTACTGCGCGCTGTTTACGTGTCTCGTGACGCGCGCGGTACACCTCGAGTTGGTGAACAGCTTGACCACTGACTCAGCCATTTGCGCTCTGCGCCGTCTAATGGCGCGCAGGGGCTCTCCAGCGATCATCTACTCCGACAACGGCACTAACTTTCGTGGTGCCGACGCCGAACTGCGCCGTGCTTGGGATGAAGTCGACGTGGAAGCTATCAAGACCTTCTCTCTCAACCGAGGCGTCGAGTGGAAGTTTATGCCGCCGAGCGCGCCGCACATGGGGGGATGCTGGGAACGCCTGGTGCGGTCAGTGAAGACCGCTCTCCGCGTCACTCTACACGAACGAGCCCCGCGGGAGGAGGTCCTCGTCACCCTGCTCTGTGAGGTTGAGCACACTGTAAACGCTCGGCCGCTCACACACGTTTCAGTGGACCCGGAGGATCCTGAGGCACTCACACCCAACCACTTTCTGCTGGGCAGCGCTTCGGGTGTGCCTACTCCTGGCACGTTTGATGATCGAGACTTGGTGCGCCGTCGGGAGTGGCGCGCCACTCAGCGACTTGCCGACATCTTCTGGACGCGCTGGGTGCGCGAATACCTGCCGACGCTTCTACCCCGTCCGCATGTGGGAGATGGCCGTCCTGACCTGCAACCTGGGGACCTCGTCATCATTGTGGATGCGAATCTGCCGCGCAACGTTTGGCCGCGCGGCGTCGTGGAGCGAGTACACCCAGGTGGAGACGGGCGCGTGCGCGTCGTGGACGTGCGTACAACAGGCGGCGTGCTACGCAGACCTTCGAAGAAGATCGTCCGTCTTCCAGTAGAAAGAGTCGTCGAGGAACCTGATTCGACGACTGGGGGGAGGATGTTACCGACGGAACGATCGACAAATAAAATTATCCGTTAAAATCCGTTGAAGACCGTTAGAATACGTTACTGAATACAATGGCTCACTTCTTTCCAGCCGTTGCTTCTTGGAACAGCGTCACCACTCGCTCCATTCAGCCAGCAGCAGTATAAATAGAGGTCCCGTAACGGTCAAACCGTCATTGCAATTTTCACAAGCGCGTCGAACACTGAGAGAGCTCTGCTGGCTGTGTGGGCGAGTGTGAGCACGAGCAACGGCGTGAAGGAGAGACTGTGCCTTTTGCTGATAATATTTCGAGTTTTCGTTCACCTTTCCACCGACACCTACATAAATACAGTCCACCTGAACAGTTTTAGACGGTCCCGTGTCGATTTGGTCAACGCCGCATCGAGTCGGGATGGGACGCGTCGTTTTCACCTCCTTTTGCTACTACCTTCATATAAAATACGAGGCTGTGTCAGAAACACGACCGCGAAAACGTAAAATGCTCCTGTCAGCTGTTAAAACAGACTAAAATACCACCTGCATGGCCGCAGATTTTTTTTTTTAACTGACATGAATACATGATCGACTCCGACACCTTTTTTTTTTCTCCCACATCCCAAAGGTTAGTTAGAATAGAATGCCTCGCGGCATTAAGCTCGCCTGTTGTACCTAATTTTCATAAATTGGTGTTCAATAAAGAATATATACATACATACATATGAGTGGCTGAGTCGGAGGGGCCAAAGCACATGCTCCGACCAGCAAATAATATCACCTCCGAGAAGGTAGGTGCCATACCGAAGACTTCCCTGGATTGCTGGCTATACTGGACTAGAGGAGAACACAACCGAGGCTGCTATACGGCCATCTAACATCACAATACAATTTGAGCCTACCACCTAGTAAGGGGCAACGTAAGGGACCTACAGTTTTACACCGGTTCCGAACGGTGGAGCAGCACCTATATCTATAACACCTACAGTATATCCACGATGGCAGCCCGTAACACCTTGGTGAACTAGGTGCCATGTCAGTGCTTCCCTTTGGCCGTGCCGGCCACACTCATCGTATTTTAAATCAAAATGTTTTCATAGAGACAAGAAATACTACAGGATGTGTTATTAACCATGTGATAATATTCCAACGGTAAAGATCGAGTCTGGTATGATGTGAATACGCGTAGTTTGGGTGTGAGAGTCCCGTCGCTGAGCCTAAAATGGGAGCGAAAATATGATTTTGAATATAACTAGGCTTAGTACGAGAAATCGCACCCTCGCTCACGTCTTTGACAATAACATTTTGGCGGAATTTACTTGAACGCGGTCCCATAGGTACTCTCTCGAAAGAAGTGCGTCGTCACAGCGAAGCCGAAGGCCGAGTTGTGCTGAATTGCTTTCAATTCAGCACAACTCGGCCTTCGGCTTTCACATCTCTATGTTATCTCGAAACAAGTAATAAATTCCATTACTATGAGACATAAAGCCGAGCTACATATAAGTAATTGGACTATGAGCTTGCTCAAAATACGCCTTGATTGATTTACTTGAAATAAATGAAGGGATGCACTGACATGGCACGCAGTTCACCCGGTTTTATGGGCTGACATCACTGATATCGTAGGTGATGACTTGATGAGGCTAACCGTGTCAGTTTCCATAAAAACAAACTTCATCAGTACGCAGCTCGGCCTTCAACCTTTTTGGTTTAGTTTTAAAAGCAAAGTATTTTTGGAAAAACAAATTTCACACGAGCGAAGCCGCTTGCAAAAGCTTTTAGATAAATAAAACCGCCTACGGACGTTTCTTTGAAAACACGTAATAATAATGCGAAAGCTCTATTCGAAACGTCAAAAAATACCGCCTGTTAAGTGTGAACATTTTTCACAGACAGAGGATTCAGTAGCCAATAAATTAGTTCAAAGCAAACGGACTCCTATAACACAGTTCACAAGTTGCCACCGCTAAATCGCATAAAATTGGTTTTGGACGCGTTTAAGGGTCGTTCCCTTTAGCCACACTGCCTTTAACTCTACCCCATAAAATATCTACTAGTAATTCCCATTGCCACCTAGACTAACAGTCTCGCAAAATAAACTTGAACACAAAAAATCTAGGAAAAATGCTTCATTAATTACCTATTCATAAAACTGTCTGGTCTGGGCGTCGTCGTCGGCTTCTCGTGCGCGACGTCCGACGTTCGATTCCGCTTGGCGTGCATCGACTTTGAGGAAATATATATAGAGCCAGCACTCCAAAGAAATATAGCTGCTAAATATGTTCGAGCGGCTGAGGTATGGGGTAAGGTAGCGGGGAGGCGGAGCGCAGAGCCGATCCGAAGAGGGGTGCGCGCACGGGCCGGGAAGCGTGTGGGAGACGGGCTGGCGGCCGGTGTTGTGGGCTCGCGCGGGGCGGGAAGCTTGCGGGAGAGAGGCAAGGGGTAGGGAGAACGATCGCACTCGTGCGTCATCGGTGTGCGTGTGCATATTGTCTTTTCATTCTAACACTTCATCTCCAAATTCGCCATCGCACCTTCGACTAGCTAGTAGCTATATATATCATTATACCACACATTAACACACACGTGGGCATTATTGCTGGCGCTTGCGCGCGGCGCGAGGCGCAATCGCAGCAGGCAGGCGACGACGACTGCGCGCTGCGGCCGCTCGCGCTCGACTAAGAGACGTGTGGACCGTGGACCGCAACTTGTTGGAACATGTTAGTTGGCCGAGTGATTGATCTAGTACGCTAGTACATAATATATCTTTGTGTACCGATGAGTTTTTTTCTGACAAAAAAAATTTAGTTAATATCTACACACATGCTGCTTCACCGTTCGGAACCGGTGTAAAACTGTAGGCCCCTTCCCTTGCCCCTTACTAGGCGGCAGGCTCAAACTGTAGCCGACTGGGTCGGTAGGGTTACTTTTTTTTCTTTTTTTATGTAATCCGGTATGGGTGGCTGAGTCAGAGGGGCCAAAGCACATGCTCCGACCATATCACCTCCGAGAAGGTAGGTGCCCTTCAAGAGACTTCCCTAGATTGCTGGCTATGCGAACTCCCCTTAATTTTTTACTTTTTCTAATTTGTATTAGGTATTTGTTGTTACATATATCCGCCATAATAACACATATTCTGTGAAAATTTCAACGGGCTACCTATTACGGTTCAAGAAATACAGCCCTCGGACAGACGGGCGGATGGACGGACAGACGGACGGACGGACGGCGTAGGCTTAGTAATAGGCTTCCGTACGGGATACGCAAACCTAAAAACAGAAATAAAACACCTCCGAGCATCGACAGACTAAACAATCGCCGCCGTATTTTTCTATTCATTTGAATTTTTATGAAAGATAAGCAATCACAAAATAACGTTCAGTGTTCAAAGCGGAAAAAATCTTTAAAAAAAAAAACAAATAAACAAAGCAATGAAAGCGAAATTGTTTCATCCGAAAACAATGTTACACAATCAATCAAAAAGGAAAGAAAGAAAGCCGTTAGTTGGCACAAAATTGTCTGAAAAAAATGTGTTTTAATTGGGAGCTTTGCGTTGTTTTTGCTTCTCCTTGTTCAGCTCTGGATTCTCGTCGGATTTTGAATCGGCGGCATAGCAGCTACCAAACAACGACATTTTACTTTCTGAACGGGCCCTCGTCATACATTTTACCGGTAGAAACGTGCGATTGGAGTTCGTCTATATATTGCCAATATTTAAAACAGCGTAAGTGCGCGAGCGCCTCATACATCACGTTACGTTTCCGCTATGTGAACGTCGATAGAGTAAGACGGTTAAATGGCAATTTGATACGTATAAAGGAGAGACAACGATTGGAGAGGGTGCTGAATGCTCACCAATAGCGCGCCTCAATTCGGTGCGTTGTATGCCACTTCCCGATAATTTAATTCGTTGCTACCAAAACATTATAAAGTCCTACCTAGTTAAAATTTTAAGCGAATGTTTTACAAGCTTTTTTTCTTTAATTATCAGCCTCGGTGAGCTCAGTGCTGCGGTCGGTTGAAAGTTGTTAAGCACACGTGGGCGCGGTCAGTACTTGGATGGGTGACCGCTCGACCGTTGGAGGCTGACCGTGGTTCGGATTCCACGTAAAACTGTAGGCTCCTTCCCTTCTCTCCTTTCTACGTGGTCTTTCTAGGGTTTATCCCGCCCGGTTTGGTACCACCGCACTGAGCGAAACGTCGGTCGAAACGGCTATGTAAATAGTTCATATCCAGTTCAGTGTAGCCGACATTAAATGAAGGGAAGCACTGACATGGCACCTAGTTCACCCGGTGTTATGGGCTGACATCACGGATGTCAGCCCATGTAATGTAATTTTGATAATTCTGATTTCATTTGGTTTGTCTCAGTTACACGGGTAACACTGGGTGGTAATATTATTTAGTTATACTGATTTTTTAAGTTTATCGAACTTGCCTAGTTTTCTTCATTTTTCATAGTCGGGCACACTTTATGCCACTTAATGTGTGACGAGGACTGGCTTTATTGCCTTAGGCAATTTCCACCAGTCAACACGGTGGATCAATTTTAATTTTTAATTTTGTATAATAGTTTGATTTTATTTTATGTATTTCCTAATGTGTCGTGTCTCGTGTTTCTCTACCAAATTGAGTCCACACATCCTAATGTTATGGCGAAGAGCAACAGGTAATTCTTGAAATATATACCAGAGCGCCCGAGGCTAACTAAATAATCTGACAGAAAATGCTCAGTGAAAGAAAATTTATCGCAAGCTATTTTTCACAGCGAAATTGCTCCACTCAAACCAGAAATCCTCTTCTGAGCCCTGATGATTTGAGCTACTCATTTTCACGACTGCGCTCACAATTGGGTCCTTACTCCTTACCCTTACTTACCCCGAACTTGCGCCGGTATGATGAATTGCCCGCGTGCTGTTGTGTGTTATTGCGTCTTGTCCCGTGTTAACACGTGTTGCTGCGTGTAATTAAGATAAGACGTCGACTTTGGGAATGCTGTACCACATGTTGGCATATTAGAGAATAGGATAGGGGCTGTGTGTGTAGCCTGAATCAACTGAAATAAGAAAAAAATATATATATTTCAAATTATAAATTTAAAAATTTTTATTGTGCAGAAAGTTAGTAATAATTTAATTTTCTTAAGCCTAGATTACTATTAGTATTTATAGAAAACAAGACTAAAAGTAAATTCGACAAATACACGCATAAATCATTTCCAAATTAAAACAAAAATAAAATTAAATGCATTTAGAATACTTAATATAAAGTAAAAGAAAAATCAATCCTAACAAACAATTTTAATTTAATCCATTACCAAAACATAAAATAAAATAATAAAAATTATCTTATCGAGTGACTAGAAGAGTGTCGTGTCGTCCTCTCTTTGTAGCATCTAAGATTCTAACAGTAGTGGGTCATTATGTATTAGATTGTGTAACATATATACACACCAATATTGGAAACTATCCCAAAAACTCAGATCGACATAGTTATAAGACGAGGTCGGCAGGTCTACTTCAGCTCCCTCGATGTAGACTCACTTGTGCAATGCGTCATGGCGACTTCATGAAAATTAAATTATATAATCATATTCCGGAAGAATTCACATCAATGCCCGTAAATGTTTTTAAATATAAAATCAAAATCTTTTTAACGAAACATCCAATCTATAATATAAATGAATTCTTTAATTTATCGCTTCTGCTACCGGACTGAATAATTTGTTCAAATTTTTTATTTTATTTTGACACATGTATTTTATTTGATTATTGTATATGACTATTGTGTAATAATAATTATTGTGCACATACTAAATGCCGATTTCTATAGCGTACAGATACCATGTATCCAAATTTATGCTCGCTGAAATAAAAATATTTGATTTTGACTTTGACTAGTGTATGACAATGTCATACATTTTTCCTGAAACTGATCCTGACACGCCTCTGCCGACTCTCATAATGTTATTCATGCATGCTCGTCGGTTACGGATAATACGCACTTGAACCTTTTTGAGCACAGGCCCGATCTGGTCTAGGTACTTGCGTCTAGGGCGACCTTCCCGACCCTTCAACTCACATTCGCTCCATAAGTTTCTTTCGTTAGTCTCCTATCATCCATTCTGCCAACATGACCGAACCACCGAAGCATTCCATCAATACTACTAATAATAAATCTGTAAGGGATGATCATGAAGTAAATTACGTTGTTTTATGAGATACTGCGTTTGTAGACTCTATGTATGTATAATAATAAAATTTAATTGACGATTTTTAGAAATACTTTTTGCATGTTCCTCAATAACTCTTAAACCGATCATCCAATTTCGACTAAACTTAATACTAGCACATTTAACTATACGCGACACAGGATAGGCTAAATATATAAAATTTATTTCTGATTACGCTAAGATGTAGCTCTCATACAAGCCAAATTGTTCCGAGCGCCGAAATAAAGGTACGGTAGCGGCACAGATTAAGTAATAGCACAGATTACTTAATAGTTACTTCGTAACAGATAAATCACTCCAGGGAAAATGTTCCTACCTTCGGGCTTTAATAGCCTACTGTTTCACGTCGCCAATCGCTGTGTGCGAAAAAGTACCTTAACGATCGAGTGTAAAGTGGTTATTGCTTTGCAGCTGCGCGCAGTTGCGTGGACGAGCGTCTATGTATACATCGCGCGGTTGACGAATTTTCACTGAAATAGACCGCCGGCGGCCCGTCGGGCGGTAGATAGTTAGCGCGCGCAAGTACATAGAGTGCGTGAGGCCTGGTAATAGTTACTTCGTTTTATACATACATACATATCGCACGCTGAACCCCGACAATCGGTGTAAGCAGAATAATCGGTGTTGTGCTCCAAGAACTCTGGTAAATTACACCACAACACCGACCACCACGTTCACCACTTTCACCACAGCAAAGGATTCGGACAAGATCCACCTGCTGCATGATTCGGTGGAAGTACCGTGCCAAGGTGCGAGGTGGCGAGCCTGTCGCCCTTTAGCACGGCTCTTGCTCTTACCTCTTTGTCGCCTTTTACGACATGCACAGGGAGAGATGCAGTGGGGTTATTATTTTTACGTACCGGCCCCACACGGTACTTTTCCTTCTTTTACGGTATTTACTTTCTTCCTTTAAAATACGAGTTTCACGCGAGCGAATCTGCTGACAAAAGCTAATTCTCAATGTTTTTTTTTTTATGGAAACTGACACGGTTGTCTACATCACCTACAACGTCCGTGATGTCAGCCCATAACACCGGGTGAACTAGGTGCCATGTCAGTGCTTCCCCCTTTGATCGTGCCGGCTTCACTGAACTGGTCGGAAAACACAAACTATTTACATAGCCGTTTCAACCGACGTTTCATACAGTGCGGTGGTATCAACTCGGGCGGGTTAAACCCTACCACCAAGTAAGATTAGGAGGGAAGGGACCTACAATCGGGGACTTAAAATATTTAAGGAATGTGACGTGAAAATAACCACCTGAGCTCCACTCACAAAATAACGTAACAGCCGGTTGTTGGTTAGGGTGGCACGCGTCGCGTTGCGGTGACTCCGGCATTCTGCCTCTAGTATAATAATTATTACTCTCTTATACATGCATCAACGACTCTGTTCTTAAGAGCAGGCAGAGGTTAGTCACGAGCAAAGAGTTTGTAATACAAACGGTACCGTGTGGGGTCGGTACTTAAAAAGAATAGCCCCACTGCATCTCTCCCCGTCGCATGTCGTAAAAGTCGACTAAGGGATCGTCAGCCTCGGCAGCTCAGTGGTGCGGTCAGTTATTGGATGGGTGACCGCCCGACCCCTGGAGGCTGACTGTGGTTCGGATTCCACGTTAAACTGTAGGTCCCTTCCCTTCTTACCTTACTGGGTGGTAGGGTTTATCCCGGCAGGGTTGGTACCACCGCACTGAGCGAAACGTCGTCGGTCGAAACGGCTATGTAAATAGTTCGTGTTTTCCGTCCAGTTTAGTGTAGCCGACATGAAATGAAGGGAAGCACTGACATGGCACCTAGTTCACCCTGTGTTATGGGCTGACATCACGGATGTTGTAGGTGATGTAGCCAACCGTCTCAGGTTCCATAAAAAAGAAAAGTCACGAGCAAAGAGTTTGTAATACAAACTACTCTTTGGTCACGAGACTATTTTTCTTTATACAAAATCGTCTTTCGGGGCTTATGTTTTCCCAGCTCTTAAACGTTGACAGATTTTTTAATTAATTTTTTGTTGTAATAAGTACTTTTGTACTAAATTTGATTTTGTTTTTTGACTACTGGGAATTTATAATAGGCTAGGTTAGATTAAATTTTATTAGAATTTTTTTTTAATATGATAATTTATTCTGTGTTTTGACGTTTTTGTTATATTAATTTTATTTGTATTATAAATAATTTTATTATTTTTGACTTTTCCTATAGTAGAATAATATTATAAGAAATTGTAAAATTGTACGAAACTACTCCATTGGAAATAAATGATTTCACTTTGACTTTAAGGACAGTCTAAGTCCGTGTCATCATATACAATGATTGCATCCCTATACGCTGGACTTACCGCGGATGCGTACTAATCGGTTCTGCAGATCCTTCCTCCACAGAACCGGTAAACCCTGGAACGCTCTCCCTGCCCATATATTTCCCCCCAAGTGTAGCCTTCGGGCGTGAATGGGCACCTGTCAGGCCGGAATGGAATTCGCAGCCCCCCCATGCGACCGAATGTCCATGGGCGTCGCTAGACACCTTATGGGTAACTCGGCGCCACATGTCGCGCTTTCTATAATAAAAAAAAACACATATTTTTCATTATATTTCGACATTGGTCGTCGTCAGATAACCATTTTTTTTTCACAATTATAAATAATGTAATTATCAAAGAGTTTGTATTACGTCGCTGCGGCGACTTAATACAAACTCTTTGGTAATTATATAAATAAACCTTTGTTGTGGGCTTTGTTATTATACTCTTTATGTGTAATAGCTCATCAATTAGCTGCTAAATTTCCTTATAAATAAATTAAATTAATAAATTCTAAGTATGTAGACTTTTTAATCCTAACAACCCGAGGAATGGTGTGGTGAAAGGGCCAAGTAAGGTATGTAGTCTTTTTTTTCAATTTTAACTTTGCATTTTTTTTTTCACCTCCTTGGCAAATTGATACCTCTTCTAGATGTGGTTTTGCCGCGGTTGGCCATTAACACTCGTGCGTAACGCAGCGTTCGTTCCAATGTAACATTTTAATCCCCTTACATCGGAAATAATGAAGAGTTACTGAAAATGATTACCATTTTAATGCTCTCCGCTGCAGAGCTCAAAGTCCCAGAACGCGTTTGAACGACATCATTTGTGACATCACAGCTATAACGTGGCTAGGCTGACCATATTTCTTAGACAGAAGTAGGTACATATATTATTATTTAACATGCATGATTTAAGAATAAAATATTGATTTACTTTACTTTATTTGTCAGTCTCTGTAGCTCAGTGGTGCTGTCGGTCGATTTATGTTAAGCACACCTGAACGCGGTCAGGATTTGGATGGGTGACCGCTCGACCGTTGGTGGCTGACCTTGGTTCGGATTCCACGTAAGGTAATACTGGTCTAATAGGTCCCTTCCATTCTTACCTTACTAGGTGGTAGGATTAGTGATGCAAAGGCCGTCAATTACCGACGTTGACCAAACGGAAAACTTCCAAAAAATGGAAAACGTCCGTCAATGACCGGTCATTGACGGCTTTTATGCGACGCCGCAAGCTCGGCACGACGACGCCGCGCGACGCCTTCCATAAGGAGTGAGCCAGGCGTTCTTGACGCGCCGCGCGTGTGCAGAAGGATGGATCTTATTTTAAATTTTTATTAGTTTTTCTTGATATAATGTAGGTATCTACCTAGGTGATTAAATAAAAAACTATAAAAGAAATCGTAATATTCTATGTTGAAAAAAATAGAGCGGGTTACACTCCAATAACTATATATATAACACACACGCTGAATCCCTACAATCGGGGCAAGCAGAGTAATCGGTGTTGTGCTACAAGACCTCTGGTAAATTAGAGCACAACACTGAACACCACGTTTCGCAAAGTATTCGAACAAGATTCAATCGATCAACTCCAATAACTTATATATATAACATCAATGTATATAATATAATCAATCATACCTACCCTACCTACCTCGGACTTTTTCCAGCGCTAACAGGGTAGGTAGCACTCAATCACTAACAACATACCTATAACACGGAATTTCACTCGTGGGCATGCATGAGTGCGGTGCGAATAGTCTACCCTACACGTATTTCTTGGAATTATTAAATTAAATTTATTTTAAAACTAACCTAACCAACCCAACCCGAAAGGACTTGCAATGGAATACTCTAGACTCTAGATTGACAATTGAACAGAGTGGCGGCGTAAACTTTGTACCTATCTCCTTTTATTTAGTGTTTAGGTAGGTTGATTATTTGAATCGTAGTTGTAGGTAACCAACGTTTGTAGGTAGGTACCTACTATATTGCGCTGCACAACACACATCGCGCGTGCGTGTGTGCAACGTGCGACCTTGAACGACGACGAAAATGTCGATGTTTACCTACTTATTTACGCACTGTATTGGACGCAACGCATGCAAGCAACACATGAGCTAAGTAGGTAGGCAGCTGCGCGGCGCACAGATATCAAAGGGCCGCCGCCCCAGCGGCGTCTCTTTGATGTCTGTGCTGCAGCGGCCGCGCGCGCGACACGCTATCACGCCAGGCAGTACGCTGTGCGCTGTCTCTCTTTTACCTGTAATAATTGCAAACGAGTGAAACAAATGAGTATAGTTAGGGATCTGTGGTTAGGGTTAAAAGCAAATCGTTGGCGATGGCGACAAATTGTTTAAAAAATGAACTATATTATTATAAATAATAAGGACGGAAGGAGCGGCGCGGCGCGGAGATGGGCGCGGGGGAGCGGAGGCGGCGCGCGGCAGATTCGCGCGCAGCTCCCGCGCCGCCTGCCCCCGCGCCCACCTCTGCGCCGCGCCGCCGCCGCGCAGCTCCGTCCTTATTAATTTTATAATAATTATTTTCTTGGAAACCATTAAGAATAGATGCATAGTTTCTTGGCAAAAGTTGTTTATAATACGGGGAAAATTTATTTTCTCGTTTTCTCTTAAAGTTAAAACAGAAACAAACAAAAAATTTCACATAGGTAGGTAGGTACCTACTTTATTAGCAAAAGTAAAAGTAGGTATGTAACGTTATTTTAAAAACACTCCATATTAAAAGTTTGATAATTAATTAGTTTTTTTAATTAATCGTATTCTGTTAGTTCGAAAAAATGCCTGCTTTTTGCCTCCAAAAGCAGGCATTTTTTCGAACTAACAGAATACACACACACACACAACTAACAAGTCGCTGACTAACACGTGGTGCAAATGGTGCAATGCAAACGCTAAGCGTGCGTGCGCAGCAAACGGCTACTTAAGTCCGAGTCCGACCGAGTGAGTGCGAGCGACGTCACGTCGATGCGAAACGGCAACGTCGTCGTCGCGTGCGGCGGCGGCGCGCGCGGTCGACAACGCCGAGGAAACATTCCACTGGCATGTTCTGCTGGCATAATACCTACCAGTGGACAGAGAAGGCAAGTAGAAAGCTATCTTGCTGGACTGCTATCAAAATATTGTTTATTGCTTCGTCGATCTTATTTATTACGCTTACAATATTTAGAATGTTTTTTTTTTGTTTTAAGTACATTTGTTACTCACCAATACTTATCTTCTTATGAAAGGGGGATGGGCAAAAATGTATGAAGCCTGGGCTCACCCACCAACAGAGATGAGATAACTGTTAATATATTTGTTCCACCATAAATATATATATATCAAATAATTTTTGACCCATCGGGGTTATTAAGTTATTAATTTTTTTTTATATAAAAATATAAACTTTTATCTGGGCAGAATTCATGAATTTTTATGCGGTTTATACATGTATTTTAGATTCTGATTTACGACATATATGAAATTTTTTTTATAAGGTGTATTAAATATAATAATTAAGGGGTGAGGGGGCGGTGGAGAGTAACGGGAACGCGTCGACGCGTCGCCTGCGCTGCTCCGCGTCGCTCGTGTAGCTCGTCGTCGAGAATAAAGCTGATTATTAACAAACACAATAAAGCTATTAATACTGTTAATTACTAAGCAATTTATACATATATTTATTTTTATAAGCAATATATAAATAAGAGTATATTTTAATTTTAAAAATTGTTTTTATTGCCACAATAACCAAAAATATTAATCATTTTCTGAATAAGCTATTTTCATGTATATCTTTTTTTTTGCAATTGATTTGAACTTAATGCCCTTAGTAAAACTTGAAGTACTAATCGAACCCTTTACAATGATATATGACTCATCTCTGTTGGACTATGAGCCCAATTTGACCCAAGTTCCTTTTTTTTATGGAAACTGACACGGTTGGCTACATCACCTACAACGTCCGTGATGTCAGCCCATAACACCGGGTGAACTAGGTGCCATGTCTGTGCTTCCCCCTTTGATCGTGCCGGCCACACTGAACTGGTCGGAAAACACAAACTATTTACATAGCCGTTTCGACCGACGTTTCATTCAGTGCGGTGGTACCAACCCGGGCGGGTTAAACCCTACCACCAAGTATGCGGTATCCTTTCCATTGCGGTAGTGCAATGAAGAAAAAATTATGTTCAAATGTGATATGATATGATAGGAAAAATTCAAAATGTTGCTAAACGCATTGTATGCAAGTATCAAACAAGATAATGTAACATGCATGCTGCACGTAACTTGCACACTTGCTTGCATGTCAACTTGTCCGTCTGAACTGTTCGCGTCATGGACGCCGCTCGCTCGCTCAAACGAACACGAAAACGGAATGAGAGTTGGTCATCCATGGAGTTGCTAGATACAATTTAAAATAAAAATTTTGTTCCAAGGTACCTACGAGTAGTTTTGTTTTTCCGATTTCAAATAGTTTTCATTTAATAATTATTTATTATATGCTATGAGGATTTAAATCACCTGTCTTATCCAGTATATTGCATACTATTAGTGTAGGTTCTTAGTTAAAAGGTTAATTAATTTTATTAGGTGGGCATTTTATAATACTGCAAAGTAGATATTTACACTTCCTAACATTAACTTTAAAAAATAGTTATAAGTCTTGTTTAATTAAAGTTTTATTTTATAACACTACCTATTTGTATTTCTTAAGTAATTTTATATTCACATTAATCTATGTTGAGTATAATAATAAAATGATACAACTACATACAGCACACTTATTTTATATTTTTAAACGCGCGCTAAAATATTGCGACTCCACAACGTATTTTGTTCTCAGAAGTTGTCGATGGACGTTGCCCGAGCAGCAGTGCGGCAACGTTTCAATTTCGGCGTCGGTAGCGGACAACGTCTTGATGACAACCGGCAACGTCGCTCGACGACGCCGAGACGACGACTTTTTAGGACGTTGACGGTCATTGACCGCTCTTTTAGTGGTCATTGACGGGACTTTATGGTCATTGACGGTCAATTTACAACACTAGGTAGGATACATACTGTCCGAGTTGGTACCACCGGACTGAATGAAACGTCGGTCGTAACGGCTATGTAAATAGGTCGTGTTTTCCGTCCAGTTCAGTGTAGCCGACATGAAATGAAGGGAAGCGCTCCCATGGCACCTAGTTCACCCGGTGTTATGGGCTGACATCACAGATGTTGTAGGTGATGTAGCTAACCGTGTCAGTTTCCATTAAAAAAAATTAAAAAGTACAGTAGAAACATTACATTATGTATATGTATATAAACTGCACATAATAGTCACGCTTGTTACCCAATGGAGTAGGCAGAGACAAGCAATCCACTTGCCACGTTTCTAACACGCCTCTGACGCATACATACCGTAAGCTGTATCCCGACAATCGGGTAAGCAGAGTAATCGATGTTGTGCTGCGAGAACTCGGGTAAATTACCTAAAATTCGGCCTCTGGCGCCTCTAGTAAAATAAACGTTATACCTACGTTATATCTTTATCAATCATCAGCCCGTATCGGTCCATTGCTGGACATAAGCCTCTCCCAATGCCCGCCACCACACGCGCTCTTCCCGTCAAGCGGGAACCAGGGAGTAGGCCAGTTTATGACTACCCAGGGAAAAATATGAAAAAAAAATATTATAGTTAAATTTTTAGAAAAAAATTTAACTAAATATTTTTTTTTGTTAAAACTAGAGGAATCCTGGTTTTATTTGGGATAGTTTGTCAATAGCAGAGTTATTTAGGATTCGAATTTAAACATTTGAACAATTATATTTGCAAATTTGTAGTCGTAGTCCTAAAATGTTGTACGAGATGTCAATTTTCAACGTTTTTCAAAAAATGCTCATATCATAAAAAAACAAATGACTCCGATTTTTTTTCTTATATTTCCCCGTGTAGTCATAAACTGGCCTACTCCCTGGTTCCCGCTTGACGTTGAGTTTTGGGACACGTTGTACAACAGTCACTTCCTATGACGGAATGTCCAAATTAAACGCAGACGTCTGGCAAGCCTACAGACGACGGCATCATCTTTCCATCACGCGGATGCGACCCGGAAATTATACGGAGGTTTCGCTTGAAAGCATCCCCGTAGTGCTTTCGGGATGATTGCCGATGTAATCCGATATATGGGCAGGTATATACGTATAGTCCAATGGTGAGTTCATCCTTATTTATCCTTACCTTTAATAAAATCCAACGTCTGCTTTCTGTCTGTCTGTCTGTATGTATGTCTGTCTGTCCGTTTATAACTCCAGAACCACTGAACCGATTTTAATAAAACTAAATTGTGGGGGTGGCTTGATTCTTCCCATCAACTATAGGCTACTTACTATCACGCTAAATGGCTTATGAGGTTAGCAGTGAAGTGAAATATGAGAGCGGGCGGAGCCGCGGGCATGTGAACGTAAAGACCATATATTACATATTATTACTAGCTGTGCCCGCGGCTCCGCCCGCTCTCATATTTCACTTCACTGCTACCCTCATAAGCCATTTAGCGTGATAGTATGTAGCCTATAGTTGATGGGAAGAATCAAGCTATCCGTAGAATTTTGTTTTATTAAAATCGGTTCAGTGGTTCTCGAGTTATAAGCGGACAGACAGACATACACTCAGACACTCAGACACTCAGACACTCAGACAGAAAGCAGACGTTTGGATTTTATTATAGGTAAGGAATAAGGAAATAAGGAAAAGGAAGGATAAAGATATGTAAAGACATGCATAATATTATCGTTGATATACGTAAATCTATTTTTCTACAGATGCATTTTTTTTTTATGGAAACTGACATGTTTGGCTACATCACCTGCAACATCCGTGATGTCAGCCCATAACACCGGGTGAACTAGGTGCTATGTCGGTGCTTCCCTTCGGTCGTGCCAGCTACACTGAACTGGACGGAAAACACGAACGATTTACTTTCTTTCAGTTCGATGGTAAGGTAAGAATGGAAAGGACCTACAGGTTTACGTGGAATTCGAACCACGGTCAGCCTAAAACGGTCGAGTGGTCATCCATCCAAGTACTGACCGCGCCCATGTGTGCATATGATCACGACCGACAGTCGACTGACTGCACCACTGAGCTACCCATACTATACTGGACTATAGGAGAACACAACCGAGGCTGCTATGCGGCCATCTTACATCCAGGACGGTGGTACCAACCAAATCGGCTACAATTTGAGCCTACCACCTAGTAAGGTGCAAGGGAAGGGACCTACAGTTTTACACCGGTTCCGAACGGTGAAGCAGCAGGTGTAGGTATGCACTTAATTTTTTTTTTTCAAAAAAAACTTTTTGGTACATGCCGACCGGATTCGCAAGTCGGACCTCTCGCATGAGAAGCCGATGCTCAAACCATTCAGCCACCCGCCGCTAAACACTACCATTTACTGGAACCATTTCGGCGTATTAATATTTTCACAATAACCTATTTAAACATTTCATAGGAGCTAAGTTTACGTACAAAGTCAAAATATATTTCAATCATGTATTTACAAAGATGCATTTTACTTTATAGATTCTCTATTCTTGCGGAGTTACTGCTTCTGCAGACATTTAAGCTGCAGTTACAGTAATGGAAATCGTAAAAATATTTGAAACCGTAAAAGTAGTTACACAAAAGCCATCAGCGATCGCGCTCGCAACCGCGGCCGCGACCAGTGTCGGATTTAGAATTTATTGGAGAGGGCGGCAAAGGCGTTCGCCGCCCTCTCCAATAAAATTCGTTTGAAGTATTTAATCGCCCCCATCCTTCCTAATCCCGGATATCAAACCAAAACGAATCCAGATATCCTTATTGCACACCATTACAAAAATCATGACGAACCATACTGAATAATTATGCGTATGTCTTAATAATAATATTTTTATTGTTGTGTGTTCTATATGGCGAAATAAATATCTGAATCTGAATGGTACTGTGTGGCATCGGTACCTAAAAAGAATAGCCCCACTGCATCTCGTCCCACGCATGTCGTAAAAGGCGACTAAGGGATAAGAACAAGATGCCGTACTAAAGGGCGACGGCATCGCCACCTCTCACCTTGGCACGGTACTTCCACCGAGGCATGCAGCAGGTGGGTCTTCGTGCCTTACTTGCTGCTTGATCGATTGAATCTTGTTCGAACACCTACTTTGCGAAACGTGGTGGTCGATGTTGTGCTGTAATTTACCAGAGTTCTTGCAGCTCAACACCGATTACTCTGCTTACCCCGATTGTCGGGATTCAGCGTGTGTGATATAATGATATGTATCTGAATCTGAATTCTTCAAGGAGACGTGAGTCACTAAAATTGTTTATAAAAATGTGTGCCTCTCTGTTGTGTAAACAGCGCTCGCGAGCACGCAGCACTGTTATTGTTATCAAATCGCAAGTCACTCCAGCCTCAAAAAGTCCTCAGGGTTCATTCACATTTATAAAAGACGCATACAAAAAAAAAATCGAAGGAAATATCGTGGAAAGTTGATCGAAAATGCTGTAGTCTGGCGTGCAGAAGGATTCGAATAGACATATAGCCCGACAACAGTATTTTTGCCTCGTTAATTCCTTAGTTTTTTCGTAGTCGGGTATTATAAACTTTTTATTTTATATTTTGTAGTATACCTACCTACATCAGAACCTAAATATTTCCTATAACAAAATTCGAAAGAAACAAATTCTGCAAGCTCAAGTATAATCCTGAGGTAGGTACCTTATGCCAAAAGTGTCATAATAAAGAATACATTAACAAAGAAGTTTCTTATTTAAATGTTATTCTATAGCCAGCCTCGGTAGCTCAGTGGTGCGATCGGTCGACTATTGTTCGTGATCATAAGCACACATGGGCGCAGTCAGAACTTGCATGGGTGACCGTTCGAGATTTGGAGGCTGGCCGTGGTTCGAATTCCATGCGAAACCGTAGGTCTCTCCCCTTACCTTAGTCGTACCGCCCCCACTGAGTTATAAGTTGGTCGAAACGGCCATGTAAATATTTCTTATTTAGATAGATGCAAAGCAAAGAAAATGAAGAGAAAAAATACGTCCCGACCACGATTCATATTTCGTGATTCCGTTCAGTTCAGTGTACAAAGGGAAGTACTGACATGGCACCTAGTTCATCGTCGTCACTTGCACTTCGGTCACTTAGCAAACATTGTTAGATTCCATAAAAAATCCGAAGAACTTGTTCGGCAAAGCGGTGTAAAACTGTATGTCCCTTCCCTTGCCCCTTACTAGGTGGTAGGCCCCCCCCCCCGTGCATCCGGGACTGGCGGAGCGAGCGGTTTCCTGAAAATAGCTGAAATGTTTGAAACTCAATTACGCGGGAACAAGTTTCGGCAAGTTGTTCGTGTTACGAATCAAGTGGTCGCAGCGATCGTTATGATATATTGACCCAAATTGCTTCGGGTTAGCGGGTCGCGGTCACACTGACGGAAGTAAGTCTGGCCCGGGAAGGTCCCGAGAAAGTTAATCCCGAGAAACTTGGATCCGAAAAACTTGGTCCTGAAGTACATAGGTCCCGGCAAAGATATATTATGTACTAGCATACTAGGTGAATCACTCGGCCAACTAACATGTTCCACCGAGTTGCGGTTCACGATCATCAAGTCTCTTAGTCGAGCGCGAGAGGCCGCAGCGCGCAGTCGTCGCCTGCCTGCTGCGATCGCGCCTCGCCTACTTCAAACTAATACATTTACACATCTTGGTCGATGCGAAGGTGCGATGGCGAATCTGGAGATGAAGTTTGAGAATGAAAAGACAATATGCACAACGACGCACGAGTGCGATCGTTCTCCCTACTCCTTGCCTTTCTCCCGCACGCTTCCCGTCCCGCGCGAGCCCCCCACACCGGCCGCCAGACCGTCTCCCGCACGCTTCCCGCCCCGCGCGCCCTCCCCTCTCCCGTTTGGCTCTGCACTCCGCATCCCCGCCACCTTACCCCATACCTCAGCCGCTGGAACACCGCTTCTCTGTATATTTCTTCGGAGCGATAACTCTATATAATATTTCCTCAAAGGGCCCCGATGTGAATGTTCGCTGCAGACAAGTTGGGAGAATACTTAGTAAGTTGACGGGTATACCTCGAGATGTGACAGATTAGATTGAGGATGTTCATGAGAACGACAGGAACGTTTTTAGCGTTCCGGATCCGTCGTACGGGACTAAGCCTACGCCGTCTGTCTGTCTGTCTGTCTGTCTGTCCGTCTGTCCGAGTGCTGTATCTCTTGAACCGTAATAGGTAGCCCATTGAAATTTTCACAGAATATGTGTTATTATGGCCGATACAACAACAAGTGATATAAATAAGAAAAAGTTAAAAAATGACGGGGTCCCCATACAAGAAACTAAAAAGTGTATGCGCGCAATCTAGCGAACACAATATGAAGCATTTTACCTAATCATGAATTTTAACTAATATGAAGCATTTCATAAAACACGCCCCATAGATGGCGTGAGTGACACTGAATATGACATGGCGATACGGAACCCTCGGTGCGCGAGTTTGACTCGTACTTGGCCGGTTTTTATCTGAATTTAAAACTTGTGCGAGTAGAGTTTGTGTTTTCCGTCCAGTTCGGTGTAGCTGGCACGACCGAAGGGAGGCACTGACTTGGCACCTAGTTCACCCGGTGTTATGGGCTGACATCACTGATGTTGTAAGTGATGTAGCCAACCGTGTCAGTTTCCATAAAAAAAAAAATTACTGGCGGGTACTGTAAATTAATGCAAATCAAGCGTAACCTTGAACTTTCTCTGGGATAAAACGTTAACCGTTATTGTGTGAACGCTGCCTTACTGCTTAATCGTGTACGGGGGAAATGGATGGCGACGAAAATGACTGCTGTTTCATATTTTCGCATGTAAATTGGCTACAATGTGGATTAGGTCGGGTGATTTATGTATTTCATATATCTACAATATGTATATTCAAGAAAATTATATATAACGCATTAAATTAGGTACCTTATCAATTTGCTTTTTATCGAAAAGGGATTTTTATAAATTCGCTTGGAGGCGTAAAATTTTTCTTGTGAAATAAATGGGGAAAATCTGAAAGGGACTGAATCAGTACATTAAATTAAACAGCCTTTATATTACGATTTGCCACTGAAAGAAGACAAAATATTGGTAAAAGATTTTTTAAAATTATAATTGAGAACATGATAAGTTATATTTAATGTTCTTGGGCAAATACTATTTCAAAGAGAGCATACAGTTAATATACCAAGAAGTAAATTTAAAGGAGTATCTACAAGATGTTGTTCGCGGTACATTTGCAAATACCCTTAGCGCTCGTTTTATAGGTTTCCGTACCCCGTACGGAAGCCTATTACTAAGGCCCACTTGCACCAACACGAATTTAACGATATAAACCAGTTTAACTCGTTAAGCTAGCACCCGTTGACTGTGGGAACCGCGTTTAAATCCATAACTCGCTACTTAACTCTAAATTCGTGTTGGTGCAAGTGGGCCTTAGCCTACGCTGTCTGTCTGTCTGTCTGTCTATCTATCTGTCTGCCTGTCGGTCTATCAGTCCGTCCGTCCGTTCGTTCGTCCGATGGCTGTATCTTTGGAACCGTAATAGGTACCCGGTTGAAATATTCAGAGAATATGTGTTACAAGCTGTGCCCGCGGCTCCGCCCGCTCTCATATTTCACTTCACTGCTAACCTCATAAGCTATTTAGCGTGATAGTAAGTAGCCTATAGTTGATGGGAAGAATCAAGCTATCCGTAGAATTTTGTTTTATTAAAATCGGTTCAGTGGTTCTCGAGTTATAAGCGGACAGACAGACACTCAGACACTCAGACAGAAAGCAGACGTTGGATTTTATTATAGGTAAGGAAGGAAGGATTATGGCGGATTTATTAAAAAATATAAAAAGTAAAAAATAAGGGGGCGTCCCATACAAATATCTTAATATTCAGAAATGCGTCATCGAACTAATTTTCCAAACATTTTAACAACATAAGTATAAACTTTCACGGATAGATGGCGTGATTGATACTGAGATATGTGCGAATGCCACTCTAATTTAAAATAACAAATATCTTTGTCATTGTTTTTAATTGTTTTTCATTTAATTGTTATATTTTTGTTACAATGTTAATTGTTACATTTCACACTATAGTTGCCATTCGAAAGAACGAATTCAAGTGCAAAATTTATTTGCCTACGAACGATAATAAAAACATCAATTTACAACATCAACATCAATAATAAAAACCGACATTTTACGTGGGTCTACGGAAACCTCGGTGCGCAATACCGACTCGCACTTGCCCTTTTTTTCAGTGTTAATACTCTTTGAGCATCGGTTCAGCTACCCCAAAGGATTACACCGTACGATAGGCGGTGAGTGCACGTATGCACAGTGGGACTGTCTCAAAACCTCCGGACCGATAGTGTGGGCCTAAATACTCCCAAAAAAGGGAAAGCCCAGAAGCACTGTTCGGGGCTTGTGTGAATATAGAAAAGTGTCTGAGTAGAGCGGTGTAAATCAGCGCCGTGTCGCTTGCAGCCGGCACTCACCGGTCGAGCGTAATCATATTCCCGACCTGGAGCCATTTATTCAACCGGAACTGCCGCCAATAATAAATGTAGCCTACCGCACAGAAAGCCTACTGCACTGTGAAGAGGCGTTAACTTATAA
Organism: Nematopogon swammerdamellus; assembly: GCA_946902875.1. Lineage (NCBI taxonomy): Eukaryota > Metazoa > Arthropoda > Insecta > Lepidoptera > Adelidae > Nematopogon > Nematopogon swammerdamellus. Next base: position 1,534,853 of record OX336353.1, read on the forward strand.
AATCATATCTCGAAGTTGACTGCATGGTTAGATAGCACTTGACTAGGTACGATTTGTACCTCAATTAATTTATGAATTGATTTTTTTTTATACAAAGCGTGATGTGGCACCTGGCCACTTATAAGGTGCCAGACGACGCCCATTGACATCCGGTCGTGCGCGAGGGTTGCGAAAGCCACGCCCGCCTGACAGGTTGGTAGGCCTCACGCGTCTCTTGAAGGACCCGAGACTATACTTGTATCAAGTATCTTATTTTTTTTTTACCTTTATGCTATGTTGCTCTATGCATACGTATACGTATGCATACAAGTTATGTTTAAACATTATTTAGTTGATACTGAATTTTACAAAGGCTCTTTACACGATGTGATGCACCAATAGACCGTAGATATATGTGGGTAGTCAATAAAATACTTGTAATAATATTTATGAAAAAAAAATACCCTGCAACATTTCTTGCCGGTTCTTCTTCGTGCGTATAATGCAACTGGATAGAACAAATTATGGCAAGTTCGACTGCAGTTTTACTGTAATCTGGTATGGTTGGCAAAATCAGAGGGGGCAAAGCACACGCTCTGACCAACCAATGTCACCTCCGAGAAGATGGCAAACCAGAGACTTCGGAGAGATGACTGCAGTTGGCGGTGGGTAGATAATTGTTTTATCAACAGCCGTCGCAACTGAAGAACATTTTAGTTGTGGTGGATGCGGTAGTTTTGGATGACAAAGATCATTCGAAACTTCATCACTTGCTTCAATATTCTCTTGTTAAGACAATTTTATTAGCAAAATCTTGACTTGACCTTGGCACGACTTTTGGGCGAAATTCAATGACACCTTAGCAGGCCGCACTTGATTGAAGAAGCTTTTGAACAGTTTTATTCGAATATGCCTTTACAATCAGTAGTTGTAGGCTCATGTCATGACATCATGATAAATGATGATAAGGCTGCGAGTGCTATGAAGAAGCTATAAAATTCAGCACGTCGAGTTTTATTTCGAGTCAACCCTCGTTGAGAAGACGAAACCGCGGAGAGCTATCATCGGCTCGTTCGCACACAGAGAGAGGAGTCAGATATTTTCGCAAATGTGGTACAGTGATTGCTATCTGTTTGGAGAGGGGATATTTTATTCAGGTGGCGCATCCATTTCGCACTCGCTCCAGGCTTCGGTTGTAACTTTTTGCCTCGTTGTACGCCCGTCCCGTCCGGGCTGAATTGTTTATTTCGTTTATTTCACTTTCGCGTCTCACTCATTTCCCTCTTGAAAAATGTTATGTAAATAGCGACGTCAATTTCAGTCGCGCCCCGCCGTCGCTCTGTTTGTTGAAGAGGTTCCTAACTCTGTCCGCTTTATTTAATTTAGCGGACACGTTTTGGCGCACACTGCGATGGTGTGTGCTGTTTTTATTTAATCTTCCCCCATTGCCGCGGTTGGCCGCTGTGGTCGTATTATTTTTAAGCTACTTCAGAATGAAAATTAATTTCAGATTCAGATTCAGATGTTTATTTCGCCATAAAGAACACACAATATTAACAATATTTTATTGAGACATCATATTCAGTATGGTTCGTCATATTTTTTTTGTCATGTCCCGTTCAGCAATGCAATAAGGAAGAACCGGGTAAGAAACTTTTTTCTATACATTATTTTTAAAGAAAGCGCGACATTGGTAGCTGGTAAGCTGAGTTCCGCTTGTTACGCTATCAAAAAAATTAAAGAACCAGGCGGAACTCATGCTGCAAAAACGGTTTATCATGCTTATTTTGAGAGCATCATGTCATATGGCCTTATGTTTTGGGGAAATGCAGCAGGTCCCTTCCCTCCTAATATTACTTGGTGGTAGGGATTAACCCGCCCGGGTTGGTACCACCGCACTGAATGAAACGACGGTCAAAACGGCTATGTAAATAGTTTGTGTTTTCCGACCAGTTCAGTGTAGCCGGCACGATCAAAGGGGGAAGCACTGACATGGCCCCTAGTTCACCCGGTGCTATGGGCTGACATCACGGACGTTGTAGGTGATGTAGCCAACCGTGTCAGTTTCCATAAAAAAAAAAAAAAAAAAAGATTCAAATAGAATATTTTTATTACAGAAGAGGGCCTTGCGGTACATCTTGAATATGAAAACTAGAGATACTTGTAGGACAGCGTTCGGGGAGATAGGAATCATGACTTTACCAAGTGCATAAGTTTACCAGAACATATGCTATGCCAGAGAATATATTCATGATTCCTCTCTTAATTCCGACAATCATAACTATGATACACGGTGTAAGAAAAATGTACAATTAATAAGACATAGATTTATCTAAAACCTCAAAAAGCTTTATTTGTAATAGTGTTAGATTTTACAATAAACTGTCTTCTAACATAAAACAATTAGAAGATAATAATTTTAAACGAAGAATTAAACAAATGTTAATTGAAAAGAGTTATTACACTATTGAGGATGCTTTAGCTGACCATAATTTTATCTGAGAATCTGACTACTGTTTTTCCCACTAAATAACTTGACAATTGGATACACTTTGTATCTTTAGATTTTTAACATGACTTATTACATTTCTTTGTAATAAACTTTTACTAATATTTGTTGAATTGACTCGATATATTTAAGTATCAAATTGACGATGGCACTATACACCAGATATAGGTAATGTAAATGGGCAGAGTGGTCAGATTCTTCGGTATTCATGTTTATGCTGTAAATATGAATGCTCTTGTGGAGCGGTAGTATGGGTTGATTATTTATAAGTTACTACAATATAATACTTATAAGGTACTAACAAAACATTGTGACTTGCGAAGTTTGTTTGTCAGTTCTTCTTCGCATTGAATTTAGAACTGGCGGAATTTTCGACATGTCCAAGCGTAGGTTACCTACCTGTGGATGAAATTATACAATAAACAATAAACATTTAGCATTACTTCATCTACGAATAGGTGTCTAATGCAGCCTATGGGCATTATGTTATGTACGGGGCACTGGCGGCTGGTCCTAAAGTGCGCTCGTGCGCCGCACTACCATACCACGAGAAGTCTTCACTTCACTAAAAATAAATAATATCTTACAACATACCTACATTAAAACCATAATGATCGTACTCCAAATAAGTACGAATGTGAATTCAACATTATTTTATAGCTCACAAGGCACTTTTTTGTGTTTAAACGCGCCCCCCGTGCGGAATCGAGTAAGGCACGCGGGTCTCCAATACTGAATGTATGGGGATCGGCAAAACACCGCTGGCGCGTGAGACAAAAGATACTTCATAGAAACAGTATGGGCCGAAATGGAGTTCTGCGTGCGGCGCACGAGCGCCAAACAAGGACGTTATATCGTGAATAGCCGCGCGTGCGACACGTCGCGAGCGATTCGTTTTGCACGAGTCCGTCTGCCTAGACTCAGCGCGCTGTCATGTGATGTCACATACCCGTTGCGCGCTTTAAAATGGAATATGGTTAGATTTTGTGCTATCCGTCACGTGATACTGGAATTAAGTGGTGCCGACAAAGGTAAGGCTATACAATCAGGTGATCCCGGGCTCAATTCCTACTTTTCAAATGCTTTTATTTTTATATATTTTTTTGAAGTATTTTTGGGACATTACTACTGTTTTCTTTTTGAAAGCTGCAGTTAGTGTTGTGGTCTATGGATGTGTTCATAAAGGTGTACTAAAAATATGTTAAAAAACTTGTTTGGATTTTTTTTTCTTGTTTTTTGCGACTCATTAAGTGTATTGAGAATATTCATACTAGGTACGTACATAATAAAACACAGGCGTTTAAAAAAATCGGAAGTCCCGATGTTAAAATATCATGACGGGAATGTGTTGGGAAATTTGGTATTTAAGTACGCTAGTAGATACTTAGCGCACTACCGGTCACTGAAGTCACCAGCCGCCACTGGTACGGGGATTGCAATGCCATACCGTCCTAACATGGATAGATTTAAATAATATTTTTTTTATATAAGTAAATTTTTTTTTTCAGTTTATTTCGCACGATTGCCTGCATGACTTTTGGAGGATGCCTTTAGGCTTTAAGTTCACCTTTTGCCTCTTTTTATTAAGCCATAAATTATATATTTATGTACGTATATGTATTATTTATAAGTATTCTTAATATTATTAATTTATCTTCAATTCTCCCGCTCAACTCTTTTGTTACTACCTACATACTTACATTCCACTATATTATCGAATCTCAAACATCCAAAGGTTCATACTGAGAAATCTCTGTAAGGGATAAGTCCGCTTTTGTACCTTATATACATTTTTAGTATACATAATCCTGTTTAATGTTTATGGAAGCAATAAAGCATTTTCTATCTATATGCTAATTTATTTGCATATCAATACCAATCAATCAACATACCCAATAATTCTAAGATATTCCTTAGAATAAAAACGCATGTGAATAATATGGAAATATCTCCAACAGCCGCATCCGGCGCGCTGCATATCCCAGCTATCTCTCGGAGCGCGCCGCAAAACTAGCACGCGAAAATATTCTCATGAGTGATTGTTATGGCAGCCCTTGTGCATTCATGGAGGGGCGGCGGCGCGAGGGCGGGAGGGGCGCGACAGGGGCGGCTTATCTTGTGGGCGTGGCGGCGTGCACAGGATAAATCGCTTGAGATACGGCCCTGGTTTAGCGGCGCGGTGCACTAACACGGTGAAAATATTGAATGCTCGCGAAATTGTAGGGAACGGTGGAATTCGACTCTTTGTCGTGTTTAGGTTTCCGTATCCCGTACTAAGCCTACGCCGTCTGTCTGTCTGTCTGTCCCACTGCTGTATCATTGGAACCGTAATAGATGTAGCCGGTTGAAATTTTCACAGAATATGTGTTATTATGGCGGATAGGCGGATTGTACCGTGTGGGGCCGGTTCTTTAAAAGAATAACCACACTGCATCCCTCCCCGTGTATGTCTTAAAAGGCGACTAAGGGATATGACTCCCTTCTTATATTACTAGGTGGTATGGTTTAACCCGCCTGGGCTGCTACCACCGCACTGAATGAAAAGTCGTTCGAAACGTCTATGTAAATAGTTTGGGTTTTCCGTCCAGTTCAGTGTAGCCGGCACGACCGAAGGGAAGCACTGACGTGGCACCAAGTTCACCCGGTGTTATGGGCTGACATCACGGATGTTGTGTAGGTGATGTAGTTTGCATAAAAAAAAACAAAACAAAATATAATAAAAAATTGAAAAAGCAAAAAAAAATTAAGGGGGGTTCCCATAAAAAAAAAAATACAAGAAACCTGTTTTTTCTTTTTCATTGTTTTTTTTTTGTGGTGCGGAAACCTCTGTGCGCGAGTCCGACTCGCATTGGCCGGTTTTTTTAAGTTCCCTACCTCAAAGAGGTGAAAACGAAAAACAATGCTGTGACTTGCACGGCGGTCTGTCGGTCTGTCTGTCTCAGGGTTATGACTTCTAAATATTTTATCGTATTAATTTGAAGCATGACTTTGAAGAAAATTAATTTACATAAAATTTAGAAAACATTTTCAAAAGTTATTATAAATTGTAGCTGCCGGGACCAGGGGAATTCGTCATTGAAAAAAGTTCTGTACCTAAATATGCAACGATATTGTGCATACCTACACCTGCTGCTTCACCGTTCGGAACCGGTGTAAAACTGTAGGTCCGTTCCCTTTCCCCTTACTAGGTGGTAGGCTCAAATTGTAGCCGACTGGGATGGTACCACCGTACTGGATGTAAGATGGCCGCATAGCAGCCTCGGTTGTGTTCTCCTCTAGTCCAGTATAGCCAGCAATTCAGGGAAGTCTCCGGTATGGCACCTACCTTCTCGGAGGTGATATTGGCTGGTCGGAGCATGCGCTTTGTCCCCTCCGACTCAGCCACCCTTACCGGATTACATAAAAAAACGATAGACAAAAGATAAAACATGAATATAGATAATTTGTTTACGACTATAGAAAAACTATAGTACCTACCGAGTTCAAACATTTCGAAAAAACGAACTGTAAACCGTATAGCCGTATAACCGTTTACATATACAGGTATATGTAAACTATATAAACTGGATGAACTATATAAATTGTATAAACTGGATGAAATATATAAATTGTATAAACTATATAAATTGTATAAACCATATAAATTGTATAAACATCATTTATTTAATAAATAACAAAAAAGTAATACTAATAACTAAAGAAATAAACCTACCTAACAAACATTAAAATAACTATCAAAAGGGGCATTTTCAAATGTTCCTAGAACACTTGCTGCATTACCCCGCTGGATTGCAAGGCTTACCCTTTGAATGAAGTAGGCCCTTGATTGCGGGACGCCAGTTGCGTCCACCAGCAGAGGCCCAAGCCTCTTCAAGAAGCTTTTGGCTTCACTGCTCCACGGACCGAGGGTTTCAACCGCAAACGCAACAAATTCGAAATCTTGAATAATATTTGAATATTTGTTGCGTTTGAGGCTCTCGGCTCCGGCCGCGGCCGCGCCAGCCGCTCTTGAAGAGGCCCGAACGTGACTTGGAGCCAATGTGTCGACACAAGTGGCGTCCCACATCAATGACCTACCCTTAGCCCATGGCACCAGGGTGATACCATCGGGCCTCTTGCCATCCAGCCGGGAATAACCGCAAGGTTCTAGGATGCACGGTATGTTTGCTGTCAGAAGCGTGGACTTTATAATAAAATTTAAATTTTGATGCCTGGAGTTTCTACCTGCACTTTTGATACATGATAGTCCGTGGTGGCCATATATGTCGACTGGTGACCCACACACACAAATATGACTTTCACAAATTTTGAGGCCTAAACGAAGTGCAACCGAAATTTTGGTGGTTTTCTGATCTAATAAAGTCCCTAGGTGACTCGATGGGTAAGCTTCAAGCCACGCTCCAGATTCTTTTTCTGAAACCGCCAAAATACGTGCACGATTAATTTCATTACAATTTTCAAGGAGAATGTTATGTTTCATTTTGACTATTGGAATATCCCACTTGGACTGGGCGACAGCTTGGCTTGGACACGGTGGTTGTTCGTCGGGACAAAGCACCTTCCAAGCAGAAACGGCTTCTTCGAAGTACGAAATCTCAAACTCACATAGTGAGGGACTTAATATCGAACCAATGAGAGCTGACGTACTATTAATTGAAGAAATGAAGGCCGGTAGACAAATATCCTCCACCTTTCTCAGACCGATTCCACCGTATTTTACGGGTAAAGTTGCTTGTTGCCAGGACGAATCAGACAATTTCGAATTCAGCAATTTTTCCAAGTTACAACGCAGAGAGTTATCAATTGAATTAATCAAATCGTTTTCCTTCCAAATCGGACTTGAGCGCAGAAAATAAGTGAGTTTCGGCATGTATATACAGTGGCGAAGCAAAAATAAAGCCATATGTGTATTAATGTCTTCCAATCGTTCACAAAATTTCGATATCGTCTCTGTTTTCTTCTCAATCAGTGGGCGTATACCTTCGGAAGTAACTGGAGCACCAAGAAGATAAAAGTTATCGTTTTCTAGAACTTGTATGTTTGGCGCTATTTCGTTGAACTTCTTAATAATTTCATCTTTTTCATCGTCCGATTTGAAAACATAAATTTCACATTTAGAAAAATTTAAATGAAGCCCGATTTCTTTGAAAGCAGTGATTATTGTATTTAAGTCTGTCAATACTGTGTCAACTTTCCCGCCCAAAGTTCCGTCGTCCAGGTACCATATATTCAGCTCTGAAGTTATTTGTTCAATAATACTATGGATTGACAGACTGAATATAGCCGGGCCCAGTGGATCTCCCTGCTGGCAACGAACGCTTGATGAAATTGGATCATTTTGATTGTAGAACAGATGAGTTCTACAATCAAAACTATAAAAATACTATAAACTATATAAATTATATAAATTGTATAAACTATATAAACTGGATGAACTATATAAATTGTATAAACTATATAAACTGGATGAAATATATAAATTGTATAAACTATATAAATTGTATAAACTATATAAACTGTATAAACGCGGTCGCACTAATTCGATATTAGGAACATACTCGTAGACACATACATATATGCTATGTGTCTACGAGTATGTTCCTAATATCGAGGTACCACACAGGAGGGAGTGCGCCGCGCGTGGGGAATCATTTCTCAGTAGTATGAACGAAACCTCGATGCGCGAGAATAGACCGACTGGTGCCTGGAATTTCCCGGTACAGTCAATGCGAATTATCTTCGCGAAATAATATGTGCTTTGTTCGCTCTGGTCACATCTCTGGCGAAAAACTAAGCCTGCGAAATAGTCGATGCGTAAACAACCGATACATTTATTCTGAAGCGCGCGGATCCGATCTGGCGCGCTGCGATATCCCGGAATCCCGGGCCGGACGTACCGGGATCAAGTGTGTGACGGAGGAGCGATGGAAAATTATTTATTTGTCACACTTGAAAAGAATACACAAAAAAACATTGTATATATTTTTATTTTTATGTGTAGTAAATGTAGCCAACCGTGTCAATTTGCATAAAAAAAACAAAACAAAATAAAATAAAATAAATTTAAAAAGCAAAAAAAAATTAAGGGGGGTTCCCATAAAAAAAAATACAAGAAACGTGTTTTTTCTTTTTATTGTTTTTTTTTGTGGTGCGGAAACCTCTGTGCACGAGTCCGACTCGTATTGGCCGGTTTTTTTAAGTTCCCTACCTCAAAGAGGTGAAAACGAAAAGCAATGCTGTGACTTGCACGGCGGTAGTATCAGGCCTTCGTCACTCGCTCAAGGTCGCGAGTTAAATGCCTACCGCTTGGCGTAGCGGCTAATCTACAATTAACAGTGGGCTGCCGCTATCCAGACAGACCGGGCGCGTGGCGCTTTCGAATTTAGAAAATGTCGAAATCACGTAAATATTGTGCAGTGGACGGGTGCAAAAGTCAACAGAAAAACTTGTCTTTTTTTTCATTGCCGAGAGACGAAGAAAGGTAAGTATTTTGTTTAGTAGCATTTTGATTTATTTCTAGTAATTTATTTTTTCATATAGTAGGAGGTCATTGATTTAAAATGATATTATTATATTGCCAATAACATTAGTTAGATAACGCCGAACAGCGTGGTGTGTATGGCCTAATTCGTATAAGGATAATAGGTACATTGTAGATGATCATTGATCATTAAATTTATTGATCAAACAAAACTATCACTGGAAGGTTGCACGCAATGAACGCTTCGATGTGAGAAACTAATTGTGACGCTAACGCATGCATGAATTTGTTTGCATGAATTTGCCGTAGCTAAATATCATATCGTTGGTAGCTAGAACGATAAAAGTTGGTAGGTATCATCTTCATTTTTTTTATTCCTCACAATAAGACAGCACAAAGACACAGCCCTTAACGCGCTGAACGACGCGCTTTCGAGATAGAGTTACACGACAGAAAGAGAAGCGAAATGTAGGCGGTTATCGTGGTTAGGCATGCAGCTCTGTGCGAGTCAATTTGTACTTTATCGCGTCGTCGCAGAGTAGCTATTTCTTTGTGAGTGTTTGTACAGAGCAGCTTCTGTACGGAGTACTCTTTTCTATTCTGTGGTAGTATTGAACATTAAATGTATCGGTTGTTTACGCATCGACTATTTCGCAGGCTTAGTTTTTCGCTAGAGATGTGACCAGAGCGAACAAAGCACATATTATTTCGCGAAGATAATTCGCGTTGACTGTACCAGGAAATTCCAGGCACCAGTCGGTCTATTCTCGCGCATCGAGGTTTCGTGCATAGTAGCCTGGTCTCAAAATTGGGCAGATCCAAAAAACAAAATTTTTTATCTGCATACACGAGGTAGCTTCACTTAATACACCAGAAAAAAAATTCAATTTCAAAACCTGCCCATTCCACGCCATTGCCTTTAAAATCTGCTTAGAAAAGTGACTTTGGTTTCGATATTGGTTAAATCCAGTACACTTGACATTCGAATTTGGTCAAATCCACTTCGACCAATCAGCGCACGGCATTTATTATGAAGATGACGACCATTTCGAAATTGCTTCAATTGCTCAGTTCTGCAGCTCGAATTGTTTCTCCGTGTTTTTAATTGATATTAAAATAGTAACAAAAATATTAGAAGCATTTCATAACACCCCATATAGATGGCGAGAGTGGCGCTAGCCATGACATGGCGAAACGGAACCGTCGGTGCTCGAGTTCGACTCGCACTTGGCCGGTTTTTTTAACCGACTTCAAAAAAAGGAGGAGGTTCTCAATTCGACTGTATTTTTTTATATTATTATATTTTTTTTATGTTTGTTACCTCAGAACTTTCGACTGGGTGAACCGAGTTTGGAAAATTATTTTTTTATTTGAAAGCTGGTGCTTCCCGTGTGGTCCCATTTTAATTTGGGCAAGATCGGATTGGCAAGCGAGGCGGAAATGCGAGGCCGAAGGCCGAGCGATTCCGCCGACTACATTAATAGCAAAAAATTACTAAAAAAACTGTGAAATAAAAAAACAATTTAAAAAAATATAAAAACCGCCTTCAAAAATGTATGAAATAAAAAAAAATCGAACCCTAGAGTTGAAGGCGGTGATATCCGTTCTGATTTGTGTAGCCTTCTTTAGCACCGTCTTCAACTCTAGGGTTCGATTTTTTTTTATTTCATACATTTTTGAATGCGGTTTTTTCCACCACTTCTCGGCGCGCAGTAGAGTAGCTAGGGAGTAGCCATGACGAATATCTCGCACTACTGTCCGTAGCAGATACGGTACGCTTTATAAAATTGCGCGACGTTTTCTTTCTGCCCACTGTGCAAGAGTTCCCCATTCTATCAATTTCTAACGAGGGATATATACGCTTCCGTGGTTTATGGTGAAAGCTTGATATACTGAAAATTTTTTACATGACATTTTTTTACGATGTATCCCGACAATCGGGGTAAGCAGAGTAGTCGGTGTTGTGCTTAGTGATGCAAAGGCCGTCAATTACCGACGTTGACCAAACGGAAAACTTCCAAAAAATGGAAAACGTCCGTCAATGACCGGTCATTGACGGCTTTTATGCGACGCCGCAAGCTCGGCACGACGACGCCGCGCGACGCCTTCCATAAGGAGTGAGCCAGGCGTACTTGACGCGCCGCGCGTGTGCAGAAGGATGGATCTTCTTTTAAATTTTTATTAGTTTTTCTTGATATAATGTAGGTATCTACCTAGGTGATTAAATAAAAAACTATAAAAGAAATCGTAATATTCTATGTTGAAAAAAATAGAGCGGGCTACACTCCAATAACTATATATATAACACACACGCTGAATCCCTACAATCGGGGCAAGCAGAGTAATCGGTGTTGTGCTACAAGACCTCTGGTAAATTAGAGCACAACACTGAACACCACGTTTCGCAAAGTATTCGAACAAGATTCAATCGATCAACTCCAATAACTTATATATATAACATCAATGTATATAATATAATCAATCATACCTACCCTACCTACCTCGGACTTTTTCCAGCGCTAACAGGGTAGGTAGCACTCAATCACTAACAACATACCTATAACACGGAAATTCACTCGTGGGCATGCATGAGTGCGGTGCGAATAGTCTACCCTACACGTATTTCTATAAGGAATTATTAAATTAAATTTATTTTAAAACTAACCTAACCAACCCAACCCGAAAGGACTTGCAATGGAATACTCTCTAGACTCTAGATTGACAATTGAACAGAGTGGCGGCGTAAACTTTGTACCTATCTCCTTTTATTTAGTGTTTAGGTAGGTTGATTATTTGAATCGTAGTTGTAGGTAACCAACGTTTGTAGGTAGGTACCTACTATATTGCGCTGCACAACACACATCGCGCGTGCGTGTGTGTGCAACGTGCGACCTTGAACGACGACGAAAATGTCGATGTTTACCTACTTATTTACGCACTGTATTGGACGCACGCAACGCATGCAAGCAAGACATGAGCTAAGTAGGTAGGCAGCTGCGCGGCGCACAGATATCAAAGGGCCGCCGCCCCAGCGGCGTCTCTTTGATGTCTGTGCTGCAGCGGCCGCGCGCGCGACACGCTATCACGCCAGGCAGTACGCTGTGCGCTGTCTCTCTTTTACCTGTAATAATTGCAAACGAGTGAAACAAATGAGTATAGTTAGGGATCTGTGGTTAGGGTTAAAAGCAAATCGTTGGCGATGGCGACAAATTGTTTAAAAAATGAACTATATTATTATAAATTTAAGGACGGAAGGAGCGGCGCGGCGCGGAGATGGGCGCGGGGGAGCGGAGGCGGCGCGCGGCAGATTCGCGCGCAGCTCCCGCGCCGCCTGCCCCCGCGCCCACCTCTGCGCCGCGCCGCCGCGCAGCTCCGTCCTTATTAATTTTATAATAATTATTTTCTTGGAAACCATTACGAATAGATGCATAGTTTCTTGGCAAAAGTTGTTTATAATACGGGGAAAATTTATTTTCTCGTTTTCTCTTAAAGTTAAAACAGAAACAAACAAAAAATTTCACATAGGTAGGTAGGTACCTACTTTATTAGCAAAAGTAAAAGTAGGTATGTAAGGTTATTTTAAAAACACTCCATATTAAAAGTTTGATAATTAATTAGTTTTTTTAATTAATTATCGTATTCTGTTAGTTCGAAAAAATGCCTGCTTTTTGCCTCCAAAAGCAGGCATTTTTTCGAACTAACAATACACACACACAACTAACAAGTCGCTGACTAACACGTGGTGCAAATGGTGCAATGCAAACGCTAAGCGTGCGTGCGCAGCAAACGGCTACTTAAGTCCGAGTCCGACCGAGTGAGTGCGAGCGACGTCACGTCGATGCGAAACGGCAACGTCGTCGTCGCGTGCGGCGGCGGCGCGCGCGGTCGACAACGCCGAGGAAACATTCCACTGGCATGTTCTGCTGGCATAATACCTACCAGTGGACAGAGAAGGCAAGTAGAAAGCTATCTTGCTGGACTGCTATCAAAATATTGTTTATTGCTTCGTCGATCTTATTTATTACGCTTACAATATTTAGAATGTTTTTTTTGTTTTAAGTACATTCGTTACTCACCAATACTTATCTTCTTATGAAAGGGGGATGGGCAAAAATGTATGAAGCCTGGGCTCACCCACCAACAGAGATGAGATAACTGTTAATATATTTGTTCCACCATAAATATATATATATCAAATAATTTTTGACCCATCGGGGTTATTAAGTTATAAATTTTTTTTTAATATAAAAATATAAACTTTTATCTGGGCAGAATTCATGAATTTTTATGCGGTTTATACATGTATTTTAGATTCTGATTTACGACATATATGAAATTTTTAGTATAAGGTGTATTAAATATAATAATTAAGGGGTGAGGGGGCGGTGGAGAGTAACGGGAACGCGTCGACGCGTCGCCTGCGCTGCTCCGCGTCGCTCGTGTAGCTCGTCGTCGAGAATAAAGCTGATTATTAACAAACACAATAAAGCTATTAATACTATTAATTACTAAGCAATTTATACATATATTTATTTTTATAAGCAATATATAAATAAGAGTATATTTTAATTTTTAAAAATTGTTTTTATTGCCACAATAACCAAAAATATTAATCATTTTCTGAATAAGCTATTTTCATGTATATCTTTTTTTTTGCAATTGATTTGAACTTAATGCCCTTAGTAAAACTTGAAGTACTAATCGAACCCTTTACAATGATATATGACTCATCTCTGTTGGAGTATGAGCCCAATTTGACCCAAGTTCCTTTTTTTTTATGGAAACTGACACGGTTGGCTACATCACCTACAACGTCCGTGATGTCAGCCCATAACACCGGGTGAAGTAGGTGCCATGTCTGTGCTTCCCCCTTTGATCGTGCCGGCCACACTGAACTGGTCGGAAAACACAAACTATTTACATAGCCGTTTCGACCGACGTTTCATTCAGTGCGGTGGTACCAACCCGGGCGGGTTAAACCCTACCACCAAGTATGCGGTATCCTTTCCATTGCGGTAGTGCAATGAAGAAAAAATGATGTTCAAATGTGATATGATATGATAGGAAAAATTCAAAATGTTGCTAAACGCATTGTATGCAAGTATCAAACAAGATAATGCATGCTGCACGTAACTTGCACACTTGCTTGCATGTCAACTTGTCCGTCTGAACGGTTCGCGTCATGGACGCCGCTCGCTCGCTCAAACGAACACGAAAACGGAATGAGAGTTGGTCATCCATGGAGTTGCTAGATACAATTTAAAATAAAAATTTTGTTCCAAGGTACCTACGAGTAGTTTTGTTTTTCCGATTTCAAATAGTTTTCATTTAATAATTATTTATTATATGCTATGAGGATTTAAATCACCTGTCTTATCCAGTATATTGCATACTATTAGTGTAGGTTCTTAGTTAAAAGGTTAATTAATTTTATTAGGTGGGCATTTTATAATACTGCAAAATAGATATTTACACTTCCTAACATTAACTTTAAAAAATAGTTATAAGTCTTGTTTAATTAAAGTTTTATTTTATAACACTACCTATTTGTATTTCTTAAGTAATTTTATATTCACATTAATCTATGTTGAGTATAATAATAAAATGATACAACTACATACAGCACACTTATTTTATATTTTTAAACGCGCGCTAAAATATTGCGACTCCACAACGTATTTTGTTCTCAGAAGTTGTCGATGGACGTTGCCCGAGCAGCAGTGCGGCAACGTTTCAATTTCGGCGTCGGTAGCGGACAACGTCTTGATGACAACCGGCAACGTCGCTCGACGACGCCGAGACGACGACTTTTTAGGACGTTGACGGTCATTGACCGCTCTTTTAGTGGTCATTGACGGGACTTTATGGTCATTGACGGTCAATTTACAACACTGGTTGTGCTGCAAGTACTCTTGTAAATTACAGCACAACACAGACCAACCACATTCAGAAAATTATAAGGATGGATAGGAAGGATAACTATCAAGCAACAAGATGTAAGGCAAGAAGACCCATCTGCTACGTGACTTTTTTTTTTTTTTATAGACATCCGGCGCGTGTGTCTGCCCAATACTTCAACGGAAGATCAGACACAGCCAATAACACCATTCCTCGCGAAACCACGCTCAGAGAGGCGCCATGCCGGCTATGAGGCGGACAAAGAGGTTGTCGTCTAATTTATTGACACGCCTTTTGAAGATTCCCAGGTTATAGGTGGTGGGGAACACACTCACCGGAAGACCGTTCCATATTTTCGCCGTTCGACACAGGAACGATTTCGAAAAACGATGTGTTCTTAGTAGTTGGGTGTCAACAACATATGGATGTTCCGAGCGAGTTTATTGTTTATTGTATAATTTCATCCATAGATAGGTAACCTACGCTTGGACTTGTCGAAAATTCCGCCAGTTCTAAATTCAATGCGAAGAAGAACTGACAAACAAACTTCGCAAGTCACAATGTTTTGTTAGTACCTTATAAGTATTATATTATAGTAACTTACAAATAATTAACCCATACTACCGCTCACAAGAGCATTAATATTTACAGCATAAACATGAATACTGAAGAATCTGACCACACTGCCTATTTAAATTACCTATATCTGGTGTATAGTGCCATCGTCAATTTTGATATTTCATATTATATCAAGTCAAATAAAACAATTAGTTTACGTTTATTACAAAGAAATGTAATAAGTCATATTAAAAATCAAATGATACAAAGTGTATCGAATTGTCAAAATTTGTTAGTGGGAAAAATAGTAGTCAGACTCTTAGATAAAATTACGGTCAGTTAATGCATCCTTAATACTGTAATAACTCTTTTCAATTAACATTATTTTAATCCGTCGTTTAAAATTATTGTCATCTAATTGTTTTATGTTAGGAGACAGTTTATTATAAAATCTAACACTATTACAAATAAAGCTTTTTGTAGTTTTAGCTAATCTATGTCTTATTAGTTGTACATTATTCTTACCCCGTGTGTCATAGTTATGATTGTCGGAATTGTCCGGAATTGTATCGGAGTCCGGCGGGTGTGGCGGATACGGATGGGGGCTGGAGGGATGAGGGAAGCCAATTCATCAGAGCAACGTCCATGGTAGTACCTATAGAACAGGCTAAGAGAACCGAATGAAAGGACCGTGACAATGTGAGAGGCGGATAGCCTGTCGCCCTTATGCACGGCATCTTGTCCTTTTTTTATGTAAACCCATGCTGGTTGGGTGGCTGTGCCGAGAGACCAATGGTGCAGTTGACAGAGCCAAAAGAGTCCTTATCCCTTAGTCGCCTTATACGACATGCACGGGGAGATATGCAGTGGGGATATTCTTTTTAAGTAGGTATGACGTTTATAATATTAATATAATATGTTATAACTTTTATTATAAGTGCATATAATTTAGAATTAGATATTATGTTTGCTGACGATTCAATTAAATTCACTGCACCGCACTGAACGAAAGGTCGGTAGAAATGGCTATGTAAATAGTTCGTGTTTTCCGTCCAGTTCAGTTTAGCCGACACAAAATGAAGGGAGCACTGACATGGCACTTCACCCGTTGTTATGGGCTGACATCACGGATGTTGTAGGGTGTTGTAGCCAACCGTGTCAGTTTCAATAAAAAAACCGGCCAAGTGCGAGTCGAACTCGCGCACCGAGGGTCCTGTATCGCCATGTCACGGCCAGCGTTACTCACGCCATCTAGATGGTGTGTTATGAAATGCTTCATATTAGTTAATGTCATGCTTCATAATCTATTCGGTAGATGGCGCGCGCGCATACACTTTTTGGTTTGTTCTAAGGGAACCCCGTGAATTTTTTACTTATTCTTATTTTTATTATTTGTTGTTATATCGGCCATAATAACACATTTTTTGTGAAAATTTCAACGGGCTACCTATTACGGTTCAAGAGGTACGGCCCTCGGACAGACAGACGGACGGACAGACAGACAGACAGACGGCGTAGTCTTAGTAATAGGGTCCCGTACCTGATACGGAACGCTAAAAACCATAAAAAAGGACCTAGTATAGAGCCTTGAGGTACTGCTATTGTAATTTATTCATTTTTATTTATCTGTCACGTCCAACTGTCCGCATAATACAGCGACACCTTTGTGTCATTAATAGCTATTGTTTCTCTGGTATGTGGTTCGACATTGTTTTTGTTAAGCTACAGTTATTTAAACATAAACCTAGAGCTTATTCAAACATTTCAAATCACAAAACTTTTTATAACTGTAAATATGCTTTTCTTTTCATTTGCTCGAGTAAGCGTAATTTTTGTTTCCTCAAATATAATCACAATATGAACATAAGAAAATTGCTCCAATAACATTAGTACAGCCATTGACATAATTTTCCCCGGCCGCAATATCCTTGTTTTTATACAAGCACACACACACACACACACAGCACAACGCTTCAAAGAATTCAAACTTATAGATACGTAATGTTTGATGTTTGATGTTTTTATTATCGTTCGTAGGCAAATAAATTTTGCACTTGAATTCGTTCTTTCGAATGGCAACTAAAGTGTAAAATGTAACAATTAACATTGTAACAAAAATGTAACAATTAAATGAAAAACAATTAAAAACAATGACAAACAATGACAAGGGCTGTACAGAACCAGATAAAAGACAAAAACAATTTAAGCTATCATTTGCTTATAGACTACTACTATTTACACTTAGTTATTACTACTACTATCTACTTAATTTAGCGTTAATTTATTTTATGGTAGCGTCAATAAACTTGTCAATGAAATATACAAGTAATATAAGGTACAATAAATAAAATGAAAGTACAATTTACAAGGTACAATAGCATCAAAGAATTGTCAATATCCCTATCCTAAATCACAGATCAGCTACGTTTAACGAAGTAAATTTTATACAATTTTCATGCTTTGATAAAATTTACTTCGTTTCCAACAATCAATACATCACACCATTTAGATAAAACAAAATTGTGACAGAGATACCTAGATACATTGAAAAAGGTATACCTGCAACGTTAAGAACTTAATAATAAAATTAAATCTAAAATAGTGCATATTACAAAAACCTGAAATGACATCTTTTTGTGTTTGTGTGTAAAATACTAGATGTTCTCGTGGCTTCGCTCCGTGGAAATCCTTAGATCTGCTAGAAAACTTTAGTTTGAAAATCCCATCTAATTAAAAATTGCCTCACATGAATATCGAGCACATTGGAAATTAATCTACGGAATTCGAAAAAAATGTCGTTCTGACTTTTTGACTTTTTTCAAAAAGGTTAGGCCTTAACCCGATCGTCTATGTTTTAGATTCAAATTGTAGCTGACTAAATTGTCCCGAGGAATTTTTCTCAAATTTTTTATATCATTCTTCGTTTCCAAAATATCGAGCGCCAAAGTAAAAAAATTGGAAAAAATTGTTTTTTTTTTTCACTATTTCGGCCATAACTTTTTTAGTTTTATATTTTCTCGAATAATTCTTTTTGCACCTTACAGCTCTCATGAATACGCGTCTTTTGGGCCTTTTTTAAATATCATATCTTTACAACTCTCCGAGATATAAGGGGATCGCACTTTTTCGTGAAATCGTAGCCTACACTGGAGCGAACGAAAAGACATTTCAAATGTCAAAAAAAAAAACAATTTCACTTAGTTGTCTACGTACAACAGCCGTGATGTCATTCCATAACACCTTAGTGAACTACCTGTCATGTCAGTGTTTTGCATTGGTCGTTCGAAATCCATTATTACAGGTTCTCGAGGTTATAAGCGAGCATTTACGACGACGACGGCGCATCGGGCGGTCGGTCGGCGCGCCGTTACAGATTCTCCGCTTTATTAGTTAGGTAGGACACGCTAACTGTATAATGGTTATTGTATAATTTCATCCATAGGTAGGTAACCTACGCTTGCATGTGTCGAAAATTCCGCCAGTTCTAAATTCAATGCGAAGAAGAACTGACAAACAAACTTCGCAAGTCATAATGTTTTGTTAGTGCCTTGTTGGCATCCCAATGAAGTGTTAAATTTACTAAATTGGATAAAATAATTATATTCGTCATTTTGTCTTCATGCAGACCGTTCACCTATGTATGATTTTTCACCTTTTTTTTTTTTTTTTTTTTTTTTTTTTTTATGGAAACTGACACGGTTGGCTACATCACCTACAACATCCGTGATGTCAGCCGATAACACCGGGTGAACTAGGTGCTATGTCAGTGCTTCCCTTCATTTCGCGCCGGCTACACTGAACTGGACGGAAAACACGAACTATTTACATAGCCGTTTCGACCGACGTTTCGCTCAGTGCGGTGGTACCAACCCGGCCGGGATAAACCCTACCACCCAGTAAGGTAAGAAGGGAAGGGACCTAAAGTTTAACGTGGAATCCGAACCACGGTCAGCCTCCAACGGTCGGGCGGTCACCCATCCAATAACTGACCGCACCACTGTGCTGCCGAGGCTGACGATCCCTTAGTCGACTTTTACGACATGCGACGGGGAGAGATGCAGTGGGGCTATTCTTTTTAAGTACCGACCCCACACGGTACAAACCTACTCAAAGAGTGAGACCTATTCCATCCTTCGGCTTCTTCGCGCAGCTCCCTTTGTTTTCTCAGTTCCTGCTGATAGTAATTAATTCAGTACTATTGCCGGAGCACACATTCACGACTATGATCCTGTTTGTTACCAACAAAATATCCCTACTCCCTTATTGCGTGCGATCACATCATAACGTACAAGATTATTGTAGGGCGAACTGCCGCCATAGAGCTTGTTCTGTGTACTTAGCTAGTATTGTTTGTTAGATACTCGTAGCTTGAAACTTGATTCAAAATGTTATTAAGTATTCTCTTCATCCATAGCTTTGGCATTATGGCATCACAGTGCCGGTCTCCTATCTCGCTACCATCCAGGAGCCCCCCAGTAGATGGAGCTGATTGGCGTTCTCCTTATGTGGAGCTGTCATAAATTTGGTTACAATTAAGGATGCATGGATATTTTCAATTTTTACTTCTACTTCTGATTGGTTGACAATTATTGTAATAAAATGTTTGGTCACCACTGCAGTGCAGCTAACGATTATGTGTATAATTTTGGATTTGTTTTTCATAATCGTCCAACTTAAATTTTCAGCACGTGATATTTGTTAGTTTCTCGGTTTCCTTCTTCTCTGTGGTACTGTGACGTCAATCAAATTAGTATATTTTTTTATTTTGTTAATTATTGGGGAGAGCATAATCTGTATGCATAATATGTACCGTGTGGGGTCGGTACTTAAAAAGAATAGCCCCACTGCATCTCTCCCCGTCGCATGTCGTAAAAGTCGACTAAGGGATAAGAAAATTCGTCAGCCTCGGTAGCTCAGTGGCGCGGTTGGTTAGTCAACTGTTATTAAGCAACGCTGAGCGCGGTCAGTGATTGGATGGGTGACCGCTCGACCGTTGGAGGCTGACCGTGGTTCGGATTCCACGTTAAACTATAGGTCCCTTCCCTTCTTACCTTACTAGGTGGTAGGGTTTATCCCGGCCGGGTTGGTACCACCGCACTGAACGAAACGTCGGTCGAAACGGCTATGTAAATAGTTCGTGTTTTCCGT
This sequence comes from Nematopogon swammerdamellus, assembly GCA_946902875.1. Taxonomy (NCBI): domain Eukaryota; kingdom Metazoa; phylum Arthropoda; class Insecta; order Lepidoptera; family Adelidae; genus Nematopogon; species Nematopogon swammerdamellus. The sequence continues at coordinate 1,555,426 of OX336353.1, forward strand.
CCAGTTTAGTGTAGCCGACATGAAATGAAGGGAAGCACTGACATATCACCTAGTTCACCCTGTGTTATGGGCTGACATCACGGATGTTGTAGGTGATGTAGCCAACCGTGTCAGGTTCCATAAAAAAAAAAATGTATAGGTAGTTCCTAAATAATTTTTAACCATATTAGAATGATAAATTGATTGATACGTATTTTCTTTATTTGATTTTCTTTCTACGTTTTTCTTAAAAAATGTTCGTCGGCTACGGGTAATACGCACTTGACCCTTTCTGAGAACATGCCCGCTCTGGTTGAGGTACGTGCGTCCAGGGCGACCCTTCCCGACACTTTCACTCATATTGGCCCCATAAATCTCTTTAGTGAGTCTCTTACCATCCACTCTTCCAACATGACCGAACCATCGAAGCATCCTTGTCACTATAACCTTCTTTCAGACCACAACGCTCTCGCACTGCGCTGTTTAACTCCTCACTTCGTGTATGTATAATATTGTCTTTTTAATATTCTTTTTGTAAGAGTAATTTCTTGTATTTTTTTAATAGAAAGCGCTTCGTCACCCATAAGGCGTCTAACGACACCCATGAAATTTGGCTCGTACGCGGGGGTTGCGAATTGTAATATTTATTGTATATATTTATTGCACTAAAATAAAATAGGGCAAAAGGTAACACTTAAGTTTTGTTTTTGTTTTTATTTTATTTATGTATCTCTTTATTTCAGCCAACTAGGGCCATATTGAAAATATATATTAAATGTTTTAACCTAAGAACTAAAATAACTTTTTCTCTACTTGTGTAGTTGTTGTGTACTTATGTGTTGTTTTCTCTTGTTCTTTTTTTTGGTTATAAGAATTTAATTATTTTTGTTTTATTATGTATTTTTTTCTTTTATGTTTACTGTTTTATTTGTTTGCAATAAAAGTTTTTGAATTTGAATTTGAATTTGAATTTGTGTTTTTACGGGTACCAATAAAGAATTAATGCCTCTAGGCATTTTCTAACAGAATACCTTTGAGGTATGATAACTCCTAGGTGAATGGAGGAAAGAAATATTATAAGCATTATTATATATCAGACAAGCTGTGCCCGCGGCTCCGCCCGCTCTCATATTTCACTTCACTGCTAACCTCATAAGCCATTTAGCGTAATAGTAAGTAGCCTATAGTTGATGGGAAGAATCAAGCTATCCGTAGAATTTTGTTTTATTAAAATCGGTTCAGTGGTTCTCGAGTTATAAGCGGACAGACAGACATACACTCAGACACTCAGACACTCAGACAGAAAGCAGACGTTGGATTTTATTATAGGTAAGGATGTACGGGAATACATAAGATAAACTTCATTATTAATCGTTTAAATACTATACTATACTATATAGCAAATATATACATACTACCTGGTTTTTACATATTATATATTTACTTAATAACTCTGAAAATTTCTTACACTCAACCTTTGGGGGATGAAGAGCTAGCTGTCTGTTTTAATGAGCGAAAACGAAAAATTAACTCGCGAGTGTAATAAAAATGAAACAGTAATAAAAAGTAGACCCATGTCGAAACGAGAAATTGTCATGTTTTAATTTTTACGCACTTTTTTTTCGAAATCCAATCCAGTTAATTTTCGGCGAAAGGTTTTTCCTAACGGCGGCGGCCGGCGCCGATATATTAGTGAATGCAATTAGTTAATGGCGAATGATTTACTGCTCTAGAATGGCCTGGAGGGGAATTAAGTAGCGAGTGGATCGTGAATCGAACAAAATACATCGCCAGTCCGTACAATTTTTTTAAATTGTTTTTTAATGGAAACTGACACGATTGCCTACATCATCTACAACATCCGTTTTGTCAGCCAATAACACCTTCGTGAACTAGGTGCCATGTCAGTGTTGCCCTTCACTTCATGTCAGCTACACTGAACTGGACAGAAAACACGAACTATTTACATAGTGTTTCGACCGACACGTTTGGTTCTGTGCGGTGGTATCAACCCGGGCGGGATGAACGCTACCACCTAGTAAGGTAAGAAGGGAAGGGACCTACAGTTTAAAGTGGAATCCTATCCACGGTCGGTCAGCCTCTAACAATCAAGCGGTCACCCATCCAACCAAGTACTGACCGCGCCCAGAGTTGCTTAATAATAGTCGACCGAACGCACCACTCAGCTACCGAGGCTGACAAAATATTCTACATCTACAACTAACATTCACATCGAAATTTCTAAATGGGCTAATGATTCTTGATAATATATATGTAATGTAAATAGGCAGAGTGGTCAGATTCTTTCAATATTCACCGTTATGCTGTAAATAAATTAATAATGCTCCTGGAACCTTTACTATGGGTTTAATATATTATGTACAAGCATTTGCCCCTGGTTTCGCTCGCGGTAGAGTCGCTCTAAAAGCAAATCCGATTTAAACGCAAATATAATAAATGATCGTTTCTCTTATATTCGATCTCTCTCTCCCTCCCTACCCTCCCTTCCCCTTGCTCCCCCTCCTTCTCTCCCTCCCCTTCTCCCCTTCTAACCCTCCACTCTGTCCTTCTCTCCCCTCTTCATCCGGCGCTACCATTCGACACAAAATTCCCTTTATACAATACTTTCTTTGATACTGCTCGGCCTTATTACTATTAAACGTGATGGTATATAGCCTATAGTGTTCTAGTCTTTGCTTGCGGTGACGCTTGGCCCGGGTCGCCTCTCACCCTCAAATATGGTTGACGGAGGCGATGGGTGACCCTGGCGTGATACTCGTGAACGGGTGCTGTTTGTGGAGACTGGCCTGCTCCAATTGGCTCCAACGTGTTATATGAATGGTTTACGCTTATAGATAATTTTTTTTATTCGTGATACATTTTTAGAAATAGTGATGACTCGTACTATTTAGGCAGTGGTAAAAATTTTTTTACATGTAGACAAGTGAACGTAAAAAAAAAGTATACAGCGAAGTTTCTTGCCAGTTCTTCTTCGCTGTGATAATCGAACTGGCAAAATGCTAAATGTTAAATGTTATATGACGAATTCGAGTGCAGTGTACTGTCTATGGATGATGAATTAATAATAAAGAATAAAGTCGATCTTTTATAACGGTGTCGATACTTATACGATGCACGATTGGGCTCTCGTGAATAGGCCCGCTGGAGCTCCATTACGTAGATTAATGAAACAAAGCGATCGCGGTATCATCTTCGACGGCCAGCATCCGTAGAGGGACGGCAACCAGTGGATTGATCGTCTGACAGCGTGGTAGGTCAGAGTGTGGCTGAATGTATGCACATTCTGTTCATGCATACGGCGCGCATCGCACTATGGAATACCAACTGAGCTTGTCAGTTTGTTTCTTAATATTTTAGAATGCAATAAATGATTTCTTTTCTATTCTATTCTATTCTATTCTGCCAGCCTCGATATTGCAGGCATGATTTTCAATCCGGCCGGATTTTTTTATTTATTTTTTTAATGGAAACTGACACGGTTGGCTACATCACCTACAACGTCCGTGATGTCAGCCAATAACACCGGGTGAGCTAGGTGCCATGTCAGTGCTTCCCCCTTTGATCGTGCCGGCTACACTGAACTGGCCGGAAAACACAAACTATTTACATATCCGTTTAGACCGACGTTTCATTCAGTGCGGCCGGATGTGGCCGGATTGGTACTTTATTAATACGTCCATCCAATCAACAATAATTTTCTCAAAACCGGCTAAGTGAAAGTAGGTAAAAGGGATATTATTCCAAATTGACGAATATAACGTTTATTTTAGAGTTTGAATATCAACTTTATTATCCATAGGCTACCTGACTAATGGATAATTAATAGTAAGTCTCACTAGTTTTCATAGCAAAGTTTTCACCTAGGTTTTCACAGTCCCTTTCCTTCTTACGTTACCAGGTAGTAGGGTTTTTATAGACAACGGACACACACATCTGTGCTCAACACATCAACGGAAGATCAGACACAGCCAATAACACCAATCCTCGCGAAACCACGCTCAGAGAGCGACCATACCAGCTACAAGGCGCAGGCAAACTTAGAAGACTCAGCCGAAGGAGCTATAAGTATAAATAGATCGTTTTATTTTTATTTTACAGTCTAAAATAACTTATTCTAATTTCATCTACACACAATGTTGACAAAACACAAAATGCACAATATTCAGTATGGCTCGTCGTCTGTTTTGTTTTCTTCGATATTTGAGAATCATAATTAGTTTCGAGTAAATTACAGTCTAAAATAACTTTCTCTAACTTCATCTACACACAATGTTGACAAAACACAAATGCACAACATTCAGTATGGCTAGTCGTCAGTTTTGTTTTCTTCGATATTTGATAATTTAGTTTAGCGTAATTTACAGTCTAAAATAACTTACTCTAACTTCATCTACAAACAATATGGACAATATTTAATTAACACAAATGCACAATTATTATTGTTGTAATCGGTGTAGTTTCATATGTTTATCAAAAAGTTCCAAAAACGTATATTTGTTAATTGTACACAAACGAACTAAAAAAAAAAATTTTTTTTTCTGTCTTCTTCTTTGCGGAACCTAGTGGAACATCACAGATTGATATTTTAATAATGTACTATAGCATGAGGTCTTCAAGATGGCTACTAAAGTTGTCACAGTAGCTTTCACCCGAGCGTATTTGATAAACTTCTCATAAAAAAAAACCAATATTCATTATGGCTCGTCGTCAGCTTTGCTTTCTTCGATATTTGAGAATCATAATTAGTTTCACCTAAATTACAGTCTAAAATAACTTACTCTAACTTTATCTACACACAATTTTGGCAATACTCCATTAACACAAATGCACAATATTTAGTATGGCTAGTCGTCAGTTTTGTTTTCTTCGATATTTGAGAATCATAATTAGTTTCACCTAAAGTACAGTCTAAAATAACTTACTCTAACTTAATCTATTCGCCGTCGAGTGCGCAAGTGGTGGGCGGTTCAGCTGCAGATCTCTGAAGCTAGAGGGCTTCAACAATGAAGTTACGGAGGCGAGCGGCGCAGTCGGGCGAGAAACCGAACTCGCTCGTCGGCTGTGCTCGACCTAGGTGGCGGGCGGCGAAGATCGACGAAATTTAAGGTCGACAGCATTTGGGATGACAGTATTTGCATTGACAGTATTTTTAGGTCGACGATTTTGACATCGAAAATTACATACGTCGACATATTATGCAGTATGTATATTTTTAATTAGAAAAATGTTTTCGTCGAATCGAAAATCATTGGAAAAAATACATCCCGACCAGGATTTGAACTGGCTTGAGCCGCCAACGCGATAACCAACTACGAACCAACTAAAACCATATAAAGCGAGTACGTGCTTAGTACTCACATATAAACATAAAAATATTATATGCAGTAATGGTTAGTCATTAGCGGTAGCGGCAGCGAGTGCGAAAGTAGTAATATTTTCGAAATCGACGAGCAACGAATGAATGCTCGCATGACAATATTATGTTGACAGTATTTAGGTCGACATTGTTTAGGTCAACAGTATTTACGTTGATAGAGCAGATAGGATTACAGTATTTAGGTCGACAGTAAATCTAGCTAGGTTGACGTATTTAAGTTTTAGGTCGACGATGTTGACAACAATCTAGTAATACCTCCTGAATCATTAATGTGAATCAATAAACACTTAATTTACCACGAATTGTATCATCTTTGGGCATGACTGAATTATTAAAGACGGCATACGAATGACCGAACCACAGAATGTCGTTCGGCACTGGGCACAATAGCGTCTTTACCATAAGGGCACACGGGTACTGTGTGTTGTACTGTGTGGGGTCGGTACTTAAAAAGAATAGCCCCACTGCATCTCTCCCCGTCGCATGTCGTAAAAGTCGACTAAGGGATAAGAAAATTCGTCAGCCTCGGTAGCTCAGTGGCGCGGTTGGTTAGTCAACTGTTATTAAGCAACGCTGAGCGCGGTCAGTGATTGGATGGGTGACCGCTCGACCGTTGGAGGCTGACCGTGGTTCGGATTCCACGTTAAACTGTAGGTCCCTTCCCTTCTTACCTTACTAGGTGGTAGGGTTTATCCCGGCCGGGTTGGTACCACCGCACTGAACGAAACGTCGGTCGAAACGGCTATGTAAATAGTTCGTGTTTTCCGTCCAGTTTAGTGTAGCCGACATGAAATGAACGGAAGCACTGACATGGCACCTAGTTCACCCTGTGTTATGGGCTGACATCACGGATGTTGTAGGTGATGTAGCCAACCGTGTCAGGTTCCATAAAAAAAAAAAAAAAAAAAAAAACACGGGGCACGGGCCCAGGGCCCCCGACATCAAGGGGGCCCCCGGGGCCCCCTTGTTGATGAACATTTTTCCGCCGCTCGCATTAGTTATCATAGGACGCGCCAAATCCGTCTAACAAGAAAACAATTACTCTTTGAAAACTACATTACCAGCGATCACTTAGTTGTATAATAATTGAGTGAATTGAGTATAGTATCCGCTGTCTCAAAGCTGTATTTAGAAAAAAAAAAATATTTACGGCAGCTCAGACGCCAGAAAATTCTCTGATACCCAATAGAAATAAATTTATTGCAATTAAACGGTACAATATTAAGGCTTCAATTGATATTCAGTGGCTTCCCGTAAGTTTAATAAAGACATTAAAAAAAATGTAAAAAAAATGATTTTGTTGTGTTAACAATGAGAGTAGTTGTATCGGAAAAATTGGCCCTGTAAGCTAACAAAATCACTATTTTTATGTAAAAACGGCATTTAATTATTGTAAAAAAAATTGTCTTTCTAAAGAGGGCCCCAAATTGTTTTGTGCCCAGGGGCCCCTGCATGGCCTAAGACGGCCCTGACTGGGCATCATCAATCACGTTAGCAGTAAGAACACGTAGAACTATACTGCAAGTCCTGCAAAAAATTTAATTCTAAGGGTTAGACCTTAGAATTAAAATTGAATTTTAGTCCTATTGACTAAAATACAATTTTAATTCTGGATGGACAAGTATGTATGTATATACTATATAGGTATTAGAAATGCATATTATACAAACTGTAATTCATATGTACCTATTCAATTTATACTTTTATTTTATACGTTTAATTAATTAGTGCGTACTTAGTAGTGTATATTATAGTTTATCATAGTTATTTTCCTTATATTATATTTTATATTCCCACACTCAAGTATTTTGCTACTACCTATACTTATCTCTCTCAGAATACGACTCTCAAACATCCAAAGGTTGACTGGGAGAAATCCCTGTATGGGCTAATTCCGCCTTTGCCCCTCATGTAAATTACTTATCGTTTGTTAGGTACAGTGAAAGTTTTGGAGCAATAAAGTATTTCTATCTACTATTCTATAACTATCTATCTTAACCCACGTCGATATTACGCTAAACAACCCGAAAGCGAAACGCAACGCAATAAAGTAGCAGCTCCAGGTAGGCTGCCTGTGTAGATGCTCTACTCTAATAACGAAGCGTGTGCATGCCCGCCTCGCGAAGCCGTCAAACCGCTGGGGAACGATTCACCCTCGGCTAGGGTTACCACATCGAAATTTGAAAAATCCTGCAATAAAAAACTTCCAAAACCTGTCTGCTCAAAAATTAAGGAAACAAGGAAAGATCAGTAGAACTGATTTCGGTTATACTGAAGTCTGGTCCATTCGAATCGTTCTACGTGCTCATCTACAGCATTTTCTACTCTGATCTTTCTTGTTTCCTGAATTTTTGAGCAGTCGAGTGTGTTTTATTACATTTTTTATTTGATTTATATTAGATCTACACCATGAAGTGTGGCATACTTGTTAAATCGCCTTTTCCAGAATTTTACAACGATACCCCACTTTTTTTTAAACCCCATCGAGGTTTGAAGAAAAACTATTTTCAAAGTTTGACAATATGGCCCTAAGGGCCGCCATTATGACTTTTTACTTATTTTGATAGGCTACATACATACAAGATGAATACATAAATACATAACGCTTCTTTTTGCTTCGCGGAGTGGGCTAAAAGGCCTGACATTCGCGAAAAAAGTCCGGAATCACAAAATCTTAGGTGGTTGTTGCAAAAAATACAAATTGCATACACGATTATCTGAATTTTCGACTAACCGCTCAGAAGTAACACTTTGAATATTCATTGTATAATGTTTTTTCTTATTTAAGCTAAAAGTCCTAAACAATTTAAAAATCCTCACCAAGTGAGTAGCACTAACCTAAGCCCAAAAAGCCGGACTTGTCCGAACAAACTTGGACGTACAGTAATCCTATCCTGGGTAAGCCTTGGCTTCCTTTAGGGCTGTTACATCGTTTAGTGTAGTAGCCTAGTATGTTACGGGGATGAAGAAAATTAACTTTAACTAAACTTCTACTTTATAGATATAGCTCCGTCTTTGTGGAGACACGAAATTCACTGATGGCCTGCAGTCTCTGAGCCACAGACAATTTGCAGGGTCACTCAGTCTGTTCTACTAGTAATATTATGGACGCTGCTCTGAGGAACTTTCTCGGCTGGGGTTTACAATACCTGATCCTTTATTTCAACTAACTGGTACGATAGACTTGTAGTTTAGGCTTTTACGATTCTAACGATATAATTTTCGCGTAGTTTCGGAGAAAAAAAATTGGAAAAAAATTTTTTTCATACAAAATTAATTATCGAATTTTTTTATTGTTTTTTAAATATGCACCAAAACATTTATTTTCAATAGGAATTTATGTAAAAACGACATGCGCCACCTCAACATTAGGTTAGACCACCAAACCACCAAAACATTCACCCATACCACTTCCTTTATTTTTACATACATTTATATTCTAAACCAATGCTTTGGTGCCTTAAAAAAAAACAAAAAAAAATATTTTGTATGAAATATTTCGTGAAACTTTATTTTGTGGCCCCAATTTTGATTTCCGCAGGCTAAGTCTTTTCTAATAGCAGTATTTTGTGGTCCTTTATGCTCCTGTATTTTTTTTTTTTTTTAAGAGGATCAGGTGTTGGTAACCCGCCCCACTTGCTTCCCTTATACCTTGCCATCCAACTTATCCTCGCAACACTCACCGCAGGGAAACTTAGCATCCTTTTGTAATTGACATTGAGCATTAACGACCGAACGTATCTAAAAATCGTTTCTCAGTTGCACCGCTTGGACGAGGAATTTTACTACCGGCGAATGTGTTTTCCGATACTTTCGACCTGGGAGTCTTCACACGTCGTATTAAAAAGCTGGATAGCGCTTCTGTAGTCCTCAAATCAACTGCTATGATGTCTCACTGAGCTTGGTTTCACGAGGTGATTTGGCTGTAAGGCGTCAAAAAAAGCCACATGTGGATTTTTAAAGAAGCAGCTCATGACAACTAGACCAATCTAAAGGCTAAATATAGAAAAATTACTGCAAAATATAGAAAAATGATTTGTCGCACACGTTTTTGGTTGTAAAATTTTATCATTTTCTATACAAATTATACGGTAACCAAATGTCGATTTTTTCTTTCGAGTGAACTTTACAGACTTGATCTCAGAAACTAAAGATAATTTTAATGGAATGTTTATAGCAAAATGGCGCCATTTGTTATATCTATTGATCACACGCTTTTTAAAGTTCTAATGCGAAGGATCGAAATTTATGAAAAAAACCCCTTATGAAAACTACTATGCGCTACAAAGTTGGAGTTACTAGGCGCCTTAATGAAAACCCAATTTGAATTGATTGTTATCAATATTGTGTCAGCTATGTACTTTGTTTGTGTACTATGACAAACGTTGGACGCATAATTCTTCCGACGAGGGAATAAAGAAACTCACTCACATATATATATACACGCACATTAAAGTGAAACACATTACCCTTCCACGACTGCGAACAAAAGTTTGGAGTCGGATAAAAAAGAAATATTTTTTTCATCAAGAATTTTAGAATGTTTTCAGGTCCACTCAACGGCGTCAAGTATCTACGTCTAACATCTTCTCAAGTTACGCCTAAAGAAAACCTTTTCTTACACTATCCCTTCAGAACAACACCACTTAACATCAAGGTAACGCAAGGCTGTATTATATTTTATGACAGGCCCTAAAGAGGCCCTGGAGACGCAGCGTAATTCAATTTATCAGAAGACTAGAGGCAAAAGGCTCAATAAAATGATCTTCCCATGGCGGGACCAGTCCGCAAGGGGCCGCGTGTCCTTTTTGATTTACTAGTCCCTCTCATGATATCCTTATCGCGAGCAGCGAGATAAAAGGGATCTTGATGTTCCGAGATCAAGTCGTGAGAAAACGTTTTTTTTTTTTCTTTCTTTCGGGGCATTGTTGCGCTCCGTGCCAGCGAAATTCGGTTATTTTACTGTACTTTGTAGGCTAATATAGGCCAAGGAGGTTTCTCGTATTTTTTCTTTCGGTTCGCCGGATTTATCGTCCCTAAAATTTGTTTCAGAGATTCGGCCCGAACTCAACCCTAAATTTACATTCTAAACACATTTTTTTTTCGCAAAGTTGTTCTTCTTTCGTATTTATGCAAAGTGCCCAATCATTAAAGTAATAAAAGGGTAAGTTTATACACACACACACACCAAAAGCCATATTCTGACAATCAAGGTAAGCAAAGTAATCGGTGTTGTGCTACAAATATTCTGTTAAATGTAATCGGTGTTGTGCTACAAATATTCTGTTAAATGTAATTTAACAGAATATTTGTAGCACAACACCGATTACTCTGCTTACCTCGATTGTCAGAATACGGCTTGTGGTGTGTGTGTGTGTGTGCACAAGACCGACCATCACGTTTAGCAAATTATTCGGACAAGATAACTCAGATCAGGCAGCAAGTGAGGCATGAAACCCCATCTGCTGCATGACTCGATGGTAACACCGTGCCAAGGTATCGCCCTTATGCACGGCATCTTGTCCTTATCCGGGATAAACCCTACCACCTAGTAAGGTGATAAGGGAAGGGACCTACAGTTTTACGTGGAATCCGAACCACAGTCAGCCTCCAACGGTCGAGCGGTCACCCATCCAAAAACTGACCGCGCCCAGCGTTGCTTGACAATCAATAGCAAAAGCCGCCTCTCTCCACCACTGCGCTATCGAGACTGACAAATCCAGATGTCCTATTTCATTTTCGCCTCTTTGAGATGCAGAAGCCAAAAATTGTAAACCTCAGTTGCAAAAGTCAAGGTGTTTCTAGAGAAGTGGGTTGCTCAAACACGCGTTCCATACTATTCATCAATGGAGCCACTGAGCTCGGCGCAAACTAATTCGTCCCAACCCAATTAGAGACGGAACACTCCATCAAGTCGAGCCGTGCCTCGTTGGCCCACTCCTACGAACAGAGAGCCACGAGAGGACGCGCTAAAGCTGAGCTAAGCGAGAGCTTTAGGTGTGTTGGAAAAGTAAATGAAATGAAGATTTTTCGATTTCTGGAAGTATTTATAGATTTTAACCAAAATAGATCTTCTTAGTGAGAAAAATGTCTTCCAGTCGAGATGTATATGTATGTATGCCTTATTTCTTTCTTCTCACGGTCTGGCTTTAATATCTGCTGCTTTATAGCCCCACTGCATCTTGTACCGTGTGGGGTCGGTACTTAAAAAGAATAGCCCCACTGCATCTCTCCCCGTCGCATGTCGTAAAAGTCGACTAAGGGATCGTCAGCCTCGGCAGCTTAATGGTGCGGTCAGTTATTGGATGGATGACCGCCCGACTGTTGGAGGCTGACCGTGGTTCGGATACCACGTTAAACTGTAGTCCCTTCCCTTCTTACCTTACTAGGTGCTAGGGTTTATCCCGGCCGGGTTGGTACCACCGCACTGAGCGAAACGTCGGTCGAAACGGCTATGTAAATAGTTCGTGTTTTCCGTCCAGTTCAGTGTAGCCGGCGCGAAATGAAGGGAAGCACTGACATGGCACCTAGTTCACCCGGTGTTATGGGCTGACATCGCGGATGTTGTAGGTGATGTAGCCAACCGTGTCAAGTTTCCATAAAAAAAATAAAAAAAATCTGCTGAGAACTTACTCTTGGCAATACCGGCTCACTCAAGCTCGTTCTACACGGACTCTTTCACAGTACTAACAGCTCGCCTCTGGAATAATCTGCCCGTGCATTTACGATTCTCTACGTCTCTACTACATGAATTTTCTTACCGAAGTAAATGCAATTTATATTACATACATATCTTTACTCTCTTGTCATTCGATTGTGTTGCAAAACGGTACCACCGATTAATGTACATAATATGTAAGTTTATTATATACATATTATATATGCTTATTAAAGTGTTTATGTAGTATTAGTATGTAGTTTATCATACATATTTCTTTAAAGTCTAACACATTGCCACAAATTATTCTTGTTTGCCTGCATGTACTTCTCCCACATCCCAACAACGGTTAGTTAGAATAGAATGCCACGCGGCATTAAGCTCGCCTGTTTTACCTAATTTGTATAAATTGGTATTCAATAAAGCATATTACAATACAACTCTATCTTCAGAGATCAGAAGCACTGATATTGCGGGTATAGGAGGTATTGTAACCAATTATATCACATTCCATAATTAAAAAACAATCCTGCTTGAAGAGTCACATGGTTTCACGATTACGACTAAAAATGGTCTTCATTGACCACACCGTTGAGTAAATAAATCAAAGACATCACCTGGTACCAGGAATAAAGAGACTAATGAAGTGCCAGAAGTCAATCCTGTACATTCCACATCCGCATTCACGAGTCCACATCGTTCCGAAAAAAGTTAAACAACAATTTAGTGTCTGCACCCCTCCCCGGCTCCGCGGGGTTGAAAATCGAAAAACTTGGGAGCGGCAGCCAATTTCAGTTTGTATGAGTCCCCTAGGAGCGAGGGGAGCTAGCAGTGGCCTAATTAAAAGTGATCTTGTCCCTCACCGGCCACTTGGAGACGAATAAAAAGACAATTCCTTTAACAACCGGCGGCGGCCCCACCTTAATGGGAAGTCCTTGTAAAGTTTGCGCGTTGGGCGTAAACAGTGCCCAAATCTAGAAGCCGTAGAGAATTTCTTTGTGTCCAGTCTTTCGCTAAAGCGCTGATGCTCATTATATACAGTGGCCTGCGACAGATGTGCCGTTAGTTATTAAATTAAATATTAACTTAAATTATACTACACATTACGGTTGAGAACTATAAATCATTAAATAAAAAAATTATAATAGGAATTTTATAAAACCAGACGATGAAAAACGAAGAAACGCGCCCAGATGATCTTGGAGAACAGTATAAAATGCTGTAGTCGGGCGTTTTGGCGAATTAGAATGAAACAAGAGTCCGACTCAGTACAGCATTTCTACTGTTTGTTAGCATCAACTTGCCTTGTTTTCTTCGTTTTTCATCGTCGGGTTTTACACCATTTACATTTTTTTTTGTCTTAAAATATTACGAATTCTTCCCTTGTTTATTTTCTAGTGGCATTGCCAGCCAAGAGTGTTGAATTTTCTCGACGATGACAATGTCGAGGCGGGGACGTAAAAATATATTCACCTAACACATATCTGAACATTATCCAGCCTTTTTCTGAAGGGGTAGACAGGATAGACTAAGCATCTTTTGGTGTAATTTAATTTGTACTAGGCAAACATCACATCGTATTAAGCCATATTTCAAGTGATTTAACTATAATTTATATGCTTATAGTTGGGTAAAGATTCAAGGTATAATGTGAAAACATTGCTGTAATTTATTCTTCTAAATTCTCTGAAAAATAAGTGGCCAAAATAACCCTACCACCTAGTACGGTAAGAAGGGAAGGGACCTACAGTTTTACTTGGAATCCGAACCACGGTCAGACTCAAAAACGTTCGAGCGGTGACCCATACAAGTACTGACCGCGCCCAGTTGTGCTTAAAAACAGTCGACCGACCGCACCACTGAGCTACCGAGGCTGTCTAAAGTGTGATTTACAATAAGTGGCTGAGTCAGAGGGGCCAAAGCACATGCTCTGACTAGCCAATATCACTTCTGAGAAGGTAGGTGCCATACCGGAGACTTCCATGGATTGCTGGTTATACTGGACTAACTTAGAGGAGAACACAACCGTGGCTGCTATGCGGCAATCTTACATCCAGTACGGTGGTACCGACCCAGCCGGCTACAATTAGAGCCTACCACCTAGTAAGGGGCAAGGGAAGGGACCTACAGTTTTACACCGGTTCCGAACGGTGAAGCAGCAGGAATGGACGTAAATTTTTTCGTCAGAAAAAACTCATTGGCCGACCGGATTCGAACCTCCGACCTCTCGCATGAGAAGCCGATGCCCAAACCACTCGGCCACCCGCCGCTTGAGTGTCATGTGCTTATGTGATTATGTGCTTAGGTACAAACTTATAAAGGTCTTCCAAGGGAAGAGTCTTCATTATTTTCCCGCCAAATACTTGTTTTTTTTTTTCTTCTTTTCAGTCAGCTTATTCCGGTGCTTCATCATTTACACTTTTGTCACATCCCAGTGATTTATACGAAGCTCGCAACCCCCGCCTCGAGCTTTGATAAATTTAATGTGGGCTTCCTGCGCGGCGCCTGTCATTTGCACTCTCTTCTACATTTTTGTGTGTCTTATTTCGTTAAAATTACATACATGCATACATACATACCGCAAGCTGTATTCCGGTAATCGGGGTACGATAAAAGGGGGAAGCACTGACATGGCACCTATTTCACCCGGTGTTATGGGCTGACATCACGGACGTTGCAAGTGATGTAGTCGACCGTGTCAGTTTCCTTTAAAAAAAAAGCAGATTAACCGGAGTTGTGCTACAGGTACTTTTTGTGCAGTAAAAACCTGAAAAACAAAAAACAACTTTTGTTTCATACCTGGATGGACAAGTAGTATGTATGTATATTTATTTGTACAATATTCTATATATTTAGTAATTTATTTAACATATGTATGGCTTGTATTACTTATTATTGTTAATATGTATTCTTATTTTTATTTTATCTTCAATTCTCACGCTCAACTCTTTTGCTACTACCTACTTACATGCATTCCACTATATTATCGAATATCAAAGATCCAAAGGTTGACTGTAAGAAATCTCTGTAAGGGATAAGTCCGCCTAACATATGTATGGCTTGTATGTACTTATTATTGTTAATAAGTATTCTTATTTTTATTTTATCTTCAATTCTCACGCTCAACTCTTTTGCTACTACCTACTTACATGCATTCCAATATATTATCGAATGTCAAAGATCCAAAGGTTGACTGTAAGAAATCTCTGTAAGGGATAAGTCCGCCTAACATATGTATGGCTTGTATGTACTTATTATTGTTAATAAGTATTCTTATTTTTATTTTATCTTCAATTCTCACGCTCAACTCTTTTGCTACTACCTACTTACATGCATTCCACTATATTATCGAATCTCATAGATCCAAAGGTTGACTGTAAGAAATCTCTGTAAGGGATAAGTCCGCCTAACATATGTATGGCTTGTATGTACTTATTATTGTTAATAAGTATTCTTATTTTTATTTTATCTTAAATTCTCACGCTCAACTCTTTTGCTACTACCTACTTACATGCATTCCACTATATTATCGAATGTCAAAGATCCAAAGGTTGACTGTAAGAAATCTCTGTAAGGGATAAGTCCGCCTTTGCACTTTATGTAAATTTTCTAATGTACTTGTTACCGTTTAATGTTTACTGGAGCAATAAATAATTTTCTATCTATCTATCTACTTTTGTAAATTACAGCACAACACCGACCGCCACGTTTAGCGAAGTATTCAGACAAGATAACTATCAAGCAGCAAGTAAGGCACCAAGACACCCGCTGCATGACCCGGTGGAAGGACCGTTCCAAGGTGAGAGGTGGCTAGCCTGTCGCCCTTTAGTACGGCCTTGCCCCTATCCCTTAGTCGTCTTTTACGGCATGCACGGGGAGAGATGCAGTGGGGTATTCCTTTAAAGTACCAGCCCCACACGATACTTTAAAATACGATACGTTAAAATTCAACGAGAAAAAACCGGCCAAGTGCGAGTCGAACTCGCGCACCGAGGGTTCCGTATCGCCATATCACGGCTAGCGCCATTCAAGCCATCTAGATGGCGTGTTATGAAATGCTTCATAATAGTTAAATGTCATGATTAGTTAAAATTTTTAATAGTCTATTCGGTAGATGGCGCGCGCTTATACATTTTTCTGGTTTCTTCTATGGGAACCCCCCGTGATTTTTTTACTTTTTCTTATTTTTATTATTTTGTTGTTAAATCGGCCATAATAACACATTTTTTGTGAAAATTTCAACAGGCTACCTATTACGGTTCAAGAGATACAGCCCTCGGACAGACGGACAGACAGACAGACGGCGGCGTAGGGCTTAGTAATAGGGTCCCGTACCGGATACGGAACCTTAAAAACAAGTTCGAGTCGGACAGCGCACCTAGGCTTCCGCACCACAAAAAAAAAACTTTGAAAAAAAACACGTTTCTTGTATGGGGACCCCCCTTAATTTTTTACCTTTTCTATGTTTTATTATTTGTTGTTATATCCACCATGGTTGTTCTTCACATTTTAGGGATTTTCAATATTATATTTCATTGGCATCACTAAATTTTCTATGGCAAGGAGATTATAGAAGGTAGGTCGAAAACTTTATGAGTAAAATTAAAAATTCCTTTCAAAACCTACCTCCATATCAATTTCATTCGCATTTGTTCTCCCTGACTTCCAACAACCAACCGGTGACAAACATGAAAGTTAATCATCTTTATCGGAGCAAGAACATTAAAAGGACATTCCATTCAAGAAAGGGTCGACCCTGGATACCACCGGAAACCGTAAGCAGGAAATACCGACGGAATCACGCCCATGGAACTAAGGTCAGAAATGTTGTCAGAAATCCACACATCATTCTCCAGTCCACTTTCAGCTTTCCAAATCACCACACCATATTAACACATATTCTGTAAAAAATTCAACCGGCTACCTATTACGGTTCCAAAGATACAGCAGTAGAACAGACAGATTTAAGCGGCGGGTGGCCGAGTGGTTTGGGCATCGGCTTCTCATGCGAGAGGTCCGCGGTTCGAATCCGGTCGGCGTGTACCAATAAGTTTTTTCTGACGAAAAAAATTACGTGCATACCTACACCTGTTGCTTCACCGTTCGGAACCGGTGTAAAATTGTAGGTCCCTTCCCTTGCCCCTTACTAGGCAGCGCTGCCATACCGGAGACTTCCCTGCATTGCTGGCGATACTGGACTAGAGGAGAACACAACCCAGACTGCTATGCTGCCATCTTACATGGGTTGAAGCAGCAGGTAGGCACGTAATTTTTTTTTCAGAAAAAACTCATTGGTACACTCCGACCGGATTCGAACCTCAGACCTCACACATGAGAAGCCGATGCCCAAACCATTCGGCCACCCGCCGCTTATTGTCCGCCATTACTCTGACTCCATGTAAAACTGTAGGTCCATCGGGTTGACTGGAAGAAAATGCCCAAGGCATCTAAGTCATCCCTTGCTACGCATTAAGTGGCATAAATTGTACGAAGTGCTAAGTATCGTTATTTTATCCCTTTATTCAAAGTCAAAAGTCAAAAATATTTATTTGCAAATATGATTGTTAACTTTCAAATTTACATCGTCAGGTAAAATATTGTATTATAATTTCTAATCATTCAGCTTTATTATGTTGGGTGTTTTACTTTTAAACATGACATTGAGGCCCAGTCTGGACCAGAAATTTCACATCGAGGTAGTTCAGGTTTAAACTTACCGAACGGATTTTTTTTTAACCAGAGGGTCAGGAAATTCTCCTATGGTTAATTTTGTCTTGGTGCAAGTCGTGGTTTCACTTATTGAGTTACGGATTTAAGCTATCTTTAGTTAAAGGATCTTTAGAGATATTTAAGTCTGTATTAGTGCAATCGATCCTAAGAATAGAGTCCATGTTGTGAGTGCAAGTTGTTGAAATGGAATTACATGATTTTCATTTTAATTAATTTCTTTTTCACTTCATTTTAATATATCTCACACAACCAATAATATCTGTGTATATGCATATATAGTAAATATATAATATTCTTTATTAAACACCAATTTATACAAATTAGGCACAATAGGTGAGCTTAATGCCGTGAGCCATTCTATTCTAACTAACCTAAGGGATGCGAAAAAAGTATATGCAGGCGCACAAGAATAGTTTGTGGCAATGTCTTGAGCACTCTCACTTTTCATTTTTTTTAAAAACATCCATCACGGGTCGCTGTGCCCAAAACCAAATAGAAGAATAAGGGATATGACTCCCTTCTTATATTACTAGGTGGTAGGGTTTACCCGCCCGGGTTGGTACCACCGCACTGAATGAAAGGTCGGTCGAAACGGCTATGTAAATAGTTTGTGTTTTCCGTCCAGTTCAGTGTAGCCGGCACGACCGAAGGGAAGCACTGACGTGGCACCAAGTACACCCGGTGTTATGGGCTGACATCACGGATGTTGTAGGTGATGTAGCCAACCGTGTCAGTTTCAATAAAAAAAAAAAAAAAAAAAAAAAGAAGATCAGACACAGCCAATAACACCTCACCTCGTGAAACCGCTATGAGGCACCATGCCGGCTAAAAGATCGTCGTCTAATTTATTGGTGGGTACGCCAGATTAGTAAAATATTGATTTTATAGAAAATGCCTAGCAATCTTCATCGAACTTAAATTATGTACAAGGCGATGCCTTTCCAAGTTCGCGTCATCCAAATTGGCGCACACGTGAAAGTGTTCGGATGACAGGGAAACTTCGCCCCAGAGTCATCCATAATAGGATTCCGACGTATTTTCGACACTTCTGCACACATAGTCGACACCCCATTAATTGAGCTGGGAACTTCCACGAAGTTCTCTAATTGTATAAAGCGCGCCGCAGACGATTAAGATAATATAAAATATATATTCTTATATTAGGGCATATTTCACAACATATTCCATGGGGAGTGCTCGGAGGAGCTGTTTAACGCGATCCCGCCGTTCCCTTTTTCACCTCAGCGCCACGCGCATTGCATCCCTACACGTTGGACGTTTTTTTTATATAAAGTGCGACATGTGACACCAAGCCAGCGAAGGTGTCTAACGACGCCCATGGACATTCGGTCGTACGCTCGGTCGTACGCGGGGGTTGCGAATGCCATGCCGGCCTGACAGGTGCCTATTCACGCCTCTCTTGAAGGACCGGAGACTGTACTTGGGGGGAAATATGTGGGCAGGGAGAGCGTTCCAGAGTTTACAAAACCGTCGTCTACGGAAACTACCCGCACTGGCCACAGCTACAATCTTCGTCAACGACGGACGGAGATTTGACAGTTCTCTGCCAACCGTCGCACCAGGCAGAGTGCTCATGAAGATGGGCCATACGCTTGGCCCGAAACGTCGAGCAACATAGCTCGGAGTGGAACCGTGAGTAAAGCTGTTCGATTTAAAATAATGTTTACAAAACCGGTTAACTCTGTTACGCACTCCCTGCCCATATATTTCCTCCCAAGTACAGTCTCGGGTCTGGCTTGGCATTCGCAACCCCCGCATACGACTGAATGCCCATAGGCGTCGTCGGACACCTTATGGGTGGCTCGGCGTCACATGTCGCGCCTTCAATAAACAAATTAAAAAAAAAAAGGGAATAGAGGCAGACAGACTAAATAGGCCTCGAATGCCGCATCTGGGCTGCCACTGTCTATGTGGGAAGGATGATAGGATTGCATCGCCTCCTAGACCGAATTGTTCCGGCACACACGCCCTGGCAAGTAGCCACATGCTCACAAGCCAGCCGGCGGCTTGCTAACGAACTCGCTGCGCCCACCAACTTGCGCGAGACGTGGCCCCGCAAGCTATCTGCCGGAATTACAATGCTGGGGGCTTAACGGCTTTATAGGCTCTGAGGGCTTTGTTAGTCTTTAAAATCTTGAGTAACTTTTGAGGAATCTCTTTGTGGACTTTTTGAATTTTGAGCAATCTTGAATTTTTTTGTTAGATCGTAGTGTTTAAGGTGATATGGATAAGTTTTAAGGATATTCCCAGAACCTAGAACTGATTTATAGTTTGCAATTGAATAGATTGGGGCCTCGATTGGGGCAGAACGAAAATAATTTCAATGGAACATGGTTTACACAAAGTTTAAAAAACCCCGCACACTTTGGGGGGTTTTTTTTTTGGGGACAATTCAATTTCAATTCGAACAAAAACGACTACAAATATTGAACAACGAAAACTTTTGGTACAAGTGTCGATCTCACACCTTAATTTTTTTTTCTCACAACCATATTTTTTTATTCATAGAAAAAAATATGGGCGCCACTAGAGCACTAGAACATCTGTAACAAACACGACGCTATTCGCTGCATAGAATCCTAGGACGCAAGGAGAATCTAAAATACAGTGGTATTAGAGACCGAACCTTGCGGACCCGATTCGCTGATCCCGCAATGATAACTCCGAAACCAATCCACGTTCCAACAAGTAATCAACCCTGCAAATCCGGGCCCGTATTATGATCCGCGTTGTATTTTTCACAAAACGGCTGCTCCTGCGACCCGACGAATCCGGGCGGGTATTCAAACGCGAAACACCGTCAAAACCCTTAATCCCGTCCAATTGGAATGGCTCCTCATTTTACACTGACGAATTTATTTTGCGAGGACAAAGGAACTGGTCACGTAATTTAAGCGTGGATTATCTAGGTTGTGGCACAAAAGTTGGTATGTTTGGCGGTCGCGCGGGGTTAGCACAGCCCGCACAGGCCACGGGGCGGCGGGATAGGGTCACCATATGCGGGCTTCGGTCTCGGAGACTGCTTTGGGCATTTGTCAAGCAACGGACAAACTTTTAAGGCTGAAATAGTTTTTAATGTACTGACATTTTATGCAGAATGAACTGTTCGTGTTTTCCGTTCAGTTCAGTGTAGCCGA
Organism: Nematopogon swammerdamellus; assembly: GCA_946902875.1. NCBI lineage: Eukaryota > Metazoa > Arthropoda > Insecta > Lepidoptera > Adelidae > Nematopogon > Nematopogon swammerdamellus. Next base: position 1,576,349 of record OX336353.1, read on the forward strand.
CGTGAAATGAAGGGAAACACTGTGGCATGGCACCTAGTTCACCCGGTGTTATGGGCTGACGTCACGGATGTTGTAGGTAATGTAGCCAACCGTGTCAGTTTCCATAAAAAAAAAGTTATACATTGGTAGTTTATGGCAGTATCGAATATAACATTATAACTTAAATACCATGCAATTATTTTACTGATATAAACACAGAGATCGTAACCCGCCGCCAACAGCAGGCCAACGCCGTAACCAGGGGATATCCAAACTCTTTGGTTATAATTTAAACAAATGATATCTTATAATTCTGCAAGTCGCTTTCCGGGGATTGACGGCATTACGGCCCCGATGCTAAGGTGGGCCCACTCGTCTCTGGAATGGGAGATGATCTCAAGCATGAATAAATGCTTGATGGAGGGCAAATTTCCAGAATGCTGGAAGGTGGGCAGGCTAATAGTTCTGCCGAAGGGAAACGGGAAGGATCCGAGTGACCCGAAGGCCTATAGACCGGTGACCCTCCTGCCGATCCTGGGCAAAATCCTGGAGAGGATAATTGTAGCGAGGCTGGAGGGGGTGCGCAGTAGACTTTCGGAGTTTCAGTTCGGATTCACGCCGAAACGTTCAACCACAGACGCTATAAAAAGCCTGATGAGTAGAGTGAGGGAGTCGGAGTGTAAATATGTCCAGGCGATTTTCCTGGACATATCGGGGGCCTTCGACAATGCTTGGTGGCCAATGGTGCTGGTGAAGGCCAAGAGCTTGGGATGTCCGCCTTACATATACAGGGTCCTAAGCTCATACTTCGCCAGAAGGAAGGTCGGATTATACTGTGGCGCCAGAGTTGTCTGGAAGACCTCCACCATGGGGTGTCCCCAGGGTTCGGTCCTCGGGCCTTTCCTATGGAACATCCTCATGGACGATATGCTCCGATTACCCCTGCCGGAGGGATGCCACGTGGCCGCGTATGCGGACGACGTGGTTGTTACTGTGGAGGCGGACTCCAGGGCTCAACTGGAGTCCAAGTCTGCGGGGGCGCTGCGGTTGCTGGAAGGTTGGGGTACTACTAACCGGCTTGAATTTGCCCCAGCTAAGTCATGTACAATGACAGTCAAGGGAAGGTTCACGAACCGATCCCCGACTGTCAAAATGGGGGGAGTGTCAATTAAGGCAGTGAAGGAGACGCGGTTCCTGGGGGTGGTGCTCGACGAGAGTTTTGGATTTGCAAGGCACGCGCGGGCGATAGGTGAGAAAGCCAACGCAAGCTATGGTAGGATGGCCAGGATAACGGGGAGCTCGTGGGGTCTCCGTTATCCTGCCTTTCTGGTCATATACAGGGGGGTGTGGGTCGCCACAGTCACCTATGCGGCGTCGTGCTGGGTTAGCCGCGTGGGGCTTCACGTCGTTAGGAGCCATCTCCTCCGTACCCAGAGACAGGCTTTGATACTCCTGCGAAGTCGCTGCGACAGGGGAGCAGTTCGGGGTTGTCCGAATCTCCCTCGTAGTCGGTAGAACGCTACTTTGATCTGTGTGTTTTGAGTGCTACCTGGGTGTTTGTGTTGTTGTTATGTGTAAAGCTACTGTGTATATTTTATGTTATATTTCATTGTTCTTTGTAGATTTTTCATTGTGTTTTATGTTATCTGTGTGTGAAGAGAGGACAATATTAACTGGGTTGACAAATTACCGGCGCAAGACTGACAGACTAGGACGCTCAATCGCCAATAAAGATGCCCAGGTGGTCACTGAAAAGATGCCGAGAACCCAGGGCCACGATAAAGAAGCCACCTGGGGCCACTAAAAGAAGCGGAGCACGACGCCTGACGTGACAAGTAGAGTCTTAGCTTGGGGGTTAGGTGAGGTTTAGGTTAGGGGACAATGGGGAGACAAGTCGCCGTATGTGACGTGACTGGCCAACAGGGCCTTTGACTGACGGACTAGTAGATGGGGACACTTCGTCCGGAGCCGGTGTGCTCGAAGGGGGAGCCCCAGAACGCCTCGCTGGGTCTCCTCGAGTGGGGTTGGACCGCTGTATTCGCGCGTCTTTGGCACGGCCGCCGTGTCGGGTGGCCGGTCGACTGCAACCCCTGTGCGTGCATCGGACTCGGATGATATTTGCCTTGACGAGCGATGAGAACACATTGCGAGTGCTATATCCGCGAGGATGGTGCGCTCGGGAGGTGGTGGGTTAGAAGTAAGTCGCTTCCGTTATTCAAAATACACTTAAAGTTGTACTATCTCCGTCAGTGTGAAGTCAAAAGCTAAAAAATCCTTTAATTCTGAATGGACAAGTATGTATGTATATATTTAGGTATTATGTATTATATAAATTGTAATTCATATGTATTTAATTTAATCTATAAATATTAATTTATACGTTTAATTAACTAGTATGTACTTATATGTAGTGTATATTATAGTATATTATAGTTATTTTCCTTATATTATATTTTACATTCCCACACTCAAGTCTTTTGCTACTACCTACTTATATCTCGCAACATACGACTCTCAAACATCCAAAGGTTGACTGGGAGAAATCCCTGTAAGGGATAAGTCCGCCTTTGCCCCTCATGTAAATTTCTTATTGTTTGTTTATGTTAAATGTTTTTTGGAGCAATAAAGTATTTCTATCTTTCTATCTAATTATTTACTCAATCGATTCTTAAGAAAATATAACCTAACCTTTTATAAGAAAATTTACCTTCCCGCGGTTTCGATTCACAGCGAAATATCCTATATCTATCAGCCAGACCGCCAGATCTGACGCCGGCAGACTTTTTCCTTTGGCCTTATTTGAAATCTCGCGTTTAACACAACAAACCACAAACCTTGCAAGTCTTAAAACTAATTTGGAGCCAGATGTTTTGCAAAAACAAATTCAAAATGCCGTAAACGAGCATAAATGTGCATCAACTCAGGACGTGGTCGTTTGACCGATATTCAAATTAATGCCATTAATTTTACACCTACCTACAAATAAACTTTCCATGAAAACAGAGTCAAATTTTTTCCATTTATATATAACAAACCAGCCTGCATCTGGCAGCCATTAAATTTGCCCCACAATTTGTATTTGTTTTAAAAAAATCCATATTTTACAACCCAATAAACGTGAGAGCATGGTATCCCTACCCGCGACCGCCCGGCGGGGTCGCGCGGCCTAGCGGATTTCGGGTCGGGCGTGTCGTTTTGTTAGACAAAATTGCCAGTCCAAAATAAACAACCATGCGAGTTGAGAGAATATTCCGTCCGAAATCCCGAATTAAAAACGCTGCGGGCAGCGATAGAAATTATACTGAGATGTTTATTGTGCCGCGAGAGGATCCGGGTGATTTAACGCCATCCATTTTATTTCTTCTCTACTATTGTTCCCTTATCGTGGCGGTAGTAAGCCACAGTCTTACGGTCTGATTTATGCTCCAAGAGCTAGCAGTGTCACATAGTTACTTTTCCCACATTCGGTTCATAATCCGCCACATTGTTGCGGATACCAAAATGATATCCCGTCCTAATCCAATATGAACGTGAAACGAACTCAGCGAATGCATCGGGTTATCCCTGTGCTTAAGATTTTCGCCTTCGGGCAGGCTCTTTTTGTTGTGGCGACATTGAGTTTTATACATGGGATGGTTTTAGCGGTACCACTATGGTCAGCCCCTTTTTTTATGGAAACTGGCACAGCCCATAACATCTTGGTGAGCTAGGTGCCATTTCAGTACTTCCCTTCGGTCGTGCCGGCTACACTGAACTGGACGGAAAACATAAACTATTTAGACATTTTACAACTTAGACATTGATTGTAGACGTTTTGCTTTAAAGATATTCTGCAAGTTAGGCTTTTCGCTTAAAACTGGTTTCAAGTTCAACCGATCTTTCCAAACTCCCGCCGTTTTGCTTTCCACCTCCGCACAACGCGCACTGGGCAGGGTTTGCATCCCTACACGCTAAACTTAACCCGCATGCGTACAAATCGGTTCTGCAGATCTTTCCTCCACAGAACTGATAAACTCTGAAATGCTCTCCCTGCTCATATATTTCCCCCTAAGTGCAGTCTCGGGCCTCGGGTCGTGGGTGTGGGACGTGAATGGGTGTCTATCAGGCCGGCATGGCATTCGCAACCCCCGCATAAGACCGAGCGTCGTTAGACACCTTATGGGTGGCGCGGCGCCATATGTCGTTCAATAAATAAAAATCTCTATAATCAGAGATGGTATAGATAGCCTATTTCATGCGGTACTCCTTAATTCGTGTATCCTATTTTACGGCTCAATCGCAGGTCTCCGTTGGATTGACAAAATAGACCAATCAGGGACAAGCTCTTTCGTGGTTTGCCTCAATGCTCGATCACACACTGAAACTAGCTACTTCGAAAATATTCGAGAAATAATATTTTCCAACGTCTCGTCGTTCTGGCAGAACTGTCAAATGTACATAAACAAAGGGATGTAACGCCTTCCCGATCCACGAAAACACACGCGAACATACAAGACTCTCTATTTTCATACATTTTACATATCAAAGAGCGCTGTTGAGGACATTAAATACGCATTAGGTTCTCCGCTGTGGCAAACGCGTGACTGCTGAACTCCGAGTCACACCGACCGGCGATGCGACGAGCGGGGAGATCGACGGAGCAATTTGCTGCGATTTTTCGCTCGCTGTGCTACACCCTGATTTAATAATTTTTTGGTTTATTATTTACAATAAGAGCTACACAGCTTAAGTGGTAAAATAGAAAGACCTGCAGCATTTTTTTTCGACCTTTTGAGGGCGGAACCGCAGGAGCAAGGGTCGCTCGCAAGGCTCGTGTCGGTAACTTCTGGGCGGACGATATAGGCCGTCGACAGAAACGACATCCTGACCTGCATCGCCGCCTCCGCCGAGGCTGCACACAATTCATACAAACGTTTTAGTCATTGTTTATGGAAAATATAATGAATTTTTTTCTTTATTAAATTAATGTACTATTTCGTTTCACTTTATTAGTTATATTCGGCACATCGACCGACAACATTTTTTTGTAGGTAAGTGGGATCATTTGCAATGTTTTGACCCATGATACCTTTTGTCAGATGTCACGTGGTATCAAGATACGACTTTTTTTCTTTATTTTTGAAAATTACCAAAATCCCAGCTTTTTTGACTTTTTTGATTATGATTTTATCAGCACGAAATAAAATTTATTGAATTTTACGATGTATCCTTGTTCTAGATAAAATATTATTTGATGAAGTTAATACCATGAAAAGGTCTTATGACCTCCCAAAAGTCCCGAGAACGAGTAAAAATATGACAGAATCTTAATTTTCTTAATTCATTTAAAATAAAACTGACAGCAACTGATAGCTTCATTTTCATTCATTCAATTCACTATGTGGCCAAAATTAGGCACAGAGACAGAACAGAACGACAAAATTAGGAATAATTTGCAAGAGTGCCCGCGCGACCGGTAAATGTTCTAAATTTTAAAATGCTCAGGAAAACGCTCTCAATTCGGGAAGCGTCCACCGATTAGTGCCCATGTTGTCGTTCTGTTCTGTCCCTGTGCCTAATTTTGACCACATAGTGAATTGTTTGTATGACATGTGGTATACCGTAGGAAAGGCCATAAACTTTTTAAAAGAAAATAAAGCACTCAATTGCTGTTAGTTTTTTTGACGTGATAACGTCACGTCTTATAAATTGATGAACACCGGCTGCACGCACGAAAAAGTGTCACGTTCCATCTGAGCCTGTGTTTGCAAGCGAGAGCGCGTAACAAGCGATAGAGAGGCACAATCGGAGGCCAAGCGTCGGCTTGTACACATTTATCTCTCTGGTTCTAAAGTACCAGGGCAGCACAAATTGAAAGGAGGTTACTCGTACCATAATATATTAAGCGCATCTGGCTGGTCGGAAAAGATTTCAAATTTAGAATATTGACGTTATCACGTAAAACTATCGTCCGTAAACCGACTTTACAGACAACCAATTTTTTTTTATGAAATAAGAAATAAAGATTCTGTTACATTTTTACTCGTTCTCGGAACTTTGGGAGGTCATAAAACGTTTTCATGGTATTAACTTCAATCAAATAATATTTTTTTCTAGTACAAGAATACATCGTAAAATTTAATAAATTTTATTTCTTGCTGATACAATCATAAAAAACAAAGTTACAAGGGTTTATAGCTGGGATTTTGGTAATTTTCAAAAATAAAGAAAAAAATCGTACCTCGATACCACGTGACATCTGACAAAAGGTATCATGGGTCAAAACATTGCAAATGACCTTACCTACAAAAAAAATTGGTCGGTCGATGTGCCGAACACCCTGTATATATGTAGAAGTTGTCAATAGTAAGATAATTTAAGGCCGCGATAAACGCCAAATACGCAAAAAGTGCGGCAAAGAAAGTCCAAAACTGACCAATTGGCACACATTGAGAAAATAAAAAAAATAAAAACAACATAAAACTTGGATCCTTACCAACAATGTGTATTGTTGGTTTTTTTAAATAATGAGTAAAATTACTATACAATAAATTACAAAAAAAAAGTATGAAATTTAAAAAATCTGAGAATGTGCGTATTATTACAATATTTTTACAATACCACTGATGCAAGGGTCACACAGCACTGAGAAAACGGGCTTATTGAAGTTTTATTATTGTAACCACGACAAGAGATAAAAATAAAAAACAAAAACGCCTACACGAAATACCTAAATGCACCTATCTACCTATTTTTGCTTACGTATGTACCTATTTTTATTTTAGTTTTCATCGGTAGCTATTTAGAGTTTTATAAAAATTGGTACATAAACTAAAATAATTTGGAATTTGAAGTTGCCGAATGGTCAAGGTCGTTGGCGTTTGTCACGGCCCTCATAACTACAGACTTAGTAATTCACGATTCGCTGACAGCGTCGCTGTCTACGGACCCCTAAAAACTGACACCGAGCTGAAGCTACTTAGTGTAGCCTAAGTGTAGGTGCTCGCGTAGGGTGAGATGACGTATGGTTGTGACGTGGCGTCACGTCTTATGACAGATGATGTATTTTTTCACATCTACCCACAATCCGAGTGTTGGTGAGCGCTCTCTTGAAGTGGATTCAGCCTTTGTGTTTGACACTTGGTTTTGGAGCGCCTTTAGACATTTCGCTAATGAATTTCGTGAAACACTCGTGGCAAGTGTCAGAGAAACACTGCTATAACCCGTAGATGTTATAAGATTCAACATCTGCCGCCGCGTGTATGTATGTATGTTCGCTTATACGAGTATATATAATTTCAATTTATAATTTTTTTTATTTATTTGTTTTTTGACATTGTACTACAATGTGGTATGAAAATGACAAATTGACATGATTGGATACGATATGTATCAACAATTTATGACAAAGTCTCTATACACCTGATTTTATTTCTACTTTTTTACTTTTGATTTTATGTGGTCAGAATTATCAAGCTTAAATTATAGTTGTTCTAGTTCTCAAACTATATCTTAACACTGTAAGCGGGTAACTATTGTGTAGCTAGTCACAATGTATTGTAATCGAAGACTTTGAAAAACAACCCCCTGCGAGGTTTCTTGTCGGCTCTTCTTTGTGGGTGTAATCGAACCGGATTGTAAAAACAAAAATAGGTCAAATTCAAGCGTAGTGTACTACCATACGAATGATGAATAAAGAATAAAGAAAATACTCGAGAACGGCTTAAAATATTCGCTTGTTACTTTTGTCTATATAATGCGACATTATATCCGCCAGATTGTAGGCTTATATAGCCTCACGCCATTATTGTTATGAGCTGAGCGAGCAGTGGGATCGAAAGTGAACGGAGTCGGAAAAAATCTACATATCGATCAAAAGAGGGTCCCAGAAAAGTCAGGTGTTAAAATCAAACAAATTATGAGTGCTGAGGTTTTGAAACTATTAATTCTGACTAACGACATAAACTGTGTATTATAATTTTTTTTATGGAAATTGACACGGTCGGCCACATGGAGTACTGCAGTCACATCTGGGAGGGTAGTCGCCAATTATCTGCTAGCATCCTTGGACTCGATACAGCGCCGAGCCATCCGTCTTGTTGGTGACCCGAAACTTACAGATGGTCTGGAGTCCCTGAGTCACAGACGATTTGTGGGTTCGCTTAGTCTGTCTTACAGATACTATCACGGACGCTGCTCTGCGGAACTAGCATCCCTTATTCCTTGCCACCCGTCGTATCTCCGCATGACTCGTTGCAGAGAGACTCAGCACCCTTTTGTTGTTGACATTGGGCTTTTGAGAACCCATTGGTTCTCTAAATCGTTACTTTGTCGCACCGCTAGAGTGTGGAACTGTCTTCCGGCGAGTGTATTTCCTGAATCCTTTAACCTGGGTGTCTTCAAGCGTCGTATTAACGGGCTAGACAGCCTAGCAACAGTCCGCAAATCTGCTGGCATGGCACCTAACTGAGCGTGGTTTCGCGAGGAGAGGTGATTTTGGCTCTGTCGACTGCACCATTGGTCCCTCGGCACAGCCACCCATGCTGGTTCACATAAAAAAAAATACATCACCTACAACATCCGCGATGTCAGCCCATAACACCGGGTGAACTAGGTGCCATGTCGGTGTTTCCCTTCATTTCATGTTGGCTACACTGAACTGGACGGAAAACACGAACTATTTACATAGCCGTTTCGACGTTTCATTCAGTGCGGTGGTACCATCCCGGGCGGGATAAACCCTACCACCTAGTAAGGTAAGAAGGGAAGGGACCTACAGTTTAACGTGGAATCCGAACCACGGTCGAGCGGTAACCCATCCAAGTACTGAACGCGCCCAGGTGCGCTTAACAACAGTCAACCGAACGCACCACTGAGCTACCGAGGCTGACTATAAGTACCGGTATATAACGGTAACAGAGAATTACTAGTGGCCGATATCACCAGAGCTTTTGCTAAAATGTAGTGTGACTTTAACCGACAAATAACTCTTGCACGAGATATAACCGGAGGAGGATGGATATAATACGACGGAGGATAATGATAGAGAGAGCCTAGGTGAATGTAAATTTACGCAACTTGATAAGTTACCTGTTAAGAAACCTGAGTTGAGCCCACGGGCATAACAACAATGAGAATTTTCCAAAGGTCAAAACAACAATTATATATTCAGATAGAACTTATTAATCAGCGATGTTGATGCAAATGAGAAAACTGTTTAGTTATGTACCAATAATAATATAAGTTAAAATGAAAATTGTATAAACCGTCAACGAAAATTAAAGATAAAACCTGTTAACCGAGCCGTAGTCAACATAAATGTCGTACCAATCCGAAAAGCACTCTAAAGTAATAGATTTAAAGCACAAATTGCAATGTGCGGATCTTAAGATTCGGACAGGACATGTCTGGTCTTGAGCTCAGAACGGAAGGTAGACGATTAATCCAATTATAAAAGTTGGGAATTCGAATCACGTGCTCCCGGTGCTCGAGCTCTCACTGGCGGAGAATTGTTTGTTCTGCAACAGCACCTAAGAAATAATTAGATTAAGATTCCCTTTGAGTTTAAAATTTAATTGGAAAGAGTTGTCATTTTGTTTGTGAAGTTTTTTTTTCTACAGGTAAGTTCTTGGAATGACTTGGAGGTGAAATTCACAATGCTGTCGTAGAGGATTATTGAAAATTTTCCAAGAACTCTTGAGAGAAGTGCTGTTAGGAATTGCCACCTGGAGAGGCTAATGGTGGAAATGTAAATGAAGTCATATGAAAACACTTATTAAGATATTACGTGTGGTCAATACAATGTGCTTATGTTTAGATCGGATCGTTTGATCCAAATTTTGAAATGTTTACTGTCGCGAACTGCACTGAAAGCGTGAACTAGGCTTAAACAGAAATGACTTATGAATTTAATTCTTCGTACAATGCTGATATATACTCGTAAAATAACTTTATTATCCCTCAACATATGCACTACGTTGATTTTGAAACCAGTAAACGATGATCATTAAATTTTCCGCACTACCCATCTCTTCTACTCACAATCCCAGGTATGACTGGCAGATAATGCCCTTAGGCTTTAAGTCCGCCTTTTGTCACTTTTTGTGCAATAAAGTATATTTTTATTTCGTTTCATTTTTCAATTCATTTCATTTCATTTCATCATTTTCTTTGCAATATTATCACCTCCTAGATTCAATAAATATTTATTTATACGTTATTTATGGAGAAAAAACAGGCATGTAATACACAAACAACAAGATAGAAACAAATTAAAGAAAATGGTTTAATCATGTGTTAGACATTATAACATGGTACACGCCTAACAACAGCGCAGCGTAGTGTCAGTTTACTTCTATTGGACCTGAAACCAGAATTAAAACGCCAACGGTTCGTGTATTTTATTTAGAAATAATTTTCATCTCATATTAATTCAATGCAATGACTACCAAAATTTTAACTCATAGTTCTGAAGCTCATATGTACAGCTCTGTCATCATCGAGAATGTGTGTCAGTAACAATGTTTTTATTTCAAAAACATTTCGAAATTCGATTAACTTCATATATGTATGTGGCGGTTAATCCGAAAAACATGTACCTACTTGGACTCTCATTACATATTTTTCCTTATCCTTAAGTCTAATACCATCAAATACAATTTCGTCAATAAAGAACACTCTATCCTTAATTACTTTCCTTAAGAATTCTCTACGAAATTGCTTTCCTAAAATCTCTCGCAGGCGTACTTTTACGCCTTACTCTTTCATAACACTCTCATTACCCACCTTCCGCTAAACGATGCCTTTCAAATCTTAATCCGAAGCGTCAGGGATTAGCAGAGATCGTAAAAGCAGAACAGCAGCAGCTTCCGAGTTGTGCCAGCCGACTCTGGCGTCTATTAACCTCCCATGTAGCTTCGTTGTAATGGGTCGTAAAGGAGCTGCCATGGCGGACTAAGTTGATAATGTCTGCAACGACACGACTTCATCATTTGATATTCCGCGGGAGAGTGTTTTGAATTTCGTAATTGGAACCGGGGTAATTGTAGATAATTTTTAGCGAGAGAGAATGGAAATTGTCGCTCGTGGAGGCATCTGCATTTTTTTGGGAGATTTGAGAAAGCTTGTGCCGAGGATTTCATGAATTATTTATTGCCATAATCAATAATCACACTCTTTATGAATGTCTCATTTAGAGCCACAACAAACGAAAAACATACCACACACTGTTATGTTTTTCATTTGTTGTTATACTATAACTGTATCACGACTACCGCGGTAAGCAGATTGATCAGTGTTGTGTTGGAAGAACTCAGGTTACTTACAGCATATCACTGACCACTACTTTTAGCAAAGTTTAGGACAAGATAACTATCAAGCAGAAAGTAAGGCCCGATTAGTTACCTACAGCATGATGCGGCGGAAGGAACGTGTCAACGTGAGAGGTGGATATGCTCTCGCCCTCTAGCACATCGTCCGATCCTTACGACTTAGTCGCCTCTTACGACATACAAGGAAATACATGTCGATGTGACCATAATTTTTAACCGACTTCGAAAAAAGGAGGAGGTTCTCAATTCGTTGGGATCTTTTTTTTGTACCTGACTCTTGCGGTGACCTGATCTATTTGCGAACACCTCGCCTCTGATCATAATACAAACTGATTTTGCATCTCTTATGTGTACGGTGTACTTACGGGTGTAAAATTGAAAAAATGAATGAAATGATGAAAAATGAATGTCGTTGAAAAAAAAAACCCTGCGGAGTTTCTTGCCGGCCCTTCTTTGTGGGTGTAATCGAACCGGATTGTAAAAACTAAACAGGACAAATTCAAGCGTAGTGTATTACCATACAAATGATGAATAAAGAATTAAGAATAAAGAATAAAAACGGTGGATTCTAACGGTCGCTGTCGAGGTCGCGGTCGTGGTCGCTGTTGTCCAAAGATTGAAAGTTGCCCAGCGAACAATAGAGCCAGACATGCTGGGAATATCGCTACGTAATATGGTGTGTAAAGAGGCAATCCGCCGACGCACCAAAGCAGTTGATATTGATCACCGGATAGGTAAGCTCAAGTGACAGTGGGCTGGGCAGGTCAGCCGAAGAGACGACGACCGTTGGATTAACCGTGCCCTACGCTGACGGCCGTGGACAGGAAAACGGAGTGTGGGAAGACCACTCACAAGGTGGGTCGACATCATAAAGTACGTCGAACGAAAAGCAGTCGTTTCGCACCGCTGAAGGCCGGGGGGACTAGAAAAAAAGTGAAGAGGCAATATATGTCCAGTAGTGGACACATACACGCTGACTGACTGCATCTCTCAATCTATGACGAAAACTGGGCCTAATTCTCATTGTTTATCTCGACAGCCGTCTCGAGTCCTCTGAATACTCCCCAAGAATCCTCTACCAAACTATACGGTTCTCAATCCTGTTGTGAATTTTCCAAAACCAATTCACCATTCTGTATCGTATCCTGAAATCGCCAATATCAATTTAATTTCATTTCATTTTCATTTCAATTCCACGTCTCCATTCTGAACCCTATCCTAGAATTTCCAACCCAAGCTCACAAATTTGAAGCCTCTCCAGAAATCGCCAAGCAAACTTCACCAGTCCGAAACCTCACGAGAATCGCGAATCCAACTTTACCATCAGCCAGGTCCGTATTGCCGGCGAGCAAACCCCAGTGCCAAGTTCCATTACGTTACGACAAACTCGGCGACGCAACAATATGTAATTACAGCCTTCCAAACATCAGGCTTCCAAACATTAGGCTCTACGGGCATCAGGCGAAAGTTTAAAAGCCAATTCTCGCTGACGCCGGCGCTTCCCAGACTGTGGCTAATGTCGCGCTGAAGTCGGTAATAAGGGAGGACTTTTATCCAATTACGAGCTCTTAACTTCGTTTCGGCTCCTCGAATGTTTGGATCACACTGGTTGGGTCGAGATTCGAAACGACTTTAGCGTTGTCTCCGCCTTCAGCCGCTGCTTGCTTGTGAGACTCGGTTGTAAGATTCATTAACCTGATGTTTCTATGTTATGTAAGTTATTCTGAATACGTAGTTAAGAAGTGCTTGATCATTTATTTAATTCTGAATGTATAATTAATTTTAATAACCTGTATTTGCAATTTACTTTTTCTCGAATTGTGTTTGTTCGGGTTCCAAAAATTCCCCGGATACGTCATACTCGTCTGCTGATAGATCAGGGGCGCGTCAAGTGGGCTGAGATGCAGGACGGTAGCATAAATATTATATGATTAATGAATGATAAATAATGATTAATGAATGATTTAATGATTGAATGGTTTCGAGTTTAGCGTTGAACACTGTAATGTGCACAGAAGGAATTTAGGGGTAAGATGGCGTAAGCTCCGACTAAAGAAAATAAAGGCATTTTGAATAAAATATTTAGGTCACGCTGCCTAACGTGCATTTAATTAAATTATAAACACATTCTTAAGGCGCGAAACGAGTCCAACAACCCTAAACGATTTTATCAGCTAATTTGTAACAATTAGTATAATTTAATAAAATTACTGACATGTTTATTATCAAAAGCATGATTTCGAAAATTCTGTCTTTTTCTTTGTTCAACTATTTTAGGTTCATCTAAATTGGCAAGCCTTGTGGTTTATCGTTGAGAATAGAATATAATAGAATATAATATACTTTATTGCTTTCCATTACAAAATTGTACAAAAGGCGTACTTATTACCTAAGGCAATCTCTTCCAGTCAACTTGACTTAATATGTACACAATATATAAGGGTAGCAAGTTGCTACTAGCAACAGAGAAGAAGATTGACACAAAGAATGACAAAAAGTACATTATTAATATTAGACAATAAAAGAAGAATTTATATTAAAACTAAACTATCCTAAAAAATAATTCTAATAAAACAAACTATAAATTAAATACTACTGTTACAATTAAACAAAGGAAAAAAAATAAGGGTTGCACCGGTTGAGCGTTGGGGGTGCGGTGGGAGAGCTATGAAAGCAGGTAAACCTCCTCCAGTTCTGCCAACACCCCTGCGCGGTACCTAGGACACTTGCCCAATTGTCTCTCTGAATCTCCAGCGCTACACGTTGTGTGAAGAAAGCATGTGGCGCGACGGTCACCCGACTTATCGACAAGGAGTTTAGCCAAAACCTTGCCGAAAGATTTTGTGTCAGGCGACCCCACGCCGAGAGTTTCCCACGGCGAATGCTAGAAATTCAAAGTGGCCCACAAGGCCTGAGTACTTTCCTTTTTTGAGTTTTTCCGCACTGAGTCGATTTAACCGCAAATTAATATGACAATACTGTGTGGAAGGGGGGGGGGGGGGGGGGGGGGGGGTTGGTACTTAAGTACTACGTGGGGTCGGTACTTAATAAGAATAGTCGCACTGCATCTCTCCCCGTGCATGTCGTATAAGGCGACTAAGGGATAAGGATAAGGGCCGTGCATAAGGGCGACAGGGTAGCATCATCTCACCTTGGCGCGGTCTTGCCACCGAGTCATACAGCAGCCTTCGTGCCTTACTTGCTGCCTGATAGTTATCTTGTCCGAATACTTTGCTAAACGTGGTGGTCGGTGTTCTGTTGTAATTTATTAGAGTACTTCCAGCACAACACCGATTACTCTGCTTACCCCGATTGTCGGGATACGGCGTGTGCTCTCCCGTCCGTGCTATACTTTTTTGATACTGCTCAGCCCTAAGGCTATTTAGCGTGATGGTATGTAGCCTATAGTGAGCCTCAAGAACTACTCTTTCCATTGGTGCAGTCTGTTCAGTGGTTCCGGAGTTTACTTTAAGCATACATACATACATACAGACAGACGTTCCCTTTTATAAGCAGTAGAGATAAGATTTGAAAAATCTGTGTCTTAAGAATCAGAATGTTTAAAAAAAACCGTTCTCTGTTTTTATCCGGTAAGTGCGAGGCTTGCCCTCAAGAAATTAATGCATTCACTGCGGGAATCGACCTCTATAATCACGACTTCATGAAATTCTGTCGTTACGTGTTGCGAGCACATAAAAGTAATATATGCACTACCCCCCTGGAACTCAGAACCTACAAATATTTCACATTGTCCAAACCTTCCCGCTCGTATTCCCCACACGGGGCGGTTCAACTCCCAAAACGATTAAATTAATTACACAATTTAATTACACTCATCACCACGATTTTCATTTTCACACATTTCATACACGACTAAAGGGAAATACTGGCATGGCACTTTGCTCCGACAGAAGAGAGGTGTAATTGGTTTTTAAATCACCTTGGCTCTTTTTGTGTAAGTATATTAAAATTACTGCTTTAAAAAGGGTCCATCCTCGTGAGCGCTCTTTTTTTTATGTTAACCAACATGGGTGGCTGTGTCGAGGGACCAAATGGTACAGTCGACAGAGCCAAAAACCCTCTCCTCGCGAAACAACGCTCAGTGAAGCGCCATGCCAGCAGATTTGCGGACTGGTGCTAGGCTGTCTAGCCCATTGATACGACGTTTGCTCTGCCGGGGGCGACGAGATGGTTGGCAGAAAAGTCCAAGCATTTCTGCTTGTGCTGCCGCTGGCACAGTGCTCCCAAGAGTGGGCCACACGTTTGGCTTGAAAGGTCGAGTCACTTAACTTTTTTGGAACCTTACATGGTTCATGTTCAGATCTATCATGGACGCTGTTCGAAGTAACTTACATCCCTTGTTGCTTAACATCCAACCTACCTATCTCCGCAGCACTCGACGCAGACAAACTGTGCAACACTCTTTTGTTGTTGACATTGGGCTTATAGATGCCATCGTTTCTCAAGTTTCGATACTTTCAACCTGCGTGCGAGTCTTCTACATATAGTCCACAAATCTGCTGGTATTGTGTATCGCTGAGCGTAGCTTCGCGAGGTGAGGTGGTTTTGGCTGTTTTAGGTACCACTGGTGCCTCGGTACAGCCACCCATTCTGCACCCTAATCTCGAGATTACGCCTACTACGCTACGCACGCTACGCCGTGTTCTCCGCATCATTTTGTATGGAGAAACGGAGCAGCGCCTCTAGTGATAGATTTGCGAACTTCGTTTCTCCATACAAAATGATGCGGAGAACACGACGTAGCGTGCGTAGCGTAGCAGGCGTAATCTCGTGATTAGGGTCTTACAGGACTTAATAACATATTTCATTCACAGATATTATGAAACAAAAACATAAGAACCACCATTTCGACCATGGTGCATGTTGCGTGAATGCGGCAAACACCATTGGTATGTTACAATACGTTTCCGTGACGTATTCCCGCCGTAATTAAAAGTTAAGCATTGCAGGCCTCACAGCGATTAGTGGTCGCGTTTGTACACGCTATAAAACAGTCAGGACCTGCCAGATAGTACGAAATACAAATTGCCACTTCAATTAAACGGGATCCGGAATATATCCGGGCTGGCACGAAATTGATGGCCGTTTTCGAATTTCATGCGAGATTCCTTGGACTGGGATGCGATGTTATTCTATCTTATTTGACTAGGAGATGAATAATAAGGAAACCGCGAGACGGTACGAACGAAAAGCGATGTAGAGAAGCGGGTGGCCGGGTTTGGGCATCGGCTTCTCATGTGAGAGGTCCGACGTTAGAATTCGTTCGGCGTGTACCAATGAGTTTTCCCGCCGTAATTAAAAGTTAAGCATTGTAGGCCTCACAGCGAATAGCGGTCGCGTTTGTACACGCTATAAAACAGTCAGAACCTTCCAGATAGTACGAAATACAAATTGCCACTTCAATTAAACGGGATCCGGAATATATCCGGGCTGGCACGAAATTGATGGCGGTTTTCGATGCGAGATTCCTTGGACTGGGATGCGATGTTATTCTATCTTATTTGACTAGGAGATGAATAATAAGGAAGCCGCGAGACGGGATGAACGAAAAGCGATGTGGAGAAGCGGGTGGCCGGGTTTGGGCATCGGCTTCTCATGTGAGAGGTCCGACGTTGGAATCCGTTCGGCGCGTACCAATGAGTTTTCCCGCCGTAATTAAATGTTAAGCATTGCAGGCCTCACAGCGAATAGCGGTCGCGTTTGTACACGCTATAAAACAGTCAGGACCTGCCAGATAGTACGAAATACAAATTGCCACTTCAATTAAACGGGATCCGGGATATATCCGGGCTGGCACGAAATTGATGGCCGTTTTCGAATTTCATGCGAGATTCCTTGGACTGGGATGCGATGTTAATCTATCATAATTGACTAGGAGATGAATAATAAGGAAGCCTCGAGACGGGACGAACGAAAAGCGATATGGAGAAATATCTTATCTTAACGCACACACATGCGGAGCGGCGAGTGGCCGAGTGGTTTGGGCATCGGCTTCTCATGTGAGAGGTCCGAGGTTCGAATACGTTCGGCGTGTACCAATGAGTGTACCTATAGCCCTTACGAACACAATTTCGAAAATATTCTTCTCCATTATACAGGCCAGACTACTCAAACACATGTGTACCAACAACTACTTACCGAAGAAGTACCAAAAAGGTTTTCTCCCAAGAGTTGCAGGGTGCCTCGAACATAATTCTTTGCTGACTGAATGTCTTAGAGATGCAAGGAAGAATGAGAGACAATTAACTGCCACGTGGTTAGACTTTGAAAACGCCTTCGGTTCGGTGCGCCATGAGTTACTATTAAAGGCGCTAGAGTGGTATAATGTGCCACCTCTGATCTGTAATATAATAGCCTCCTACTACAAAAAACTTTCCTTTGTAATACAAGTAAAAGGCGAAACGGAGAAGACACCGGAAATTCGTTACGGCATAGGACTTTTCCAGGGTTGCTGCCTCTCTCCTGTCACATTTAACATTGTTATCAACATTCTAATTGATACGCTTGTCGTAAAAGAAAAGAAATGGGGATACAGGTTCAAATATGGAGACACATATATGGCGGCCATCCTGGCATTTGCGGATGATATTACGCTGTTAACCCGCAATCCAAAACAAAATCAGTCGCTTCTTAAGGTGGTGGATGACTATTGTGAATGGACCAAAGGGATGAAGATAAAACCAGCGAAGTGCTACTGTTTGAGCTTAACCAGGAAAGGTTCAAAGTTTACCTCGAGCAATCCAGGTTTGACAGTAGCCGGAAAACCAATCGCAACCGTGGCTGATGAAGCTCCTTTTAAATTCTTGGGCAAAAGGATCACCAGCAGAGGAAAGGAGCATCCTACTGATGATATTGTCCAACTTTTCGAAGAGAGCCTCCGCCAAACTGACAATCTTCCCCTCCTGGGTACACAAAAGGCATGGATTTACGATAACTACCTGACATCAAAACTTTCATGGCCATTTCTCGTCTACGACTTCACAAAGCAAAACCTGACTAAATTAGACTCGTATGTGACCAGATTCCTGAAATCATGGTTTGGACTGGCTCACCCGGCTGACTCGTCAACGCTATACAGATCTCACAATAACTTTGGACTGAACATTAAGAAACCGTCGATATTTTATCAAAAGGCGAGAATAGCCAAACGATGTATACTCAAAGACTCCAATGATAGCGCTATTCAAGCCTTACCCAACACATCACTATCAGATGAACTGGAATCGAGACTCGACTTCTACAAATCATTCCAAGTTGGTACACGCACCAATAGATCTGGATTGGGCATAGAAACAGCAAAGTCTGATAAAGAAATACTGAAAGGTTTTGCTCAGGAGGACATGGAACAAGGCTTCAAACTTCACGCCTTAAACCTAGAAATGCAGAATGATTGGCTAACAGTGGGTGACTTCTGCATCCCTCCTGCATTGAAGTGGAAATCCATAATATACAACTGGTCCCCTGAGCTGCTTAAGTTCTACTTAAATGCATTCCAGCTTACTCTCCCCGACCCGAGTAACCTAGTTAGATGGGGGAAATCTACAAATAAACTATGCCCGTCATGTAAGGAGTTCGTAGGCACGGCCAAACATTTGTTATGCGGATGCAAAATACTACTTGAGCGAGGCCAGTATTCCTACCGTCATGACAAAGTCCTCCAAATCATCAGAGAGGCCATCAACCTGTCAATTGCACGGACCAGGAAAGGGCAAACCAGTAGCGGCTTCCAGAAGGTCAACTTTGTGAAACCTGGAGCCAATAAGCTGCCCAAAGATAGGACTAAACCTTCTTCAATTTTGGGAGCAGCAAAGGATTGGGAATTGTTGATGGACACACATGAGAAGCATTACCAAATGCCTTCGGAAATCTGTACCACAGCATTAAGACCGGATATACTCATATTCTCAAAAGCGACAAAGCATGTAGTACTTGTTGAACTTACAGTTCCATGGGAAAGTAACATACCGAAGGACCACAACATCAAACTTAACAAGTACTGCAACTTAGTAGACCGGATTGTGAGAAACGGATTCAAGACTGATCTCTTCGCTGTGGAAGTCGGAGCAAGGGGACTACCAGCGGAGTCGCTCTACAGTCTCTTCAAGAATCTAGGGCTCCCAAGATCGACGCTAAGCTCATATATGGAGAGAGCTTCGAAAACGTCACTGGAAGCATCCTACAGAATATGGATAGGTAGAGAGAGGGAGGTCGAGAGCGGGACTGGTGGTTTCCCCGCGTCCTAGTCAACGCAGACTAGCTGACGAGGGCTTGACGCGAGCCGAAACGTGAAGCATGCGCGGGAAATTTAGAGTGGCCACTCGCTAGTCCCGACCTCGATTAACACCCTCCTCTACTGCCGATGGGCCCGGATATGTTCGGTGAAGACATCGCAAGCTCAGGTCCACACCTTCAAAAGGAAAGGGCAAACCAGTAGCGGCTTCCAGAAGGTCAACTTTTTGAAACCTGGAGCCAAAAAGCTGCCCAAAGATAGGACTAAACCTTCTTCAATTTTGGAACAGCAAGGATTGGGAATTGTTGATGGACACACATGAGAAGCATTACCAGATGCCTTCGGAAATCTGTACCACAGCATTAAGACCGGATATACTCATATTCTCAAAAGCGACAAAACATGTAGTACTTGTTGAACTTACGGTTTCATGGGAAAGCAACATACCGAAGGACCACAACATCAAACTTAACAAGTATTGCAACTTAGTAGACCGGATTGTGAGAAACGGACAAGACAGGCTCTTCAATCTAGGGCTGCCAAAACCGACGCTAAGCTCATACATGGAGAGAGCTTCGAAAACGTCACTGGAAGCATCCTACAGAATATGGATAGGTAGAGAGAGGGAGGTCGAGAGCGGGACTGGTGTTTCCCCGCGTCCTAGTCAACGCAGACTAGCTGACGAGGGCTTGCAGCGAGCCGAAACGTGAAGCATGCGCGGGAAATTTAGAGTGGCCACTCGCTAGTCCCGGCCTCGATTAATACCCTCCTCTACTGCCGATGGGCCCGGATATGTTCGGTGAAGCCATCGTAAGCTTAGATCCACACCTTCCTTTCTGACGAAAAAATTTACGTGCTTCCCTACAACTGCTGCTTCACCGTTCGGAACCGGTGCAAAACTGTAGGTTCATTCCCTTGCCCCTTACTAGGTTGTAGGCTCAAATTGTAGCCGACTGGGTTGGTCCCACCGTACTGGATGTAAGATGGCCGCATAGCAGCCTCGGTTGTGTTGTCCTCTAGTTCAGTATAGGTAGCAATCCAGGGAAGTCTCCGGTATGGCACCTACCTTCTCGGAGGTGATATTGGCTGGTAGCAGCATGCGCTTTGGCCCCTCTGACGCAGCCACCCATACCGGAGCACGCTCGTCCTACACTGGCGGTGCATGTCCTTTTACCCCTCTGACACGGCTACCTATACTACATAGCGTCACGCCTGTTTCCCGGTGGGGTAGGCAGAGACAACGGATCTCCAAGTGGCAGGATCCTGACACACCTCTGCCGCCTATTCCACTCTCATAATGCTCTTAATGCATTCTCGTCGGTTAGGGGTACTACGCACTTGACCCTTTTTGAACACATGCCGGATCTGGTCCAAACACGTGCGTCTAGGGCGACCCTTCCCGACTCTCCCACTGACATTTGCTTCATAAATTTCTTTCGTTAGTCTCCTATCATCCACTCTTCCAACATGACCGAACCACCGTAGCATTCCTTTCCCAATCACTATATCTTTTTTCAGACCACAGCGCTCTAGCACTGCGCTATTTCTCAATCTATCTTTCATTGTATCTCCACACATACTCCTCAACCACATTTCCACAGCAGTTATCCTGCTTTCATTCTTCGTCTGCCATGCCCAACATACTAAACTTTCACTCCCGTGCATAAGTGTAGGGGCCAGCACTTCACCATGGATAGCCAAACGTGCAATAGTGGACATACTTTGGCTGCTCCTAGTAATGGATTACTAGGCATACTGGATTACATAATAACAAAAGTTGCATGTGCAAACCATTGGTGCAAACAATAAAAGTAGATCTGCTTGGAGGTATGAACCAGAGAAAGGACCATGAGCAAAATGTATAAAGACTGGGTTCACCCACCAGCAGTGTTAACTGTTAATATATTTGTTCTACCATAGATATTGTCATGGGAGTTTGGAAAAACGATTTTAGTTTTGGACTGGTACTTGTAAATTTGTAGTATGTGGTGCGATTATTTCGATCTTGGAATACGTTTTCCTTCCTGGCATCTTCCAAAAGTGGTTTCATTTATAACAAGAACAACAAGCAGAACCAGAAGCAACCGACAAGTGGTTCAATATAAAGATATAAATTAATTTTTGTGCAGAATCATGTTTTGTTAATAAATATTTGTTCTACCATAAATATAAGGACAAAGGTTTCTCTCCTTGCCTGCTACGTGATTATCTTTTTTCTGCAATGGAATTGAACTCTGTACCGTAAGTAGAAAGTGAAACAGAGCCCTGTTGGACACTGAGCTAAAATATTATAATATATTATAATATAATATATTAGCCCGATTTGAAGCAAGGTTCATTCTTGAGGCATTTGTTTTTCCGTACCTTTAGCCATACTCCCAAATCAATCATGCACAAACATTAACTTGTGTACATTGCAAAACACATATATGATCAGGATTGAGATTACTTTAGACCTGGTAAAGTTAATTCTGTACTTGTTGTCTGAACTCTCAGTAAATTTGTTAAGCTTGCTTTCAAACTGTGTGTCTTTTGGATAGACTGTGGGCGATGTGATTATGTGGTTAGTCACTCAAATACTTGTAATAATATGTACGAAATATATGAAATCCCTGCAAAGTTTCTTGCCGATTCTTCTTCGTGGGTGTAATCGAACCGGATAGAACAAATTGTGGCAAGGTCGAGTGCAGTCTAACTGCCATATGAATGATCAATAAACAATACAATACAGTCAGCCTCGGTAGCTCAATGGTACGGTCTGTACTTGGATGGGTGACCGCTCGACCGTTGGAGGCTGACCGTTGTTCAGATTCCACGTAAACATCAGATGCCTTCCCTTCATACCTTACTAGGTGGTAGGGTTTATCCCGCCCGGGTTGGTTCCACGCCACTGAATGAAACGTGGTTAGAAACCGCTATTTTTAAATAGTTCGTGTTTCCCGTCCAGTTCAGTGTAGTAGACATGAAATGAATGGAAGTACTGACATGGCAACTAGTTCACCCGATGTTATGGTCTCACATCACGGATGTTGTAGGTGATGTAGCCAACCGTGTCTGTTTCCATAAAAAAAAACAACAATAACGTTGGTGAAAACAATCGTCTGCGTTTCGAATTTATTTCTGTACTCATATTTCATTGTAGTTTAGGTCACTATCTGTTTGGTTTTCGAAGGACAGGGGTAATTTCAAAAAGTCCGTCCACTTATATCGAACAATGGCAATTATGGCTAATGGTCTGGACTATCGACGGTTTGTGTTCTAGTACATCAGTTAATATGTTTTCACAATTACTAAAAATGAAGATATCATTTCCAATTTAAATGATTACTTACAGCGTTCCCAAAATTAGAGTCTAGCTCAATTGAGAAATTTACCATACAAAATGTGTGTGATTGTAACAACGTTATCGTCGTAATTGCGTAGTGATCCCACTAAACAACCCCTCGAGTGGGGCGACTGCACACGCATCAACTTTACACCTATTTTTGTTTTGTTTTTGTTTTTGTCTCTAATACTTTTAATTAATGCCTACCCGACAAAGCACGCGTTTCCTGATCTATATAGCGCGGTGGGTTTCGCGAGGGGCTTCCACTGGCCGTACCGGAACATGAATAAATCAGAGTTATAGCGGCAGGTGGCCGAGTGGTTTGGGCATCGGCTTCTCATGCGAGAGGTCCGAGGTTCGAATCCGGTCGGCGTGTACAACTGTAGATTTTTTCCGACTTACTTGACATTTATCGACATACCTATTTGGGCCAATTTACACAATCTTCATAAATTATAGCCTATAATGTTATTTTGATGCTGTAAAGGCTCGTCAAAATCTGTTCAGTAGTTTTTGCGTGAAGTGAAAGAGGAACAAAGGTCCATACATCCATCCATCCTCACAAACTTTCGCGTTTATAATACCTATTAGTAGGATGCATCCCACTTTGTACCATATGAGTAAGACGTGATTCCACGTCAAAAATTAAGATCATATCAAACTAAAATGTAATTTATTTAATAAATAACAAAAAAGTAATACTAATAACTAAAGAAATAAACCTACCTAACAAACATTAAAATAACTATCAAAAGGGGCATTTTCAAATGTTCCTAGAACACTTGCTGCATTACCCCGCTGGATGGCAAGGCTTACCCTTTGAATGAAGTAGGCCCTTGATTGCGGGACGCCAGTTGCGTCCACCAGCATAGGCCCAAGCCTCTTCAAGAAGCTTTTGGCTTCACTGCTCCACGGACCGAGGGTTTCAACCGCAAACGCAACAAATTCGAAATCTTGAATAATATTTGAATATTTGTTGCGTTTGAGGCTCTCCGCTAAAATGTTAGCTTTCTATCAATACTAATAATAATCATACATAGTACGGCTGCTCGGTTCGCTCGCTATTGAGTTTATAGGTACCCGCCCGCCCGCTCGTAGCGCCTCCTCCGCCGCGCCGCCGCCGTCGCGTCGCCAGCTGCCGCTGCCGCCCGCTCGGTAAATACCTATAGTACTACGGCGCGGGGACGGAACATATCGGTTTGTATGGGAGCCACATCTTAGCGTAATCGGAACTGAATTTTATTTATACTATCCTGTTTTACATATAGTTAAATGTGCTTGAACTAAGTTTCATCAAATTCGGATGAATAGTTTTAGTGTTATGGACGAACATACATACTCGTACATTTAGTATCATACACAGAGTCTACAAACGCAGTATCTCATAATACAAAGCGACTTACGCCATGATCATTCCTTACAGATTTATTATTAGTATTGATTGATTAAAATAATATTCGTTTTCTTGTTGCAGTGCCGACGGCGGACGTGTCCGGGGTGCTCGGGAAGAAGGCGGCGCTGCCGTGCGACATACAGCCGCTCAACCCTGAGGACGCAGTCTCCATGGTGCTCTGGTTCAAGGAGTCCGACGGAGAACCGCTCTACAGGTAGGCACCACACGCACTGCAGTGCCGACGGCGGACGTGTCCGGGGTGCTCGGGAAGAAGGCGGCGCTGCCGTGCGACATACAGCCGCTCAACCCTGAGGACGCCGTCTCCATGGTGCTCTGGTTCAAGGAGTCCGACGGAGAACCGCTCTACAGGTAGGCACCACACGCACTGCAGTGCCGACGGCGGACGTGTCCGGGTTGCTCGGGAAGAAGGCGGCGCTGCCGTGCGACATACAGCCGCTCAACCCTGAGGACGCCGTCTCCATGGTGCTCTGGTTCAAGGAGTCCGACGGAGAACCGCTCTACAGGTAGGCACCACATGCACTGCAGTGCCGACGGCGGACGTGTCCGGGGTGCTCGGGAAGAAGGCGGCGCTGCCGTGCGACATACAGCCGCTCAACCCTGAGGACGCCGTCTCCATGGTGCTCTGGTTCAAGGAGTCCGACGGAGAACCGCTCTACAGGTAGGCACCACACGCACTGCAGTGCCGACGGCGGACGTGTCCGGGGTGCTCGGGAAGAAGGCGGCGCTGCCGTGCGACATACAGCCGCTCAACCCTGAGGACGCCGTCTCCATGGTGCTCTGGCTCAAGGAGTCCGACGGAGAACCGCTCTACAGGTAGGCACCACACGCACTGCAGTGCCGACGGCGGACGTGTCCGGGGTGCTCGGGAAGAAGGCGGCGCTGCCGTGCGACATACAGCCGCTCAACCCTGAGGACGCCGTCTCCATGGTGCTCTGGTTCAAGGAGTCCGACGGGGAACCGCTCTACAGGTAGGCACCACACGCACCGGGCAGCGTATTTCCAAAGTCTAGTATGCGAGCTGCTCTGATTGGTCGTTCTCAACTTTGGCGGGAAATATAAATTTCGGAAATATTTCCGAAATTTATATAAATAAAGTTTACTTATGTGGTTATAAAAAAAATAACCATAACCTAATTTTAACACCCTAACATTGCTTAAAAAAACAACCAAAACAAATTTTGACAGAAGGGACACGAACCCATGGCCGAGATCAAAATAAAAACTCTACACTCTACCACTGAGCCACCAAAGTAGGTATTCGACCAAACGAATATCGGATTCAGTATGTAGGTTCGCTGGGGGTGCCGGAGGCGGAGCCAGACTCGTCTCTCTACCAATCAGAGCAACTCGCATACTAGACTTTGGAAATATGCCACCGGGCAGGGATTGCATCCCTACACGCTGGAATTACCGCGGATGCGTACCAAACGATTCCGCTGATGTTTCCTCTACAGAACCGGTAAACTCTAAAACGCTCTCCTGCCCATATATGAGGAGGTTAGGAACAAAACGTGTCAGTTACGTCGTTCCTTTTTTTTGGGAAACCAACGAAAACTGTACAGAGGTCTAGCCTTGACACTTTTGACACGTAATTGACACCTTTTGAACCAACTGCGTGTTTTTAGCGCTCGGTTTACTTAGGAAATAAACGTTTTTTGATGCAACCAAGCTCGCCAATCTGTAGAAGTTACCACGGTAGGTTGGTACCACGGCACTGAATGAAACGTCGTCGGTCGAAACCGCTATGTAAATAGTTCCTGTTTTCCGTCCAGTTCAGTGTAGCCGACATAAAATGAAGGGAAGCACTGACACGGCACCTACTTCACCCCAGTGTTATGGCACAGATTACATAATAGTTACTTCGTAACAGATAAATCACTCCATAGAAAATGTTCCTACCTTCGGGCTTTAATAGCCTACTGTTTCTCGTCGCCATCGCTGCGTGCGAAAATGTACCTTAACGATCGAGTGTAAAGTAGTCATTGCTTTGCAGCTGCCCGCAGTTGCGTGGGCGAGCGTCTATGTATACTTCGCGCGGCTGACGAATTTACACTGAAATAGACCGCCGCCGGTGGCCCGTCGGGCGGTAGGTAGTTAGCGCGCGCAAGTACATAGAGTGCGTGAGGCCTGGTTATGGACTGACATCACGGATGCTGTAGGTGGTGTAGCCAACCGTGACAGTTTTCATTTAAAAGAACATATTTCAGTTTATATTATCAAACATCACAGCGTATCCTATGTTTGCTCGCATTAGAGACAAAACAGGCTGACATCACTATTTAAAGGGCGCGGCGGCCAACCGCGCGAAAGCTGGTCACCAAGGAATAGTCCATCCGATTGCATCTCGGTGATAGATCGGTTCCACAAATAATGCTATTCGGGTAAGAAGCAATAGTGGTTTCAGTGGTCGGGCTAGCTGGCATTGCGATCACGTAATAAATTACCCCGGATGGAATACCAGCTCGGATTGAAGAGTCGGTCGGACCGGGAGAACGGCTCGTGTAGAAATCGGTCGAATATGTTTGCTCCAATCTAGATTTATGCGTGTCGCATTTTGGTCTGTATGTTTCGATTGATTTTGTGACCTTGCTGCATGCGTAAACTTTGCCCCATCATTTTTCTGGTATTCTATTTTATTTTATATAAATTTTAAGGCGAAATTCCCTTCTCTGTCGAACCGTGTGCCTGTTTATAACAGTCTTATGACTCTAACTCCTAAATGGGTATGTATTTGTTTGTAGGATGTAATTCGAGAATATTAATACTCGTTACATAGTTTTCTTTAAAAAAGCCGGCACCGTTGACGTGCCCAAAAGTTCGAAGTAAGATAAGACACAGCCAATAACTACACGCCACGCGAAACCACGCTCATAGATGGGCCAAAAATTCATTATCTATAATTTATTGACAAACCTGTTGAAGATCCCCTGGTTATACAGGATGTTTCAGGATAGGCTTGAGAAACTTCAGGAATAGAAAGTACTCATTAATACAATAGAATTAGATTATATTAGAATTAGAATTATTATAGAAAAAAACAATCCTTATCATCACTCACATCAAAATTCCGTATTTTTTTTTTCATAAATAAATGGAACATTGTAATAAAAACTCGATGGACAGTGAGTCTGGGGATATTTGGCAATAGTGCTGTCTAGGTCTAGAGAGCGCAATGGCCTAGTCCAGTCCCCTTTTTCTTTTGATTCGGAATTTACCTACATTTCAATTCTACTAGAAGCATGTAAATTAGTCATTTTATTTTTATTTAATAAAGGCGGACGTTGAAATCTTGATGAAACGATTTTCAAGAAAAATTACTATAAAATGACCGAATCTGGAGAGCTTTTCGTCTTCAAATATAGACTCCTTTCCCCTGAAGTTACAAAACCCTTGTATAGGTGGGAACACACTCCCTGGAACAGCACTCCACACTGGAAGGATTTTGAAAAGCTATGCGTTTTCAGAAGTAAGGTTATATAAAGTAGACAGAAAATTCTGTGCCGCGCAATGTTTTCAGCAAGACTGCAGTAAATCAGCAGCAGTGACTGAGCAGTGCTTACGATTATTTCGGAATTTACGTCCGGATGGACTCACTGCAATCAAGCGTCTTCCGAATTATCTTCTCGCAGTAGAAGCTCTGTCGGATTTCTCTGTTCCATTTCTTATTGGAAACTGCGCAGACAGCCCGGGAGAATCGCGGGACGGGGCTCTTTGAAACAAAGGGAAACGTTTGTACAATGCGCAGACTAATGGCGGAAAGATAGATTGAGGGATACGGGAATCAATCCGACCACAGGGATCTGTGTGATTATATGTCGTGTTGTGTGATGTATTCAAAGGTGAATTTAATCTTTTGTCTAAGATACTGACGACCATTGAGGATGACCGAGACGTTCAGATTCTACGTCTTACTAGGTGACTCACTGAATGAACGTTGTTCGAAACGTATGTGAAAATAGTTCGGATTCTCCATCCAGTTCAGTGTAATCGGCACGATCAAAGAGAAGCACTGCCATTGCACTTAATTCACGAGAATGTGATGGTCTGACACATCATCCATCCATGGATGTAGTTCCCTTGCCCCTTACTGTAGGTGGTAGGCTCAAATTGTAGCCGATTTGGTTGGTACCACCGTACTGGATGTAAGATGGCCGCATAGCAGCCTCGGTTGTGTTCTCATCTAGTCCAGTATAGCCAGCAATCCAGGGAAGTCTCTAGTATGGCACCTACCTTCTCGGAGGTGATATTGGCTGGTCGGAGCATGCGCTTCGGCCCCTGCAACTCAGCCACCCATACCGGATTACATAAAAAAAAAACATATAAACTTATTTAAAATAAATATGAAGAATTCAACCGCCACACAGATCCTCCGTTAATCACAAAATCGTAATAGACTTCATAACCAAAATATGCATGGCGGTATAAATATGTATTTGGGAAATTAATGAAGAATGGCCAATGACATATTAAACCGCCAGTAATACCAAAATAGAGTGTGAAATATGTCCATTGTGTGCACCGAAAACATTCGGAATATTTTCGTAATGATAAATCGTCCAGCACTTGATGTGCGGCGCGGTAGGGACCGCTGACGAGTCTAACCACAAATCAGCATCCCCAGTTCTCCATAAATCAGTAAGCTCATTTTCTGCGTACGGGATATCGCGGATCTTCTAATAAAACATCCCTGCAAATGCCCGGAAAAACGGGGAGCTTGCAAAGCGCAAAATATTGCAGAACGAGCAATGCCTTTTGCGGATCAGAATTTCGTTGCGTTTGAATGTGAGCATAATCCTGCTTCCTTAACAGGCTTGCATGCCAACGTAGCATAAAGAATTCCCCTGTGGCGTTACTACGGGGTTTAACTACGGCTCTTTCCTAAATCTTGTATGCAATAGTTTGTCGTTATGTCGTATTACGAAATGCTAATTACATTAACATTTGTCAGCCTCGGTAGCGCAGTGGTGCGGTCGGTCGACTGTTGTTAAGCACACCTGGGAGCGGTCAGTACTTGGACCGGGCGTGGTTTGGATTCCACGTAAAACTGTAGATACCTTCCCTTTTTATCTTAAAGGTGGTAGGGTTTATCAAGCCCGGATCTATACCACCGCACGAATGCAAGGTCGGTTGAAACGGCTATGTAAATCATTCGTGTTTTCCGTCCAGTTCAGCTTAGCCGACATGAAATGAAGGGAAGCACTGACATGGCACCTAGTTCACCAATGTTTTATGGGCTGACATCACGGATGTAGTAGGTGATGTAGCAAACCGTGTCATTTTCCATTAAAAAAAAATCAATAATTTGCGATGCGATGTCGTATTAGGAAATGCTAATTACATTATGTTGTATAATTTGTCAAAATTGTCTATATCATTCTTATTTGTTCTCTGCCACCTCCACACTCATTCATGATAGATAACCCAAAGGTTGGCTAGAGGAGAACGCCTACGGCGTCAAGTTGTATCTTTTGCAAAAATTTAAATGGCAATAAACATGTTTTGATTTTGATTTTTTTTATTATCCTGAGCTGGATATACCTGGCTGCATATACCTGGGATGTGATGTCGTTAGTGAAGTTTGCATTGTTGAACCCAGAAAACACGACATTATGATCGATATATGTCGCAAACAACAAATCAACTGCATAACAAAACACTAATGCAGATACCATGTAAGCAGACGTCTGCGCTGTTCATTTTAAACAATAGTTGAATAATGAAATGTTAACGAAGCAAATATCTATGCAGAATTCTAAAACAAAAGCACGAACTGTTAACGTTAATGGTGGCAATTTGTCATTTAATGATGAATATTGACAACTTCAAAATTTTAACGTGATCACTGATCATTCTATAATGTTACACAGGGTGTTAACCTTGCTTCTGTTACAGCAGTTTTGGTTTCAAAATTGGTCAATTCCATTGGTACTCTTTTTAAACTACGGTACGATTTACGTTTCTTATTTAAGGCAACTTAGTTCAAAATCGAGATTTAATCGGGTTATTCAAAGAAGATATTTAGAAAATCCTATAGAAAAACTTACCTTCGCCTCTATAAAATTAAAATGAAATAAACATCAAAATTTGCGTTTTAAGTTTGGATTTGGCTGCTTTTGATAATGAGGTCAATATTTGACAAGATTTGATTGTTATAGTTCTGCGCTCTACGCTGTTGACAATTTTAATGTAATCTTCGTGGTACAAAATTACAGAAATGTTATGTAAGTACCTAAAGGACCTAGGTTCAGAGATTTTTTTTAATTGAGATTTTTAGTTGATCCGCGAGGTGGCGCCACGCGGCGCTGACGTAGGAGACCTACGTTCACCGTGACCTACTTTGTAACTCACGGTGTCGATCGCACGACAAACTAGCGTGCAGTGGTGCACGTAAACTCAGAAGTTGATTCGCATTAGACCATTAGGTTGCTTGTCCTGTACATTAAATTCGTGAATTAGCTTGTTTTGAAATGTAATGTTTTGTTCAGGCTGATTTCAGAAAAATACATTTTTTTTTCTTCCTATTGACTCCACGAATCTACTCCGTAGTGAGTGCTGCCTGCAGCATCCTGTGTAAACAAACCACTAGAACATATACCAACACGTACAATGGATACTGTCATTTAGAATTTCAACATTCGCGCATAAAGCGACTCGGTGTGACGCGGACGCGACGCAGAGGGCTTTTCAATAACTCGTTAGGTACCTACCTTCCACTTTGGAATAAATTGAAATTTGCACAATAATGCTTTTCACGAGTGTGTCATGCAGTCGCACTATCCCGGGAGTTGATGTCGGATACCCTCGGCATTGTGTTGAGAAATTTTATAGCTGCTTTTATGTGGCATCAGTACCCTAATCACGAGATTTAACCTACTACGCTACCCTGCGCTACGCCGTGTTCTCCGCATCATTTTGTATGGAGAAATGAAGTTCGCAAATCTATCACTAGAGGCGCTGCTCCGTTTCTCCATACAAAATGATGCGGAGAACACGGCGTAGCGTAGGGTAGCGTAGTAGGTTAAATCTCGTGATTAGGGTACTGGTATGGATGGCTAAGTCAGCCTCGATAGCTCAGTGGGTCAGACAGTCGACTGTCGCTAGATGGGTGACCGCCGTTGGACGCTGACCGTGGTTCGAATTCCACGTTAAACTGTGGGTCCCTTCCCTTCTTACCTTACAAGGTGGTAGTTCAACCCGCCCGGGTTGGTACAACCGCCCTGAATGAAACGTCGGTCGAAACGGCATTGTAAATAGTTCGTGTTTTCCGTCTAGTTCAGTGTAGCCGCCATGAAATGAAAGGGAAGCACTGACATGGCACGAAGTTCACCCGGTATTATGGGCTGACATCACGGATGTAGTTGGTGATGTAGCCAACCGTATCAGTATCCATAAAAAAAAAATTAATGTCTAAGTCGGAGGGGCCAGAGCACAAGCTCCAACCAACCAATATCACCTTCGAGAAGTTGCCATACAGGAGACTTCCCTTTAGATTGCTGGCTCTAATGGACTATTTCATTTCATCGCTGATTCTACAAGTTTTTATTACTCACTCCTGCAACTACGCATTCGAACTAAGGTGATTGAACTTTCTCTATTGTTTATACAGTTTCGTACTATTTTGACAAGCGTGTCGTACTTTTTAGGCAATCAGTCAGTCAGTCAGTCAGCGTACAAGCGTCCACTGCCGGACGTACGCCTCTCCAATTTTCTTCCAGTCCTCCCGCCTTCAGCGGTACGGAACCACTGCTTTCCGCCGACGTACTTGATGCCGTCGTCCCACCTGGCGGGTGGTCTTCCCGCACTCCGTTTTCCTGTCCACGGCCAACGGTCATCGTCCTTCGGCTAACGTGCCCAGCCCACTGCCACTTGAGCTTAGCCACCCGGTGTCCAATATCGACTACTTTGGTGCGTCGGCGGATTCCCTCGTTGCGCACTTTAGGCAATCACTGTGACCAAATTGGCAGACGTCAGGAACGGATTCTCTCAGCGGCCGGATTTTAGAGGAGAACACAGCCGAGGCTGCCATGCGTCCATCTTACATCCATTACGGTGGTTCCAGCCCAGTCGGATACAGTTTGAGCCTACCTACCTACCTAAGGGGCGAGGTTTTTGTGTTAATATCGTGAAATTTTTTCGTTGTTGCTATTTCTTTTGTGTTATTCAACATTGAACATTATGAGATTGGAAAAGGTGGCAGAAGTGTGAGCCAGGATCGTTCCTTTTCCACATTTTGCAACGAAATCCTAAAGCAGTTGGCAGATGAATATTTTTGTGCAAATTTTATACTATCTAGAATATTGTCCGAATGCTACTTAATTTGTCATTCACATGTTTGATTCTTTTTCATAGATTTTCCCTTTTAATTTTTATTGTATTCCCATTGCTCTGTTTTCTTCCGTCTGCGAGACTATCCTTCTGTTTCTTCATCGAGGCTTCTAATTTCTTCGATTTCAACGTATGTTTATTAATTTTAATCATAATTTTTTATCGACAGACTTCCGATATCATTGTAGATGAGCTCTCAGGCTAACGGTTGCTGGATGTGGGACATCAAATTAGTCCGACGTCGGATATCGGAGCCGGCATGGGGCAGCTAACAACCACGCAATTATGTCAAATATTTCGATTATGCTCTTGCAAATTGAAAAATTTAAATTCTTTTGAAGGTTTTTTTTTTCGATTAAAATTTTGGTGCACTGATAAAATTTTCATGCGCGAATATATTTTTGCGCTGCGTTCGTTCACTTTTAATTTAATTCAAATATTGATGATGCCTACGATATTGCTTTTACTTCGTGATGTGTATGTGTCATATAATGAAAAGTACTAGCGCACAGTGTCAAATATGACCTTAAAATCGGACATGTTCTTTTTATTCCAGAAACTAATAGATTTAGTTATTTAAAATGCTAGAGTAAAACTCCCCCGCCTCTGCGACTTTTAGTTTAGGAGAAATAATTTTTTGAAAATTACACTTTTTTAGTTTCGGAAAAACGAAAAATAATTCTACAATTAAAACTAAGCTACTTATTTAAATTTCACTCAGCCTTATCAAAGACCCTTTCGAATATCCACATTTGAAAAGTTAAGGCTGTGAAAGTTTACAGAAATCGAATTATATTTATTTTTTATTTTTTTTATTTTATTTTTTTTCTCCTAGATCCCATAGTAGTAGGCGGAGATATTTATACCGAAAATAGTTCACTGTTTCCTCTGTCCGTTAAAAAAAAACCGACGCCTAATTCCATGGGATTAAGAAGTTACAGGAGTTATTCGCTATGGGCTAGGGTTGTTACTAGAATGAATAAAAATTTTCCCATTTTTTATTTATTTATTTTTGACATTTGATTAATTTTATTGTATTGTTTCGTGATTTCTTTTAATAATAATTAGCTTGTTTTGGTTTTCATTTTTGTTTTTTTTTATGGAAACTGACACGGCTCGCTAAATCACCTACACTACAGCATCCGTGATGTCAGCCCATAACACCGGGAGAACTAGGTATGCATGCCATGTCAGTGTTTCCCTTCATTTCATGTCGGCTACTATGTTTAAAATTGGGGAGGCGTATGTCCAGCAGTGAACACATACACACTGACTGACTAACTGACCAGTCCATATACATCCACTGCTGGGACCATATCATCATTTTGCGGAAAAATAAAAGATTTTGTAAAGTGCCAACCCTATTGCCCGAAACTTGATAATTGCACTAAAATGAGCATAACTTCTTAAACCCATGGAATTAGGCGTCGGTTTTTTTTAACGGACAGAGGAAATAGTGAACTATTTTCGGTATAAATATCTCCACCTACTACTACGGGATCTAGGAGAAAAAAAAATAAAATTAAAAAAATTTAAAAAATATATAATTCGATTTCTGTAAACTTTCACAGCCTCGAATAACTTTTCAAATGTGGATATTCGAAAGGGTCGTTTATACAATTACGTACTATTTTGACAAGCGTGTCGTACTTTTTAGGCAATCAGTCAGTCAGTCAGTCAGCGTGTAAGCGTCCACTGCTAGACATATGCCTCTCCAATTTTCTTCCAGTCCTCCCGGCCTTCAGCGGTACGGAACCACTGCTTTCCGCCGACGTACTTGATGCCGTCGTCCCACCTGGCGGGTGGTCTTCCCGCACTCCGTTTTCCTGTCCACGGCCGCCAGTGTAGGACACGGTTACTTCAACGATCATCGTCCTTCGGCTAACGTGCCCAGCCCACTGCCACTTGAGCTTAGATACCCGGTGTCCAATATCGACTACTTTGGTGCGTCGGCTGATTCCACCGTTGCGCACTTTAGGCAATCACTGTGACCAAATTGGCAGACGTCAGGAACGGATTCTCTCAGCGGCCGGATTTTAGAGAAGAACACAGCCGAGGCTGCCATGCGTCCATCTTACATCTTACATCCATTACGGTGGTTCAAGCCCAGTCGGCTACAGTTTGAGCCTACCTACCTACCTAAGGGGCGAGGTTTTTGTGTTAATATCGTGAAATTATTTGTTGTTGCTATTTCTTTTGTGTTATTCAACATTGAACATTATGAGATTGGAAAAGGTGGCAGAAGTGTCAGCCAGAAACTGACACGGCTCGCTAAATCACCTACACTACAGCATCCGTGATGTCAGCCCATAACACCGGGAGAACTAGGTATGCATGCCATGTCAGTGTTTCCCTTCATTTCATGTCGGCTACTATGTTTAAAATTGGGGAGGCGTATGTCCAGCAGTGAACACATACACACTGACTGACTAACTGACCAGTCCATATACATCCACTGCTGGGACCATATCATCATTTTGCGGAAAAATAAAAGATTTTGTAAAGTGCCAACCCTATTGCCCGAAACTTGATAATTGCACTAAAATGAGCATAACTTCTTAAACCC
This sequence comes from Nematopogon swammerdamellus, assembly GCA_946902875.1. NCBI lineage: Eukaryota > Metazoa > Arthropoda > Insecta > Lepidoptera > Adelidae > Nematopogon > Nematopogon swammerdamellus. The sequence goes on from OX336353.1 coordinate 1,611,518, forward strand.
ATGGAATTAGGCGTCGGTTTTTTTTTAACGGACAGAGGAAATAGTGAACTATTTTCGGTATAAATATCTCCGCCTACTACTACGGGATCTAGGAGAAAAAAAAATAAAATTAAAAAAATTAAAAAAATATATAATTCGATTTCTGTAAACTTTCACAGCCTCGAATAACTTTTCAAATGTGGATATTCGAAAGGGTCTTTGATAAGGCTGAGTGAAATTTAAATAAGTAGCTTAGTTTTAATTGTAGAATTATTTTTCGTTTTTTCGAAACTAAAAAAGTGTAATTTTCAAAAATTTATTTCTCCTAAACTAAAAGTCGCAGAGGCGGGGGAGTTTTACTCTAGCATTTTAAATAACTAAATCTATAAATTTCTGGAATAAAAAGGACGTGTCCGATTTTATGGTCATATTTGACACTGTGTAGCGGCTAGAATTAGATTAAAAAAATTGTGCGTATTAATTTCCAGAGCTTTTCCTATAAAAACTTAAACTTTACTTTTTAGGGTTCCGTATCCGGTACGGGACCCTATTACTAAGCCTATGCCGTCTGTCTGTCTGTCTGTCTGTCCGTCTGCCCGAGGGCTGTATCTCTTGAACCGTAATAGGAAGCCCGTTGAAATTTGCCAATTTGCCGACCTGCCAATATCACCTCCGAGAAGGTGCCATACTACTAAAACTTCCCTTTGAATTGCTGGCTATCCTGGACTAGAGGAGTACACAGCCGAGGCTGCTGTGTCGTTGAATGGTAGCATTCGAAGTTGAAATAATACAAAATTGAAATACCAAATTCTGCCGTATCTTTGAATCGTTCTGGGGGCAATTCATATAACGTACCTAAACAATCAATGTCAGGATATATTTTATTATTTTACCCGACGCGAACGCAAAACAGGTTGAGTAATAGATGGCGAACGTTAGGCGACATACTAGCAAACTATTTTGAAGCTGATTGTTTTTATCTTTGAAAAGTATCGAATCTCATATCGTTGTCCAGAGCTTGAAAAGACGAATTCTAAAATATAATACACATTATGATTTAGAAATAAAGAGTATTAATTAAAAATAAATAACAATTTTAAACCTCAACTGCGAATAATAACGAAGTAAATAAGAAAACCGGAGTAGAAAATGCTGTAGTCGGGCTTCCTGTCTATTCAAATCCTTCTACACTGCCGACCGCAGCATCTTCTACATCTGTTTCGTTATTTTTTAATCGCAGTCGCTTTTCAAATGTTTTATTAGCTTCTTCATTGTTGATGATTTCTTACACTGCATCAGCATTGTCACCTCTTACAAACGACAATAGTTTGTCTTCATTTGACCTCAAGCACTCACTCATCCGCGATGTATCCCGGAGTGCTCGCTCACACGTAGCATTTATCACCATTCCCGTCTGCTATGATCTCGGTCGCATAAAGGACATACGCTCGCTCGAGGGTTATTCAGCGTCGTAACAGGGCAGTTTTCTATTTGGAGGCGGTCGGCGGACTTCGACGCCCCCTTTTCTTCGAAGTTACTGTGCCTTTGCGGTTCTTCGGAGACATTCTCATTACAGGTGCGCAATGGAAATTTGATTTATGAAAAAAAAATCTGTGTTTGACTTGAAACTGACAAATTTTTCCAATTTTAGGGAGTAAGTTTTGTGAGGTCCGGAACTTACAAAAGTATAGTCCCACTGTGTCTCTCCCTGCGCATGTCGTAAAAGGTAATATACTTGATGCCTGATAGTGATCTTGTCCTAATCCATAGAACTGGTAAACTCTGGAAAGCTCTCCTTGCCCAAATATTTCCCCCCAAGTATAGTCTCGGGTCCTTCAAGAGAGGCGTGAATAGGCACCTGTCGGGCCGGCGTGGCATTCGCGACTCCCGCGTACGACCGAATGTCCATGGGCGTTGTGGGACACCTTATGGGTGGCTCGGCGCAACATGTCGCGCTATCTATAAAAAAATATTTGCTAAACGTGGTGGTAGGTGTTGTGCTATCATTTACTAGGGTTTTTGCAGCCGTCTGATTGCTCCTATTGGCGGGATGCAGCGATATGTTATGCATGTATGTAAGTTATGCTCTGAAAGTGCGCAAAGTGCAGATCTACTCTGTCCTTCCCTTTGAGCCTAAGTAGAGCTTTTCCAACGTCTCCAGCAAATAGAAGCGCCCCTTTACTGCGCCACTGAAGCTCTCACAGTAAAACAAGAGCACATCCTTGTACACCCTCAGAATTTCCGCAGACGTCCGCGAAACGGAGGGAAAAGAGATTCTAGTTTAGAGCTCGCGACGAAAAGCTAATAGAGCCCTCCTATCTGCGGCTTTATTTCTCTTGCAGTTTGTCATTGTCTTCGAATGTAGGGCTCGATGTCCTAATCTCCGGAATATTTTTTTCCGCCCGGCTCGGACGACCGGGGGGATTAATGTTACTTTTATTGTTGTGCCTCTAATGGACGGCTGTCGGCCGCTTTTAATTGTTTTCCTGAAGTTTGGAATTAGCAGATATTTTTTTTTTTTATGAAAACGAGCCAAATTCACCTGTCCTCGCGAAACCACGCTCAGTGAGATGTCATGCCAGCAAATTGGCGGACTGTTGCTAAGCTGTTTTGCCTATTGGTAGGACTTATGAAGACCCCCAGGTTAAAGGATTCGAGAAACACACTCGGGAGACAGTTCCACACATGCGATATCCGAGATGTCACACTGCCATTGATCACAGTGACACTTGAATATTCGTAATATAATTTGTTTATGCGCCTGGACATGGTTTGGTAATTCATTTACTACACCCATGATAGCATCCCTTCATACCTTTGTGAAATAGGTGCCATGTCTGTACTTCACTTTGGTCGTTCCGACTACACTGAACTGGACGGAAGACATGAAATTTTTTTCACATTCAGTGTAATGGTACGGCAATGGACTTGTAGGTAGGGAAAAGTGCCCCTAGATTTTACGTGGAATCTGACTCACGCCACGCCAAGCGTCTATGGTCACCCATCCAAAATCTAACCTCGCTCAGTGTGCTTAAGCTCGACGATCGAATGCCAATTCATCGCAACATCAAGACGCTGACAATGCTGATTTATGTTCAACCCGGTATCCGATCCTAGAGGCACTTGGTTATTCGGCCGGAGTATTATTGAGTGTGTTTGATATCGTAGTGTCGCACAAGACGCAAACTTCAAAGGCTTATATATATGTGACAGAGGTTTTAGTTCAAGGGCGGATCCCAGACAGTGTTTATTTGTCTTAGCAACATCTCACGAAATTGTGTACGTTGTTCTATTTGCAGTTCACTGTGATGGAGTAAGCACACAGTGGGAGTGGCCTTATGTACACCAATATCGTGGGCTTATGATTCTAGCTAATGTTTTCAAGTTTACCCTGTTATTCATTATATTAATTTTTGCGGATTAACAGTGGATTTTTAAAAATAATTACATAATTTGGCGTTTTGCTACCGCAAAGAGCTGTTTGACGTTTGGTGCACCGGACACCAGACGTCGTCGGCTCCAGAAATTACGATTCCGGAAGGTTCTGACACATTTTCTGGGACCCCTGAATTAAAATTATTGTTAAGATCCCTTTTTAAATATTTTTGAGGTGTAACTGGGTCCAAGCATAAATTAAAGAAAATATTATTATATCGTGGTTGCTGATGAAGCTCGTGACGTAGCGGGCGAAACGTCGACTTACGTAAGTCTTTTTCAAAAACCACTGTTGATCCATAAAACTTTAAAATGATTGTAAGAATGTTTTTATTTTATTTTTTTGCTTTTTCTACTTTTAATCCTTGTCTGTTTGTATAACACTTCCATTATACTCGTAGTTTTGATTCACTGTCTTGACAATAAGACCACTGTCGTCACTATTGGATCCCTTTTGACAAAATGTTATGAGTTTGATGTGAGAACAAGTGCACTCGATTCTAGGGTTTTTTTTTCATTGTCTAATAGGTAGGTACGTGTTTCAACCCACAAACATTGTTGTAACACCCATTTTTTGACCAATTTGCTCAGTCGACCTCACCGAAACTCACTTCACCCATATGAAATGAAGGGAAGCACTGACATTGCACCTTCTTCACCCGGTGTTATGGGCTGACATCACGGATGTTGTAGGTGATGTAGCCAAGCGTGTTTGTTTCCATAAAAAGATAAAATAAAAAAAAATTGGAAATCGATAATGCAGTTCTAAAGAAGACGAGACCGGATCCGTTTTCTCTGCCCACGCCACTGGGAAACAGGAATTAAGTATGTACGTTGTTGTAACTGTTGATGCTCTTTGCAGTTTCGACGTGCGCGGGCGGCAGTTCTCGCAGCCGAAGCTGTGGTCGTCTCCGCACGGTTTCGGCGCGCGCGCATTCTTCCGCGCGGCCGCCGCGCCGGCTGTGCTGCTGCTGGACGACGTGGCGGCCGCGGACGCGGGGCTGTACCGCTGCCGCGTCGACTTCCGCAACTCACCCACGCGCAACCTCAAGGTCAACTTCACCGTCATCAGTGAGTGTTTTTAGATCATAAACAAGCTTCCTAATAAAAAAACCGCACCCAAATCGGTCCATCCGTTTGAGAGCTACGATGCCACAGGCAGACACACACACACACACATACACACACGTCAAACGTCGCTCAAAGTCGCTCAGCGAGCTATGGAAAGAGCAATGCTCGGCATTTCTTTGACCGATAAAATCCGTAACGACGTGATACGTCAAAGAACTAAGGTAGTCGACATTGCTAAGAAAATAAGCAAGCTGAAGTGGCAGTGGGCTGGGCACATCTGTCGCAGACCCGACAACCGATGGGGTAGACGGGTGCTCGAATGGAGGCCACGTACGTGGGACGCCCCCCGGCTAGGTGGACAGATGACCTAAAAAAGGTAGCCGGGAGTGGATGGATGAGAAGAGCGGAAGACCGCGTGTGGTGGCGTGCCTTGGGAGAGGCCTATGTCCAGCAGTGGACCGATACACAGGCTGATGATGAAATTAAAAAGGAAAACACGGAACCCATATAGCATCACGTTTTTTAGGGTTCCGTATCCGGTACGGGCCTAAGCCGTCTGTCTGTCTGTCTGTCCGTCCGTCCGTCCGTCCGTCCGTCTGTCTGTCTGTCTGTCTGTCCGAGGGCTGTATATCTTGAACCGTAATAGTTAGCCCGTTGAAATTTTCACAGAATATGTGTTATTTGTTATGGCTGATATAATAACAAATAATAAAAAAAACTATATAAAAAAATATAAAAACCGCCTTCAAAAATGTATGAAATAAAAAAATAAAAATCTAACACTAGAGTTGAAGGCGGTCGGTTATTTTTGCTTGCTTTAGCACCACCGCCTTCAACTCTAGGGTTCGATTTTTATTTTTTTATTTCATACATTTTTGAAGGCGGTTTTTATATTTTTTTAAATAGTTTTTTATTTCACAGTTTTTTAGTAATTTTTATTTGCTATTAATGTACTCGGCGGAATCGCTCGGCCTTCGGCCTCGCGATTCCGCCTCGCTTTCCAATCCGATCTTGACCAAAAAAAAATGGGACCACCTTGGAGCTAGACTGAACCGAACACAAAAAGAATCATCGAAATCGGTTCACAATTGGGGAAGATATTGCTGAACATACATAAAAAAAAATACATACAGCCGAACATCCCTCCTCCTCCTTTTTTGAAGTCGGTTAAAAAGTAAAAAAATCACGGGGGTTCCCATAGAAGAAACCAAAAAGTGTATACGCGCGCGCCATCTACCGAATAGATTATGAAGCATTTCATAACACGCCATAGATGGCGTGAGTGGCGCTAGTCATGCCATGATGATACGGAACCCTCGGTGCGCGAGTTCTAATCTCACTTGGCCGGTTATTTTTCCGTCCGTTGGTCTGTCCGTCAATTAAGACCCATTTTCTCGGGAATAGATTAAGTATCAATTTGAAATTAATATGAAATAGTAAGATCTACGGTCACTTGGAGGTGTAAAAATTCAAATTCAAGGACTCTTCTAGTACGAATGGACTATTTAAGTACACATGAACTATTTTAGTACGCGTCGACTCATTCAGTACGCGTGGACTCTTTTAGTACGCCTGAAGGAATTTTCCACGTATTTACCGTGACTATGATAGCGTTAAGCTGAGTTTCACGGCGGCGGCGTCACAGTTAGGTACTTTAACTGTCCAATTAAAACTTATTCAAAATGGCGAATTGCTTTCATCTCAATTAACGTAGTTTTTGCCCGACGCGACGTGAGGACATCACAAGAATTCATACGGGTGACATTGCTTGTTCGGGACAAGGTCGCAAGATTTCAAACGTTGTACGTGTACATCCATCCACACGTAAAATCGAGTGAAGTCAAGTGTACATAGCTTAGGTTGAATAAACAACAATTGTTCAGTGCTAACATTACACTTAATGCCTTTGATGTAAGGATCAATTTAGATTGTATTGAGACGTGCAAACTTTACGAGGTAAGTAATAATGAAATTCTGCCTGTCCTCTGGTCCGTCTATTTGAGCTGTTGAGGGGAGAATCACCGAGGTGAACCGCCGATTCTGATTGTGCCAAAGGGTTCCACGAAACCCTATGCCACGGTCTACCGAGGGTCTACCCGTGCATGGTAAAATAAGCCATTTTACCCAACGAGATATACACGGTGTTGCAGTTGCCCCCGTAATATTTTTAACTGACATAAGGGGGTTATTCTATGTGTGCAACTAAACAACTTCTGTGAAGAAAAAAAAAAATAAAAAAAAAAAAAAATTTTTTTCCACACAAATTTTAAATATCTATTCTCAAAATGTATGAAGAAAAAAAAAATTTTTTCTTCAAATTAAAAAGCCGTAGAACAAAAGTTGTTCTATTTCACGTACAGAATCACCCCCTTTCGGGTTTTACGGTTGGGTCTGCAACACCGTGTATATAACTAGAGGCGCTAAACGAAGGAAGTTTCAACGAAATTCAATCGCAATAACTGAGGCATAAGGTACATTTTTTTTATTAACCTCGGACGCAAGAAACGGAGGGGTGTTATAAGTTTAACGTGTGTGTGTGTGTGCGTGTGTGTTTGTTTTAAGTACTATCCGAGGACGTGCACCTGAATACACAAGGCACATACGAGGACATTTTCAAACCGAGGACTTTTTCTTGGGTCCTCGGATTGAATGGTCACCATTGTCGTATTCTCCGTGCGATTCTGAACCTTTCTGTCTAAGAAATACGGAAATCGGAAACGGTCCTCGATTTGGTCGCCATAATTTTAGTCAGAGTGTGAAAATTTGTGACCACCAGGGCGGCGCCACCGTCGTATTTTACACACTTCGATTTACACTCAAGTCCACTTTCTTAACCAATCCGAGGACCCATGTGTGAAGTTCACACATGGGTCCTCGGTTTGGACACGTTTTGCTGAGTGTGTATTGTTTTTTTTTTTCTAAACAAATTTTCAAAAATTCAAAAGCGGCGGGTGCCCGAGTTGTTTGGGCATCGGCTTCTCATGCGGCAGCGGTCGGCGGCGGAGGTCGGCGGTTCGAATCCGGTCGGCGTGTACCAATGAGTTTCTGACGAAAAAATTTACGTGCATACCTACACCTGCTGCTTCACCGTTCGGAACCAGTGTAAAACTGTAGGTCCCTTCCCTTGCCCCTTACTAGGTGGTAGGCTCAAATTGTAGCCGACTGGGTTGGTACCACCGTACTGGATGTAAGATGGCTGCATAGCAGCCTCGGCTGTGTTCTCCTCTAGTTCAGTGAAGCCAGCAATCTAGGGAAGTCTCCGGTATGGCACCTACCTTCTCGGTGGTGATATTGGCTGGTCGGAGCATGCGCTTTGGCCCCTCCGACTCAGCCACCCATACCGGATTACATAAAAAAAAAAACAACATTAGATAATTTACCAAGTTTGGCCCAACCCATCAATATGAAACCACTATTAATATTTTTGTTATGCCTTATAAATAATAATGAATTTTAGAACGAAAACAATGGGGATTAAAACTTATTGAAAAATATTAATCATTCTAATAATCAGATAGCTAATATTATTATCATTAGCAATATTTGAGAGCTGGAGTAAATAAAATATAAAAACTCAGAGCTGCACGGGAATTTATCAATCACGAATTTGCTTAGCGGTCCACCGACTCCTTTAAGTAAGTGAACGGAAATTAATTATGACTTTTTAAGGGTCGCGGGTTTTTAAAATTTGTAATTTAACTTTTTACCTCAAAGGAAACCACTTTTTTTATGGAAACTGACACGGTTGTCTATATCACCTACTACATCTGTGATGTCAGCCCAATAGAACCTTGGTGAACTAGGAGCCATGTCCGTGCTTCCCTTCGGTCGTGCCGGCTACACTGCACTGGACGGAAAACACGAACTATTTAAATAGCTGTTTCAACCGACCTCACATTGCGTGCGGTTGTACCAACCCGGACCGGTTAAGAGGATTCATATGGCAAAACAGCGAAAATTGTTAAACTTCAAACAAAAATTTTGTTCAATGAAGTACATATCAAATCAAAATAGATTTATTTCACTTGAATTTTTTTTTTTAAAACGTACAGCTTAACACATATTACCTTAATTAATATGAACAATTTTTTTTTTAACTTCGATAATATGTACTAAACACTGAAGATGCCTTTTTAAATTTACAGTATTTTTTCATAGTGACAAAAATTTCTGAATGTGGCTCTATTTTAATGTCTTATGTCGAGCTAGCTCTAAACTGTATATATACTCTCATATACTCTTTATTTTTTTTTTTATGGAATCTGACACAGTTGGCTACATCACCTACAACCCTCGTGATGTCAGCCCATAACACCGGGTGATCTTGGTGCCACGTCAGCCTTCCCTTCGGTCGTGCCGGCTACACTGAACTGTACGGAAAACACAAACTATTTACATAGCCGTTTCGACCGACTTTTCATTCAGTGCGGTGGTACCAACCCGGGCGGGTTAAACCCTTCCACCTAGTAATATAAGAAGGGAGTCATATCCCTTAGTCGCTTTTTACGACATACACGGAGAGAAATGCAGTGGGGCTATTCTTTTAAAGTACCGGCCCCACACGGTACATCTCCCGACAAGTAACTGTTTATTGTATGTAGGTAACCTACGCTCGGACGAAAACTCCTCCAGCTCTAAATTCAATGCGAAGAAGTACTGACAAACAAACTTCGCAAGTCACAATGTTTTGTTAGTACCTTATAAGTATTATAATACAAGCTGTGCCCGCGGCACCGCCCGCTCTCATATTTCACTTCACTGCTAACCTCATAAGCTATTTAGCGTGATAGTAAGTAGCCTATAGTTGATGGGAAGAATCAAGCTATCCGTAGAATTTTGTTTTATTAAAATCGGTTCAGTGGTTCTCGAATTATAAGCGGACAGACAGACAGACAGACAGAAAGCAGACGTTGGATTTTATTATAGGTAAGGAAAAGGAAAGGAAGGAAGGAAGGAAGGATTATAGTAACTTACAAAATAATTCACCCATACTACCGCATAAACATAAACATGAATACTGAAGAATATGACCATTGACCACTCTGCCTATTTTGTGTTGTGTGTGTGTTGCCAGACCCCTCGGCCATGCACAGGAGGCGTCGGAATGAGTGTGCTCATTACGCGTCTCGCGGTCGCCTGAGGGGTCCCCTTAGCATTGCCAGTGCACACGCTTTTAGCGCGGTTTCTTTCTGAGAGCGGCCACGTCTAAGTGTCGCAGAACGCATAGGTGTAACTGATTCTGGTCTGTATAACAAATTTATGTAAATATTTAGATAGCTGTCTCTGTCCACCCCCCCTTGTCGAGTCGCGTGATGTTAGGCACGTGATGTTATTCACATCATCGAATGAATTTAATATGAAAAGGTAAGAGTGTACAGTTTTAGAATTAAAAAAAACGACCAAATGCGATTCGGAGAGGCGCACAGAAGTTTTCGCACCACAAAAAGAAGCAAAAAAACGTATCTTTTATGGGGACCCCCCTTAATTGTTTACTTTTTCTATTTTTTACTATTTGTTTTTATATCTGCCATAAAATCATATATTCTGTGAAAATTTTAACAGGCTAGCTATTACTGTTCCATAGATATAGCAGTACGCCAGATAGAAATACAGACAGACAGGCAGACGGCGTAGGCTTAGTAATAGTCTTCCTTAAGGGGTACGGAAACCTAATTTATACGTTCGTTCACTCAGAAAAAAAAAATTTTTGTTATGAATGAATACACTTCCCTTGCCCATTACTAGGAGGAAAGATTTTGCAAGGAGAGAAGATTTGTCACGCACGAAAAATTATATTTTAGTAAAGATAGGTTATCTATATGACATTCAGTGCTCACTCACGGCACGTCCTTGAAGAGTTGAGAGAGGAAGAACTAAAAGTGATGCGCCGACTCGAATAGTCTTATTCCAATTATTAAGGGAGGGAATTCAAGTTATGTGGCGGTTGGTATAACTGATAACTACTTAGGAAGGACGACGCACGTCTGAACGCGTGCGTAGTTGATGCGCGACTAACTTCAAACAGGACTGTGGTCTTGTATTTCGTATGCAGCTTTGGGAGCCTATCTACCTCCTTTTTAACATAATTATAATATCATTGCGCACGAACGAAACGAACGAAAACAAGAAACTGGCTCGATTATTTCTTCAAATTTTTTTACCACTCATCGAATGTTTGACGAATTAAGTGCACTTCCTCGACCAAAAATTCCGCGAAGTTTGCAAGCGTTCTCAGTCCCCATTTTTGTAATGGGTTTTCATAATGATAACGCGTTGGTTCTTCTTTTTTTTAGCGCTTCATTTTTAATAATCGGAACAATCATAGGTGACAGCTGTCAAATTTCAGAGTTGCCACTTGCACGAGAAAAAAATGCCACCAAAAAGTGCACTCTTATTGAGACATACTTTATATATAATTTAAAAAAAATCTAAATTTAAACATAAAACGGTGTTGTAATTTGAATATAATTTGACACTAGGTACCTAAGATCGTTTGTGACTGGATGTGTTTTGTCCTTCATTTTCTTCCATTAGCTAAATAGGTAGACAGAGAAGAAGCCTTCGGCTAAGCCTTGCCAGTGGATAATTAGCCGAAGAGCTCAAGTCTTAATGCGAATTAGAAATTAGACGAATTAATTCGACATCAAAGGAATTGAGATTAATGCTATAACGTCTTGCCAATGGAACGAAATTTGTAGACTAACCAAAAACCGTTAATTATATTATTTATATTGTTTTGTATAACACTTTTCTGCTGTTGAGAAGGTGAATTTATTGCAGAGGCCATTTCTTGCCGTCAACCTTCACAATTGTTCTGCAATAATTTCGCCTTTTTTTAAATATATATTTAATAACGTATATTTTAATCGTTTAGTAATTATGTAGCATTAGTAGATATTTTTGAATAATAATTTATATACAGGTATATCGTTCAAATTTTCTAATATACCTACAGAAATAAATGACTTACAATGTATATTGTAAAATTTGGTATTTCGTCGAAATTACAGATTATAAATGAATTTTTTTTAGGGTTCCGTACCTCAAAAGATGTACAGGTCAAACGTCTCGTGTCTGTCTGTCTGTCCGTTTATCACAGCTTGTTTTCTCCGATGAAATTTTATAGTTTAAGGGTTACGCTAAGATGTGGCTCTCATACAAACCGAATTTTTCCGCGCGCCGAAATAAAGGTACGGTACTTACTTTCTTCTGTTTTTAAATCCGAATTTCACGCGAGCGCAGCCGCGGGCAAAAGCTAGTAATATATAATTTATGATCAACAGATCCTTTGTAGGGCGACGAGCGGCGGTGCTTTCACGAATTTAGCTCAAGCGTCTCAGCTTTCACGAAGTTCCGAAAGGTCGATACTCTTGTAAAATTAATCTTTCCTCAACAGCGTGTCCATGGTTAAATTTGCATAAAAGAAAATCTCTTGAATCACTGATCGCGCCACACTGTTCTCTGGTACATCTTTGTAAATTATTTGTTAAACAGAGAAAATTATTTTTTGTGAATCTGTGTGAAAATGAGCTGAAATTTTGTATAGAGTTGAGTGGCTTATTTGATTATATAGTATATCTTTTGCTCGCGACTTTTCTCGTGTGAGTTAAGATTTTATAAATTATTGTCTACTAGTTTCTGCCCGCGGCTTCGCTCGCGTGAAATTCGTATTTATAAAGAAGAAAGTAAGTAAGCCCGCTACCGTACCTTTATTTCGACGCGCGGAACAATTCGTTTGGTATGACATCTTGTCGTGTCTTAGCGTAACCGGAACTGAATTTTATTTAGGCCATCCGTATACTTAAATGTGCTTGTACTAAGTCTCATCGAATTCGGATGATCGGATTAAGAGTTATGGAGGAACATACATACCAGTCATGCATACAACCCAGTCGGCTACAATTTGAGCCTACCACCTAGTAAGGGGCAAGGGAAAGGACCAAAAATGTTACACCGGTTCCAAACGGTGTAGCAGCATGTGTAGGTATCAGGGTTGTTGCGAACATCAGCATCAGCATCCGCATCCGCACTGATCGATGCTGATTATTAATGCTGATGTTCGAGTCGTGACAAACCTTCTCGGAACAGACTCGAACCCGGAAAAGCAGCAAATACAGTTCCTTTGCTAAGATAATTACTAAACTGGTACTGGTATCAAATTGATTCTTTTTTTTTTTTATTAAATGTAACAAAATTATGAAAACGCAGTCTTTTATTTCAATACCAACCAAAACTTTGGATATAAATACATATAGTTCATATTTTTCCCTTTTGACGTGATAACGTGTTATAAATTGATGAACACCGGCTGCACGCACGAAAAAGTGTCACGTTCCCTCTGAGCCTGTGTGTGCAAGCGAGAGCGCGTAACAAGCGATAGAGAGGCACAATCGGCCCAAGCGGCAGTGTTGCCAAACGTACGGTAATTGCCGTATCGTACGGTAATCGAGCCTAGAAATCGACAAATGTACGACGTACGGCAGCGATAGGGGTGCCGTACGAAAAAATACGGTAATTCTTATAGCTGTGTTTCTTTATGACGTTATTACGTAAAACTATCGTCCGTAAACCGACTTTACAGACAACCAATTTTTTTTTTAAAGAAAATAATTAAAATCAGTGTTCAGCATCAGCATCCGCTGATGTCAATGATAAAATATCAGTATCAGCATCAGCTGATGTGAAAAAATGTGCTTAAGCAACAACCCTGGTAGGTATGCATGGCATCCCTTTGAACATATACCCCTTGTTGCAGTACCACCCGGTCGGCCGACGATATTCGACGGCAAACGGCGGGACCGCACCAAGCTGGTGGAGCCATACAACGAGGGATCCGACGTACTGCTCGTCTGCGAGGTCGAAGGAGGTAAGGCTTTCAACTGGCATCTGTTAAAGAATGAAGAAGCAAAGATAAAGTATGAGCAAACAGTTAAGGAAGACAAACAAATAAAAGCAACCAAAGAGAAAACAAAACAGAACCCTCCTTTAACTATGTAAGCAAAAATTAAACACAAATACTGATGCCATAATCTTCTCCAGAACCTACTTTCTTCGAAAAACTCGAACGCAGCTCGGCCTTCGGCCTCATGGTGATCGTTATGTTGTTTTGTTTGTTGTAAAGAAAACTTACGGCATAAAAACATACGTGGATGGATGAACTTTTTCTGTTAACGTAAAAACCAGCTGCAAAGCCAAATAAAAAAAAGTTTATTACAATTTATTACTTAGTTGAAAATCAATAAGTATAAAATACTTAGGTTGTTATGCAATTGAAATAAAAGTAGAGATCTATTTAAAATAAAACATCATCCAAATTAGGGGTGACCCAGGGGACAATTTTGTCCCCAGTTTTGTATGGAAAAAGGGGTTGTACTAAGGGTAACCAATTTTTTTTTTATTACTCAAAATTCTTTGTGCAGCTTCTTTCTTATTAATCAATTACTTATCTGAGAGTTGCTAACACTATTAAAATAAGGTGAAATTTGTCAAGATTTATTACCCTCTTTTCAGACAGATACTAAAAGCAAGAAATAGTTGATTCACCCACGTATATCACAATATATGCTCTATTGTAGAAGCGTGGCTGTACAAGTGTATTTTCTGTTTACGTGTGAGTCTGTTTCTGAAGCTGTCTTAAAATGTCTAAGTCTAAGTCTGTCTCTGAAGCTGTCTTAAAATGTCTAAGTCTAATTAAAGACACAAATAATTAAAGTCAACGCAAAGCAAACATCAAAAGAACAATACTAGCGGAATTAGCCACACTGCAAGTTTCGCCAGTACCTGATTTGCCGGCCGGTTCGTTTGCGCCCGCCATTTACCCCTCGATAATGCAGGAAAACGCTAACTATAGGAAACCTCATTCGGGCGGCCCATTTATTTGTCCGGCCGTTTGCCTCGAATTTCTCCCGTCGTTTCGTAATCAGCGTCAAAGACTGTCCGGATGCCCGGACGCTGCCGGGTGTGCGGCGGGGTATACCCCGGATCCGGGTATGCGATGCGGCCGGGCAAAGAATTGAACAATCATAGAGAGGCATGAACTCTTCGATCAAGTGATGAATATAAATTGTCTGCACAAAAACTTCATCTCTTGGTATAACGATAAAATGCTCTGTCTGAGAAGAGGTTTAGTATCGCTTATTCTACGGGGAATGCTCGGAATAGTTGTTCGACGCGATCCAGCCGTCCCCTTTCCACCTCCGTACAATGCGCATCGGGTAGGGATTGCATCCCTACACGCTGGACTTGCCGCGGGTGCGTACCAATCGGTTATGCAGATCTTTCCTCCACAGAACTGGTAAACTCTGGAACGCTCTCCCTGCACACATATTTTCCCCCAAGTACAGTCTCGAGTCCTTCACGGCAGGCGTGAATATCACCTTATACCAGTGGGGTAGGCAGAGACAACGGATCTCCATTTGCCACGGCCTCTTCCACTCTCATAATATTCTATGGACGTACGTCAATGTATGAATATCCTTATGACTCTAGAACCACTTTTTCGATTTACATACGGTTTCCAATTTTAATTCTATCCCTCCGTCCACTTGGATCCATATTCTAGCTCCACAGGTGGATCCATGATACATTTTTCTCTTCTTTAATTCACTGGTGGATTTGTGGATAATTATTTCGTTTCCTATTAATGTTTTTTTTTCTTTTTGATCCATAGGTGTGGTTTTTTTTTTTTTTTTATTGAAACTGACACGGGTGGCTACATCACCTCTAACATCCGTGATGTCAGCCCATAACACCTGGTGAACTTGGTGCCACGTCAGTGCTTCCCTTCGGTCGTGCCGGCTACACTGAACTGGACGGAAAACACAAACTATTTACATAGCCGTTTCGACCGACCTTTCATTCAGTGCGGTGGTAACAACCCGGGCGGGTTAAACCCTACCACCTAGTAATATAAGAAGGGAGTCATATCCCTTAGTCGCCTTTTACGTCATACACGGGGAGAGATGCAGTGGGGCTATTCTTTTAAAGTATCGGCCCCACACGGTACATTTTCACGGTTCCTAGAAGAAGGATGGTATCACATCTCAATACAGTTTTAGGCTAATAACTTATAACGATATGTCATCGGCGGCCTGAGCTGTGAGCAAAAAGTCACGCGAATAAAAACCGCGGGCAAAAGCTAAGTAAATAAATAAACGGGATCACAACCTAACTGAACTCACAATGGCACGTCTATAGTTTTGACTTCATTGCGGCCGGGTCTACTAGCGGCCGTGGCGGCGACGGGTGACGCGGACAGACCGCGTGATTGACAGCGTCCGGGTTAGTGACTACGTCGCGGTCGGGGCGATTTTCCGGCCAAGCTGTGTGCGCAATAGTGTGTAATAGCAATTTTTCACATAGGTACACTGAAAATTTTGCCCGATATTGGACAAAGGGGCGGCTAAGCTAGGGTGGCAGTCAGCAGTTACAGTGTATCCGAAGGTGTCGAAATCATCGTCAGAACCGGGAAATTGTGGAACGCACTCCCTGCTCATATATTTACAGCCCAAGTACAGCCTGGGGTTTTTCAAAAGGGGCGTGAAAAGGCTCCTGTCAGGCCGGCATGGCAATCGCAATCCCCGTGCATCACAGAATGTCCATGGGCATCAAGTCGTAAGTGAACAGATGCCACATGTCGCGTATTTCCATAAAAAAAGCCTTAGGCACAGTGAATGTCACGCCGAGGAGGATTTTTTTTTAACTGACACGGTTGGCTACATAGATAGATAGAAAATTCTTTATTTCTTCACAAATATTTCACAAGGATAACAATGAATACAGGTAGGTACATGATTGCAAAGGCGGATTTATCCCTTGAAGATATTTCTTACAGCCAACCTTTAGTGTCAAATGTTTAAATAAAGTAATGTAACTAGGTAGTTTTTGTATTTAGTTATTGTATTTTGTATTTAAAAATATAAGGATTTATGAGAACCTGAAAAATCATGAGTATTATCAAAACCTCGTGGCCGGTTGGGCAATAAAGTTATATGGCTTAGGGAAGCGAATCTGCGCGCGACGCTTTGTCGATAGAAAGTTGGTCACGTTTTTTTAATCAGATTAATTAATAATATCCTTAAAAATGCTTAAGGTATATATCTATTTATAATAGATACTGATTTCACATACTCAATCATACTAACCCACCGTGTGGGGCCGGTACTTAAAAAGAATAGCCCCACTGCATCTCTACCCATGCATGTCGTAAAAGGCGACTAAGGGATAAGAACAAGATGCCGTGCTAAAGGGCGACAGGCTCGCCACCTCTCACCTTGGGACGGTACTTCCACCGAGTCATGCAGCAGGTGGGTTTTCGTGCCTTACTTGCTGCTTGATCGATTGAATCTTGTTCGAATACTGTGCGAAACGTGGTGGTCGGTGTTGTGCTGTAATTTAC
Organism: Nematopogon swammerdamellus; assembly: GCA_946902875.1. Lineage (NCBI taxonomy): Eukaryota > Metazoa > Arthropoda > Insecta > Lepidoptera > Adelidae > Nematopogon > Nematopogon swammerdamellus. The sequence continues at coordinate 1,628,400 of OX336353.1, forward strand.
CAGAGTTCTTGCAGCACAACACTGATTACTCTGCTTACCCCGTTTTTCGGGATTCAGCGTGTGTGATATGTATGTATGTATCAATCATACTACAAATTCGACAACACATTCTATTATATTTTATTAATGTTTTATTAATTAAATATACGGGTAAGAAACCTTACAGAGCTTTTGTTAAATATAACTTACATACTAAGTTTTCATTCTGTTAAATATAACATACTATATCTAAGCAAAAATTAAAAAAATTAAGTCAAGATATACCCATTAAAAAGATAATAAATACGAAACAAAGAACATAGGGTTCAGTCAAGTTATTAATAAAATTTGAGTTTATGCATATAAACAATTTGAATTATCAAAGTCAGCAGAATTTTTATTTACAGTAAGAAAAAAATTCACTTAACTCATAAAATTATTATTACACATGCCATTTATGAAAAAATTAAATAATTGACTGCTAAAAATATATTTATAATATACATTTAATTATGTACATAGAATTAAACTTACTACTTACTGTTAACTATTTTAATGATATTTAATTGTGACAATTTAATTTTACAAACAAATTTATTAATAGAAATTTTATAAGTTAAGTGAATGTTTTTCTCACTGTGAATAAAAATTCTTCTGACTTTGATAATTCAAATTGTTTATATGCATAAACTCAAATTTTATGAAAAACTTGACTGAACCCTATGTTATTTGTTTTGTATTTATTATCTTTTTAATGGGTATATCTTGACTTAATATTTTTAATTTTTGCTTAGATATAGTATGTTATATTTAACATAATGAAAACTTAGTACCTATGTAAGTTATATTTTAAAAAAGCTCTGTAAGGTTTCTTACCCGTATATTTTATTAATAAAATATTAATAAAATATAATAAAATGTGTTGTCGAATTTGTAGTATGATTGAGTATGTGAAATAAGTATCTATTATAAATAGATATATACCTTAAGCATTTTTAAGGATATTATTAATTAATCTAATTAAAAAAACGTGACCAACTTTCTATCGACAAAGCGTCGCGCGCAGATTCGCTTCCCTAAGCCATATAACTTTATTGCCCAACCGGCCACGAGGTTTTGATAATACTATAATAATTACACTTATATACATAATTTAATACTGCGTAAGAATTAATTGTGTTACATCACCTACTACATCCGTGATGTCAACCCATAACACCTTGTTGAACGAGGTCGTCATTTCAGTGCTTCCCTTCGGTAGTGCCGGCTACACTGAACTGGACGGAAAACCGACCTTTCATTCAGTGCGGTGGTTCCAACGTGTTAAACCCTACCATGTAGTAAGAAAGGAAAGGACCTACAATTTTACGTGGAATCCGAATCACGGTCGAATTATGCCAGTCCGCCTTTAAGCCGGGCTAAAGCCGGTGGCAAAAGGCTACAAAACCTGCCATTTGAGGACCCGTGGATTGTAGAAGTAGGGAAATACGAATATATTCGTATTTACTGGGCAGCGATTGCATCCCTTATACGCTGGACTTACCACGGCTGCGTACCAATCGGTTTTGCAGATTTTTCCTCCAGAGAACTGTTTTTTTTTTTTATGGAACCTGACACGGTTGGCTACATCACCTGCAACATCCGTGATGTCAGCCCATAACACAGGGTGAACTAGGTGCCATGTCAGTGCTTCCCTTAATTTCATGTCGGCTACACTAAACTGGACGGAAAACACGAACTATTTACATAGCCGTTTCGACCGACGTTTCGTTCAGTGCGGTGGTACCAACCCGGCCGGGATAAACCCTACCACCTAGTAAGGTAAGAAGGGAAGGGACCTACAGTTTAACGTGGAATCCGAACCACGGTCAGCCTCCAACGGTCGAGCGGTCACCCATCCAATCCCTGACCGCGCTCAGCGTTGCTTAATAACAGTTGACTAACCAACCGCGCCACTGAGCTACCGAGGCTGACGAATTTTCTTATCCCTTAGTCGACTTTTACGACATGCGACGGGGAGAGATGCAGTGGGGCTATTCTTTTTAGGTACCGACCCCACTCGGTACAAAACTGGAACGCTCTCCCTGCCCACATATTTCCCCCCAAGTACATACTCTCGGGTCCTTCAAGAGTGGAGTAAATAGGCACCTGTCAGGCCGGCATGGCATTCACAAGCCCCGCGTACGACCGAATGTTTAAGGGCGTCGTTAGATGGGTGGCTCGGCGCCACATGACGCGCTTTCTAAAAAAAGAATATTCCAGGAATCTCATTCCATACCCAGTGCGACACGTGAGTACATGTTTTGAAACCCAGAATGAATGTATAGAGATTTCGATGAGCATTTGCGTTCTGTCATATCCTCTCGTTAACAGCAGCTCATATGCTCCAGTCGTCGGTCCAGGGTTCAGTTCCCGACAGACATCGCTGCATCATTAACGGTCACAATTACTGCCCTGTCAACGAATCGTCAATCAGCCTTAAACGCATTCACGTCTGCAACCATATTCTCATTCTATTCTCAACTCTACGTCAACAGTTTTAGATTCAAAATCGAACGACCGCATTTCGGGGCTGTCGCTTTCGAAAAGCGATTGATCTATTAGAGAAATTACTCAAGGGATTTAAAACCGTATGCAGTAATCCTATGGTCGGAAATAGAAGATGGATTGGGGAATTTTAGATTTATGACTATGGCAGAATCGACGGTTAAGGTAGACTTTGGTGGGTTGCATCCGATAGCAGCAGCAGCCGACCACCACGACAGGTCTTATTCGTTTTCTATACGTTAGCATTGGTGATTCGCCTCCGACCGCTTTATTTTTAATTTAATTCAATGTACCGTGTGGGGCCGATACTTTAAAAGAATAGCCCCACTGCTATTCTACTATTGATCTCTCCCCGTGTGTGTCGTAAAAGGCGACTAAGGGATATGACTCCCTTCTTATATTACTACGTGGTAGAGTTTAACCCGACCGGGTTGGTACCACCGCACTGAATGAAAGGTCGGCCGAAACGGCTATGTAAATAGATTGTGTTTTCCGTCCAGTTCAGTGTAGCCGGCACGACCGAAGGGAAGCACTGACATGGCACCAAGTTCACCCGGTGTTATGGGCTGACATCATGGATGTTGTAGGTGATGTAGCCAACCGTGTCAGTTACAATAAAAAAAAAAAACAAAAAAACCAAGTCAGGCGCACTGCGCACTTTAGATATGAAGCTACAAGTACATCGGCGGGGCCGGCTTGGCGGGCCTATTCAGAGACACGTACCGCGTCAGAGGAGATAGGAGTTATGCGACAGAAAGAGAAGCGTGATGTAGGTGCAAATAATTTTAGGCAAGCAGCGCTGTGCGAGCTGAATTGCACTTTATTGCGACGTAGCAAGAGTAGCTATTTACATATTTGTGTCTTTGTAGAGTTAAATATAAAAAAAAAAAACAGTTTATTAACATATACAAGATAAATAATAAATAATGAAATAATTAAAAATGTAATACAAAATTAATTTATTTAAATTAAAATCAGCATCTGCCGAGGGATCGATGGTGCAGTCGACAGAGCCAAAAGTTCCGCGCGAAACCACGCTCAGTGAGATGCCATACCGGCAGATTTGAGACAGAGACTGTTGCTATAAAACGTACAGAATGCAGCGCTCCAAAGTCTACCTTAAGGATTGCAGCAAATTATACGAAGGTGTGGGTTTGAGTCCACGCCCGCCCGTATGTTGTCGTCAAACAAAATGACATCTTGACGGATGGCCTCGCGTTAATATCTGTAGATTGAATTTAGTGTAGCGCGTAATATGTCCTGTCAGTGGAATTAATTTAAATAGGCTAATATTCGGTACACTTTTTTTGTGAATTATTTTCACATAGACACAGGTCAGATATGGGGCTATGATCGCAGAACATAAAAAACCGGCCAAGTGCGAGTCGGACTCGCGCACCGAAGTTTCCGCACCACAAAAAAACACATTGAAAAAAAAAGTTTCTTGTAAGGGAACCACACTTAATTTTTTATTTTTTCTATTTTTTATTATATCCGCCATAACAACACATATTCTGTGAAAATTTCAACCGGCTACCTATTACGGTTCCAAAGTTACATCAGTAGGACAGACAGACATACAGACAGACGGCGGCGTAGCCTTAATAATAGGTTTCCGTACGGGATACGGAAACCTAAAAAGCTTTATTCACACACAGAGAGTTCCGTAGCCATTTCCTTCTTCAATCCGTAATCACGAGGTCGTATGCTATTTTTTTCTCAAATTATCGTTTTTGATAAATAGTACCGACACTTAAAAAGAATAAGCCCACTGCATCTCTCTTCGTGCATGTCGTAAAAGGTAACTACGGTATAAGGATAAGGTGGCGTGCTAAAGGGCGATAGGCTAGCCACCTCTCACCTTGGCTTGGCAAGGTCCTTCCACCTAGGCAGTAGGCATGCAGCAGGTGGCTCTTCGTGCCTTACTTGCTGCTTGATAGTTATCTTATCCGAATACATTGCTAAACGTGGTGGCCGGTATTGTGCTTTTAAAATTTACAAGACGCAGCGTGGATGATGTATGTATGTAAAATTAATGTGAATGAAAAGTTTTTCTCAACACAAAACTCAGCCTAGATACAGATGTTTTATCTTACGAGCGCGGGTGATCCATACTTGTAGTTGTAATGCGTATAGGGCACGCGCTCCTGTGTGTGTGTGAGTTTGCTAACGCTACCTGTGTACTTACTTACGCACACAGGAGCGCGTGTCTATGCGTGTATATACGCATTACAACTACAAGTATGGCTCACCCGCGCTCGTGAGATAAAACATCTGTAACGCAGATAGAAACTACGACGAAGAGACTATAAAATTATCTCAATAATAATCTAAACGTTAATAAATAAATATTAATTTGAGTCTGCAAACGTTTCCCGGCCGGTATTAGATGTAAACACCGACTTATACATCACCCTCATGTTCGCTCTTACGAACCAGAAGCAATTTAAACCGTACATCAGCCCATACCGCCTGGAGATCATGTCTCTTCACGCGCACTGAATATACGCCTCAAATTCGTGTTTTGACTTCATTTAAATTTCAGATGAATATGTAATATTCATTGAATATATCAGCGTCGTCGGGACGAACACGATAATACAGCGAAAGGGAAACGGCCCGAAGAAATATTTGTAAGTTTTTCTTTTTTTGGCACTCGGCGCGCCTTCGCGTTCGCGGCATTACAGTAGCTTGAAGGAGGCGCTTTGTACCGAAAAACACAAGTGAGAAAAACCGTAAGGCCCATTTCATACGTACACGGCAACCGTGTGAAAGGGAGCCGTGTGGAAAAGTAGTATGTATGGGTTAGTATGGGAGCGTTCATGGAACACGGCGACCGTGCCGTGACCGTGTATCGGCCGTCCATAATCACCGGCCGCACGGTTTTGATGCGGCGACATAAAACGAACACGACACGGCAACGGCGGCGCGAAGTAAAAAATAGCGACCGAAGTTGTCGTGGATGTGTTAATATCTCTGGTGGAAGCCAGGCACGTCTTGTGGAATAACACTTCGCCTATTTTAAAGACAGAATTCTGCGGACCAGCAGGTGGAAAGGTCGGCTCTATGCCTCTCTCCAGCCAGAGATTCCTTGTAAGCCTTGGTTCGCAAAATTTAACCAATACCCTACGAAGGAGACCTCTAATATCTGCCGTATGCGCCTAGGTCACTGTTGTTCCCCAGTTTTTTTGGCAAAGCTACACATTGGAGACTCCTCCATATGTGAATGTGGCCTAGGAGAGGCTGACCTCGATCACATATTATTTTTATGTCCTCTCCATAACAAAACTCCTCCTCTGTATGATCTTCTCTTAACATTGCCCATTAAAATCCCCCGTCCTGTTAATATGAAATATCTGCTAACTCTCCCACATCCCTCTATATATTCATAAGAAACAACCAAATTTCTTCGTGACTATCATGTTTTCTAATATCCCAGATATGTGTTGTATATGTGTGTATGTTTTTTGTTTGTCGTCATGTTTTATTTGTGTTTTTCCAGACTCTGCGTCCAGTTAGAACTTTTTTTTTTCTCTTTTTAATTGACCGCACATGACCATAATTCCTCACGAACTTGACACTGGCCTAAATGTCACATAAAGACAATTGCCAATCCAAAAAAAAAAAAAGACAGAATTCAAACCCAACGGGCATGGACAGGGAGTTTGTGTGGAGTCGAATCAAGGTTTTGAATAGTTGAAAGATGTAGAAAAAAAAAACATGACTAACGTCGGACCTACTCAAATCCGACATAAACACAAGCGACACTGAACGTCAGGACAATTTCCGTGTACGTGTATAATACTCGAAACCGTGCACGCGGTTGCCTTTTACACGGTTACCGTGTGTGTGTGAAATGGGCCTAACGGAGCTCGGGCGGACGTTTCACGTGAGTAGGGTTACCAGAAGGAAATGGAGATATCTTGAATACTTTAAACACGAAGTTTTAAGTTAGTCCTGTTTCGAGAACAGTTCCTCTTTCAACTGCATTTATTAGTGCTCTCTTGAGGGCAATTCGTTTTTCATGTGACGCATAATAGTTTCATTTTGAGAGTCCCTATTACAAGTTATCGTAGTTAGTGCTAATGTGCTATTTAGAGCTAATTTTTTGTTTTTAATTATTAGCATCGTGTAGAGGCAAATTCGTTTTTCGAGCTATGTATGTTTCTTTAGTGTTGTCTCGCTTTAATTTGTGTTCCGCGATAGGTTTCTTAGTGCTGTCTCGGTCAAGGTACATTCGTATTACAAACTAGATTTCTCACTGCTGTGTCGAGGAAAATTCGTGTTTCGAGCTATTCACAAATAGGTTCTTTAGGTGTTTTCTTGTGTTAAATTGTGTTTTCTATTGGGGCTTTTAGTATTGTTGTCGACGAAAATTCGTATTTCAAACTTGGTTCCTTAATGTTGTGTCAAGGCAAATTCGTGTTTCGTGTTGTCTTGTCTTAAAATTGTGATTTCAGTTAGGTTTAAAAGTGTTGTTGTCGAAGTAAATTCGAGTTTTAGGTTAAATTGCTTACTGTTCTCTCGAGGTGAATCGGTATTTCAAGCTATGTTTCTTAGTGAACGGCAGAGCAGGTAAGTTTTAGCTTGGCGCAGTCAAGGCTTAATGTTAAACCCCTTAGAACTGTGTCGTCTAACACCCCTAAACGCAAAGTTTTGAAACGGTCGAGTCTTATTACACCGTGGTCCAAAATAACGTTGACAAAATTTAAAAGATCATATTTAAAAAATGGAATGCGTTGCATTCCATTTTATTTTTGTCTATGGTTTTTTCATTCGTTGGCGATATTTTAATATTGTTTGTTGGCTAAAAAGTGTTAAAATATATTTATTACGCTATGTCAGAGCAGCGTGGAGCCATAATTTCATTGTATGAACGTAGAAAGCGGCAGTGTGAGATAGTGAACATTCTTGGTGTTAGTCGTCAGCTAGTTTCTTTGGCAATTAAACGCTATGTTGAGCTCGGCAACATCGGAGACCGTCCTGGGAGAGGACGTAAGCGCACTGTTCGAACTTCTAGGAACCAATACATTATCAAACAAAGATTAGTCCAGAATCCACAGACAAAGGTGAGAAAAATGTCGCGAGACTTGGGGATAAGTCGCTCCACCGTGCAGCGCATAGTGAAATATGATCTCCATTTGGTACCATACAAACTCAGAAAAGCGCAATTGCTTACAGAGAAAGTCAAAAAAGTTCGCCTTGAGAGATGTCGTTTGCTTAAACAACGCTCCGCTGCTTCGAATTGGAAAAATATCGTATTCTCTGACGAATTTTTTTTTTCGATAGAATAAGCCCATAATCACCGAAATGACAGGATCTGGTCTTCCACTCGTCCTGGAGCTGCTGCAGTTATTCCACGTCGCCAAAACGCGAAAACAGTTATGGTTTGGGGTGCAATTTGCGCCACTGGCAAAACTCCCCTCGTTTTTGTAGAAAAAGGTATCAAAATTAACCAAGAAAATTATTATTAAAATTATTAAAATTATCGACGAGACATCCTTGAATCTGTGGTTCTTCGTTGGAGTCAACAGCACTTTGGTAACCATCCATGGATATTCCAACAAGACTCTGCTCCAGCTCACAGGGCCTTAAGTGTTCAACAGTGGTGTAAAAGCAATTTCCCTGATTTCATCAGCTCAAAAGAATGGCCACCCTACTCGCCTGATCTGAATCCCATGGATTACAGTTTATGGCCAATGTTAGAGGCAAGGTACTACACCTCATAGAACTGTTGATGACCTGAAGGCTTCTCTTACACGCGAGTGGGACAAAATATCTGTTGAGGAGGTGCGGAAAATTGTGGAAAATTTTACCAAGCGTTTGACTCTTTGTATTCGCGCTAAAGGAGGTTATTTATATAAGGTAATAAGATTATTTCAAAAATCACTTGTCAACGTTATTTTGGGCCACCCTGTATTTTTGTACAAAGAAGGATCTATTGCGGTAATGATGTGAGCATAAGCTGAATTTCGCAAGTACGCAACAAGACGAACTTTGACTGTATAAAACCTGTGTATATACCTACGTAGGTACCTCGGTACACAACAAGTTCAATACCTAAAAACAAAAACACAATAAAGTTTTACCTTCCACTATTGTTAACAGTCAAGAAACTTACCTAGTAATCAACTTAAAATTTACAATACATATATGTAGAACAATAACAAACACCTACTAATATTATTATTATTTAATAAACTAATGTATTATTAAAATTGTATTCCATTAGTACAAAACTAACTACTTATTAAATATAAACAAGCTAATTACAAAATAAAAATATAAACTACATATCAAATTAAAATTACTTGTTTTTTTTTTTTATTTACTTTGAAATGCTTCAATTTATCGAAATTGGATGAAAGTGGACTTTCTAAAGGCGAGACCGAGGCGTCAGTGTCGGATGGTGCGATCTCACCTGACTGAATGCTGACAAACCGAATGAGAGGACAAATAATTATCCCTATCCTCTTTCTTCTGCAGGCAAACCTCGACCGCGCGTGACGTGGTTCCTGGAGAACACGGTTGTTGATGACTCGTACGAGCAGCGCGCAGACGGGGTCACAGTGAACACGCTCAGCTTCCCCAGCGTGGGGCGGCAGCACCTCAACTCGCGCCTCGTGTGCCAGGCCACCAACACGAACCTGGCGCCCCCGCAGACCAAGGTCCTCATACTGGACATCAACTGTGAGTAACATCACGGCAGTGAACACTCTCAGCTTCCCCAGTGTGGGGCGGCAGCACCTCAACTCGCGCCTCGCGTGCCAGGTCACCAACACGAACCTGGCGCCGCCGCAGACCAAGGACCTCATACTGGACATCAACTGTGAGTACCGTGGCGGCATTGTACACGATCAGCTTCTCCTGCGTGGGATGGCAGCACCTCAACTCGCGCCTCGTGAGGCCAGGCCTTCAGCACCAACCTGACGCCGCCGCAGACTTAGGTCCTCATACTGGGCATCAACTGAGGAAGGAGGCAAGGAAAATGAGTTTGTGAATACCACCTGCCCGATCAGGTCAGAGGCAATTTAATCTTTATTATCATCCATAGGCAGTACGCAGCGCTCAGATTTGTCATATTTTACATTTAAACATTCCGCCAGTTCAATTATCACATCTAAGAAGAACTGGTAAGAAACTTCACTAGAAATTTTTTCAATGTTCACTTAATTTAATTTACAAAAATGTTTGCCACTGCTTAAACAAGCATTTTCACCTAGCATCTCTAATTACTCCATTACTCATCATCCAACGACAGCACACTGCACAATTCATGACAGATTCAATCATTTGACTAGACTGATGACTTGACTAGATTCAAGCCAAATTAGTAACCGCACATGACTATGAATCTTCACTTACTTGACAGTGACACTGGCCAAAATGCCTTAAAAAGTTAATAAACAAATATATCTATTTTTTAATTTGTTTTAGTGTGAAATTATATGCCTACAACATTACTAACTTGAATCAGTGGGTCCATGCCGCTGAAGACCGGCAAGGCTGAATAACAACTGGAGAGGCGTATATCCAGCAGTGGACGCATAAACGCTGACAGACTGACTAAAAACTTACAGCAGCATACAGTGCTTCGTGGCCACTCGGCAATCGCATATCAACATCTACACCTAATAAGATCTGGACATAAAAGAGTAAGACGGCAAATGCTTCACCAACCATTTAGTCACTATTTCTCTCATCTCTGATCATAATGACTGCAGCAATTACAACGATGACACACATAATAATAACCTGTGATCTAACACAATTCTTAAATGCCACTACAACGTTTATCAATCGGTCATCGTAGATTGCTCATTCTGATCTCCCGCAAACGTTGAATTGATGAAGTCACTCTAAACGAATTTCCGTAGGTATCTATACTACTTAAGGCAGCTTGTACATACTCAATATTAAGGTCAGTATTACGGATATCAATAGACCTAGGAATAACCAGATGAATATCAAATTACCAAAAATGGCCGCCAAACTCAGGAGGAGTACGACCATTTTTAGCGGAGCAACTAATTTATTTTGCTTGCCAGTCCAGTTTCGACACTTTATGGGCCGTTGAGGTGGACATAACTACTTCACACTTATTTGCTCTTTCTGGTAATTCCCATTTCTGTGGGTTAATACAAAAATACAGACATAATACTGACAATAATATTGAGCGTGTATTGGCTGCCTTAGCCATGACGTGACTTAAGTCATTTGTCACTGACCTAGTTAGTATTAAAGTTGAAACTGTACGATGAACTCACCTTCGATTCCATTCCGGATATTGTGGCATAGTTCCTTGAATGGCGCGGTTCAAAAAATTCTATTACTGCCAGAATATATGATTAATTTCTTAGAAATATTAAAAATAACTTTTTATTCGATTCGCCATCATAAGATTTGCGGTTTGTTTCAAGGTCAAACTTGGCATAATTAACTGGTATTATTCATAGCTACCGGCCTCCGTTCCGGATCTGCACGAGTAATAATGGTCTAAAACCTTGCTGAAGAACCACAGCATCCAAGAGGGGCAACCCCATTCTAATCTTCTAACTCATTCATTGTTTTTGGAGAAGATTAAGAACGCGAAAAGTAACTCTCATTTGTAAGTCATAGGTAGTGATAGTGATACTAATTTGCAACCTTTCGGTTCTGAAATAGTCCATTTTGTTGCAGTAAAACCAGTGGCGGTGACCATCCTGACGAAGGAGAAGCAGGTGTCCGCAGACCGGCGCTACGAGGTGGAGTGCAAGACCTCAGGCTCGAGACCGGAGGCCGCCGTCACCTGGTGGAAGGCCAGTCGGCAGATAAAGAAGATGGCCAAGAATGTCAGTGGTGTCTTTTGATGTTGAATATAAAATGAAGTTGCACAGTTTTTGACGACGCCAAACATGACGAATTGTTTTTTTAGATTCGTAGCTAAGTAATACTCATCTGAGTATTTTTTGTTATGTGACAGTTCTCGGAGAACAACGAGACGCTGAGCGTGCTGAGCCTGGTGCCCGGGGTAGAGGACGACGGCAAGTACCTGAGCTGCCGCGCGGAGAACCCCCACATCAGAGACTCCGCAATCGAGGACAAGTGGCGCCTCAACGTGCACTGTGAGTCGCTCTTCTACTGCTACTGCTGTCCGCCATTAGGAGTCTGTTGTGACAGTTCTCGGAGAACAACCAGACTTAATTCCGTTGTTGTAAGCTTGGCTCGCGACAGACGGGCATGAATCTATCAGGCTGCGAATAGTTGTTTTTTTTTATGCCAGATTGGGCGAGTGAGCTCGACATTGAAGTTTCAGACCCAGTCAGAGAGTTCCACCCTTGAGGAAGCGCCACTCAGGTTTGTAGGCTACGAGGTCGTCCATTAACCTAATGGCTCTTACGTCGCACTGCAAAGTTGTGGAATGGGCTTGCGGGGAATATCTTTCCCGTTCTACGATCCATGGAACTTCAAGACGCGGATTAATAGCCTTTTCCCAGGTCCCTTATTTATTCCGGCTACAAGCCGGACTGGCACCTCCTCAGGGAGTGTCATTGGCTGTGCTTGAGGCTGCGACCTCGAGCACAGTCACCCAGTTCGGGTGGAATAAAAAACTTAATTTGAAAGAAAGACGAGAGTTAGAAATGGAAATGCTACGAGTCGTTTAGTATTGATTTTTTCACGATAGAGTTTTTTGGTCAATCTGTATATAGGCGGTACTGGCAGAGAATGCTTCGAAGTAAAAATTCCGATGAGAGATTATGGACGGATTCGTTCGTTTTGTGGTGAAATTTTTCCAGTGAGAGAACCGTACGATGTCTTCTTTCACTGCATATAAAACTTTGGATAAAACGTGCATACATATTTTTAGGGTATGGATCGGATTGATACCACCTCACTGAAAGAAAGGACGGACGCAGAGGCTATGTCAACAGTTCGAGTTTACCGTCGACTTCAAAGGATTGTTGCAGGCGGGAGCAGCTAATAAAAAATAAATCACACTTCTGATTCGATTGTTGACCTTCTTCAGACAGCTATCTATGAATCTAGTCATAAATAGGTAGGTACAATTTACTTTGTTACTATTATATAAGGTGTTTCGTTAGTCATGTCATTAACTTCGGGAGGGTTACATACAAACTCAAATAAACACGTTAAAAAAAAAATTATATGTTTATTAGTATTACTTTTCGAGAAATTTACAAAACATGTTTGCTACCTAAACATTAACCTGTTTGTAACAGTAGGTAACTTGCATTGTACGGGGTCAATGGCCGTACTATGTTCAAACGCAGAACAGCTGTTTGTTGTAAGTCAAAAGGTCACTATGATTGGTTTTTACAGCGACTTATTTGATTTTATTTTTTTTGTTAGGAGAAAAAATGCTCCTATAAACATATGTTTTTTTTCTTACGTAAAGTGTTTCTTTGAGTGTGTATGTAACCCTCCCGAAGTTAATGACATGACTAACAAAACACCTTATATTTAGTAAGGACAAGGTCAGACAAGCTGACCTTGGTACGGTCCTTCTTCCGAGTCATGCAGCCATCAACCTGTCTTTGCAGCACTCTCCGCAGTGAAACTGAGCAACCTTTTGTTGTTGACATTGGACTTTTGAGATCTTCTTTCATCTTCTCATCGTTCTCAAAATCGTTTCTTTCTCGTACCGCTAGGGTGTGGAAGTGTCATCCGGCGAGTGTGTTATATTAAATTAAATAAATTATTTGCTGAGACAACCCTAGCGCTAATAGCTCGCTGTACACGTCACAATGCAGAGCAATAAAAACTTTTAATGTGAGGTATTTAGGTGCAATTTCGCGCGCACACTCGCCATGTCAGTGCACACATTTATTTTGTAGTTATTTAAAAGGCAGCTCTCTTCAAGATCTGTTCCGTACAGTTTCATGTGTTTGTGTGTGTAGCCGTTCGGAAGTAATAGGAATCTTTGTGTTGGGCCTTATGCCCGCTGCATAAGGTCTATTATCGCGTTGCCTTCGCAGTGCTGGATACTCGTGGCTCGCTGTGCGTGTGAGAGTGGGCTAGTTTCCAAAACTACCCGCGACTTTGGCGAGCCGAGCACCGATAGCTGCGACGACGTTGGTTCTCTGTCGCCGTCTCGGAGGAAGCACGCGTTTTGTGCTCTGTCGTGTGTGCTGAGGTGGCCGGCCTCGAAGTTACGCCCGGTCGTTGTGAGTACGCGATCTGGGCGAACGGTGTTGTGCAGCGGAGAACAATCGGGAATCTGGCTAGATGCTTGTTGATCGTTGCTGGTGTGTGGCGGCGACGACTGCCTGCCAACGAATTAAATTATCGGGAAGTGGCATACAACGCACCGAATTGAGGCGCGCTATTGGTGAGCATTCAGCACCCTTTCCAATCGTTGTCTCTCCTTTATACGTATCAAATTGCCATTTAACCGTCTTACTCTATCGACGTTCACAGAGCGAAACGTAACGTGATGTATGAGGCGCTCGCGCACTTACGCTGTTTTAAATATTGGCAATATATAGAACAACTCCAATCGCACCTTTCTACCGGTAAAATGTATGACGAGGGCCCGTCCAGAATGTAGAATGTCGTTGCTGCTTGCTGGGCGCGGACGGAGGTAAGTCCATAGGCTCTAGTATCGGGTGCAGAGGCGGGTGGCCGAGTGGTTTGGGCAACGGCTTCTCATGCGAGAGGTCCGAGGTTCGAATCCGGTCGGCGTGTACCAATGAGTTTTTTCTGACGAAAAAAATTACGTGCATACCTGCTGCTTCACCCTTCGGAACCGGTGTAAAACTGTAGGTCCCTTCCCTTGCCCCTTACTAGGTGGTGGGCTCAAATTGTGGCCGACTGGGTTAGTACCACCGTACTGGATGTAAGATGGCCGCATAGCAGCCTAGGTTGTGTTCTCCTCTAGTCCAGTATAGCCAGCAATCCAGGGAAGTCTCCGGTATGACACCTACCTTCTTAGAGGTGATATTGGCTAGTTAGAGCATGTGCTGTGGCCCCTCTGACTCAGCCATCCATACCGGATTACATTAAAAAAAATCTGCGGCGAGTTGAATTTCTTAGAGTCCATTTTCTAAGCTACAAGATCAAAGCAGTGAAATATCTGTTGCGAAGTATATATTTTTTAATCTGTCACTACTCGACGGCTCTACCACTAGCGAAAAATCAATCGAGCTAAACTTTTTACGTTTTCACCGCTGCCCCCTCACGCAAACGCTTCTGTGTGAAGAGTTTCACATGTGATAGGCAACATTCGCACCACTTTCAACTTTCAAGGTATGAGCAAGGGGAAGCGGCGACGCGGCGCCTGGTTCCGGCAGGTATGAACCGTCGCGTCCGAATGGTATGAACCGTAATAGGTAGCCGGTTGAAATTTTCGCAGAATATGTGTTATTATAGCGGATATAACGGCTGCGCTGTAGTACCTATAAGTGCACATAATTAGAAAATTGCTGGTATGCTTATTGTGTAGGCCTAGATAGTATAGTACCGTGTGGGGGCGGTACTTTAAAAGAATATCCCCACTGCATCTCTCCCCGTGTATGTCGTAAAAGGCGACTAAGGGATATGACTCCCTTCTTGTATTACTAGGTGGTAGGGTTTAACCCGCCCGGGATGGTACCACCGCACTGAATGAAAGGTAGATCGAAACGGCTATGTAAATAGTTTGTGTTTTCCGTCCAGTTCAGTGTAGCCGGCACGACCGAAGGGAAGCACTGACGTGGCACCAAGTTCACCCGGTGTTATAGGCTGACATCACGGATGTTGGAGGTGATGTCGCCAACCGTGTCAGCATCCATAAAAAAAAAAAAGATAAAAGATGAATTATAGTGAAAGAACTGTTTGCCGAAAATGCGTAGTTTCGGAGAAAAAAAAAATTTCCCATACGAAATTAATTTTTCATACAAAATAATTTATTTTTTTAAAGCACCAAAACATTGGTTTTGAATATAAATGTATGTAAAAACAAGGAAAGTAGTATGGCTGAATGTTTTGGTGGCTTAAAAAAAAATAACCTAATGTTGAGGCGGCGCATGTCGTTTTTGCATAAATTCCTATTCAAAATAAATGTTTTGGTGCATTAAAAAAATAAAAAATAAAAATCTAAAATTTATTTTGTATGGAAAATATTTTTTCAAAATGATTTTTCTCCGAAACTACACATTTCCGGCAAACAATTCTTTCGCTATAATTCATCTTTTATCTAGGCCTACACAATAAGCATACCAGCAATTTTCTAATTATGTGCACTTATACTACAGCGCACCCGATATAACAACAAATAATAAAAAAATTAAAAGTAAAAAATTTAGGGGGGTTCCCATACAAGAAACGTGTTTTTTTTTGTGGTGCGAAAACCTCGGTGCGCAAGCCCGACTCGAACTTGGCCGGTTTTTTAAAACAGAAACGCATTAAATCCAATAAATTATAAATATATAAACTCGAGTTTGCTTTGAAACCTTTGATTACAGTCAAATTCAATTTTGAAAGTGTACACAATGCCCAATGACTTCCAAATACACACACAGCCTTCATAACCAGCCGCGCCCTTTGGCGTGTGCACAAAATTCAAATTACTTAAGGTCCCGTACAGCAAGCAGTTAGCATTACATTACCTATAACAACCATGATTTAACCCATAACATTCTTCCAGGTAGGTGAAGTAGGAACCATGTCAGTGCTACCCCGTGGTCCTCTAATGCGTAAAAAATATGTATTTTTGACCAGCTAATGGGTTATTATTTATATATTTTTTTGTTGATTGTAGTAATCATATCTATTTATTATAATAAAATAATTTTATTAATCAAATAATAATATTATTAATCAGAGAAGATGTTAAAGTATCTGGATCTGCAGCACGAGGTTACCAAAATGTGGCCCGTCGACTCGACGATCGTTGTGCCCATAGTCGTATCGGCGCATGGGCTGATAGCGAAGAGCCTCGACGATCACCTTGGGAGGCTCTCGCTGAGTGGTTGGGTCAAGGGCCAGATCCAGAAGGTAGCCCTGCTCGACACTGCACGCATCGTCCGGAGGTTTCTCTCCCTGGGGCCCGACCATCGGTAGCTTGGGTTCGCCCCGCTGCCGGTGGTGGAAACTCCGTTAATTTTTATATTAATTTTAGATTTTAATTGTTAAAAAGATGTAAAATTTATATAAAAAGGAACGTGTAAATAAATGGATAAAATATTAATCCAGGGAAGTCTCCGGTATGGCACCTACCTTCTCTCGGAGGTGATATTGGCTGGTCGGAGCATGCGCTTTGGCCCCTCCGACTCAGCCACCCATACCAGATTACATAAAAAAGAAAAACAAATTCTGTTTCTATTCTACTTTATTAAAATATTCTCTAAATATTAAACGTTTATTCCATTTTTTATGGGAAACTGACACGCTTGGCTGCATCACCTACAACATCTGTGATATCAGCCCTTAACACTGGGTGAACTAGGTGCCATGCAGTGCTTCCCTTCATTTCACGTCGGCCATTTTACATAGCCGTTTCGACCAACCGTTTCGAACACCAATGATTATTATGCCCTTATTTTGGTTAGAAACAAATAATCCATGTAATTTTAATAATAAAATCTCACGTATTGCTTCCCCTTAACGACAGCCACACTCGATTAGAATTCAACAATATCCCTGCCAAGCGAATTTGCACTTTGGCACCACTCGACAGAATCGAATTTCACCTGCCAGCCAGCGAACGGTCCACCGGAATGACGAGTTTCAGCACGGGAGATGCAATTAAAAAACACTTTTTGTGTGCTCTGACAATAGATAGTACTCGCCGCCCTCCCGCGCGTAATGAGCTGCCCGCGCGCCCAGTGTCGCATCCGCCCTACGCCCCGCCGCGCCGCCCGCCCTAGCGCGCGAGCGATGAGTCTTATATTATTGTGGGAACGTGATATTAAGCCTCTACTCCTCGGGTTATCTGTACCGTAGGATTGATGCAGACATATGAAAAGTTAAGTGATTGCCGTGGAGACTCTTGGGGCGTGGAGCCCGGACGCCAAAAAACTGGTGAAGCAGTTAGGAAAACTGCTTATGGAGTCGTACGGAGACCGCCGTGCCAGAGCGTTCCTGACTCAAAAGATAAGCGTGGCCATTCAGCGGGGGAACGCTGCTTCGGTTCTTGGAACCACGCTAACCTTCCCAATGGAGGAGTTGTTTATTTTAATTTAGTTTTACTTTGATTTTAATCTGTTGTTTTTTCCATTTTTAATTCATGTTTTTAATAATAAATCAAACAGTTAAAAAAAAAAAAATTAAAGTTAAAGATAAGTATAGGGAATGTTCTAGGTTTTCAATCTACAGGATTATCGGCGTCAAGTACTACGTTGAAACAGTAAGTTTTTAACTTCGCTCGATAGAAAAAAAATTCAAACATTTCTCTATTTTTACAGCAATTTCTATTGTTAAAAGTAAAAAGAATTTATGTACATTTTTTTATGATTTTTCTCCAAATACAATTTTATATTATTTAGTGAACCGCCATTTAAAAAAGTCACAAAGCTAAAATTTTTCATACTTATTAAAATAAAAAAGATTTGCGCGTTATTCGCCTTCGCTTTGTTTTATGGTAAGCGCCTTGTGGCGAATTCCATCCCGCTCTAGTAAAGAGGAAACTGCCTCGCGCCCGCTTTGTCTCGTGACGCTCCCCACTCCGCTGAGCCATAGCCGTCTCTATTTTGAGCGCATGAAATTATATATTCTGTGGCATGCAGGTTCACGTGACTATTTTTCTCCATACAAAATCGTCTTTCGGGGCTTATGTTTTCACAAACCTTCGGATTTATATACTCACATATTTTTATATGGCTCTTATATTATTTATTATTGTAGTTTATAATGATGTGTGTTGTTGGTTCCATGCACTATCTATGTGCCGCCCGTGATGTCAGCCCATTTCACTTAGGTGACATGTCAATGCTTTCCTTTGTGCCGGCTACACTCAAGTGAACGGAAAATACGAACTATTTACATGGCCGCTTCGAGCTACTTATCTTTCAGCGCGGTGGTATTCATCCAGGCAGGTTAAATAAACCTACCACTTAGTAAGTTAAGAAACCAGGAAATTCAGTGGTGAGAAGGGAAGGGACCTACAAACTCTTTGCAAATATGTTATACACAGGAATGAATTCTAATAGCACAGAACTCCAGCCGTCAACTCTCGGGGTACAGTGGGTTTTGCGGACGCGCGCACGATTGCCCATTCAACGGATTAAATAGAATTTACCCCAGTTTGCACGCGCAAACATTGTCGAAACCCCCGCGCACCCTATCCACCCCTTTCGCAACGATTGATGTCGGCGGCGATTCTTTCTCCATTTTGAACCTCCGCCGAAGCGTACATCCGCTTCCGATCATCGAGATAACACGGATAATAGACTAGAGGATGCGCTAACGAAGATAGTTTCAATGAAATCATGTCACCTCAACTGAGGTGTGAGGGGAGGAAGCGGAGTGGCGCGACGCGGAGAGCTGCGGGTCGACCGCCGCGGCGTTAACTCGCAACCTAGTTCACACAAAAAACTCGCAGATTTCAACCAATGGCCGGGTCGCGTGCTTTGCCGAACACTTTGTGATTGGTTGAGATCAATCATTTCTCATAAATTAATCTTGCTCTCAAGCTGTGTTTCCGATAGACTGTGGGCGTTTTTATTATGTGGCTAGTCGCTAAAATACTTGTAATAAGAAGTAGAAAAAAAATACTTGCGAAATTTCATAACGGTTCTTCTTCGTGGGTGTAATGGAACCGAATAGAACAAATTGTGACAAGTCCGAGTACAGTTTTTAAGAAATAAGAAATATTTTTTTCCCTTCAGCATTACATACATTATTAAAACAGAAATTTAAACAATCAAAGCAATAACAAACAAAGTAATAATAATTAAAACACACATTTAAACAATTACAGTAGAGGGGGCAAAAAGTACTAGACACAGCCTATGCTGAATCTAGTGAAGATTTCACTAGACTCAGCGCTGTATTTAAGTCCAGCTAATATATAATTATGGCAGTTTTACTGCCATATGCATGATCAGTAAACAATAAACATACTCACATCGGTGAGCTTATAACACCGGTACATTGAAATATGAGTGTGAGCGACTTCGGCATATGGAGATCGACTAACGGAACATGGTGCTCTGTGCGAGCGCACTCTCAGAAGTATATATATCTCGATGCTTCCGGTAGCCTCGGCTAGTGAGGCAATTTAATAAGAGGACTGGTTCAAAGCACTGCCGTCGTCGTCGGTGCCGTGTGCTAGGTATTTAATAAATACGCTTCGAAAATAGTTCGTGACAGACAGATACAGATATAGACAGAAGATGCAAGTAGATCAGCAGACATATTCTGAGACAGAGAAACAGATGAACAGACACATTGAGATACGGTGTGATTCACCAATTCTAAAGTTATTATATTTTTAATTTTCCTAATCGATCATGCATTCTTGCTTCGTCTGGATTCTGTACTAACTTTGCGATAAACAGTTTAACTTAAAAATAAAACAACTTTACTAAGGTAAGGTAGGTACCGTGTGGGGCCGGTTCTTAAAAAGAATAGCCCTCATGCATGTCATAAAAGAATACTAAGGGATAAGGAAGAGCTGCCGTGGTAAAGGGCTACAGGTTAGCCACCTCTCACCTTGGCACGGTCCTTCCACCAAGTCAGGCAATACGTAGGTACCAACGTGGGTTTTCGTGTCTTACTCGCTGCTTGAGAATTATCTTGGGCTGTGCTGTAGAAAGAGGCGGGTGGCGGGAGAAGTGGGGAAGGGGGAAGGGAGGGAGGGAGGGAGGGGGTGTTCGTTTGGGGTATACCACCCCGCGGAAGGGGAGGGGGGAAGTGGGGGAGGCAAAAACGTAATATGACTCAGTTAGGGGAGACGGGGTATAGGAGGGGGGAGAATAAGTATCTCCTGAGTACTCCCCCCCCCCCCCCCCCCCCCCTCATTGGAGATATAATTATGCACGCACTTTTCGGTACTTATCAGGTTACTACACAAAAAAGAAAATATAAATAAACTTAGGATTTCCTCTTCTCCGGCGCTGTGGGAAATGCAGCAGCCCCTCCGTCCTTGCGTAACAAAGCGAACGTGGGCTGCACTCCCTCCGCGCCTCCAGCTTATAAAAAACACTCTAGGGAATAGCCATACTAACAATTTATGTCGGGGCGGTGAATTTTGTACTAAATTTTAAATTTCACTAATATTTGGATATCATTAAAAAAAAATCTCCAAAAGTATATTATACTTTGCCGGAGACTTATTAAGTCTCCGGCAAAAACTTCTTTTTGTAATAATTCCTTAGACCCTCACCTACCATTCCCAGCTACCAGCAATCTTCTACTAAACCCGCCTCTTTCTACAGCGCACCCTTATCTTGTCCTAATACGTTGCTAAACGTGGCGGCTGCTCACCCCGATTGTCGGAAACAGCGTGTGGTATTTATGTATGTATGTATGATTGTTGCAGTGTTATTGATATAACAGAGGATCATGCGATGCAATATTGTGAGGTATTACAGACTCTTAAATAGTAATTTCGTTGCAGACGTTCCGGTGGTGACGCTGAAGATGGGCTCCACTCTCAACGCAGACAACATCAAAGAGGGCGACGACGTCTACTTCGAGTGCAACGTGAAGGCCAACCCGAAGGCTTACAGGCTCGCTTGGTATCACGAAGTAAGTTTTTTTTATGTAAACCAACATTGGTGGCTGGGCCGAGAGACCAACGGCACCGAATATATATTCGGTGCAGTCGACAGAGCCAAAAACACCCCTCCTCGCGAAACCGCGCTCAGTTACGTGCCGTGCCAGTTTTAAGACACCCAGGTTAAAGGATTCGGGAAACACACTCGCCGGAAGACAGTTCCACACCCTGCGATGCGATAAAGAAACGATTTGGAGAACCGATGGGTACTCAAAAGCCCAATGTCAACAACAAAAGGGTGCTGAGTCTCTCTGCGACGAGTCATGCTGAGATAGGACGGGTGGCAGGGAATAAGGGATGCCAGTAGTGGACTCTGTGAAACAGAAAAATTCTCAGTAGAACCTAGGGTTGTCGACTAAAGTGTGAACAGCACACTTTTGCATGCCTTTCAAGGTTTTTGGCAAGGCCTTTGCTTACGGTGACGCTTGGTCCGCCCCCCCCCCCCCCCCCCCCCCCCATCCTCAAATATGGTTGACGGAGGCGATGGCTGGCCCCGGCGTGATACTCGTGAACTTTTTAGAAATAGTGTTGACTCGTACTATGTAGGCAGTGGCAAATATTTTTGTAAATGTAGACTAAGTGGACGTAAAAAAAAGGATCTAGCGAAGTTTCTTGCCAGTTCTTCTTCTTTTTTTTTTTTATGGAAACTGACACGGTTGGCTACATCACCTACAACGTCCGTGATGTCAGCCCATAACACCGGGTGAACTAGGTGCCATGTCAGTGCTTTCCTCTTTGATCGTGCCGGCTACACTGAACTGGTCGGAAAACACAAACTATTTACATAGCCGTTTAGACCGACGTTTCATCCAGTGCGGTGGTACCAACCCGGGCGGGTTAAACCCTACCACCATGTAAGATTAGGAGGGAAGGGACCTACAGTTTTACGAGGAATCCGAACCTCGGTCAGCCTCCAACGATCAGCGGTCACCCATCCAAGTACTGACGGCACCCAGCGCCGCTTAACATTCAATAGCGACAGTTGACTGTCTGCAACACTGAGCTATCGAGGCTGACAATCGCTGTGATAATCGAACTGGCAAAATTCTAAATCTCAAATGTTAAATTATGACGAATCCGAGTGCAGTGTACTGTCTATGGATGATGAATAAATAATAAACACTTTATCGGCGGCTTGTCCCCACAGTTCAATCCCGTAGGTGGCTGTCGAGTGAAAGTAACCAAACTATTCGTTCACTGAACTTGACAGACTACCGCCTGCAGTTTTTGTCTCCAGTGACGCTTCACCTTTTCACGTACTCATAAGATGCGTGAGCATAGGCTTGTGTGAACATTGCTGGCAGGATTTAGAATTGCGCAAATTTGGATTGCTGGCTAATACTGGACGAGAGCAGAACACAAACCGAGGCTGCTATGCGGCCATCTTACATCCAGTACGGTGGTACCAACCAAGTCGGCTACAATTTGAGCCTACCACCTAGTAAGGGGGCAAGCGAAGGGACCTACAGTTTTACACCGGTTCCGAACGGTGAAGCAGCAGGTGTAGATATGCAC
This sequence comes from Nematopogon swammerdamellus, assembly GCA_946902875.1. Lineage (NCBI taxonomy): Eukaryota > Metazoa > Arthropoda > Insecta > Lepidoptera > Adelidae > Nematopogon > Nematopogon swammerdamellus. Next base: position 1,651,138 of record OX336353.1, read on the forward strand.
GCAATTTTTTTCGTCAGAAAAAACCCATTGGTACACGCCGACCGGATTCGAACCTCGAGAAGCCGATGCCCAAACCACTTGGCCACCCGCCGCCGTTATGACCGAATATAATTTAGAAATATTATCCGTGGTAGATTTACATGAAAAAAGGCAGGGGTCATTCAGAAAGTTGTGAGAGCTCCAAGCTTCTTGTGTTCGTAATAACATTGGCAACTTCATCCGCGTCCGGCAATTTCTTGCGTCCACTTCGGCAAGCTATCTGCATTTTTCTTGGCAGCAAAACTTGTTGATAACTTTGCGCCTTGAATATCGTTGAATACATTACCGGCAGCTCTACTCCAAGTTCACGTACATACAAAAAAATAAATGTAACATAGTCGTCGGATGGGTCTTTCGGTTTAACGAATCTTTATTATCCCTAAATATGTTTTAGCGGCGGGTGGCCGAGTGGTTTGGGCATCGGGTTCTCATGCGGGAAGTCCGAGGTTCGAATTCGGTCGGCGTGTACCAATGAGTTTTTTCTGACGAAAAAATTTACGTGCATACCTACACCCGCTGCTTCACCGTTCGGAACCGGTGTAAAACTGTAGGTCCCTTCCCTTGCCCCTAGGTGGTAGGCTCAAATTGTAGCCGACTGGGTTGGTACCACCGTACTGGATGTAAGATGGCCGCAAGCAACCTCGGTTGTGTTCTCCTCTAGTCCAGTATAGCCAGCAATCCAGGGAAGTCTCCGGTATGGCACCTACCTTCTCGGAGGTGATATTGGCTGGTTAGAGCATGTGCTTTGGCCCCTCCGACTCAGCCACCCATTCCGGATTACATAAAAAAAAAAATCCCAAGGAATTTGTAGGTACACATTCGCTTGCAGAGATTATTATAAGTTTTTACAAAGCCTTTAAGGCGCAAATAAGACACATAAGGTCAACTTTAAACGAAATTGTTGAACTATTGGTAAAGATAAAAAATGTGTAATAAATATAATATGTTATGTATTGGTCTTTAATTAACAAACATAGCTAAACAAAATTAAATTTTACTACTTTGAAAATGTGTTCAATTAATCTCCAAAAAATAACGAAAGTACGAAAATTGTACTTTCAAGTTAAATTATCTTCAGGAGAATAAATTGTTTCAATACCCCTCCCAAATATAGATAATATTTTTCCCTACAATCGTAGCTAAAAAAATAAGTTTTCCATCTTTCCAACACGTGTAATTTAATATTATAGTGTGATTTTCGCGCAAACGTTCATCGTCGTCGGCGCGACGTATCAGTCACCGCACGAGTAGAATGAATCTCGCACCTATTTACATCTGCATACGGTTCGTGTTTCAATCATCAGTGCTCGGGTAGCACGGTTTGAGTTTTGTTTCCGCCTTAAAGGCGTGGTAGCGTTCACGTTTGTAGGTTGTATCGTTTGGCAGCCCCCCTTGTTGCAAATCGTAAGACGATCATCGAATTCACGTAAAAAAATTGTGAACGCATCCTTATACGAATCAAATATATAATAGCGTTCTTTACTAAACTTGGAATTGAGCACCACCGGAACGAACTTGCAAAAACTATAATGAATACAGCCGGGTTGAACAACTTGCAGCTATGAGTAAGAAATGAGTCGAACCACTGTGCGATTACGTTGCAGGTATTCACCGTCGTACAATCCTGTTTTTTTTTTCAACTGTCTTAAAAAAAACGAGGAGGTTATCAATTCGTCTGTATTTTTTTTTTTTGTGTGTATGTTACCTGATTTCTCCTCCAATTCTCAACCGATTTTAATGATCGGCTATACCTCAGGGGTGGTCCTTTCATAATTTTATTGAAATAATACCTATTATTCAAAATTAAGGGAATTAAGGGATAAACACTTTCACACTAAAGAATTTTTCAATCACCCACTTCTCGTCATCCGATTTTCATAATATGTGATATTAGTACTAAAAAGAGTGAAATAAAAAAACTGTTTTAAAAATAATTAAACGGACTTGAAACCATAAAAAGTATTAAATAATATTTTGATCTTGAGTAGAAGCCGGTACAAAATAAAACGGAAATTTAAAAATATAATTGATCACGGGTGCCATTGTCACAGCCCATGCTTTAAGTTTTTTGTTGCCATGAATTTGTGTTATTGCAATAAAAACATACCATATTCGTGTCTGCTCGTCCGCGATTTAGGCGATGTTCTTTCAAATAGAGCCGACTACGATCGTACAGAAACAGCACGGCGACATGGCAGATTGTGATCTAACTCTGTCAGCCGTTAACCGAACAACATACACACACATACTACGTTTTATAAGCACTAACAAAGAATGTGAAATGGTAGAACTCAAACAATTACATTGTAATAGTTTTTTTTTTCAAAAAAATAATCATGATAAAAAACAAGTGCGAGTCTAACTCGCGCCCGAAGGTTCCGTATCGCCATGTCATGGCTAGCGCCAGTCACGCCATCTATGGCGTGTTAAGAAATGCTTCATATTAGTTAAATGTCATGATTAGTTTTAATGCTTCATACTCTTTTCGGTAGATGGCGCGCGCGCATACACTTTTTAGTTTCTTTTATGAGAACCCCGTGAATTTATTTTTTATTTTTATAATTTGTTGTTATGTCGGCCATGAAAATTTCAACGAGCTACCTATTACGGTTCAAGAGATACAGCCCTCGGACAGACAGACGGACGGACGGACGTACAGACAGACGGCGTAGGCTTAATAATAGGGTCCCGTACCACATACGGAACCCTAAAAAACGTATGTCAAGCAGTAGACGCACAAACGCCGACTGAAATTTAAAATGGCTTCGCTTGTTCCAAAATTTGAAGTGCCGCTTCCACACTTTTGAATTGTTTTGCGAACGGCGATCGGTTTATTGCGTGATCTTGTATCCAATTCATTTCGTTTCTTTTTATGTAGCTCGTTCGAATGCGCTAGTTGTACTGCGTTATGGATTTTTGGCCTTCCCATTATGATCGCTATCTTGACTCTCTCTCTCTGTTTGGATATTCTCGGTTTTATGTTGTTTGACATAGCGAACTTTGGCGCTTTTGGATTAGCTCTGAAGTTCTTTATTCTTTATTATTTATTCTCTGTTCTTTGCTCTCTGCTCTCTGCTCTCTGTTTTCTATTCTCTATTTTCTATTCTTTATTCATCATTCGTACGGCAGTATACTACGCTTGAATTTGTCCTGTTCAGTTTTTACAATCCCTTAATTTTTACAAGTAGTTTTTTAATGTATGTTTAATTAGAAACGAAAAGTAATAATACATTAATTTCTCTTCCTAGACGATCGAGATTTACCACAATGTGACTGCTGGCGTCATCCTGAGCGACCAGAGTCTAGTGCTGCAGAGCGTGACGCGCGCCACCGCCGGCGACTACACCTGCGTGGCGGTCAACACCGAGGGCAAGGGCACCAGCAACCCCGTGCAGCTCCTAGTCAGATGTGAGTTCACTCTTCTTGCTATATTGCTTCCACAACGTGACTACTGGCGTCATCCTGAGCGACCAGAGTCTAGGGCTGCAGAGCGTGACGCGCGCCACCGCCGGCGACTACACGTGCGTGGCGGTCAACACCGAGGGCAAGGGCACCAGCAACCCCGTGCATCTCCTAGTCAGATGTGAGTTCACTCTTCTTGCTATATTGCTTCCACAACGTGACTACTGGCGTCATCCTGAGCGACCAGAGTCTAGGGCTGCAGAGCGTGACGCGCGCCACCGCCGCGCCGGCGACTACACCTGCGTGAGGGCATGTGCCGGTCAACAATGGGCTACTTCATTGTCAGTCCTCAGGTCAGATAATGTGAGAGTCAGAGACAGCGGTGCTACGATACTGACACATTTCTGATGCTTTACGCATCATTATGGATACTAGGATAAAATATTTCCGGGAATTGGTAAATAAAACAGTTTTTGTTTAAATTTTCGAGTGCCTTTGTTTTATCGTCTTCAAAATAACAACGACGAATACCACTCGTCTCCTGGTGTTTTCGAGATAGCAGAGTCTCTATCCTGTCCCCGTAGACTTTTCGTAGTACTTTCAATGCATCAGCACAAGAAATTTCAAACAAATTCTTTATTCAAAATATATAGGTAGTTTTTTTATTTTTATTTTGAAATTGACGAATCGTAAAAGCTTGAAAAATGTAAAAAGGCGCCAAACAACTAACTGCGAGTACTTATGATACAGATTGCGCTCACATTTGACGGGAGTGTCGGGGAAAGGTGTACCAACCTGAGAAAAAAATTGTTTAGAATCGGTAAATCTTACGTCATTTAAATTACAAGTTCTTGGAACTTGTTGATCATAGCTTATATGCGGACGGGATTTCACACTACCACTCGGTAAGATACCCCTACCGGAGAGAGATCCTACAGTTTTCATTGGCTGCGTCAGTCCGCCACAAGCCGCTTAAATAAATTCTAATTGAAATTCAAGACATAAACTAGCACATAATACAAAAGTTATACCTGTTCTTAAGCTTGACTTAATCAGAATCACGAAACTTGAAGATCCCCAAGAGTACGCAACATTCTAGTGCCGCTTAAAGTATCCTTAAAGTATCCACGCAAGTGTAGAGCTTTCTCAGCGGGCCGTTATTCCTAGTTTAAGACTCGGAGTAATCCGGACAACGGAACGCTAATAAATTGTGCTACTTTAAGTTTTTATAAGTTTGTAGTCTTGCAATTACCAAGTCCCATTAGTGCAAGACTTGTGTCTGCTTGGACGCAGTCTACTTCTGCCGGTCCTTGGGTAGAAATCTAGGTGTTTTAATAAGAGTTGAAAGATTCTTTGTTTTGGAATTTTGTATTTCGTGCTTCTTTGTTAAGGCACAAATAAGACTCAAAAGGTCAACTTTAAACGAAATTCTTGAGCTATTGGTAAAGATAAAAAATATGTAAAAAATATAAATTATGCATTGGTCTTTAATTAACAAACATAGCTAAAAAAATCTATTTTATTACTATGAAAAGGTGTTAAATAAATCTCCACAAAATTACGAAAAGTACGAAAATTGTACTTTCAAATTAAATTCTGTTGAGAAGCATAATTTTTTTCAATACAAGACCCCCCTAGAAATATAGATAAGAGTATTCCCTACAATCGTCACAAAAAAAAAATATGTTTTTTTCTTCTTTCCAACACGTAAAATTTAAAAGTGTGATTTTCGCGCAAACGTTCATAGTCGGCGTGACGTATCAGCCACCGCACGAGTAGAATTAATCTCGCACCTATTTACACCTGCATACGGTTCGTGTTTCAATCACCAGTGCTCGGGTAGTACGGTTTGAGTCTTGTTTCCGCCTTAAGGGGCCACTATAATAATGTGTTAATTAATTACAACTAAATTAAACGCGAACAGTATTTAAAGGTCATATACTATCTATGGCTTGTCATGCTCTGGAAGAACGTACGTAAAGCAGCAGATTTGAATGTAAAGTTTAAAACGCCCGGTTTGGTACCACCGCACTGAATTAAATCGATTGAGACGGCAATGTAAATAGTACGTGTTTTCCGTCCAGTTCAGTGTAACTGAAGGGAAGCACTGACATGGCACCTAGTAAATATTAAGTCATGATAGATAGATAGATAGAAATACTTTATTGCTCCAAAACATTTAACAGTAACAAACGATAAGTAATTTACATGAGGGGCAAAGGCGGACTTATCCCTTACAGGGATTTCTCCCAGTCAACCTTTGGATGTTTGAGAGTCGTATGTTGTGAGATATAAGTAGGTAGTAGCAAAATACTTGAGTGTGGGAATGTAAAATATAATATATGGAAAATAACTATGATAAACTATAATATACTTGCACTACATAATATAAGTACATACCAGTTTAAACGTAGAAATCGCAAATTATAAATTAAATTAAATACATAAAACTATAAATTAAATACATATGTATTAAAGATTATATAATACATAATACCTAAATATAAACATACATAACTTGTCCATTCAGAATTAAAGGATTTTTTAGCTATTGACTTCACACTGACGGAGATAGTACAACTTTAAGTGTTTTTTGAATAACGGAAGCGACTTGCAGTGCCGTATACAGTGAGGTAGTTGATTCCACAGACGAGCTGCGTGCACAGAAAATGAGTTTGTGTAAAATCCTGTTTTATGAGTGGAAATGGCTAAGATATTGTCATCACTTGAATGAAGCGTGACACCGTGGGAAGATAAGTATTGAAAACGTGAAGATAGGTACTCGGGAGCAGAAGGGTTGTTGATACAAGAATAAATTAGTCCAAGGATGTGGGAATTTCTGCGGAGACGGATTGGGAGCCACTTGAGACGTCTGCGGTATTCAGAAGCATGGTCGTACTTACGTAGACCGAAAATGAAGCGTATACACATGTTTTGCAGACGCTCAAGCTTGTCCAGAAGTTCCTCAGTAACGTCCAGGCAACATACATCTGCATAATCAAGGATGGGGAGAAGCAGGGATTGTGCTAGAATTGTCTTTGTGGAGGTCGGAAGAAGGTTCTGCAGCCGCCTTAGGGAGTGCGCCGCAGCATAGACTTTTCGACTGACCTCATTGACCTGAGCCTGCCAAGATAGCGTATCATCCATAAGGATTCCGAGGTTTTTGACAACCCTAGTGTATGGTATGGCAGTACCGTTGTACATAATCTCAGGCAAGGAGGCACGATCAATCCTCGATAGTAGTCGCGGACTTCCGGCAATCATTGCCTGAGACTTATTTGGATTCACGATGAGTCCAAAGGATCTGGTCCAGCCAAAAATGGTGGCCAAATCAGCATTGATCACATCAATGATTCCAGCAATGTCGTCAATACTACCTGCCAGATATAGTTGTAAGTCATCGGCATACAAGTGGTAGAGAGAAACTAAGAGTTTGGTGACAAAATTTATAAAGATTGCGAAGAGTAGAGGAGATAACGCGCCACCTTGTAGAACACCAGCAGTTAGATCGTACCATTCAGAAAAGTCATTGTCAATTCTAACACGTTGCTGGCGACCACGAAGGTACGAGTCAAACCAATCTATTACCTCCGGAGATAAGTTAAGAGACCTCAGCATTTCCACCATGATGTCAAAGTCAACTGCGTTGAAAGCGTTACTAAAATCAAGCAACACGATAACAGTGAGATCTTTGTTTTCCATACTTAGACGGATATCATCAGTGACTTTGACAAGTGCAGTAACAGTACTGTGAGAAGGTCGAAATCCAGATTGCATTGGATTCAAAAGGTTGTTTTGAGAAAGGAAGCCAGATAATTGCTGGTGTACAATGCGTTCAAGGATTTTTGAGAGGACTGGTAATATTGAGATAGGACGGTACTGACTAAAGGAGACAGGATTGGATGTTTTGGGCAGAGGAATGACAAAAGCCTTTTTCCAGATGCTAGGGAACGAGCTTGTTACCAGAGAGTGATTGAGGATATAGGTGATGATAGGCAACAGCTCGTCGAGTACTGGCGCCAACATATCAAGGCTTAAATCGTCAGCTCCAACTGCCTTGGTGGAAATGGAGAGAATGATCTTCTTAACTTCACAGTCGGTAACAGGGTTGAAGGCGAAAGGGTTGAACTCGGGTATCGGCAGCTGTGACAGCTGAAGGAGAGTGTTAGATTTTACGATAGCATCCATGGTGACCGGTGGAGTTGTGAAATGAGCATTCAGTGCATTCATGTCTATGTTTGGTTTTGTTGGATTAGCCTGCTTACCGATTCCGAGTGTTTTAAGATATTTCCAGCAATGTGCCGGAGAACAATTTTCGACGTTAGAGCGTATGTGGCGTTGTTGAGCATCTCTACACATCCTCGTACACCGATTCCTTAGTAGCTTATATTTACTAAGACTGTCAATGGAATTATCACTTCTGTGTTTTACTTTCGCACGGTCTCGTCTAGCCATCATGGCTTTTATGTCGTCACTCAGCCAGGGTGCAGGTAAGTGTTTTAAGCGACACTGACGTATAGGAGCGTGCACATCAAAGATTTGTGTGACTTTGACATTAAACTCTTCAACCATCTCATCGATGGAAGAGCCATTAAGGACAGTCGACCAGTCGGCACCGCGAACATCCTCCCTAAGAAGCTCCAAGTTTATACCTTTGAAGTTTCGCTGCATTAACACCTTCTTTGCTGCCTTTGGAGGTCGAACCTTATAAGACAGGTAGATTAAGTCGTGGTGTGAGAATCCAGGTGCGGGAAATTGTCCATGTGTACTAACATGAGTCGTGGAAGAAGTTAATATTAGGTCCAGCAAAGAAGGCACGCAGTTTGGAAAATGGTGGGTAGCGTTCAGCGGAAGAATGTGCATATTGACTGAGGAAATTAGGGACTTGAGCTTTTTGGATCGGTGATCATCTTTAAGAAGACATGTATTAAAATCACCCATGATGAAAGTGTGAGAAAACTGTGGGGAATAGATTTCAAGAAACTGTTCGAAGGAAGAGAAATAGTTTATGTTCATATTTGGACTGTAATACACACCGAGCAGAACTTTCGTGTGATGAAGAGATAGCTCAAGAAAAATGAACTCCGGAGATTCGGAGTAAAGAGTGGGAGACTGAGAGATAATGGAATAAGCGATATTGCTCCTAAGGTATAAAGCTACACCACCGTAACCTTTACCCGTTCTGTCGTTACGAATAAGGTGAAAACCTGGCAATGAGTAAGAGGTGGAGGGTAAAGAAGGTTTGAGAAATGTCTCAGAAACTAGAATAGCATGTATATTGTTTGCCTGAAAACGTTCTGAGGAGGTCGGGATAATGAGAGGGAATACTCTGTGCATTTATATGCACAAAGTTAAAGTTCCTTGGATGTTGTGAAAAAACTGTACTCAGTTTTTCATCCAAGGGAGAATCGTCAGTGCTGCAGTCACTAAAAAATTCTTCTGAAGTAGATGAAATAGAGAAAAATGAATCATTGTCGTCATCTGTTGTGGACATTAGTATACAATATATAATATATATATTTATATAACCTATATAATATAATAAATAAAGTACAATGAATTATGATACTGAAATAAATATAAATTTAGGTCAACAGTGCGCTTTCAAACATCCGCCAGTAGCCTGTACACTAAAATAAAATTTACACAATTACACAGAAAGTACACATTATTAAATTCAGGACCGCAACAAAATAATGAACACATTATCGAAATGAGAAAAAAAATAAAAAGACTGATGTAGACATGGTGAGACCAAGAACAATTAAACTGAAATTATCTCAATACATAATTTTTTATAGCATAATAAACCTTCACTGTACAATAAAACACTTAGCTAAGGGAAACATTACAATCTATACGTACTTAATAGTTACCCATACCCATACCCATGAATAATGGATATACCCATAAAAAAAGATAATAAATACAAGGAACATAGGGCTCAGTCAAGTTATTAATAAAATTTGAGTTTATGCATACATTAAACAATTTGAATCATCAAAGTCAGAAGAATTTTTATTTATGTACAGTATGAAACAAATTTACTTAACTTATCAAATGAATTGTCTAAGACAGCCATACTCCGTAATAAGCGTAATAAGTCCATAATAAGTGTGCTCCGCGGAGCCCTAGTGCTCCGCGGAGCCTCTGTGGGGGCTCCGCGAGAATACGAGAAAAAATAAATAAAAAATACACCTCTCCTCTCTGGCTCGATTCAGCTCGGCGACGAACTCAACTCAACTCTCTTCTATCAAACCTGATATCAACCAATTGATGAAAAATAAGAAACAGTTTCATACCTCCCATTAGATATTTAATTATTGTTTTTCTCTTTTATTATAATATGATTTAAGTAACATTGTAATATAATTTTAATAAAGAATGCACAAAAACATTTTTTTGTTTATTTTAGGGCTCCGCCAAAAATTTCGCTTTCCAAAAGGGTTCCGTCACCTAAAAAGTTTGAGAACCGCTGGTCTAAGAGAAATATTTTCAGCTGACTCTGGAAATATACAATAAATATATACGTAAAAAAACTTTACTTCTCACAAAAACGAAATTGTCACTAATTTCAATAGTGTATGATTTCATTTCTATTTGCGATAAAGAACGATAAATTGAAAATCGTCAAGAATAGATTTTCCGAAATATACCTATCTTCTTTATGAAAGTATCGTATTCAACAATTTTATTATATTTCAGTCCAAATTTTCCGAAAATCATATTTATTAATATTATCTTCGCTTTCATTAATCTTTCCCAAATTCAGTTTCGCGAGAATTCATTTAATTTTCCAAAGCGATAATTTGAAATCCACAACGGAAATTCCCACATTCTAGAACTCTCCGGCGGCGGCGCTCGCGTCAAATTAGGTATGTGCGTAGCGGTTTCATTAAAAACTAATTTTCTCTCGTGATAAAAGCACGTAAAAATGTTCGCTCGCAACGAAGACGTGGGTAATTCACAAAGCCACGAGGGCTGAAAGAAATCTAACGGCTGAAGTCGGTCCCTAATGAAATACATTAGTGTGCCGCCACGCGTCAAATGAGATTATTTGGACAAATGTTTTTTGCCCCGGGCAAAACAGAAACATGGCGAGAAGTGTAATTATTACAGACGACTGGCCTGGCGAGTCTCCCAGTCTCGCCGCTAATGAGTTCTCGCGGTTTGATTAAAGTTCTGAGAAAGTCAACGCCTCGCTTCAGAATTAAGACATTTTTGATAGAAGTTAATTAGTCTTTAAAAGCAGACACAGGTCATAGTTCATAGTTTTTCTCCATACAAAATCGTCTTTCGGGGCTTATTATGTTTTCCCAGACCCTAAACCTTGACCGATTTTTATAATTATTTTTTCATGTAATAAAGATAGTCTAATCTACGTACCTATCTGTTGTTTTTTGTTTAGATTAAATGTACGACGCCAGAGCTAAAAATAGATTTTTTGAAGGAAAAAATAATAATTAATTTATTGACGTCACGAAGTTCATTAAGCTTTATTGAATCATTACTTTGAACAAAAATAACAAAAATGGGTACGTAGATTGGACTGTCCTTATTAAAAAAAAAAAAAACCGGCCAAGTGCGAGTCGAACTCGCGCACCGAGGGTTCAGTATCGCCATGTCATGGCTAGCGCCACTCACGCCATCTAGATGGCGTGTCATGAAATGCTTCATATTAGTTCAATGTCATGATTAGTTAAAATGCTTCATAATCTATTCGCTAGATGGCGCGCGCGCATACACTTTTTGGTTTCTTCTGTGGAAACAACCGTGAATTTTTTACTTTTTCTTATTTGTTGTTATATCGGCCATAATAAATAACACACATTCTGTGAAAATTTCAAAGGGCTACTTATTACGGTTCAAGAGATACAGCACTCGGACAGATGGACGGACGGACGGATGGACAGACAGACAGCGGAGGCTTAGTAATAGGGTCCCGTACCGGATACGGAACCCTAAAAAAGAAGAATACCTACTTCTACAATAATTGTAAAAATCGGATAAGGTTTAGGGGTCCGGGAAACATAAGTCCCTAAAGACAATTTTGACGTAATTTGTATATATATTATTGCTGTCCCTCTTGCGTTGGTGGGGAGTCCGCGTGGCGAACAGAGACAGCCAAATACCTAACATCTTACCACGTGACTAAACTCTGTCTGCTCTTAAGGCGTCTCTAAGTTTCTCAATTTAAACCAAAAAAGTACAAAACGGGAAACACATTTTTTTTATTCAGCCTCGGTAGCTCAGTGGTGCGATCGCTCGACTGTCGATAGTGATCATAAGCACACCTGACCTCGGTCAGTCCTTGGCTGGGTGACCCCGCGACCGTTAGAGACTGACCGTGGTTCGGATTCCACATAAAACTGTAGGTGCTGCTTCTTACCTTACTAGGTGGTAGAGTTTAACCCGCCAGATTGATACCACCGCACTGAATGAAAAAGTCGGTCGAAACGACTATGTAAATATTCCGTGTTTTCCATCGAGTCCTGTGTAGCCGGCACGACCGAAGGGAAGCACTGACACGACACCTAGTTTACCAAGGTATTATGGGCTGACATCGCGGATTTTGTAGGCGATATAGCCAGCCGTGACAGTTTAATATCTACGAGTACGTTGCCATTGGAGCAGGCCAGTCCCCGCAAACATCGCATACATTTTAGTTTAGTTTAGTGGCTCATCACCTATAACATCCGTGATGTCAACCCATAATAACTCCGTGAACTAGGGCCATGTCAATGCTTTCCTTTTATCTTGCCGGCTACATTTGATTTTAAGAATATAATATTTTCTTTCAAATGTCAGAACTATGTATCTGTTTTTGCATCCTAGACACAGAACCTGCATTATGATAAATTTATGAACGTTTCAAAACCGCATATTCATGCAGTGGATTGAAAAAGCACTCACCAGTCGACTCGACGTTGAAAAAAAATATAACCGAACTGTTAAAACCCTCTGCGAAAGCTATCAAATGATAAACGACGGTAATTACATGTTCGACCATATTTTTGCATCAATCAAACGCGAACGGAGTGGCAGCAAAAATACGGGCAATGTGTTCCAGGCCACCGAGCTAAACTACTCTGGAAGTGACAAAACCCGATGAACCATGTTACCTGGTAAACATGGTCCGAGGTTCGAATCCGGTCGGCGTGTACCAATGAGTTTTTTCTGGCGAAAAAATTTACGTGCATACCTACACCTGCTGCTTCACCGTTCGGAACCGGTGTAAAACTGTAGGTCCCTTCCCTTGCCCCTTACTAGGTGGTAGGCTCAAATTGTAGCCGACTGGGTTGATACCACCGTACTGTATGTAAGATGGCCGCATAGTAACGTCGTCGGTTGTGTTCTCCTCTAGTCCAATATAGCCAGCAATCCAGGGAAGTCTCCGCTATGGCACATACCTTCTCGGAGGTCATATTGACTGGTCGCATCATGTGGTTTGGCCCCTCCGACTTAGTCACTCATACCGGATTACATAAAAAAAACCTGTCCGTAAGCAAGTGTGTGCCTTCATATTCAATTGCCATCACGAATGCATTCATTTTTGTAAGTAGAACTTTTGAAATGTTTTAAATGTGAAACTTTGTTATTGGCTATATAAGTTTTTAATTGTGATTGTTTCATAACTCAAGTCTTTTGCTACTGCCTACTTATGAGTACATTTCAATCGACTCTCAAACATCTAAAAGTTGACTAAAAAAACGCTGTAAGGGATAAGTCCGCACTTGCACCTCATGAAAATGTTAAGAATATTGTGTATATTTCTGTAAATTTGGAGCAATCGAGTATTTTCTATCTTAAAGCCATCTCATGCTACGAATGCGCTAACACTACTAACTCGCGTATTGTCTGTCTATGTCCGCACATAAGACGATAAGCGGCCGTTGTCGTCATCTTCGGCTACGATGTAGCTGACGACGTCGGACTAAACTTCACACTACTCTGTCGCACCAGTGTGAGGCATCTGCTGTCAAATATATGAGAAATGTCACTGCAACCGACAAATGGCTGTTGGATAAGAGGTAACCGGAGATGGTGAAAATGGAGACAGCTGAAATGTACCGTGTGGGGCCGGTACTTTAAAAGAATAGCCCCACTGCATCGCTCCCCGTGTATGTCGTAAAATGCGACTAAGGCGACTCCCTTCTTATATTACTAGGTGGTAGGGTTTAACCCGCCCGGGCTGGTACCACCGCACTGAATGAAAGGTCGGTCGAAACGGCTGTGTAAATAGTTTGTGTTTTCCGTCCAGTTCAGTGTAGCCGGCACGACCAAGGGGAGGCAATGACATGGCACATAGTTCACCAAGGTGTTATTTGCTGACATCACGGATGTTGTAAGTGATGTAGCCAACAGTGTCAGTTTCCATAAAAAACTCGACATAAAATGTTGTAAGAATGAGACACGCTGACGTGGCACCAAGTTCACCAGGTGATGTAGCCAACCGTGTCAGTTTCCATAAAATAAAAGCTGAGCCATACAACACGAGCATCGGTCATTTTGAACTCAGCTTATACGCTGATTTCGTTAGTGACATGTTTTTTTCGGAAACGATTTATGAGAATGGCTCATCTAGTTCGAGACTCGTTCGGTGTGATGATTCAACTCAACATGTCACTCACTGGAAACAAATGAATGGGATTTTTTCTCGGAAAAACCATCGCTACTTTGTCACCGAATATACAGGTTGTTGCCGTAGTCACTAACATTCATTTCAATAATTATGGTATTGCTCGTAGTTTGAGTCAAAAATAAGTCATAAAAATCCCATAACACAATACATATGCACCCACCCTTACCTAAATCCCTAATTTAATCTGCATTATAGCAATGTATATTTTTTTTATATTAAAAAAAAAATTTAAACAGACTTAATATTTTTTTATTTTATTTTACATCTATTTTTGTATTTAATCTCATTTCATTTTATTTTTAATAGTTTTTTAAATAATTTAATTTTCATTTTTAAATTCTATAATGTTTATATAGATTTTTAAAATTTTTCAATATTTTTAGTATTTGTAATTATTAGTATTAGTATTTGTAAAAATTTGTAGATGAGCGCACACGCGCTCACCTTAGCATTATGTCTTCCTGTGAGGCAGATTCTTCCAGTGAATGTGGCAAAAAAAATAAACGTGATGTGTGACCTCAATGGAAATAAATACATTTTAAATTATTATCTATATATCTCTGTTGTATCTAGTTTCCGAAATATTAATTTCAAAAATGTACGCTCCCCGTGTCTTACGTGCACCCTTGAGTGTACTTAGACGCTGTAAGATCGCATTAATATTGCTTGCACATTAATTCCGAAAATTTGTTCGTCTTGAATTGTGTCTTTTTTTATTCGGCCTGAATTCAGAAAATTTATCGAATACCATTTTTTTGTTCCTGTTGATCCCGTGACTGGTTCAACATTCTGTATAGGAGTAGGTAGGTACTAGCGTAACTTTGTTGAGCGACATCTCGTTTATTTCATTCGTTTATCTTTCGCTTTGTGCTTTGATGCTCCTAAATGGATTAATTGCGATAGTAATTTTATCGCAAGCTTCGGGGCGCGCCGCGCACTATTTTGCTTTATCGCGTTTCGTAACAGTGTTTTTAACAAAATGAAAAAGTCAAATTTGGAATAAATAATAAAAGGTTAATATTTCGTGAGTTGCCGTTGATGTCATTGTTCACTATACCACAGATTACTTAATTGTTACTTCGTATCAGATAAATCACTCCATAGAAAAACTTCCATACCTTCGGCTTTAATAGCCTACTGTTTCACGTCGCCAATCGCTGCGTGCGAAAATGTACCTAAACGACCGAGTGTAATGTGATTATTGCTTTGCAGCTGCGCTCAGTTGCGTGGGCGAGCGTGTAGGTATGCTTCGCGCGGCTGACGAATTTCCACTGAATTAGATCGCCGGCGGCCCGCTGGGCGGTAGGTAGTTAGCGCGCGAAAGTACATAGGTGCGTGAGGCCTGACTACACTTACTAATATTTTGTGTACCCTTTTTTTTTGGAAACTGACACAGTTGGTTACATCACCTACAACATCCATGATGTCAGACCATAACACCTTTGTTAACTATGTGGCATGTCAGTGTATCCCTTCGGTTGTGCCGGCCACACTGAACTGAACGAAAAACTCGAACTATTTACATAGCCGTTTCGACCGACTTTTTATAATTCAGTGCGGTGGCACCAACCCGGGCGGGTTAACGGTGAGAACTGCCAAGCACGACCGGCGGACACCGTCGTTGTCCCACCAAAGTATGTCTCTCGCCATTGAGCGGGGTAACGCAGCTGCACCCATTATGGAGACAGTGGTATCCATTATGGGGATAGTGGCATCGATTATGGGGACAAGTGAATCTATTATGGGGACAGTGGCATCCATTGGGGAGCCAGTAACATGTGAAACACGTGCCACTGTCCCCACAGTGGCACTAATTATGGGGACAGTGGCTATGGTCCCCGTGATGAATGATTTATATTAAATTGAAGTACTTTTATTTAATTGAAATGTTTTTAGATTTATTAAATTTGCGTTCGTGAGTTATCGCTTCGGACAACGCGTGTGACAAACAGACAGACGGGCGGACGTTATTATATTCGTGCTGACTAATCTATTCAACAATAATAGTTTTATAACAAAATTTTCTACTTATTTAATTACTTAATACAATTTCAATCGAAAACAAGATTACATGTAAAGAGGCAATATTGTTTTGGCCCAGACGCGCCAGTGTGCGCGGAGCGACGCGACACGGAGCTGTTCGGTGCGCTGAAGCACGAGACGGTGACGCTGCGCTGCGAGGTGGACGCCAACCCGCCGCTCGTCACCTTCCACTGGACCTTCAACAACTCTGGCGAACAGCTCGACGTCCCGCCCAGGTATATAATCTACCGAAAAAAGCCAATAGTTCATGAATTACGAAACATGAGGGCACCTATGATAGCACCCTGAAGAACCACTTCTTAGAAACCAGTGCAATGATTATTATTGTTGAGTGTCAATACTGATTAACTGTAGCAAAATTGAACGTTCTTGTTCAAATATTTTGCCTAAAAATACTAGAAAATAAAAAGGACCTATGACAGCACCCTGTCGAACTCAAGTAAATCCTTTAACATCATCCGAAAAATGCATTACAACTAACTAATTCTTGATTAAAACTTCAGGTGCGCCTCAAGTTCTGTTTTCCTGCTTTCTGTTGAAACACCTTTTTTTCGTAGGCTCTACAACAGCGAAGGCCACACATCTACTCTGAACTACACTCCAACGTCAGACATGGAATATGGCACATTGGCCTGTTGGGGAGGCAATGTTGTGGGTCACCAAAAAGTGCCTTGCGTTTACCAGCTAGTAGCCGCAGGTATGTATTCAACCGTATCTTTATTTAAGCTTTTAATATTGTAATGATAATTTACTCATATTTTAAGGAAAATTTATGTAAATAAATTTTTGTCTGTCTTAGGTCGACCATTTCCACTGCTGAACTGTACAGTGGCTAACCAAAGTGTTGATTCTCTCCACGTTGAGTGCGTCGAGAACTTCGATGGGGGTCTTCCGCAAACGTTTCTTATGGAGCTGCTGGAATTACCTTCGCTTACGGTAAGAAAAAGTGCCTTTGGATCGCAACCCTTATTCTTTTTATGATATAATATGTATGCACTAACTTTAGTCATAACAAGAAAGACTTACAATTATATTCTAATCTTAAACGTCCATAACGGAATCATCGACTCTTAGGATACTTGACTAAATTTACTCATTGAACCAGGTACGTTACAACGTGTCAACAAACCGCACACCGCCGTACTTCGAGATCGGGGGGCTGCCGCCAGGCGTGAGCTACCGTCTCAACATGTTCGCCGTCAACGCGAAGGGACGCAGCGACGTTGTCACTCTCGAGACTGTTACCTTCCGAGGCCAGGCCAAATATACCGGTAGGTTTCTTTGAATCAGTAGTTCGAATTCCTTATATGATGTAAACGTATTCTGTCGCCGTATCTATCCCCCGGCTTTCTTATGGCCGTTGTAATGCGGTATTTTATATTTCAACTCTTTATCCATATTTTAGTAATAATCTTATTATGCCTCCCTCTGTTAAATCTACAGTTTTGTTCTGGTTAAACACTACTAGAGATAGAGATAGTGCTTTGAAAGTTTCATCGATTATACGACCTATGTTAACGTAAAGTTGTCCGAATTTTAAGCTTTTCAAAAACCTTCAACAACGATTTTCGCCTTTTCATTATGCATTTGTCATTAGGTGAAAATGGTGCGTTAGGATTGTCACCGGTGCTGGCTTCGCTCGCGGCAATATCCGCGTTACTAGCGGCCGCTGTCTGTGGAGTGCTCGGAGTGCTGTACCGACGCAACTCGTCGCGACATCAGCACCACCATCTGCCAGCTAAACATGCGCCGCTCAGGTTTGTATTCTGTTTTATCTCGATTGTTATTGCTATAATTATATCTTACCTTTTTATATAAATTACCTTTGTCGTTATCATGGTTTTTTGTGTGCTTTTTATTTACATGCGTATCCATGTCATTATATTATTCTTTAACATGTAGTTTAACATCAACTTCATTCATGTGTGCTCTTTCTGTTATATTGTCAACGTACTATTTCCAGACTACTTTTGGTCTTGCTTATCTATCGTTTTAGATTTGTGAGTTATCTAGTTCGTTCAGTTTATCTGTATTACTTCGAGTTTTCCATTTCTTCTCTCATCCCTTTCGGAGCGCTAGAAATGCATTGCAATCCTCTCTTCATAGACAAGGATATGTATTTGATATACGTCCAAAGCGTTTCTGTTGTTCGCTGAAACACTGCTTTTGATACCCTCCAAATTGCTGTTTATTATTTATTTAACATTCATAAATGCTGCCACACTAATCTCAATGTACTGAAATAACGATTATGTCCGCATATATCATCCTAGGTTGTCTGGTTCTAGTGTCTAGTCCAGCCAGAAATCCAGAGGGAAGTATAACAAGGAAGGAAGGCCCTCTCAAGGATTATTTTGGCTGGTTGGAGCATATTAGGCTTTGGATCTCTTCCTCCGGATACTAGATAACATAAAAACATATTGTGCTTATCACGATATTTTTGTTGGCAGAATCTGCTCTAAAATTCACATTGAAGTTTAATATACTATATATATTATCTAACATACATAGACTAACACCAGCCGTTCTTCCAGCGAGGCCCTATACATGGAGCGTCAAATCGACAATGTGGTGAGTAAGCGAGACGGCAGCACAGGGGGTCGTGCGTCACCTGCAGAGCTGCCGGCGTACGGGGCGACGCCCGGTGGCGCTCCGCTGCTGCCCTCGCCGGGCTGTAGGCCGCTGGGCGCGCTGGAGTGCTTGGAGGACACAGATCCGGATATTATACCTTATTTGTATGGTGAGTGAACTTTGATTTATTGATCAGTTGTGTACCAACAAGGGTACAAAAAATAGACTTATGGGCATCAAATGTTTTTTTTATATATATTAGTAAGCGCGATATGTGGCGCCGAGCCACCCATAAAGTGTCTAAGGACGCCGATGGACATTCGGTCGTACGCGGGGTTTGAGAATACCATGCCAGCCTGACAGGTGCCTATTCACGCCTCTCTTGAAGGACGAGACTATACTTGGAGGGAAATATGTGGGCAGGGAGAGCGTTCCAGAGTTTCCAGTTCTGTGGAGGAAAGATCTTCAGAACCGATTGGTACACATCCGTGGTAAGTCCAGCGTATAGGGATGCAATCCCTGCCCAGTGCGCGTTGTGCGGAGGTGGAAAAGGGACGGCGGGATCGCGTTAAACAGCTCCTCCGAGCATTCCCCATGGAATAATCGATAGAATATGTGTGTGCTATTCATGCTTTGGTTCAAAGTCTGTTTTAGATTTGCCCCCGTGCATGTAGTAAAAAGTTTACCTAATCAGGTATGGGTGGCTGAGTCGGAGGGGCCAAAGCACATGCTCCGACCAACCAATATCACCTCCTCCGACCAACCAATATCACCTCCGAGTAGGTGGGTGCTATATCGGAGACTTCCCTGGATTGCTGGCTATACTGGACTAGAGGAGAACACAACCAAGGCTGCTATGCGGCCATCTTACATGGTGGGTGGTAACAACCCAGTCGGCTACAATTAGAGCCTACCACCTAGCAAGGAAATAACCTGTGGTGATACAACTTGATGATATTTATGTGCGTGCGGATTGTCCCCGCAGACCGGCGGCCGGTGTCAAACGGGTACATGAGCCTGCAGAGACCCGGCTCGCAGAAGTCGGCGGGGAAGAGCTCGGCGGAGGACCTGAGGTCCGAGCCGGACGGGGGCTCCTACTCCCTCTACAAGAAGAAAGACTTGAAAATGAATCCTACGAATGTGAGTCTAAACTTTGTAACACATAATATAGATAGATAGAAAATTATTTATTACTCCAAGAAACATGTAACAGTAACAAACACATTCGAACAGTTACATGATGTGCAAGCAAATGAGTATTTATACCTCGCAGAGATTTCTTCCAGTCATCCTTTGGATGTTTGAGAGTCGATTAATATAGTGAAATGTAAGTAGGTAGTAGTAAGCAAAAGAGTTGAGCGTGAGAATTGAAGATAAAACACAATAAGAATAAATATGTAGTAGCGCCAGTGGTGGTACACTTCTCCCACATCCCAAAGGTTTGTTTGTAAAAGAATTCCGTAAGGCATTAAACTCGTCTTTTTTTACCTTTTTTAAACTGGTGTGCAATCGATTATGTTTTGATTTGATTTGATCCAAAGGTGAAAACACTGTGAAGTTACCTGTTTTTGTACAGAGTTTCTTGTTTCTTGATCCCTGTTTATAGTTTCCTATTCCATGTTCAGTGTTTCTTGTTACTTGTTCCTTGATCCTTGTTTATGTTTCCTGTTCCGTGTTCAGTGCTTCTTGTTTCTTTTTCCTTGGCCCCTGTTTATAGTTCCCTATTCCATGTTCAGTGTTTCTTGTTACTTGTACCTTGGTCCTTGTTTATTGTTCCCTGTTCCATGTTCAGTGTTTCTTGTTTCTTGTTCCTTGATCCTTGTTTATTGTTCCCTGTTCTATGTTCAGTTTTTTTTTGTTTCCTGTTTTCCTCGATCCTTGTTTATAGTTCCCTTTCTCTTGTTTCTTGATCCTTGCTTATAGTTCCCTCTTCGAAGATCAGTGTTTCTTGTTCCTTGGCCCTTGTTTATAGTGTGCTATTCATTTTCCAATGTTTCTTGTCCCCTGTTCATTGTTTAATGTTTATTTTTTGTAGTTATTAGCAAATGAAATATACATTATTTATTTCACTACTAAAACTCTAAACAATCTTATTATTAGTACACATTGGGTTTTCCCCTTTAAATATGAATTCTAATCGATGTTCTAACCTAATATAGTTTCCCCAAAATATATAGGTAGAATTTGAGTGAACAAATTCATAAATTAAATTAAGTCTACATAGAACCAAGCCAACATGTTTACCTTATTAGAAAACGCCTGATAAGTTAAGCCTAAAGTTATGTATGTACGCGCCTTTTGGGAGAAATCAAATAAACTTAGACAACAAAATGTGTCTATCACGTAAGCGAAATTCTCAGAGCTTGCAGGCGTAGGTAGTACTGAGATATTATTAAATGTTTAAAGCATAAAAATAAATACTTTGAAGAGCCATTAATTTGGTCGAGGAGGTGACAAAAATGTGAACAGAAGAAATTATAAATAATAAATATCGATGCTACTATGCGTACGTACACTCATTACTATCGTATGGAGTAATCCTGTGGGGTAACTCAACCGATGCTGAAAGAGTGCTAATACTGCAAAAACGAGCGATAAGGGTACCGCGAACAACATCTTGTAGAGACATTTTCAAATCCTTTGGTATATTAACTGTGTGCTCTCTATATATATATGAAGTAGTGGTATATGTACGCAAAAACATGAATTCTTTTGAGTCAAATGGCGCAAGTCATAATTATAACACACGTAACTCAGAGCGTTTAAAATCTGTTGCGCATAAATCGGCGATGGCTGAAAAAGACCCTGACGTGATTGGACCTAAATTGTACGAAAATGTTCCTGACACTATAAAATCAATAAATAGTGACAATGTGTTCCAGAGTCAGCTGAAAATATTTCTCTTAGACAATCCATTTTATAAGTTACTTAAGTGAATTTTTTTCTTACTGTAAATACAAATTCTGCCGACTTTGATAATTCAAATTGTTTATATGCATAAACAAAAATTTTATTAATAACTTGACTGAACCCTATGTTCTTTGTTTTGTATTTTATTATCTCTTTTAATGTGTATATTTTTGACTTAATATTTTTAATTTTTTGCTTAGATATAGTATGTTATATTTAACATAATGAAAACTTAGTATGTAAGTTATATTTAAAAAAAGCTCTGTAAGGTTTCTTACCCGGTTCTTCCCTATATAGATTGCACTGCTGAACGGGACATGATAAAAAATGATGACGACCCATACTGAATATGCATATGTCTCAATGAAATATTGTTATTGTTGTGTGTTCTTTATGGCGAAATAAATATCTGAATCTGAATCTAAGTCAAAATGAAACGAAAAAAAAAACAATTATTGCCACTATATTATGATCTATCCTAGAACGATAAAAAAGGACCTATCAATAACGAAAAAGGAACATGCGAGTTTTCCAATTCCTAGTTTTCTTTCCCTACAATTAAATTCGGAAGGGGCCCGTCAGACTTTTGAAACTTTGCAAGGGGTCTGTGACTACAATAAGGCTATGGAGCAAGCTACGAGCGATAGGTGGTGGTAATAGACCAACAAACCCCGTAGAACACGTTAAAGGTGACTAAGGGATAAAGACAAGATGCCGCGCTAAGGTGCGACAAGATAGCCACCTCTCACCATGGCACGTTCCTTCCACATTCATATAGGATCAACCTACTTACTACACGAATGTGGTGGTAGATTGTCTTTGTTGGTTCGGAAAGCACCTCTCACCATGGCACGGTCCTTCCACATTCATATAGTATCAACCTACTTACTACACGAGTGTGGTGGTAGACTGTCTTCGTTGGTTCGGAAAGCACCTCTCACCAGAGCACAGTCCTTCCACATTCATATAGGATCAACCTACTTACTACACGAATGTGGTGGTAGACTGTCTTTGTTGGTTCGGAAAGCACCTCTCACCATGGCACAGTCCTTCCACATTCATATGTGGGTGCAATCTACTTACTACACGAATGTTGTGCTAGACTGAGATGATTGCCACCAGATCTCTCTGATGGCAAACACCCTCCGCAAGATAGGAGACCGGCGGCACTGTGATGCCGCGAATTTCCAAAATGAAGAGAATTGTATGCAGTGTGTGAGAATGGCCTTTCGGCGTGTCTAATCCCATGGTCTAGATGAAATAAGTTTCTCGAGTCAAACTTTTTAAGACCGAGAGAGAGAGTGTTTCGGATTAAAAACGTCTGAAAGCTCTGTAATGCAAAACTCATTTTGTATTATTTTCTGTTCAAAAACTTCGAGACATCACCTCTTGTCTAATTTCGTTATGATAATCAAGATTGTATGAAAGTTTTATCTCTTCGCAAACTCTTTTAAAGTGGGTCACAGGTGATGAAAATACTACGATATTTTCATCATTAGATGCTCTAATGTAAATCCCTTAGACGGACCAGTAGGTATGTATATTTATTTATATATTATATTCTATATATTTAATAATTTATATGTATTAACACAAGTATGGTTTTTATTTAACTAGCATGTACTATCAATAAGTATTCTTATTATTATTTTATCTTCAATTCTCACGCTCAACTCTTTCGCTAGTACCCACTTACATTTCATTATATTAATCGAATCTCAAACATCCAAAGGTTGACTGCAAGAAATCATTGTAAGGGATAAGTTCGCCTTTGCGCCTTATGTACATTTTCTAATGTAATTATTACCGTTGAATGTTTCTTGAAGCCATATAGCATTCCTATCTATTTATATCTCTAAGATGAATTAATATCTTCCTTTGTGCATCACATACGAATAAGATATTATGGTATTATTTTATGAAACCCACAAATTATGTACCTATATAGATATTCTCATAAGAGGCTACCGATCGGGTGATCTGTACCGCAGGATTAATAATAATAATATTTAAAACCTGATATTTCCCACTTAGGACAAATCGATTCTGTAAATCCCTTATTACAGGGTTGCCAACATGTTGAATGCACTTCCACCAGCATGCTTTCCTCTAATGTACAGTCTGGGATCCTTCAAATATAATGTGAAGGTGCACCTAGCCGGCCGACATGGGTATTCGCAGCCCCCGTAAATATCCGAATGCCCGTGGGCGCCGTCGGACTATACCTCTGCGTTAGTCTAGCACGTGCCATTTATGTCGTGCTTACCATTAAAAAAAACCTATGTACCTAAATATGTAAATCTCTAAGCCTTACATACTCTTACATTCATACACACATGTTGTTGAGTCGAAATTCCTTTCCTGGGTTTCAATAATAATCCTCAGACCTTGTCGCCCACTTCACAGACCTCACTTGAAAAAGGTTAATGGTGTATTGATCGGTGGTTCTAACCCAGGCGATGTGACACGGAAGTTACTAGACGTAAAATATTGTATGCGCAATAATTCTTAATAATCAAAACAGGAAAAAAAAAAGTCCAACTTAGTAGTAACTAGTCTAAGTAAAACAAAGTACAAACTTGGGATAGGTTTTAGGAAAATAAGCAGTGATAATATAATTATATTCTTTATTTCACGTTTTTACATTTTCATATTAATTGTACATATTATGTTAAACCTATTTAAAGTTACAAACATTCAATAAAATAAAAACGGTAATACCGCCGGCGGCGGGAGACAAATCTCCAAGCACGCCGGCGCGTGCAGGCCGTGGCTACGGAGCTCTCCGAGACGACGCGAGACTAGCTTCGAGCGATGGGTGGTGGTACTAGACACGTAGGCCACCACCACCCCCATCTCGGAGAGCTCCGTATCCGCCGGACTGCACGGCGACGTCGCGCTGCTCTCTTAAACGCCTTCTTCTTCGCGCGCGCGTCGCCTCGTGGGTGCACTGCACCACCGGTAGCGGGGGCACTATGCGGGACGCGATGTCCCGATGACCCCAAGCTGACCACTGGTGGACGTCGCCCTCGCCGTAGTTATTACAATTATATTATATTATTATTGCATAATTATATTATTATTAATGTAATATTAATTATTTTATTCTCAAAAGCTCTTTCCTTTCACCAAAGCCTAATCTCAACAATAAAGGGTGCCTGACCCAACCTAACCTTACCTAACCCGACCCGACCTGACCCGACCCGACCAGACCCGACACGACACGACCCGACCCGACCCGACCCGACCCGACCCGACCCGGTCCGACCCGACCCGACCAAACCCAACCTAACCTTACCTTACCTTACTTTACATAACTTAACCAGACCTAATCTAACCTAACCATACTAATCTAACTTAACCTGACTGCCCTGAGGGTTGCTGCAACACTTTGAATTCCCGCCTACTAACCTAACCATACTAATCTAACTTAACCTGCCTGCCCTGAGGGTTGCTGCAACACTTTGAATTCCCGCCTAATATGTTGGTTTTCTTCCAGTCATACCACAGCCTGGGGCGCGCGAACAAGGGCGTGACCGCCCGCAGTCCCATCGACTCCGGACTAACGGTGACGTCATCGCTGACGTCACATCGACTGCGGCCAGAGGTCGTCACCACTTCCAACAGAGTGCAGGAGAGCTGTATCTGAGCTGCTCAGTGAGACAGTGCCAGTGCAAATTGGATCTTATATTGTGTGCGCTAAAGCATAAAACGGTATGACTTGCCCCTCAGCTGACACGACCGCGGCCAGTGGGCGCGTAACAGAGTGCGGGAGAGGATACGTTCCTTTTTGAGAAGACATTGTCAGTGAAATTTGAACTTTATCGTGTAGATATTAAAGCAAAAAGTAATATAACTTTTGTCTGAGTTAAATTCGACTGCGGCCAGTCGTTGTCATTTAACTTTCAAGAGCGTTGTATCTGAACTGGTCAGTAAGACTTTGCCAGTGCAGTTTGAATCCTGTGTTGTAGATATTAAAGCATAATATTGTGCCATAGTCGATCGGGAGTGTATAACTAAGTTAAATAGAATCCAAAGGTTCGTTTATTATATCCAGGTGAGACTTTAAGGTTGATTTCACCATCTTCTGTGCAAATGTAGCTGCCGGTTCATTTCTCTAAAATGCATATGAGAAGTGTCACTTTAACCGATAAATAACTGTTGAACGATACTTAACCAGAGGTTGTTAAAACGACCATTGGTAACTAAATTTTCTAGTGCAGGAGACTCGTTTATTGCACTTTATGATTTTATGTTTATTAACATAGATATTTTTATTTTTCTTTCAATATAGTGTGTTTAAAAATGTTTCAAGAAATATTTTCAGACTTTCTTTGAAAACTCATTGCGATAGTCACAAATACATTTTTCTTTCATTTGGTACCATCTGGTTACCAGGCTAGTATAAAGTGTGTTTAAAAATGTTTCACGAAATATTTTCAGACTTTCTTTGAAAACTCATTGCGATAGTAACAAAATACATGAATACATTTATTATGACTAAAGTGACTTAAGACGAAATCGCGACATGTGGCGCCGAGCCAGCGATAAGGTGTCTGACGACGCCCATGCACATTCGCAGTGTCAAATATGAATATAAAATCGGACACGTCCTTTTTATTCCAGAAATTAATAGATTTAGTTATTTAAAATGCTAGAGTAAAACTCCCCCGCCTCTGCGACTTTTAGTTTAGGAGAAATAAATTTTTGAAAATTACACTTTTTTAGTTTCGGAAAATCGAAAAATAATTCTACAATTAAAACTAAGCTACTTATTTAAATTTCACTCAGCCTTATCAAAGACGCTTTCGAATGTCCACATTTGAAAAGTTATTCGGGGCTGTGAAAGTTTACAGAAATCGAATTATATTTATTTTTTATTTTTTTTATTTTTTTTTTCTCCTAGATCCCGTAGTAGTAGGCGGAGATATTTATACCGATAATAGGTCACTGTTTTCTCTGTCCATTAAAAAAAAACCAACGCCTAATTCCATGGGTTTAAGAAGTTATGCTCATTTTAGTGCAATTATCAAGTTTCGGGCAATAGGGTTGGCACTTTACAAAATCTTTTATTTTTCCGGAAAATAATGATATGGTCCCAGCAGTGGATGTATATGGACTGGTCAGTCAGTCAGCCAGTGTGTATGTGTTCACTGCTGGACATACGCCTCCCCAATTTTAAACATAGTATCCGACATGAAATGAAGGGAAACACTGACATGGCATGCATACCTAGTTCTCCCGGTGCTATAGGCTGACATCACGGATGCTGTAGTGTAGGTGATTTAGCCAGCCGTGTCAGTTTCCATAAAAAACAAAAAACAAAAAAAAAACAAAAACCAAAACCAAAACAAACTAATTATTATTAAAAGAAATCACGAAACAATACAATAAAATTAATCAAATGTCAAAAATAAATAAATAAAAAATGGGAAAATTTTTATTAATTCTAGTAACAACCCTAGCCCATAGCGAATAACTCCTTCAACTTCTTAATCCCATGGAACTAGGCGTCGGTTTTTTTTAACGGACAGAGGAAACAGTGAACTATTTTCGGTATAAATATCTCCGCCTACTACTAAGGGATCTAGGAGAAAAAAAAAAAAAAATATATAGTTCGATTTCTGTAAACTTTCACAGCCCCGAATAACTTTTCAAATGTGGACATTCGAAAGGGTATTTGATAAGGCTGAGTGAAATTTAAATAAGTAGCTTAGTTTTAATTGTATACGTAGAATTATTTTTCGATTTTCCGAAACTAAAAAAGTGTAATTTTCAAAAATTTATTTCTCCTAAACTAAAAGTTGCAGAGGCGGGGGAGTTTTACTCTAGCATTTTAAATAACTAAATCTATTAATTTCTGGAATAAAAAGAACGTGTCCGATTTTTAAGGTCATATTTGACACTGTGATTCGGTCACACGCGGGGGTTGCGAATGCCATGCCGGCCTGACAGGTCCTATTCACGCCTCTCTTGAAGGACCCGAGACTGTACTTGGGGGGAAATATGTGGGCAGGCAGAGCGTTCCAAAGTTTACCAGTTCCGTGGAGGAAGGATCTGCAGAACCAATTGGTACGCATCCGTGGTAAGTCCAGCGTATAGGGATGCAATTCCTGCCCATTGCGAGTGGTGCTGAGGTGGAAAGGAGACGCCGGGATCGCGTCAAACCATAGCCGACTATCATTGTCTCCCTCTACGGAGACCAAGCCATGCTGCATCGTCATAGCCCCACTGCGACGTTGCTATCGCTTACTCGCTCACGCTTGCCTACCAATGACAGGAGCGAGAGAGAAAACGAAGATTTCGTCGGTCACCCGATGAAGGGTGAGCGATTTCATGTTTCGCTCTCGCTCCTGTCATCGGTAGGCAAGCGAGAGCGAGTAAGCGATAGCAACGTCGCAGTGGGGCTATGGCGATGCAGCATGGCTTGTCTCCGTAGAGGGAGACAATGACAGTCGGCTCTGGTCAAACAGCTCCTCCGAGTACTCCCCGTGGAATAAGCGATGATAGAACACACTTATGGCGCCGACATCCCTACGGAGTTGCAGTGGTACTATTAGTTGTACTTGTTTTGTAAAAATCCTGATTTGCTTTAATGCTCATTGAAAAAGAGTAAAAAATTAAAAAATTGTGTGTAAGATTATTCAAATCAAAATATAACACAGATTTTAAGTGACTGAATTGAATGAACTTAGAGGTGTTCATAATAGATAGATAATAATAGTAAACATTAAGTTTGTGTATATAAATAAGTTTACTAACAATGTGATAATATGACGAAACCTAATGTAAAATATTTGAGGTCTGAAAACGAGCATTTTTTTTACTATTTTATTTTTCACAGTTCGCCTACTAAAGCGGCGTGGATCTATTATAAAATACTGTATAAAAAAATCGGTCAAGTGCGAGTTTTACTCGCGCACGGAGGGTTCCGTAGATCTGCTATACCATACCTGTCAAAAAACCATTATCCGTTTGTCTTTTTTCTTTTTACAATGCAAAATATAAAATCCTGTGGCGGTATCTATTAATAGAAGCTTGACTAATCCATTCCAAGTTTCTTGTATGGGGACCCCAGAATTTTTTCATTTTTGCTTTTTAGGGTTCCCTCCCCGGTACTGGACCCTATTACTAAGCCTACGCCGCCTGTCTGTCTGTCTGTACGAGGGCTGTCTCTCTTGAACCGTAATAGGTGGCCCGTTGTAATTTTCACAGAATATGTGTTAATGTGGCCGATATAACAACAAATAATAAAAATAATAAAAAGTAAAAAAATCGCGGGGTTTCCATAGAAGAAACTAAAAAGTGTATGCGCGTGCGCCATCTACAGAAAAGAGTATGAAGTATTTTAACTAATCATGAATGTTAACTAATATGAAGCATTTTATAAAACATGCCATAGATGGCGTGAGTGGCGCTAACCATGACATGGCGATACGGAACCCTCAGTGCGCGACTTCGACTCGCACTTGGCCGGTTTTTTTTCATTACTAGTTGTTGGCACATCCGCCATAATAACAAATATTCTGTGAAAATTTAAACCGGCTACTTAATACGGTTCAAAAGATACAACACTCGGATGGACGGACAGACAGACAGACGACAAAGGCAATTAGTAATAGGCTTCCTTATGGATACAAAACACTTGTGTGGACGTCTTGTATGGAAACCCTCTTAATTTTTTACTTTTTAAATTGTTTATTACTTGTTGTTATACATACATACATACATAGCGTCACGCCTGTTTCCCGGTGGGGTAGGCAGAGACAACGGATCTCCACGTGCCACGATCCTCACACACCTCTGCCGCCTCTTCCACTCCCATAATGTTCTTCATGCATGCTCGTCGGTTATGGGTACTACGCACTTGCCCCTTTTTGAGCACATGCTTTTTGTTATATCCGCCATAATAACACATAATATTCTGTGAACATTTCAACCGGCTAGCTATTACGGTCCAAAGATACAGCAGCAGGGCAGACATAAAGACAGATAGACAGTCACGTTATACAGGATGTATCAGGATAGGTTTTCGAAACTTCATGGTTCGAAAGGGACCCATATTTGAAGACGAAAAGCTCTGAAACTTTTTCCCAGATCCGATCATTTTACAGTACTTTTTGGTGAAAATCTATTCTTCAAGATTTGGTGGATGGTTAACGTCCGCCTTTATTAAATAAAAAATAAATTCTAACTCATGAATAAAAATGGGTAGGTTGCATACATAACTAGGACAATTGAACTGCGTGTAGGTAAATTCCAAACACTGAAAGTTCAATGACCTCAAAAGAAAAAGAGGACTGAATTAGTTCAATGCACTCTCCAGTCTCACTGTCCATCGAGTTTTTATTACAATTTCCAACTTTTGTATGACCAAAAAAACAACGGAATTTCGATTTGAGTGATAAGGATTTTTTTCTTCTAATAATGAGTACTTTCTATTCCTGAAGTTTCTCAAACCTATCCTGATACACCCTGTATAATTCGAGATAGTGACGTAATTCTTAATTCAAAGTTGAAACAATTTGTAGTTTTATTTTACTTGAAAAAACATGTTCCATCCCTTGACAGTTTTGACATATAGTTCGTGAATGGGCCGTTTTGCTAATTGGTCCTTTTGCGTTATTTTCCCAATATCTATTGGTCATTATAGGCCGTACTTGGGGGGAACTACTTTGTACCGTGTGTGGCCGGTACTTTAAAAGAATAGCCCCACTGCATCTCTCCCCATGTATGTCGTAAAAGGCGACTAAGGGATATGACTCCCTTCTTATATTACTGGGTGGTAGGGTTTAACCCGCCCGGGTTGGTACCACCGCACTGAATGAAAGGTCGGTCGAAACGGCTATGTAAATAGTTTGTGTTTTCCGTCCAGTTCAGTGTAGCCGGCACGACCGAAGGGAAGCACTGACGTGGCACCAAGTTCACCCGGTGTTATGGGCTGACATCACGGATGTTGTAGGTGATGTAGCCAACCGTGTCAGTTTCCATAAAAAAAAAAAAAAAAATTATTCTTCTAAACGGGCAATTTTATATTTAAAATGTTTACATAAAAAAACAATCCGCAGAAATCTTTTGACCATAATGCGTGTAATGCATTAAATTTGGAAAGTTGTAACTTTATAAATCATTAAATAAATAAAAAGTATTCATTCCGCAATGTTATCTCATAATCGTCTTATGGGACGTTCAGATCTATAATTTTTTTTACATTAAATATAACTTACTGTTTAAATAAACGTCGCTCAGGCTAAATGTATAATTATATATAAGGTAAAAGCAATTGTAAACTATGTACAGATTAGAATTAATTTTTTTCATTAGTAAATTCAAAAATGTTTGCAAATGAATGAATTTATTAATGAGAAATAATGTTAAGCATAGATTGTAATAGGGAAAAGTTAAGAAATCTAGTCCGAATTTTTGTTGATTTTTTTTATAAAGGTGCTAAGTGTACGCGAGCTAGAAAATGTCAATTGTATGGATTCTGTTACATATGTTCGCTCCGAGATTGAACGAAAAAGTTGTGAATATTTGACTAATGTGATGTTTCAAAATAAATGGTCATACATTTAATCTGCGTTTTTTTACACCACTTCCTGTACATAGGTACCCTGTTATAAGTATTTGATTTTTTTTTTGTGGTAGAAAGCGCGACTTGTGGCGCCCAGCCACGCCACCCATAAGGTGTCTAACGACGCCCATGGACATTCGGTCGAATGCGGAGGTTGCGAATGCCATGCCGGCCTGACAGATGCCTATTCACGCCTCTCTTGAAAGATAATGCAGTAAATAAATAAAATGAAATAAAATGAAATGAAATGAAATGAAATGAAATGAGTGTTTATTTGTCGCCAGTTTAACAAGTAACACTATAATATACATATGGCACGTCAACAAAATGGCGTCAAATTGGGCCCAACTCAGCATAAAATATGCAATCGTAGACAACGACGTTGTCTGTTGCGCTGATTTGCAGTTGGACCCACTTTGCCGAGAAGTACATACACTTTTAGGCTAGACTAGATATAACATATTAAATATTAAATAGCACGACTAATCTAAATAAAACTAACCACAGCTAAAGTAAAGAAAAAAAAACAATAATAATAAACTTATACAATTACAAAAATTAAATTTCTACCCTAAGAAAAAACAGCTTTAACGAAACAAACCGCAAAATGGAAAAAATGTATAATCAGAATTACAAAGAAACGTACAAGATACCAAAAAGTCAAAAAATTCACACTGTAACCTACACACATACAGAACATAAAAAACCAGAATAAATACTAACCCAACACAAACACAATTTAATCACCATGTGGGTTATACCGAAAAGTACAAGATGTACATACAATAAAATATATAAAAGAGCAAAACATTACTCTGTTAAATTGCATACATACATACACACCACACGCTGTATACCGACAATCAGGGTAAGCAGAGTAATCGGTGTTGTGCTGCAAGTACTCTGGTAAATTACAGCACAACATCGACCACCACGTTTAGTAAAGTATTCGGACAAGATAACTATCAAGCAGCAAGTAAGGCACGAAGACCTACCTGCTGCACGACTCGGTGGAAAGACCGTGCCAAGGTGAGAAGTGGCTAACCGGTCGCCCTTTAGCACGGCATCTTGTCCTTATCCCTTAGCCGCCTTTTACTACACGAACGGGGAGAGATGCAGTGGGGCTATTCTTTTAAGTACCGGCCCCACACGGTAAATACATACACACCAATCAAATCTGGAATTTTTAATAACGAGGCTAGCAAATAGATTCCGAAATGCGTGGGTGCAAGCAGGATAACAACACACCGCTTTGTCTGGTTGGAGAAGGATGCAACGCACGGAAATTTTTAGCGTTAGCGAAAATTCTGTTTTTATTTTTTAGTGCAAAATTACGAATTGAAACAAAAACTCTATTGTTTTTCCAAAATCTTGATTTGGACACGTTTCATCCAATACGTTATAGTAATTTTCATGATTTTTTTCTATGGAGCGAACTTTTTTTTTTTTATGAAAACTGACACGGTTGGCTACATCACCTACAACGTCCGTGATGTCAGCCCATAACACCGGGTGAACTAGGTGCCATGTCAGTGCTTCTCCCTTTGATCGTGCCGTCTAAACTGAACTGGTCGGAAAACACAAAATATTTACATAGCCGTTTGGACCAACGTTTTATTCAGTGCGGTGGTAACAACCCGGGCGGGTTAAACCCTACCACCAAGTAAGATTAGGAGGGAAGGGACCTACAGTTTTACGAGGAATGCGAACCTTGGTCAGCCTCCAACGGTCAGCGGTCACCCATCCAAGTACTGACCGCACCCAGCGTTGCTTAACATTCAATAGCGACAGTTGACTGTCTGCACCACTGAGCTATCGAGGCTGAACTTAATCAAATCATGCTTTCAAAAAGCTATCGATCTGCTCTGATAGATGAAGTTTGACATAATATTAAAACTGAATAAGTATGTCAGGTGAGTAATATTGATGGTACCTACTTCTCTCAGGAAGAAGTTTACCTCGTATGCAGCCTTATGACGACATGCGGGCGAGGAAACATTTGAACAATAAGTATTTACATATTCTTTATTGAACATCAATTTATACAAATTAGGCACAATAGGTGAGCTTAATGCCGCGAGGCATTCTATTCTAACCAACCTTTAGGATGTGGGAGAAGTATATGCAGGCGAACAAGAATAGTTTGTGGCAATGTATTAAGAAGAAAAGCAGTATGACAGATAAACTACAAACGAATAGTTATAAATACTTTAATACGCACATATATATATATAATAGACTTAAATATTATGTACATAAATCAGGGTTACTGGTTTCAACACCATCAACTGAATGTCAAGAGAGAGAGAGAGAGAAAAGAGGGGATCAGTTTGGATAAGTATATAAGTTTGAGTTTTATCTACGATACTGTGTGAAGTGAAAAAAAAAATGCCTTTAATTTCATATTTGGATGGAAAAACTATGTATATTTGTATTGTATATTTGTATATTATATTTTATATATTTAGTAATTATTAAACATTTTATGTTTAATATTTCTTGGTAGGACTGTATTGTTTTAGATTTTAATTGTAGTTTTAGTTAATTTAAATTTTAGAGGTAGTTTTAGTTTCCATTTATTTTATGATTTCTTCATGAGTAATAAAATTATATTTAAATTAATCCTATCCTGTTCTGCAGTAGATCTTCAATAATTCCTTTTTCTCTTCTATAGATAGTTAAATTGTACAGTTGGCTTTTGTTTTTGTTTTGCGAAATTACGACACATTTTATCCGAGTTTCGCAGAATCACCCAACCCAACGCCCGAAACCCGAACGGCCCAACATAAATAAAATCACCAACTCTAGGGTTTCCAATAAATAATTTTCCGCGCGGAGGAAAATCGAAGAATTTGTTTGCGAAAGCAATAAAACACGAATGTATTGTTTTCAATTTACAATCCGAGTAAGCGGCCGGCAACACATTTCTTTGTGAATTGATATTTTCTCGTTTTATCGCGAGCAAGTTGGAAGTGGCTATCTGTCACGGCCGCTAGAGGGCGTAGGTAGTAGTGCTGACACTCGAAATTCCAAATCGGAATGATTGTCATTAATTATTTTTAACCCCCGACGCAATCGGATGGGTCCTATATGTTTAAAGTATGGGTGTGTTTGTCTGTCCATAGAGGTATGAACATAATTCAACTTAATTTCAAGCTTTTTAAAAAAAAAAGCGCAAGCAAATCGGTCCACTCTTTTAAGATAATAATTTTTTTGATTACTTAATTACTTGATTACAAACATCCTAAACATCTAAGAACCATCCCGATTAAACGAGCTTTCTAATAAAAAAAACCGCATACAAATTGGCCCATCCGTTCGGGAGCTACGATGCCACAGACAAACACACATACACACAGACAGAACGGAGACGTCAAACTTATAACAACACCCCTCTTATGCGCCGGGAGTTAAAAAATCGCTGTATCGAGGAAGTTTCCAAAGCAAACTGTTATGGCAGCTCGAGCCTAATTTCATTATTGCTTGCTTTTTACTTTAATGAAATTCCTATGCAAAATTCGCCTTGAGTAGCTTGCATCCTGTGCGTCGGAAGTTTTCGCTTGTCTCGGCTTGAAAACTTAAAAACATGACTGAACTATTCTCTGGTGGAAAGCTTCTTTAAAGAATATTGTGTTAACTAAAGCATAATAATCAGTACCTATCTACGATAGTTAAATGTTTTGCGAGCTGACGTCGTACTATATACTTACGTATACACAGTTCTTTATATTTTCTGTTTTATAACTGATTGACTTCTCTGCTAACCTCATAAGCCATTTAGCGTGATAATAAGTAGCCTATAGTTGATGGGAAGAATCAAGCTATCCGTAGAATTTGTTTTTATTCAAATCGGCTCAGTGGTTCTCGAGTTATAAGCGGACAGACATACAGACAGACAGAAAGCAGACGTTGGATTTTATTAAAGGTAAGGAAGGAAGGATTGCTTCTTTGTAATTTAATTTTTTTACTTAATATTTAATTGTATGGTTTATTCTTAGAATAACAAGAGGTATTCTTTTAAATCTGTGCGTTTATTAGAGGTTTTACAATTTGCGTTAATTGAGGAATAAGCACTAAGCAGCTTTATTCCTCAATATTCGCGTCGCCTTAATACACTTCATTTCCTTAGTCATCATACGAACACATTATGTATGTATGAATCTATTCTGGCTGCTTTCCTTATAATACGCGTATCATCTCGCTCCGTATACTTCGGAGCCGACATATTTTAATTTCCGCTTAAAATATGCAGCGAATGTCAGTCCTGCCTGCCTGAGTCCTGACGAATCAAGTACGCTCGGGGTTAGGCGTCGAGATATGTTTGTAGAACCTTATCTATCACAATGAGCTGCATCTGATTGTTATGAAAAAAACGGTCAAGTGCGAGTGGGACTGGTGCACCGAGGGTTCCGTATCCGTAAGCGGGCTAGTTAAAAAAAAGAAAAAAAAAGCATTTGCACAAGTGGGATTCGAACCCACGACAATCGGATCAAAACTCCACATGTACCACTAGGCTAAAAGAGGTTATGGACGATAAGACGAATATCAGATTCAGTTACGTCCCGATATCAATGCAAACAACGTATCTGTGGCGCCATCTGTTATTTCGTAGCGTGAATATTATGTAGTAATCTATTCTTATCAGTTATTTTGTATGATGTATGGGGTATGACCCCCTTATTTTTGACTTTTTGCTTTTTTTATTATTTGTTGCTATATCCGCCATAATAACACATATTCTGTGAAAGTTTCAACCGGCTACCTATTACGGTTCAACAGATACATCACTCTGATGGACGGACGGACAGACGACGTAAGCTCCCATATGGATACGGATCCCTAAAAAAATCCTCATAGTTTCCTTCTTAGCTGCTAAAACATGACACTATTTTGCATCAAAAAAGGCTGTGTCTAGGAATAGGACGTAAAGAACCATGATAAATGATACTAAAGCTTCAGACACTCATATTAAAGCAACCTCTTTTAACCTCAGAGCATGAGAATAGACCAGATGGGTACGTGCGAGCGCCAGTGATAAGGAGGCGGGGCGTCTGAAATAGTACCAAGCAAAACGCGCTGAATGAAAATAAAATATGTTCAATTGAATGTTTGAGTATGGTTGGTGCACGTTCGGTGTTGCACTGAGAGCTTCTAAGCTCTAAAAAGTAAAAAAAAAATTTTTTTCAGCGAATGTCAGGTTCAATCAGAAAATTGGATACAATTTGTATATTGAAATATGGAAAATCGTTATATCTATCAATCCACCAGTTATCAAAGTGCTACATTGTAAAAAATTAAAAATATAGATTTTGTTTTGCACATTCGTGGTTTTGGCTGGTCCTACCGCCTTATACATAATCCACAAATAATGAGATGGGTAGTATTTAGAGATAAGGCTTAACTGTGATAAAGTTAAGAATATTTTAGTTTTATTTTATTTTTATTTTATCATATGTGATAATTCGATTGAAGCTCTGTATTTATTGGAACATTTTAAATGATTTTATTATTACAATTGTTATATTTTTCATAAATTTTGACATTCTTCTGTAGCTAGATATTTTACTCTTAGAAAATAACATGTTTTATTTATTAAAGATTTGTGTGTTTTAAGGGTTCCGTGCCAAAATTGTAAAAAAGAAAACCTTATTTATATTATCGCTTCGTTGCCTGTCTGTATGTCTGTCAGTCAGTATATCACAGCTCCTTAACTTCTAAACGGTTAGTCATAGAAAATTGAAACTTTGTATTAAAATAATTGTTGCGGCTTCACTTATGTAGGTCGAATCAAATCTATAACCTGCCCAATTAAAAACACCAAACAATTGAATCATACTAACGAACGTACAGACAGTCATGTTGCGTTTTATAACAGGCTGAGAAAGATCAAGTCCACGCGGAAATAGTCGCGGGCACAGCTAGTCAAACATATTTGTAATAATTTTCTTTGATCACTTACTATTAGTTAATTTTATAAAAATACCGTGTGGGACCGGTACTTAAAAAGATTAGCCCCACTGCGTCTCTCGCCATGCATGACACAAAACGCGACTAAAGGATAAGGACAAGATGCCGTGCTAAAGGGCGACGGGTTCGCCACCTGTCACCTTAGCACGGTACTTCCACCGAGTCATAGCAGGTGGGTCTTCGTGCCTTACTTACTGCTTGATCGATTGAAACTTGCTCGAACACTTTGCGAAACGTGGTGGTCCGTGTTGTGCTGTAATTTACCAGAGTTCTTGCAGCACAACACCGATTACTCTGCTTACCCCGATTGTCGGGATTCAGCGTGTGTGATATGTATGTATGTACAAAAAAAAACTTTACAATTGTCAATATTATCTCAAAAACAGGTTTCTAGCACAATGTATTCTTCCCATATAACCTATCTGTTATGGCGCATCGGCGCCTCGACGCAGCTGCGCGCGACTGCCGGCAGCGTAAAGAAAGAAAAAAACAAATTTTCACCACATGAAAAGTCGAGGGGGACTCGCGCTCACGTCGGCGGCGAAAAAAGTTAAGCCGGTTTTGAAAAAAAAATTCACTAAAAGGATAGGAGTGCTCCGAAGTTGACAGTGAAAATGCGATACTAAAATTACTTATGGGGGAAAAAGCTGAGTTCACGTTTAACCGGCTTCGAGCCGATTATTTCTTAGGAGTTTGTTTTAAATCAAAGCAGCTTTACTCACGGTTTCACTCCGAGCTATGTGGCTCGACGTTTCGGGCCAAGCGTATGGCCCATCTTCATGAGCACTCTACCTAGTGCGACATAGCTCGGAGTGAAACCGTGAGTAAAGCTGCTTTGATTTAAAACAATGTCTAACAACCACGGTAATTTGAAAACCCATATTTCTTAGGAGTGCCTCCAAGAGATCTTTTTTTTTAATGGAAACTGACACGGATGGCTTCATCACCTATAATATCCGCGATGTCAGCCCATAACACCGGGTGAACTAGGTGCCATGTCAGGCTTCCCTTTATTTCATGTCGGCTGCACTGGACTGGACGGAAAACACCAAATATTTACATAGCCGTTTCGACCGACGTTTCGCTCAGTGCGGTGGTACCAACCCGGCCGGGATAAACCCTACCACCTAGTATTCTTATTAAAGTATTTATGTAGTATTCGTATGTAGTTTATCTATCATACATATTTCTTTAAAGTCTAACACATTGTCACAAACTATTCTTGTTCGCCTGCATGTACTTCTCCCACATCCCACAGGTCAGTTAGAATAGAAAGCCTCGCGGCATTAAACTCGCCTGTT
Organism: Nematopogon swammerdamellus; assembly: GCA_946902875.1. Lineage (NCBI taxonomy): Eukaryota > Metazoa > Arthropoda > Insecta > Lepidoptera > Adelidae > Nematopogon > Nematopogon swammerdamellus. Next base: position 1,689,587 of record OX336353.1, read on the forward strand.
GTACCGAATTTTTTATTAATTGATGTTCAATAAATAATATATACATACATACAAAGTCAGGTAAGTTTAAGATCTATTTTTGTTCGTCAGATTTTGCCAGCTTGCCTCTTTCTAAGTGAATGGATCAAATTGTAGCCGACTATGTTGCTACCACCGTACTGAACTAAATATATCAGCCTCGGATGTGTTCTCCTCAGGTGTCCAGTATAGACAGCAATCCAAAGGGAAGTCTCCAATATTGTACCTACCTTGTCGTAGGTAGGTGATATTGGCTGTTCGATGCACGTGGTCTGGCCCCTCTGACTCAGCTATCCATGCTGGATCACATAAGCAAAATTATAAAATAGAACACACTAAGAGTATCATTTTAATTTAGTTTAATTAATGTCAGTCTGCATGCGTGTCAGAGTTCACAGCTGGACATACACGCCTCTCTAATTTCTGAACTGAACTGAACGGTCAGTTCAGTTCAATTCGATTCAATTAATTAAGGTATTTTTGCTCGACAGTGTGAACAAGTATAATGACAATTTTTCATGAGCTAAATAAAATTACGTAAAATTCTCAACACAAAAGTCTAATTTCCAATGCATAATCCTTTCGATATTGTTGAATTTCCAATGGTTTTCGTACGTTTTTTTTTCGTTCTGCCATGTATGTAGGTAACAAAACAGGACTGCCAAGGACTTGTTCACACAACACAAATAAGCGCACTGTTTCCCCAAAAACCTCATCACAGTCTTCCAGCACTCGCAGGTACTGCCGCCGCTACTAGAAGCTTGCAAGTCGATTCCAAGTATGACATCGATTTTTGGCCAAGCTGTGCGTTTTTGGCGCCCTCACAGCGCCGCCGCGCCGCCGCGCTGGGGCAGCCATCTCGTGCGTCACCATGATTAAAGAGGTTCGGGAAGCACTTGCCGGAAGACTGTTCCATGCAGTAACGATGCGACAATTTGAGAACCGCTTATTCCACGGGCAGTGATCGGAAGAGCTGTTGAGGCGATCCAGCTATTCCCATATCCACCTCCGCACAACGCGCATTGGGCATTGCATCCCTACATGCTGGACTTAGCGTGGATGCGTACCAATCGGTTCTGCAGATCCTTCCTCCACAGAACACTCCACTGGCCATATTTTTCCCCCCAAGTACAGCCTCGGATCATTCAAGAGAGGCGTGAATAGGCACCTGTCAGCCTGGAATGGCATTCTCAACCCCCGCATGCTACCGAATGTCTATGGACGTCACTAGACACCTTCCGGCACCACATGTCGCTCTTACTATAAAAAAATGCATTAAATCGTTTTGCTTAGACCAATATTTGGTTTTAGATTTTTATAATATCTATATATTTTGTACATAATAAATTAAAAAAATCACATATCGATGGCTTAGACTGCGTACCAGCTAACTCCATAAATACAAATTTTACAGGAGAGAGAATAAACTGTATCTTTTTTTTTTTAAAAGGCTTCAAAATTCTGAAAATCCCGTTGGTGCGAAATAAAATTAGTTTTTTTTTTTAATTTCAATACCACCTATAAATTGTTGTAATGTTCCAATAAAACACGATTTTGGAGTTAGTTTTTTTTTCCACAAAATAATGAAACCCTTTGGAGTTAGCCGTTTATTTGCCAGAATAATAAAAAAACAAATCAATGCACACAATATGAAACTAGAGGCTAAGATTTAGTTGTGGTAATAGATTAAGAAGAAGAAAAAGAGATTAGATCAATAAAGTAGTATTATAGATTAATATCAGTACAAACTATTCAAAATTAACTTAAATATAGAATGGAAATATATTGGAGCTAACTCCCCACACTGGTTAAAAGACAGAAGTGCAAAGCAGCTAACTCCTTTGAATAAACTATATTAACCTAATTGGAGGATTGAAAAATACAATTTAGCATGAAGTTACTTAATAAATAACGTTTTTAATATAATAATATCAAATGTCTTACCTTGTTTTAGCAAGTTATTCACTGGCATACATTCTAAATATCACAGCAGAAATAAAATCTTGGGAGCACGTGTACGTCGCAGTCACATCGCCATACAAAATGGCCGACATGGCGGGAGTTAGCTGTTATGCACCATTCGATTTTGATACGACGGAGTTGCCCGAATTGCGTGACACGATATTACACGAAATTCAAAATACATGGAGTTGTACGTATTGCACAGAAAAATTTGTTATTTTTTTCTCTTTCGATCGGTGCATAAAAACATATTTCGTGAAAAAGTGGAGTTAGCTGGTCTGCAGTCTAAGCCAACGATATTTTACATAATATTTCGACTTTTATTAGTCGTCGTCAGATAACAAAATTTTAAAATAAATACAAGTTTAATTTGTCAAGTGATGAAGACGAATGACATATAGCTAAAAAAAATGATTTCTCACAACAAAATCGTTTTTTCCGTCCAGTTCAGTGTAGCCGGTGCAAAATGAAGGGAAGCACTGAAATGGCACCTAGTTCACCCGGTGTTATGGGCTGACATCACGGATGTTATAGGTGATGTAGCCAAACGTGTCGGTTTCCATAAAAAAAAAACAAAAAGCGAAATGGTGCTGAGTCTCTCTGCGACGAGTACTGCGGAGATTGGATTTAGCGCATACGCCGTGTCGCACTTGGAATCGAGCCTGGTCAGTTTTTATTAGCACCCGCGGTGTTAAGAGGCGCAGAGCGGCCATTATGCGGCTTTCACTGCAGTAACGCGGCGACCTGGGGGGCCACTAAACCATTCCGCTCTCCTATATGAGGCAGGACCGCGAGGACGTGTTAAATTGGTTAGTCCTTACGTTGGAAGACAACACATCTCGTAGAGGGAAGCGGTACACACTGGGTTTGCTTGATTTTTGCAACGAAGTTCCATAACGCACGTTACACTCTAGGATTTAGGGTACTACTCATACATACATACATATCACACACGCTGAATCCCGACAATCGGGGTACGCAGAGTAATCGGTGTTGTGCTGCAAGAAATTACAGCACAACACCGACCACCACGTTTAGCGAAGTATTCGGACAAGATCAACTATCAAGCAGCAAGTAAGGCACAATGACCCACCTGCTGCACGACTCGGTGGAAGGACCGTGCCAAGGTGAGAGGTGGCAAGCCTGTCGCCCATTAGCACGGCATTTCGTCCTTATCCCTTAGTCGCCTTTTACCACATGCACGGGGAGAGACGCAGTGAGCTATTCTTAGCACAGTAGTTAGCAATAATGGCACAGATTCTGTGAAATTTTCAACGTATTACTGTTCAACAGATCCATACAGCAACAGCCCTTTAAAGGTAGGACAGACGGACGGACACACGGCGTAGGCTTAGTAATACGGTCCCGCGCGGTACGCAACCCTAGAAAGGTACCACCGAGAAAGATTCCAGTTCATAAATTCCAACCGGCAAACATCACACGCCGCGCCACCGCGCCGGGTCCACACCTCTACCAAGGAGCGAGCCTAAATACCTACCTAAAAATAATTTGTGTCGCCACCAGCGCTGCGGGGCGGGGGGTCTGTGAGTACGGCACGAGAGTACGACGTACGACTGATATTAGGAAGTCCGACATAATTATATATTTTCATATTTTATTCATATTACGTGACCGCACCGAATGAAACGTCGGTCGAAACGGCTATGGAAATAGTTCGTGTTTTCCGTCCAATTCAGTGTAGCCGACATGAAATGAAGGGAAGCACTGACACGGCGGCACCTAGTTCACCCGGTGTTATGGGCTGACATCACGGATGTTGTAGGTGATGTAGCCAACCGTGTCAGTTTCCATTAAAAAAAAAAATGAATAGGCTAGACAGCCCAGCTACAGTCCACGAATCTGCCGACATGGCATCTCACTAAGGCCCGGACTTCATACATGCGTTTCTGAGCGTTCCGCCCCGGAACCGGCGAGCCGGGTGAACTAAGCGCCACGTCAGTGCTTTCATTCATTTCATGCCGGCTACACTGAACTGGACGGAAAACGCGAACTATTTACATAGCCGCTTCGACCGAAGTTTATTTCAGTGCGGTGTTATCAACCCGGCCGGGATAAACCCTTTTATATGTAATCCGGTATGGGTGGCTGAGTCGGAGGGCCCAAAGCACATGTTCCGACCAGTCAATATCACCTCCGATAAGGTAGGTGCCATACCGGAGACTTCCCTGGATTGCTGGATATACTGTGATAGAGGAGAACACAACCGAGGCTGCTATGCGGCCATCTTACATCCAGTACGGTGGTATCAACCCAGTCGGCTACAATTTGAGCCTACCACCTAGTAAGGGACAAGGGATGGAACCTACAGTTTTACACCGGTTCCGAAAGGTGAAGCAGCAGGTGTAGGTGCGGGTAGCCGAGTGGTTTGGGCATCGGCTTCTCATGCGAGAAGTCCGAGGTTCGAATCCGGTCGGCGTGTACCAATGAGTATTTTCTGACGAAAAAATTTGAGTGCATATATGCACTCAAATTTGTTTGTTGGATTCGAACCTCGGACTTCTCGCATGAGAAGTCGATGCCCAAACCACTCGGCTACCCACCGCTTGGTAAAACCCTACTACCTAGTAAGGTAAGAAGGGAAGGGAATATAATGTCAGCCTCGATAGCTCAGTGCTGCAGACAGTCAACTGTCGCTATTGAATGTTAAGCAACGCTGGGTGCGGTCAGTACTTGGATGGGTGACCGCTGACCGTTGGAGGCTGACCGAGGTTCGGATTCCTCGTAAAACTGTAGGTCCCTTCCCTCTTAATCTTACTAGGTGGTAGGGTTTAACCCGCCCGGATTGGTACCACCGCACTGAATGAAACGTCGGTCTAAACGGCTATGTAAATAGTTTGTGTTTTCCGGCCAGTTCAGTGTAGCCGGCACGATCAAAGGGGGAAGCACTGACATGGCACCTAGTTAGCCCGGTGTTATGGGCTGACATCACGGACGTTGTAGGTGATGTAGCCAACCGAGTCAGTTACCATATAAAAAAAAAAAAAAAAAAAGGGAACCACGGTCAGCCTCCCCAGGTTAAGGTCCCTTTGGTCGCGTCCTCGTGTCGGTGTTTCGTCCGAGCTGCGTAAACTCGCCAACTTGGAGCGTAGGCGGTTGAATGTGAACATTTTATAAAAGTTTATTTTACACTGTCTGCGAAGAATGTTTTACCTTCATTAGCATACAAATGCGACCGCGCCCCCCTTTCAGCGCCCGCTTTATTTGGTCCCCCAGTCCTATGGACTCCTAGTTGGGTATGTACAGAAAATGTTGACATACCGGACGAGTAAAAATTCTTTTTATAGGATTCCACGTAAAACTGTAGGTCCCTCCCTTCCCTTCCTAACTTACTCGGTGGTATTGTTCAACCCTCTTGGTTGGTATCACCGCATTGAATGAAACGTCGCGTCTCGGTCGAAACGACTATGTAAATAGTTTGTTCTGTTCAGTGTAGCCGGCACGATCGAAGGGAAGCACTGACGTGGCACCTAGTTCACCCGGTGTTATGGGCTAACACCACGGATGTTGTATGTTATGTAGCCAACCGAGTCAGTTATCATAGAAAAAAAAATGTGCAAAATAATTTTTGCAGTCAGCATGTAGCCATAAAGTAAAAAAAAACATCCCCCTCCCCTATTTTTGAGATATGGCGCAAAAACTGAAGTCCTGTCTCAGAATTTTTTTTAATACTGCTTTAGTAGGTATTTTCCTAATCCGTGATACTGGGTAGAATAAATTTACGACAAGAAATTCATTTATTTTAGGGTCCCGTGACATACGGGTGTGAAATGTGAACGCTGACGGTCGCTGTTGTCCAAAGGTTTAAAGTTGCCCAGCGAGCAATGGAGCGAACCATGTTGGGAATATCGCTACCGTCGTGAGGGGTTACTTTGCTCCCGAAGGGTAGACTTTGCACCAAATACGAGTTTTGTTTCTTTCGGTCATGTTGCAAAAACTATTTAAGATAATTGTAAGTAAAATGTAGCATTTTTCTTTGTATGATACTGGCAAACATTTTTCATAGAGTTAGTCTACGTCATATGTTATATTGTCATGGCCATTTGAGCTGGTAATGTTTGTGACCACAGATTTCAAATATTCCACCTTCACAAAGTCGGAGTTTCAGCGAGTAAATGAAGGGAAGCTTGTTTTCATATACATGGTTGACTACTAGTTATTACTAAATAAATATTGCATTATGAATTATTTCACGAAAATTTTATGACTTGAAATTTTGGAAGTTACTTTGCACTCTTTTGGGGATACTTTGCTCCATGGAGCAAAGAAACCCCATTAACTTGAGTGATTCTTAGTAATAATATGGCTTGGAGCAATGTGTACCCACCTTAGTTAATTGTAGATTTATTTATTTATTGATAATGTTGAAAAAGAAAAACGTCAATAACGAAGTTTACTTAAAGTCCAAGGTTCCGAAAAAAAGTTGGTCAATTTGTAATTTTTATTTACGAAGGCGAAAAATTTTGTCATTCAACACCGCTGGAGCTAGTATAAGCGCAATGCGAAAATAAAAAAAATCGTGGAAATGGCCTGAAAAATCGGATATTTTATTTTATGCTTGAGGGGACATTTTGGGACCAATAAATGAACCAAAAATAATATCGAAGCGAGGGTTTTTTGAGGTCCCAGAATTAGCTCAATTGTGGGGATAGGTGTAGAGTATTTTTAATTTATCAAATTTCATTTAAATTATTTAACTTGTATAAGATAAATATATCTCTTAAAATTTTGTATTGATTAAATTGATCATTGAATTATTCTGGAGATAAACTTTTATTTTTGGTATAATTTTCTACTAAATTTTGTCAGAATTGGTATTAATGTTTAACAAAATTTCTTCTAATTCACCCAGTGGGGTTTCGTTACTCCATTTCCACACATTGTTACTAAAACAACCACAATATAATGATGGTGCAAAGTATCCTCGCCCTTTGGATCCTTTGGAGCAAAGTCTTCCAACTTTGCTCCAAAAATAAAAAATACATAAAAAAATATTTTGTGATTTGTATGGCACAAAAGTCAATAAAATTCATAAGTTGAACCTTCCAAGTGCTGATAAATATGCAAGACAGTGTAAAAACTTGCTACACTTAAAGATTATACACATAAAGTAAAATAGCTCCTCAAAATGGAGCAAAGTACCCCCTCCCGACGGTACCAAAGTAGTCGATATTGGACACCGGGTGGCTAAGCTCAACTGGCAGTGGGCTGGGCACGTCAGCCGAGGAGACGACGAACGCTGGAGTAACCGTCTCCTACACTGGCGGCCGTGGACAGGAAAACGGAGTGCGGGAAGACCACCCGCCAGGTGGGACGACGGCATTAAGTACATCGGCGGAAAACAGTGGTTCCGTACTTCTGAAGGCCGCCAGAAGGACTGGAGAAAAATTGTAGAGGCGTATGTCCAGCAATGAATGATTACACGCCGACTGACTTATACACAGAAAAAAACAGAATGTAAAAGAAAAGTAAAAAAGATTTTATTAGTTAATTCTAAAACATATTATACAAATCACATTATTCTCACAGATTTTTTACATTTTGCATGTTTTAGATAGACATAATATATGATCACTCCCACCTAAACTGGCCATTGATGGCTGTATTATAGGTGGTTGATCAATAAATTGTATACTTCTATCTACCTAGTAACAAGAACATATCAGCACACATCTACCCGCAAACTCATTCACCTACTCCAATCAGTTTTTAATGGGTGTATGTAGTTAGGCAGATCAGCCGACAGCGGCGGAGAATGAATAGTGAATAGAAAATCCCTATTCTATAAACAGTTACTCCGACACAAAAATCTGCGAAAGTACGCGAAACCGATAAAATGCTTCTGTTATTACAATAAAATCAATCAGTAAGATTGAAAATCGCTCTCTGTTTTCCGCCTCAATACCTTTACATCCGCCGGATTCCTCAATCTCCGATTCCCGGACGGGCCTTTTCCTGCTGCATTCTTATTCTAAGTCACTGGTATCGCATTTAGCGCTATTCTTTGATCTTTGATTCTTTTTTATGAACCTGAAAGGGGCTCAACCTTAGTATAACCTATGGTTTGAAAGAATTTTTCATCGATGTATGAAATGAAATGTTTATTTATTTTTCATAAGGTTTGCAACGTACACTTAACAAAATAGGTTTATATTACATACCTAATAACTATGAAAAATAGGTCCTGGGCGCAGCGTATGATACTGAGCCGAGACGACCTAGGATCGCTGATTTTAAGCCCAGCCTCCAGAATATTCTATTTAACAGCTGTAATATTAAATTTTTATATCCTCGTACTGTTATAACAAAGTGAAAATGACAAATTAACTATTACTAACAATATTAGTAAATTAAACAAATTAACACAGAATAAATTTAGAATTTGTACTATAAACTGGACATATTAAAGAAATATTATTATTTTCAACTTAGTTTTTTGGGCCACTATTAATTAAAGTTGAGGACCCCCGACATGTTTCAAGAAGATACCTCGAACCGTTTAGGAGCTACATGCTGTGACAGACAGACGGACGGACAGACAGACACCTGACCGATTTTTAGGGGTCCCTTACAGCGTCACTGGCTGCGGCACCCTAATAACTGAAATGGAACCATTAAAATATTTTTTCAGTAAGTATCGTGAAGAATATCAGAATATACTAAAACAAATTAGAAAACATCGACCATAGTCGCTCAGTAGAGTGTTTTCATTTTTATTTGTAGGAAGTGGTGCGAGAGGCGACCGCGCGGAGCTCAGTAGAGAACAAACTCGATGCCAGGTCGGTCGGTACACACGTTCTACACGTCTCCGCGTCGCTCCGTCGAACCGAGTCGTTCCCTACTGAGCTCCGCGCGGTCTCACACCACTTCCTATCTCATACCCCTCGTGCTTTCGTAAAATGAAAACACTGTACCCTTTTGGTGTTTTTATTGAGCTTTTGAGAACCCATCGGTTCTTCCGGAGAGTGTGTTTCCCGAATCCTTTAACCTGGGTGTCTTCAAACGTCGTATTACAGATGTTCTATCTCACGAAGTCCGTTTGGCTCTGGTTGTAGTAGTGACGTGAACTGATAAGCGCGCTTGTGTGTGTTGTGTACGTGGAACGCGTCGCGATGGTGACTCAGAGCACTCGAGGTTACGCACACTAAAACAATGTGCACGTACACGCCTGACAACATTCATAGCCAAACGGACTTCGTGAGATAGAATATTTGTATCAGGGTAGACAGCCCGGCAACAGTCCGCAAATCTGCTGCCATGGCACCTCTCTGGGCGTGATTTTGGCTCTGTCGACTGCAACATTTGTCTCTCCCTACGTATGTATGGTATGGCCCAAATATGGTGGATTTATCATGTGTAGTTTAGGAGTTCCTATGGCTTCCTTCCGGCTCCATCATCAGGACCCTGGAAATAACATATCACTAGAGTACTTGCGAAGACAAATCCAACGAGCCCAAACACGATGGGTTTGTCATGTGTAGTTTAGGAGTTCCTATGGCTTCCTTCCGGCTCCATCATCAGACCCCAACTAACCTTTTCTTTATCCCGACTTTCTCGTGTCGCTCAGCGACAATATTTTTTCGAATTCCGTAGATTCATTTGCAATTTTCTCGATAGTTGTGTGAGGCACGAAATCTGTGAATTTCTTTTTTCAGAAAGGTTGAGCTACAGGGCAAACCCTTAAACCGATCGTCTTTGTATTAGGCTCAAATTGTAGCTGACTAAACTTTCCAGTGGAGTTTTTCTAAAATTTTTGATATCATTCTTCGTTTCCAAAATATTGAGGGCCAAAATAAAAATTTCGGAATTTTGTTTTTTTTTTCACTATTTCGGCCATAACTTTTTTCATTTTTTACTTTCTCGAATAATTCTTTTTGCACCTTACAGCTCTCATGAATACGCGTCTTTTGAGCCTTTTTTGAATATCATATCTTCACAACTCTCCGAGATATAAGGGGATCGCACTTTTTCGTGAAATCGGGGCCTATACTGAAACGAACCAAAAGACATTTTCAATGTCAAAAATATTTATTGCCATTATATTAAGCACGGCATCATGCGTTGATTTGGGTACAGTTTTGCAATAACTAACGATACGGTTTTTTTTATGTTAACCAAGATGGGTGACCGTGCCGAGAGACCAATGGTGCAGTCGGCAAAGCCAAAATCACCTCTCCTCGCGAAACCACGCTCCACGCAGGTGCCAGATAGGTTGGCAACTGAAATGATTGCGTCAAAACGGCTAACGTTTAACATCGCTATCATTTAAGTTAGCTTCAGTAAACGTTAGCCGTTTTGACGCTAACTAACGACGACTAAGGGCTTTAAGAATTGGAATAGGGATTGCGATAGAAATGTGAGCGCTTTCATTTGAAGTTGACCTTTCAGCATTCCTCTTGTAATTGATCCGAAATCCTCCGTTTTGTCTACACAATAAATACTTTCTCTGGAGAATAGCCCTGGATTCAGGAGCCCACCATCGGAATATCGGCTCTCCTCGGACGACGGAACAAAGGAAATATAAATAGAATTGTCGTGGGAGTAGGTACTTTAGCTCATATCATAGAATATGGTTCGCCGGAACCATGTCTTTTTAACCCCGACGAAAAAAGAGGGGTGTTATATATAAGTTTAACGTGTGTGTGCGTATGGGTGTGTCTGTCTGTGGCATCGTAGCTCCCAAACGAATGGACCGATTTGGATGCAGTTTTTTTTTTATTTGAAAGCTGATTTGTTGTTGCTGTTGCTAGTAAATAATCAAGTAACTAAGTAAACAAAAAATCAAGTAGGTATCTTAAAAAGTGGACCGATTCGCATGGGATTTTTAAAAAAAGCTTGAAATAAAAGTTAAATTACAAATAATTTAATAATAAAATTAAATAATTTCCGTTTACTTACTTGTCGGGGAAGACGGAGGACCGCTAAGTAAATAAAACATAAAAAAAAACATCATGGAAAAGGGCTTACTTTGAGGATATTAATAATATGTTTTTATAATTTTAATTACCTAATTACCTACTTATATAGGGTTATTTTATTAAAATATTAACAAAATAACTAGTCTAGCCAAAATTACAGGAAAAGTAATATTATTATTAGTTTTTGAGACATCACCCAAAAACTATACCACCTACTAAGGTAAGAAAGGAAGGGACCTACAGTTTTACGTGGAATCCGAACCACGGTCAGCTTACAACGGTCGAGCGGTCACTCATCCAAGTACTGACCGCCCAGGTGCGCTTATCATCACTACCGACAGTCGAACGATCGCACCCACTGAGCTACCTTGGCTGACAAATAGGTGTTTTATTTCCATGTCATTTCTGGTAAAGAGACATTATTGGTTCTGCCCGGTCCGTTGTCTTTCTTTTGTGCGTCCACTCGTCTCTTTGTGTAAATTGAGTACGCTTTTCGGATTTTTTTCCCCCGACCATCTCTCCTTTTGGACCTCGTCACGAGTGGCAATTTCTACGCAAAAAGGCCGAGAATTATTGCGCCTTTGTAACTTTACTTTCTGGCCCTTAAGCTTATTAATATTGGCGGGTACACTCGGCGGAATTAAATATTTTGTTTGTCTAGCTAGAACATAGACATAGTATTTCGTGCACTAACGCTAGACCGGTCATAGTGTTCGATTTTTAACCCCCGATGCAAAAGAGGTGTGTTATAATAAGTTTAACGTGTGGTGTGTTTATGTGTGTAATGTGTGTGGGTGTGTCTGTTTGTGGCATCGTAGCTCCCAAACGGATGGACCGATTTGGATGCGGTTTTTATTAGAAAGCTGGTTTAATCGGGATGGTTCTTAGCTATGTTTGTAATCAAGTAATTAAGTAATAAAACAATTAATTATCTTAAAATGTGAACCGATTTGCATGCGGTTTTTTTCTTTAAAAGCTTGAAATGAAAGTTAAATTACAAATTAAAACAAAAAATTAGTTCTTTTATACACAGAACCGGGAAAATGTGGAACGCACTCCCTGCCCATCTATTTCCTCCCAAGTACAACCTGGGGTTCTTCAAAAGGGGCGTGAAAAGGCTCCTGTCAGGCCGGCATGGCATTCGTAATCCCCGTGCGTCACAGAATGTCCATGGGCATCGTTAGACACCTACTTGTAGGTGAAACGATGCCACATGTCGCGCTATCAATAGAAAAAAAAAATATTTAACTTTTATTTCAAGCTTTAAAAAAAATAGCATGCAAAAATTTTAAGATAATGATTTTTTTATTACTTCATAACTCGATTACTACATAGGCAGCTAAGAACCATCCCGATTAAACCAGCTTCCTAATAAAAAAACCGCATCCCAATCGGACCATTGATTTGGGAACTACGATGCCACAGACACACCAATACAAACATACACATACACGTTTTAAACTTATAACACCCCTCTTTTTGCGTCGGGGGCAAAAAATTATTCTTTAAATAATAAAAATTTTATATCTTGACTATGAATCGCACGCACACATACGCAGTTCACGCACACAATCGAATTTGGTCTCGTTTGGACAGTTTGGAATACGGGTCTATGGATATAAGGTCTAAGGCATAGAAAGCGCTTCGCTTTGCGTAATCACAAATTTCGAAAAGGTATCAATAACACGGAGTCCGAGAAAGAAAAACGAAAACAGAATGAAAACATAACTTCCGGGGTTTCCATGAAAATCGTATTGTATAAAAATATTTAATTCTTGACAAAATAAATATCTCTCATATTTTTCTTTGGCGCGTTTGTTTTGTAATATATTACTGTATTTATTTTTGGCCTCAAGGGCATAGACGACCTGCTGTAGACTCGTAGAATGAACACCATTTAATTTTCCTTATTGAATTGAGGAAAATTTGAGAGCATACAACTCTCCAATTTTCTTCCAGTCCTCCCGGCGTTCACGGAACCACCAACCAGAACGGCGGGTGGCCGAGTGGTTCGGGCATAGGCTTCTCATGCGAGAGGTCCGAGGTTCGAATCCGGTCGGCGTGTACAAATGAGTTTTTTTCGACGAAAAAATTTACTTGCACACCTACCTACACCTGCTGCTTCACCGTTCGGAACCGGTGTAAAACTGTTGGTCCCTTCCCATGCCCCTTACCAGGTGGTAGGCTCAAATTGTAGCCGACTGGGTTGGTACCGCTGTAATGGATTTAAGATGGCCGCATAGCAGTCTCGGTTGTGTTCTCATCTAGTCCAGTATAGCCAGGAATCCAGGGAATTCTCCGGTATGGCACCTACCTTCTCGGAGGTGATATTGGCTGGTCGGTGCATGTTATTTGGCCTCTCCGACTCAGCCACCCATACCAGATTTTTTTAATGGAGACTGACACGGTTGGCTACATCACCTATAACATCCGTCATGTCACCCCTTAAAACCGGATGAACTAGGTGCCATGTCAGTGATTCCCTTCATCTCATGTCGTCTAAACTGATCTGGACGGAAAACACGAACTATTTACATAGCCGTTTCAACCGACGAAGTTTCATTCAGTGCGGTGGTACCAAACCGGTCGAGATAATCCTACAACCTGGTAAGGTAAGAAGGGAAGGGACCTACAGTTTTACGTGGAATCCGAACCTCGGTCAGCCTCCAACGGTCGAGCGGTCACCCATCGAAGTTCTGACCGCGCCCAGCGTTGCTTAACCATCAATAGCGACAGTCGACTGTCTGCACCACTGAGCTATCGAGGCAGATTTTTTTTTATTATTTGTACCTACCGAGGACGTTTTTTAACCCCCGACAAAAAAACGGAGGGGTGTTATAAGTTTTTTATTTATTATTATTTGTAAATTACATAAAACAAATTGTTTTCCGCCTACGTACTTGATGTCGTCGTCCCACCTGACGGGTGTACTAACCAGACTCCAATTTCCTATTCACGGTCTCCAAAGTGTAGGGACATACGTCGGCCAAGACGTGCCGTATTTTCCGTGACCAGTTGCTAATGCGCTAGAAGAAATTGCACTCTGCAATTACTCTCCGCCTCGTGCCGTGCTATGCTGGCTATGCTGTGCTATGCTGTGTCGTGTCGTACTAATTGTTCGACACGACACAGCATCGCACAGCACAACACAACATACGAACTGACCGGCAGGACTTAGGTGGGCTTGACTGACAGTTGAGGCTGACCGTGGTTCGAATTCCACGTAAAACTGTTAGGTCCCTTCGCTTCTAACCTCACTAGGTTGTTTGGTATCAGAGCGCTGAATAAAAAATCGATCAAAGAGTCAATGTGAATAGTAAGTGTTTTCCGTTCAGTTCAGTGTAGCCGGAGCGACCAAAGGAAAGAACTGACATGGCACTTAGTTCACCATTTTTCATTAAATTTTGACACCATAATTTTTTTATGGATACTGACACGGTTGGCTACATTACCCATACAACATCTGTGATGTCAGCCCATAACACCGGGTGAACTTGGTGCACCGTCAGTGCTTCCCTTCGGTCGTGCTGGCTACACTGAACTGTACGAAAAACACAAACTATTTACATAGCCGTTTCGACCGACCTTTCAATCAGTGCGGTGGTACCAACCCAGGCGGGAACATTTTTAAGGAATAGTCCCCAAAAAAAAAAAAAACAAAATACAAAGTTTTAACTGTGAGTATCACTAAAACAAAATTTTGTGGGACTCTTTCCTCCAGAGAACTGGTAAACTCTGGAACGCTCTCCCTGCCCACGTATTTTCCCCAAATATAGTCTCGGGTCCTTCAAGAGAGGCGTAAATAGGCACGTGTTAGGCCGGCGTGGCATTCGCAATCCCCGCGTACGACCGAATGTCCATGGGCGTCGTTAGACACCTTGTGGGTAGGTATTATTTTTTTTTAGAAATTTTCTAACAAAACTATTACAACATAACATTGGGGAGCGTCTATGAAAACCAACCTTAAGAAATACAACCCACGGCCTACTTGCCGAGCAAATCGCCTCTTTAACCTCAAATCGCTAGTTAAAAGTAATCAAGCCCATCCATTAGTCATTTGTAAAATCATTTAGAAATAAAAGTCCACCTCACGGAAAGGCGCCCTCCGTCGCGGGGCGCCCGCGTCGCCCGGTGGCGCTGTAGTCGTTTAGATTACAATCTTAGAGTGTAAAATTACGCTTCCTTCCTCAGCGATATGACCTCCCTCGCTCGGGCCGCCCTCCTTCAATCTGCGATTTCTCAGCTTAAATCGCTTAAAACTAAGCGCTGCAGGCGTGTAATTAACGTGGCTGTAATTACGCATGTTGTGTTTTAATACAACCGCTTAGTTCTTGCTTTTATGAGGGTTGAATGCTATGCTCGCGAACACAAAGACACTGGCATGATTTTTTTTTATGAAAACTGACACGGTTGGCTATATCACCTACACTACAACATCCGTGATGTCATCCCATAACACCGGGTGAACTAGGTGCCATGTCAGTGCTTTCCTTCGGTCGTGCCGGCTACACTGAACTGGACGGAAAACACAAACTATTTGCATAGCCTTTTCGACCGGACGATTATTTGTAAACACCTGCAATAAATCCCGATTATATTGGGACTGGAGTGAATTGCGATTTGGTGACAATTTGAGAGCGTAAAATTACGCTTCCATGCCCAGCGATATGACCTCCTTCGCCCTAAAAATCAGATTGAACCCCTTAAATCAGAATTTTCTCAGCTTACTAGCCCTTAAACTTGGCGATTTTGGGTGCAATTAACGCGGCTGTAATTACGTAATATGTACGTAAGCAGTCTTTCAGAATGCAGCTCGGCCTTCGGCCTTGACGTCAGTTACATAATTATTTTATTCGAGAAAGTTTATCGTTTACCTGAACGCAGCTCGGCCTTCGGCCTCGCACTGGTTAGTTATTTCGTTCGAGAAGGTTTATCGTTACCTGAACCCAGCTGGGCCTTCGGTCTCGTCTAACACTTTCTTCGATTAAAAGACGAATTTCACGCGAGCGTAGCCGCGGGCAATTTCAATTTCATTGAGTCATTATGCGTATGGTTCGTCATAATTTTGTTGGTCATGTCCCGTTCAGCAAAGCTATCTATATGGAAGAACCGGGTAAGAACCATTAAAGAGCCTTCTTTTTAAATAACTTACCAAGTTTTAATTACGTTAAATATAACATACTATGTCTAAGCAACTATAATATGCATGAAGCTATTGTGTTGGTCCGTGTGGGTCCGGTACTTAAAAAGAGTAGCCCCACTGCATCTCTCCCCGTGCATGTCGTAAAAGGCGACTAAGGGATAAGGACAAGATGCCGTGCTAAAGGGCGACGGGCTCGCCACCTCTCACCTTGGCACGGTACTTCCACCGAGTCATGCAGCAGGTGGGTCTTCGTGCCTTACTTGCTGCTTGATCGATTGAATCTTGTTCGAATACTTTGCGAAACGTGGTGGTCGGTGTTGTGCTGTAATTTACCAGAGTTCTTGCAGCACAACACCGATTACTCTGCTTACCCCGATTGTCGGGATTCAGCGTGTGTGATATGTATCTATTGTGTTGAAAAATAATCTATTTTGATTTTAGAGGAAAATTTTATTTTTAGGACTATACAGTAGAATTTAATAAGAATTGCCCCACTGCATTTCTCCCCGTGCGTGTCTTAAATTGCGACTAAGGGATAAGGACAAGATGCCGTGCATAAGAGCGACAGGCTGGCCACGGCCACCTTGGCACGGTCTTTCCTTCGAGTCGTGCCTGCAGGTGGTTCTTCATGCTTTACTTGTTGCTTGAGCTGAGTTATTTTGTCCGAATACTTTTGCTAAACGTGGTGGTCGGTGCTGTGCTGTAAGTTACCAGTATACTCTTAGCACAACAATGATTACTGTGCTTACCCCGATTGTCGGGGTACGGCGTATGGTGTGTTATACTATACTATACAGTAACAGTAAGAAGATGCTGTGACCTTTATACAGACGGAGAGACAGAAAATTAAGTTCTTATTTAAGGAGTTTGCCATAAAACCAACGACATCCTAACGAAACCCTAAAAATTATGCCTTCAGCAAATTTAAAAGCGCTGCATAGCTGGAGAGTTTAAACGCACCCGCTTTTAACTTCGGCGAGTAGAAGATTTATAGCGCTATCTGGGTGTTTTCCTGCTTTGGTTTGTTCAATTCATCGTCTAGATTTGTGATAAGCCATGGCTTGTTGTTTTACGGAGTTCCTTCATACAACACAGTCAATGCTGGTATCACGTGGTTACATTTTCACGCCAGTCCAACTGCTTTACACTCTATAAAGCACATATACGTATTAAGACCAGTGATGGAATATTGCAGTCATCTTTGGGAGGGTTCCCCTGAGTATCTTCTTTCAGCCTTGGATTCTATTCAGCGACAAGCCATTCGCCTCATTGGTGACTCTGTACTCACAAAGGACCTTTAACCTCTAAAGCACAGACGTGTTGTTGGGTCATTGAGCCTCTTTTATCGGTACTACTATGGCCGCTGCTCTGACGAACTTGCTTTCCTTATCCCTCCTCCTCCTGTTCGCCTTAGCCAAACCCGCCATAATCTCGCGGAACACCCCTTTGTAGTTGACAGAAGAGTCCTTCGAACTGCACGATTCTCTAAATCGTTCTTGTGCGGCACTGCAAAGGTGTGGAACGGGCTCCCGGAGAATATCTTTCCCCACTCCTACAATCCACGGATCTCCAAATCGCGGGTTAATAGCCTTTCCCCAGCGACATTAGTCCACCTGCAAGCCGGACTGGCACCTCCTCGGCGGTAAAATTGGCTGCGCCTGAAGCTTCGACCTCGGGCGGAGCCACCCAGATTGGCGACATCCATGATGTCAGCCCATAAACCTTGGTGAACTAGGCCCATATGTATGTATGTTTTTTTTATTTCTGAATTAGTTATGCGTCCGTATAATAAAATTTGTACATAGCAACACAAAAATTCTCACAACGACCTCTCAACATAAGAACAACCTCTATTAGGACAAAACCCTCTTTTAAGCCGATGAACTTGAGTATTTCCTACTAGAGTATCGAAGTGTACGCCCCTTAGTTACCCCTGTCCATACAACGCGACGACACAAGCCTTTGTGAAGTCACGCATTACTTTTGAAATATGGCCCTGCTCCATTAGCAAGGCCGCCTGCCAGCCTGCTGCCAAAGAAATTTATACCTAGGAGCGGCACCGGCTTGATCATAAGTGCATTTTTTTTCATTGCTTCCGAACTTTAGGGATGGTTTTCTTCCTATGTCTCGAATCGCTGTCAGGCTGTTGTCGTCTGCGGATATCGTGCTGATTATATAGAAATCCCTTCAGGAGTCCCTCAAGACTCCCATTTAGGGCCACTCTATATAATATATACCTACACATATGATATATATAAATGTTTATATATAAATGCCAAATTTCTCCTATACGCTGATAACAACAAGATTTCTGCAGCTATAAAAATAATAATGACTGCTTTGAGCTCCAAGACTAAAGGGTAGCGGTCTACTGCACTATAAATAGGATCAACATAAATGAAGGAAAATGTGAACAAATAACTTGACTATGTTTTGAAGACTATGTTTTGTTGCACCTAGCCTGGTTTTTATATGTAAAAAGGGTAGGCTGGCGGAAAATGCCATAGGCATTAAGTACTACCTTCTGTACGATTTTATGTGCAATAAAAAAATTAAAAAAACTTGTACCAGGAACAAAAAACCTATAAATTTTGATTACCAATAACTTGGTAATTCGTAAATTGTCAGTGGTCCGCGACCTTGGTGTCATGCTTGACAGCAAGCTACTTTTCAGCGATCATATTGACATGGTGACAAGCAAAGCATACAAAAATCTAGGCTTTGTCATGAGAGTATGCAAGCCGTGGTTGCCTCGCCTTTGCTCGCCTCGCCTTTTGTGTTCCATGTTTTTATGTTGTATCATAAAGCATATTTGAATTAAAATTTGATTAATTTGCGATTTATGCGCTTCCAGCGCTTAAAAGTACCTACATACATAAACGAGAGCTGATCTGTGGTGTTTAGGCATAGTGGTCCGTGGTGCAAAATATAATGTCACAATCAGAACAAAACTGTCATAAGTCAATTTTCAAGTAACGATATGAAGTTTGTTCCTAAATATGTACCTACATTTTCTTTTGCAAGACTGTCGTAATGATCCAACAATACCGCAATTCTCATCTCACCAGTTTTACTAACCTATTTACATTTTATACGTTACACTAACTTAATTTATGCAAAATTTGCCAAATCCACTTCACTCACGTATCTTCCTCACTTAAACGGATGCACGCCGACTAAATGGTTCAAATGTCTGCAATGTACGCGAATGCCGATTCTGAATATTTATTTCTCTGTTCGAATATGCGAAGAAAGAGCGACCACTTTCCCCCTAATACGCGTCGAGTGTGGTACATTTCGAATAATGCTAGAGGATGGATCGTTTTAGTAAATAATCTGACAGAAAGAGCACTAAGTGGCACTAGCGGCCTTTTGGCAATATACTTGTTCTATTATCCATACGATAATGAAAAAAAACCGGCCAAATGCGAGTCGGACTCGCGCACCGAGGTTTCGGCACCACAAAAAAAAACCGTTGAAAAACACTTTTTTTTATTGAGTGCGCGACATTGCCGAACCAACCATAAGGTGTCTAACGACATCCATGGACATTTGGTCGTTTGCGGCGGTTGCGAATGCCATGCCGGTCAGACAGGTGCCCGCGTTATCACGCCCCTCTTGAAGGACCCGATTTTTTATATTTCTTGTTATATCCTCTATCTATAAAAACACACATTTTTGTGGAAATGTTAACCGGCTAGCTATTACGGTTCCAAAGATACAGCAGTAGGACAGACAGACATTTTTTTTTTTTATGGAATCTTTCACGGTTGACTACATCACCTGCAGTGGTTCCGTACCGCCGAAGGCCGGGAGGACTGAAGGAAAATTGGAGAAGCGTATGTCCAGCAGTGGACGCTTACACGATGACTGACTGACTGACTGACCCTTATAGTATAAGGGTTCTATTTTTTCCTCAGTTGAGGCACGGAACCCTAAAGTATGATTTGATGGAAAATGTGAAACAAAATTAACTCACTATTGTCGTCTATCCTGTTCTTATTCTAACAGAACATTACAAAGACAAGACACGAACGGACAGTAGGTATTTTTATAGACGTTGAAAAAACACAAGAGCAATGCGTATAAGACATCGATGTAGAAATCCTATAGACACGACACAAGATAGAAGGACGTGCCAGGTGTTGCTTTTCAATAGCACGCCACATCGACCCAGCCCGTATAGACAGAGTACACAGCTAGAACAGTAAGTGAATCCATTCGTAACTATTGAAATGCGATTCCTCACGCACACAGACGCGTTGCTTACTTATAGTGAGTCGTCTTTTGCATACCATTTTTTTTTATTGAAACTGACACGGTTGGCTACAACACCTACTGACAGTAGGGTTGTCCAACTGGTTTCGCCTTAAGAGCTACTTCCATATTTTTGTCAAAATAAAGGTACGGTAGCGCCCGTACCTTTATTTGGGCGCGCGGAACAATTCGGTTTGTATGATAGCCAT
The DNA here is from genome assembly GCA_946902875.1 of Nematopogon swammerdamellus. Lineage (NCBI taxonomy): Eukaryota > Metazoa > Arthropoda > Insecta > Lepidoptera > Adelidae > Nematopogon > Nematopogon swammerdamellus. The sequence continues at coordinate 1,710,112 of OX336353.1, forward strand.
ATCTTAGCGTAACTGGAACTGAATTTTATTTAGCCTATGCTGTGTTACGTATAGTTAAATGGGATTATACTAAGTTTCATATAATTTGGATGATCGGTTTAAGAGTTATGGAGGAACATACATACAGAAAATATTTCTAAAAATCGTCAATTTAGTTTTAGTACCTATCATACATATAGTCTACAAACGAAGTATCTCATAAAACAAAGTAACTTACTCCATGACCATCCCTCATAGATGTATTATTAGTATTTATATTGATTTAGTTTGGAAACATGATTTACTGATTTAAAAGTGTACTCTAGTCCAGACGTCCACGGACTAGAGTCTAGATAAATACGTAGGAGTAAAGACAAAAGAGTAGGTAAGAAATAGTGTAATAAAAGCTTGTTAAGTGCGAAATTTGTTCACACACAGAGGGTTCCGTAGTTATACCTACCCGTCGTGATAGATAAAACAACTTCGCGAGGTAAAACACTGTGCCATAATCATATCTTTTTGTCAACCTCGATAGCTCAGTGGTGCAGACAGTCTACTGTCGCTATTGATTGTTAAGCAACGCTGGGCGCGGTCAGTTCTTGGATGGGTGGCCGCTCGACCGTTGGAGGCTGACCGTGGTTCGGATTCCACGTAAAACTGTAGGTCCCTTCCCTTCTTACTTTACTAGGTAGTAGAGTTCAACCCGCGCGGGTTGGTACCAGCGCACTCTCTAAAACGTCGGTCGAAACGGCTATTTGAATAGTTTGTGTTTCCGTCCAGTTCAGTGTAGCCGGCACGAACGAAGGGACGCACTGACATGGCACCTAGTTCACCCGGTGTTATGGGCTGACATCACGGATGTTGTAGGTGATGTAGCCAACCGTTTCGGTGTCCATAAAAAAAAATTATAAAAAAACTTTGCCTAAAACTGTATAATTTCAAAATGGAGAGAGAGAGAGATTTATGTGAGTATATGCGATGCACCAACTCACTTACAAGTAGGGTTGCCAGATGTTTGCCATTAAAAAAACGGACAACCAAAAACTCAATTATTAATTTGAGAATTTTATTTAGATTTTTAAAGTAAAACACATGAAATGTTAAGAAAGAAAGTTTTATTCATACTTAAGTCACAACATAAACAAGTCATCATAGTACAAACAAATCCATATTCTCTATATCTCAATATCTTTTGGGACCCGCCCTCGCCACCTTCCTTCCCCCACCCAAAGCGTGTGCGTGCCTAGCAATAGCTTATAGAAATATTGCCGTATTACCGGGCGGGAAATTAAAAAACCTGACAAAACCTGGTCATATTTTTTTACCGGGCAGGGGCTTCGAAAACCGGGCTGTCCGGGCCAAAAGCGGACATCTGGCAACCCTACTTACAAGTAAGTTAGTTGGTGCATCGCCCGTCGCGACAGCATTGCGAGACTCACGTGTTTATATGCAGTAATATTTGCCGCGAGACCCCGCGCACACGTACTGAAATATTTTAAAGTCTACTTTACATAATGCTCTGCATCATTTCTCCTTTCTCGGACTTTGCCGGTGGCAGAGCTATGCCGGCAATGCTTTAAAATGGCGCGCAGTGCGCACTCAAAACCATTTGGCTTGGAGTAAACATTTATTTCGGGGAGGGTCGCCCTAGACGCACGTACATAGACCAGATCGGGCATGTGATCAAAAAGGGTCAAGTGCGTAGTATCCGTAACCGACGAGCATGTATGAAGAACATTATGAAAGTGGAAGAGGCGGCAGAGGTGTATCAGGATCGTGGCACGTGAAGATCCGTTGTCTCTGCCTACCCCACTGGCAAACAGGCGTGACGCTATGTATGTAATCATTTTACATTGTGTCGAATTTTGTAATCAACATCTGTGTCTCTGTAGAACAATTGTATCAAAAAAACGTTGCAAAAACGCGTTTCTTATATTTTTTTTTATGAAACCCGGTATGGGTGGCTGCGTCAAAGGGGTCAAGCAAGGCACATGCTCCGGCCAGCCAATATCGAAGGAAGGTGCCATACCGGAGACTTCCCTTTGGATTGGTAGCTGTACTGGACTAGAGGAGAACGCAGTCGAGACTGCTATGCGGCCATCTTACATCCAGTACGGTGGTATCTACTCAGTCGGCTACAAGTTGAGCCTACCATCTAGTAAGGAGCAAGGGAAGGGACCTACAGTTTTGCACCGGTTCCGAACGGCGAAGCACGTAAATATTTCCGTCAGAAAAAAAAACTCATTAAAAAAATCAAGCCCACCGGAATCGAACCCCGGACCTTGTGATCAAAAAGTATGAGAAAAGACCGCGCCGACCACCTGCCGCTCAATCGTCAACCGCTTCCATGGTCCACTCAACTCCAGACGAGATTCAGATTCAGATTCAAATATTTATTTCGCCATAAAGAACACACGAGAATAACAATATTTCATTGAGACATATATGCATATTCAGTATGGTTCGTCATCATTTTCCCGTCACGTTCAGCACTGCAATCTATGTATAAGGAAGAACCGGGTAAGAAACCTTAAAGAGTTTTTTTTTAAATATAACTTACATACTAAGTTTTAAATTACTTATGTTAAATGTAACATACTACGTCTAAGTAAAAAAGAAAATAAAATATAGTAAAATACAAAGAAAATAGGTTTCAGTCAAGTCATTAATAAAAGTTAATAAAAATAATAAGACTTTATACATTATAAACAATTTGGATCATCATCAGTCAGAAGAATTTTTATTTATTTTTTTGTTTTTTTGTTTATGGCAACTGACACGGTTGGCTACATCACCTACAACATCCGTGATGTCAGCCCATAACACCGGGTGAACTTGGTGCCACGTCAGTGCTTCCCTTCGGTCCTGCTGGCTACACTGAACTGAACGGAAAACACAAACTATTTACATAGCCGTTTCGACCGTCGTCGTTTTATTCAGTGCGGTGGTACCAACCCGGGCGGGTTGAACCCTACCGCCTAGTAGGGTATAAAGGGAGGGGGCCTACAGTTTTACGTGGAATCTGAACCACAGTCAGCCTCCAGCGGTTGAGTGGTCACCCATCCAAGTACTGACCGGCCCAGCGTTGCTTAACCATCAATAGCGACAGTCGACAGTTACAATAATAAGAAAAAAATCAGTCAAAAATCGCTCGTGTGCCACAACCTAAGAACACGTGTCAGCAGACTGCATCCTCGAGACAATCTGTAAGACTCGTGCCGCGCTCCGATCTCATCCGTTACGTGCGCGGCAATTCCGAAACACCTGACTCCACCAACTTGTCACTTAATATAAGAGGTAGTATTGTATAGAGCACGCATGGACTTATTAATAGGTTTCCGTATCCCGTACGGAAGCCTATTACTAAGCCTCCGCCGTCTGTCCGTCCGTCCGTCCGTCCGTCATTCCGAGGGCTGTATCTCTTGAACCGTAATAGGTAGCCCGTTGAAACTTTCACAGAATATGCGTTACTATGGCGGATATAACAACAAATAAGAAAAATAAGAAAATGTTTAAAATTAAGGCCCCCGTACAAGAAACGTAAAAAAAATCGATTATTCACACTATTGAATAATAGATGGCGCCACAGGCTTTTATACATTGTATTGGTATAGCCGCTAAATAGCCAACGACCTCATTGAGGTGCTGTCATTTTACCACCGTAAATTGCTATCGACCTCATTGACGCAATTCGAAGACCATTTCACCTGAGCGGATAGGCGGATATTATTGATAGCGGATAGATACGGAAACCTCAGCGCGCGAGTAAAACTCGCACTTGACAGATTTTTATTACTAACATCTAGCTTTTGCACGCGGCTTCGCTCGCCTGAAAGTTACACTTAAAAAGAACACACACACTGCACGCCGTATCCCGACAATCGGGGTAAGCAGAGTAATCGGTTTTGTGCTGCAACCACTCTGGTAAATTACAGCACAACACCGACCACCACGTTTAGCAAAGTATTCGAACAAGAGAACTATCAGGCAGCAAGTAAGGTACGAAGGACCACCTGCTGCATGACTCGGTGGAAAGACTGTTCCAAGATGAGAGGTAGCTAGCCTGTCGCCCTTATGCACGGCATCTTGTCCTTATCCCTTAGTCGCCTTTTAAGACATGCACGGAGAGAGATGCAGCGCATTTAAAAAGAAGAAAGTAAGTACCGTTGTACCGTGTGGGGCCGGTACTTTAAAAGAATAGCCCCACTGCATCACTTCCCGTGCATGTCGTAAAAGGCGACTAAGGGATATGACTCCCTTCTTATATTACTAGGTGGTAGGGTTTAACCCGCCCGGGATGGTACCACCGCACTGAATGAAAGGTCGGTCGAAACGGCTATGTAAATAGTTTGTGTTTTCCGTCCAGTTCAGTGTAGCCGGCACGACCGAATGGAAGCACTGACGTGGTACCAAGTTCACCCGGTGTTATGGGCTGACATCGCGGATGTTGTAGGTGGCGTAGCCAACAGTGTCTGTTTCCATAAAAATTAAAAAAAGTAAGAAAGAAGGCCGAGCTACGTTCAGGTAAACAATAAACCTTTTCGATGAAAGTAAGCAACTAAGTATTTTATTTTAGATGTAAAGTAAGTATTATAGATTTATTATTATTTTTGATGATAAGGACATGCCCATACTTACTCAATAAAATATCCTCACTAAAGTGGTATTACAATCACAGCAAGAACGCCTAAAATTACCAAAAATTTTAAACGACCACATTTTAGACGGATTCTTCTTAGATCGACTTCATTTTAAATGAAACCAATTTTAGACCACGTCATTTTAGAGTTTAGACCGACTCGGTTCAGAAAGGACAATTTTATACGAATTAATTTGAATAAGAATAAGAATAAAATATTTTTATACATACATACATACATAACTCACGCTTTTGTATCCCGACAATCAGGGTAAGCAGAGTAATCGGTGTTGTGCTATAAGTTCATACATACATACACATACATAACGTCACGCCTGCCTGCCTCCCAGTGGGGCAGGCAAAGACAGCGGACCCAACCCACGCAAACAACCCAACCCCCACGCGCCACGATCCTGACACACTTTTGCCGCCTCTTCCACTCTCATAATGTTCTTCATACATGCTCGTCGGTTACGGGTACTACGCACCTGACACTTTTCGAGCACATGCCCTATCTGGTCCAGGTACGTGCGTCTAGGGCGACCCTTCCCGACGCTTCCACTAACATTCGCTCCATAGATTTCTTTCATTAGTCTCCTATCATCCATTCTACAGACACACATACTCCTCCTATTCCACACATACTCCTCTCAACGCGCTCATTTCGACATCATTTATCCTGCTCTCATGCTTCGCCTGCCATACCCAACTTTCACTCCCATAAGTACTCTGGTAAATTAAAGCACAACACCGACCACCACGTTTTGCACAGTATACGGACAAGATAACTATCAAGCAGCAAGTGAGGCACGAAGACCCACCTGCTGCATGACAAGGTGGGAGGACCGCGCCAAGGTGAGAGGTGGCTAACCTTTCGCCCTTTAGCGCGACATCTTGTCCTTATCCCTTAGTCGCCTTTTACGACATGCACGGGGAGATATGCAGTGGGGCTATTCTTTTTAAGTACCGGCCCCACACGGTACTATTTTTACGGTAAATATTTTTATTTACACACTTTTTACATTATACTTACCTAAACTATAATAAATTTAATCTTAGCACAACCTAAGTGCAGTATGTAAATAGGTAGCGGCTCAGCATATGCCTAGCTGGGATTGCGCCCAGCTGACGCTGTTTTTCAGCCGCAACCTACCAGAGGTAATCAAAAAATAATAACATGGTGAATATAGAAAACAAAACAAATTTACAACTACAAATAAATATACAGAGAAAACAAACTTACAACTACAATAATATACAAAGATCCAATATGGTTGAAGGAAGACATCATAAAAACTAAATAACTAAAAAAACTTAAAACTTAAAAACTTAAAACTTAAAACAGACAGAATATACAAACTATACATAGTACTTACTAGAACTAAAAGTATCGGGCGGGTCCTTCATTTTAATTTTAATTTTAATTTGAGTGTTTATAACTTTGATTCTTCCATGATAATAATGCACTGGCCCTTTCTCGGACAGATCGGATTTACTATAGACATGACTAGTCATTATACCGTACCGTGTGGGGTCGGTACTGTACCGTGTGGGGTCGGTACTGTACCGTGTGGGGTCGGTATTTAAAAAGAATAGCCCCACTGCATCTCTCCCCGTCGCATGTCGTAAAAGTCGACTAAGGGATAAGAAAATTCGTCAGCCTCGGTAGCTCAGTGGCGCGGTTGGTTAGTCAACTGTTATTAAGCAACGCTGAGCGCGGTCAGTGATTGGATGGGTGACCGCTCGACCGTTGGAGGCTGACCGTGGTTCGGATTCCACGTTAAACTGTAGGTCCCTTCCCTTCTTACCTTACTAGGTGGTAGGGTTTATCCCGGCCGGGTTGGTACCACCGCACTGAACGAAACGTCGGTCAAAACGGCTATGTAAATAGTTCGTGTTTTCCGTCCAGTTTAGTGTAGCCGACATGAAATGAAGGGAAGCACTGACATGGCACCTAGTTCACCCTGTGTTATGGGCTAACATCACGGATCTTGTAAGTGATGTAGCCAACCGTGTCAGGTTCCATAAAAAAAAAAAAAAAAGGTAAACTTTGTCACGGAGTTAGCACCACCGCATGCGGCGACCAGTGAAACTACGATCAATCTTAATAACCAACACAGGAGCAATATTTTTGCATTGCAACTCTAGACTTTTTTTTTTGGAAAATCTTAAAACTAACTTTAAAACTATAGGAAGAAGATTGAAAACTGATAGAGCTTACTATTGTGTAGATACGTCGTTCTCACGAGAAAATGAAAGACGATGTAGGAAAGTGCCTAACAAGGTGATCGATACCTATATATATTTTTTTGCTTTTTCAAAGGGACGATTTGTTTGGGAAATACTTCAGGAAAATAAATTGGTGTCTTTCCTGTCTGCAGTGAAGTCATGTCGAGGTCGGACTATTTCAACATGTGTTGGTTTGGAGGTTCTACATCAATGGTATTATTGCGAGGTATCTAAACGCGGGTGTTTTGTCATGTAAACAAATTTGTACCCGGAACTGAATTATGAATGGAATTATTTTTAACCCCCGACGAAAAAAACGGAGGGTTGTTATAAGTTTGACGTGTGAGGGTGTGTGTGGGTGTGTGAGGGTGTGTGAGGGTGTGTGAGGGTGTGTGATTGTGTGTGAGGGTGTGTCTGTCTGTGGCATCGTAGCTCCCAAACGGTTTGACCGATTTGGATGCGGTTTCTTTTATTAGGAAGCTTGTTTAATCGGGATGGTTCTTAGCTATGTTTGTAATCAAGTAATCAAGTAATTAAGTAATAAAAAAATTTATTATCTTAAAAAGTGGACCGATTTTCATGCGGTTTATTTTTAGCTAAGTAATTCCACACTGAGTAATACCTAAGGATGATCAAGGTCGTTCCAATAGAATAACCTTCTTTTTAATCCGCGACCTGTGTGTCTGTCTGTGGAATCGTAGCTCCTAAACGGATGGGACGATTTGGATGCGGATTTTTTGAAATTAGAAATTTGGTTTAACCGGGATGGTTCTTAGCTGTGTTAGTAATCAAATAAGTACCTAATCAATTAATTATGAAGTAATAAAAAAATTACGCCTCACGGATGGACCGAATTTTTAAAAAGCTTGAAATAAAACTACGAGTAGCTAAGTAAATAAAATAGAAAAACTCAGAGCTGCGCGGGTATTTACTTAGCGGTCCCCCGACTCCTTCAAGTAACTAAACGGAAATTATTTTTTACTTTTTCAGGGATCGGGGGTGTTTTAATTTGTAATTAAACTTTGTATTTCTAACTTAATGCAATGTAAATGTAACGTATTTCTAAGTCAGCCTTAGTAGTTCGGATGTGCAATGGATCGACGTGCGATCGTGAACATTGAGCACACCGGGGCGTGGTGAGACCTTGGATCGGTGGGTGGCCGTTCGATCGTTGAGCATGACCGTGGATCGGAATCCACGTAAAACTGTGGGTCCCTTCTCTCAACCTTACTAGGTGGTAGAGTTTAACTCGGCTGACGCCGCCGGGGACGCCTTAATTGAGATAAATTTAATTTTTGTTCTTAATTTTTTAATTTAATTTTTTTCTTTATTTCACATTTTATTTTATTTTAAATCAATTTTACATAGTTATATCACCTATACTAAAAATTATTAAAAATATACAAAATATAAAAATTATTATTTTATTCGTTTATTTACACATTTTTTATTTTTTTATATTAATTTTACAAATAAAACCTAAATCTAAAATTAATACAAAATAACAAAATGGAATTTCCACCACCGGCGGCGGGGCGAACCTTATTTTATTAATTGAATTAATTTTATTAATTGTTAGAATATCCTCCATAACAACCAATATTCTGTGAAAATTTCAACCGGCTACATATTACAGTTCACAATGTATACAGCTCCTTAAAGTTAGGAAAGACAGACGACGTTAAAGGCTCAGTAATAAATAGGATTCCGTAACCGTACGGCCGTGGACAGAAAAATGGAGTATGGGAAGACCGCCTTTGAGGGCCGGGAGGACTGAAGTGAAATTGGAGAGGCGTATATTCAGCAGTGGACGCATAGGTACTTTTGTCAGCATCGGTAGCTCAGTGGTGCGGTCGGTCGACTGTTGTTAAGCAACGCTGAGTGCGGTCAGTACTTGAATGGGTGACCGCTCGACCGTTGGAGGCTGACCGTCCTTCGAATTCCACGTTAAATTGTAGGTCCCTTCCCTTCTTACCTTACTAGATGGTAGGGTTTATCCTGCCCGGGTTGGTACCACCGCACTGAATGAAACGTCGGTCGAAACGGCTATGTAAATAGTTCTAGTTTTCCGTCCAGTGTAGCCGACATGAAATGAAGGGAAGCACTGACATGGCACCTAGTTCACCCGTCGTTATTGGCTGACATCACGGATGTTGTTGGTGATGTAGCCAATAGTGTCAGTTTCCAAAAAAAAAAAAATACACGACTATAACTGACCGACCGACCCGTGCGGTACGGAACCCTAAAAATGTCTCCACGCTCCGTAACGAAGAGACACACAATAATTGCACTGACAATTGAGATGGAGTTTGGCAAGGCATCGCATGGCATCACTGCAAAGGAAAAGCTAATGTGCTGGTAATTCTACGCATTACCCTGTCATGGCTCCGCGCCAAATCCGGCAGGTATAGTTCATTCGTCATGCGATGACATCTGCGAAAATCTGTTTATATATACAGAGTGTTGTAACGGCCACTACATTAAATTTAGGAAATGATTATTGGGATAAATAGTAACAAAAAAGTCAAATAACGGCGGCGGGGAATGCAGGCGTCAACAAAGCCTATTTGGATTCTATTCAGCGACGAGCCATTCGCCTCATTGGTGACTCTGTAATCGCAAAGGACCTTCAACCTCTAAAGCACAGACGTATCGTTGGTTCATTGAGCCTGTTTTATCGGTACTACTATGACCGCTGCTCTGACGAACTTGCCTCCCTTATCCCTCCTCCTCCTGTTTGCCTTCGCCATACTCCATACGCCATACGCCATACTCTCGCGGAACATCCCTTTGTAGTCGACAGAAGAGTTCTTTGAACTGCACGATTCTCTAAATCGTTCTTGTGCCGCACTGCAAAGGCTTGGAACGCGCTCCCAGGGAATATCTTTCCCCGCTCCTACAATCCACGGATCTTCAAATCGCGGGTTAATCACCTTTCCCCAGCGACATTAGTCCACCTCCAAGCCGGGCTGGCACCTCCTCGGCGGTGAAATTGGCTTCGCCTGAGCTTCGACCTCGGGCAGAGCCACCCAGCTCGGAAGCAATAAAAAAAGCGTCAAATTACACTTGACGAAAATATATATATTTCAAAAATTAATATCTCGAAAACTAGACACTTTAGAGAAAAACCTTTTTTTTACTTTTTTATCTCGGAAAAACAAGCATTGCGCTGGCGAAATTAATCTACTGACCATTAAAACACCGTATTATATCGTTTTGTGTGTAGCCGGTACTTAAAAGTAATAGCCCCACTGCGTCTCTCCCTTCCATATCGTAAAAAGCGACTATGAGATGCTGTGCTAAAGGGCGTAAGGCTAGCCTACCCTCACATTGGAACGTTCCTTCCACTGAGTCGTGCAGCAGGTGTTCGTGCCTTACTTGCTCCTTGATAGCTATCTTGTCCGAATACTTTGCTAAACGTGGTGGTCGATGTTGTGCTGTAATTTTCCAGAGTTCTTGCAGCGCAAGACCGATTACTCTGCTTACTCTGATTGTCGGCATACTGCGTGTGGTATGTTTTTTTTTATGTAAACCAACATGGGGGGCTGTGCCGAGAGACCAATGATGCATTCGACAGAGCCAAAAACATCTCTTCTCGTGAAATCACGCTCAGTTAGGTGTCATGCCAGCAGATTTGCGGACAGTTGCTAGACTGTCTAGTCTAGCCTGTTAATACGACGCTTGAAGACACCCAGGTTAAAGGTAAAATAAAGGTATGTATGTTTATATATAGTTCAAAGCGCAATTTGCGAGAAGCGACTTTTATGCGTTTTGCTTCTGAGGCAGTGTACTGCATTGCATTGGAGAAGGGCAAATCCAAATGAGATAGACGAGGACAGCGTGTAAGTGCCATCGCAAAATGCATCGACTATAGTGGGCCGCTTGTGCCAAAACGCACTTTTATGACTTTGGCGCTATAGACATGGATTTAACTGAAAGTTCAAATAGGGGCAAACAGAGAATTGACAAGTACAGAGCGGCCATTGTCAATATACTATTATGTAATTTACTAAAGCCCGAGCACACTGGGTTATTTTAAAATATTTGCAAAGATTTAGGTAGTTATTCGGAACTTCGAAATGAAAAGATTTTGCAAAAAAAAACATTGTCCCGAAATAAAAAAGAAAACACCACCCCTAACATTTGGAGATTGGTAATTTCTTTAATGTATTGAGAATATGTTTTTTGATGTCACATTTGTCCAGAGTGCTGAGGATTTTTAGGGGATGGAGTTAATTGCAGAACCGAAGTACGCGGTCTCTTACCCGGGCTGCAGTCTCGAAGGAGGAGAACCAGAGTTTAGGTTAACTTAAAGCTACTCTAAGTATATAATCTAAGTACATTTTATATTCTTACACTCAAGTCTTTTGCTACTACTTGCTTATATGTTACTTAATATACTACTCTCAAACACCCAAAGGTTGACTGGAAGAAATCATGAAATTCCTGTCCGCCTTTGCCTTTCGTTTTAATAATTTTTCGGCTTATTTCTGTAAAATATTTTCGGAGCTATCACGTATTTATTTATTTATATCTATCTAAATATTTATCCATCCTTTATTCTTTGTTCATCATCCATTTTTCCATCCAACACTAGGTACACTGCACTCGGATTCGTCATATTATTTTAACATTTAACATTTAGCATTTTGCCAGTTCGATCATCACAGCGAAAAAGAACTGGCAAGAAACTTCGCTGGATATTTGTTTTTAACGTCCACAACACTCCATTTACAAAAATGTTTGCCACTGCCTACATAGTAAGAGTCATCACTATTTTCTAAAAAAATATCACAAATCCATTATTTTTTTCTATTAAGTGTAAACCATTCATATAACAAGTTGGAGCCAATTGGAGCAGGCCAGTCTCCACAAACAGCACCCATTCACGAACATCACGCCAGGGCCAGCCATCGCCTCCCTCAACCATATTTGAGGGTGAGAGGCGACCCGGACCTAGAAGATCATAGCAGTACTAGAAATTTTCAAAATTTGTAAAGATTATCTGGTACGTTGTTAGGCGTTCAAGAACGAAATCGTCAAACCCTTTGCAACTAAATTTACATTTGACAGTCATCTGTCACACGAAAGTGTATGCATCTGTGAAGCTATCACACAAAGCCTTGCTCCGTTCATAGTTCCGTCGGACACGACTCTAGTGCCTCCAACAAAACCTTTTTGTGTTCCCCTGTCTGCAGTAACGCCGGTCGACGTGGACGCCGTGCCGAGCCGGCGTTCGATTCCAAGCTTGACGCTACAAACAAAGCGTCACACAGAATTCAACAAACAACGAGAAATCAACACAATATTATAAATTATACAAATTTTTACTCCTTAAAAGTAAGCGGCGGGTGGCCGAGTGGTTTGGACATCGGCTTCTCATGCGAGAGGTCCGAGGTTCGAATCCGGTCAGCGTGTACCAATGAGTTTTTCTGACGAAAAAATTTACGTGCGCTACCTACACCTGCTGCTTCACCGTTCGGAACCGGTGTAAAAGTGTAGTTCCCTTCCCTTGCCCCTTACTAGGAGGTACGCTCAAATTGTAGCCAACTGGGTTGGTACCGCCGTACTGGATTTAAGATGGCCGCATAGCAGCCTCGCTTGTGTGCTCCTCTAGTCCAGTATAGCCAGCAATCCAGGAAAGTCTCCGGTATGGCACCTACGTTCTCGGAGGTGATATTGGCTGGTCGGAGCATGCGCTTTGGCCCCTCAGACTCAGCCACCCATACCGGATTACATAAAAAAAAGCGTTCACAGTTCCACATTGTACGCATCGACGGATGGCATCAAACTAATTTTTTTTTTGGAAGTCGTGCGTCCATTGTTTCCGCAGCAATCGGATTGCCGACAACGTGACCGCCATTTGTGACGTCATCCGCACGTCAGCATCGCGATGAGAGAACGCGAAGTGAGCGAACCATACAAATAATACTTATTAATATGCGTTTGATTAGATCAGTTCGATTCGCGCGATGCGAACCTGTGGAAATTGTATCAACAGAAATATTTTGTTATTTAGGTAGGTATAATCAGAAATAAGTAAGCCTAAATTAAGAAAAAATAATCTAGAACTATTGAATAATGAAAGAAAAGAAAGAATGAAGAAAAATATTATTTATTATCACTAAGAAATACACATAATACAAAAAAAAAAACAAAAAGCAAAAATTATTACAAAAACATAAAATACAAAGTAAGCCAAATTTAACATAACACAAGTAATGACAATATAGACCCGTCTCAGCATGTGTTATAGGTGCACAAGAAGACCTATGACGCTGTTTTTCAGATATACATTTCTTTATTCTTTGTTATTTACATCAAACACGGGCTCTCTCAATGTTTAAACTGTTTAAACTGCCTGTTAATACATTTTTCCTGTGTTATGTAAGTATGTTATTCTGTCTGTTGATCTTTTTTTTTTATCTTCATCTATTTAGATAATTATAAGTAGGTTTGTAGGTAACTGTAATTTATTCACGTCATGTAGATTTGTCTTATTAGGTATATTGTCACTGCAATAGTTGCATTGTGGGTCGGGGGCGGCGCACGGCGCGACGTGATCGGCCGAGCTCGCGGTCGATTTGTGTTATGAATTCGGTCCAACTGAGCTGTGTAAACTAGCGATAAGTTTATGGCACCATCCTGCCACGCATCTGAGACTGCCGCTGTATACAGACTAGTGTTGTAAAGGCAGAAAAATACCGAAAAATACATTTTGAATAAAACAAAAAACACGGGGTTTTTCCGTTTCTTTCATGTATGATACCAATACTGGATGAAATTTTCGCCCGATGAAAGCTCCGCCCCCTTTCCTGATTTAATTTCTCGAATGTTGATATTTTTTCGCCTGAATCTTATTACTAGACTAAATATAAGACACTTTTATTCTTGCACTTTTTTCAATAAAATCGATATTTCCGGAGAAAAAAAATATCTAAAATAATTTTTTCCAAAATGTTCTCGATTGCTGATGTTTTTTTGGAGGATTCTTATTTCTTAACGAAATATAAGATACTTTTATTCTTACACGTTTTTCACTTAAGTCGATATTTCCGAAGAGAAAAATAAAACAACTTATTTTTTCATATTTTCTCGAATGTTGATGTTTTTTCGCCTGAATCTTATTTCTAGACGAAATACGAATCTGCAGTGAACATTTCGAAAAGTGGCCGCCATTTTGAACTTTTTAGTTACTGGACCGATTGCTTTCAAAATCGATATCTGGGTGTCTGTGTGGGCTCTGAATACGAATCTGTAGTCAAAATTTAAAACAAGTGGCCGCCATTTTGAACTTTTTAGTTACTGGACTGATTGCTTTCAAAATCTATATCTGGGTGTCTGTGTGGGTTTTGAATACGAACCTGTAGTCAAAATTTAAAAGAAGAAGCCGCCATTTTGAACTTTTTAGTTACTGGACCGATTGCTTTCAAAATCTATATCTGGGTGTCTGCGTGGGCTCTGAATATTAATTTGTAGTCAAAACTATAAGGTTCAAAATGGCGGCCACTTTTTTTTAATTTTGACAACAGATTCGTATTCAGATCCCACAGAAACACCCAAATATAAATTTTGAAAGCAATCGGTCCAGAAACTAAAAAGTAAAAAATGGCGGCCACTTTTTATAATTTTTTACAACAGATTCGTATTCAGGGTCCACACATACACCCAGATATCGATTTTGAAAGCAATCGGTCCAGTAACTAAAAAGTTTAAAATGGCGGCCACTTGTTTTAAATTTTGACTACAGATTCGTATTCAGAGCCCACACAGACACCCAGATAGCGATTTTGAAAGCAATTGGTCCAGTAACTAAAAAGTTCAAAATGGCGGCCACTTTTTTTAAATGATTCTGAAAATAATTTAAATGATTGAAACTACGATTCGTATTTCATCTAGAAATAAGATTCAGGCGAAAAAACAACAACATTCGAGAAAATATGAAAAAATAGGTTGTTTTATTTTTCTCTCCAGAAATATCGACTTAAGCGAAAAACGTGTAAGGATAAAAGTGTCTTATATTTCGTTTAGAAATGAGAATCCGCCAAAAAAACATTAGCAATCGAGAACATTTTGGAAAAAAAATATTTTAGATTTTTTTTCTCCGGAAATATCGATTTGTTTCAAAAACATGTAAGAATAAAAGTGTCTTATATTTCGTCTAGAAATAAGATTCAGGCGAAAAAATATCAACATTCGAGAAATTAAATCAGGAAAGGGGGCGGAGCTTTCCATACAAATGCCGTCCTGGATAATTCAGAATCGCGGCGAGCAATAAATCGAGAACCAATGATGGTACGACAACAAATTAGGTCTTGTTTTGTAAGCAGTTCGATACACTCTTAGATAATTTTCAAATCCGATCCCGGAAATTTCCCAGGAAATTTTCAGAATTCCCATACGAAGTGGTGGTTTTAACAACTCCATATTATATCCTCTCGCGAACTTTACCTACTTTGGTACCAAATCACTCTACCTAATTCCGATCCCTGATAATAACACATACCTATTATGTGAAAATTTTCACGGGGTATCTACCTATTACGGTTCAAGAGATACAGCCCTCGGACAGACGGACAGACAGACAGACGGCGTAGGCTTAGTAATACGGAACCCTATAAAACACAAATTAAAACAATGATTCCCTTGCCCCTTACTAGGTGGTAGGCTCAAATTGTAGCTGACTGGGTTGGTACCACTGTACTGGATGTAAGATGGCCGCATAGTAGCCTCGGTTGTGTTCTCCTCTAGTTCAGTATAGCCAGCAATCCAGGGAAGTCTCCGATATGGCACCTACCTTCTAGGAGGTGATATTGGCTGGTTGGATCATGCGCTCTGACCCCTCTGACTCAGCCAGCCATACCGGATTACATAAAAAAACAGTTATTATGAGTACCTACATAATTTGGAAATGATAAGCTTCTCTGCGATAAAGCTATTTGCGACTCTTATTTCTTTTCCTGTTTCATTGAATCTTTCCGTGTTTTTTACGGTGTTCCTGTTCAATACGAACTTTGGTCACTCACTTTTTGGTTTCAAGCAGAGAACAGGAATAAAACGCGAAAAGTGCAAGTAGGTATCTCATATGAAAATACTTTTCGGATCTTTCCGTGTTTTACGGTACCTAAGTCAAATAAATCCGTATCAAAGTGCAAAAAACGGCATCTTTACAACTCTAATACAGACACACCGCGTTATACAAACCAATTCAGGGCATCTATTCACAGAGCAGTGAGTCATTGGCGAAAAGTATACTCGCGCGAAGAGTGAGTGCGAGAGAGTAAGTGTGAGAGTGAAGCGAGAGATAATGAAAGAGAAAATAACGTCATTTGAAATAAACTCACGTGAATCTTTTTATGAATCTGAGGTCAGTTTTTCGCATTCGCGCTAAGGGAAGTTTTCGTCGTCCCAAGCTTGGAATCGAGCTGCAGACGTACGACACTCTTTTGTGCTCGAGTCGCCTTCAGTTTTGTTGAATATTTGTGGAATACAACGTTCTTTATTGTAACACAATTGGAAGATAACTTAAAATGCAGGCGAATTAAATTTGTTTTCATAACTAAAGACATCACTGGAAAGAATATAAATTTAACTTTTACGAATAAAGCGTACAAATTAATACAAAAGTATTTCGGTTTCTCTATTTCATTACGTTTCATATTCTAATTCTATTTCAAAATTCAGACATCTTTAACAGGGCTGCTATGTATTTTTTTCTTAAAGGCGCCTAGTAACGCCACATGTGGATTTTTGAAGAAGTAGCCCGTCATAACTAGACCAATCGAAAGGATGAAAACTATTGCAAAATATAGAACAATTCTTTGTCTATCGATCACACGTTTTTTATTGTAAAATTGTATTATTTTCTAAACAAACTATACGGTAAACAAATGTCGGATTTTTTCTTCCGCGTGACGTTTGAAGATGGGAGTCATATCCCTTAGTCGCCTTTTACGACATACAAGAGGAGAGATGCAGTGGGGCTATTCTTTTATAGTACCGGCCCCACACGGTACAATTTCTATCTAGTAGTTTTGAAATTATTGCGGAACAGTTTTCAGAACCGAAGAGAATGGTTTCGGAAATGGTCTGATTTGTGCCAATCGGGAGACCGTGTTTTTCACCACGACAACGCGCCCGCTCACAAAGCCCTACTAAGGGAAGCACGGACGTGGCATCTAGTTCACCAAGGTATTATGGGCTGACATTACGGATGTTTGTGGGCGATTTAGCTAACCGTGTCAGTTTCGAACGTAAAGGGGGAATATAGGTTTCGAATGGGGCTGTGCCGGCCTGGCAGGCTCCTTTTTACGATTCTCTTGAAAGATCCTAAAGTCATACACTGAAGGAAACACATCGGGAGGAAGTGCATTCCAGAGTTTCGCATGGAGGAAGATAAAAGAAGCACTGGAGCGCTTAGTTCGCACTTTAGATAGCTCTACATACATATCACACACGCTGAATCCCGACAATCGGGGTAAGCAGAGTAATCGGTGTTGTGCTGCAAGAACTCTCGTAAATTACTGTATGCAGTAAAAGTAATAAGCATTCCCTGTCTGCTATGCGTGGACCACCGTGGAACTATGGTGAAACTCAGAGCATTTGTCAGCCGGTGGTGGTGCGGTCGGTCGACAGTTGTTAAGCAACCCTGGTCAGTACTTGGATGGGTGACCGCTTTACCGTTGGAGGCTGACCGTGGTTCGGATTCCACGTTAAACTGTAGGTCCCTTCCCTTCTTACCTTACTAGGTGGTAGGGTTTATCCCTACCGGGTTGGTACCAGCGCACTGAACGAAACGTCGTCGGTCGAAACGGCTATGTAAATAGTTCGTGTTTTCCGTCCACGTCAAATGAAGGGAAGCACTGACATGGCACCTAGTTCACCCGGTGTTATGGGCTGACATCACGGATGTTGTAAGTGATATAGACAACCGTGTCAGTTTTCATAAAAAAAAAATTACGACGTATCCCAGAATAGTTTACCTATGGATGAAATTATACAACGAACAATAAATTTACGAGGCACCTACGGTTTTATCTAGCCCGTACTATACATTCCATCGCTGGCTGTCGCGCGCCCTACACTACAATGGTCACGCAGTGGGCGCGGACGCCGGAAGTTCCTGGTCTGGACGATTCCGGACATTAGTATACTGTCCTCCCTCTATACAGCCTTAGGGCTCATTGCGCAAACACAGACTTAAATATCTTTTATACCCGTTAACTAACGACAGCTTAAATTCGTAACTCGTTAAGTAAAACCACGACTTGCACCAACACAAAATGACTCGATTTTAGCTAAACGGTCGTTATATCTGAGAATGGATTCTTTTTTTCATAAAATCACTATTTCTATGCTCTCGCAGCATTGTATAACAAACTTTATTAATGTCATCTGTATCTTTCAACTTTGAGAAGACGGAGACTTAAAGAGGGACACTACATTGTGTAATAAAGCCTTAGTATTCCCAAAAATAACCGATTTCACAGACAGCTGACGCCATTAATTCGCTCTGTATGGCAGATGTCAATTTCACTTTTTTTAAATGCCTGTTAATCAAATGAATGACCGCACACCCCTACTCAACTTTAAGTCAGCTTACGATTCTACTCACAGCATTTCAACTTTGGCGCAACTGACTTTTATCGTGTCTGTGTTTAAGTCTGTGTTAATGCAATCGGCCCTTAGCTTTTGCTGATAACGAGGTCTTTTGTAAGAGTGCATCGTTTTCTATGCAGTGAAATATACAGGCTGAAATTATTATGCTAATATTTTCAAGTTAATTATTTTGAAATCGGAAGTTACAACCCGCCCGGGTTGGTACCACAGCACTGAATGAAAGGTCGGTCGAAGCTACTATGTAAACATGTTACATTTTCCGTCCGCAGTTCAGTGTAGCCCGCACGACCAAAGGGAGCACTGATATATTGGGTCACCAAAACGGGTTTACTTACTACCTAAGTAGCCAACCATGTCACGTTCTTTAAAAAATAAATTTGCCAAGGCGTGACTAAGTAGGGAGGGAGACGAATTCCTTCCCTTCTTACCTCACTAGGTGGTAGGCTTTATCCCGCCCGGGTTGGTACAACCCCACTGAATGAAACGTCTGTCGAAACAGCATGTAGGTAAATAATTCGTGTTTTCCGTCCAGTTGAGTGTAGCCGACATGAAACGAAGGGAAGCACTGACATGGCACCTAATTCACACGGTGTTATGGGTTGACATTACGGATGTTGTAGGTGATGTAGCCAACTGTGTCAGTTTCCATAAAAAAAAGTTTGTCATATTGCTTTACAGTTTAATACATTGCCACAAATTATTCCCTATCTCTTCACTATCCCAACGGTTAGCTAGAATGGAATGCCTTACGGCATTAAGCTCATCTATTGTTTCTCTATGATTGTGCCTAATTTGTACAAATGGATGTTTAATAAAGAATATAATACACGTACATATACAAAGTGTCCCAAAACTCAACGTCAAGCGGGAACCAGGGAGTAGGCCAGTTTATGACTACCCAGGGAAAAATAAGAAAAAAAAATTGAGTTATTTTTTTAGAAAAAAATTTTACTGAATATTTTTTTTGTAAAACTACAGGCATTCTGGTTTTATTTGGGATAAGTTATTAATAGCAGAGTTATTTAGCCTTCCAATATAAAAAAAAAATTACAATTATATTTGCTTGTATAGTCGTAGTACTCACCTAAAATGTCAATTTTCAACGTTTTTCAAAAAATGCTTGTATCATTATAAAACAAATGACTCCTTTTTTTTCTTATTTTCCCTGGGTAGTCATAAACTGGCCTACTCCCTGGTTCCCGCTTGACGTTGACTTTTGGGACACGTTGTATACAGATTGGCCTTGTGCTTGTCATTGTTCCGTTTTACTCCGTCTCAGGAATGCATGTATGTAAGTAAATTTTATCTATGTATAGGTGTGTGTGTATGTACCACAGAGCATCAAATACCTACCGCGGGCGCCCCCTACTAGAGGCGCCCTAAGCGATTATATTTGAAACCCAATAACCCTACGCTGAGCTGCTAGCGCTTCGTATGTGTGTGTGTGTGCTATTATCGACACTACACACAAAGAGGAGCAAGTTAGGAACACGCACAAAACAAATGCACACGCACAACACACATATGTAAGTCATAGGCCACGCCCACAGGCTTCAACGCCGTTGTAGAGAAATCGCGCTCACGGCGCCTCTAGTAGGGGCGGGCGCGCGCATTTCATGCTCCGTGGTATGTACGTGGCACCTTTTCCTAATTACAAATTCTCAAGTACGATCACAGTGTAATATTATCTTTCCACCGCCACCACGAGGTTATTTTCTAATATCGGCGTTCGCCTAAGTTTCAGGAATTTCATAATAATACCCACACACAACAATTTCGCGGAGTATTTTCAAAGGTATCGCTCTATGAAAATTCAGCTAGTGCCTTGCCGCGGATGCGGGTGGGCGAATTTTCCGTAAATAATAATGCCAATGCGAATGTATGAAATTGATAGATAGAAATACTTATTAATTTTTTTTATTGCTTCCGAACTGGGTGGCTCTGCCCGAGGTCGAAGCCTCAGGCGCAGCCAATTTAACCGCTGAGGAGGTGCCAGTCCGGTTTGGAGGTGGACTAATGTCGCTGGGGAAAGGCTATTAACCCGCGATTTGAAGATCCGTGGATTGTAGGAGTGGGAAAAGATATTACCAGGGAGCCCGTTCCACACCTTTGCAGTGCGGCACAAGAAGGATTTAGAGAATCGTGCAGTTCGAAGAACTCTTCTGTCGACTGCAAAGGGGTGTTCCGCGAGAGTATGGCGGGTTTGGTGAAGGCGAACAGGAGGAGGAGGGATAAGGGAAGCAAGTTCGTCAGAGCAGCGGCAATAGTAGTACCGATAAAACAGACTCCAATGAACCAACGAAACTTATTGTTCTAAAATATTGTAATTTAACTTTAATCTACACAGAATGAAATTTTATAACAGAGTGTATACATGTTTATATATTTTCATTAGCGTATAAAATAAAATAAAATAAAAAAAAAAAAAAAATAAAATAAAAAAAAAAAAAAAAAAAAAAAATTATCTTTTTATTTTAATTAATGATGGATGAATATTTTTTTGTTTAAGGTTACATTATTGGTTAATTTAGTTTACATAATTTTACTTACAGTGCTTCTCTGTAAAACGTTTTCTTTATGTTACTTATTAGCCCAATGAATTTAGGCTTTGAGCTTTCATTAATAATATTTTTTTTTTCTCGTTCGCTAGTGTATCCTTATATGAATTATATTTTCATAGGTATTACAGAAATTTTCAGTGCAGAAATCAGTTTTTATAAGTACTAAAGAATAATTTTTGTTTCAAAATGTTGCTAATATTTGTATCGATGCTGTAAAAAAAATGATTTCCGATAAGAAAAACTTGACTTTTAGACTTACATAAGTCAATAATCAATAACGCACCATGCATTGTATTGTAGTACTTATATGAAAAAAGTAATGTTTCTATCGGAAATACTTAATTCCTTCAATTTATTATTATAATAAAATAGAAAATAAAACTACCTATCAAATTCAAATTACCTAAAACTACAATTGAAATCTAACACAAGAGGTCATACATAAATTATCAATAAATATTAAAAATAAAATAATAATAATGAAAATAAATAAATAGGTCTAAAAACATTTTCCAGAAACAAGCACGATTAATATTAATTTACATGATGTGAAAAGGCGGACTTTTATCACTTGCACATATTTATTCCAGTCAACCTCTGGATGTTTAAGATTCGTATGCTGTGTAATATAATCAGGACTTGAGTGTGAGAATGAAAAATTAAACGATCATAAAAACGTTGACTGTAAGAAATCTCTGTAAGGGATAAGTCCGCCTTTGCACCTTATGTAAATTTTCCAATGTATTTGTTACTGTTTAATGTTTACTGGAGCAATAAAGAATTTTCTATCTATCTAACGTTCTGTTAAAAAAAATATATCAAGTAAAATTTTATAAAAACTGACTAAGTGTGAAAAAAAGAAGAAAACAATGCAAGTTTCTCATAAAGAGCAGTAGAAAATTCGGCAGTCGGCGCTCTGTTCATTCTAATTCATTTACACGCAAATCTCTGAAAAAATGCGAACTGCGTATAAAATGCAATTATTTCCAGCTGACCTTGTCATTAATTGAACTTTGCTTTGATGCTAACCTCCAAAGAGAATTTAAGAATGTAGATATAGAAGATAATGATTATTATTAGCTTCTTGTATGTAAAGGTGGTACGCCGCCAAACATATTGGTGTTAGTGGTATCTGAAAAAAAAAGTTTGAGAACCCTTGTTCTATAGAATTATCTACAAATAAAAATAAGAGCATCAATACCAAGGATCCTATACAGCAATTCCTGAAGTATTTTCCCGCAATACATTTCCAGGTGCCCATTGGCCCAACACCGCCAGTCCTGCGCAAAAAAAAAAAGTCAAACGCCAAGAGCACTACGAATCGAGCCGCTGCGCGCACAGTGGTCTTTTAAATCGGGCCCGGCAACAAATTAACGCAACACTGCGTCCGAAATAAAAAGGCTTCGCGGCTGCGGCGCGTTATTTATACCGTCCGGGTGTGGTCGGACTATGGAGCATGTCTGAAATAGCCAGAAACAGTTTCGTCATACATTTGGTACAATTTGAGTCGTCGTTACCAACCTTTGATCGGCCTGCACACCATTGTATTTTTATGGAAACTGACACGGTTGGCTACATCACCTACAACATCCGTGGTGTCAGCCCATAACACCGGGTGAACTAGGTGCCATAGTGCTCCCATTAATTTCATGTCGGCTACACTGACCTGACGGAAAACACGACCTATTTACTTAGCCGTTTCGACCGACGTTTCATTCAGTGCGTGGTACCAACCCGGACGGGATAAACCTTACCACCTAGTAAGGGAAGAAGGGAAGGGACCTAGAGTTTTACGTGGCGACCACGGTCAGCCTCTAACGGTCGGGCGGTCACCCATCCAAGTACTGACCGCGCTCAGGGTTGTTTAACAACAGTCGACCGACCGCACCACTGAGCTACCGAGGCTGATTTGTAGAATACATACTTAGTAACGTCACGCCTGTTTCCCAGTGGGGTAGGCAGAGACAACGGATCTCCACGTGCCACGATCCTGACTCACCTCTGCCGCCTCTTCCACTCTCTTAATGTTCTTCATGCATGCTCGTCGGTTACCGGTACTACGCACTTCACTCTTTTTTTGAGCACATGCCCTACTAAACAGAACAAGACATAAGATACGTGAGTAAATAAGTACGTTTTTCTGTACTCAAACTGTACAAACTTAGCAAATAAACAGTGAGAAAATAAAAAAAAATCAATACATTTCTAATCTAAAAATGTACGGAGATGGATTTTTTTTTAAACACGCAAATTGTCTTTTTTATGGCAAATGACATGGTTGGCTATATCACCTACTAGGAACACACGTGTGTGAACTAGATGTCATGTTAGTGCTTCCCTTAGGTCGTGTCCGATACACTGAACTGAACGGAAAACACGAAATATTCGATCTTTCATTCAGTGCAGTTGTAGCAATTCGGACGTGTTAAGCCCTATCACCTTGTAAGGAAAGTAATTTGTATTTTTTGTTCTTTATAAAAAAAATCTCCTCCTCATGACACGTAAATGCCTCTTCTACGTATCTATACCATCTGGGTGTGTTCGGACCGAGGGTGATAGGAGAGAAAAAAGATCCGCGATAGCAAAGGTCAAAAGTGTGATATTACTCTCCCTCCATCCCTTAGTTCCGGAGATGTTACTACTGCTTATTTATCTACTAGCACTGCCGGCGGCTCCGCTCGCTTTAAGAGTAGCGTGACTTCAAAAACGAAAATGGCTGTCCAAATATTTTCGTCATGCTTTTCGTTCAGTTCTGTGTAGCCGGCACGACCGAAGGAAAGCACTGAAATGGCACCTAGATCACCAAGATATTATCGGCTGACATCGCGGTTGTTATGTAATGTCACACCGCTACTCGGTTGAAGAAGAGGCGCGCAGATCACGAGCTTGCGCTCGCGACTGAAAATACCGTGTTCCAGCCTTCGTGTGCCTAACATTCAAAGGGGGAGTGGGGAGAGTGTGTGAAGATAAATTCAATAAAGAAATGGTATTCAAATCAACTTACTGTTTTGATTATTTTAACAATTTACTATTGATACTAACATTTTAAAGGTACAACGATAAACTAAATCTCACACTTAGGGTCCATAACATTTGATATTGAAGGGGGGAAATTCCCATCTATGCCAGTTTAAATAAAATAAAAGATTACCTTCTACTGCGTGGGATCGATACTTATAAAGAATAGCCCCACTGCATCTCTCATCGTGGATGTCGTAAAAGGCAACTAAGGGATAAGGACACGATTTCGTGCTAAAGGGCGACAGGATAGCCACCTCTCGCCTTGGCACGGTCCTACCACCGAGTCACGGAGCAGCAGGTGGTCTTCGTGCCTTACTTGATACGTGATATACTTAGTTATCTTGTCCGAATACTGCGCGAAACGTGGTGGTCGGTGTTGTGTTGTAATTTACAAGAGTACCTGCAGCACAACTCCGATACTCTTCTTACCCCGATTGTCGGGATACAACGGGTAGTATGTTATGTAGGTATTATGTATGTACGTAGATTACTTTCTTTCCAAAAAATTTAGCCTATTCGTTATTCCGAAATATGTGTTGATAACTTTTTTCATGTAAAAGAAATAATATGCAAGCACGCTTATTACCTTAATTATCCCCCATACAGATACATTTTTACACATACATTTACACATGCATTTTTACAATTTTTTATTTAGTTTCACCTGTCCCGGTTTCTGCGTCGGTAATCAAATCTTAAAGTTAAATTTCTACAAGTTAAATTTGACCCAATTCCCGGTGTTCGATTCAGCTGAAATTTTGCATACCTACATAAATATGTAAATCGGATTACATTGCAACATAATACAGACAGCAGAAGAGAAAAAGAGAGTGAAACACGCTTTTATTTAAAAACTGTAAAAAATTGAGAAAATGGCTTGTTCTCAATAAGTGGAATACATTAACTTTTAGCTTTCTAGTTTATTTTTATCAAAATAAAAGCTTGTTTTTAATATATTTTTTTACCTTTATTTTTCGATAGGAATTCGCTACACCACTGCATCTAAACCAGAAAGGCTGGTCATGCCTAGACTGAGCTAATGCACGAACAAAGCTACATTTTCATAACATGTCTAATCCGTAGACATAATCACAGCAAATACTGCAGAGGTTATATAAATCAATCAGTGTCATTTATCCAATCCTCCTGTGCGCAGCCGCAGTAGCGCGTCGTACCACTGTGCGCTCTCCCGTCAAATGAGCTTTACTAAATGACCGACTAATAACCGGACGTGTAGGCAGGGATATGTATAGGTACGCATAGGCGAAATATTGCACAATTTTGACGTAACCGTGGTTCGGATTCCAAGTAAAACTGTAGATCCCTTCCCTTCTTACCTTACTAGGGTTTAACCCGCCCCAGTTGGTACCACCGCACTGAATGAAAAGTCGGTCGAAACGGCTATGTAAATAGCTCGTGTTTTACGTCCAGTGTTCAGTGTAGCCGGGACTACTGAAGGAAACAATGACATGGCACCTAGTTGATCAAGGTGTTGTGGGCCCACACGTTGTAGTGATGTAGCCAACCGTCGTTGGTCAGTTCCCATAAAAAAACTTAGGAATCGATGCTGATTGGATCAACAAGCTATTACTAAGGCAGCTATTCAATTTTTTATTTTCCAGAACTACGATACTCCATGTCAGTTTTTTGTGTGGGTGGTACCGACTCGATGTGACAAAATTTTTCAAGAGGAGAATAATTTTTTCTCTAAGTTCCAAAGCCACATCGACCACAGCCGTCCATGAGTTATTCGGATCGCTTCGACCACAATTGGCTAATCTCTCAAATCTTGTCCGGCAATAATTGAGGAGGTTTATTAGAGAACTGTTGACACTTGGACTGAAAGGGCTGACAGCTGGACTGAGCTGGTTGACAATTGGACCGCCAAGCCGCTGACTGGCCGGAATTAAAACGTCACTCATGTCGTGACACTTTGGCAGTTGATTTCTAAACCTCGGAGCACAGAGGTTGTGGCAGATTTACCTCTTTGCCTATTGAGGATATAACCTTCCACGATACAATAATTAAAAAGAATAGCATAATGATGAGGACATTTAACTAAGCATACAGTCTGTAGGTGATGTTCGTGTGTGTTTCACTTAGCAGGCAACTATATGTGATTTCGGTGGGTAATCACAAAAATGTTTTCGAACTATTTGTAATATTATTAGAGCCAGACTGACATGTATACAAAATAACCGTCTATAGGACAACCGTTAGGTTAGTTTAGACGGAAGTGAATTACTTGTGCCTGTTTAATAATTATGAAACTGTTTGTACATAAATGTTATTATGGTGTACAATAAACAATTTGAATTTGAATAATTTTTTCTAGGAGTAATTTTTTTTCACTAACGAATTTTGACAATTGGATATATTTTGAAGCGTTGAAGGCTAACCGTGGTTCGGAATTACACGTAAATCTGTAGATCCGTCCGTAGGGACCCGCCCGGGTTGATACCAACACACTTAATGAAAGGTCGGTCGAAGCCACTATGTAAGTAAATAGTACCGTGTGGGGCCGGTACCTTAAAAGAATAGCCCCACTGCATCTCTCCCCGTGTATGTCTTAAAAGGCGACTAAGGGATATGATATGACTTCCTTCTTATATTACTAGGTGGCAGGGTTTAACCCGCCCGGGTTGGTACCACCGCACTGAATGAAAGGTCGGTCGAAACGGCTATGTAAATAGTTTGTGTTAACGGACGGACGGACAGACAAAACGACAGATAGACAGACAGACAGACAGACAGACGGACGGACGGACGGACGGACGGACGGACGGACGGACGGACGGACGGACGGACGGACGGACGGACGGACGGACGGACGGACGGACGGACGGACGGACGGACGGACTTACGGACGGACGGACGGACAGACGGACGGACGGACCGACGGACGGACCGACGGACGGACCGACAGACAGACAGACAGACAGACAGACAGACAGACAGACGACGTAGTCTTCCGTATGGTTACGGAACTCTAAAAAAATATGTAGATTATGAACTGTTTTTTTTTTAGATTTTGAAACATGATAAAGGCCAAAATACATTTGAGCTCTGAATGACCTTGAATCACCTTAAAATGTTGGAAGTCATTGCTGACACATCCTGTATAAAATCAATTTTGTGTTCAGTACATCCATCACAACTTTTGAGATTTCCTTCATAAGAATCGTATTGTATCTTTCATATGACAGCTGCCCCGAACTTTTACCAGAAACTTTATCGACCAAATGCTCCTCAATTCAGAACTCATTAATATCAACTCCGATAGAATCCAACAGGTTCTATCTTTTGTTAGTGGCCTTCCCGAAACTCCTGAATAAATTGACCTTTTGTTTCAGAAGTGCGTAGGATGGGCAAGTCAATGATTGGTGTGTATTGATTTTCTACTGTGTTTTGACTCCGATGAGGTAATAATTTAGAATGTCTTGATTGATGTCTAGATTTGAAATAAATTGTTTTTGGGCACATTTTGGGACTTTAATGTTTGGGTAAACCATAGTACAGATCGCTGATGTTAAATCAAATATATTCCTGTTTTGTGTGTAAATATATACAAATATATTTGTGTGTATTGATTTTTTTCTGGTTCCCATGTCGAATTTGTCCAATTTCGAATGTCTTGTGTGATGTCTAGATTTGAAGAGATTTGAAATAAATTCTTTTTGGGCAATTTTTGTAACTGAATGTTTGGGTAAACCATAGTACAGATACGTGATGTTAAATCAAACATATTCCTGTTTATTAGTGTGTATTGATTTTTTGCCGTCGTAATTTCGAATGTCTTGTGTGACGAAATAAAATATTTTTGGGCAATTTTTGTAACCGAATGTTTGGTTAAACCGTGGTATCGATCCGCGATGTTAAATTAAACATATTCTTGTTCATTGGTGTGAATTGATTTTTTTCCGGTTCCGAGGCTCGAACCGATGCTTCTTGTTTGATGTCTAGATTTGAAATAAGTATGTAAATGGTTTTTGGGCACTTTTTGGGACTTAATGTTTGGGTAAACCATAGTAAAGATCTGTGATGTTGAATTAAACATATTATTCCTGTTCATTGGTGTGTATTGATTTTTTCCGGTCCAGTTGCTTGAACCGATGCTTCTTGTTTGATGTCTAGATTAGAAATAAATTTTTTTTGCCACTTTTTCTAACCTAATGTTAGGGAAACCGTGGTACAGATCCATGATGTTAAATTAAACATATTTCTGTTCATTTGTGTGTATTGATGTTTTGCTCACTCCGATGATGTAATTTAGAATGTCTTGTTTGATGTCTAGATTATAAATAAACTAGATAGATTTGAAATAAATAATAATTTTTAGGTAGATTTTGGTGACCTAATGTTTGGGTAATCCATATTACAGATCAATGATGTTAATATATTATATATTCCTGTTCATTGGTATGTATTTGTTTTTTACCGGTTACGATGCTCGAATATCTTGTTTGATGTCTAGATTTGAAATAAATTGTTTTTTTGGGAACTTTTTGTAACCTAATGTTTGGGTAAACCGTGGTATAGATCCGTGATTTTACATTAAACACATTCTTGTTCATTGGTGTGTATTGATTTTTTGCGGTTCCGTTGCTTGAACCAATGCTTGTTGTTTGATGTCTTAATTAAATAAATTATTTTTGGATACTTTTTGCAGCCTAATGTTTGGAGAAACCGTGCTACAAATCCGTGGTGTTAAATCAAACATTTTTTAAGTGTTTAAGTGTTTAAAGATACACTTATATAAATGCATATAAATGTTTTAAGTATTTTTTTATGTGAATAAGTCATAGGTAGACATAACATAGACAGAGTTAGAATACATTATCCCGCACATCGATGGCACAAGTCAATCGTAGTAAGGGAACCACATTAGGCAAACAGAAAGTAAGTTTGCCAAGACACAAGCTCCCATCTAGTCCATTAGGCTGAGTGGGGAAAGCAAAAATCACATTTATGTGGGAGATCCCTTCACGGAAATACACTCACAGGCAATGGGGATCGCTCGTGTACTAAATTAGTACTACCGTACGTAGTTACATAGTGCCCTAGTATCTAACATCAGTCTATCTTCTACAGGGTGTTTCAGGATAGGCTTGTGAAACTTCAGGAATAAAAACTCGATAGACAGTGAGTATGGGAAGGTGCTGCCTAGGTCTAGGGAGTGCAATGACCTATTCAAGTCCCCTTTTTTTTTTCTTTTAATGTCATTCAAATTTTAGTTTGGAGTGCAGTTCAATTCTACTAATTAACCCTTTGGCTCCCAGAAGACCCGGCCGGGTCTTATGACGCGCCAATCTGATAACTCCCAGAAGACCCGGCCGGGTCTCGGCGCGGCGCGGCTCTCTATTTAATTCATAACTAATTCTACCAATTTCCTATCAAAGAACTGATTACTGGTATACATTCTTGGTTAAATTTACTAATAACTATTATCAAACATGACTGGGCAACACATCACCTTCACACAGAAAATATTTTTTGAAAATGTAAAAAAAAAAAGGCTCCCATGACGACTGACATTTCCACAGACACTGGAATACACAGATCTTGTACCGTATTTTGTGTACCCGTATTCGAGAGTACGTCTTATTAGCTTTATTTAGAGGTATGACTCGTCTATGGAAATTATACAGTTTTGGTCAGAAAAAACCAAAAAAAAATGTCGAGCGTGTTTTGTTTTGCCTGGAGTTCAAAAAATCGGTCTGTGCTTCTAAATAAGTGAATCCTGAAGTGTTTGGTATGACTGAACGCGCAATTTCAGTACAAAGAAGACTGAATACAGATCAGTGATGAATCGATCGATTGAGGCGGGATATTCGAATTTGTGCGGGAACGCGCGCGCCAAAATTTTGGGTTTTTGCGCGCGGCGAAAAGGGCTGGGAGTCAACGGTACCTAGGTTTATTAAAATCGTGGGAGCTGAAGGGTTAAGTATGTATGTTAGTCATTTTATTTTTATTTAATAAAGGCGGACGTTAACCGTCCACCAAAGCTCGGTGAAACGATTTTCACCAAAAAGTACTATAAATTGACCGAATCTGGGAAAACGTTTAAGAGCTTTTCGTCTTAAAATATGGACCCCTTTCGAACCCTGAAGTTACAAAACCCTATCCTGAAACACCCTGCATACAAGGTGACTGGAAATTCGACCTATTCCTTGAAAGGGGTTATACTAGAGCTTATTTGGAACAATTTAGCCCCCATCAACTGGGGGTCGGAAATGAGTGGTTTTCGACATATCGGCGTTTTAATTTTTTTTTATTTCTGACTTGTAATAAAAAAAAATTTGTACAAAAATATCCTTATTTTTGGGCACTTCATTGATATTTTTCTGAAAGCTGGTAAACAAGCTGGTAAACTACCAATCATTTCTGTGGTTATGTGGCAGAAGCAGACATGTACATTTTTTCCAATATTGAGTTATAAATACCAAAATTTCGGTAAAAATGCGCTCTTTAATATGGCAAAAACAAACATGTCGTAAGTAATACCCAAAGCCATGTATTTCCCTTCGACCAAACAGTACATGTCATAAAAATCACAATAACGTATGCCAAAACAGTACAAGTAGCGACATGTCTTATTTTGCCATATAAGAAAATCAACAAATAGCGACATGTCGAAGTACATGTCATAGACATCACAATAACGTATACCATAAACTATTTAAAAAATATATAAAAACCGCCTTCAAAAATGTATGAAATAAAAAAAAATCGAACCCTAGAGTTGAAGGCGGTGCTAAAGAAGGCTACACAAATCACAAAGGATATCATCCACTCATGTTTTCTTTTATGCTTCATTTTTTCTTACTTTAGCACCGCCTTCAACTCTAGGGTTTGATTTTTTTATTTCATACATTTTTGAAGGCGGTTTTTATATTGTTTTAAATAGTTTTTTATTTCACAGTTTTTTTAGTAATTTTTTGCTCGGCGGAATTAATCGAGAAAAAATTTCGCCTCGCTTTCCAATCCGATCTTGACCAAATTAAAATGGAACCACCTCAGGGTTATCCCCTTTCAATCAGAAAAAGATTTTCAAAATCGGCCCACAATTGACGGAGTAATCGCGTAACAAACATCCAAAAAAAGAATACCCTGGACACCACCTAGGCCTAAAGTAATGGCTCGTGAAGACAAATGCAACGAGCCCAAACACGATGGGTTAATCATGTGTAGTTTAGAAGTTCCTATCGCCACCTTCCGTCTCCATCATCAGACCAGCTCGATGGTACTCGTACCATAATATATTAAGCGCATCTGGCCGGTCGGAAAATATTTCAAATTTAGAATATTCATGAAACAAGGGTCCGAATATGTATCACAATATCGATTCATGTATTTCAATACGATGACAGAGACTTTGGTACTAGTTTTTTTTTTTTTTTGAAGTCGTTTTTATATTTTTTAAAACAGTTTTTATTTCATTCTTTTTAGTAATATTAAATAAAAAAGAATAATCGAAATCGAATAATCGAAATCGGTTGAAGTGGTACAGAATTATTCGCCATGTGTCAAACTGCAAATTGCTGAAAAAGTCCACATCACGTTTTGCTGAAGGTACCCACACACCATAATAATTATCAAACTGCAAATTTCTAAAAAGACCACATCACAAGTTTTGCTGAAGGTACCCACACACCATAGTATTTTATTGATTTTTCAAAAACCGCTGAATCAATTTCGATAAAATTTATATGGGACCACCTCTGAAGTATGACCTTCCACCTTCAAACTATGGACTGGAGGAAGAACAAAAGGCGCACCCTGGGCAAATCGCGTTTCCACATATGCGAATAGGTCCAATGGCTATCAATCCCAATAAAAAAAAAGATTTACTATCTATTTTGCCATTAATTGATCCCGTATACCATGATTTTTACAAATCCTTAACGACGAGTGCTACTGCGTCACTGGCTGGTGACCAGGCAGAATCTTCGGACGATGAATCGTAAATATTGTCAGTGAAGTGGCATTTGTATTTACCGAGATTGTTGATTACATTTTGTGTAGGGTTTTACTAATAAAATTATTAAATTTCCTTTATCTCATAAACAATTTCGTTTTATTAATGTTAAAACTTGAATAAAGTCTTAGATGACCGATACTACCTCACTATGTGTATCCTTGATATATGTAACGTGAAGTAAAATACTTTATATGGCAGAAAAAAACAAGTCGCACTTATTTAATGACATGTCGCATATCAATTTTACTTCTTTATATGGCATTACATGACATGTAATTTAAATTAATTTCTTCAAAATCCTAGAAAACTTTTTATAAAAACAAGACTTTCGTTGTATTCTCAGATAACTTATTAACTCACATTAAAAATATTGTTAATATATCCATGCAAACCTCATTTTAGTACCACTGCAAAGTTTATATTGCTTGTAGTCAAAAATGCACAAAAGTAACATGTCAGCTTATGCCAAATTTCCACAGATTTCAAATAAAAATATTGGCGCAAAATTATCAATATCTCAGAAATAAACGGTTTTAATTTTATGTAAATTTTTATTTAAAAAAAAACCCCAGTTGATGGGTTTAAATTGTTCCAAATATTAAGTAGTTATTTGTATAACATAACAGGACACGTCGACCTTCGACTTTTGTTAGACAAGATAGCTCAGTGGTGCAGACAGTCGACTGTTGCTATCAGTTCTTGGATGGGTGACCGCTCGACCGTTGGAGGCTGACCGTGGTTCGGATTCCACGTAAAACTGTAGGTTCCTTTCCTTCCTACCTTACTCGGTGGTAGGGTTCAAACCGCCCGGAGTGGTATCACCGCACTGAATGAAGCGTCGGTCGAAACGGCTATGTAAATAGTTCGTGTTTTCCGGCCAGTTCAGTGTAGCCGAAATGAAATGAAGGGAAGCGCTGACACGGCGCCTAGTTCACCCGGTGTTATAGGCTGACATCACGGATGTTTTAGGTGATGTAGCCAACCGTGTCAGTTCCTATAAAAAAAATATGTGAATGACTATTCTATTCTATTCTAAGGATACGGAATCCTAAAAACGTTCTTTGAGATCAATAAAGATTCTATAAACCGAAATAAAAATCCACGCTCCGATTGGACGAATATTTTTGGATGTCGATTAAATCCCATAATAGTCTCATGATTAGCCACTCACTGCTAAATGATTAAAATTCGCAGATTAACTGAAATTTCCGCCCATCGAATACCTACTGATATCTGAAATTAACACAGACCGAATCGGGGATATTGGCAGAAAATAGATATTATAAAACGAACCAAAACTATAGTACGCACACTAAGAATTAATAGGTAATGAGTTCCAATCATAGATTTTTATATTTAGAAGAGCCTTCGAGAAAGTTTGTTTATTGTTTATTGTATAATTTCATCCATAGGTAGGTAACCTACGCTTGGATATGTCGAAAATTCCGCCAGTTTTAAATTCAATGCGAAGAAGAACTGACAAACAAACTTTGTAAGTCACAATGTTTTGTTAGTACCATAGAAGTATTATATTGTAGTAACTTACTGCCTTACTTGCTGCTTGATAGTTATTGTCTGAAACTTGTCCTAAAACTTTGCTAAATGTGGTGGTCGGTGTTGTGCTGTAATTTACCAGAGTTTTCGCAGCACAACTACTCTGCTTACCCCGATTGTCGGAATACAGCGTGTGGTATGTAATTATGTTTATTAAGACAATTATGCTAATTGATTTTAAATGTGCATGGCTTGTAAGGGCTATTTATGTTAAATAAATGAAAATAAATGAAATCAATTAAATTAAATGACGACAGACGACAGACGACCCTTCCGGTCCAACAAAGAAACTTTCGTAAAAGCTCAATTTGTTTTTATGGAAACTGACACTGTTGGCTACATCACCTACAACATCCGTGATGTCAGCCCATAACTCCGGGTGAACTAGGTGCCATGTCAGTGCTTCCCTTCATTTCATGTCGGCTACACTGAACTGGACGGAAAACACGAACTATTTACATAGCCGTTTCGACCGACGACGTTTCGTTCAGTGGTATCAACCCGGGCGGGATAAACCCTACAACCTAGTAAGGTAAAAAGGGAAGGAACCTACAGAAGGAAAGAAGGGAAAGGAAATACATTTTTTTACGTGGAATCCGAACCACGGTCCAACGGTCGAGCGGTCACCCATACGTGTACTGGCCGCGCTCAGGGTTGCTTAATAACAGTCGACCGACCGCACCACTGAGCTACCGAGGCTGACAATTTCAACAACAATAAGGATGCCATTTCTTGAATATTTATTTCCATCGCACCAACCAATGATATTTTAGGAAAGATAGGTTATATGACATTCAGTGCTCACACATGGCACGTCCTTGAAAAGTTGAGAGGAAGAACTATAAGTGATGCGCCGACTCGAATAGTCTTATTTCAGTTATTAGAATTAGTGCAGAATCTCATTCATTACACACGACGGCATTTTCGATGTGTTAGCGGCTCGTGGTTAGCGGTCCGAACGCGTGCGTAGTTGGTGGGCGACTAACTTCAGACAGGACTGTGGTCTTGTATTCAATGTGCCACTTGGGAGCTCAGATAACCTATCTATCTCCTTTTAACTTATAATATCATTGGCACCAACAGTATGAATACGAACGAGAGCTTAATTTTGCGCTTTACTCGATTATTACTGGGTTAAAGCCGCTTAATTATCATGTAGCTATGAGATTTTATTTGAAGCTTCATTATCATTACAGAATCGTTAGCGTAGGAAAAATTATACAGCCGTTTTGTTTGGATGACAGGATAAAGAGAGCCTTGCTTGATATAAAAAAATTCGCAGAACTCATGCATTACATGACTTCCGGGTACATTGAAAATGACTTTTAGGGCGTATTTTGACAAATTGACAAAAATTATCAAAAAAAAAATCAATATCTTAATTTTCCGAAAACCATTTTAACTACTCACACTGGAAGATAAAGACGACTCGTAACTCGCGCAAGGGAAAATAAAAAAAAAATTATAACTCATAATTTTTTTTTTACTCGATAAAGTAGGTATACTTACTTTTACTCATAAATTTTTTTTACGGATTAACAGTGGTACGTACTGAAGACTTTACATAAGACGACGTTTCGGCTTCTTCAGGAACTGCGGGAGTTCCTAGAGCCGACTTTTAGTGCCAGTTGTACTAGACGTCAAACTGCTCTTTTTCGAAGATCGTAGCTGTGGTTAGGTTGCACAATATTCGGCAGCGGTGTCAGATCGCGATCTAAACCTCGTACGAAGTCCCAAACAGAAACAAAGTATACTTTGTATTTTTTTTTTCATTTGGTTTCTGTGTGCTGATATTTATTTAATTTTGTTATATTATGCTTAGCTAATAGTTCTATGGCGTTAGATGTTCTGTATCTTATTGTGTGAATGAGGAAATAAATTGTATTCAATTCAATTATATTACATGCTTAATGCCTCGCGGCATTAAGCTCGCCTGTTGTACCTAATTTTTATAAATTGGTGATCAATAAAGAATACATACATACAAGCATTTTAAAAAAAAATTTTTGTCACAATAAAAAACTTCTACACCTGGCACATAGCAAATTAAACTCCCCGCATGTTCAACTAGCCGAATATTTGCATAAAGAGACACGTGCAGAGAGTAAACAAGGCGGCAAGCCACGCCCCAGAGTCGACTACTCTCCACTTGCTGAGTTGTCGCCTGCAGTCATATTAACACTGTTAGTTCTCCGTGCGCAGAAGGCGCGTTCTCATACCGGATAGAACGAATGTCGGAGCAATAAGGACATGAGCTTCTTTTGGGGCGGTATGAAAATGAGAAGTAAATTCAGAAAAACAGGCCAACTGCAAGTCGGACTCGCACACTGAGGTTTCCGCACTACAAAAAAAAAGCATTGAAAAAAAACAGGTTTCAAAATGGGACCGCCCCTTAATTTTTTACCTTTTCTATTTTTTATTATTTGTTGTGATATCCGCCATAATAACACATATTCTGTGTAAATTTCAACGGGCTACCTATTACGGTTCAAGAGATACAGCTCTCGGACGGACAGACAGACAAACGGCGTAGGCTTATGAATAGGCTTCCGTACGGGATACGGAAACCTAAAAACATCACTTCACCGTCATCGTCATGACCGTCGTCATAGTATACAAATTATTTGTATGTAGAATTGTGCGTATAAGTAACCCCTTTGAGAGAGTCGATTGATAAATATAAATATAACTGTAGCTGCAGCTACAGTAAGGTTCTAAATTTAGAAATAATTTTTCGTAACATTTAATAAATGTTGAATACGAGTATAATGTCATTCATTACTCATTAATCCTAAATTTTTTTAATTGACTATTTCTTACTAATTTTTTATTATTTTCTAAAAAAAACACTCAAATAGTCATAACTTTTAAGGAACTCAAGACAGGACCCTGCCATGAAGAGATTTTTTACTGCAAACAACCCCCTCTACCTACCTGTTTCGTTTGGTCGACGATTTTTGGACCAACCTGTATAACCAATATACATCCTTACATAAACATAATTATATAAACACAGTAAGAGCCGAGAGAGTAAATACAGTTGCGAATTCCGCTCGGTGTAAACGCTCTTTGACGAATGTAGTTCCGGCGAAATTTCTTCACTCCAGCCGTTTTTCCGGGTTATCTGCAGTAGTCGGCTCTTAATTACACAAATTACACTTTCCAACTCTGGCGCCCAACATGGACCCGAGCACACCTAGACGTCAAGTGTGCGAAATTATGAAACACTCTAAAACAAGCGGGGCAATAATTTTGTAGTGCAGTACACTGGGCAGGTTGACAGGAATGAATTGCATTTTTGCGCTAATTTATATAACTCAGAACTAGGTTTTGCCCGCGGCTTTGCTCGCCTGAAATTCGTATTTGAAGAAGAAGAAAATAAGTAAGTCCGCTACCGTACTTTTATTTCGGCGCGCGGAACAATAATTCGGTTTGTATGAGAGCCACATCTAAGGCCGTTTTTAGTGTTGCGCTGGTAGCCGCCGGTCGCACGCGCGCGTGTTGCCAAACTTCAATTTTGTATGTTTTTTTTTTTTTTTTTATGTAATCCGGTATGGGTGGCTGAGTCGGAGGGGCCAAAGCACATGCTCTAACCAGCCAATATCACCTCCGAGAAGGTAGGTGCCATACCGGAGACTTCCCTGGATTTCTGGCTATACTGGACTAGAGGAGAACGAAACCGAGGTTGCTTGCGGACATCTTACATCCAGTACGGTGGTACCAACCCAGTCGGCTACAATTTGAGCCTACCTACCACCTAGTAAGGGGCAAGGGAAGGGACCTACAGTTTTACACCGGTTCCGAACGGTGAAACAGCGGGTGTAGGTATGCACGTAAATTTTTTCGTCAGAAAAAACTCATTGGTACACGCCGACCGGACTCGAACCTCGGACCTCCCGCATGAGAAGCCGATGCCCAAACCACTCGGCCACCCGCCGCTTGTACATATTAGAGTGACGCGTGTACCAGCGCGCTGGTAAGCGCACGCGGCGCGTAGCAAGATCGCACGCGCGAGCCCTCGCGCCTCGCCGGCGCGGCGGCGGCGCCGCCAGCGCGCGCGAGCGCTACACAAGCCAATGCGTTCTTTTACTGTTGCGCTGGTGGCACGCGTCGCGGGTACATACGATGAACATCGATACAGAAAGAATAATAATTGAGGTGCATTATTTTTAAAAACAAAACAGCTTTACTCACGGTTTTATCCGAGCTATGTGGCTCGACGTTTCGGGCCAAACGTATGGCCCATCCTTATGAGCGCTCTGCCTGGTGCGACGGTTGGCAGAGAACTACATAGCTCGGATAAAACCGTGAGTAAAGCTGTTTTGTTTTTAAAAATAATGTCTAACAACCACGGTAATTTTAATTTAAAAACCCAATTGAGGTGCAGTCCAGACCCTTGCTGTGGGATGTAGCTAATGAGTTATACAAGAACTGAGTAATCTGGTTGCCACTAAAGGCTGTACGTGAATTCTTCTTCTTTCACGTCGTCGCTTTAATAATAAGTAGTACAGGAGAATCGTTAGCAATTTATTTCGCCTCATTGTACCAACGCGATTGCGTCACACGTCAGCCTCGCACACGCCTCACACTAAAAACAACCAGCGACCGGCGCCAGGACGCTGCACAGTGTCAAATATGACCTTAAAATCGGACACGTTCTTTTTATTCCAGAAATTAATAGATTTAGTTATTTAAAATGCTAGAGTAAAACTCCCCCGCCTCTGCGACTTTTAGTTTAGGAGAATTTTTTTTTTGAAAATTACACTTTTTTAGTTTCGGAAAAACGAAAAATAATTCTACAATTAAAACTAAGCTACTTATTTAAATTTCACTCAGCCTTATCAAAGACCCTTTCGAATATCCACATTTGAAAAGTTATTCGAGGCTGTGAAATTTTACAGAAATCGAATTATATTTATTTTTTATTTTTTTTATTTTATTTTTTTTCTCCTAGATCCCATAGTAGTAGGCGGAGATATTTATACCGAAAATAGTTCACTGTTTCCTCTGTCCGTTAAAAAAAACCGACGCCTAATTCCATGGGATTAAGAAGTTACAGGAGTTATTCGCTATGGGCTAGGGTTGTTACTAGAATGAATAAAAAATTTTCCATTTTTTATTTATTTATTTTTGACATTTAATTAATTTTATTGTATTCTTTCGTGATTTCTTTTAATAATAATTAGCTAGTTTTGGTTTTTGTTTTTGTTTTTTTTTTTTTTGTTTTTTTTTTTATGGAAACTGACACGGCTCGCTAAATCACCTACACTACAGCATCCGTGATGTCAGCCCATAACACCGGGAGAACTAAGTATGCATGCCATGTCAGTGTTTCCCTTCATTTCATGTCGGCTACTATGTTTAAAATTGGGGAGGCGTATGTCCAGCAGTGAACACATACACACTGACTGACTAACTGACCAGGCCATATACATCCACTGCTGGGACCATATCATCATTTTGCGGAAAAAAGATTTTGTAAAGTGCCAACCCTATTGCCCGAAACTTGATAATTGCACTAAAATGAGCATAACTTCTTAAACCCATGGAATTAGGCGTCGGTTTTTTTTTAACGGACAGAGAAAATAGTGAACTATTTTCGGTATAAATATCTCCGCCTACTACTACGGGATCTAGGAGAAAAAAAATAAAATAAAAAAAAAATAAAAAAATATATAATTCGATTTCTGTAAACTTTCACAGCCTCGAATAACTTTTCAAATGTGGATATTCGAAAGGGTCTTTGATAAGGCTGAGTGAAATTTAAATAAGTAGCTTAGTTTTAATTGTAGAATTATTTTTCGTTTTTTCGAAACTAAAAAAGTGTAATTTTCAAAATTTTATTTCTCCTAAACTAAAAGTCGCAGAGGCGGGGGAGTTTTACTCTAGCATTTTAAATAACTAAATCTATTAATTTCTGGAATAAAAAGAACGTGTCCGATTTTAAGGTCATATTTGACACTGTGCGCTGGCACACGCGCGATGACCAGCGCGCGTGCGACCGGCAGCCACCAGCGCAACACTAAAAACGGCCTTAGCGTAAACGGAACTGAATTCTACTTATCCTATCCTGTGTCACGTATAGGTAAATGTGCTTGTATTAAGTTTCATAGAAATCGGATGGTCGGTTTAAGAATTGTGGAGGAACATACATACATATATACAGAAAATATTTCTAAAAATCGTCAATTTAATAATTTTTGTATCATATGTAGAGTTACAAACGCAATATCTCATAAAACAAAATAACTTACTCCATGACCACCACCGCACTGAATGAAAGGTCGGTTCAAACGGCTATGTAAATAGTTTGTGTTTTCCATCCAGTTCAGTGTAGCCGGCACGACCGGAGGGAAGCACTGACGTGGCACCGGGTTCGCCCGGTGTTGTGGGCTGACATCACGGATGTTGTGGGTGATGTGGCCAGCCGTGTCGGTTTCCATAAAAAAGATGACCATCCCTGAGTACAGATTAGTATTGATTAATGTTAAAACTAAATCCCACCTGCATCCTTTCCTCTAATTTCCTCTAGTCTTCATATTTGCCTTGACGAGCGATGAGAACACATTGCGAGTGCTATATCCGCGAGGATGGTGCGCTCGGGAGGTGGTGGGTTAGAAGTTTCCTCTAATATACAATACTAGCTATGCCCGCGGCTCCGTCCGCTCTCATATTTCACTTCACTGCTAACCTCATAAGCCATTTAGCGTGATAGTAAGTAGCCTATAGTTGATGGGAAGAATCAAGCTATCCGTAGAATTTTGTTTTATTAAAATCGGTTCAGTGGTTCTCGAGTTATAAGCGGACAGACAGACATACACTCAGACACTCAGACACTCAGACAGAAAGCAGACGTTGGATTTTATTATAGGTAAAGGATTCACCCGCCACTGACCCGAGCGCACCAGCCTTGCGGCCATATCACCCGTACTGTGTCACGACTTCATCATGGGACAATCACTTGAAGATCGTTGCACGCAGGGAGGCCCGCTGCCGGGATACCACCAATTTGGTCCCGGTGACACGCATTGACTGTGGCCCAGCCCCCTCTTGGAGGGACTCATAAAGACGTTCTGAGTCCCCCCCCCCCCCCCCCCCCCCCCCCCCTTGGAGTGCACCGACTCCGAAGATTGTCCCCGTCTACGTCTTGCGTCCGTCAGTCTGCGTCCCTGATGGGAGACAACGCCACAAACAGCGACTTGTCGCCCCGGTCCTCGCGTCCCGGTTGACACGGTTGGCTACATCACCTACAACGTCCGTGATGTCAGCCCATAACACCGGGTGAACTAGGTGCCGTGTCAGTGCTTCCCCCTTTGATCGTGCCGGCTACACTGAACTGGTCGGAAAACACAAACTATTTATATAGCCGTTTGGACCGACGTTTCATTCAGTGCGGTGGTACCCACCCGGGCGGGTTAAACCCTACCACCTAGTAAGATTAGGAGGGAAGCACAAGGGAAGGGACCTACACCTGGTCACCTCTAATATACAGTCTGGGTCAAACATAATGCGAAGGTGCACCTAGCCGGCCGACATGGTATTCGCAGCCCCCGTAAATATCCGAATGCCCGTGGGCGCCGTCGGAATACACCTCTGCGTTAGTCTGGCGCGCGTCATGTGTCGTATTTCCCACAAAAAAAAAGAAAATTTAACGAATATAAAATTAAAACTAAAAAACATAATATTACAGTACGAAAATTACCTCTACAACCCGATTGTCTCTTTCACAAGCTCGATGCTCATTAGTCATTATTTACTGCCGGTACTGTACAGTTTTTTTTTTATGTAATCCGGTATGGGTGGCTGAGTCGGAGGGGCCATAGCACATGCTCTAACCAGCCAATATCACCTCCGAGAAGGTCGGTGCCATACCGGAGACTTCCCTGGATCGCTGGCTATACTGGACTAGAGGAGAACACAACCGAGGTTGCTTGCGGCCATCTTACATCCAGTACGGTGGTACCAACCCAGTCGGCTACAATTTGAGCCTACCACCTAGTAAGGGGCAAGGGAAGGGACCTACAGTTTTACACCGGTTCCGAACGGTGAAGCAGCGGGTGTAGGTATGCACGTAAATTTTTTCGTCAGAAAAAACTCATTGGTACACGCCGACCGGATTCGAACCTCGGACCTCCCGCATGAGAAGCCGATGCCCAAACCACTCGGCCACCCGCCGCTTAAAGCAAATAGCTTGTATCAAATAGATCAGCGGCCTCCAACCGGTAGTACGCGGGCCCCCGGTAGTACGCGGCCTTATTTTTAGTCGCCCGCACACAGACTTCCCAATAAACATAAACTTTGAAATAATACAGCGAAAAAATTTAAAACCGGTTTACACCCATAAAGCCTGTGATCGATAGATATAACAAATGGCGTCATTTTGCTATAAAAATTCCATTCAAATTCTTTTTAGTTTCTGAAATCAAGTCTTCAAAGTTCACATGGAAGAAAAAATCAACATCTGGTTGCCGTATAGTTTGTATAGAAAATGAAAAAAGACAAAGAATTGTTCTATATTTTGCACTAGTTTTTAGTCTAAAAGCTAGTGCAAAATATTGGTCTAGTTATCACGGGCTACTTCTTCAAAAATCCACATTCGGCGTTACTAGGCGCCTTAAGGCGACACCAGTTGGACACCACTGTAACAGAGTCTTGAATGTCCCTTAATGGCCCTATAAGAGCATGTATGCAGAGAATATAAGATAATACCTCTTACATACCACAGTGCTATAAATAATGCCTACACCGCACATTAGAGTACTATTACGTACTGCTCGCTCGGCATAATATACTGGTAGCTCATTAGCAAGCTTTATGCGAGACAAGGACATATAAAGGGCCCACTTATCTTTGCAAATTGTTCAACTAGAATGGGCGATTGTTCCTCAGAATTATTATTGCTGCACAAGGATCTAGACATCTTTAAAAGCATTGTAAGATTTGATAATCATAATACCTCGTCATAATATGTCGTCAGCCTCGGTAGCTCGGTGGTGCGGTGATCATAAGCACATCTGGGCGCGGTCAGCACTTAGAAGGCTGACTGTGTTTCGGATTCCAATAAAAACTGTAGGTCCCATCCCTTCTTAACTTACTAGGTGGTAGGGTTTAAACCAGCCGGTGTTGGTTGGTACCGCCGCACTGAATGAAAGGTCGTCGGTTCGAACGGCTATGTAAATAGTTCGCGTTTTCTATTCAGTGCAGTCTTTAAAAGCATTGCAAACATTTGATAATCATAATCTGGATACCAAATGTGTTTCATGTTTTACATAATATACCGAAAACGTAAATCCTGCATAATTATTTAACGCTTAGTACATCATTAGTCAATGGGTTAAAATTATTTTAACCCATTGACAACCTTGATACCTCGAGTATCTTAATATCCATTATATATTATTTTTATTTTTTTTTACAATTATACCACATTGTAGTATGTTTAATGTACTAACATAATTAAGACGATACCGTGTGTGGGGTCGGTACTTAAAAAGAATAGCCCCACTGCATCTCTCCCCGTCGCATGTCGTAAAAGTCGACTAAGGGATAAGAAAATTCGTCAGCCTCGGTAGCTCAGTGGCGCGGTTGGTTAGTCAACTGTTATTAAGCAACGCTGAGCGCGGTCAGTGATTGGATGGGTGACCGCTCGACCGTTGGAGGTTGACCGTGGTTCGGATTCCACGTTAAACTGTAGGTCCCTTCCCTTCTTACATTACTAGGTGGTAGGGTTTATCCCGGCCGGGTTGTTACCACCGCACTGAACGAAACGTCGGTCGAAACGGCTATGTAAATAGTTCGTGTTTTCCGTCCAGTTTAGTGTAGCCGACATGAAATGAAGGGAAGCACTGACATGGCACCTAGTTCACCCTGTGTTATGGGCTGACATCACGGATGTTGTAGGTGATGTAGCCAACCGTGTCAGGTTCCATAAAAAAAAAAAACAAATTACGTATGACAGTTTGACAAAGGCTCAAATATAACTAGGTAGGTAAGTACATGAAAAATTAATTAAAATATATTTTCAAGTCAAAATACGAACCGTCGACATTAAAATTAACTAGCATTCACATTATGTCATCGTCATTTAAAAAACAAAAGTTTTATTTCAATAAAAAACCGTTGCGTCTAAGCGTTCGTTGATAAATTGAAATTCCGTTCGCGAAAATTGCGCCCGCATCCCAGAGAATGCTTCGTAATACACAAGAGACAATACAAATCCATTAAGATCAGGACAAAAAAGTAGTGAATCGTAATTACGAATTCCAATAAGAACAGGGAACAAAAAGCCCGAACGAAAAATCATGGCGGCAAAAAAAAAAGAGTGGTAAAAGTGTAAAATGAGTAAAAATAATACATCGGCAACATGCAAATTTAATCAAAGCAACGGTTTTCGCTGTTCGAGATTATTCTTCGTTGTTTTTTTTTCTGTTTTTTTAAATTCTATAATTATTTCCTTTTCGTTTTGTGCCGAGTTCGAGATGAATATTTATTTATAAACACGTGAATTATTAATTATAGTCTTCGAGTAAAAATTAATAGAAGCAGTGTCATCAATACGGATGGTCATGGAGTAAGTTACTTTGTTTTATGAGATACTGCGTTGTAGACTCTATGTATGATACTAAAACCAAATTGACGATTTTTAGATGTAAGACGGCGGCATAGCAGCCTAGGCTGTGTTCTACTACTCTAGTCCAGTATAGCCAGCAATCCAGGGAAGTCTCCGGTATGGCACCTACCTTCTCGGAGGTGATATTGGCTGATCGGAGTATGCTTTTTGGCCCTTCCGACTCAGCCACCCATGCCGAATTACATAAAAAAAAAAAAATGGCTACGGAACCCTCTGTGTGTGAACAGCGTTCTCAGTTAACAAGGTTTATTTAGTAGCTCGATTGCTGACCTCGAGGCTGGAGGCTAAGCTGCGGCCAACTTTGGCTGTGCCGAGCGTCCAGTGGCGCAATCGACAGAGCCAAAATCACCTCTCCTCGCGAAACCACGCTTATTTAGGTACCATGCCTATACGCTGGACTTACCGGGGTTGTGTAACAATCGGTTCTGCACATCCTTCCTCCACAAAACCGGTA
This sequence comes from Nematopogon swammerdamellus, assembly GCA_946902875.1. Lineage (NCBI taxonomy): Eukaryota > Metazoa > Arthropoda > Insecta > Lepidoptera > Adelidae > Nematopogon > Nematopogon swammerdamellus. The sequence continues at coordinate 1,754,779 of OX336353.1, forward strand.
AACTTTGCAACGCTCTACCTGCCCACATATTTCCCCCCAAGTACACAGTCGGGTCCCTCAAAAGAGGCGTGAATGGGCACCTGCCAGGCCGGCATGGCATTCGCCGCCCCCGCATGCGATCGAATGTCCATGGGCGTCGCTAGACACCTTACTGGCTTGGCTCTACATGTTGCGCTTACTATAAAAAAAATGCCAGTAGATTTGCCGACTATTGCTAGGCTGCCTACTACGCTAACTAACTTCACAACCTTGAGTACCTGTTCCGCAAGCTCTGTACTCACAAAGGACCTTCAACCTCTAAAGCACAGACGTATCGTTGGTTCATTGAGCCTGTTTTATCGGTACTACTATGGCCGCTGCTCTGACGAACTTGCTTCGCTTCCCTTGCTTCCTCCTCATCCTGTTCGCCTTCGCCAAACCCGCCATACACTCGCGGAACACCCCTTTGTAGTCGACAGAAGAGTTCTTCGAACTGCACGATTCTCTAAATCGTTCTTGTGCCGCACTGTAAAGGTGTGGAATAGCCTCCCAGGGAATATCTTTCCCCGCTCCTATAATCCACGGATCTTCATAATCGTGGGTTAAGTAATTAATTAGCCTTTCCCCAGCGACATTAGTCCACCTCCAAGCCGGACTGGCACCTCCTCGGCGGTGAAATTGGCTGCGCCTGAGGCTTCGACCTCGGGCAGAGCCAGCCAGTTCGGAAGCAATAAAAAAAAAACTTGAGAACTTGAAATAAGATTATTGTCTCAAGGTAAAGATTATGCCTATATTTTTTTCTTGGCTGAAGAATATTCTAGAGTATCTTCAACAATGCACACTCGACCCAGAAGATATATGATAATAATTATCGCTCGCCAGTAGCGGCGCGCCCAAAGGCCGCCATCACATTTTCCGGTCGGCCGCGCGGACCCCCGATGTGCGGGCCCTGTTTCAAAGCGTGACCTTTTGACCTTCGTCCTATATTCCCGGGACCCACGTACGGATCATCCGCAGACCTCCGTCCTTTCGCGTTCATATGATAGAACGAACAATTGAAAATGGTCGATTGTTCAATAACTCACATTATACCGTAACATCAGGCATATTATATAGGCACCTGTCAGGCCGGCATGGCATTCGCAACCCCCGCATACGACCAAACGTCCATGGCCGTCGTTAGACACCTTATGGGTGGCTAAGTGCCACATGTCGAGCTTACTAAAAAAAATCGTCGGGGCATATCTGCGAAGGAAGTTTCCAAGAAACAAAATTCGCCACAACTGGCTATGTATACGAGAGAAGGAGGGTGGCGAGGCAAGGGGAGAGCGGGTGATTCCTAGTCTTATTGGGAGCAATCTGTTTGTCTGTCTGTCTGTCGGTCGGTCTGTCTGTCTGCCTGGCTGTCCGTCCGTCCGTCCGTCCGATGGCTGCATCTTTTGAACCGTAATAGCTAGCCGATTGAAATATTTAACAGAATATGTGTTATTATGGCGGACCACAAAAAATAAAATATAAAAATAAAAAAAATCGAAAATGTTAACACATTTAGTGGAGTCCCCATACAAGAAACGTGATTTTTCACCGTTTTTAGTTTTGTCGTGCGGAAACCTCGGTGCGCGAGTACGTCTCGCAGGCCGCCGATCGCCGCGCCGTTCATAAAATGTAACTCGCCCATTACCCTAATCACGAGATTTAACCTACTACGCTACGCCGTGTTCTCCGCATCATTTTGTATGGAGAAACGAAGTTCGCAAATCTATCACTAGAGGCGCTGCTCCGTTTCTCTATACAAAATGATGCGGAGAACACGGCGTAGCGTGGTAGGTTAAATCTTGTGGTTAGGTTACTGCACAGAACATCAAATGCGCGCGCCCCTCCTAGAGGTGCCCTGAGCGCGATTTCTCTACAACCCCGTTGAAGCCTGTGGGCGTGGCCTATGACTTACATATATGTGTTGTGCGTGTGCATTTGTTTTGTGCGTGTGCATTTGTTTTGTGCGTGTGCCTAACTTGCTCCTCTTTGTGTGTAGTGTCGATACTAGCACACACACACACATACGAAGCGCTAGCAGCACTGCGTGTAGTTTTTGGGTTTCAAATATTATCGCTTAGGGCGTCTCTAGTAGGGGGCGCGCGCGGTAGGTATTTGATGCTCTGTGGGTTACTGCTTAAGTTTCGACGTATCGTACGGTTTTTCGACCTCCGCTCCCGGAGTTTGAAGGCATAGCGCTAGACACAGCCCTAATGAGGCCCTGACGTGCTCGCCTCCGAGCGCAAAATAATACGTGTGCCTCCTCCTAGATCGATACCACTTTCCCTGGCCCTTCTCTCTCTTGTCGCTAGATTACATATTATTTGACTAAGGAGACTGGAGCAGCTAATGGCCGTACGATCTGATGGATTTCTTCTGATTGGATCTGATTTTACATGCGGGCTTTGAAAACGTACCCTACACAGGTTGAGAGAGAGAAAATTAGTTAGCTCATCTCAAGTTCTTATAAAAGGGAACGTCTGTATGTATGTATGTATGTATGTATGTAAGTGTGTATGTGTGTATGGTATGCATTTATGTATGTATGTATGTATGTATGTATGTATGTATGTATGTATGTATGTATGTATGTATGTATGTATGTATGTATGTATGTATGTATGTATGTTTGAGATAAACTCCGGAACCACATAACATATTTTGATGCGGTTTAGACCAATGTAAATAGTAGTTCTTGAGGCTCATCATCATCATCATCATCAGCCTGTATCGGTCCACTGCTGGACATAGGCCTCTCCCAAGGCACGCCACCACACGCGGTCTTCCGCTCTTCTCATCCATCCACTCCCGAGGCTCACTATAAGCTATTTATACCATGACGCTAGAGAGAGAGAGAGAGAGTGAGAGAGAGAGAGAGAGAGAGAGAGAGAGAGAGAGAGAGAGAGAGAGAGAGAGAGAGAGAGAGAATATAAGATAAGCGATCGTTTATTATCATATTTGCGTTGAAATCGGATTCACTACTGAACCGAGTCTACCGCGAGGGAAGCCGAAAAAAACGAAAACATATAGACCAAAACTATTTTCGACCATGAAAAGAAGACAAAAGCTGATTTTATTTTTAAAATATTACATTTTCTAAATGTCGGCCTTCGTTTTGTCCTCCTCCAACCTACATACATACATACATAGCGTCACGCCTGTTTCCCGGTGGGGTAGGCAGAGACAACGGATCTCCACGTGCCACGATCCTGACACACCTCTGCCGCCTCTTCCACTCCCATAATGTTCTTCATGCATGCTCGTCGGTTACGGGTACTAAGCACTTGCCCCTTTTTGAGCACATGCCCGATCTGGTCCAGGTACGTGCGTCTAGGGCGACCCTTCCCGACTCTTCCACTCACATTTGCTTCATAAATTTCTTTCGTTAGTCTCCTATCATCCATTCTTCCAACATGACCGAACCACCGAAGCATCCCTTTCTCAATCCTTGTCACTATATCTTCTTTCAACCCACAGCGCTCTCGCACTACACTATTTCTCAATCTATCTTTCATTGTAACTCCGCACATACTCCTCAACGCGCGCATTTCCACAGCATTAATCCTGCTTTCATGCTTCGTCTGCCATGCCCAACTTTCACTCCCGTACATAAGTTCCTCCAACCTATTCCGTATATTTTCAAAAACACGCTTACACAGTTTTTTTCTGTGGGGCTATCGAAAAGTTTCGTCTATAAAACTCAACCTGTCGATATCGCACAGTTAAAAGGCCAGTGTCTGAGCTGAGATTAACGTAATTTTTAGTGCAAGCAATAAACAAATACATACATGATGCGGTTTCAAACAAAATAATTCACAAATCCCACGAAAGCGTTACCAATTGCATACATTCCCTTCCCTTCTTACCTTACTACGTGGTAGGCTTTCTCCCGGCCGGTTTGGTACCACCGCACTGAATGAAACGTCGTCGGTCGAAACGGTTATGTAAATAGTTCGTGTTTTCCGTCCAGTTCAATGTAGCCGACATGAAATGAGGGGGAGCACTGACATGGCACCTAGTTCACCCGGTCTTATGAGCTGACATCACGGATGTTGTAGGTGATGTAGTCAATCGTGTCAGTTTCCATAAAAAAAATACAAAACTGACGAATGGAGTGTGACAAAATTGGTAACACGTGGGTCAAAACTTTGATACCCTAACAACCACCCTTACCTCGCGCTCGCCTCAACATAATATATTTCTTTCCTCGAAGGAGCAGGGGACATGTCATCATCATCATCAGCCTGTATCGGTCCACTGCTGGACATAGGCCTCTCCCAAGGCACGCCACCACACGCGGTCTTCCGCTCTTCTCATCCATCCACTCATATGCTGATGCGGAGCGGACATGTGCTGGTTCTAAATTTAAAATCAAAATCATGTTGAAATAATTACATTACTGAATACGTACAAATGTAAAACTTCGTCTACTTACGAAATCTCAAATAAATTGTAATACAACATCCTTAAACAATTACACAAAATGAATGAGTGAAGACGAGTTTCACACGAGCCCTAATGACATAATGTCACAACTCTAAGTTATTCTGACTTCTGGCGCCTTCAACCATAGACATAAATACCTGGAAAGGCTTCAATTACTCGAAAAGCTTTTATTTAATTTTATTTCCATTTTGGTATGTAGGTACACACAGTACAATTTGTTTGTGTGTGCTTGAGGTGTGGCGTGTGAGTTTTTTTTTATTTCACTGGTTGGGAGAATAACAAATGATTCATAGTTTTCTTTTATGTAATCCGGTATGAGAGGTTGAGTTGGAGGGGCCAAAGCACATGCTCCGACCAGCCAATATCACCTCCGAGAAGGTAGGTGCCATACCGGAGACTCCCTGGATTGCTGACTATACTGAACTAGAGGAGAACACAATCGAGGCTGCTATGCGGCCATCTTGCATCCAGTACGGTGGTACCAACCCAGTCGGCTACAAATTAAGATAGAATACGAAATAACAGGATTAAAACGGAGTAAAGGAGTAATGTGATAGATAGTAAGGTTAAGTAGACTAAGTGCACATTGAAAAAATGTCAAGTTAAGTTTCTTGCCAGTTCTTCTTCGCTGTGATAATCGAACTGCGGAATGTTACAATGTAAATATGACAAATCTAAGGGCAGTGTACTGCCAAGAAATGATAAATGAACAAAAAACAATAAAAAAAAATTACCTTTGTCTATTTACATTATCCACATCTAGTGTATAGCGACACCGTCAAGTCTTCTGTTAATGAAGTGCACGCACACCAAATGTTCCTGATAAGATTTAATTTAAACAATGTATTAAAATTCCATTTCTACGCATTTACTGCCACACCCTCGACTTTATTAGAATCTCAAACAAAAAGTTTCCTCAAAATTGTTCTCGCTACATGAGGCTTGCGTTGCTTTCGGCAACTTTGCGGTAGGCTCAAATAGTAGGCGACTGAATTGGTACCATCGTACTCGATGTAATATGGCCGCATAGCTGCGTCGGTTGTGTTTTTCTCTAGTTCAGTATAGCCAGCAATCCAACGGGAACGGGACGTCTCCGGTATGGCACCTTCCCGCGACGTAGACTTGTCCGAGCTTGCCAATGTCATAACGACTTATTTATGTGATGATGGTATGGTATGGTATATTTTTTTTTTTTAACTGACACGGTTGGCTATATCTCCTACAACATCCGTGATGTCAGCCCATAACACCGGGTGACTTGGTGCCATTTCAGTGCTTCCCTTCGGTCGCGCCCTACACTGAACTGGACGGAAAACACAGACTATTTACATAGCCGTTTCGACCGACCTTTCATTCAGTGCGGTGGTACCAACCCGGACGGGTTCAAACCTACCACCTAGTAATACACGGTGTTGCAGGTGCCCCCGTAATATTTTTAACTGACATAAGGGGGTTATTCTACATGTGAAACTAAACAACTTCTGTGAAGAAAAAAAAATTTTTGAAACAAAAAAGAAATTATTTTTTCCATACAAATTTTAAATACCTATTCTCAAAATATATGGAGAAAAAAAATTTTTTTTTCTTCAACTAAAAAAGTTTTAGAACAAAAGTTGTTCTATTTCAGCACAGAATCACCCCCTTTCGGGTTTTACGGTTGGGGTTGCAACACCGTGTATAAGAAGGGAGTCATATCCCTTAGTCGCCTTTTACGATATACACGGGTAGAGATGCAGTAGGGCTATTCTTTTAAAGTACCGGCCCCACACGGTACAGTATGGTATGGTATGGTATGTATGAAGTAACCGTTTTTATGTAAACCAACATGGTTGGCTGTCGGCTGTGCCGAGCGACCAATAGTGGTGCAGTCGACAGAATCGGTGAAAACTTTCCGAAGTATGAGCGAATAAGATATACCTATTACCAAACATCGAATTTGTGTAATAAAGTATTTTCGACGGAGAAACAGAATAACCATCACTTTACCTTTCATACCAAGGGTGGAGATTTCCTCTGGGGTGTGGCATTAAGTCCATCTTTTGCTAACTTTTTTACCTTGTAAAGTCTCTGAATGTCGTGCAGAATAAATGCTTTCTAAGAAATATCAGATTTAAAATTAAATATAAAGCGTACTTGGACATTGAGGTACATGTAGGGTTGTCAGCTCCCGTTTTGTGTTTTAGAGGTCTTGACAAGATAAAAAAACCGTCCAAGTGCGAGTCGAACTCGCGCACCGAGGGTTCCGTATCGCCATGTGACGGTGAGCGCCACTCTCGCCATCTATGTATTAGTTAAAATGCTTCATACCCTTTTCCGTAGATGGCGCGCATACACTTTTTTAGTTTCTTCTATGGGAACCCCGTGAATTCATTACTTTTTCTTATTTTTATTATATTTTGTTATATCGGCCATAATAACACATATTCTGGAAAAAATTCAACGGGCTACCTATTACGGTTCAAGATATACAGCCCTCGGGCGGACGGACGGACGGACAGACGGACAGACAGACAGACAGACAGACAGACAGACAGAGAGACAGACAGACAGACAGACATACAGACAGACAAAAAGACAGAGAGACAGACAGACAGACAGACAGATAGACAGACAGACAGACAGTCAGACAGACAGACGGCGTAGGCTTAGTAGGCTTAGGCTTAGTCCCGTACCGGACCCAAAAAAGATCAAATCCAAAATTACTTCTTTAATTATGTTTTTTGGGCGCGAGCGACACAACACAACGTAGCTGCTATATGCGTACATTCATTTTGAAATTTTCAAAATAAAGAACGAAATTCTCGATTTCAAAATAGAGGACATGAAGCATTTTTGGGCCTGAAATAGAGGACTTCCTTTAAAATAAAGGACATCTGGCAACCCTAGGTACATGTTACCTACTGTTATACATGCTAGAGAGAGCGCTAAGACTTCGCTTTTATGTTTAACTTCGTTTCGCCTCAGGAGGTTGAGTCGAATTCGAGTGGACTTCATCGCGCTTCGTCGCCGCCCGCGCCCGCCCGATTCCATGACCCGGGGCTACCGGCGCGGCGGCGGCGTAAACTCGCACGTTTACACACACAAATACTCGTAAAATTCAACCAATTAGAAAGCGATCGGTAATTTGACTAAATTGATAAAGTATCAAATTTATTTATTTATTTAAAAATTGTTTTTTGACACGTACTACAATGTGGTATGAATATTTGTAATATCTCCTTTCCCTCCCCTACACGTTGGCCAATCCTTTTCATTAAATGCTTGCCAATCCAATTGACAATGTATTGGTCAATGCATTGGCCAACGTGTCAACGTATTATTGTTAGATATTGGAGTGTGGGCCAAAGTGTGTGAAGTGGAGCCTTCCAGAGTATTGACAAGTGCTTTGGCAAAAGCATGGGCCAACGTGTAGAGGACGCCTTAGTTTAGGAACACAATTTTTTACTGCGAAAATATATAGTGCGGCCTCTACGTATAGCTACAAAATCTCGCTAACTTTCGGGAGGGGATGATACAAAAGTTTATTTCGATAAAGGCTAACATAAAATATTTTTAGTCACAAAATGGCTACAACCCCTCAACTACATGGAAACAGAAACATTATTAAGAATCGTGACATAAATTATAAATAACACATATTTCTGTGAAAATTTCAACGGGCTACCTATTACGGTCTAAGAGATACAGCCCTCGGACCGACGGACGGACGGACCGACGGATGGACAGACAGATAGAAAGACAGACGGACGGACGGACACACAGACAGTCATACAGCGGAGGCTTAGTAATAGGCTTCCGTCCGGGATACGGAAACCTAAAAAGGACCCTACTCAAACATAAACTTAACAAAAATCACTACCTCGCTCCCTACACCCTCACACGCTAGCTCGCATTCTACCACTTACCTGATAATCCACTTCCCATTCGCAACGGCCAGAATAACATAAATGCCAGATATGTTAACTCCCAGGCTATTTTTAATACCACTCGTGAAACTCGTGATGAATGTTGTTTCACAAACCAAAGGAAACATTGCTGTACCAGGAGCGCAGGTGCCCTCCTCATACTCCTCAACTGTATTTATTTCTCATATATAGGTACCTATACTTTAATTTATTTTTTGTTTTTGTTTTGTGTTGCTGTTGTTGTGATATTACCGCGATATATCCAATAATCTATTGGATAATTGGAGTTGTATATAAGCATCAGGTGGGTAGGTACTAGGTACACTCCCTGTTTAGGGTTTCGTCTAGTCAGGTGGCAGGTAGCTACTAGCATGTAAAAATTCAAGTTACTTACCTATACCTACATACTCATTAGAATGTTTATAAACATCGGAACAAAGCTGTAACTTATGTAACTTATGTAATATACAGTTGGCAGTTATATGTAAACGAACGACCGGATGAGAGACCCTGTTTCCCATAGCTCAGGGAATCCTATTTTGGGAAACAGGGATCATGAAAGTATTCTAATATGTAAAAAACAATAAAAATTTTCTTTCTTTCTTTCTTTCTTTCTTTCTTTTAGCAGGTAATGATTAGATCTGGATACAGGGCAAGGTCAAGCTTCCGAGAGATAAGGAATAGTACAAGATCCGCCATTAGGAGGTAACTCCCTCATCTGTTATTCAGATTCTGATTCAGATATTTATTTCACTATAAAGAACACACAAAGAAAAGAAGAAGAATCTGTAATTTTTTTTTACCCCGACACACAAGCAGGCTTGGTATAAGTTTAACGTGTGAATCTGTGTATCCGTGTGTCTGTCTGTGGCATCGTAGCTCCCAAACGGATGGGTCGATTTGGATGCTGTTTTTTTATTAGAAAGCTGGTTTAATCGTGATTGCGGTTGCGGTGTTACTGGTCAAGTAATCATGTAATTATGAATTAATAAAAACATTAAGTCTCACGGATGGACAAACTTGGATGCGGTTTTTTAAAAAGGCTTGAAATAAAAGTTAAATTACAAGTTTACATTTACGCTAAGTAAATAATTTAAAAAACTCAGAGCTACGGGGGCATTTACTTAGCGGTCCCCCGACTCCTTTAAATAACGAAACGGAAATTATTTTTTACTTTTTATGGGGTCGGGTTTTTTTAAATTTGTAATTAAAGTTTTTTAGATTTTGCATTATCCTTTAAAAATAACAACAATCTGACTTATTTTATAATGTGTATGATTATTTATATACATGATTTTTTCTCAGAATTTTATATTTAAATTCAGTAATTGGTCAAGGTCATTGGGGCAAGGTCTTGCTCAAAGTCATAGCTGGGGCCCCCCAGTAACATCTAGTAGCCTAGTTACCTATTCGATAAACTGTGTCTTGTCCGAACATCAGATGAGGGTACACCGTCGTTAGGCCAGATCTTAGACTAGAAGGTGAAATAAAATCTGAGCTCTTTGAAACAACGGTGGATAAAGAAATAGAATTAACAGTGAAAAGATTTCGTCCTGTGGAGTTCGCTTATTATTTATTTGTCGTTTTCGAGGTTTTAAGAAAGCGGAAAAGGAGGGCCGCGAATGCTTTTAAGACGTTGCTACTTGGACTGGAATTTATTATTGAAAAGTTTTTTTTGTTTTGTGTTTTTTTTTTGTCTCGGGGGAACTCGCGCTTTTGAGCTGAATAGCATTATCCTGTTTTGAGGTACGTGAATATTAGATAAAGGATCGATCGATTAGACGTTTGAATGAGTGATGTTATTTTTTTTTGTTTTTTTTTTTCAATTTACACTACATACGTTGTAGCAATATACCAGCGTTATTGATTTGAATTTGTTGTTTGCTATCCACAGTTCAACCCGCTGATGGAAAATTAAATGTTAAAACATTAGCCCTCAGAGGTTAGAGATGTTTTTTTTTTTTTTTTTATTTAATTTATTTTTAGGGCTTTTAACAAAGCAATTCGTCAATATCAGCCCCATGGTACCTTTCCTCTCGATTCGTCAGGGCTCAGAGTCCCTAAGGGATAGAGAACGTTTAACAAACTCCAATACACATGTTAAATCCTTCCCACTTGGGCTCGCCAACAGCCTATGAATACAAAAAAACAAATTAAGTCTGTCCACCCTGAGTGAAACCTGCAATTTTCTTCGTAATTCTTCATTCTGACCACACTCCATCAACAAATGGTATATATCATCCTCCTTATTGCACCAATCACAATTTGGTGACTCTTTCTTTTTCATCAGAAATTTAAATTTATTTAATGGCATGTGGCCAGAACGAAGTCTTAGAGCTAAAACTATTTTAGGCCTCTGGAAATTGCACGTCTGAAACCAGGGAACATGTGGAGGTTCCGATTGCAAGGTTCGCTCCGTCCACTTAGCTCCCTTGGTAGGATCCATCAATGGATCGAAGTGGACTTTCTAGTGCACTTGAATCCCTTGTGGAAGGATTCTGCGATAATGGATTATAAAACACTAGCTAGTCCACTTGGATCCCTTAAGTAAGTTGGGGGTATGTATGGTACAAAACGCTTAAATATAAACATAATATTCAGACACAATTTTTTAAAATAATTTAATAAATATAATATACTAATTTTGTAACTGGGCTGATTGCTTTGAAAATCGATATGTGAGGGTCCATGTGGTCTCTGAATAAGAATTCATGATAAAAATGAAAAAAAGTGGCCGCCATTTTGAACTTTTTAGTTACTGGACCGATTGCTTCCGGTCAAGAACCTGTGGTCAAAATAAAAAAAAATTGCCGCATTTTGAACTTTTTACCACGCGGACTTAGATATCGATTAAGAAAGTAATCAAAAGTTCATAATGGCGGCCACTTTTTTTCATTTTTATCATGAATTCTTATTCAGAGACCACGTCATGGACCCTCACATATCGATTTTCAAAGCAATCAGCCCAGTTACAAAATTAGTATATTATATTTATAAAATTATTTAAAAACAATTATAAGGTCTTTCAAAATTAGTTAATAGCACGCTAAGGGGGGGCTCTGCATCGGAAATAGATCACTTTTGAAGAACAAAGATTATTTTTTTTTTTTTTAACGTAAAATGTAAAAAAAAATTTCTTAATTGGATCAGTTTCATGTCAGGAACAAAAAAGTCTTCCAACACATAGATTCTTTCAGAAATTGTGAAAAACCACAATTTTAGTTTTATTAGTAAGGAATAGAAAGAATTTGATTTTTTTTTACCAACTTACACTAGTTACATTATAATGGTAATGAAATTTTTTTTGTTACTGTTATGAAACTGAATCGATTAGGCTATAAAAATCAACCATAATTTTTTTTATTTAAATACATAAAAACATAATATTTTACATAAAAAAAGCCCAAGGTCCAAAAAATTTTATATAGTTTTTACTCCCTATATGATACAGAAACGTACACAGGGGGGGTCCCTTAGCGTATTATTAACTAAATTTGAAATATATAAGCGTTTTGTACCATACATACCCCTAACTTACTTAAGTGATCCAAGTGGACTAGTTAGTGTTTTATAATCCATTATCGCAGAATCCTTCCACAAGGGATTCAAGTGCACTAGAAAGTCCACTTCGATCCATTGATGGATCCTACCAAGGGAGCCAAGTGGACGGAGCGGCAAGGTTTTGTACCATATACCACTATGTAGCGGCTTGTCCCTTCTATCTCCCACCCTTCTCTCGCTCACGCGCGGCGATCTTCAAAGCGACGGTCAACGCCTTCAGTCGCCAAACGATCCGTCCATCATCAAGCCGCGCGCGATATACGCATGATAGTATTGTTAAATTAAAAAGTGCATGAAATTCATTTATTTTATATGAACTGTTAAATAATAGTGCGTGGCGTGTCGGGGGCCCCCACCACAAGGAGTCGTCGTCAGCTGCGCGTGAGTTAGATAGATAGAAATACTTTATTGCTCCAAAACATTTAACAGTAACAAACGATAAGTAATTTACATGAGGGGCAAAGGCGGACTTATCCCTTACAGGGATTTCTCCCAGTCAACCTTTGGATGTTTGAGAGTCGTATGTTGTGAGATATAAGTAGGTAGTAGCAAAAGACTTGAGTGTGGGAATGTAAAATATAATATATGGAAAATAACTATGATAAACTATAATATACTTGCACTACATAATATAAGTACATACCAGTTTAAACGTAGAAATGGCAAATTATAAATTAAATTAAATACATAAAACTATAAATTAAATACATATGTATTAAAGATTATATAATACATAATACCTAAATATATACATACATACATACTTGTCCATTCAGAATTAAAGGATTTTTTAACTATTGACTTCACATTGACGGAGATAGTACAACTTTAAAAGTGAGTTATTATTTTCCATAATTCATTTTCTTACCTGTATGAAGTCGCTACCTACTTCTTTGTATTACAGTTCACTGGTGCAATTGCGCACATTATTTGGTCCTTCGAGCCGGATGCCTCCAAAATGTGGTGCAGATGGTGGCTTTGAGCTAAGGAAGTGGTCTAGCAATGATCCAATTTTTTTGGCTAATCTTCCCTCTGATCATTGTGAGATTCCAAAAAACTTTCCCTTGGACGGTGATGATTGCACTGTAAAAATATTAGGTATATATTGGAACGCAGTTAGCGACTCTTTCTCGTATTCCATTGCGGCTACTGAGTCTACGTGCACAAAACGTTCGATTTTATATCAAATCGCACGTATATTCGATCCATTAGGATGGGTCTCACCGGTCGTGTTTCTGGCTAAGTATTTAATGCAACGCCTATGGCGATTAGGCTTATCGTGGGATGAAAAAGTGCCTCAGGAGACTCGATCTGAATGGGATGAATTCATCCGTGAACTGCCCGTTTTGTCCCAAATCAAAATAACTAGGTTTGTTTTGACTAAGAACTACCAGGTGGCCCAGTTGATTGGCTTCTGCGATGCATCCGAGCTTGGATACGCCTGCGTCGTATACTTGAAGGTGGAGGATGAAAAGGATTCTGAGAGCCGAGTACACATCCTCATGTCCAAATCAAGAGTGGCTCCACTGAAAACTTTATCGATTCCCAGGTTAGAGTTATCGGGCGCCCTTCTTTTGTCCAGATTAATTAAGTACCTGCATTCTGCCTTGCATTCTGCGATAAAATTGACAACGCCAAGCGTGTGTTTCAGTGATTCTCGTATTGTGCTTGCGTGGCTCCAAACCCCTACACATAAACTAAAAACGTTTGTTGCTAATCGGGTAGTCGAAATTTTAGATAATATAGGACCCTCATCGTGGCATTACGTGTCTACCCAAGAAAACCCAAGCGATATGCCAAGTCGGGGAATACTTCCCACTACACTGCTGGCTTCCAAAATATGGTGGACTGGCCCAGCGTGGCTCAGCAAGCCCAAAAGTGTATGGCCTCCCAGTGAAACACATTGTTTCAATGAACCCATTCCTGAAATGAAGTCATCCGTGTTTACCACCACCGAAGCAGCACCCAGGTTTTCATTCCTAATGTCACTATCGGAACGCTTTTCAAATGTATTAAAATTACAAAGAGTAGTAGCGCGCGGCTTGCGATTTATAAACAATTGCCGCGTAACTAGATCGGACCGCAGTTTCGATACACTCACTTGCAAGGAGCTTAATGACTCTCTTCTACTCTTGGTAAAAGATGTGCAGGCTGAAATGTTGCGTACGCCCCAGAGCAAGAACTGCCAGCATTCCATCGAAAAACTGGGTCCTTTCACGGATTCGTCTGGAATGTTAAGAGTCGGCGGTCGTCTAAGAAATGCGAATCTACCGAACAATGTTAAACACTCCTTACTGCTTCCCAAAGATTGTCACCTGTCACGATTAATTATTGACTTTTATCACGTCTTGTACCTCCACGTAGGTCCTCGCACTCTTCAGAGTCTGGTGCAGCGAAAATTCTGGATAATTGGCATAAGAAATCTGATTAGATCCAGGATTGCTAAATGCATAACATGCTTTAAAAACAGACCTACTCACTGTCAGCCGCTGATGGGCGATCTCCCTACATCGCGCTTCCAACAAGGAAGGTGTTTCATTAATGTAGGCATTGACTTTGGTGGACCTTTTCTAATTAAAGAAGGCAAACGGCGAAACGCGAAAACTAGTAAAGCTTATGTTTGCCTGTTCATTTGCTTGTCTGTTAAGGCCATTCATCTGGAATTAGTTTCGGAAATGTCCACGGAGGCTTTTCTAGCCTGCTTAGACAGGTTTATATCTCGAAGAGGTTTATTTAGCAACGTGTATACAGACTGTGGTACAAATTTCATTGGCGCTCGTTCATATTTGACTGGAGTTCATAAATTTATTATGGCTCAACCGCATTCAACCCAAATTTCGGATCATTTAATGAAGCAAAACATAAATTTTCACACAAATCCACCATCTGCACCACATTTTGGAGGCATATTTGAGTCTGGTATAAAGTCATCAAAATATCACCTCAAACGAACTATAGGGAACCATGCGTTGACATTTGAAGAGTTTGCGACTGTTCTATCCAAGACTGAGGCTATTTTAAACTCCAGGCCATTATGTACTCTGTCTCCCGATCCCATTGAAATGGATGTGTTAACACCAGGGCACTTCCTCATTGGCGGTCCACTGGTGTCGATGCCAGAGGTAGATGTTAGTGATGTACCAACAAATCGTCTTAACCGGTGGCGGATGTTGCACCAAATTACTCAGAATTTTTGGAACAAGTGGAGAAATGCATATCTACACACACTGCAACAACGTTCAAAATGGACCAAATCTCAAGTAAATTTAAAAATTAACGATTTTGTAATGATAGATGATCCTAGGTCGCCGCCAATGCAATGGCGGATTGGTAGAGTTGTGACTGTTCATCCAGGAAAGGACGGAACTGTCAGAGTGGCCACTATCCGTACGTCTAGTGGAACATTAGTTCGTCCGGTGGTAAAACTCTGTCCTCTTCCAATCGCTTAGTTATAGTACTTACCTCTAAGATTTTTATATAATACGCCCTTATAATATATCACCTTTAAGTTGCCAAATTGTTCGCCATCAATTTGTTGTTCGTTTGTTATTTTTGTATTAGGAAATCATATGCTGATTTCGTGGGGGAGTATGTAGCGGCTTGTCCCTTCTATCTCCCATCCTTCTCTCGCTCACGCGCGGCGATCTTCAAAGCGACGGTCAACGCCTTCAGTCGCCAAACGATCCGTCCATCATCAAGCCGCGCGCGATATACGCATGATAGTATTGTTAAATTAAAAAGTGCATGAAATTCAATTATTTTATATGAACTGTTAAATAATAGTGCGTGGCGTGTCGGGGGCCCCCACCACAAGGAGTCGTCGTCAGCTGCGCGTGAGTTATTATTTTCCATAATTCATTTTCTTACCTGTATGAAGTCGCTACCTACTTCTTTGTATTACAGTTCACTGGTGCAATTGCGCACACACTCTGTAAAGAACGGCTGTCAAAATGTTCTTTCCATAGATTTTGGCAGAATGTTTTTACATCTGACAATCGATCTATACAGAATGGTTTACACATTATAGTGGGGCATACATTGTAAATAGCTTCTTTCGCCAATTTATCTGCTATTTCGTTTCCCCTTAACCCAATGTGAGAGGGGATCCACTGTAATACAACCGATCTGTTTTCGGCAGTTGCATTACAGAAATCTTTTATTATATCATAAGGAGAACATGAGTTATTACTACATGGGTTATTTATTACAATATGGGTTGTTACAGCATATATTGTTCAATATGGGTTATTACAACATGAGTTGTTAAAACATGGGTTATTACAGCATGTATTCAATATGGGTTATTACAACATGAGTTGTTACAACATGGGTTATTACAAGATGGTTTATTACAACATGAGTTCTTACAACATGGGTTATTACAGAAATACCTACACCTTAGTTTTACTCTTGAAAATCTTTATATCTCGTACTCAGCAAGGTTCACTTCGTAATCCTCCAGTACCAATTTGGTTCTCCATTCGAATATACACGATTTCTATCGCACCGTCTTAACCTAAAACAATACTAGTGCTCATGATACGAGAGCCTAATGGTACGGAACCGGATAAAATGCGAAATTCCATCTGCGCTCTCAGGGACGATGGGGGCTGCGGGGTGATGTAGGGGGGAGGTGGAGGGGGTGGCGGTACTTTGGATGTGCCACGGAGACAATAAGTAGAAAGGTGTTGTTACTATAGTCTATATACCACGGCACAACCTCCTAAGAGAAATCATTCTCGCAGCCCATTGGTCGAGACAGGAGGCCGCAGGTAAGAAAGAAAAGTTTGCTTGTTGAAGCGGAGAGATCGCTTTGGCCGCCTTTGCCCCCTGCACGTTGAGTAATACATCCGACTGCTGTGAAAGCTGTATTGTAACGAAATGAGCTACGTAAAGGTGTAGACAAACGACGCGTGATCGCGCGAGCCGCGCCAGGCTCGGCACGAGGTACAGCGTGCCGTTTGAACAGCCTGGCTCGGTACAGATCGGAAAATTTCGCACGAACCATCAATTGCAAAGACCGTACCAAACTAGATACACGCCACAGATCAGAGAAGTAATAGCGAGATATGTGATGAGGATGACGCCCGCTCTCAGTCGGAACCGCTGTGGCAAGTTTTCTATCGCACACAAACACAATTCACACGGACGCGTCCGATGTGCATACAAATACATTCACACCAGCCAATCCCGCGCGTCCTATCCACGTGCGTGAACGCACACATCGACGTATCGACGCGTGTGTGTTGTCGTGTCCGTGAATAAACTAACTAGGGATTGACCAGTCGACATTCGTTATATCGACTATCGATAGAGCTAAAATTTAAATAAAACATAATGTTTAAGAATGTGCATTTAAATAATCCCGAACATTTAAAATGTAAGATAAATTAAATTATCTATATCTATGAATAACGGTCAAATAATATAGTTGAAAGGGCTTATTCTGATAATCTTGAGATACAACAATTTGAGAATAGGTAAACAATTCTAGTTTTGATACAAAGTTACCTATTCTTTTATACTAGGTGGTACGGTTTAGGCGCCCGGATTGCTACCACCGTACTAGTTCAGTTCAAACGGTTAAGTAAATTTTATGTGTTTTCTGACTAGTTCAGTGTAGCCGGAATAATAGAGAACAGAATATAAGAGAAATAAGAAAGGGATAATATGGAAAATACGAGAATGAGTAGATCGGACACACATCAGCCAGTCAGTCAGTCAGCGTGTGTGCGTCCACTGCTGGACATACGCCTCTCCAAGTTTCCTCCAGTCCAGCTGTCGCGCGGACCGCGGACTTGGTCCGCGCCGGTCACGCGGACATACGTACCCGGCATTGATGTTATATCCATGTCGGGACAAAATATTGCGGTCCCACGTGTGCGGCGCGGGTAGAACCGCACCGTGCGGTCCCCCGGACCTAGGCGGCTGGGACCGGCAGGTCCGCATTGGGACCTGTGGTCGACACAATACAAAAATTACCAGTTCGTTATATAGTTCTGTATTTTATAGAGTAGATTAATTAAAGCGATTAGTAAAACATAATTAATTACTTATTACAATTGTGTTACTTAAAAAAAGTTTTGTCTTGAAATAATTTTTTTTAAAAAACATCGTGTTGGTACTCAAACTTCAGGTCTCGGTGCGATCTATCCATCTGTATGAGTTATGACCAAAACAAAAGTTCACGTGACAGATGGATAGATCTCACCGAGACCTGAAGTTTGAGTACCAACACGATGGGTCTAGCACCAGTGGTTTTCGAGTTATGACCAAAACAAAAGTTCACGTGACAGATGGATAGATCTCACCGAGACCTGGAGTTTGAGTACCAACACGATGGGTCTAGCACCAGTGGCTTTCGAGTTATGACCAAAACAAAAGTTCACGTGACAGATGGATAGATCTCACCGAGACCTGAAGTTTGAGTACCAACACGATGGGTCTAGCACCAGTGGTTCTCGAGTTATGACCAAAACAAAATTTCACGTGACTGATGGATAGATCTCACCGAGACCTCAAGTTTGAGTACCAACACGATGGGTCTAGCACCAGTGGTTTTCGAGTTATGACCAAAACAAAAGTTCACGTGACAGATGGATAGATCTCACCGAGACCTGAAGTTTGAGTACCAACACGATGGGTCTAGCACCAGTGGTTCTCGAGTTATGACCAAAACAAAAGTTTACGTGACAGATGGATAGATCTCACCGAGACCTGAAGTTTGAGTACCAACACGATGGGTCTAGCACCAGTGGTTCTCGAATTATGATATGACCAAAACAAAAGTTCATGACGAATTTTCGTCAAAAAATCCTAAGCCTTCTAGTTCTTTTAAATGCCGGGTATGGAATTTTGCGGGCAATGTCCGCGGTCATCGCAACACCTCTGCTCCAGTCCTCCCGGCCTTCAGCGGTACGGAACCACTGCTTTTAGCCGACGTACTTAATTTCGTCGTCCCACCGGGCGGGTGGTCTTCCCACTTTCCGTTTCCCTGTCCACGGCCGCCAGTGTAGGACACGGATACTCCAAAGGTCGTCAACTTTTCGGCTGACATGCCCAGCCCAATGCCACCTCAGCTTAGCCACCCGGTGTCCAATATCGACTACATTGGTGCGTTGGCGGATATATTAATTAATTAATTTATTTATTTTATGTTTATATTTTATATTCAGGGATAAAATTACTACGTACATCAAATATTTAAATAATAGGAAATTAAACTAAAACATTTCATATATATTTCATAGACTTAAGTACCGAATACTGTACAATACTGTATCGATACATTTAATGCACGGTTACAGCCAGTGGCGGCTGGTGACTTCAGTGACCGGTAGTGCGCTAAGTACCTACCTACTTAAATACCAAATTTCCCAACACATTCCCGTCATGTTATTTTAAGATCGGGACTTCCGAATTTTTTAAACGCCTGCGTTTTATTATTTACGTACTTAGTATGAATATTCAAGACCCTCAATGAGTTGCAAAAAAAAAAAATCCAAACAAGTTTTTTAACTTATTTTTAATACCTTTATGAATACACCCATAGACCACAACACTACTGCAGCTTTCAAAAAGAAACGGTAGTAATCTCCCAAAAATGCTTAAAAAAAATATAAAAAAATAAAAGCATTTGAAAAGTAGGAATTGAACACGGGATCACCTGATTGTAAAGCCTTACCTTTAACCAACGCTTAGGCAAATATTGGCATCACTTAATTCACAGTATCACGTGACAGAAAGCACAAAACCTAACCATATCCCATTTTAAATATTCGCGCGCTAACGGGTATATGACATCATCACATCACATGACAGCGCGAGCGCGCTGACTCGCTTCGAGGTAGACGGTTCGCTTTGAGGTAGACGGCAAAGAGTTTGTAAGACGGACTCGTGCAAAACGAATCGCTCGCGACGCGACGTGTCGCACGCGCGGGCATTCACGATATAGCGTCCTTGTTTGGCGCTCGTGCGCCGCACGCAGAACTCCTTTCGGCCCATACCACAGAATAGACTGTTTCTATGAAGTATCTTCTGTCTCACGCGCCGGCGGTGTTTTGCCGATCCCCATACATTCAGTATGGGAGACCCGCGTGCGATTTATATTCCGCACGGCGCGCGCGTTTACTCGCAAAAACGTGCCTTGGCATCTATAAAATAAGGTCGAATTCACATTCGTATTTATTTGGAGTACGATCTTTATGGTTTTAATGTAGTATGGTGTAAGGTATTATTTATTTTGAGTGTAGTGAAGACTTCTCGTGGTATGGTAGTGCGGCGCACGAGCGCACTTTAGGACCAGCCGCCAGTGGTTACAGCACTATGCATGGAACGAGGGAGCACGGAGACAGAATTAAAAAAAAAATCTTTAAAAATATAATTAAGACATTTACAGTATATTTACCGATAATATGTTACTCCATTGTTCTTCCAGTTTACTTTCACAGTTCGGTTTTTACATGTTTTCACGCAACAGACCGTCATTTTGGGAAAAACATTCCATATGTCGCGCGTGCCTCGGTCGACGATGCACTGTCGGTCGGATCGCGAGCGCACGACGCTTATGGTCACAAATTGACCATATAGCCGCCACGCGCGCCCGCCTCCTTCACACTTCTAGCTATTACTTAGGATTTCTGTGATCATGATCCAAAACTCCGGCATCCCCTCTCCCGTGGTTGCCAATCCTCGTAGAGCGGAGAAAGACGGCGAGAAAACTATTTGTCTCTTTTTAACACATTAGGGCCCTATGCATCGCTTCCTCTTACCACTCGCTTATACACGCTAGTCCAATCATATTCCTTTATAAACAGTTCATATTCCTTTTAGCGGAGCAAGCGCAGAGCCTCAGCTCCGCGTCTATCTAGTTTGTCACGCGTCGTTTAACTGCACCTTCGGCGCATCTCGACCAATGAGCTACGAAAATTATTTCTCCTGGGAGGTTGTGAATTTCTACTAAACATCTCTAGACATGAGTAGCGGAGAAAGGTATGACCACAAAGGTACGTTCACTCTGTAGATGCAACTGATGCAATGTGACGCCTCCTTTGATGACATATGCGCCCATTTCGTTAGGTGAGCGCGTGCCCAGTTTGCTGAGACCGACTCCTCTATACCTATCTTCTCCATGTGCTATGCTCAAATTCAATTCCTTTTCTGCACATAGACAAAATCAAAATCTAATTTCCGCTTCACGTGTTGGAGAAGGGGGGCGCGAGGGGTGGTGAGGCGAGGGGTGAGGGGGGAGAAGCGGGGGAAACAGATGTGTCCCAGTTCGAACATGTGTGTAAATTTGTGTTAATAAAATTATTTAATTTGATTTGATCTCGTGGATCTGACTCCGACAGCGACCCGTCAATGAAAGCGCAGACGCAGGCAGAGGATACAAGAGTGACGCCGAACCATACATTGAAATAATGCCGACAGTTATTCTAATAAATAAAGCGAAAAAAGTCTCCCCCCCCCCCCCCTCCTCCTCTCCTGTCTTTTTCTAGAACACACCCACACACAAACGCGAGTATGCGAGTAAGTGAGGGTGTGGGAGAGAGAACCCAAGGTACAAGCCCACCTATCTATTATTTTTGTTATTATTCAGTGAAATCTATAATGTTCTTTGGTTTTTTGTATAAATAATGTTAGTAAAATTTTAATGTAATGCTGTCGATTTCGTTAAAATTAAATAAATAAATATATAAATAAATGTTGAACATTTGTTAACTGTTTTATTCGATTGTATTAAAAACCCCACCCACTTTAAACAACTGAAAAAAAAAAGACAAAGCAGAAATACAATACGAAATTAATCCCCGATGCGTGCATCTGTGAAAGGCAGAGAATTAAAAAAAAAATGGTTGAAACGCTCTTGCGAGCGCGCGGAGTGGATCGACCAAGTGTGTACAGGGAGCGTGAGCGCTTCGGCTTCAAACATCGACGTGTAAGAATCTCTGGTTGGGATATCGACTAAACATAACACCTGTTTCACGTTTATTTTGAAATTGAAATTGTCTTTTCGATCGCTTCAGTATAGTCCTTGATATCCAGCGAGAGTGAGAGTTTTAGGGCTAAGTAAATATTTAGGGTGTCAAGGACTACAAGATGGTGAATGAAAAACAATTAAAAAGTTTGAGAGTTTTTGAGAAAAGTAAATACACAATACATTTATGCTCTTTTTAGCTAACTGACCAGAGGCCGACTAATCGCTTTTTATCTCTTCGCTCACACTCAGCACGCTCACAGTCTGCGATTCACTATACGCTTATATTTGAATACGCCCTAAAAGTCATTTTCAATGTACCCGAAAGTCATGTAATGCATGAGATCTGTGAATTATTTTTATGGAAACGTTTTAGAGTTCCGTTTTTTACCATTTGGCAACGAAACCCTAAAAACCTGTCGCTGCGAGTTAGACCGTAACGTAAGTACCATATTATCTTAGGGCTTCGACCTGGCCCTAATTACCTAGGTGGATTGGAAACTTCGCGGCCCGATTATGAAAACAAAATACCGTCCACTAATTTATATAACCAAAGCGAAGTGTCATTCCTGAACTGTTACTGTCAAAATTATCAAACATCAATTTGTAATATTTTGGAAAATGTGACTGTTGAAAGCGCGTTTGTATAGACGCCTTAAGTATAACTGGCATGGCACCTCTCTGTCTGATCCCCTATTGCCCCATTTTGGGCACAGCCTCCCGTGTCGGCTGTCTATAATAATAAATTATAGATTTTTAAATAATTTCCACGTGTTTGACTGCATCGACTATGCTTCGACAATATTGGTCCTTGCACTCGCGGGCTCAATGGCTCTTCATTGTATGTGGACCGACTGAGCTCGTATCTAGTGCTTTCGAAGTACCACTTTTTTGTGAAACAAAAATAAAAGCCGCGACTTTTTTGACAAAATAATAATCATGACGTCGTACTGTTTAGTAAAATGTTCCTGATTTTGAAATTAAATGAATGCACGGAATACATATTACTTTATTATTCTGTGATAATACGTTTTTTGTCCTCGTAATTGATGTTAAAGCGGAAATAAGAACTCAAACCGTGCTACCCGAGCACTGATGATTGAAACACGAACCGTATGCAGATGTAATAGGTGCGAGATTCGTTCTACTCGTGCGGTGGCTGATACGTCGCGCCGACGAAGAACGTTTGCGCGAAAATCACACTATATATTAATTTTCACGTGTTGGAAAGATGGAAAACAATATTTTTTTCGCTACGATTGTAGGAAAAAATATTATCTATATTTCTGTGAGGGTCTTGTATTGAAAAAAATTATGTTTCTCTAGATAATTTAACTTGAAAGTACAATTTTCGTACTTTTCGTTATTTTTTGGAGATTTATTTAACACCTTTCCAAAGTAGTAAAATATTTTTAAAATAAGTTGTTAATTAAAGATCAATACATAACACATATTTTTTACAGATTTTTTATCTTTACCAATGGCTCAATAATTTCGTTTAAAGTTGACCTTTTGAGTTTTATTTCCGCCTTAAAAGCACGCTGTTACAATATAGCCCTAGCATTGGCTTTCGGCCTCGCCTTGATAGACTCACTGTTATGGATAAAGTACCGATATCGTTTAATCGAACGCAGCTCGGCCTCCGATCTCGCCCTCAGTGACTTACTTTCTTCGAGAAAGTATGTCGTTTACCTGAACGCAGACCGGCCCTCAGGCCGTCTTTCGCTATACTGTTCCTGTAATTTTGACTGGTCTTAGTCCTTTCGGAGATAAGGTGGAGGGGGGGGGGGGGGGGGGGGGTCCATAGGTTTTTTGCATAATTTTAGTTGTCTCATAAGAAGTAAACCAAAAAAAGATAAAAAAATATTTTTGACATCCACTTTTTAAAGATAGGCCACATGTCTAATTTTTATTTTATTTTTATATTTATGGCCCCGCCCTAACCGCTACACATTTTTTCTCGTTCGTGAATGTAAGATTTACAAAATAATATATTATAGTACAAAAACTTATTTTTTTTAGTACTAACCGTTTATATAGCCCCGAAGTAAGGGGCTGTGACATACAGACAGATCGCCGGACGGACAACGAAGGCTCACCATGAGAATTCCTATTTTTGCATTTTTTACGGATTCCTAAAAATTTTTAATTGTTTAAAAAACTACACGACAATAACAAAATGTACGTGTCATAAATCATAATTCTCCGCAAAAGACAATTTCTAGTCGCCCACTCTTTTGTGATTCTGTGTTAATCTTTTGATGTATTACCAGTACTAGCTTCTGCCCGCGGCTTCGCTCGCGTGAAATTCGTATTTCAAAATATTTTTATATTATTAATAAATTTTGTGTATTAATATTGTTTGATAAAAATATAAATAATTTTATGTGTAATGATGATTATGACATTATTATGTACATTATTGACCTGTAATACGAAAAAATTATTATCAATAAAATAATCTGAATCTGAATCTGAATCTGAATCTGAAAGAGGAAAGTAAGTAAGAAAGAAGGCCGAGCTGCGTTCCTGCGTTACCTTTATTTCGGCGCTCGGAATAATTCGGTTTGTATAAGAGCCACGTCTTAGCGTAAACGGGACTGAATTAAATGTGCTTGTACTAAGTTTCATCGAGTTCGGATGATCGGTGTAAGAGTTATGGAGGGACATATATAACCGCGCACGCCCCGCTTACCCCGCAGTAATTTAAATTAACGTAAATTTAACACATTTCCAATTCATGTTTAGGAAATGTATGAAATTCCTAGGAAATGTGTTTAATAATATTATTTCACACATTTCTTGTCGATTTTAAGAATTGTATACATATCCTAGGAATTCTATATAATTCCGGATTACATAGATTTCCGGTAACATATACATAAATACAGAAAATATTTCTAAAGATCGTCAATTTAGTTTTAGTACCATACATAGAGTCCAAAAACGCAATATCTCATAAAACAAAGTCACTTACTCCGTCCATCCCTTACAGATTTATCATTAGTAGTATTG
This sequence comes from Nematopogon swammerdamellus, assembly GCA_946902875.1. Classification (NCBI taxonomy): domain Eukaryota; kingdom Metazoa; phylum Arthropoda; class Insecta; order Lepidoptera; family Adelidae; genus Nematopogon; species Nematopogon swammerdamellus. Next base: position 1,779,694 of record OX336353.1, read on the forward strand.
ATTACACCTTACCTTACTTACGTAAGCAGAGGCAGATAATTCTTTGTGAAGAAGGTAAAATTAATTGATCTGACCTACGTTTGAGGAAACCTACTCTAAGTGTGAGTGAATAATTTTGCAATCGACCTTTTCACTTTTTTATGTACCTGCTTACCTAATCTGGTATGGGTGATTCAGTCAGTGGGGCCAAAGCACATGCTCCGTCCAGCCAATATCACCTCCGAGAAGGTAGGTGACATATCGGATACTTCCCTTTGGATTGCTGGCTATACTGGACTAGACGAGATCACAGCCGAGGCTGCTATGCGGTCATCTTACATCCAGTACGGCGGTATCAACCCAGTCGGCTACAATTTGAGTCTACCAACTAGTAAGGGGCAAGGGAAGAGACCTACAGTTTTACACCGATTCCGAACGGTGAAGCAGCAGGTTTTTAGGTATGCACGTAAATTTTTTCGTCAGAAAAAAACTCATTGGTATACGCCGGCCGGGTTCGAATGTTAGACCTCTCTCAAGAGAAGCCGAGACGCCTAGACCACTCGGCCGGTTTCTTCTGACGACCCATTTAAGGCCGTGACAAACGCCAACCACCTTGAGCATTCGGGAATTTCAAATTCCAAATTATTTTAGTTTATGGAATACTTTTTATAAACCTCTAAACAGACTATCGATGAAAACTAGAATAAAAATATTTTTTATTTTATTTTAGACGTAAGCAAAGATAGGTAGAAAGGTGCATTAAGGTACGTATACTGTAGGTCCCTTCCCTTCTTGCCTTACTAGGTGGTAGGGTTTATCCCGGTCGGGTTGGTACCACTGCACTGAGCGAAACGTCGGTCGAAACGGCTATGTAAATAGTTCGTATTTTCCGTCCAGTTCAGTGTAGTCGACATGACATGAAGGGAAGCACTGACATGGCACCTAGTTCACCCGGTGTTATGGCTGACATCACGGATGTTGTAGGTGATGTAGCCAACCGTGTCATTTTCCATAAAAATAAAAAATATATGGTTAATTACGTCGATAATTTCGTGCAGGCGTTTTTTGTTTTTTATTTTTATCTCCTGTCCTGGTTAAATCAATAATAAATTTAAACAAGCCAGTTTTCTCAGTGATGTGTGACCTTTGCATCAGTGGTACTACAAAATTGTAATAATACACAGATTCTCAGATTTTTTTTAATTCATACTTTTTTTTGTAAAAATTTTTTTATAGTAATTTTACTCATTATGTAAAAAAAACCAGCATACCGCATTGTCGGTAAGGAACCAAATTTGATGTTGGTATTTTTTTAATTTTCTCAATGTGTGCCAATTAGTCAGTTTTGGACTTTCTTTGCCGCACTTTTTGCACGTTTTTGCATATTTGGCATCTAACCCACCTTATTTTATGCGGGCATGTATTATGTACATAACAAAATATGTTAACCATACATACATATTTCACCGTTGTTTGTCTCCGTCACAATGTACAACAACAATAATTTTCAACTACTGAAACAATTACCTACCCGACGCACGCGCTCTCACAAGCCGTTTATTCAGCTACGAACACAATATGAAGTTTTGGCTTACTCCCTTCGCTAACAAACCTTATTAGAGGGCAGTAATAAATTAAATAGTTGTGCCGACCCTAACCATTTAGAGGCCTCTTCCGGCGCCGCCGCCGCCGTCTCGGAGTCCGGAGACCGGTCGCGATGCAGGGTTGTGCATTGCAGGTTATGCGTGTGATGAGGCGAAACATTTATAATATAATAATAATAATATTTTTTTAATGGAAACTGACACCGTTGGGTACATCACCTACAGCATCCGTGATGTAGGCCCATAACAACGGGTTAACTAGGTGCCATGTCAGCGTTTTTCTTTGGTCTTGCCGGCCACACTGATCTGGACGGAAAACACGAACTATTTACATAGCCGCTTTGACTGACGTTTCATTCAGCGGGATGGTATCGATGCAGACTTCCCTTTGGTTGCTTTAACACTAGTATAGCCATACTCACCAGAGGAGAACACAGTCCAGGCTGCTATGCGGTCACCTTACATCCAGTACTGTGGTACCGATCCAGTTGCCAGAATTGGAGTCTACCGAAGGGACAAGGAAAGAGAGGATACCCTCACAGTTTCCCACAGTTGGAGTCTACCGCTGCGAGTTGATATCACGAGTGTTGGAGCCAACCGTGTCAGTTTCATAATAATGTGGATCCAAAGCTGGGGACCTTAAACAATCTGCGATTTATCGAAACTGTGCGATGGTGCCAACCCTAATCTGAGCGGAAACTAATCAATTTTATATGTGGAGACCTTCATTAAAGCACAACACGCCGTTGTTTACTCCAAGTGTAAACGAATCTCCGTAAATGACGTCGCTATCTCTCGGATTTGGGTCAATGTCGTACACCAGCAAAAGTTCAACCAGTAGAAAAACCGATTGAATGAGATAGGTAGACAGATATTATGTAGAAAATAATTTATTGATCCAAGAAATATTTAACTTTTTTATGGAAACTGACACGGTTGGCTACATTACCTACTACATCCGCGATGTCAGCCCATAACACCGGGTGAACTAGGTGCCATGTCAGTGATTCCCTTCATTTAATGTCGCCTACACTGAACTGGACGCAAACCCGAACTAAGTTCTCCTTTTAAGTTAGTGACAAAATACATAGACGAATATAGTTTTTCAACAGGTATGGTATACAGGATCTACGGAACTCTCCGTGCGCGAATAAAAATCGCACTTGACAGATTTTTTTACGGGTTTTCCCCGGAAAACAGCACGCATTACTTGTGGCGATTCAATGCGTAGGTCGCAAATACACACTGTACTGACGACGACGTCCCCAAGCCAAAGTTTTGTTTAGACTTGCCAAGAGATAAACTTTCCGTCGAAATCCGACGAGTGCTCGAGTATCGTCGAGTTTACCAAGAAACAGAAACAACTCGAGATGTTTTCGCGTTTACTTAAGCCAAATTATTTACGCTAAGATATGCTGAGGGAATTATTTAATACCCAAACACGTTATGAGCTTGGCAACTGTTAATAAGGCACAGGGTAACGGCCAGAAACCAGTATTGCCCCTCGTAACTCGGGCAAAGTGTAAATTCGGGAATAAAGAGGGTACCTAAATCGACCGACGCGCCGCCGCGCCGTCCTGGGGACACCTTATTAATATTCAATTTTTAAGCGACTTCCAAAAAAAAAAAAAAAAGGTGGAGGTTCTCGATTCGTCGAAATATTTTTTTTATGTACGCTCAGCGATAATTCTTTACAACCTAGACCGATTTCAATTATTCTTGTTTTATTAGAAAGGGGGTTACCATAGGGGTGGTCCCTTATATATTTGGTCAAGATTGATGATAGGATTCATGAGAAAATAATTAAACTGTAAAACGTTGTCAGCCTCGGTAGCTTAGCTTAGTTCTTCGTGGACTTCATACGCGCACGCCGGCGCGCGAGCCGCGTCGCCACTAACCCAGCTACCCAGTCGCCAGTTCTCTGGCACTGTATAGGGTCACATTACATGTTTATGTAGAAAATTAAATGTAATAAACTACTGCTATATCTATCTGCGAAAATAAAAATAGATGTTATAACTTAATAAGTTTTCCAGAGGCTTCGATGTTATAAGAATTAGACGAATATTTGTTGCTAAAAAGGCGCCCCAGGCTATCCCCTTAAATTATAAGGAACAACCTTATGAGTGGCGCCCAGCCAGCCATAAGGTGTGTAACGACGCCCATTGACATTCGGTCGTACGCGGCGGTTGCGAATGCCATTATGGTTGGTAACAATTCGGTGTGACAGAATTTGTAATTTATTATATACAAGCTGTGCCCGCGGCTCCGCCCGCTCTCATATTTGACTTCTCTGCTAACCTCATAAGCTGTTTAGCGTGATAGTAAGTAGCCTATAGTTGATGGGAAGAATCAAGCTATGCGTAGAATTTTGTTTTATTAAAATCGGTTCAGTGGTTCTCGAGTTATAAGCGGACAGACAGACACTCAGACACTCAGACACTCAGACAGAAAGCAGACGTTGGATTTTATTATAGGTAAGGATAAGGAAGGATAAGGATATATTGTATATGTGACCGCGCCTGCATTTTTTCCTCGTTGTTCAAAACCTGAAAGTTCTTCATCATCTCGAAGTACACACGTCCACTCATATCACGCGCAGACATACAGAACCAGTCCTAACTTGTTAACAAGTCTTAACATGTTAACAAGTCTAAAGAAGAAAAGTTAATAATGGCAGAGGCAGACAGAAAGCAAAATTGCTTATTCCAACTTGTCACAAGATTCATTCTCTGTTGTACTTTGACTGGCGTATGTAATATGTAGACATACTTGTATGTACTTTAAAAGAATAGCCCCACTGCATCTCTCCCCGTGTATGTCGTAAAAGGCGACTAAGGGATATGACTTCTTATATTACTAGGGTTATATTACTACTATTTAGGTAGGGTTTAACCCGCCCGGGTTGGTACCACCGCACTCAATGAAAGGTCGGTTGAAACGGCTATGTAAATAGTTTGTGTTTTCCGTCCAGTTCAGTGTAGCCGGCACGACCGAAGGGAAGCACTGACGTGGCACCAAGTTCACCCGGTGTTATGGGCTGACATCACGGATGTTGTAGGTGATTTAGCCAGCTGTGTCAGTTTCCATAAAAAAAAAATTTAAATGTATTGTATATGATATGACAAACACACATGCTTACATATGCTTACATACCGCACACGCTGCTGTATAGCGGGTCGTTTCACACCCTATAATCAAAGACCTATAATATGTTTTTTTTATGGAAACTGACACAGCTGGCTAAATCACCTACAACATCCATGATGTCAGCCCATAACACCGGATAGGTGCCATGTCAGTGCTTCCCTTCATTTCTTGTCGGCTACACTGGACTGGACGGAAAACACGAACGAAGGTTCCTACAGTTTTTACAGGGAAGGGGCCTACAGTTTTACGTAGAATCCGAACCACGGTCAGCCTTCAACGGTCGAGCGAGTACGTGCTTAGTAAGAACTACTAACATAAACATAAAATATTATTAAAAAACCTCAAGTCAACTTCTAGTGTCCGATACCAAATACGACTTTGGTGACGACAGCATAAGGTTCAATGTGGAACCGTGCAAGTTGACTGATCGCAAAAATTATGCGACATCGTTCATGAAGGTGCAAGAGATCGAAAATTTGGAGATAATATGTAACGGCCCGGTGGTGGTGTAGTTGGTTATCGCGTTGGCGGCTCAAGCCAGAGACCCAGGTTCAAATCCTGGTCGGGATGTATTTTTTCCAATGATTTTCGATTTGCATTTTTCTAATTAAAAATATATACAGAAAAGATTTTTAAAAATCGTCAATTTAGATTTAAGTAGGTATCATACATAGAGTCCTCAAACGCAATATCTCATAAAACAAAGTAACTTACTCCATGACCATCCCTTACAGTATATTGATATCGAAAAGGTTAAAAAAGTAGGTACCTGCATTATTTTTAATAGCGATCTCTCAGTGCTCACGACTCCTGGGTATAGTGCTGGCATTTCTAACTTTAACCTTTCCTGCCAACCCCCTTGTTTCAATTTGTCCACGGTAACGATTAGGCCTTCGGGCTGCTCGCACAAACATGATACGGGCTTCAGCAGTCCGATTACGTTGACTTGTCGCTTGCCACTTCTTTTTTTTTATGGAAACTGACACGGTTGGCTACATCACCTACAAAATCCGTGATGTTAGCCCATTACACCGGGTGAACTAGGTGCCACGTCAGTGCTTCCCTTCGGTCGTGCCGGCTACACTGAACTGGACGGAAAACCCAAACTATTTACATAGCCGTTTAGACCGACGTTTCATTCAGTGCGGTGGTACCAATCCGACGTGGAATCCGAACCACGGTCAGCCTCCAACGGTCGAGCGGTCACCCATCCAAGTACTGACCGGCCCAGCGTTGCTTAATAATCAATAGCAACAGTCGACTGTCTGAATCACTGACGCCGGTCACCGATGTCAAAGGTGGGTTCAGTTTTTTTATCAGCCCTTGAAGAAAAATCGTACTTAATAATTCGTACTTAATAGTAACTACCCTCAGATATGCCTGCCTGCCTGTATGCGCCCACTGCTGGACATTTGAATCTCCAATTTCCCCCCATTTTTGTAAATTGTCAATGATGTAAATAGTTCTTGTTTTCCGTCCAGTTCAGTGTAGCCAACATGAAATAAAGGGAAGCACTGACACGACGCCCAGTTCACTCAGGTGTTATGGGGCGACATTACGGATGTTGGAGGTGATGTAGCCAACCCTGTCAGTTTCCATAAAAATAAAAATAAATTGTATTATTAATGTGTCTATCCTATGTACCAAGCTATGTACATCCATTGGCTGCAGTCATTATGTGCACATTGGAAATGAATCTACGGAATTCGAAAAAAATGTCGTTCTGATTTTTGGACTTTTGACGTGATAACCAAAGAGTTTCAGCGACGTAATACAAACTCTTTTGTGATATGATAACGTCTTATAAATTGATGAACACCGGCTGCACGTACGAAAAAGTGTCACGTTCCATCTGAGCCTGTGTGTGCACGCGAGAGCGCGTAACAAGCGATAGAGAGGCACAATCGGCCCAAGCGGCAGTGTTGCCAAACGTACGGTAATTTCCGTATCGTACGGTAATCGAAGCTAGAAATCGACAACTGTACGGCGTACGGCAGCGATAGGGGTGCCGTACGATAAAATACGGTAATTCTTGTAGCTGTGTTTCTTTATGACGTTATCACGTAAAACTATCGTCCGTAAACCGACTTTACAGACAACCAATTTTTTTTCAAAAAGGTTAGGCTACAGGGCAAACCCTTAACCCCATCGTCTTTGTTTTAGGCTCAAATTGTAGCTGACTAAATTGTCCAGAGGAACTTTTTTCACATTTTTGATATCATTCTTCGTTTCCAAAATATTGAGCGCCAAAATCAAAAATTCGCAAAAAATGGATTTTTTTTTCTCTATTTCGGCCATAACTTTTTTCGTTTATTACTTTCTCGAATAATTCTTTTTGCACCTTACAGCTCTCAAGAATACGCGTCTTTTGAGCCAATTTTTTTTTAATATCATATCTTCACAACTCTTCGAGATATAGGGGGATCGCGCTTTTTCGTGAAATCGGAGCCTACACTGGAGCGAACGAAAAGACATTTCCAATGTAAAAAAAAAAATCCTAAGTTGCACTGTCGCAGCGGCCAAAATGGGTGTTTGGGTAATCGTATGACCGCTGCCAAAGAGGTCATAAGGTCGGCCCTCTCGCTTCGAGATCACGACCTACGGCCGACGGAGCGTAAATCAATAACCACTGACCGAAAACATAGGCGACACCAGCGTGTAAATCTAACAGGCTCAACGTCATAATTGTGAATTTACAAGTATCGGAAACTAAGATTGATATTGATATTGGAGAGTTATTGTGCTGGAGTCGAAATCTGAAATAGCTGTAAATACTGAGAAATGCTATTGTACGCATTTATTAAGAACGTCGACATTGCGTCTTCATGCTTATTTGTTTCTATCTCTATCTCTATCTCTATCTATATCTCTATCTCTATCTCTATCTCTATCTCTATCCCTATATCTATATCTATATCTGTATCTATATCTATATCTATATCTATATCTATCTCTATCTCTATCTCTATCTCTATCTCTATCTCTATCTCTATCTCTATCTCTATCTCTATCTCTATCTCTATCTCTATCTCTATCTCTATCTCTATCTCTATCTCTATCTATATCTCTATCTCTATCTCTATCTCTACCTATATCTCTATTCCTATATCTATCTCTATCTCTATCTCTATCTCTATATCTCTATCTCTATCTCTATCTCTATCTCTATCTCTATCTCTATCTCTATCTCTATCTCTATCTCTATCTCTATCCCTATCCCTATCCCTATCCCTATCCCTATCCCTATCCCTATCCCTATCCCTATCTCTATCTCTATCTCTATCTCTATCTCTATCTCTATCTCTATCTCTATCTCTATCTCTATCTCTATCTCTATCTCTATCTCTATCTCTATCTCTATCTCTATCTCTATCTCTATCTCTATCTCTATCTCTATCTCTATCTCTATCTATATCTCTATCTCTATCTCTATCTCTACCTATATCTCTATTCCTATATCTATCTCTATCTCTATCTCTATCTCTATATCTCTATCTCTATCTCTATCTCTATCTCTATCTCTATCTCTATCTCTATCTCTATCTCTATCTCTATCTCTATCTCTATTTCTATTTCTATCTCTATGTCTAATCTCTATCTCTAATTCTTATAAAAGGGAACGTCTGTCTGTCTGTCTGTATGTATGTATGTTTGTGGTAAACTCCGGAACCACTGAACGGATTTTGATGCGGTTTGAACAAATGTAAAGAGTTGCTCTATAGGCTCACTATAGGCTCACGCTAAAGAGCCTTACGGATGAGCAAGTATCAAAGAAAATATAGTATGAACGGAATTTAAATTCCGAATTTATCCCCATGCATCACAGAATGTCCATGGGCATCGTTAGACACCTACTTATAGGTGAAACGATGCCAAATGTCGCGCTATCCATAAAAACAAAATTGCCTACTCGTGAGAAGTGTCATAAGTCGATAGTGAATAAAAATAATGACATATGTATCTCTACAGACATGTTTTATAGTTATTTATACGCGCGGCCACAGTTGTTATAGATAACATTAACCACATTAAAAATTTAATAAATAATGGGTTTAGCGAAATCATTTAAATACTACAATGACAATGAATCAATTATTAATTTAGATATTTTTTGTGCGTTCTTGACAGCATCGGATTAAAGATGTCTAATATAGTATCTAGGTAAGTGAATGGTGTCGCCAAGAGGTGTGGTTCGAAATCGGCTTTGCAAATATAATGGATATTTTTTTTTTTTTTTCTGTGGAACTATAAATGTTGGTGGTGGATATTTAATATTGATATTATTATCTATTTATATTTTTCCCATTAAATACTATTGTCTTTATTTGTGTTAATTGATTAATCCGTTTCTTCCCCGTGGGCGGGTATTCATTGTTTCGAGGCTGTGGTACCAAACGGACGGGGTAAACTTAAGGGGCGGGACCAACAGTTTTACGAGAAATCCGAACCACGGTCAGCCCCAATGGTCGAACGTTCATCGCTCCAAATTCTGACCGCGTCCGGGTGTGCTTTCGAACGGCAATCCAGTCGACAGACGCATCGATGCTCGCCCGGGATTCCAATCTTGGACCACTCTCATGAAAGCTCAAAATATATATTTTTAAACCCCAACGCAAAAAGAGGGGTGTTATAAGTTTAACGTGTGTGTGTATGCATGTAAGGGTGTGTCTGGCTGTGGCATCGTAGCTCCCAAATGGATAGACAGATTTGGATGCGGTTTTTTTTATTAGAAAGCTGGTTTAGCGGGATGGTTCTTGGCTATGTTTGTAATCAAGTAATTAAGTAATCAAAAATTAATTATCTTAAAAAGTGGGCCGATTTGCATGCGAGTTTTTTTAAGAAGCTTGAAATAAAAGTAAAATTACCAATTAAAAAATCCCCAACCCCGCACAAGCCCATAACACCGCCCAAGCCCATAACACCGCGTGAACTAGGTGCCATGTCGGTGCTTCGCTTCATTTCATATGAAATGACGGGAATATGCTCTGAGTTTTTATATGTTACATGGCTTTCTTTACAAACTAACCATTGATATGTGAGAGAATTTCAATACTTTGCCCACCCAGCACAAACTCAAGTTCTATATGTCGCACACGACTTTGTCTGCAAATTTTACTACCGCCCATAGTTCCGAAGTCATGGATCTAGGTCGGCGGTCGGTGGTGCGGTAAAATAGTTTGCTTGTTAAAATTCAAATCTTCTGTCAATAGAATCGCATTACCCCGAGAGTCGAGTAGCGCGCGCGGAGCGATCTTGCTTGAGATGTGCCGCGCCGGTGATATGAGAAGCGGGATACGTACCATAGATCGACAAATTTAAAGGCACATTCATAATTTTGAGTAGAACGTGTGATTTTTTTTTTATGGGAACTGACGCGGTTTGCTACATCACCTACAACATCCGTGATGTCTTTTTATTTCTTCACTAGATAGATACAAAGCCGAAAGTGAAGAGAAAAAAATACATCCGGAACAGGATTCAAACCTGGAACTCCGGCTTTAGCTGCCAGCGCGTTATCAATTTCGCCATCGGGTCAATGACGTATTCTCTCTATTAGAAGGTTAAACTCAAACTACTGTGTTCAGTTAATTTGCAAGTGCACTTGCGTCATCATCTACCCGATGGCGAAATTGTTAACGCGCTGGCGGCTCAAGCCGGAGTTCCAGGTACGAATCCTGGTCGGGACGTATTTTTTTCTCTTCATTTTTGGCATTGCATCTATTTGGCGAATAAATTTAAAACATACTCTTCGCTATTATAATTTTCGAGGTATACCAATTCTCCAGGAACACGTTTCATTATGCTCAGCTTTCAGTGCATACCTCGCTACTACTTTCGGTTTTTTTTATGGATACGCGAGATACTTGGCGCCGTCAGCATGAATTAATGAGTAAGAAATGTACATTTCCATGTCAAAACAATTCAAAATTTAAAAATTCTAAAGTTATTCATTAAAACACACACATTACAATACAAACTAACCATTGATATTTTATATATATATTATTGTATCTTTATACAACATCAAACAAATACAATACAATACAAAATAGACATACAAACAATAATTTAAACCTACCCATAAAAAGGATACCATCTGATTTTAATTCTTCTGGAATAGTCACTCACCCGCGCGCATCGACGCGAATAAGTCGACCGAACCGAACGAAAAGGTGTCGACCAAAACTGTCGATCAATGTGTATCGATCTTCCATATGAACTCATACTGAAGCTAGTATATATAGAGTGTTCTCTACGTGGGCTCATCGTGATGGTAGAGATTATCATAATACGTTATATCTGCGGCAGATATAACGTATTATGTCCCAAGTCTCTGCTTGTTCAATTTATTCATAAACACGACATTTATAATGTTACTTACGACTTTATGAACGAACGCGTGTGATTGTTTGGTTTATGAGATGTCTTGAATATTTTAAGTTTAATGAATATCTCTCTTGCTCCTTCGTTCGTCGTTCATCGTTTGTAAAATACGATTAAACGGTATTTTGTGGGTGATATGTTTCGTATTTACGGCTTAGTAAAACATTGGAACCTACGTATTTCAAATCAGACCTATTTGAGAAGTCGACCAAACGGAATGATTTTTTTATACAGGTTGATTGTGTTACCGTGCCTGACCTTTAAGGCCGTGATAAATGCCAAATAAGTACGCAGAAACATACAAAAAGTGCGGCAAAGAAAGTCCAAAACTGACCAATTGGCACACATTGACAAAATAAAAAAAATACCAACATAAAATTTGGTTCCGTACCAACAAGGTAATATTATATTGGTTTTTTTTAAATAATGATTAAAATTACTATAAAAAAAATTACAAAAAAAAGTATGAATTTAAAAAAAATGGGAATGTGTGTATTATCACAATTTTACAATACCACTGATGCAAAGGTAAAATAGCACTGAGAAAACTGGCTTGGCTGGCTATTATTGATTTAACCACGACAGGAGATAAAAATAAAAAACAAAAAACGCCTACACGAAAATTATCGATGTAATTAACCATACGTACCTAAATTCACCTATGTACCTATCTTTGTTTATTGTTTATTGTTTATTGTATAATTTCATCCATAGGTAGGTAACCTACGCTTGGACTTGTCGAAAATTCCGCCAGTTCTAAATTCAATGCGAAGAAGAACTGACAAACAAACTTCGCAAGTCACAATGTTTTATTAGTACCTTATAAGTATTATGTTATAGTAACTTACAAATAATTAACCCATACTACTGCTCACAAAAGCATTTATATTTACAGCATAAACATGAATACTGAAGAATCTGACCACACTGCCTATTTAAATTACCTATATCTGGTGAAAAGTGCCATCGTCAATTTTGATATTTCATATTACATCAAGTCAAATAAAACAATTAGTTTACGTTTATTACAAAGAAATGTAATAAGTCATATTAAAAATCAAATGATACAAAGTGTATCGAATTGTCCAAAATTTGATAGTGGGAAAAACAGTAGTCAGACTGTTAGATAAAATTACGGTAATTTGCTTACTTAAGTACCTTTCTTATTTTAGTTTTCATCGATATTCTATTTAGAGGTTTATAAAAAGTTGTACATAAACTAAAATAATTTGGAATTTCAAATTCCCGAATGCTCAAGGTCGTTGACGCTTGTCACGGCTTTAAGGGGGTTAAGCTGTATAAAAAACAAAGCAAAATCTAAATAAAAAAAAACACGTTCCTTTAGTGGCGGGTGGCCGAGTGGTTTGGGCATCGGCTTCTCATGCGGGAGGTCCGAGGTTCGAATCCGGTCGGCGTGTACCAATGAGTTTTTTCTGACGAAAAAATTTACGTGCATACCTACACCTGCTGCTTCACCGTTCGGAACCGGTGTAAAACTGTAGGTCCCTTCCCTTGCCCCTTACTAGGTGGTAGGCTCAAATTGTAGCCGACTGGGTTGATACCACCGTACTGGATGTAAGATGGCCGCATAGCAACCTCGGTTGTGTTCTCCTCTAGTCCAGTATAGCCAGCAATCCAGGGAAGTCTCCGGTATGGCACCTACCTTCTCGGAGGTGAAATTGGCTGGTCGGAGCATGCGCTTTGGCCCCTCCGACTCAGCCATCCATACCGGATAACATAAAAAAAAAAAATGGGAACCACCCTTAATTTATTACTTTTTATATTTTTTATTTTGTTGTTATATCCGCCATAATAAATAACACATATTCTGTGAAAATTTCAACCGGCTACCTATTACGGTTCAAAATATACTTACAGCAGTAGGACAGACAGAGAGACGGCGTAGGCTTAGTAATAGGCTTCCGTACGCTGGATACGGAAACCTAAAAATCAAAGCAATCGTTTTTCATTAAAATACCCGTGAGCTCACTGCGGCTTAATTCAGGTCCAATTAAAACGCATTTAATTAAGCGAACTAATTTCTAACATCGCTTTGTCTAGTTAAACGAGCCCTGACTAGGAGAAGACGACTGTGTGGAGATAGCTCTGGTTAATGGGGGAAGTTTTTGCTGAAGGCGACTATTCTGTTTGGCGCCTATTATAATTTCCTTGATAAATCAGTTAATATTTAAAATTAAAAAATGGAAAGTTATTTTAATATACATTTTTAATACGAAATGTATCTAGATGTTTTGTACTGTGTGGGGTCGGTACTTAATAAGAATAGTCCCACTGCATCTCTCTCCGTGCATGTCGTAAAGGGCGACTAAGGGATAAGGACAAGATGCCCTGCATAAAGGCGACAGGATAGCCACCTCTCACCTTGGCGCGGTCTTTCCACCGAGTCATGCATCAGGTAAGTCTTCGTGCCTTACTTGCTTCCTGATAGTTAACTTGTCCGAATACTTTGCTAAACCTGGTGGTTGGTGTTGTGCTGTAATTTATCAGGGTACTTGCAGCACAACAGCGATTACTCTGCTTACCCCCATTGTCGGGATACGGCGTGTGGTATGTGGATGTAGATGTTTTTTTTCTTGACTGGTGAAGAATGGGAGAGGCGTATGCCCATCATGCCAACACACGCTCTCTCAAATCCTTACGCTATGGGTACACTGAATAGAGCCGATCGATAATGCGTGTTATTTATTATTGATTCGAATTTGCATGATATGATACAGTGTGCAACTATATTCATTCCGTTACTCCAAAAATGGCGGCGTGTAAAAATTATAATACGCTGTAAAAATTTTAATTATCTTTAATCCCCAACGAAAAAAGAGGGGTGTTATAAGTTTAACGTGTGTGTGTGCGGGGGTGTGTGTGTGCGTGTGTGTGGAAGGGTGTGTCTGTCTGTGGCATCGTAGCTCCCAAACGGATGGACCGATTTGGATGCGGTTTTTTTTTATTGGAAAGCTGGTTTAATCGGGATGGTTCTTAGCTATGTTTGTAATCAAGTAATTAAGTAATCAAACAATTAATTAGTATCTTAAAAGTGGACAAATTTGCATGCGTTTTTTTTTAAACCTTGAAATTAAAAGTTTCATTATAAATTAAAAAAACCCCCGACCCTTAAAAAGCCAAAAATAATTTTCGTTTACTTACTTAGGAGTCGGGGGACCGCTAAGTAAATAAAATATAAAAACTCAGAGCTGCGCGGGAATTTACTTAGCGGTCCACCGACTCCTTTAAGTAAGCGGAAATTATTTTTGGCTTTTTAAGGGTCGGGGGTTTTTTTTTATTTATAATTTTGTCCCAAGATTCGCAGAAGAAGTTCACAGAACCAGCAGAACGTACAAGCGTTCGTGTTTGAGTGGACTAGCAGATGTACTGATATAATTTGACATTTGCTAAAAGGCCGCAATGTGCATTACCTGGATAAATACATACATTTATGCTTCTAACAAGGCGCTCCAACACCACAAGATGAAGTAAGTACAGGACGATGAAAAAACGGATGTTTTCACCTATAGCACTGCACCATGTCCACAATAATGTAACATAAAACTTATGTATATACCAGCTGTGCCCGCGGCTCCGCCCGCTCTCATATTTCACTTCACTGCCAACCTCATAAGCCATTTAGCGTGATAGTAAGTAGCCTATAGTTGATGGGAAGAATCAGGCTATCCGTATAATTTTTTTTTATTAAAATCGGTTCAGTGGTTCTCGAGTTATAAGCGGACAGACAGACATACACTCAGACACTCAGACACTCAGACACTCAGACAGAAAGCAGACGTTGGATTTTATTAAAGGTAAGGAAGGAAGGAAGGATAAGGAAATAAGGAATAAGGAAATAAGGAATAAGGAAATAAGGAATAAGGAAGGCGGCGGTACCAACGCGGGCGGGATAAACCCTACCACCTAGTAAGGTATGAAGGAAAGGCACTTACAGTTTTACGTGGAATATTCCGAACCACGGTCAGCCTCCAGCGGTCGAGCGGTCACCCATCCAAGTACTGACCACGCTCTGACAATTTTTTTTTAAGAAAGTACTCACTTAGTCTTTACGGCATGAAAACTATTTTGAAGTTTATCTAAGGTCTTTCAATAGTAGGTAACGCTACGCTAAGGGGTGTATGTGTATCAGATAGGTACTGATCACTTTGCCATACCAATTTTTTTTTTTAATATATAGAAAACCTACTTATTAATGTGAAATACGCGCACTTCACGTATTAAATTTGAGTAGTGAGTAGATTTTTTATATCGTTAAAAAAAATGGTATGGGAACGTGATCAGTATCTGATACACATACACCCCTTAGCGTAAAGTTACCTACTAATGAAATACCTTAGATAAACTTCAAAATAGTTTTCATGCCGTAAAGACTAAGTGAGTACTTTCGTAAAAAAAAAATTGTCAGAGCGCGGTCAGTACTTGGATGGGTGACCGCTCGACCGCTGGAGGCTGACCGTGGTTCGGGATATTCCACGTAAAACTGTAAGTGCCTTTCCTTCATACATTACTAGGTGGTAGGGTTTATCCCGCCCGCGTTGGTACCACCGCCGCGATGAATGAAAGGTCGATTGAAACGGCAACGTAAATAGTTCGTGTTTTTCCAGTGTAGCCGGCACGACCAAAGGGAAGCACTGACATGGATCCTAGTTCATGCTACATTCGTGATGTTAGCCCATAACACCGGGTGAACTAGGTACCACGTCAGTGCTGCCCTTTGGTCGTGCCGGCTACACTGGACTGGACGCAAAACATAAACTATTTACATATCCCGTATGTAACATATCCGATATGGTTTAATACGAGCGGGTTAAATCATACCACCTAGTAAGGTAAGAAGGGAAGGGACCTACAGTTTTTACGTGGAATTCGAACCGAGCGGTCAGTGGTCAGGTGGTCACCCATCCAAAGTACTGACCGCGCCCACGTGCGCATATGATCCGACCGACAGTCGACCGACCGCACCACTGAGCTACCGAGGCTGACAGATGCTCTGACCAGCCAATATCGCCTTCAGGAAGGTAGGTGCCATACCGAAGGTGCGGATAACACCACTGAGACTGCTATGCGGCCATCTACATCCAGTACGGTTGTATCAACACCGTCGGCTACGATTTGAACCTACCACCTAGTAAGGGGCAAGGGAAGGGACCTACAGTTTTACACCGGTTCCGAACGGTGAAGCAGCAGGTGTAGGTATGCACGTAAATTTCGTCAGAAAAAACTCATTGGCCGACCGGATTCGACCCTCGGACCTCTCGCAAGAAAAGTCGCCGCCCAGACCACTCGGCCGCTCAATATAACAATTTGAGTAAAATGTACTGTTAAATTCGAATTCAATTGTCAATTAAATTAGTTCTTAATTTAATTTAAATAAATAACTACAAAACTCCTCCAACAGGGATAAAGGTGCTTAAATTTCTCCTTTGACAATAATTTAACTTTCCTAAAATGTTCTAAATTCAAATTTGAATAGAGACATTGAAACGGTTTGTTCGAAGATGAACGAGTTTATTTTTGTGATCTTTTCAAGTAGGTAATTATTCTGTGAAATTTGTACATAGGTTTACATTAAGGTCATTATTGTGTACATATATCTAATTACTAATTATATATTTTTGGTAGTATTTATGTCTTTAGTACGTATTTAAATACTCACTTCTTGTTATTAGCCCCCGACGCAAAAAGAGGGGTGTTATAAGTTTACCTTGTGTGTGTATGGGTGTATCTGCTGTGGCATCGTAGCACCCAAACGGATGAACCGATTTGGATGCGGTTTTTTTATTAGGAAGCTTGTTTAATCTGGATGGTTCTTAGCTATATTTGTAATCAAATAATCAATTAAATAAGTAATCGAAAAATTTATTATCTTAAAAAGTGGACCGATTTGCATGCGTTTTCTTTTAAGCTTGAAATAAAATACATTACAAATTAATAATTTCCGTTTACTTACTTAAAGGAGTCGGGGGACCGGTAAGTGAATTCCGGCGCAAACTACTTACATAAATATTTTAATACGCATATCACATAGGTTTATTATGTAATATTTAATAGAAAATATAATCTTGCAAGTGAAAAAACATGCAACCTGTGTGTGCGCAGAACAATGAGGAGAACTATACGAGAGCATAATGAGTGCGATCGGATTTGCTGCGCCGATTACGAGTGCTCGTGAGTGCGTCGAGTGCCAGATTGTTCGTAATGAGTGCTTTTGAGCACTTTGAACGCTTCCAGTTCATTCATACTTTCATGATTGTACGTTTTCATTCATTCCTGAGATGAGCTGTGTTTTTTTTTTCTTAGATTTTTTGTATTTTTGTTTTATGTAAACCAGCATGGGTGGCTGTGCCGAGAGACCAATGGTGCAGTCGATAGAGCCAAAATAACCTCTTCTCGCGAAACCATGCTCAGTTATGTGCCTTGCGAGCAGATTTGCGGACTGTTGCTAGGCTGTCTAGCCCGTTAATACGACGTTTGAAGACACCCAGGTTCAAGGATTTGGGAAATACACTCGCCGGAAGACAGTTCCACACCCTAGCGATGCGACAAAGAAACGATTTAGAGAACCGATGGGTTCTCAAAAGCCCAATGTCAACAATAAAATGGTGCTGAGTCTCTCTGCGACGAGTCATGCGGAGATAGGACGGGTGGCAGGGAATAAGGGTATGGTAACTGACACGGTTGGCTACATGACCTACAACACCCCTGATGTCATCTCATAACACCTTAGTGAATATGGTGCAATGGAAGTGCTTCCGTTCAGTTGTGCCGGCTGCACTGAACCTTCCCTTCTTACCTTGCTAGGTGGTAGGGTTTAACCCGGCAGGGTTGATACCACCGCACTGAACGAAACGTCGCGGTCGGTCGAAACGGCTATTTGAATAGTTCGTGTTTTCAGTTCAGTTAAGTGTACTCGACATGAAATGCAGGGAAGCACTGACATGCCACCTAGTTTATGGGCTGACATCACGGATGTTGTAGGTGAAGTAGACAACCGTGTCAGTTTCCATAAAAAAAAAATGGAATGCAATGGAGTAAATAAGAAATTCACAGATTTCGTGCCTTACACGACTATCGAGCACATTGAAAATGAATCTACGGAATTCGAAAAAAAAAGGTTAGTTGGGTTCTGATGATGGAGCCGGAAGGAAGCCATAGGAACTCCTAAACTACACATGATAAATCCACCATATTTGGGCTTGTTGGATATAGGAATATAGGAATATTGGATAGGTTAGAAGATGCGTCGCTACGCGACGCATCTTCTAACCTAACCTATATTCTTATCTTCTATATCCTTATATTATATTTTTATATTTGATATTTATTAATTTGTTACTTTAGTTAGACATAATGTCAAGATTATCTCTTTTTATGTCAAAATTTTAGTTTACATTTTTAAGCTGCTTGTGGTTTTAAAAAATAATAAAAAATATATAAATGTAATATTTTTTTTAATTTTGTTGAATTCATTTTCAATGCGACGCATCTTCTAACCTAAACTATATTGCTATATTCCTATATCCAACGAGCCCAAATATGGTAGATTTATCATGTGTAGTTTAGGAGTTCCTATGGCTACCTCCCGGCTCCATCATCAGGACCCTGGAAATAACATATTATGACTAGAGTACTTGCGAAGACAAATCCAACGAGCCCAAACACGGTCGATTTATCATGTGTGGTTTAGGAGTTCCTATGGCTTCATTCCGGCTCCATCATCAGGACCCTGGACATCATATATGACAAGAGTACTTTCGAAGACAAATCCAATGAGCCCAAACACGATGGGCTTATCATGTGTTTGTGTAGTTTAGGAGTTCCTATGGCTTCCTTCCGGCTCCATCATCAGACCCCAACTAACCTTTTCCTTATCCCGACTTCCTCGTGTCGCTCAGCGAAAATATTTTTTCGAATTCCGTAGATTCATTTCCAATGTGCTCGATAGTCGTGTGAGGCACGAAATTTGTGAATTTATTTTTTCAGAAAGGTTGAGCTACAGGGCAAACCCTTCACCCGATCGTCTTTGTTTTAGGCTCAAATTGTAGCTGACTAAATTGTCCAGAGGAGTTTTTCTCAAATTTTTGGTATCATTCTTCGTTTCCAAAATATCGAGCGCCAAAATAAAAAACTCGGAAAAAAATAATTTTTTTTTTCACTATTTCGGCCATAACTTTTTTAGTTTTTTACTTTCTTGAATAATTCTTTCTTATCATATTTTCACAACTCTCCGAGATATAAGGGGATCGCACTTTTTCGTGAAATCGGGGCCTATACTGGAACGAACCAAAAGACATTTTCAATGTCAATATAAAAACTCAGAGCTGCGCGGGAATTTACTTAGCGATCCCCCGGCTCCTTTAAGTAAGTAAACGGAAATTATTTTTGACTTTTTAAGGTTCGGTGGTTTTTTAAATTTTTAATTAAAATTTTATATATTTTGTTTCATCTGAAACGGAATAAATATCTGCAATTAGACTCATCATTCTAAATTAGCACCAGATTCCGCCGATGTAACTGAAATTTCCCAATTAAAACATTTCGACGTCCCTGGGAAATGAGCGAGCGAGAGGCGCCATTACAGCCATAATAACAGGAGATCCACAGCGCCGACTCAGCCCGTGTTATTTCAACAAACATGAAGCTGCTTGCTCAGATGATTTCAATTCCAGGCCCGGTGGCCTGGGAGGGACAATCGACTATTGAGGGAAAATTCTCACGCAGTTCTATTCCGTAAAGCCTGTTTTTACTAACGCACTCCTTCACAACGTCTAATCAAACTCTTGTCAGTCGGTCAGTCAGTCAGCGTCCACTGCTGGACATACGCCTCTCCAATTTTCCTCCAGCCCTCCCGGCCTTCAGCGGTACGGAAGCTATTACGTATTTATTGAGTTTTGAAGAGTTTGAAAAATAAAATTATACCGTCAAGTGTGAACACGCTCACGTGCCGAGGGTCACGTCACTGCTGGTTAAACGACTATAAAAGTTAAATACATACATACCACACACGCTGTATACCGACAAGCAGAGTAATCGTTGTTGTGCTGCAAGAACTCTGGAAAATTGCAGCACAACATCGACCACCACGTTTAGCAAAGCATTCGGACAAGATAATTACTATCAAGCAGCAAGTAATAAAGACCCACCTGCTGCACGACTCGGTGGAAGGACCGTGACAAGGTGAGAGGTGGCAAGCCTGTCGGCCTTTAGCACGGCATCACGTCCTTATCCCTCAGTCGCCTTTTACGACATGCACGGGGAGAGACGCAGTGGGGCTATTATTTTTAAGTACCGGCCTCACACATTTACATTACAAATTAAGTTAAATTACAAATTTAAAAAAACCCCGACCCTTAAAAAGTAAAAAACATAATTTCCGTTTACTTACTTAAAGGAGTCGGGGGACCCGTTAAGTGAATTTCCGTGCAGTTCTGAGTATTAATATTTTATTTACTAATAAAAATAACCATTCGCTTCAACGTTTAAAACAATTTACCTAAACTATCGCGCGTTGCACTCAAGAGTACCCGTCCGACAATTGTGTAGTTCACCATAAGAAAATCGCTTTGACCTCGCGTGACCGCAAGCACTATTGTGGGCGAAATTAGAATACCAACTGAGGTCTCAGTAGCGCAGAAGTGCGATCGGTTGACTGTCCATCGTGAACATAAGCACACTTGGGCTCGACCGTTGGAGGCTGATCATTGTTTAACCCGCCCGGATTGGTACCACCGCAGTGAATGAAAATCGGTCGAAACGTCTACGTAAACAGTTCGTGTCTTTCGTCTAGTTCGGGGTAGCCGGGACGACCGAAGAGAAGCTGACTGGCATGGCACCTGGTTCATCAAGATCTTATGGGGTGACATCACGATAGGCGATGGAAGGTTAATCAGAATTTTTCGTGTAGATACTCCAGGTCGAAATGGCTATGAAAATCCATATAAAGTTTTGCGGCCAGTTCTTCGAAGATTTTATTTGTGATAGTTGACATCTACCAGTTGCTGTGTCTCTTGTTTTTCAGTCGCGCGCTGGATTCTTACGCGATAGCCTCCCGGACGGAATGGTTGAGAACATTGCTTTGTGTGAGCAAATAGCTGGAAGCTGGCTTGTACAGTTGGTGTCTTTCCTGTTAGTCCCCGCACTCGATGATCGGGGGAAGGGGGAGCGGGAGAGCTTGTACCTCTATATTGCTTCTGGAACAATTTTTTCGATTTTTGAATACCGCCTTTTGCCCGCGGCTTCGCCCGCGGTAGACTCGGTTTAATAGCCCTGTTCTTAGTTCCTGTCCTTAGTTCTGCCCTGGCACGCTGAGCCGATTTGGCCTTAGCAAGAATTAAGTTAGTGTAATATATAAAATGTAA
This sequence comes from Nematopogon swammerdamellus, assembly GCA_946902875.1. Taxonomy (NCBI): domain Eukaryota; kingdom Metazoa; phylum Arthropoda; class Insecta; order Lepidoptera; family Adelidae; genus Nematopogon; species Nematopogon swammerdamellus. The sequence continues at coordinate 1,801,190 of OX336353.1, forward strand.
ATAAGTTAAGTTATTATGTCACGAAGTCACGAGAGTGATCCTATAAGGGTTTAGTTTTTTCCTGTTTTGCGGTACGGAACCCCAAAAAACATTTTCGTTCATATTTTTTGTATCCAAACCGTTAGCGGGCCTAAGTTTTTTTTATTTTTTTTTTTATGGAAACACGCGGTTGACTACATCACCTACAACATCCGTGATGTTAGCCCATAACACCGGGCGAATTGGTGCCACGTCAGTGCTTCCCTTCGGTCGTGCCGGCTACACTGAACTGGACGGAAAACACAAACTATTTACATAGCCGTTTCGACCGACCTTTCATTCAGTGCGGTGGTATCAACCCGGGCGGGTTAAACCCTTAGAAGGGAGTCATATCCCTTAGTCGCCTTTTACGACATACACGGGGAGAGATGCAGTGGGGCTATTCTTTTAAAGTACCGGCCCCACACGGTACAAACAACTAAGTATAACAAATGTAATAATGTAAATTTTCAAAGGAAAGAACCCACCCTTATTTTTCCATTTCGACCACCAACATACTGAAATGATTTACATTCGAATATGAATACAGCCGCGGACGGGCAGCGCGAACAGACATTCGGATGAAGCTAAGTGGGTTTCGTTCCACCTCTTGTCAAATCCCAACAACTATGATCATCGTAGCACTTTCCTCTCAATATGACATAGAAACATTTTTCAAAGCGTGCTCTTCATACATGCACCTCTGAAACCATATTTTCGCACTAACCATCCGTTGTAATGTTTCAATAAAATTGTGACATGAGGCCATTTTTGAAATACGATATGCCTACTATTTGGAAACCAATTCATGACGTTGGAATTTATTAGAAAATCTTTCGGTCTTGGATTATATCTCCATCACAGGCAAATATTTTGAAACGAGTGTAGGTATGCGAATCCATGATGTCAGCCAATAACACCTCGGTGAACTAGGTGCCATGTCACTGCTTCCCTTCTGCCGTGCCGGCTATACTGAACTGGACGGAAAACACGAACTATTTAAATAGCCGCTTCAACCGACCTATCATTCTCATTTCACGGCTATGTAACAAGTTCGTGTTTTCCGTCCAGTTCAGTGTAGGCGACATGAAATGAAGGGAATCACTGACATGGCATATAGTTCACCCGGTGTTATGGGCGGACATCACGGATGTTGTAGGTGATGTAGCCAAACGTGTCAGTTTCCATAAAAAAACAAATTCAAATTCCTCCTATGAGTTACAGGAGCAACCAAAACCTTACGAAATAAACGAAAATATTTATAAAAATATATATATTTTTTTAATGGAAACTGACACGGTTGGCTACATCACCTACAACATCCGTGATGTCAGCCCATAACACCGGGTGAACTAGGTGCCACGCCAGTGCTTCCCTTCGGTCGTGCCGGCTACACTGAACTGGACGGAAAACACAAACTATTTACATAGCCGTTTCGACCGACCTTTCATTCTCATTTCACGGCTATGTAACTACGAGAATCACTGATATGTCACCTAGTTCACCCGGTGTTATGGGCTGACATCACTGATGCTATAGGTGATGACATCATGTAGGTCATGACATTGGCTACATTGTAGCCAAACGTGTCAATTTTCATAAAAAAAAAATCAAATGCCTCCTATGAGTTACAGGAGCAACCAAAATCTTACGAAATAAATATTTATAAAAATAAATAATGAAGGATGGCACCATTGACATCTGCCGCGCCTGCCACAAACCTGGCGAATCCCTCAGACATGTAATCTCCGGTTGTTCGCAACTTGCCAACTCCGAGTATTTGCACAGGCACAACCTAGTAGCCAGGATCATCCATCAGCAACTTGCTTTGAAGTTCAACCTTGTCGGCTCGGAGGTGCCTTACTACAAGTATAACCCACAGCCAGTTCTCGAAAATGCTCACATCACGCTCTACTGGGACCGGTCGATTATCACTGATAGGACTATTATGGCTAATAGACCTGACATAGTAATCATCGACCGGGAGGCGCGGCGCGCAGCGCTCGTCGACATCACGGTGCCGCATGACGAGAACCTTGTGAAGGCAGAAAAAGACAAGATGTTAAAATACATCGATCTGTCTCATGAGGTTACCGACATGTGGCCCGTGGACTCGACGATCGTTGTGCCCATAGTCGTGTCTGCGCATGGGCTGATAGCGAAGAGCCTCGACCATCATCTCAAGAGGCTCTCACTAGAGCCACTTGCTTGGATCAAGGGTCAGATGCAGAAGGCGGTCTTGCTCGACACCGCTCGAATTGTCCGAAGGTTTCTCTCTCTCGGGTCCGACCATCGGTAGCCTGGGTTCGCCCCGCCGCCGGTGGTGGAAATTCCATTTTGTTATTTTATATTAATTTTAGATTTAAGTTTTTTATGTAAAATTAATATAAAAAAGAAATGTGTCAATAAACGAATAAAAAATAATGAAAATATTTTCCCCTACGAGGTGGTTGTGAGTGTATGACTTCGTAGAGATAATTCTTGCTATTTAGATGTAAATTTGCGACGCGACGTTCCGTCCTCACCGGTAGACTGCCACGGGCAAAGCGTTTTACACGTTTTGTGTTCGCGTTGCCGACTAAATTACACCTGGGCCGCAAAATAACCTGACACCTGAAGAGCAAAATTTCAACAAAAAAATCTTCTTTCAAGCCTGAAAAGGGGAGTTATTGCTAGACTACTGCATACTGCAGTATCGCACCCCATTACACTACTTTAATCTGTAAAGGATGGTCACGGCGTAAGTTACTTTGTTTTATGAGATACGTCGTTTGTAGACTCTATGACGTATGATACTAAAGCTAAATTGACGATTTTTAGAAATATTTTCTGTATGTATGTATGTTCCTCCATAACTCTTAAACCGATCATGCGTATTCGATGAAACTTAGTACAAGCACATTTTAATATACGGGACACGGGATTGGCTAAATGAGGTTCCGGGTACGCTAAGATGTGGCTCTCATACAAGCCGAATTGTTCCACGCGCCGAAATAAAGGTACGGTAGCGGGATTGCTTATGTTCTCGTTTTAAATAGGATTTCACGCGAGCGAAGCCGCGGGCAAAAGTTAGTATATATACGGGCGCGGGCAAAAGTTAGTGGCTCTCATACAAACCGAATTGTTCCGCGCGTCGAAATAAAGGTACGGTAGCGGGCTTACTTACTTTCTTCTTTTTAAATACGAATTTCACTATAATAGGCATCGATATCTATTATAATAGGTATATGTCTTCAATCCTTACCTATAATAAAATCCAACGTCTGCTTTCTGTCTGAGTGTCTGAGTGTCTGAGTGTCTGAGTGTATGTCTGTCTGTCCGCTTATAACTCGAGAACCACTGAACCGATTTTAATAAAAAAAAATCTACGGATAGCTTGATTCTTTCCATCAACTATAGGCTACTTACTATCGCGCTAAATGGCTTATGAGGTTAGCAGTGAAGTAAAACATGAGAGCGGGCGGAGCCGCGGGCACAGCTAGTTTAATATATGTATACACAAATAACTTGCCCATTAAGGCTTGAAAGATTTTTGCGTGAACAATGATTTTACGTTTGTACGCTATTACGAGACATCTTTCAGCCACAACCCCAGATAAGTGCCCCCTAAGTTGAGTGCCACCTTGAACGGAGGGTGATCGGCGCGCGGCGCGGTCTCGGTTTGGACTCTTGACCTCGAGGTCCGACCGCATGTCGCTCAACCAATGAGTTGTTTTTTTTTTCAGACAGAAAATAAATACGTTCCTGTTTAATTATTTTTATTTTGTATTGAATGCTCGACATATTTCCAACCCAAGTACAGTCTCGGGTCCTTCAAGAGAGGCGTGAATGGGCACCTGTCAGGCCGGCATGGCATTCGCAGCCCCCGCATGCGACCGAATGTCCATGGGCGTCGCTAGACTCCTTATGGGTGGCTCGGCGCCACATGTCGCGCTTACGACAAAAAAAATATGGCGCCAAGCCACCCTTAATGTGTCTAACGACGACCATGGACATTCGGTCGTATGCGGGCGGTTGCGATGCGAAATACCATGCTAGCCTGACAGGTGACTATTCACGCGCCTCTTGAAGTACCCGAGATTGTACTAAAAATATGAGATTGTCAGTCAGCCTCGATAGCTGAGTGGTGCAGACAGTCGAATGTTCCTATTGATTGTTAAGCAACGCTGGGCGCGGTCAATACTTGGATGGGTGACCGCTCGACCGTTAGAGGTTGCCCGTGGTTGGGATTCCACGTAAAACTGTAGGTCCCTTCCCTTCTTACCTTACTAGCTGGTAGGGTTCAACCCGACCAGCGCACTGAATGGAACGTCATACGAAACGGCTATTGTAAATAGTTTGTCTATTCCGTCTAGGTCAGTGTAGCTGGCACAACCGAAGGGAAGCACTGACACTACATCACCCGGTGTTATGGGCTGATGGACATCACGGATGTTGTAGGTGATGTAGCCAAGCGTGTCAGTTTTCATAAAAAAATAAATGTTTTTTCTTGCACTACCTGAATAAAGTATGTTTGATCAATTCGTGAGCGATGACGAAAGCGCCATTCTAAATAATATTACAAAAACCTAAAACCGATCGTATTTCAACCGTACGACCCAACATTACTCGCTGAGAGGGTCAAATGGACCCTATTACTTCTCGGCTAAGTTATGAGTCGGAGCTGTGTGTGGAAATGCGCACAATTTTCGGCGTCCCCGAGGCTAAAGCGCCAGTCGTTTAGCCTTCGCGGGCCCGCGGTGACGGAGTCAATATTTGAACAATGATTTTATGACATAGCCCGTTTCGGCTGGACACTGATTTGACACGGTTGGCGTTATTTTTATGGGATATTATTATATTATTATATTAAATTTTCAATCACAAGGAAAATGCGCTTACTTAGAGATGGTATGCTCAAATTGTAGCCGACTGGATTTGTACCACCGTACACACAAATACTACACTACAGCAAATTACTTTTTTTTTTTACGGAAACTGACACGGTTAGCTACATCACCTACAACGTCCGTGATGTCAGCCCATAACACCGGGTGAACTAGGTGCCATGTCAGTGCTTCCCCCTTTGATCGTGCCGGCTACACTGAACTGGTCGGAAAGCACAAACTATTTACACAGCCGTTTCAACCGACGTTTCATTCAGTGCGGTGGTATCAACCCGGGCGGGTTAAACCCTACCACCAAGTAAGATTAGGAGGGGAGGGACCTACAGTTTTACGAGGAATCCGAACCTCGGTCAGCCTCCAAAACGGTCAGCGGTCACCCATCCAAGAACTGACCGCACAATTACACCACACAAAACACCACAAAACACTACCACACTACATTAATTTAATTAAACAATAAAAAATCTAATGTGTTAATATAAATTAAGACCGCGTGTGGTGGTGTGCTTTGGAAGAGGTCTATGTCCAGCAGTGGACCGATACAGGCTGATGATGATGATGAATATAAATTCTGATAACTATGATTAATAAATGAATTGATATTTGGTTATAATAAATATATATATTAACTTTTTTAGGTTTCCGTATCCCGTCGGAAGCCTATTACAAAGCCTACGCCGTCTGTCTGTCTGTCTGTCTGTCAGTCCTACTGCTGTATCTTTGGAACCGTAATAGGAACCGGTTGAAATTTTCAATTTTCACAGAATATGTGTTATTTATTACGGTGGATATAACAACAAATACTAAAATATAGAAAAGGTAAAAAAAGAAACGTGTTTTTTCAACGTTTTTTTTTTGTGGTGCGGAAACCTAGGTGCGCGAGTACGACTCGCACTTGGCCGGCTTTATTTCCCTCGCAAGTTCATTTTTGTTGCCGGTCAAACAGGCGGTGGTGTTAAAAATAACCCAACACATACCATATTAACACAACGATATTATGCCCTAGAGCGCCAATCACACCGCATAAAGCGATATAAATTGCTGCTCGCGATAATATGCACCTTTCGATCCCTCCGAAAATTACCGTTTTTATGCCAACAATCTCCATTTAAACACATATTTAAGGAGAGAAGGCGGGCGCAACGGCTTTTGACGTTGGCAACGAACGAAACGGCTATAAAAATAAGGTCATGTTTTTTCCTAGTCCAGTGTAGCCGACGCAACCAATGGGAAGCGCTGACACGGCACTTAGTTTTCAAGGGTACCATAAAAGCAAAAAAAAAAGAGGGGTGTTATATAACGTGTTTGTGTATGTGTGTAAGGGTGTGTCTGTCTGTGGCATCGTAGCTCCCAAACGGATGGACCGATTTGTATGCGTTTTGACATTGAAAATGTCTTTTCGATCGCTTCAGTATAGTCCCCAATTTCCATCGAGAGTGCGAATTCGCCCTGGTCGTGAGTTTTAAGGCTACAATGAATATTTAGGATGTCAAATGACGCGTATCGACGAGAGCTACAGGATAGTGATAAATTTAAAACGTTTGAGAGTACTTATTTGAGAAAATTGCAAAAAAAAAACGCTTTAAAATAACCTTTTTGTAGAGGGTTTAAAAAGGGCACTTGAATTTTAATTGTTTAATTTTATATATCAAAATTGACATATTTTAGTATGAAAAAGCAAGTAGGTAAGTACATTTTTGGTAATCGTATACTTTTAATATTCATAATAGGCGTACAGTATGCCCGACGCTGCGTACTGAAGGTGTAAAAGCCGCTCACTCGCACGCGCACAGCGCAGCGCCAGTAAGCCGCCAGTCAGTATCGCTCTCTCGCTCTCTCTGGCTGCCTCAGACTACTACGTTACTATGTAATTACTTCAGCTCTTTTTAACTCACTGACCAGAGGCCGAATAATCGCTTCTTATAGCTCACAGTCAGCATGCTCACAGTCGGCGACTCACTATACGCTTTTATTAGAATACGCCCTAAAAGTCATTTTCAATGTACCCTAAGGTCATGTAATGCTTGAGATCTGTGATTTTTTTTTTTTGCTTGAAAGCAAGACAGATTGTCTTTATTTAAAGCCCGATGTACATTATTTTCTGCCGCGTCCTGTACGTAATAATACCAACCGTGCCTGTGCATTAATTAATTGTGAAATGAATCGGTCATTGTTAACAGCATCTGTGCATAAACGATAATATTTATCCAAATTTGACCAAATTAATTAAACCATTGTGGTTTTGAAATCATGGAAAAAAATATTGAAATATAAATACTATTAATAAATCTGTAAGGGATGGTAATGGAGTAAGTTACTTTGCTTTATGAGATATTGCGTTTGTAGACTCCATTTAATACTATTTGCAATTTTAAGAAAACTTTTCTGTATGTATGTATGTTCCTCCATAGGTAACTCTTAAACCGATCATCCGGTACGTGACACAGGATAGGCTAAATTAAATTCAGTTCCGGTTATACTAAGATGTTGTTTTTTATGTAAACCAGCATGGGTGGCTGTGCCGAGAGACCAATGGTGCAGTCGACAGAGCCAAAATCACCTCTCCTCGCGAAACCACGCACAGTTAGGTGCCATGCCAGCAGATTTGCGGACTGTTGACGCTTGAAGACACCCAGGTTAAAGAATTCAGGAAACACGCTCGCCGGAAGACAGTTCCACACTCTAGCGGTGCGACAAAGAAACGATTTAGAGAATCGATTGGTTCTCAAAAGCCCAATGTCAACAACAAAAAAAAGGTGCTGAGTCTCTCTGCGTCGAGTCATGCGGAGATAGGACGGGTGGCAGGGAATAATGGATGCTAGTTCCACAGAGCAGCGTCCGTGATAGTATCTGTAAAACAGACTAAATGTGGCTCTCATACAAACCGAATTGTTCCGCGCGCCGAAATAAAGGTACCTACGGTAGCGGGCTTACATACTTTCTTCTTTTTAAATACGAATTTCACGCGAGCGAAGCCGCAGGAAAAAGCTAGTCTTTAAATAATATCAAATCGGATAAATTCTTACACTTCATTAAACAAAGGTATGCTTACAAACAAAATGCTAATTCAATGTAGTAGGCTTTCGTAAATAACCTTAGGCATTGGGGAAGCGCATGGGGCTTAAAAGATACATCATACATACCACACAAGCTGTATTCCGACAATCGGGGTAAGCATAGTAATCGCTCTTGTGCTTGAAGAGCTCTATGGTAAAAACAGCGCAACACCGATCACCACACTTTTAGCAAAGTTTTTTTTTAATGTAAACTGACACGTTTGGCTACAATATCACCTACAACATCCGTGATGTCAGCCCATAACACCGGGTGAACTAGGTGCCATGTCAGTCCTTCCCTTCGATCGTGTCGGCTACACTGAACTGGACGGAAAAGACAAACTATTTACATAGCCGTTTCGGCTCACGTTTCATTCAGTGCGGTGGTACCAACCCGGGCGGGTTGAACCCTACCACCGAGAGGTAGGACGGGAAGGGACCTACAGTTTAAGTGGAATCCGAACCACGGTCAGCCTCCAACGGTCGAGCGGTCACCCATCCAAGTACTGACCGCGCCCAGCGTTGCTTAACAATCAATAGCAACAGTCGACTGTCTGCACCACTGAGCTATCGAGGCTGACTTACGATCGGCTACTGCACGACTCGGTGGAAGGACCGTGCCAGTGTGAGAGATGGCTTACCTGTCGCATGCCATTTTGACCTAGATACATACATACCACACGCTGTATTCCGACAATCGAGGTAAGCAGATTAATCGGTGTTGTGCTGCAAGAACTCTGATAAATTACAGTACAACACCGATCACCACGTTTAGCAATGTATTAGGACAAGATAATTCTCAAGCAGCAAGTAAGGCACGAAGACCCACCTACTACGGTACCGTCTGACTCGGTGATCGTTGCAACGTGAGAGGTGGCTATCCTGTCGCTCTTTAGCAAGGCATCTCGTCCTTAGTCGCCTTTTACGACATGCGCGATGAGAGATGCAGTGGGACTATCATTTTTAATGTAGAATAGAATAGAAATACCCTTTATTACTTTCAAATATAATTTTTTACAAAGGCCTGACTTATTGCGTAAGGGATCTCTGCCGGTCAAGCGGTCATATTATACACATTATATAATTAAGTTGAATATATATTATAATGAAAGTTAATTAATAAATAATAGCTTTCACACCCTTCCGACATTACTATACACCCTTACAAAACAGAACATACTTAACACACACACCCTCACACACACGCACACCCTCACACACACACACACCCTCTACACACACACACACACACCCTCACACACCCTCTACACACACACACGTGCACAGAGTTATTTATTAGCTATCTACCTACAGTAAGGTAGCAAGGCACAACATAATCTGATTGATTAAGCAGTGGAAATCTTTAATTGGCTTCTATTGTACAACCTATACATAATCACACCTATTGTAAAACTGCTGTTGATTTCCCAAATAAACGAAAATAAAATAAAAATAAAATTGAACAACTATAATACGCCGTTTGGGACCGCAGTTGTATGATCTGTTTCAAAAAGGCATTCCTTATACTGGCATGGCGTCTCTCTGAGCGTGGTTTCGCGATGAGTGGTGTTATTGGCTGTGTCTGATGTTCTTTTGAACTTTTGGACACAGCCCCCGTGTCCATAAAAAAATATAAAAAAGAGCGATAAAACGAGGTCACTGGGCCGTATTTTTTTCCCCTTAACGCAAATAACTTATCGGGACCAATAATCTTTTACGCCTCAGCGGTCAGGCCTTTATGAAATGGCCGATTATGGAAGGTCAGAGGTGCGTATGGACCCTTGAGAAATGGCTTGTTGTTCAATCACCTGGAAATAGAGAATGGAGAATATTGAGTATTTGTAGAGGCGAAATTGGTAAGCAATACCGACATAATATCGAACCTTCTGACCTTGTTTCATACATAAGTGACAGTGAAAAAACATGACTTACGATGAAAATCTGTTTTTTTTTTTACTCCTACCGAACTGGTTGTCTCTGTCCGAGGTCGCAACCTCAGGCGCAGCCAATTTCACCCCCGAGGAGGTGCCAGTCCGGCTTGGAGGTGGACTAATGTTGCTGGGGAAAGGCTATTAACCCGCTAGAAATAGGCCGTAACCCGCTGTTGAGCAAACGGTGAAATTGTTTCATGAGAATACTAAGCAGATGAGTTATCTGAGTTATTAAGTGGCAGTGGGCTGGGCACGTTAGCCGAAGAGACGATGACCGTTGGAATAACCGTGTCCTACACTGGCGGCCGTGGACTGGAAAAACGGAGTGTGGGAAGACCACCCGCCAGGTGGGACGATGACATCAAGTGCGTCGGCGGAAAGCAGTGGTTCCGTATCGCTGAAGGCCGGGAGGACTGGAGGAAAATTGGAGAGGCGTATGTCCAGCAGTGGACGCTTACACGCTGACTGACTGAGTTAAGGCGAGACAGAAGTTAACTTTCTCCATACAAAATCGTCTTTCGGCATTTATGTTTTATAACCCCCTAAGCCTTATCCGATTTTTACAATTCTTTTGACGTGATAACGTCACGTCTTATAAATTGATGAACACCGGCTGCACGCACGAAAAAGTGTCACGTTCCATCTGAGCCTGTGTGTGCAAGCGAGAGCGCGTAACAAGCGATAGAGAGGCACAATCGGCCCAAGCGTCGGCTTGTACACATTTATCTCTCTGGTTCTAAAGTACCAGGGCAGCAGAAATTATGACGTTATCACGTAAAACTATTGTCCGTAAACCGACTTTACAGACAACCATTTTTTTTGTTATAATAAAGATAGTCGAATCTACGTTCCTGTCTTTTAATTTTTTGAATATCTAAAGTGATGACTCAATAAAGCTTAATGAAATTCAAGACCTCAATCAAAAAATAAAAATAAAATATTTGTTTCGGTCGAAATACAAATTTTTAGCTCCGGTGTTGTAGGTATATTTCATCTAAACGAAACAATTACAGGAACGTAGATTTGACTATCCTTAAGACAAAAAATTTATAAAAAAACGGATAAGCTTTAGGGGGCTAGAAAATATAACTGCCGAAAGACGATTTTGTATGGAAAAAGTAACTTGCGTCTCGTCAAGTAGACGGTACCCTTTTCATTCCCCTTTTGAAAAATCCCAGGCTGTACTTGAGAGAAAATAGATTTGCATTTCTCACAATAGATCAAAAGGTAAACTCAAGAAAGTTTAAACCGATTTACACACAGTTTTCACTGATACAATCTGGCATAATGTCGGGATGGCAATAATAAAACAAAAGAACGATTACAAAAACACAAGACAAACACAAAACTTTCCTTGCCGAAGTAAATGCAATTTATATTACATACATATCTTTACTGCCCTTCTCTTACATAGGGCACACTAAAAGTTTCCGGAATTGGCCACTTACATAAACAATATTTAAAAAGTAATTACAACATTTGAAAATGGAACTCTTTGGCTGTAGAATGCAGTTTGTTTCATCTGACTGTCAATTGTTTTTCCATTGTGGCGCCATTTTAAAAATTGCGTGTCTACATTAACATAAATTTAACCCGGGAAAATTTTCGTGGTATGATTTTCTACGATTTTAAGTGTAATTTTACAGCTCATCAGAGCCTCGCTCGGCTTCAATCTGCTTTTGGCGATGAAGCACCATGCAAGACGACTATTTATTGCTGGTTTGCAGAATTCAAGCGCGGTCGTGTCAATCTCAGTGACGAATCTCGGGATGGTCGCCCGTTCACCGCTGTGAACAACAAAAACATCGATGCTGTGCGCCGTATGATCGAAACAGACAGGCATGTGACCTACCATGAGATTCGGGCATCCTTAGACATAGGCATGAGTCAAATACAATCAATCCTACACAAACATTTGGGTGTGAGAAAGCTGTGCTCGCGGTGGATCCCACACAATTTGACCGAGGCTCAAAAAACGCACCGCGTCACTTGGTGCAATGCCATGCTTACCAGATTCAACAAAGGCGCCTCAAATTTGGTGTGGGACGTAGTAACAGGTGACGGCACCTTGTGACTTTTTTCTGTTCCCAAAAATTAAGAACCAATTACGCGGTCAACGATTTTCATCACCAGAAGAGGCTGTCGAAGAATATGAAAAACACGTTTCTGAGGTCACCACGGAGGAGTGGCACAAAAGTTTTCAAAATTGGTTTAATCGTATGAAAAAGTGCATTTACGCAAAGGGAGAATATTTTGAGAAACAATAAATTCATTTTTGACCTTTAATAGTATTTTATTCTTATTAATTCCGGAAACTTTCAGTGTGCCCCACGTACTCTCCTGTCATTCAGTTGATTGTGTTGCACAATGGTACCTACCACCGATCGATGTACATAATATGTAAGTTTATTATATACATATATATGCTTATTTAAAGTATTTATGTAGTATTCGTATGTAGTTTATCATACATATTTCTTTACAGTCTAACACATTGCCACAAACTATTCATGTTCGCCTGCATGTACTTCTCCCACATCCCAAAGGTTAGTTAGAATAGAATGCCTCGCGGCATTAAGCTCGCCTGTTGTACCTAATTTTTTAAATTGGTCTTCAATAAAGAATATAATATACTAATACTAACAGAACATGTAAATAGTTTGTGTTTTCCGTCCAGTTCAGTGTAGCTGACATGAAATGAAGGGAAGCACTGACATGGCACCTAGTTCAGTCGGTGTTATGGGTTGACATCACGGAAAATCGTGTCAGATTCCATAAAAAAATAAAAAAATACTTAAAAGCTATAACAAGAAATAGAATAGCCCGACGAATTAACATTCATGGCGCCGAGCGTCCGGCTCTGCGAATATAATGAAATGTAATTAATTCACATTATCAGCCAAAAAAATATATTTCCTGACGATTACTGAAATTATGATGTCAGTCAGTCAGTCAGTCAGTCAGCGTGTAAGCGTCCACTGCTGGACATACGCCTCTCCAATTTTCCTCCAGTCCTCCCGGCCTTCAGCGGTACGGAACCACTGCTTTCCGCCGATGTACTTGATGTCGTCGTCCCACCTGGCGGGTGGTCTTCCGACACTCCGTTTTCCTGTTCACGGCCGCCAGTGTAGGACACGGTTACTCCAACGGTCGTCGTCTCTTCGGCTGACGTGCCCAGCCCATTGCCACTTGAGCTTAGCCACCCGGTATCCAATATCGATTATTTTGGTGCGTCGGCGGATTGCCTCGTTACGCACCATATCACGTAGAAATTATGATGCATTTTTATGAAATCCGAAATACTCGTACATATTACACCCGTTGTTTGAGTCCATCACTTTATCTGTCGAAATTAAAACGTTGCTTCTCTTTGCTTGCACTGATCTGAACGAAAAAAAAAAATACCTATTTTTACAGCAATTTTGACCGACCTTAATTTAATGCCATGCGGTTGTGCTAATCTTAAATAAAGGTGGGCTTAACAGCGAAAAACTTAAAATTAATTATTATGAACAAGGCATGCATTGTTCACACACAGAGAAAATATACAGGGTGTCCCAAAACTCAACGTCAAGCGGGAAGGCCAGGGAGTAGGCCAGTTTATGAGTACCCAGGGAGAAATAAGAAAAAAATCGGAGTCATTTGTTTTTTATGATATGAGCATTTTTTGAGAAACGTTGAAAATTGACATTTTTAGGTACTACGACTACAAATTTGCAAATATAATTGTTAAAAAAAAATTATTCGTAGCCTAAACAACTCTGCTATTGATCAGTATCCCAAACAAAACCAGAATGCCTGTAGTTTTACCAAAAAAAATATTCAGTTCAATTTTTTTATAAAAAAATAAATTACTCCGATTTTTTTTCCCTGGGTAGTCATAAACTGGCCTACTCCCTGGTTCCCGCTTGACGTAGAGTTTTGGGACACGGTGTATATAAACTTCAAAACTAGTTTTTATACCGTAAGGACTAAATAGACTACGGTGTTGTGCTGCAAGTACTTTCTTGTAAATAACAGCACAACACCGACCACCACATTTAGCAAAGCATTAGAACAAGTTAACTGTCAAGCAGCAAGGCACGAATAACCACCTACTACACGAGTCGGTGAAAGGACCGTGGCAAGGTGAGAGGTGGCTAGCCTGTCGCCGTTATGCACGGCATCTTGTCCTTATCGCTTAGTCGCCCTTTACGAAATGCACGGGGAGAGATGCAGTGGGGCTATTCTTTTTAATACCGACCCCACACGGTACACGGTACTAGGTACTCTATGATATTTTTTTTTACATTTATTGAGGTTTACGTTCCGGAATAAGTACATAGTCATCTCGGACAGCGCATGCGACAGACAGAAAGACAGACAGACAGACAGACGGACGGACATACGCCTGACCTATTTTATAAGGAAGGTTCCCAGGCAGCATCTCTGATTACGGAACTCTTAAAATATATTGTAAGTACCTCCAAAATAGTTAAACATATAGGTATTTGCAACATACTCTGACTGACGCATCTACTTTTCATCATTTCCCTCTCACCGTTCGCACATTTTTAATCAACTTCACTTTTCATCAAACTCGTGCGAGCCAGTAATTCTTACTTTAAAACAATTTTTTACATTAGCGAAAGTATGCGCCCATAAACATCGAGGGCCGTATTCGCGTAGTCCTCAATATCGGGCCTTTATTTGTAGCGAAAACATTTTCGCCAATGCCTCCGGGATGCGACGTGTGGTCCGGAATATTTATACGGGGGTATTACGTAGCGGGCGGGCCTCCCGGCCTCTCGTATTCGCGGCCTCGCGGTATGGCGCGGCAGTGTTGCCAGGTTCGGTCAGCAGCATTAAGTACATTGTACTTAGAAATTATGGTACTATATGGTCAATGTTTATGGTACAACTTGTGTTGACGTTCGCCTCGGCTTGTCTAAAGTAAAAAAAGTACATACATACATACATACATAGCGTCACGCCTATTTCTCGGTGGATTAGGCAGAGACAACGGATCTTCACGTGCCACGCGTAAAAAAAGTATTGAGCAAAAAGGTCATATTACGAGCAAATTATTACCATAAAATAAAAATAAAAATCTCTAGATTTATGTGCAATAGTTTTGTGCAATTTTAGCTCGGAACAAGCAAAAAAAAATCACATAATATTTCAACGTGCCTGTAGATTGAACACAAGTAAGAATAAAAATATTATATTATGTTGATCTCGTGAAATGCATGACACTCTTACTGGACTCACCGTAAGTTTTCATGGTACCATAAGAATATAGTACGAATACGATAATGATGGTACGACTGACACCGGACGTGAGAGCGGTCTCCCAAAAGTGCGTTTTGGCAACCCTGACCAAGCGCGGCCCCTGGGATGCGTTCCGAAATATAAATCGGGCAAGTTTAGCCATTAAAATTGGTATCGCTTTTAGGGGCAGCTTGCACGCGGTGTTTATGACAATGTTTGCCTTCATATCAATTATCGGGAGCAGTGTGTCATCTATTTAAAGCTTGAAATCTCGCCGAAATGAATAAAATGTTGTTTATTGTTGACTGTGGGCTGTTGGCTGTTGGGTGTTGGCTGTTGGCTGTTGGCTGTTGGCTGTTGGCTGTTGGCTGTTGGCTGTTGGCTGTTGGCTGTTGGCTCTTGGGTGTTGGCTGTTGGCTGTTGGGTGTTGGGTGTTGGCTGTTGGCTGTTGGCTGTTGGCTGTTGGCTGTTGGCTGTTGGCTGTTGGCTGTTGGCTGTTGGCTGTTGGCTGTTGGCTGTTGGCTGTTGGCTGTTGGCTGTTGGCTGTTGGCTGTTGGCTGTTGGCTGTGGGCTGTTGGCTGTTGGCTGTTGGCTGTTGGCTGTTGGCTGTTGGCTGTTGGCTGTTGGCTGTTGGCTGTTGGCTGTTGGCTGTTGGCTGTTGGCTGTTGGCTGTTGGCTGTTGGCTGTTGGCTGTTGACTGTTGACTTTTGACTGATTATTGTTTACTCTTTACTCTTTACTGTTTACTGTTTACTATTTACTGTAAACACCATATTATGCTGTTTATGCTTTCTTTTTATTAGGTAGTACTCCTTTACTGAGTATCTGTACGGTGTGGTGTGTCTTTGCTGCTCTTGATAATTGATTATTTGTGTTTTTGATTTTGATTTTGTTACTGTTGTGTACCTATAGTGTTTCTTTTTTGTATTCAGACTTTTTAGGTACGTTTATATTTTTGGTTTATGTTATGTGTTACTTAAATTATGAAGTACCACCGCACTGAATGAAACGTCGGTCTAAACGGCTATGTAAATAGTTTGTGTTTTCCGACCAGTTCAGTGTAGCCGGCACGATCAAAGGGGGAAGCACTGACATGGCACCTAGTTCACCCGGTGTTATGGGCTGACATCACGGACGTTGTAGGTGATGTAACCAAACGTGTCAGTTTCCATAAAAAAAAAGAAGTCCTTTCATTATTTTATAATTTTTTTCGTGGAGAATGTTGCTAGATGTGTCCATACTTTTTTTATATTATGTTGTATGTACATGTCACGTACATGTCTGTTTGTTTTCCCATAATAAATAAAATAAAATACTGTTTACTGTTCTTGACAGTAAAATAATTTGAAATTTAATTTCATTCAACACTTTGTCATATGGAGGGTTTCGGAACGCACTATTGGCAGAGGGCCATGCGTGCATGGTTTAAGAGCCCATCTGTCGAATTAGTGTACGGCAGTCTGATTGAATTATGTGTTAGTAAGTAAAGCTGCGTAGCTCTTTGAACCTTGACACTTTTAACTTGGAAAGAACTCAGTGTACTTAGTATAACTAACAAATGATGCCCAATCCCACCTAAATAACTAAAATAAGTGGAAAAAAACTATAATGGCGCGGTCGTCGATTCTGCAGGGTGTTGCAACGGCCACTACAATAAATTTAGGAAATGATTATTGGGATCAATAGTAACAAAAAAGTGAGATAACTTTTTTCTGAATCGCCTTTAAATAAAAAGTTACAGTTTTCACACACACGCACATACACACCACACGCCGTATCCCGACAATCGGGGTAAGCAGAGTAATCGGTGTTGTGCTGCAAGTGCTGTGGTAAATTACAGCACAACACCGACCACCACGTTTAGCAAAGTATTCGAACAAGATAACTATCAAGCAGCAAGTAAGGCGCGAAGACCCACCCGCTACCTGGAAGGATCTTGCCAAGGTGAGAGGTGGATAGCCTGTCGCCCTTATGTGCGTCATCTTGTCCTTATCCCTTAGTCGCCTTTTACGACACGCGCTGGGAGAGATGCAGTGGGGCTATTCTTTTTAAGTACAGACCCCAAACGGTACTCTCAAAATAACGTAACAAAATCACTCGCCTAGCATACATCAACTGATCTACAGTACCAGGAGCCTTTCTCATACATACATAACTATCGAAAAAACATGTCAATGATCAAATAAGCTTATAAGCTTAGTTTACAAATTACTCATGTTTATCGCTACTCTCTACTTTCTAACGCTATCTCTATCTCTATCTCTACTTCTTATAAAATGGAATGTCTGTCTGCATGTATCTATGTTTGAGGTAAACTCCGGAACCACTGAACAGATGTTGATGCGGTTTGCACCAATGTAAAGAGTAGTTCTTGAGGCTCACTATAGGCTATATACCATTATGCTAAATCACAATAGGGTTGATCAGTATGAAAGAAAGCATATTTATGAACGGAAGTTCGTGTCGAATGGTAGTGTCGCGGGCAAAACGTACTGTTCGACTTGTCGTCTTCTGTTCGCAAAAACACGAGTGAGGAGCGTTTAACGCTGGCTTTTAACGCGATCCTTTCAATGTGTTCGTGATGGCAAATGCATGTGAAAACACGCACACTTGCTTTCCGACAGGTTTTTTTTTCTAGTAAGCGCTAGTGTTTCCGAGCCACCCGTAAGCTGTCTAACGACGCCAATGGACGACGTCCATGGACATTCGGTTGCATGCGGGGGTTGAGAATGCCATGCCGGCCTAACAGGTAACATATTTTCATAACATTTTGCCTCTTCTAGAGTATTTAGTCGTTGAAATCAATAACAAATATGTACATAAGAAAGTACACAAGATATAAAGCTCCAATATTAAGCTATTTTCTATTTTCCTTCCACTAGCATATGTCCATAAATTCGGTCACCACAATTGATCTCAGCGTATTGGTCTGTTTGACAACTGACTTATTGTGCCTCCGGATTTATGTATGTGTATTGTTAGTGGACAATATACGAGGAGCATAACTCAGATCGTGTCTTGTGGCTGGACATCATAGATCACAGACGTGACGGCCAGATGGGCGATCGACCATTCGTGGGTATTATAGCTGAGTTAGAGAGGCCAGACCACATGCTCCGACGAGCCAATATCACCTCCGAGAAAGTAGATGCCATATTGGAAACTTCGCTTTGGATTGCTGGATATACTGGACTAGAGGAGAACACAGTCGATACTGCTATAATTTGAGTCTGCCACCAATTAGGGAGCAAGAGAAGGGACCTACAGTTTTTCACCGGTTCCGAATGCTGAATCACCTAGTGTAGATATGCATATAATTTTTTTTGTCAGAAAAAAACTCATTGGTACACATCAACCGGATTCGAACCTCGGACCTCTAGCAGGAGAAGCCATCGCCCAGACCACACGGCTACCCGCGTGTTCTCTCTCCACGAGTTGGCTTCTTAGCTCGCTGCTGTGTGGGCTACTGCCTGGAGGTTTTGGTGTTGCTAAGTGAATATTATACAGAGCGTATTTTGTTATTTCGAGAGTGCGCTGAAGAAACGTATTGCATCTGCTGACGTACGTTCGTTAGCACCATCTCCCGGAATTGGTATCATAGTTCGTTTTGTCTCTTTGGCGCGTAGTGTCGTAGGCGGTCATCGATCTTTCATGCAGCTGTCCTGTGGACAGGGGAATATCCTTACTTTTCCATATCATTGATTGGTCAGTGACGACGGCACCGTCAGTTCATACATTTTGTCTCCAGTGCCACCTTGCCGTGTTCGCTGCCGTGCCATCATCTGGTCTAGTGCGCAAGCACCCGCTGACACAACACCGATCACCAAGTCGTGATGGGCTGTCATCACGGTTGTAGCCAACCGTGTTAGTTTCCACAAGACAAAAGTTGTTTAATAAGAATTTTTGCGACATCGTGTTATGAAATGAAATGAAAATGAAATGAAATTAAATGAAATGGGTGTTTATTTGTCGCCAGTTTAAGAAGTAACCTTTATACATATGGCACGTCAACAAAATGGCGACAAATTGGGCCCAACTCAGCATATGCAATCGTAGACAACGACGTTGTCTATTGCGCTGATTTGCAGTTGGACCCACTTTACTGAGAAGTACATACACTTATAGGCTAGACTAGATACAAACATATTAAATATTACATAGCACGACTACAGAGAATACATACACAGCGCCTTGGTGAATGACTCATCTAACCTCTCCCTGTGTCATCTGTGGGACATATAGAGATCATATAAGATGGCTGTTATTGTCTCCTCGATATCTTACTGCTATCAAATCGCTCGTCTGTGAGCCGTTGAGGATATTTTGTTTCGAGCCGTTCGTCGTCAAGGGGTAATCTCCTTGCTTAGTGAACGGAAGGATCATTGGTTCGGTACCCATTTGTGCGCACATTTCGACCACCAATCTACCCAAGAGGATCGTTGAAAGCTTCATGCCGGGAGGCTAAGTTTACAACCGAACCGTAAGATGCAGTAAAAACTAGATCCATTTAGAGACTCTTAAATTCAAAGTTTTCAAATATCTTTGCTTCATACATTTATTATGAGAAACGAAGGAAGAGTCTCGACGCGATCTTTAAAAACTTGAATGGGATTCAATATTTTTAGATAGATCTTTTAGTGCCAGCTCTTCAAAACTTGAACATTTTCTTGATTGAAAACATATTGATTTATCCATCCACTCCCGTCTACCTTTTTAGAGTTCCGTACCGTACGGTAAAGTAGTCCATATTGGACACCGGGTGGCTAAGCTGAAGTGGCAGTGGCCTGCGCACGTTAGCCGAAGAGGCGAAGACCATTTTAGTAACCGTATCCTACAGTGGCGACCTTAGGTAGGAAAACGGAGTGTGGGAAGACCACCCGCTTGGTGGGACGACGACCTCAAGTACTGCTACCCACTGCATCTCTCCCTGTGCATGTCGTAAACGGCGACTAAGGGATAAGGACAAGATGCCGTGCATAAGGGCGACAGGCTAGCCATCTATCGCTTTTACGACAGCATCTGAAGCTTTCAAAAACACCTAAAACTGTATTACTCCGTCAATGTGAAGTAAAAACCTAAAAAAAAAATAGGTAAAAAAACTTTTAAGTTAAACGGTTTTATTAAAAAAAAAACAGCTGCACAAAAAACTAGAAAAAAAAATCAGCTGTACAAAAAGTAGAAAATAATAAGGACACAAACCTTGGACTTTTTAAGATTTTACGTCTGGGTAAGAAATTGTGCAATACTAGCGTGCTGTGTTCTCATGTCGGATGCCAAAGGGCACTTTGTGTCGCTGCGTCAGCGAAATAAGTAATAAATTGAGACTTTTAACAGACTAATATAAAAACGCGGGGCGCATGTTATTACGTATATTATACGCCCCAAGTTTTTATTACACAGTTCTCGGGACAATACAGAAACCTTAACTTGGGTGGATTCAAACAAATATCCTGATCATAATTTTTGTTTTATTTAAGTTCAACAGTCCACCTCCTGCCTCCATAATCAGATCCTCGTCACCAAGTGTAGAAGTATGGGACACTCGTCCAAATCAACCAAATGAGCCCAAATTCGAGAGGGTTACTAGTACCAGTTGAAGAGTTCCACTGTCCACCTCCTGAATCCATCATTAGACCCTCGCCACCAAGTGTATTGGTAGAAGTATGGGACACTCGTCCAAACAAACCAAATAAGCCCAAACTCGAGGGGGTTACTAGTAACGGTTGAAGAGTTCCACTGTACACATCCTGACTCCATCATCAGACCCTCGTCACCAAGTGTATTGGTAGAAGTATGAGTCACTCGTCCAAACCAACCAAATGAGCCCAAACTCGAGGGGGTTACTAGTAACGGTTGAAGAGTTCCACTGTACACCTCCTGACTCCATCATCAGACCCTCGTCACCAAGTGTATTGGTAGAAGTATGGGACACTCGTCCAAACAAACCAAATGAGCGCAAACTCGAGGGGGTTACTAGTAACGGTTGAAGAGTTCCACTGTACACCCCCTGACTCCATCATCAGACCCTCGTCACCAAGTGTATTGATAGAAGTATGGGACACTTGTCCAAACCAACCATATGAGCCCAAACTCGAGGGGGTTACTAGTAACGGTTGAAGAGTTCCACTGTACACATCCTGACTCCATCATCAGACCCTCGTCACCAAGTGTATTGGTAGAAGTATGAGTCACTCGTCCAAACCAACCAAATGAGCCCAAACTCGAGGGGGTTACTAGTAACGGTTGAAGAGTTCCACTGTACACCTCCTGACTCCATCATCAGACCCTCGTCACCAAGTGTATTAGTAGAAGTATGGGACACACGTCCAAACAAACCAAATGAGCGCAAACTCGAGGGGGTTACTAGTAACGGTTGAAGAGTTCCACTG
This sequence comes from Nematopogon swammerdamellus, assembly GCA_946902875.1. Lineage (NCBI taxonomy): Eukaryota > Metazoa > Arthropoda > Insecta > Lepidoptera > Adelidae > Nematopogon > Nematopogon swammerdamellus. The sequence goes on from OX336353.1 coordinate 1,822,720, forward strand.
TACACCTCCTGACTCCATTATCAGACCCTCGTCACCAAGTGTATTGGTAGAAGTATGGGACACTCGTCCAAACCAACCAATTGAGCCCAAACTCGAGGGGGTTACTAGTAACGGTTGAAGAGTTCCACTGTACACCTCCTGATTCCATCATCAGACCCTCGTCACCAAGTGTATTGGTAGAAGTATGGGACACTCATCCAAACCAACCAAATGAGCCCAAACTCGAGAGGGTTACTAGTAACGGTTGAAGAGTTCCACTGTACACCTCCTGACTCCATCATCAGACCCTCGTCACCAAGTGCACCTTATGTAAATTTTCTAATGTGTTTGTTACTTTTTTTTTTTTATGGAAACTGACAGGATTGGCTACATCACCTACAACGTCCGTGATGTCAGCCCATAACACCGGGTGAACTAGGTGCCATGTCAGTGCTTCCCCCTTTGATCGTGCCGGCTACACTGAACTGGTCGGAAAACACAAACTATTTACATAGCCGTTTGGACCGACGTTTCATTCAGAGCGGTGGTATCAACCCGGGCGGGTTAAACCCTACCACCAAGTAAGATTAGGAGGGAAGGGACCTACAGTTTTACGAGGAATCCGAACCTCGGTCAGCCTCCAACGGTCAGCGGTCACCCATCCAAGTACTGACCGCACCCAGCGTTGCTTCACATTCAATAGCGACAGTTGACTGTCTGCACCACTGAGCTGTCGAGGCTGACAAAACTGTTACTGTTTAATGTTTACTGGAGCAATAAAGAATTTTCTATCTATCTATTTATTCTAAGGTCCTTCCACCGAGTCACGCAGCAGGTGGATCTTCGTGACTTACTTGCTGCTTGATATTTATCATGTCGTAATACTTTGCTAAATGTTGTTGTCGGTGTTGTGCTGTAATTTACAAGAGTACTTGCCGGGATACAGCGTGTGATATCTATGTAAATTATTACAACGACGACGCCAGCCTTACGTAGGGTGCATCAGATACTTTCACAAACTTATCCTCGCCCGTCGTCGCCTAGCGAAGATGCAGAAATAAAAGTGCACTTCACGAGACGGCCAAGTGAGGCGGGTGTTCGTGTATTCCGGCGAGGGACGCCGCCGGCATAGGAAAAGGAGACGAGTAGGTTTACTGGAGCCCATTTATTAAATAATTACCTACGCTGCAGCGAGCCACCAGGGCTGTCACAACTCACAACACAATTGACAGGTAGTGAGGCCATTATGGTGGAAATGCAATTCGAGAGAGAATATGAAATGCTTCATACTAGTTGAAATTCATGATTAGTTAAAATGCTACATACTCTATTCGGTAGATGGCGCGCGTACATACACTTTTTAGTCTCCGCTATGGGAACCCCCTAATTTTTTTTACTTTTTCTTATTTTTATTATGTTATTGTTATATCGGCCATAATAAATAACACATATTCTGTGAAAATTTCAACGGGCTAGCTATTACGGATCAAGAGATACAGCCCTCGAACAGACGGACGGACAGACAGACAGACGGCGTAGGTTTAGTAATAGGGTCCCGTACCGGTTACGGAACCCTAAAAACCGAGTGCGAGGCGGCCATCACTGACTACAAGCGAGGAAAGTGAGAATGTAACTAGTGGTTGTGTACGGACAGCAGCGTGCGCTGGCGCGCGACTGTGTGAGTGCGAAATCAACGCGTTTCTATGAAGATGGTTAACTAGACTGTTTAAACTGTGCCGACCGGCCGCTGCTCCCAGCTGTCCCGGGCGATAAGACGCGCCTCATAAAACACGTAATGCCGACGGATATAAAATAGAAAAGCATATCAAACGGTCGAGGAGTGAAAGGAAGATGCACGAAGGAACATTTACAATAATCTGTTTCGATCCCTGTCACCCTTATTTATCAGTCAGTCAGCTTATATGCGTCCAATGCTCGACATTCCAAATTCCAAATTTGAAATATTTATTAAAAATTGAGCAAACTACATACGGGTTGTACACATGTGTTTATTATACTCTATACTCTGTAACGTATCTACGTAACTTGGTTTTTTGAATACTTTATTTCAAATAAAATAGTTAGAAATAATTAAATCTACACCTAAAACACACACAAACCACACGCCGTATCCCGACAATCGGGGTAAGCAGAGTAATCGGTTTTGTGCTACAAGTATTCTGGTAAATTACAGCACAACACCGACCACCGCGTTTAGCAAACTATTCGGACAAGATAACTATCAGGCAGCAAGTAAGGCACAAGGGCCCACCTGCTGCATGACTCGGTGGAAAGACCGTGCCAAGGTGAGAGGTGGCTAGCCTGTCGTCCTTATGCACGGCATCTTGCCCTTATCCCTTAGTCGCCTTTTACCACATGCACGGTGAGAGATGCAGTGGGGCTGTTCTAATTAAGTACCGGCCCCACACAGTACCTAAAAATACCTAAATTAACTATAAAAATAAATCTAACTTTATATAAAAATAATCGTTCACAGGGACCATTAGCATGGTCCCCATGACTCAAGGAGATTAAAATTAAACAAGGAAGTTTAATGTCTTTGCCATGACTGAAGCGGCGTTCCCCCTCTGGTCTGGATCGCAAGGCTATTCCGCTGGTTGAAATGCGCCCGGGCACGACGGCGGCCTCCAGACGCGTCAATTCCGCGATTCTGGTCGCGACAGACGGACGAGCGAACGGACAGACATAAAGACACCTGACCTATTTTATAAGAAGTATTTTGTAAGAGTATATCAGCCTAGGTAGCTCAGTGGTGCGGTCGGTCGATTGTTGTTAAGCACACCTGAACGCAGTCAATCCTGTGACCGCTCGACCGTTGGAGACCATCTTTGAAAAAAATGAAATAAAACTCGTCTCCCAAACGCAGTTGCGCAACAAGTGCCAGTATTCACACAGCATCCTGTAGATCTGTCGCCACTTGCGCGGGAAGTTTCCCATCTCGGCGCGGTGTTATCGGGTAGTTCTCAAGAGTTAGCGGCGCCTGCTGCGTCTTGCGCCCCGCCCCGCTGCAGTCGTGTCTTGAGTCCTGGGGGAATTCAACGGTGTGTGGGTTTTTAGCAAATACTGGAGTCGAGTTTTGGGGAGTGAAAATTTATGGCTGGGAAACTTGAAAACTGCTTGATCGATTTACGCGCAGTTTTAGGGGTCCGTAATCAGCGATGCTGGTAGGGGCTCTTGTTTTTTTTTATGGAAACTGACACTGTTGGCTACATCACCTACAACATCCGTGATGTCAGACCATAACACCGGGTGAACTAGGTGCCATGTCAGTGCTTCCCTTCATTTCATGTCGGCTACACTGAACTGGACGGAAACACGATCTATTTACATAGCCGTTTCGACCGACTTTTCGCTCAGTGCGGTGGTATCAATCCGGCCGGGATAAACCCTACCACCTAGTAAGGTAAGAAGGGAAGGGACCTACAGTTTAACTTGAAATCCGAACCACGGTCAGCCTCCAACGGTCGAGCGGTCACCCAACCGCACCACTGAGCTACCGAGGCTGACAAAGTGACAAACTGCCATATGAATGATCAATAAACAAAACAAAACAAAACTAATGAAAATAATTTACAAAACATAAAAATATTGTAGAAATGTAGAACGCGATAATGTCAAACTAAATTCAATGAATTTTGAGTCGAACATTATTACTACAAGCTCGAACCTTCAGCCGAACGCATTAATGAAAATTGTGGTTTCCCTGTAAATAAATTACACTAAATTATTATGATAATTAAAATTGAAGTAGGCAGTATTCAATATTTCCTTTCCTGATAAATTCACATTTCACAGTATTTTCATGTAACAGTCACGCAGTTCTGCCATCGATGTGAAGTTCGACGTTTCAAATCTCGTCTAAATGATATGTCGTCATGGTGTCTCCGGCGTTTGTATAGGAAGTAAGTATGGAAACACCTTTTTTTATGAAAACTGACACGGTTGGCTACATCACCTACAACATCCGTGATGTCAGCCCATAACACCGGGTGTACTAGGTGCCACGTCAGTGCTTCCCTTCGGTCGTGCCGGCTACACTGAACTGGACGGAAAACACAAACTATTTACATAGCATTTACGACCGACCTTTCATTCAGTGCGGTGGTACGAACCCGGGCGGGTGAAACCCTATCACCTAGTAATATAAGAAGGGAGTCATATCCGTTAGTCGACTTTTACGATATACACGGGGAGAGATGCAGTGGGGCTATTCTTTAATGGTACCGGCCCCATACGGTACCTTACATAAATTTTAAATACCAGGAAGTAGACATACGAAGTAATATTGTAATCTGAACTGGATGTCCACAAGCGCGCGACAATTAAGTGGTCAATTTACCGCTGTGGTAATTGCGACCTCTTAAATTTAGCATATTACATATACACTGATGGAAATTAATTCATTTTATTCTAGAGCCACTTTTTGGGCAGTTGCTGACTAATCTTGATCCCATTACTGTGATAACAATTGTATTTTTAAATTATTTATTACCACAGATTACTGGAATAGGCTAGAAGGGTCAAGAGCGCTCTGTATGAAAAAATCGGCCAAGTGCGAGTCAGACTCGCGCACCGAGGTTTCCGCAACACAAAAAAAAACATTGAAAAAAACACGTTTCTTGTATGGGAGGGAACGCCCCTTAATTTTTTAATTTTTCTATTTTTTATTATTTGTTGTTATTTTTTTTTTATGTAACCCAGCATTGGTGGCTGTGCCGAGAGACCAATGGTGCAGTCGGCAGAAATTCAAATTCAAATTCAAAAACTTTTATTGCAATCAAATTTAAAAACAGAAAACATAAAAAAAAAAATACATAATAAAAACTAAAATAATTAAATACTTATAACAAAAAAAAAGAACATTAAAAAGAAAAACAATACATTGTTCGCAAAAGGGATGCGACACAGCTCTTATTGCCACAGAGCCAAAATCACCTCTCGTCGCGAAACCACGCTCAGTTAGGTGCCATGTCAGCAGATTTGCGGACTGTTGCAAGGCTGTCTAGCCCGTTAATACGACGCTTGAAGACACCCAGGTTAAAGGATTCAGGAAATACACTGGCGAAACCATACTCTAGCGGTGCGACAAAGAAACGATTTAGAGAACCGATGGGTTTTCAAAAGCCCAATGTCAGCAACAAAAGGGTGTTGAGTCTCTCTGCGACGAGTCATGCGGAGATAGGACGGGTGGCAGGGAATAAGGGATGCTAGTTCCACAGAGCAACGTCCGTGATGGTATCTGTAAAACAGGCTAAGCAAACCCACAAGAACCTGTTATTTCAGAAACCCCAAAAGTGACACATTTTTCGATTTTCACTCTTTTGCATTTTCTTACTCTTTGTACCAAGACTCATCCATGTTACACAGAAAACCCTTAAATTCCAACTAGTTCATACAGAAAAAAAATAGGACTAAAAATAGTTAATTGCAGAAAGCCCAGATGTCCGTGACATTTGGGCTTTCTGCACTAAACAAGCTCCGCAATTCAAATCGAAATGTATTAATGTTACCGAATAGAAAAGCATATCCTGCAGGCAAAGTACCAATAAAGGCGACGAAAATAGTGGACATAAAAAAACTAATGCGATAGATACCTACCGGACAAACGTGCAGTGAGAAAATTTTACAAGAACATTGTAAAGTGGCCAACTGTGCCTTCACGTAGCGATTGATATTGTTATTTTCAGTTTTTTGATTAATTTTTTTAATGATTTTATGGTGGGCTGATCGATAGTAATAATACTTACTTATACTTACTTATACTTATAAATACTATTAATAAATCTGTAAGGGATGGTAATGGAGTAAGTTACTTTGCTTTATGAGATATTGCGTTTGTAGACTCCATTTAATACTATTTGCAATTTTAAGAAAACTTTTCTGTATGTATGTATGTTCCTCCATAGGTAACTCTTAAACCGATCATCCGGTACGTGACACAGGATAGGCTAAATTAAATTCAGTTCCGGTTATACTAAGATGTTGTTTTTTATGTAAACCAGCATGGGTGGCTGTGCCGAGAGACCAATGGTGCAGTCGACAGAGCCAAAATCACCTCTCCTCGCGAAACCACGCACAGTTAGGTGCCATGCCAGCAGATTTGCGGACTGTTGACGCTTGAAGACACCCAGGTTAAAGAATTCAGGAAACACGCTCGCCGGAAGACAGTTCCACACTCTAGCGGTGCGACAAAGAAACGATTTAGAGAATCGATTGGTTCTCAAAAGCCCAATGTCAACAACAAAAAAAAGGTGCTGAGTCTCTCTGCGTCGAGTCATGCGGAGATAGGACGGGTGGCAGGGAATAATGGATGCTAGTTCCACAGAGCAGCGTCCGTGATAGTATCTGTAAAACAGACTAAATGTGGCTCTCATACAAACCGAATTGTTCCGCGCGCCGAAATAAAGGTACCTACGGTAGCGGGCTTACATACTTTCTTCTTTTTAAATACGAATTTCACGCGAGCGAAGCCGCAGGAAAAAGCTAGTCTTTAAATAATATCAAATCGGATAAATTCTTACACTTCATTAAACAAAGGTATGCTTACAAACAAAATGCTAATTCAATGTAGTAGGCTTTCGTAAATAACCTTAGGCATTGGGGAAGCGCATGGGGCTTAAAAGATACATCATACATACCACACAAGCTGTATTCCGACAATCGGGGTAAGCATAGTAATCGCTCTTGTGCTTGAAGAGCTCTATGGTAAAAACAGCGCAACACCGATCACCACACTTTTAGCAAAGTTTTTTTTTAATGTAAACTGACACGTTTGGCTACAATATCACCTACAACATCCGTGATGTCAGCCCATAACACCGGGTGAACTAGGTGCCATGTCAGTCCTTCCCTTCGATCGTGTCGGCTACACTGAACTGGACGGAAAAGACAAACTATTTACATAGCCGTTTCGGCTCACGTTTCATTCAGTGCGGTGGTACCAACCCGGGCGGGTTGAACCCTACCACCGAGAGGTAGGACGGGAAGGGACCTACAGTTTAAGTGGAATCCGAACCACGGTCAGCCTCCAACGGTCGAGCGGTCACCCATCCAAGTACTGACCGCGCCCAGCGTTGCTTAACAATCAATAGCAACAGTCGACTGTCTGCACCACTGAGCTATCGAGGCTGACTTACGATCGGCTACTGCACGACTCGGTGGAAGGACCGTGCCAGTGTGAGAGATGGCTTACCTGTCGCATGCCATTTTGACCTAGATACATACATACCACACGCTGTATTCCGACAATCGAGGTAAGCAGATTAATCGGTGTTGTGCTGCAAGAACTCTGATAAATTACAGTACAACACCGATCACCACGTTTAGCAATGTATTAGGACAAGATAATTCTCAAGCAGCAAGTAAGGCACGAAGACCCACCTACTACGGTACCGTCTGACTCGGTGATCGTTGCAACGTGAGAGGTGGCTATCCTGTCGCTCTTTAGCAAGGCATCTCGTCCTTAGTCGCCTTTTACGACATGCGCGATGAGAGATGCAGTGGGACTATCATTTTTAATGTAGAATAGAATAGAAATACCCTTTATTACTTTCAAATATAATTTTTTACAAAGGCCTGACTTATTGCGTAAGGGATCTCTGCCGGTCAAGCGGTCATATTATACACATTATATAATTAAGTTGAATATATATTATAATGAAAGTTAATTAATAAATAATAGCTTTCACACCCTTCCGACATTACTATACACCCTTACAAAACAGAACATACTTAACACACACACCCTCACACACACGCACACCCTCACACACACACACACCCTCTACACACACACACACACACCCTCACACACCCTCTACACACACACACGTGCACAGAGTTATTTATTAGCTATCTACCTACAGTAAGGTAGCAAGGCACAACATAATCTGATTGATTAAGCAGTGGAAATCTTTAATTGGCTTCTATTGTACAACCTATACATAATCACACCTATTGTAAAACTGCTGTTGATTTCCCAAATAAACGAAAATAAAATAAAAATAAAATTGAACAACTATAATACGCCGTTTGGGACCGCAGTTGTATGATCTGTTTCAAAAAGGCATTCCTTATACTGGCATGGCGTCTCTCTGAGCGTGGTTTCGCGATGAGTGGTGTTATTGGCTGTGTCTGATGTTCTTTTGAACTTTTGGACACAGCCCCCGTGTCCATAAAAAAATATAAAAAAGAGCGATAAAACGAGGTCACTGGGCCGTATTTTTTTCCCCTTAACGCAAATAACTTATCGGGACCAATAATCTTTTACGCCTCAGCGGTCAGGCCTTTATGAAATGGCCGATTATGGAAGGTCAGAGGTGCGTATGGACCCTTGAGAAATGGCTTGTTGTTCAATCACCTGGAAATAGAGAATGGAGAATATTGAGTATTTGTAGAGGCGAAATTGGTAAGCAATACCGACATAATATCGAACCTTCTGACCTTGTTTCATACATAAGTGACAGTGAAAAAACATGACTTACGATGAAAATCTGTTTTTTTTTTTACTCCTACCGAACTGGTTGTCTCTGTCCGAGGTCGCAACCTCAGGCGCAGCCAATTTCACCCCCGAGGAGGTGCCAGTCCGGCTTGGAGGTGGACTAATGTTGCTGGGGAAAGGCTATTAACCCGCTAGAAATAGGCCGTAACCCGCTGTTGAGCAAACGGTGAAATTGTTTCATGAGAATACTAAGCAGATGAGTTATCTGAGTTATTAAGTGGCAGTGGGCTGGGCACGTTAGCCGAAGAGACGATGACCGTTGGAATAACCGTGTCCTACACTGGCGGCCGTGGACTGGAAAAACGGAGTGTGGGAAGACCACCCGCCAGGTGGGACGATGACATCAAGTGCGTCGGCGGAAAGCAGTGGTTCCGTATCGCTGAAGGCCGGGAGGACTGGAGGAAAATTGGAGAGGCGTATGTCCAGCAGTGGACGCTTACACGCTGACTGACTGAGTTAAGGCGAGACAGAAGTTAACTTTCTCCATACAAAATCGTCTTTCGGCATTTATGTTTTATAACCCCCTAAGCCTTATCCGATTTTTACAATTCTTTTGACGTGATAACGTCACGTCTTATAAATTGATGAACACCGGCTGCACGCACGAAAAAGTGTCACGTTCCATCTGAGCCTGTGTGTGCAAGCGAGAGCGCGTAACAAGCGATAGAGAGGCACAATCGGCCCAAGCGTCGGCTTGTACACATTTATCTCTCTGGTTCTAAAGTACCAGGGCAGCAGAAATTATGACGTTATCACGTAAAACTATTGTCCGTAAACCGACTTTACAGACAACCATTTTTTTTGTTATAATAAAGATAGTCGAATCTACGTTCCTGTCTTTTAATTTTTTGAATATCTAAAGTGATGACTCAATAAAGCTTAATGAAATTCAAGACCTCAATCAAAAAATAAAAATAAAATATTTGTTTCGGTCGAAATACAAATTTTTAGCTCCGGTGTTGTAGGTATATTTCATCTAAACGAAACAATTACAGGAACGTAGATTTGACTATCCTTAAGACAAAAAATTTATAAAAAAACGGATAAGCTTTAGGGGGCTAGAAAATATAACTGCCGAAAGACGATTTTGTATGGAAAAAGTAACTTGCGTCTCGTCAAGTAGACGGTACCCTTTTCATTCCCCTTTTGAAAAATCCCAGGCTGTACTTGAGAGAAAATAGATTTGCATTTCTCACAATAGATCAAAAGGTAAACTCAAGAAAGTTTAAACCGATTTACACACAGTTTTCACTGATACAATCTGGCATAATGTCGGGATGGCAATAATAAAACAAAAGAACGATTACAAAAACACAAGACAAACACAAAACTTTCCTTGCCGAAGTAAATGCAATTTATATTACATACATATCTTTACTGCCCTTCTCTTACATAGGGCACACTAAAAGTTTCCGGAATTGGCCACTTACATAAACAATATTTAAAAAGTAATTACAACATTTGAAAATGGAACTCTTTGGCTGTAGAATGCAGTTTGTTTCATCTGACTGTCAATTGTTTTTCCATTGTGGCGCCATTTTAAAAATTGCGTGTCTACATTAACATAAATTTAACCCGGGAAAATTTTCGTGGTATGATTTTCTACGATTTTAAGTGTAATTTTACAGCTCATCAGAGCCTCGCTCGGCTTCAATCTGCTTTTGGCGATGAAGCACCATGCAAGACGACTATTTATTGCTGGTTTGCAGAATTCAAGCGCGGTCGTGTCAATCTCAGTGACGAATCTCGGGATGGTCGCCCGTTCACCGCTGTGAACAACAAAAACATCGATGCTGTGCGCCGTATGATCGAAACAGACAGGCATGTGACCTACCATGAGATTCGGGCATCCTTAGACATAGGCATGAGTCAAATACAATCAATCCTACACAAACATTTGGGTGTGAGAAAGCTGTGCTCGCGGTGGATCCCACACAATTTGACCGAGGCTCAAAAAACGCACCGCGTCACTTGGTGCAATGCCATGCTTACCAGATTCAACAAAGGCGCCTCAAATTTGGTGTGGGACGTAGTAACAGGTGACGGCACCTTGTGACTTTTTTCTGTTCCCAAAAATTAAGAACCAATTACGCGGTCAACGATTTTCATCACCAGAAGAGGCTGTCGAAGAATATGAAAAACACGTTTCTGAGGTCACCACGGAGGAGTGGCACAAAAGTTTTCAAAATTGGTTTAATCGTATGAAAAAGTGCATTTACGCAAAGGGAGAATATTTTGAGAAACAATAAATTCATTTTTGACCTTTAATAGTATTTTATTCTTATTAATTCCGGAAACTTTCAGTGTGCCCCACGTACTCTCCTGTCATTCAGTTGATTGTGTTGCACAATGGTACCTACCACCGATCGATGTACATAATATGTAAGTTTATTATATACATATATATGCTTATTTAAAGTATTTATGTAGTATTCGTATGTAGTTTATCATACATATTTCTTTACAGTCTAACACATTGCCACAAACTATTCATGTTCGCCTGCATGTACTTCTCCCACATCCCAAAGGTTAGTTAGAATAGAATGCCTCGCGGCATTAAGCTCGCCTGTTGTACCTAATTTTTTAAATTGGTCTTCAATAAAGAATATAATATACTAATACTAACAGAACATGTAAATAGTTTGTGTTTTCCGTCCAGTTCAGTGTAGCTGACATGAAATGAAGGGAAGCACTGACATGGCACCTAGTTCAGTCGGTGTTATGGGTTGACATCACGGAAAATCGTGTCAGATTCCATAAAAAAATAAAAAAATACTTAAAAGCTATAACAAGAAATAGAATAGCCCGACGAATTAACATTCATGGCGCCGAGCGTCCGGCTCTGCGAATATAATGAAATGTAATTAATTCACATTATCAGCCAAAAAAATATATTTCCTGACGATTACTGAAATTATGATGTCAGTCAGTCAGTCAGTCAGTCAGCGTGTAAGCGTCCACTGCTGGACATACGCCTCTCCAATTTTCCTCCAGTCCTCCCGGCCTTCAGCGGTACGGAACCACTGCTTTCCGCCGATGTACTTGATGTCGTCGTCCCACCTGGCGGGTGGTCTTCCGACACTCCGTTTTCCTGTTCACGGCCGCCAGTGTAGGACACGGTTACTCCAACGGTCGTCGTCTCTTCGGCTGACGTGCCCAGCCCATTGCCACTTGAGCTTAGCCACCCGGTATCCAATATCGATTATTTTGGTGCGTCGGCGGATTGCCTCGTTACGCACCATATCACGTAGAAATTATGATGCATTTTTATGAAATCCGAAATACTCGTACATATTACACCCGTTGTTTGAGTCCATCACTTTATCTGTCGAAATTAAAACGTTGCTTCTCTTTGCTTGCACTGATCTGAACGAAAAAAAAAAATACCTATTTTTACAGCAATTTTGACCGACCTTAATTTAATGCCATGCGGTTGTGCTAATCTTAAATAAAGGTGGGCTTAACAGCGAAAAACTTAAAATTAATTATTATGAACAAGGCATGCATTGTTCACACACAGAGAAAATATACAGGGTGTCCCAAAACTCAACGTCAAGCGGGAAGGCCAGGGAGTAGGCCAGTTTATGAGTACCCAGGGAGAAATAAGAAAAAAATCGGAGTCATTTGTTTTTTATGATATGAGCATTTTTTGAGAAACGTTGAAAATTGACATTTTTAGGTACTACGACTACAAATTTGCAAATATAATTGTTAAAAAAAAATTATTCGTAGCCTAAACAACTCTGCTATTGATCAGTATCCCAAACAAAACCAGAATGCCTGTAGTTTTACCAAAAAAAATATTCAGTTCAATTTTTTTATAAAAAAATAAATTACTCCGATTTTTTTTCCCTGGGTAGTCATAAACTGGCCTACTCCCTGGTTCCCGCTTGACGTAGAGTTTTGGGACACGGTGTATATAAACTTCAAAACTAGTTTTTATACCGTAAGGACTAAATAGACTACGGTGTTGTGCTGCAAGTACTTTCTTGTAAATAACAGCACAACACCGACCACCACATTTAGCAAAGCATTAGAACAAGTTAACTGTCAAGCAGCAAGGCACGAATAACCACCTACTACACGAGTCGGTGAAAGGACCGTGGCAAGGTGAGAGGTGGCTAGCCTGTCGCCGTTATGCACGGCATCTTGTCCTTATCGCTTAGTCGCCCTTTACGAAATGCACGGGGAGAGATGCAGTGGGGCTATTCTTTTTAATACCGACCCCACACGGTACACGGTACTAGGTACTCTATGATATTTTTTTTTACATTTATTGAGGTTTACGTTCCGGAATAAGTACATAGTCATCTCGGACAGCGCATGCGACAGACAGAAAGACAGACAGACAGACAGACGGACGGACATACGCCTGACCTATTTTATAAGGAAGGTTCCCAGGCAGCATCTCTGATTACGGAACTCTTAAAATATATTGTAAGTACCTCCAAAATAGTTAAACATATAGGTATTTGCAACATACTCTGACTGACGCATCTACTTTTCATCATTTCCCTCTCACCGTTCGCACATTTTTAATCAACTTCACTTTTCATCAAACTCGTGCGAGCCAGTAATTCTTACTTTAAAACAATTTTTTACATTAGCGAAAGTATGCGCCCATAAACATCGAGGGCCGTATTCGCGTAGTCCTCAATATCGGGCCTTTATTTGTAGCGAAAACATTTTCGCCAATGCCTCCGGGATGCGACGTGTGGTCCGGAATATTTATACGGGGGTATTACGTAGCGGGCGGGCCTCCCGGCCTCTCGTATTCGCGGCCTCGCGGTATGGCGCGGCAGTGTTGCCAGGTTCGGTCAGCAGCATTAAGTACATTGTACTTAGAAATTATGGTACTATATGGTCAATGTTTATGGTACAACTTGTGTTGACGTTCGCCTCGGCTTGTCTAAAGTAAAAAAAGTACATACATACATACATACATAGCGTCACGCCTATTTCTCGGTGGATTAGGCAGAGACAACGGATCTTCACGTGCCACGCGTAAAAAAAGTATTGAGCAAAAAGGTCATATTACGAGCAAATTATTACCATAAAATAAAAATAAAAATCTCTAGATTTATGTGCAATAGTTTTGTGCAATTTTAGCTCGGAACAAGCAAAAAAAAATCACATAATATTTCAACGTGCCTGTAGATTGAACACAAGTAAGAATAAAAATATTATATTATGTTGATCTCGTGAAATGCATGACACTCTTACTGGACTCACCGTAAGTTTTCATGGTACCATAAGAATATAGTACGAATACGATAATGATGGTACGACTGACACCGGACGTGAGAGCGGTCTCCCAAAAGTGCGTTTTGGCAACCCTGACCAAGCGCGGCCCCTGGGATGCGTTCCGAAATATAAATCGGGCAAGTTTAGCCATTAAAATTGGTATCGCTTTTAGGGGCAGCTTGCACGCGGTGTTTATGACAATGTTTGCCTTCATATCAATTATCGGGAGCAGTGTGTCATCTATTTAAAGCTTGAAATCTCGCCGAAATGAATAAAATGTTGTTTATTGTTGACTGTGGGCTGTTGGCTGTTGGGTGTTGGCTGTTGGCTGTTGGCTGTTGGCTGTTGGCTGTTGGCTGTTGGCTGTTGGCTGTTGGCTGTTGGCTCTTGGGTGTTGGCTGTTGGCTGTTGGGTGTTGGGTGTTGGCTGTTGGCTGTTGGCTGTTGGCTGTTGGCTGTTGGCTGTTGGCTGTTGGCTGTTGGCTGTTGGCTGTTGGCTGTTGGCTGTTGGCTGTTGGCTGTTGGCTGTTGGCTGTTGGCTGTTGGCTGTTGGCTGTTGGCTGTTGGCTGTTGGCTGTTGGCTGTTGGCTGTTGGCTGTTGGCTGTTGGCTGTTGGCTGTTGGCTGTTGGCTGTTGGCTGTTGGCTGTTGGCTGTTGGCTGTTGGCTGTTGGCTGTTGGCTGTTGACTGTTGACTTTTGACTGATTATTGTTTACTCTTTACTCTTTACTGTTTACTGTTTACTATTTACTGTAAACACCATATTATGCTGTTTATGCTTTCTTTTTATTAGGTAGTACTCCTTTACTGAGTATCTGTACGGTGTGGTGTGTCTTTGCTGCTCTTGATAATTGATTATTTGTGTTTTTGATTTTGATTTTGTTACTGTTGTGTACCTATAGTGTTTCTTTTTTGTATTCAGACTTTTTAGGTACGTTTATATTTTTGGTTTATGTTATGTGTTACTTAAATTATGAAGTACCACCGCACTGAATGAAACGTCGGTCTAAACGGCTATGTAAATAGTTTGTGTTTTCCGACCAGTTCAGTGTAGCCGGCACGATCAAAGGGGGAAGCACTGACATGGCACCTAGTTCACCCGGTGTTATGGGCTGACATCACGGACGTTGTAGGTGATGTAACCAAACGTGTCAGTTTCCATAAAAAAAAAGAAGTCCTTTCATTATTTTATAATTTTTTTCGTGGAGAATGTTGCTAGATGTGTCCATACTTTTTTTATATTATGTTGTATGTACATGTCACGTACATGTCTGTTTGTTTTCCCATAATAAATAAAATAAAATACTGTTTACTGTTCTTGACAGTAAAATAATTTGAAATTTAATTTCATTCAACACTTTGTCATATGGAGGGTTTCGGAACGCACTATTGGCAGAGGGCCATGCGTGCATGGTTTAAGAGCCCATCTGTCGAATTAGTGTACGGCAGTCTGATTGAATTATGTGTTAGTAAGTAAAGCTGCGTAGCTCTTTGAACCTTGACACTTTTAACTTGGAAAGAACTCAGTGTACTTAGTATAACTAACAAATGATGCCCAATCCCACCTAAATAACTAAAATAAGTGGAAAAAAACTATAATGGCGCGGTCGTCGATTCTGCAGGGTGTTGCAACGGCCACTACAATAAATTTAGGAAATGATTATTGGGATCAATAGTAACAAAAAAGTGAGATAACTTTTTTCTGAATCGCCTTTAAATAAAAAGTTACAGTTTTCACACACACGCACATACACACCACACGCCGTATCCCGACAATCGGGGTAAGCAGAGTAATCGGTGTTGTGCTGCAAGTGCTGTGGTAAATTACAGCACAACACCGACCACCACGTTTAGCAAAGTATTCGAACAAGATAACTATCAAGCAGCAAGTAAGGCGCGAAGACCCACCCGCTACCTGGAAGGATCTTGCCAAGGTGAGAGGTGGATAGCCTGTCGCCCTTATGTGCGTCATCTTGTCCTTATCCCTTAGTCGCCTTTTACGACACGCGCTGGGAGAGATGCAGTGGGGCTATTCTTTTTAAGTACAGACCCCAAACGGTACTCTCAAAATAACGTAACAAAATCACTCGCCTAGCATACATCAACTGATCTACAGTACCAGGAGCCTTTCTCATACATACATAACTATCGAAAAAACATGTCAATGATCAAATAAGCTTATAAGCTTAGTTTACAAATTACTCATGTTTATCGCTACTCTCTACTTTCTAACGCTATCTCTATCTCTATCTCTACTTCTTATAAAATGGAATGTCTGTCTGCATGTATCTATGTTTGAGGTAAACTCCGGAACCACTGAACAGATGTTGATGCGGTTTGCACCAATGTAAAGAGTAGTTCTTGAGGCTCACTATAGGCTATATACCATTATGCTAAATCACAATAGGGTTGATCAGTATGAAAGAAAGCATATTTATGAACGGAAGTTCGTGTCGAATGGTAGTGTCGCGGGCAAAACGTACTGTTCGACTTGTCGTCTTCTGTTCGCAAAAACACGAGTGAGGAGCGTTTAACGCTGGCTTTTAACGCGATCCTTTCAATGTGTTCGTGATGGCAAATGCATGTGAAAACACGCACACTTGCTTTCCGACAGGTTTTTTTTTCTAGTAAGCGCTAGTGTTTCCGAGCCACCCGTAAGCTGTCTAACGACGCCAATGGACGACGTCCATGGACATTCGGTTGCATGCGGGGGTTGAGAATGCCATGCCGGCCTAACAGGTAACATATTTTCATAACATTTTGCCTCTTCTAGAGTATTTAGTCGTTGAAATCAATAACAAATATGTACATAAGAAAGTACACAAGATATAAAGCTCCAATATTAAGCTATTTTCTATTTTCCTTCCACTAGCATATGTCCATAAATTCGGTCACCACAATTGATCTCAGCGTATTGGTCTGTTTGACAACTGACTTATTGTGCCTCCGGATTTATGTATGTGTATTGTTAGTGGACAATATACGAGGAGCATAACTCAGATCGTGTCTTGTGGCTGGACATCATAGATCACAGACGTGACGGCCAGATGGGCGATCGACCATTCGTGGGTATTATAGCTGAGTTAGAGAGGCCAGACCACATGCTCCGACGAGCCAATATCACCTCCGAGAAAGTAGATGCCATATTGGAAACTTCGCTTTGGATTGCTGGATATACTGGACTAGAGGAGAACACAGTCGATACTGCTATAATTTGAGTCTGCCACCAATTAGGGAGCAAGAGAAGGGACCTACAGTTTTTCACCGGTTCCGAATGCTGAATCACCTAGTGTAGATATGCATATAATTTTTTTTGTCAGAAAAAAACTCATTGGTACACATCAACCGGATTCGAACCTCGGACCTCTAGCAGGAGAAGCCATCGCCCAGACCACACGGCTACCCGCGTGTTCTCTCTCCACGAGTTGGCTTCTTAGCTCGCTGCTGTGTGGGCTACTGCCTGGAGGTTTTGGTGTTGCTAAGTGAATATTATACAGAGCGTATTTTGTTATTTCGAGAGTGCGCTGAAGAAACGTATTGCATCTGCTGACGTACGTTCGTTAGCACCATCTCCCGGAATTGGTATCATAGTTCGTTTTGTCTCTTTGGCGCGTAGTGTCGTAGGCGGTCATCGATCTTTCATGCAGCTGTCCTGTGGACAGGGGAATATCCTTACTTTTCCATATCATTGATTGGTCAGTGACGACGGCACCGTCAGTTCATACATTTTGTCTCCAGTGCCACCTTGCCGTGTTCGCTGCCGTGCCATCATCTGGTCTAGTGCGCAAGCACCCGCTGACACAACACCGATCACCAAGTCGTGATGGGCTGTCATCACGGTTGTAGCCAACCGTGTTAGTTTCCACAAGACAAAAGTTGTTTAATAAGAATTTTTGCGACATCGTGTTATGAAATGAAATGAAAATGAAATGAAATTAAATGAAATGGGTGTTTATTTGTCGCCAGTTTAAGAAGTAACCTTTATACATATGGCACGTCAACAAAATGGCGACAAATTGGGCCCAACTCAGCATATGCAATCGTAGACAACGACGTTGTCTATTGCGCTGATTTGCAGTTGGACCCACTTTACTGAGAAGTACATACACTTATAGGCTAGACTAGATACAAACATATTAAATATTACATAGCACGACTACAGAGAATACATACACAGCGCCTTGGTGAATGACTCATCTAACCTCTCCCTGTGTCATCTGTGGGACATATAGAGATCATATAAGATGGCTGTTATTGTCTCCTCGATATCTTACTGCTATCAAATCGCTCGTCTGTGAGCCGTTGAGGATATTTTGTTTCGAGCCGTTCGTCGTCAAGGGGTAATCTCCTTGCTTAGTGAACGGAAGGATCATTGGTTCGGTACCCATTTGTGCGCACATTTCGACCACCAATCTACCCAAGAGGATCGTTGAAAGCTTCATGCCGGGAGGCTAAGTTTACAACCGAACCGTAAGATGCAGTAAAAACTAGATCCATTTAGAGACTCTTAAATTCAAAGTTTTCAAATATCTTTGCTTCATACATTTATTATGAGAAACGAAGGAAGAGTCTCGACGCGATCTTTAAAAACTTGAATGGGATTCAATATTTTTAGATAGATCTTTTAGTGCCAGCTCTTCAAAACTTGAACATTTTCTTGATTGAAAACATATTGATTTATCCATCCACTCCCGTCTACCTTTTTAGAGTTCCGTACCGTACGGTAAAGTAGTCCATATTGGACACCGGGTGGCTAAGCTGAAGTGGCAGTGGCCTGCGCACGTTAGCCGAAGAGGCGAAGACCATTTTAGTAACCGTATCCTACAGTGGCGACCTTAGGTAGGAAAACGGAGTGTGGGAAGACCACCCGCTTGGTGGGACGACGACCTCAAGTACTGCTACCCACTGCATCTCTCCCTGTGCATGTCGTAAACGGCGACTAAGGGATAAGGACAAGATGCCGTGCATAAGGGCGACAGGCTAGCCATCTATCGCTTTTACGACAGCATCTGAAGCTTTCAAAAACACCTAAAACTGTATTACTCCGTCAATGTGAAGTAAAAACCTAAAAAAAAAATAGGTAAAAAAACTTTTAAGTTAAACGGTTTTATTAAAAAAAAAACAGCTGCACAAAAAACTAGAAAAAAAAATCAGCTGTACAAAAAGTAGAAAATAATAAGGACACAAACCTTGGACTTTTTAAGATTTTACGTCTGGGTAAGAAATTGTGCAATACTAGCGTGCTGTGTTCTCATGTCGGATGCCAAAGGGCACTTTGTGTCGCTGCGTCAGCGAAATAAGTAATAAATTGAGACTTTTAACAGACTAATATAAAAACGCGGGGCGCATGTTATTACGTATATTATACGCCCCAAGTTTTTATTACACAGTTCTCGGGACAATACAGAAACCTTAACTTGGGTGGATTCAAACAAATATCCTGATCATAATTTTTGTTTTATTTAAGTTCAACAGTCCACCTCCTGCCTCCATAATCAGATCCTCGTCACCAAGTGTAGAAGTATGGGACACTCGTCCAAATCAACCAAATGAGCCCAAATTCGAGAGGGTTACTAGTACCAGTTGAAGAGTTCCACTGTCCACCTCCTGAATCCATCATTAGACCCTCGCCACCAAGTGTATTGGTAGAAGTATGGGACACTCGTCCAAACAAACCAAATAAGCCCAAACTCGAGGGGGTTACTAGTAACGGTTGAAGAGTTCCACTGTACACATCCTGACTCCATCATCAGACCCTCGTCACCAAGTGTATTGGTAGAAGTATGAGTCACTCGTCCAAACCAACCAAATGAGCCCAAACTCGAGGGGGTTACTAGTAACGGTTGAAGAGTTCCACTGTACACCTCCTGACTCCATCATCAGACCCTCGTCACCAAGTGTATTGGTAGAAGTATGGGACACTCGTCCAAACAAACCAAATGAGCGCAAACTCGAGGGGGTTACTAGTAACGGTTGAAGAGTTCCACTGTACACCCCCTGACTCCATCATCAGACCCTCGTCACCAAGTGTATTGATAGAAGTATGGGACACTTGTCCAAACCAACCATATGAGCCCAAACTCGAGGGGGTTACTAGTAACGGTTGAAGAGTTCCACTGTACACATCCTGACTCCATCATCAGACCCTCGTCACCAAGTGTATTGGTAGAAGTATGAGTCACTCGTCCAAACCAACCAAATGAGCCCAAACTCGAGGGGGTTACTAGTAACGGTTGAAGAGTTCCACTGTACACCTCCTGACTCCATCATCAGACCCTCGTCACCAAGTGTATTAGTAGAAGTATGGGACACACGTCCAAACAAACCAAATGAGCGCAAACTCGAGGGGGTTACTAGTAACGGTTGAAGAGTTCCACTGTACACCTCCTGACTCCATTATCAGACCCTCGTCACCAAGTGTATTGGTAGAAGTATGGGACACTCGTCCAAACCAACCAATTGAGCCCAAACTCGAGGGGGTTACTAGTAACGGTTGAAGAGTTCCACTGTACACCTCCTGATTCCATCATCAGACCCTCGTCACCAAGTGTATTGGTAGAAGTATGGGACACTCATCCAAACCAACCAAATGAGCCCAAACTCGAGAGGGTTACTAGTAACGGTTGAAGAGTTCCACTGTACACCTCCTGACTCCATCATCAGACCCTCGTCACCAAGTGCACCTTATGTAAATTTTCTAATGTGTTTGTTACTTTTTTTTTTTTATGGAAACTGACAGGATTGGCTACATCACCTACAACGTCCGTGATGTCAGCCCATAACACCGGGTGAACTAGGTGCCATGTCAGTGCTTCCCCCTTTGATCGTGCCGGCTACACTGAACTGGTCGGAAAACACAAACTATTTACATAGCCGTTTGGACCGACGTTTCATTCAGAGCGGTGGTATCAACCCGGGCGGGTTAAACCCTACCACCAAGTAAGATTAGGAGGGAAGGGACCTACAGTTTTACGAGGAATCCGAACCTCGGTCAGCCTCCAACGGTCAGCGGTCACCCATCCAAGTACTGACCGCACCCAGCGTTGCTTCACATTCAATAGCGACAGTTGACTGTCTGCACCACTGAGCTGTCGAGGCTGACAAAACTGTTACTGTTTAATGTTTACTGGAGCAATAAAGAATTTTCTATCTATCTATTTATTCTAAGGTCCTTCCACCGAGTCACGCAGCAGGTGGATCTTCGTGACTTACTTGCTGCTTGATATTTATCATGTCGTAATACTTTGCTAAATGTTGTTGTCGGTGTTGTGCTGTAATTTACAAGAGTACTTGCCGGGATACAGCGTGTGATATCTATGTAAATTATTACAACGACGACGCCAGCCTTACGTAGGGTGCATCAGATACTTTCACAAACTTATCCTCGCCCGTCGTCGCCTAGCGAAGATGCAGAAATAAAAGTGCACTTCACGAGACGGCCAAGTGAGGCGGGTGTTCGTGTATTCCGGCGAGGGACGCCGCCGGCATAGGAAAAGGAGACGAGTAGGTTTACTGGAGCCCATTTATTAAATAATTACCTACGCTGCAGCGAGCCACCAGGGCTGTCACAACTCACAACACAATTGACAGGTAGTGAGGCCATTATGGTGGAAATGCAATTCGAGAGAGAATATGAAATGCTTCATACTAGTTGAAATTCATGATTAGTTAAAATGCTACATACTCTATTCGGTAGATGGCGCGCGTACATACACTTTTTAGTCTCCGCTATGGGAACCCCCTAATTTTTTTTACTTTTTCTTATTTTTATTATGTTATTGTTATATCGGCCATAATAAATAACACATATTCTGTGAAAATTTCAACGGGCTAGCTATTACGGATCAAGAGATACAGCCCTCGAACAGACGGACGGACAGACAGACAGACGGCGTAGGTTTAGTAATAGGGTCCCGTACCGGTTACGGAACCCTAAAAACCGAGTGCGAGGCGGCCATCACTGACTACAAGCGAGGAAAGTGAGAATGTAACTAGTGGTTGTGTACGGACAGCAGCGTGCGCTGGCGCGCGACTGTGTGAGTGCGAAATCAACGCGTTTCTATGAAGATGGTTAACTAGACTGTTTAAACTGTGCCGACCGGCCGCTGCTCCCAGCTGTCCCGGGCGATAAGACGCGCCTCATAAAACACGTAATGCCGACGGATATAAAATAGAAAAGCATATCAAACGGTCGAGGAGTGAAAGGAAGATGCACGAAGGAACATTTACAATAATCTGTTTCGATCCCTGTCACCCTTATTTATCAGTCAGTCAGCTTATATGCGTCCAATGCTCGACATTCCAAATTCCAAATTTGAAATATTTATTAAAAATTGAGCAAACTACATACGGGTTGTACACATGTGTTTATTATACTCTATACTCTGTAACGTATCTACGTAACTTGGTTTTTTGAATACTATATTTCAAATAAAATAGTTAGAAATAATTAAATCTACACCTAAAACACACACAAACCACACGCCGTATCCCGACAATCGGGGTAAGCAGAGTAATCGGTTTTGTGCTACAAGTATTCTGGTAAATTACAGCACAACACCGACCACCGCGTTTAGCAAACTATTCGGACAAGATAACTATCAGGCAGCAAGTAAGGCACAAGGGCCCACCTGCTGCATGACTCGGTGGAAAGACCGTGCCAAGGTGAGAGGTGGCTAGCCTGTCGTCCTTATGCACGGCATCTTGCCCTTATCCCTTAGTCGCCTTTTACCACATGCACGGTGAGAGATGCAGTGGGGCTGTTCTAATTAAGTACCGGCCCCACACAGTACCTAAAAATACCTAAATTAACTATAAAAATAAATCTAACTTTATATAAAAATAATCGTTCACAGGGACCATTAGCATGGTCCCCATGACTCAAGGAGATTAAAATTAAACAAGGAAGTTTAATGTCTTTGCCATGACTGAAGCGGCGTTCCCCCTCTGGTCTGGATCGCAAGGCTATTCCGCTGGTTGAAATGCGCCCGGGCACGACGGCGGCCTCCAGACGCGTCAATTCCGCGATTCTGGTCGCGACAGACGGACGAGCGAACGGACAGACATAAAGACACCTGACCTATTTTATAAGAAGTATTTTGTAAGAGTATATCAGCCTAGGTAGCTCAGTGGTGCGGTCGGTCGATTGTTGTTAAGCACACCTGAACGCAGTCAATCCTGTGACCGCTCGACCGTTGGAGACCATCTTTGAAAAAAATGAAATAAAACTCGTCTCCCAAACGCAGTTGCGCAACAAGTGCCAGTATTCACACAGCATCCTGTAGATCTGTCGCCACTTGCGCGGGAAGTTTCCCATCTCGGCGCGGTGTTATCGGGTAGTTCTCAAGAGTTAGCGGCGCCTGCTGCGTCTTGCGCCCCGCCCCGCTGCAGTCGTGTCTTGAGTCCTGGGGGAATTCAACGGTGTGTGGGTTTTTAGCAAATACTGGAGTCGAGTTTTGGGGAGTGAAAATTTATGGCTGGGAAACTTGAAAACTGCTTGATCGATTTACGCGCAGTTTTAGGGGTCCGTAATCAGCGATGCTGGTAGGGGCTCTTGTTTTTTTTTATGGAAACCGACACTGTTGGCTACATCACCTACAACATCCGTGATGTCAGACCATAACACCGGGTGAACTAGGTGCCATGTCAGTGCTTCCCTTCATTTCATGTCGGCTACACTGAACTGGACGGAAACACGATCTATTTACATAGCCGTTTCGACCGACTTTTCGCTCAGTGCGGTGGTATCAATCCGGCCGGGATAAACCCTACCACCTAGTAAGGTAAGAAGGGAAGGGACCTACAGTTTAACTTGAAATCCGAACCACGGTCAGCCTCCAACGGTCGAGCGGTCACCCAACCGCACCACTGAGCTACCGAGGCTGACAAAGTGACAAACTGCCATATGAATGATCAATAAACAAAACAAAACAAAACTAATGAAAATAATTTACAAAACATAAAAATATTGTAGAAATGTAGAACGCGATAATGTCAAACTAAATTCAATGAATTTTGAGTCGAACATTATTACTACAAGCTCGAACCTTCAGCCGAACGCATTAATGAAAATTGTGGTTTCCCTGTAAATAAATTACACTAAATTATTATGATAATTAAAATTGAAGTAGGCAGTATTCAATATTTCCTTTCCTGATAAATTCACATTTCACAGTATTTTCATGTAACAGTCACGCAGTTCTGCCATCGATGTGAAGTTCGACGTTTCAAATCTCGTCTAAATGATATGTCGTCATGGTGTCTCCGGCGTT
This sequence comes from Nematopogon swammerdamellus, assembly GCA_946902875.1. NCBI lineage: Eukaryota > Metazoa > Arthropoda > Insecta > Lepidoptera > Adelidae > Nematopogon > Nematopogon swammerdamellus. Next base: position 1,846,733 of record OX336353.1, read on the forward strand.
TGTATAGGAAGTAAGTATGGAAACACCTTTTTTTATGAAAACTGACACGGTTGGCTACATCACCTACAACATCCGTGATGTCAGCCCATAACACCGGGTGTACTAGGTGCCACGTCAGTGCTTCCCTTCGGTCGTGCCGGCTACACTGAACTGGACGGAAAACACAAACTATTTACATAGCATTTACGACCGACCTTTCATTCAGTGCGGTGGTACGAACCCGGGCGGGTGAAACCCTATCACCTAGTAATATAAGAAGGGAGTCATATCCGTTAGTCGACTTTTACGATATACACGGGGAGAGATGCAGTGGGGCTATTCTTTAATGGTACCGGCCCCATACGGTACCTTACATAAATTTTAAATACCAGGAAGTAGACATACGAAGTAATATTGTAATCTGAACTGGATGTCCACAAGCGCGCGACAATTAAGTGGTCAATTTACCGCTGTGGTAATTGCGACCTCTTAAATTTAGCATATTACATATACACTGATGGAAATTAATTCATTTTATTCTAGAGCCACTTTTTGGGCAGTTGCTGACTAATCTTGATCCCATTACTGTGATAACAATTGTATTTTTAAATTATTTATTACCACAGATTACTGGAATAGGCTAGAAGGGTCAAGAGCGCTCTGTATGAAAAAATCGGCCAAGTGCGAGTCAGACTCGCGCACCGAGGTTTCCGCAACACAAAAAAAAACATTGAAAAAAACACGTTTCTTGTATGGGAGGGAACGCCCCTTAATTTTTTAATTTTTCTATTTTTTATTATTTGTTGTTATTTTTTTTTTATGTAACCCAGCATTGGTGGCTGTGCCGAGAGACCAATGGTGCAGTCGGCAGAAATTCAAATTCAAATTCAAAAACTTTTATTGCAATCAAATTTAAAAACAGAAAACATAAAAAAAAAAATACATAATAAAAACTAAAATAATTAAATACTTATAACAAAAAAAAAGAACATTAAAAAGAAAAACAATACATTGTTCGCAAAAGGGATGCGACACAGCTCTTATTGCCACAGAGCCAAAATCACCTCTCGTCGCGAAACCACGCTCAGTTAGGTGCCATGTCAGCAGATTTGCGGACTGTTGCAAGGCTGTCTAGCCCGTTAATACGACGCTTGAAGACACCCAGGTTAAAGGATTCAGGAAATACACTGGCGAAACCATACTCTAGCGGTGCGACAAAGAAACGATTTAGAGAACCGATGGGTTTTCAAAAGCCCAATGTCAGCAACAAAAGGGTGTTGAGTCTCTCTGCGACGAGTCATGCGGAGATAGGACGGGTGGCAGGGAATAAGGGATGCTAGTTCCACAGAGCAACGTCCGTGATGGTATCTGTAAAACAGGCTAAGCAAACCCACAAGAACCTGTTATTTCAGAAACCCCAAAAGTGACACATTTTTCGATTTTCACTCTTTTGCATTTTCTTACTCTTTGTACCAAGACTCATCCATGTTACACAGAAAACCCTTAAATTCCAACTAGTTCATACAGAAAAAAAATAGGACTAAAAATAGTTAATTGCAGAAAGCCCAGATGTCCGTGACATTTGGGCTTTCTGCACTAAACAAGCTCCGCAATTCAAATCGAAATGTATTAATGTTACCGAATAGAAAAGCATATCCTGCAGGCAAAGTACCAATAAAGGCGACGAAAATAGTGGACATAAAAAAACTAATGCGATAGATACCTACCGGACAAACGTGCAGTGAGAAAATTTTACAAGAACATTGTAAAGTGGCCAACTGTGCCTTCACGTAGCGATTGATATTGTTATTTTCAGTTTTTTGATTAATTTTTTTAATGATTTTATGGTGGGCTGATCGATAGTAATAATACCAAATTTTTTAACCATTGTTTTATGTTTCTTTTTTCTATAAGTCATAAAAAAAAGTGGCCGAATGCGGTTTCAAGTGGTGAATGGTGTTTAATTTTAAGTTTTCGTGCGATTAAAATTTTTGTATGTTTATGTGGTGAGCTGAGGGATTGTAACAATAATAAATGTGTATTAAAACCATTGTTTTATTTATATTTTTTTCATATTTCCTTCATACAAAACTAGTTTATTTCAGAAATACCAAAGTCCACGAGTTTAAAAAAAATTAATAATATAAGGGCTTGAATTTTCACATAACTTTTTTCACTGCAGCCCACACATTCCAAGGAACTCCCAACATGGAGGAGCACATTGGGATTTTCGGGGTCGAACTAACTCGCGACCTGAATTTTGGACGCCACATCGAGGAAAAAGCTAAGGTAGCCTCAAGGAAGCTGGGTGTCCTCAAGAAGGTGCATCAGTACTTTACGCCGAGCCAAAAACTGGTGCTTTAAAAAGCGCAGATTCGCTCATGCGTGGAGTACCTACTGTTCGCATCTGTGGGACGGATCCGTAAAATACCTGCTCGGCTCCTTAGACTCGATTCAGCGTAGCGCTGTCCGCCTCGTTAACGACCCCGAGGTATACCGGAGCTTAGAGACCTTACAACTCCGCAGGGACGTTGAATCTTTGTGTGTTCTATCGCCTGTACCACGGAGAGTGTTCCAAGGAGCTGCACGATGGGATCCCTCCATCCCCATTCTACCATCGTTCCACGCGCAACAGGTTCGGAATGCATCCACACACTTTCGATATTCCCCCACTTAGGACAAATCGATCCTGTAAATCCTTTATTTACAGGGTTGCCAACATGTGGAATTCACTCCCACCTGCATCCTTTCCTATAATGTACAGTTTGGGGTCCTTCAAATATAATGTGAAGGTGCACCTAGCCGGTCGACAAGGTATTCGCAGCCCCCGTAAACATCCGAATGCCCGTGGGCGCCCGCGCCGTTGGACTACACCTCTGCGTTAGTCTGGCGCGCGCCATTTGTCGTGCTCCCCATAAAAAATATGTCGCGCTTTCAATAAAAAATAAATAAAAAAATAAATCTGGCACGATTGCTGTACGTAGGGATCCATTGCACTCATCAAAAATATCGAATAACGCCATTTTCTACTCACGAAAACACGCGAAGTGCCATGCCAGCGAAAGTAGGAATACAATGATAGTTCTATTATTTTGAATATTTCATTCGCCACTCTAGAAAATGCAACCTGCGCGACTCCTATCCCCTCCCCCGTCCTACCCCCTCCTCCCTCACACCTCATCCCGCCACCTCCCTCCTCATCCCGCCCCGTCCCTCCTCACCGTGCACCGGGCATGATCGACCACAACCCTGGATTTGTTATCGCGTCGTAAATACCGGTACACATACAACGGGACGAATCGGCGGCCTGTATACAATCTGTCAACGTACGATTATCCTGCTCACACACGGGACAGTAAATATTATGTGTCTCATTCTTACAACATTTCACGTCGAGTTTTTTTGTGGAAACTGACATTGTTGGCTTCATCATTTACAACATCCGTGATGTCAGCAAATAACACCTTAGTGAACTATGTGCCGTGTCATTGCTTCCCCTTGGTCGTGCCGGCTACACTGAACTGGACGGACAACACGAACTACTTACATAGCCGTTTCGATCGACCTTTCCTGTGCGACGTGTCACGTGACGGAACTTTGATGCGGTGGTACCAACCCTGTTAGGTAAGAAGGGAAGGGACCTACGTGGAATCCGAACCGCGGTCTGCCTCTAACAGGTGAACGGGTACCCATCCAAGTTCTGACCGCGCCCAGGTGTGCTTATGATCACGAACAACAGTCGACCGATCGCACCACTGAGCTAAGAATGCTTAGCGGGTCACACATCTAGTGGTGTGGTCGATCGATGGCCCCGGTGGCGATCCATCACGACAGCGCGTTGTCACTGTGAGAAGCTGGGTAAAAAGCCAGACACACTGCTCTTCTGACTTACAGTTTTTCTAGCTCCATCTTGCAGCTGCATAGTGGTAGATATGCTGACTTCGTGACTTATATTAGAGGATTTTTAACGTACCACAAGCCGCTAACTCTTATCCTCTATCACGGGCTCTGCTCTGAGGAACTAGCATCCCTTATTCTCTCCCACCCGTCCTAGTCAGCCTCAGTAGCTCAGTGGGTACTTGGATGGGTGACCGTTCGACCGTTTTGGAGGCTGACGGTGGTTCGGATTTCACGTAAAACTGTAGCTCCCTTCCCTTCTTACCTTACCTACTAGTTAGTAGGGTTTATTCCGCCCGGATTGATACCACCGCACTGAATGAAACGTCGGTCGAAACGGCTATGTAAATAGTTCGTGTTTTCCGTCCAGTTCAGTCTAGCCGACATGAAATAAATGGAAGCACTGACATGGCACCTATTTCACTCGGTGTTATGGGCTGACATCACGGATGTTGTAGATGAATGTAGCCAACCGTGTCAGATAACATTTAAAAAAATCTCTGCAACCACTCGGCGCAGCGAGATTCAGCACCCTTTTGCTGTAGACATTGAGCCTTTCTCGTTTCTCAAAATAGTTCCTATGTCGCACTGCTAGGGTGTAAAACTTTCTTCCGGCGAGTGTGCAGTCGCCAGAGTCAAATTCACATTTTTTTTTTATGGAAACTGACACGGTTGGCTACATCACCTACAACATCCGTGATGTAAGCCCATAACACCGGGTGAACTTGGTGCCACGTCAGTGCTTCCCTTCGTTCGTGCCGGCTACACTGAACTGGACGGAAAACACGAACTATTTACATAGCCGTTTCGACTTTCATGCAGTGCGGTGGTACCAATCCGGGCGGGTTAAACCTTACCACCTTGTGATATAAGAAGGGAGTCATATCCCTTATTCGCCTTTTACGACATACACGGGGAGAGATGCAGTGGGGCTATTCTTATAAAGTACCGGCCCCACACGATACAAGTGGATACAACACATTTCCTCGCGAGACCACGCTGGAGATATCATGCCAGCGGATTTGCGAAACTGTTGCTGGACTGTCTTGTCCAGCCTATTGATACTACTTTTGGAGACGCCTAGGTTAACACTTGGCCGATTGCATAGGGTCCCTGCTAGCATCGCTGGATTCGGAACCCTAAAACAGCTGAGTGTAATACTGAAGGAGATTGTAGAACAATAACACACACCAGAGGAAACAACACAATTCTTTTTAACTCTAGGATCTAGGGGAAGGCACTTACAAACCTTAGTCAGGCCTCACGCACTCTATGTACTTGCGCGCGCTAACTACTAGCGGGCCGCCGGCGGTCTAATTCAGTGAAATTCGTCAGCCGCGCGAAGCATACCTACACGCTCGCCCACGCAACTGCGCGCAGCTGCAAAGCAATAATACACTTCACACTCGAACGTTTAGGTACATTTTCGTACGCAGCGATTGGCGACGTGAAACAGTAGGCTATTAAAGCCGAAGGTATGAAACTTTTTCTATAGAGTGATTTATCTGTTACAAAGTAACTATTAAGTAATCTGTACCTTAGTTCTTGGTGGGTGGGAGGACTGGCAGGATCAGTTCTGCGATCAGGTCCACAGGTTGTGACTATATCGCCTGTCCTGGAGGGGGTGGGTGGAATCACCTGCTGCCATCGTCTACTCCCTGCTCATGGTGGTCCAATCTGCCCGTCTTCTCTGCATACTCCAATAATTTCTTCCAGTCATTTCTCAAAGTTTTTCCTCGCCGTAGTAGTCCTTTCCCTGTGTATTCCACCTCGGTCCTGCATACATGGTGCACAGACCGACGAAATGAGCACTGGTTTCTGCCTCCCTACATTAAGCGCACAGTGGGTCGTCACTCGTCACTAAGGCCCATTATGTGCAGATGTCTTTTGAGACAGTTGGACCTTCCATACAACCTCACTCTCAACATTGCTAGTAATGTTGGTATGCATATTTATCGCTGCTGTCATAACACAGGCAGAATATTTCAATATCCCATCTCATTCTAAGTCACAGTTTTATTCACCACCGTTTTTCACCGGCAACCCCGGCCGTAGGGTTCGGCGAAAAATCGGCCATCCGCAGACACCATTCTGCGTAAGTGCTGCCCACACGACAAAGAGGCCAAACCGATAGATGGGCCATCGACTGGTCGAGCAGATTCAAGTAATTTATCGTATTTTTACCGCGTACTAAATGGCAAAATCAACCGAGATTTTTAACAGAAATTTAAGCTTTACGCAGTAGACAATTATAAAGAACTATAAATGACCTAATGCAACTTTTTCCATTGAAGACTCTACCATGAATAGAGCTGTTGTTCATTTGTTGCTGAGCTCAGATTTGTAATTTTTTTTTATATGGAAACTGACACGGTTGGCTACATCACCTACAACATCCGTGATGTCAGCCCATAACACCGGGTGAACTGGGTTCCACGTCAGTGGTTCCCTTCATTTTATGTCGGCTACACTGAACTGGACGGAAAACACGAAGTATTTATAGAGCCGTTTCGACCGACGTTTCATTCAGTGCGTTGGTACCAACCCGGGCGGGATAAACCCTCCCACCAAGTAAGGTAAGAAGGGAAGGAACCTACAGTTTAACGGGAAATCCGAACCAAGGTCAGCTTCCAGCGGTCGAGCGGTCACCCAATCAAGTACTGACCGCGCTCAGGGTTGCTTAACAACAGTCGACCGGCCGCACCACTGGGCTACCGAGGCTGACAACACAATAATTTCACTGGAAGTGTTTTACCCATCGATTTGTTTTACCAAGGTTAAGAAAGTTTAAAAAGAAAAAGGTTAAAAGTTTAAAAATTAAATAAGTGGCTACAAGAAAAAACCTTTTATGATTTAAATTTTTTAAATAATAATAATAACACAGGCTGTGCCCGCGGCTCCGCCCGCTCTCATATTTCACTTCACTGCTAACCTCATAAGCCATTTAGCGTGATAGTAAGTAGCCTATAGTTGATGGGAAGAATCAAGCTATCCGTAGAATTTTGTGTTATTAAAATCGGTTCAGTGGTTCTCGAGTTATAAGCGGACAGACAGACATACACTCAGACACTCAGACACTAAGACACTCAGACACAAAGCAGACGTTCGATTTTATTATAGGTAAGGAAAGGATACGAGTAACATACTATTTTGAATTGTAATGCTTAGTTAGATCTGTAATGGAAATGTAATTAATTAATGAAACGTAAAATGTTAAACTGACGATACCACTAGTAATAATTTACACTGGTTGTTAAAATTGTGTACTAATATGTGTAAATAAAATTATTTGATTTGATTTGAAAGCGGCTCCCGCCCGCTGGACAGTAAGACAACAAATAACTGTTCTACGCTTTCCAAACCCTCCCCTTGGGGCTTGACAAAAAATCGGCTTCCCTTTAAATATATTACCATTATCGTGCGCGGTGCAGGTTATGTAATATATACTTTCCGGAATAAATATGTAGGATATGAAACCTTTCTGAAGGTCGGGTGAGTGCGCCTGGAGAGATACTCACTCGTAGGTTTTGCGGTTGTTTGCCGCGTGAGTGGGATCTGAAGTGTGGGCAATGTTTAGGGCGAAGAGGATATTTTAGCTTATGTACTCGTATTGTTGTATTATATAAGGTCTTTCAAAATTAGTTAATAGTACGCTTAGGGGGTTCTGTATCATATAGGGAGTAAAACCTATATAAAATTGTTTGGACCTTGGGCTTTTTTTTATGTATATCTAAATAAAAAAATAGGTGGTTGATTTTTATAGCCTAATCGATTCAGTTTCATAACAGTAACAAAAAAGTCTTCATTGTTATTATGATGTAACACGTGTAAGTTGGTAAAACAAAATCTAATTCTATCTATTCCATACTAATAAAACTAAAATTGTGGTTTTTCACAATTTTTGAAAGAAAGAGATCTATGTGTTGGAAGACTATTTTATTCCTCGCATGAAACTGAAACGATTAAGAAAAACCATTTTTTTTACATTTTACATAAAAAAAAAAGTTTTGTAAAAAAAAATTCTTTGGTCTTCAAAAGTGATCTATTTCCGATACAGAACCCCCTGCTGAAGCTGAGGGATAAGGACGAGATGCCGTGCTAAAGGGCGACAGGCTTGCCAGCTGCCACCTTGACACGGTCCTTCCACCGAGTCGTGCAGCACGTGGGTCTTTGTACCTTATGTACTTGCTGCTTGCTCTTGTCCAAATACTTTGCTAAACGTGGCGGTCGATGTTGTATAGCAATTTACAAGAGTTCTTGCGGCACAACACCGATTACTCTTCTTACCCTGATTATCGGGATACAGCGTGTGCGGTATGTTTGTAAAATATATTTGTGTTCCATAAAAAAACATACATACCTACTTGTCCACCCAGGTATTAGAAAAAAAGGTCATTTTAACGATCGGCAGATTGGAAAATTTTCAGTTTTTGTCAACGTGATTATCGCAAAAACAGCGGTAGCTGCATGTCTGTCTCACTAGACGCATTGAGAAGCTCATTGGAGCGAGTGAGACGGGTCATGAGAAATTGCTAGCAGCGATGAATTGCTAATGTCCGCTGTCTGCCCCGCTGGGATATGCGATGGTGAAAGGTCCACGATACCTCTTTAGTATGAAGTGAGCTTGTCTCCACAGCCGAATTCAAGCTAAGATGCCCCTCAAGAAGATTACAGACACAAAGGGAATAGTGCTATAAGCACTTAGCTACGTGATTCTCGTCTGCTCGTCTTAAGGTATGCTTTGGTGGGTTGCAGCCGGGAGCAGTAGCGGCCGACTATACGTTTTCTATAGGTTGGCATTGTTGAAATGAAATGAAAATAAATTTTATTGCACAAAAAGTGACAAAAGGCGGACTTAAAGCCTAAGGGCATTATCTGCCAGTCATACATACCTGGGATTGTGAGTAGGGTAGATGGGTAGTGCGGAAAATTGAATGAGAGATTTTTTGATTGATGAGAGCATTTGTCAGCCTCGATAGCTCAGTGGTGCAGACAGTCAACTGTCGCTATTGAATGTTAAGCAACGCTGGGTGCGGTCAGTTCTTGGATGGGTGACCGCTGACCGTTGGAGGCTGACCGAGGTTCGGATTCCTCGTAAAACTGTAGGTCCCTTCCCTCCTAATCTTACTTGGTGGTAGGGTTTAACCCGCCCGGGTTGGTACCACCGCACTGAATGAAACGTCGGTCTAAACGGCTATGTAAATAGTTTGTGTTTTCCGACCAGTTCAGTGTAGCCGGCACGATCAAAGGGGGAAGCACTGACATTGCACCTAGTTCACCCGGTGTTATGGGCTGACATCACGGACGTTGTAGGTGATGTAGCCAACCGTGTCAGTTTCAATAAAAAAAAAAAAAAAAAAAAAAAGATTTAAGATTATAAAAATAAACAATAAAACATAGATAATAGTAATAAATAACATACAACTAAATACATTCGAGACATACATACATACATACAAGTTCAAAAGTACAAACATTATACGCAATATAAACAAAATACAAATACATACATACATACATACATACCTAATGCAGTTTCTAAACAAGCGATAACACACATGGAGACATTACATTGTTGTTGGTCAGCGTTCGAGCGCTGCTGCGACGCGACGCGGCAGGCAGCGGCAGTCGACCAATGCTAACCTACTTATAGAAAACTTATTAAATTTAATTACATTATTTATATTGAACTTATTGATCTTCTATCCAGTAAGTGTGTGTGTATAATATAGAGTCGGTCGACGTATATATTGTATTATTGTGTAACTTTCTTCATCCAATTTTTGGAGTTTCCGGCATCGTAGTGCCAACAGTCCGACTTGTTCCCGCCCAGGGTCCTCCCAGGAAAAAGAACAAGGTGTACATTAAGATGTTATACATAAGTATTTTGGAGCTCTGGTCTATTGATTTTCTGTTTGATTTAGTTCTTCCAAATATCCACTCATAAATTTCGACATAATTTTTGTGCTATGTATAGCCGCCTGCTTCTGTAAAATTTCCATCTTTATATCGGCCTTTAAAATATCTATATATTTTTGTGCAGTTTTTGAAATAATTCCATATATATATATATATATATATATATATATATATATATATATATATATATATATATATATATATATATGTGTGTATATTAGTCTATGTACATTTTAAACATGATTCAGATTCAGATTAATGTAAGTTATGTATTTATATTATAAACTATTGTCCTTTCTTTAGTACTGCTTGCCCGTTCCTATGCGCTTTCCACATCCCAAAGCATAGCAAGGCATTAAACTCGCCTTTTGCGACTATTTTACATAAAGATGAACAATATAATAAATTTTCATTTTCACTTTGCGCACGGAAGTCTACCTTTAGATAGAACCCAGCAGCGCAAAGGAGCTGAGCGTTAACTAAGTTTTCTGGGAAGACACGGCATGACTGGTCGGACATCTAAATTAAGTCGCCTCTAGTTTCGTTAGCGCTGAAAAGGAGTTAACATAAATACGCTAGGGCCATGCCAAATCGTATTATCCTAACCATAGCCACATTTCAAGTGATTGAACTATAATTTATATATGATTTTCTAGTTTAAGTTTATTTATATGATCCTTAATCTTATTGACTCTAAGTCGAGCTCTAAGTTCAACGGAGAATTTTTCGTATTTGTAACAAATGTAGATTTTAATAGCAAAGGCATTTTCGAACGTTTTTACCACTTTTCCCCACAAATTTTTCAGATAATTTAGAAGATCTTTACCTAACTATAAGCATATACATTATAGTTAAGTTACTTGAAATATGGCTATGCTTAGGATAATACGATATAATGTTTGCCTAGTACCACCCCTTAATAATATTCTGCCAAACTGCACGACAGTTTGTTAACGAGGTCTGCTCATCTGATACTTTTAGATACTTACATCTACACTTACATAATATTTTAAAATGTATGAATATTAATATATATATAACAATACCGCCGATCTAGAACCACTGCTGAAGTCCGTAGGGATGTCGGTAAATGTGTTCTAATTACTTATTTAATGTGGAGAGCCCGGAGGAGCTGTTTGACGCGATCCCGCCGTCCCCTTTTCACTTCCGCACCACGCACACTAGGTAGGTATTACATCCCTACACGCTGGGCTTACTGCGAATGCGTCCAATCGATTCTGCAGATCTTTCCTCTACAGAACCGGAACGCTCTCCCTGCCCATGTTTCCCCCCAAGTACACAGTCTCGGTTCCTTCAAGAATGGCGTGAATGGGCACCTGTCAGGCCGGCATGGCATTCGCAACCCACCGCATACGACCGAATGTCCATGGGGGTTTTATGGATATATTAATATTATGTTTTTATGGACAATGGACCATTCTGTTGTTATGTAAAATCTTACAAAAAGGACCATCCCTGAGATATACCTACTCATGAAAAAAAGAATCATTAAAATCGCTTTAGAATTGGCGGAGAAATCGAGTAACACACACACACACAAAAAAAAACATACAGACGAATTGAAAACCACTTCCTTTTTGGAAGTCGGTTGAAAACTGAAATACAAGTAAGGTAAGGTTATGGAGCGTATTGTCAACTCAGCGCTCCTGACGTACCTAGAAGACTATAAACTCCTCGACGATAAGCAATACGGCTTCCGCAAGCAAAGGTCGACTGGAGATCTTCTAGCGTACGTCACGCACTTGTGGGCTGAAAGACTCGATGGTTTTGGGGAATCGCTGGCGGTCGCTTTGGATATATCCAAAGCATTCGATCGCGTCTGGCACCGGGGACTCCTAAGCAAGCTTCCGGCCTACGGTGTCCCTACAAAACTGTGCACTTGGATCTCCAGCTTTTTGAGCAATCGGTCGATCTTTGTCACCCTTGATGGTGCATGCTCGGCCGATTACTCAATCAATGCTGGTGTTCCACAAGGATCCGTGCTGTCGCCTACGCTGTTTCTATTATTTATTAACGACATGCTCTCGCTCGGCGAAATACATTGCTACGCGGACGACAGCACGGTGCACGAAGGGTTCATCAAAGACTGGAAGGGTAGAGAGGCGTCAGCAGCAAACGCGAGACGCGAAACTGTTGCTCGGGTTGACCTGGTTCTCGATAAAGTATCCTCATGGGGGAAGGAGAACTTGGTCAACTTCAACGTAGCTAAGACGCAAGCCTGTGCCTTCTCTACTAAGGCTGATCCGTTTCCACTCCAAGCAACTTTCCAGGGCAGCCAAGTCCCCAATGATGGTAGTCTGGGCGTCCTGGGTATAGAGGTGTCCAGGGACGTTGGATTTCGATCGTTCATAGAATCCAAGGCGAAACTAGCATCTCGAAAATTAGGGATACTCTACCGATGTCGGCGATTTTTCACACCGGTCCAATTGCTTACACTCTATAAAGCACAAGTAAGACCGGTGATGGAATATTGCAGTCATCTTTGGGAGGGCTCCCCTGAGTACCTTCTTTCAGCCTTGGATTCTATCCAACGACGAGCCATTCGCCTCATTGGCGACTCTGTACTCACAAAGGACCTTCAACCTCTAAAACACAGACGTATCGTTGGGTCATTGAGCCTGTTTTATCGGTACTACTATGGCCGCTGCTCTGACGAAATTGCTTCCCTTATCCCTCCTCCTCCTGTTCGCCTTCGCCAAACCCGCCATACTCTCGCGGAACACCCCTTTGTAGTGGACAGACGAGTACTTCGAACGGCACGATTCTCTAAATCGTTCTTGTGCCGCACTGCAAAGGTGTGGAACGGGCTTCCGGGGAATATCTTTCCCCACTCCTACAATCCACGGATCTTCAAATCGCGGGTAAATAGCCTTTCCCCAGCGACATTAGTCCACCTCCAAGCCGGACTGGCACCTCCTCGGGGGTGATATTGGCTGCGCCTGAGGCTTCGACCTCGGACACAGCTAGCTAGTTCGGAAACAATAAAAAAAAAAAAAAAAAAAAAAAAAAAAAAAAAAAAAAAATACAATCCTGTCCGACGTTTTCCGGGTGTATGCGGCGAGTGGTCGATCGGTCTGGACGTAGGCTTCTCTTGCAAGAGTCCGAGGTTCGAATCCGGCCGATATACGCCAATGAGTGTTGATCATGTGTTGATATGCTCCTTCATCGGTCGTAACTGGTGGTGTAAAATTGTAGTAAGTGGTAGGCTCAAATTGAAACCGACTTGGTTGATACCACCGTACTGTATGTAAGATGGCCGCATAGCAGCCTTGTCTGTATTCTACTCTAGTCCAGTATAGCTATCAATCCAAAAGGAAAGTCTCCGGTAATACACCTACCTTATCGCAAGTGATATTGGCTGGTCGGAGCACATGCTTTGGCCACTCTGACTCACGGCCACTCATACCGGATGACATAACAATAAAAAAAAGTATGCACGTAGTCACGGCGAAGCAGTCATTCCATTAGACAGGGCGAGCCGAACGGCACGTGACCTCATGAGAGTCGCGAAACGTTTTTAGAACTGCAAGCTGTCTGGAACCGTTGCATTAGGTCTGTTCCAAGTTTGAATTGACGATATAATTATGGTTTCATGCAAAGGAAGAATTCCTTACGTTTCTTTTTACACCGTACGGAAACCTACAACGCTTGGTCTGTCCGTCCGTCCGATGGTTATATCATTGGAACCGCAATGGAGGAAAACCTAAACGAAAACCCCAAATCTTAAAGTTCTTACGGAAAACGAAATCGGAAACCTCTCCACGCGAGTTTTGCTCGCACTTGACCACTTTAATTAATTTATTTATTTTTATTTTATTTTATTTGGGTTGCTTATTTTCGTGGTTATAATAAGTAGCACCTGTTTTAATGTATGCCCGATACTAGGACAGCAGAAGAGTGAGGAGGTGTTTTGAACTCTCCACTTGGCCTATGTAAAACCTCTTGCAAGATTTTGCTGTCCTGGTACTTTTGGAATTTAACCGCACTTTCTCGCACCGCAATGCAGTGGATGTGCACGGCTATTTAGAAATTCTCCTCGGTTTCACGTTTGTCAATAATTGAATCAATTTATATTAATTAGCTTTATCGTTATTAACACTCATGATTGGTAAATAGCCGGTCCGACTTAGATGCGAAACTGGTCTCTTGTTCCTGTGTGAAGTATTGTAAATTTCTAGTGTTCTTTTGTATTCTGCATCTTTGTTAGTGTTTTTGTGTGCAATAAAGCATTTCTATTCTGTTATATTCTACATAGATAATGCAGGTTCTATACAAAGGATAACACATGTGGATACATTAAGAATTTTAAAACATAATATTCCCTCAAACGATATTTTAAAATGTTGTGGGAGGCGATAGTACGGAAATCCTGAAAATTCAATTACATTGGTAATACATTCTAGAGCAACTTACGTAGCATATGAATGCACCGCAATGGAAACCCGCGCTTGGTCTCCCCGCACCACTAAAACTGCTCGTAAACACTCTCGGAAATAAAAGTTCAGCAACTTTGTTTATGTTGGAACCATTTCAGTACCTAACGAAGATACCGCCATTCCGCTGGAGAATATATCGCGAGGGGTTTTATATAACTGCACTGTAAAACGCGGCGGAGTTGAGACGATACCTAACCTTTGTCAAATGTAAGAAGAATAAGAAGAAGAAATACATTTATTGCTCACAAAAATCATAGATAATGCTTATACAGGGTGTTGCAACGGCCACTACACTAAATTTAGGAATGATTATTGGGATCAATAGTAACAAAAAAGTCTAATAATTTTCTGAATTACTTTTAAATAAAAAAGTTACAGTTTTCATACAAACTAATTGACTCATTTAGTGTAAAAGGGATCTAATGTTCTAAACTTCTAGACATTTAAACTAAATACGCCTACGATAAACGAAACCCTAGTAATCGAGATCGTAATTGATTTGCAGCCTTTAGAAGCGATAAATATGTTAAAATATTAAAATTTCAAAGGAATTCTCTATTGCTTCTCTTGTAAGGATTCCGTACCGTGAAAAGAGGAAAAAACGGAACCCTTATAGGATCGCTCTTGTGTATGTCTGTCTGTCTCTCTTGTCACAGCTTATTTCCTCCGAATCTACTGGACCAAAAAAGTTGAAATTAGGTACATGTATAGAGTTTGATGATCCGATCACGGACGTATAGAGTAAATGAAAGCAGCCAGTGAGGCACGCCGATTCACCTGCTGCATAATGCCCTCTCTGTCCATATATTTCCCCCCAATTGGTATTGGTACTTCATCGTCGGTATGTTATTTTATTTAAAAAATCGATTAGCCTTTTTTCTATAGCCTTCTCAAATACTTTACTAAAAACAGGAAGCAAAGACACGCGACGATAGTTTCTAATAGTATTATGACATCACTTTTTAAACAACGGTACTAACCTAGCTATTTTAAGTAAATCAGGGAATGTACCCTCTTCAAAACATTGATTTATAGCGGTAATTAATGGATTTATAATACTATATCTTAGTGACTTCATTAGTTTAGGTGAAATATTCCAAGGGAATTTTTGGTCTTAAGATCTCTAATGATTTTTTTTTTATTTCAAAACGTGAGACTGGTTTGATATATAATGAGATAAAGTTTGTAAGTTCGTGATTTTTTTTATGTAGTGTAGGAAGCAATCTCCGAAAATACTCATCCGATTTCTTGACCAATATTTTGAATAGACCTTCAGGATGGACATAGGCTATGCGAGAGAAGCCCCGGGCAAAAGCTAGTAGATTCCCCCCGAGTACTGTCTCGGATCCTTAAAGAGGGGTATTAATGGGTGGGTCAGGCCGGCATGGCCGACCGAATGTCCATGGGCGTCGTTAGACACCTTATGGGTGCCTCGGCGCAATATGTCGCGCTTTCAATAAAAAAAAAATCGGATTACACTATAAACATATTTTTTTTTCTACACGAAATAATTTATATTTATTAAAATGCATTATTATCTCGTGGAAATTAAACTAACAAAATATAGGTACGTCCAAGATAAGTAATTACCTTTTTTTTTAATGATGCGCGCCGACACTTGGCGCCGTCAGCATGGATTGTTGAGCCGACAACGCCTAAAAGCATTCGGTTTAGAACGGGGGCTGCGAATGCCGTGCCGGCGTGACAGATGCCTTTTCAAGCTTTTCTTGAAAGATCCTAGGTCATACACTGAAGGAAACACACCGCGAACATTTACCTCTCATAAACTCTCATTATCCAACACCGCAAACAAAACTATTAGCAAGCGAAGAGTGAGAGAAAAAAAAACACACACACAAAGCGAAACTCCTGCAAGCCCCAGGCAAACGAGAGCAGGGCAAGATCACACGCTGCGCCGGAAGCCGCCACTTACATCCGGAAAACCAACTTCCGGTTGGACGATTAAGGCCTGCGAGTGTGTCGCCGTCTCGTGTGTGGGTGCCTCCGACCGGAAATTGCAGGCAAGCGTCCGGAAAAATACATCTGCAGGCTTTCTCGCGAACAAAGTATAAAGCAGCCTGCGAAGGCATTGCGGCAAAAATTAATTAGGCTACGCAGTATCATCCAGCAACAATTATCTGACTGCATTAGGTCCTATTTTTTTTTTATGGAACCTGACACGGTTGGCTGCATCACCACAGATTACTTAATAGTTACTTCGTAACAGATAAATCACTCCATAGAAAATGTTCCTACCTTCGGGCTTTAATAGCCTACTGCTTCACGTCATCAATCGCTGCGTGCGAAAATGTACCTTAACGATCGAGTGTAAAGTGGTTATTGCTTTGCAGCTGCGCGCAGTTGCGTGGGCGAGCGTCTATGTATACTTCGCGCGGCTGAAGAATTTCCATTGAAATAGACCGCCGGCGGCCCGTCGGGCGGTAGGTAGTTAGCGCGCGCAAGTACAGTGCGTGAGGCCTGGCATCACCTACAACGTCCGTGATGTCAGCCCATAACACCGGGTGAACTAGGTGCCATGTCAGTGCTTCCCCCTTTGATCGTGCCGGCTACACTGAACTGGTCGGAAAACACAAACTATTTACATAGCCGTTTCGACCGACGACGTTTCATTCAGTGCGGTGGTACCAACCCGGGCGGGTTAGACCCTACCACCAAGTAAGATTAGAAGGGAAGGGACCTACAGTTTTACGAGGAATCCGAACCTCGGTCAGCCTCCAACGGTCAGCGGTCACCCATCCAAGGACTGACCGCACCCAGCGTTGCTTAACATTCAATAGCGATAGTTGACTGTCTGCACCACCGAGCTATCGAGGCTGACAAAATGAGGATGTTATTTAGATATTAATTTTCGCTAGCGTAGACTCGGTTTAATAGCAAATCCGATTTAAAATCAAATATGATAATAAACGATCGCTTTTCTTGTATTCTCTCTCTGTCTCTTTTCCGTTCATACTATACTTTTTTTGACACATCTCTTTCTTTGATTGATCTTAATTTCACTTTAACTTCCTTATAGGTTGCATTGCTGAACGGGACAATAATATGTTAAACATTTAAAAAATTTACACCGTCATTGTACTCGTATATTAGTGTAATATTACTTTGTTGATATTCTATCTCTATCGCCGGACTTTAAAACCGACGAAAAAAATACTTGTCTTCGGGATTTGACCGGTTGTCCGTTTTGAAGTAAAATTCTAAGTATACTTTCTCGGAGAAGGTATGCCACTGAGGGAGAGGCTGAAGGCCGAGCTGCGTTCAGGTAATGGATATATTTTCTCGCAGTAAATAAGTCACCGAGGACGAGGTCGAAGAAAAGCAGAGAATACTTAAATTATATACCTTCTTTTTCCAAAACAAGAAGTATCTAGGTGATGCGTTCAGGTAAAATATATACTTTCTTAAAAATTTTAAGCCAGGACGAGGCCGAAGGCCCATCTGCGTTCGAATAAAATATCGTTTTTCCAAGCACGTAAGTTTAGGAGAAGAATGAAGCGTTTAGATAAACGAGTATGAATATATCTCCCGAAGTAAATCAATTAGTGCTCGGTCGAAGGCCTAAGAGAATGTACGGAACCCTCGGAGCGCGAGTCTAACTCGCACTTGGCAGACCTTTTTTTTATTTTCAGTAGTTTCGCAGCTGCTGGACATAGATTGGTTGGACTGAGCTATTTCAACGAATAATTCAGTCTTCAAGACGTCTCGACAAGTTATGCAAATATTTGACAGAGCCGCCACGCTTCATGGCAACTAATCCATTTGCAAGTTGTCCGTATTATTAATGCTGACTTATAGTTTCATTGCTTCTGAGGAAGCTGCCTAGTTGACGTACGGCGGTCTGCACGAAACAACACCCATTTTATTGTTATTTTACTTTAAAAAAAACTCCCGATGTCTCGTAATGGCGTATCGTATTTTTTTTTTATGTAAACTGACACGGTTGGCTACATCACCTACAACATCCGTGAGGTCAGCCCGTAACACCGGGTGAACTCGATGACACGTCAGTGCTTCCCTTCGGTAGTGCCGGCTACACTGAACTGGACGGAAAACACTAACTATTTACAAAGCCGTTTCGACCGACCTTCTCAATTCTCACTTCTCATTCCTTCTTTGTTTTTATTACTTTTCATGTATTTATTTCTTATTTATCAATTCTCAATTCTCACTTATCACTTCTAATTTACTCACTTCTCATTTCTCGTTTCTCATTTAATGGGCTTGCATATTTTTACTACCGTACCGTACCGTGTGGGGCCGGTACTTAAAAAGAATAGCCTCACTGCATCTCTCCCCATGCATGTCGTAAAAGGCGACTAAGGGATAAGGACAAGATGCCGTGCTAAAGGGCGACAGGCTCGCCACCTCTCACCTTGGCGCGGTACTTCCACCGAGTCATGCAGCAGGTGGGTCTTCGTGCCTTACTTGCTGCTTGATCGATTTAATCTTGTTCGAATACTTTGCGAAACGTGGTGGTCGGTGTTGTGCTGTAATTGACCAGAGTTCTTACAGCACAACACCGATTACTCTGCTTACCCCGATTGTCGGGATTCAGCGTGTGTGATATGTATGTATGTATATTTTTACCTTTTAACAAATAGTACCACGCCACTGCGTTCTGACTGAGTGAGGTTAAAGCCTCTCAATCGAGAGGTCCTGGTTCGGTGCCTTGCGCATGAGCGAGTTACTCTGATTGGAAAATTTATGTGCATACCTTCACCAATCACTCAGTGCTGGATAGCTATGTAAAATTATACGTATTTTCCCTCACTGCGGGGAACTAGGAGCTCTCGTGGCGTTACTAGGAATTGGGTTTAATTGGAGCGATATCTGAAAATTTGCCTATTTTAATGTCATACGCACTGTTTTATTGTACCAGCCAACATAGGCACCTGTCAGGCCGGCATGGCATTCTCAAACCCCGCATACGACCAAATGTCCATGGGCGTCGTTAGAAACCTTATGGGTGGCTCGGCGCCACTGTCGCGCTTTCTATAAAAAATCTGTCAAGTGCGAGGTTTACTCGCGCGCGGAGGTTTCCGTATCTATCCGCTATCAATAATATCCGCCTATCCGCTCAGGTGGCATGGTCTTCGAATTTTTATTTCGAAGATATGTAGGACGATCGGAGAGAAGCCTCAATGAGGTCGATAGCAATTTACGGTGGGAAAATGACAGCACCTCAATTAGGACGCTACCAATTTAGCGGCTATAACAATGCAATGTATAAAAGCTTGTGGCGCCACCAATTATTCAATAATGTGACTAATCTATTTTAAAGAAACGTTTCTTGTATGGGGGCCCCCTTAATTTGTAACTTTTTCTTATTTTTCTTATTTGTTGTTTCATCCGCCATAGTAACACATATTCTGTTAAAGTTTCAACGGGCTACCTATTACGGTTCAAGAGATACAGCCCTCAAACAGACGGACGAACGGACGGACGGACGGACGGACGGACGGACAGACGACGGAGGCTTAGTAATAGGCTTCCGTCTGGGATAAGGAAACCTAAAAAACCTGCTCCGACCAACCAATGTCAACTCCGAGAAGGTGTCATGCCGGAGACTTCTCTTTGGATTTCTGGTTTATACTGAACTACAGAGAACACAGCCGAGGCTGCTATGTGGCCAACTTACGTCCAGTACGGTGGTACAAACCCATTCGGCTACAATTCGAGCCTACCGCCCAGTAAGGGACAAGGCAAAATTCCCCGTAATAAATATTAACATGGAAACAATTTTAATAAAATTTTCTAATAATAAATAATTAATTATCAAAATTTCATGGTTAATATTAATACACGTTTCAAAAACTCATTTAGTCGGAGCATGTGCTATGGCCCCTCTGACTCAGTCACTAATATCGGATTACATAAAAAAACTCAGAAATTTTAAAAAACTAGTTCGCGTGCAGGACGCTGTAGCCACTGAGATTCTAAGTGGCAAGGAGCTGTCTGAAGAAAGTTGAACTTGGAATTAAAGGACAGGACCTCACAGAGTGCTACTTAGCACATTCCAAATTTTCAAACTTGGAATCTATTCCAAGGTAAAGTTTTATCATTAACTAGCATTTGCCCGCGGCTTCACTCGCGGTAAATTCAATACTACAATAATCCAATACTGCAACGCAACGCAACAGGACTGCTAACGCCATCTATTACTACCATTCGACACTTACATAATTCCGTTCATACTATACTTTCTTTGTTTCTGATCAACTCTTACTGCATTTTTGCGGAATGGTATATAGCCTAACTGAGCCTCAAGTACTAATCTTTTTATTGGTGCAAACCGCATCAAAATACAGTTAGTGGTTCCGGAGTTTACCTCAAACTTACATACAGACAGGCGTTCCCTTTTATAAGAAGTAGAGATATAGATAGAAAATATAGATGATATTATTGCATAGTCGGGCTTTTTAAAAGTACTGCTACCAACAGACCAATTTAATTATATTAGTTTTTAGTCTCGTACCGTCACTCATATTAAATTATGAAACTCGGCTTACCGGTGCGATGATGGCGAGCGCATCGCTGCAGCATCGCACCGGTAAGCCGAGTTTCATAATTCAATATTAATAATTTTTGTATTGCATTTTATTGTTTATTGATCATTCATATGGCAGTTAGACAGCACTAGAACTTGTCACAATTTGTTCTATCCGGTTCGATTACACCCACGAAGAAGAACCGACAAGAAACTTCGCAGGGTGTGTTTTTTTGTTTATACATTTTATTTTCACATTTTTACCATATTTATATTAATTTTACATATTTTATAATATTATACAAAAACTTATAAAAATACACAAAATTAATATTATATTATACATATTATTACAAGTACTTTAGTGACTAGCCACATAATAGCACCGCTTACAGTCTATAGAAAACACAGTTTGAGAGCAAGATTAACAATTTTGCTGAGAGTTCTGACTACAAAGATTAATTAATGTATCATTAATTAAGAGTCTTTGTTAAACTTTATACGTAATTTGTATCAACACAATTATGTTAGTATATTAAAACTTTGTCTCTATCAAATAAACACTCCTAATTGAGATAGAACGAAAACAATTCTTTTGTTCGGCCCATGCAGCGGTTTGGAGCTCGCTGACAACGCGGCGGTCGATATCGACCGCTCCATAGTTGACGGTACATAGTGCTCTAGCGGTCGATATCGACCGTTCCACAGTCAACGGGATATTACTAAGCCTACGCCGTCTGTCTGTATCTTCTACTGCTGTATCTTTGGAACCGTAATAGGTAGCCGGTTGAAACTTTCTATGTGTTATTATATTATGGTGGATATAACAACCAATAACAAAATATAGAAAAGATAAAAAATTAGAGGCGGTCCCCATACAAGAAACGTGTTTTTTTTCAAAGTTTTTTTTGTGGTGCGGAAACCTACATGCGCGAGTCCGACTCGCACTTGGCCGTTTTTTTTAAATAAGAGAACCGAAGTGTCGAATAAGTGTGGTAGTGAATTCCACAGTCGAGAATGTACCGTTCCTACTATTGTACACGTATCGTAAACATAATATTTCAGCTTTGAACTTGTTCAAATATTTTAATCCTCAAACTGATGAATCGAATGACCTATCCCGCTCATCAAAGACTACACGATTAATTTCGGAAAGTCCTCCCGCCGGGTCGTTCCCCTAAATAATTAAAACAGACGCTACTAACAATTTAGGGTTTCGGCGTTTTCGTCCAGACTCAAAAATACGCCGACCCGACTAATGGAATTGGAAAGGTTCAGGCGGAACCCTGATTGGATGCGGCCATAGACGTGTAAAGAATAATAGTCCGAAACGAAGCCTACTTATCGACTTACGCCCAAGCGGCGAATGGCTTACCACTTTTGCAAGAACTCGTCGACGGACTCGAACCCGTCGACGTGTACCAATTTCTTTTTCATTCCAAATTTGAAAAATAAATAATTTTTTTATGGATGCGCGAGCCACTTGTCAACGTTGATTGTTGAGCCGACGACGCCCAACAAGCATTCGGTTTAGAACGGGGGCTGCGAATGCCGTGCCAGCGTGACAGATGCCTTTTTACGCTTCTCTTGAAAGATCCTAAGTCGTACACTGAAGGAAACACATCGGGAGAAAGTGCATTCCAGAGTTTCGTAGTGCGGAAGATAAAATAAATACTGGAGCGCTGGAGATGCATTCCCTGTCTGCTACGCGTGGACCTAAGGTGAAATGATATACAGAACGTCACGCCTGTTTACCAGTGGAGTAGGCAGAGACAACGGATCCCCACGTGCCACGATCGTGACACACCTCTGCCGCCTCTTCCACTCTCATAATGTTCTTCATACATGCTCGTTGATTACGGGTACTACGCACTTGATTCTTTTTAAAGATATTCCCGATCGGGTCCAGGTACGTGCGTCTACTAAGGGGGCGACCCTTCCCAACTCTCCCACTCACATTCGCTTAATAATTAATGTCTTTCGTTAGTTGCCTATCATCCATTTTTGAAGTGAAAACTTCTTTAGCGGCGCTTGGCACTTTTCATGTATGGGGAAAAAAATCTATGTTCGCTTCAGCGCGTCAGATAACAATCTATCGTTGCTATGACAACCGCAGCACGTTATTTTATAATAAAAGTAGGGTTCCGTAACACGTTTATGTCTGTCCATTCTACTAAGTTCTGTAGGGTTCCGTAACAAATGCATGTCTGTCCGTCCTACTAAATTAAACTTTTTTTTTAAATATTTTTTTTTCATAAATTTTTTTTTGTTAATTCTTTTTTTTTAATTTTTTTTCCATAAACTTTTTTTTTATATTTTTTTTTCCATTAATTTTCTTTTAATTTTTTTTTAAGCAATGTTACGGTGTTGTTTTCACTTCTGCCGGCACTCCCGGAGTGCAACTGTGGCTTTTTTTATGTAAACCAACATGGGTGCATGTGCCGAGACACCAATGGTGCAGTCGACAGAACCAAAATCACCTCTCCTAGCGAAACCACGCTCAGTTACGTGCCATGCCAGTAGATTTGCGGACGGTTGCTAGGCTGTTTAGCCTGTTAGTATGACGTTTGAAGACATCCTGGATTCGGGAAAGACACTCTCCAGTAGACAGTTTCACACCCTAGCGGTGCGACAGAGAAAGGATTTAGAGAACCGATGGGTTCTTAAAGGCCCAATTTCAACAAAAAAAGGCTGCTGGGTACTCAAAAACTTAACCATTGCCGCAGTAGGATTTTTTTCCATACTGCCTAGGAACATTTTCTACTTAGAAAAATATTGTGAAGATAAATTGATCGATACGGAAACCTCGGCGCGCGAGTGCAATTCAAATTTGCACTTAACCAATATATATTTTTTTAATAAAACTCCAATGTCATTGTACAAAGTACAAACGTCAACGTACAAAGAGGCAATAGTATGTCCTATATATAAGGGTGGTGACAGCTCTATTCTAACTAATTATAGACCAATATCACTTCTAAGCACTCTTTCTAAAATTTTTGAGAAATTAATTGCAAAGAGGTTAGTGTCATACCTTGAAAATAACTCCCTTTACTCTAATAATCAATTCGGCTTCCGGGCATCTAGATCCACAGAAGATGCAGTGTCGGAACTTACAGGGCATGTTACTAAAGAACTTGATAACGGCAACCTATGTATAGGAGTATTTCTTGATCTTGCTAAAGCTTTCGACACGGTGTCTATTCCAATATTGTTAAAAAAACTAGAAGTCATTGGTATTCGCGGTGTTGCTCTGTCCTGGTTCCAAGATTATCTTACTAGCAGAGTTCAAAGAGTTAGGGCAAATAGTGAATTGAGCGAACCACGAAATTGTACTTATGGCGTTCCTCAAGGCAGCGTACTGGGGCCCTTATTGTTTTTGATATATATTAATAACCTGTGCAACCTCAGCCTACCAAATGCTAAAATATTAACATTTGCCGATGACACAGCTATAATTTTTACTGGAAGAGATTGGCAGAGTGTTAAAAAGGATGCTGAAAATGGGTTAAGAGTTATAAAGACCTGGCTAGAAAATAACTTACTAACACTCAATGCTTCCAAAACTAAGTATTTATGCTTCACAATAGATAAACGGAAACAACCGGATTGCAATTTCACTATTCAGCTTCACAAGTGTAAACAAAATAATTCATGCAACTGCGAGACTCTCGAAAGAGTATCAGTTATTAAATATCTTGGAATTATGGTAGATCAACATCTTTGCTGGAAGCAACACATCGGTGCTCTGACATCACGTATAAGACGATTGATCTATTTTTTCAAAACAGTTCGTAGTGTCCTTGGACTAAATCTACTTAAATGTGTATATTATGCTTTGTGTCAATCTCTACTATTGTACTGTATAACTATTTGGGGTGGGGCTGCTGAATGCAATATTATAGCTTTAGAAAGAGCTCACAGAGCAGTTCTCAGAGTTATGCTCGGTAAACCCTATCGTTTCCCAACTGAACAATTATATCGGGAATGTAAATTTCTCTCACTTCGGCAATTGTTTATTAAAGCAGTACTAGAAAAGTATCACAAAATTGGAAATCCAATGGAGTATGCAACACACAAACACCAAACGAGAAGTAAAATTTACAAAAATATTAAAGTCCCCACTGTTAGTACTAGCTTTGCCCAAAAATGTCATACATTTATCGGACCCTACTTGACCAATAAATTAGATTATCCTATTAGAAAAATTGCTAAAAAATATCTATTTAAAAAACAAGTATATTCCTGGCTACTAACTATTGGACTTAAAAAATCAAATGAACTATTGAACATAATGGTGTAGTGATGGTGGAAAGTATACTTATAAGACTGAATACTTAGGATAGGTACACAGGTACTGGCTGAGAAAGTTAAATAAATAATTTGTAAACTTCATTTTCTAAATGTATTTCTTTAAGTATTTTTTTTTCTTCTCTTTAATCTGTTGACAGCTACCTGCCCCCTGCAAGACAGCTCACGCTAGTGCAGAG
This sequence comes from Nematopogon swammerdamellus, assembly GCA_946902875.1. NCBI lineage: Eukaryota > Metazoa > Arthropoda > Insecta > Lepidoptera > Adelidae > Nematopogon > Nematopogon swammerdamellus. Next base: position 1,871,983 of record OX336353.1, read on the forward strand.
GGCAGGGGTTGATACTAAACATGTTACAATGTAAAAACATTTATGCAAATAAACATCTTTATCTTTATTGTTCCAAGAAAACCCTGAAAATTAGTGAACTATGGAGGCTGAAGTTTAATCAGAGTAGAGCATCTATCAAGTTGCCTCTAATGGCTGCCTTCTGACTACACGATAACGGCAACACGTCCATGTCACGGCAGCACAAGAAATAAAAATGTATAAAAAGATAAATTACAAATTTAAAAAACACCCAACATATCAAAAACCCTTAAAATGTCAAAAATAATTTCTGCATAGAGGCGCCGAATTGATTTTTTTACGTAGCGGTCACTTAGTGTGTGAATATCAAACACCAAGCGAAAATTATTTTAAATTTTTTTTGGGTTGGTCATGTGTCGAGGTTTTTTTAAATTTGTAATGAAACTTTTATTTCAATTTTTTTAAGAGTCGCAATTTGAACTTGTATTAATTTTGTCAGGTTAGGTTAGGTTAGGTTACAAGTACTTACATATTAAATTCGTTTTGTAATAATTTTTTGGCTTATTTACTTAAAGACGACGAGTGATAGTGTAATAAATTTCCATTTTACAGCAGAGATACCTTCTCTAATTAGGAAAAGTTCTGATGATCTTCGAAACGGCGACCTGATCTTCATCAAGGCATCATTGTCAGCCTCGATAGCTCAGTGGTGCAGACAGTCACCTGTCGCTATTGAATGTTAAGCAACGCTGGATGCGGTCAGTAGTTGGATGGGTGACCGCTGACCGTTGGAGGCTGACCGAGGTTCGGATTCCTCGTAAAACTGTAGGTCCCTTCCCTCCTAATCTTACTTGGTGGTAGGGTTTAACCCGCCCGGGTTGGTACCACCGCACTGAATGAAACGTCGGTCTAAACGGCTATGTAAATAGTTTGTGTTTTCCGACCAGTTCAGTGTAGCCGGCACGATCAAAGGGGGAAGCACTGACATGGCACCTAGTTCACCCGGTGTTATGGGTTGACATCACGGACGTTGTAGGTGATGTAGCCAACCGTGACAGTTTCCATAAAAAAAAAAATCAAACATAGCTAAGAACCATCCCGGTTAACCAGCTTTCTATTAAAAAAACCGCATCCAAATCGAGCCATCCGTTTAGAAGCTACGATTCCAGAGACACACACGGAGTGCCATGCCGTGCCATGCTCGTGGTTGGTACTAACATTGTAGTGAGAAAGCGCCCAATAAGTCACAGCATCGCAGGCAGGTGGTGAATTCAGTAGGAGGGAATGGATTATCGCGATAAATCGAGTAAAATTAATACGAGTATTATATTGCCAATTCCATTTTAAATTCACAGCCTTGTTATTTCTTAATATAAATTAAATGAAAACATACTATGTTGCACGCCAAAAAGTGACAAAAGGCAAACTTAGAGCCTAAAGGCGTTCTCTACCAGTCATACCTGAGATTATGAGTAGTGCGAAATTTATTCATACTATTTTTATTTGCGAGTATAAACATCTACACATGCAAGTATCGAAAATTAGAGCTGAGAAAGGTTTCGAAAAAAAAAAATTCAGGCCGTATCACATAATAAAATGTAAGGGATTGAGTGAGTGGTTAGTCATTTATTCCCTCGTAACAAAAACGGCTAAGTAGATTTTATGATTGTGACTTCGAGCGATTTGTCATAGTACTGGGAGTTACATAGGCTATATGACAAAAATAAAAACAGAAGAAAATTGCGGAAACAATCCTCAAAACCTATAAAATAAAATAAAAAATATACTACACACTATGGCTTAGAACAAAACAAGGTATGACATAAAAATACAAATTTCCAAAACCCGACTGCTAATAAAATTTAAGTATACCTAACATTAGAAAGGATACCTAACAGTAGAAAATGATACCTAACAGTAGAAAATGATGTAATCGGGCTTGAGAATGATTCAAATAGACAGGAATCCCGACCATAGCATTTTTACCGTTATTTTCGTGTTTCCTTAGTTTTTATTAGCAGTCGAGGGTTTTTTTTATGGTTATACTGGAAATTATTATAGCTTACGTTTTGGCTCTTACTGAATTGACCCTCAGGAGCTCAATTTACTCGGAATATCGACCGCCTAATTTATTACGGAACGCCAATATCAATAAATTTGCTAAACTTATAGTCTGAGAATTTCGTATACAAAAATAATACACACTTAATATAAGGCGGATCGTGAAACATTACTTAAGCAAATAATCATGAAAGACAAATTGTTATAGTAAAGTCTTATTATAGCTTTTAAAACGTCAATAGAATATACTGTGATGCAGGGATTCCGTATATATACCTCCTAAAAACACTCTTGTCATTATTCGTATAAGTTTTAATAGTTCATTTGCGTTTCCATCGTTTCATCGCATCGTTAAAAAATTTTTTATGTACTTACACTTTTTATACAACGACAAATGAAAGGCACCTGTAGGTGCGAAAAATAAACCTTCTATAAACCTCTACTTCTTATAAAAGGGAACGTCTGTCTATATGCGTGTATGTGTAGGAAATGTATGTATGTTGAGGTAAACTCCGGAACACTTAAGATATTTTTTTGTTTGCATCAATGTTAAGAGTAGTTCTTGAGGGTCACTATAGGCTATATACCGTCACACTAAATAGCCTTAGGCTGAGCAGTATCAAAGAAAGTATAGTACGGACGGGATAGAGAGAGAGAGAGAGAGAGAGAGAATATAAGATAAGAGATCGTTTATTTCGAGATTTTATTTCGTTTCGAGATTGTGTATTTGCGCTTAAATCGGATTGGCTATTATTGTCTATTGTATAATTTCATCCATAGGTAGGTAACCTACGCTTGGATATGTCGAAACTTCCGCCAGTTCTAAATTCAATGCGAAGAAGAACTGACAAACAAACTTCACAAGTCACAATGTTTTGTTAGTACCTTATAAGTATTATATTAAAGTCATTTCTAATAATTAACCCATACTACCGCTTACAAGAACATGAATATTTACAGCATAAACATTAATACTCAAGAATCTGACCACACTGCCTAATTAAATTACCTATATTTGGTGTATAGTCCCATCGTCAATATCGATACTTCATATATCAAGTCAAATAAAAAACAATTAGTCTACGTTTATTACAAAAAAAATTAATAAGTCATGTTAAAATCTAATGGTACAAAGTGTATCCAATTGTCAAAGTTTGTCAGTAGAAAAAACAGTAGTCAGACTCTCAGATAAAATTACGGTCAGTTAATGCATCCTTAATAGTGTATTAACTCTTTTCAATTAACATTATTTTAATCCGGATTTTATTATTATTATTTTATTTTATATTATTATTAATTAAACGGAGTCTACCGCTAGCGAAGCCGCGGGGGAAAGCTAGTTGAGTCTAAAGCAGTAACTAGGGTTCGCAGTAAAGGTCGCTCACCGGCGTATATCCCGCAACCAAAATTTACGCGTCCTCAATTCTCATTAGTCGAGCGGAGACCTCGCGCTCACCGCGCACCGCCCGCGCGCCGCGCCGCCGCGCCGGCCGACTAGCGATGACAAATTCGCCAATAAATCTGGAACCACTGGCGTGCGGTCCGCTCCACCTGCTTGGCCGCTCATGCAGGCCGGATTGGTTCTTCCGCTTGAGAGATGTGACTTCTCGATAAATAATTAGTTTTTTATTGATTTAGGAATAAATAAAAACTTAAAAGATCAAACACATTATGAATATATCAATTAAACCAGTGAAGATTCCTTTAACACAACAAAATTAGAAGAAAGAGAGATTTTAACAAAAAACAATGTAAATATACATTTTGACAGGTAGGTAACTAAATTATAATATAAAAATCTATTTTTTTACATTCTTACTTACACATTAGTTAAACTGTCACTACTGATTACTGACCCATTTAGCAGTCGATATTGGACGCCGGGTGGCTAAGCTCAATTGGCAGAGGGCTGGGCACGTCGTTCGACGAGACGACAACCGTTGGAGAAAACGGGTCCTACACCGGTGGCGGGGTGGAGAGAGAAATGGAGCGTGGGAAGACCATCCGCCAAGTGGGACTACGACATAAGTACGGCGGAGGTAATCAGTGCTTCCGTACCTCTGAAGGCTGGAAAGATTGGATGGAGAGGGGTATGTCTAGCAGTGGCCTCACAACGTTAACTGATGGTGCTTAGAGCAATCTGTTTTCAGACCACGCGGCAAAAAGGACATTGACCTTGTTTGGCGCGAAAGACCTCTCTCGCGCCGTGCCTACGGCAAACACCGGCGCAAGAGTGATCTCTTCGCGTTCATACATCCAAAGGTTCACTTGAAGAAATCTATTTTCGAGATAAGTCCGCCTTACACCTCAAATCAAATCAAATCATTTTATTTACACACATAGATCTACAATTTTCATAACCAGTCTTTCAAGATGTATTTTCAATTTCAATTTATTTATTACAAGCTGTGCCCGCGGCTCCGCCCGCTCTCATATTTCACTTCACTGCTAACCTCATAAGCTATTTAGCGTAATAGTAAGTAGCCTATAGTTGATGGGAAGAATCAAGCTATCCGTAGAATTTTGTTTTATTAAAATCGGTTCAGTGGTTCTCGAGTTATAAGCGGACAGACAGACAGACAGAAAGCAGACGTTGGATTTTATTATAGGTAATAAAATTATAGGTAATAATAAAGGAAATAAAGGAATAAGGAAAGGAAAGGAATAAGGAATAAGGAATAAGGAAAGGATAAGGAAGGATATAAAAAAATATTTTACAAATATGAATTATATGTCACTTCCCACACTAAACTAAGTTTGTCCTGTAGGTTTGACAACTTGCAACCAGTGCTAAATTATATCTTGTGGTATGGTCAGTTTAACACTTCACTAATTAATTACATTTCCATTACACATTATTACAATTCAAAATGTGTTATGTTATAATATAAAAAATATAAAATTGTATGTATACATAGGTATACCTCATGTATATAATTATTGTGCTTCTTTCTGTAAAAAAAAAATTGGAGTTATAAAATATTTTCTATCCGTCTACATATCTTTGTGAATGTATTGTCGCTCACAATAATTCATTAACACTGTGCACTGACTGCTTATACGAAAGGTATGCATGGGTTAACATTGTATAAGTTGTAATATTACATTTGCTTAACTTTTTAAGGTTGATTTATCCAAATACACATTGAAATTAAATCTGAAGTCTCTGAGTCATGATTGAATTGTAGGGTCACTCAGTCTGTTCTACAGGTACTATCATGAACGCTGCTCGGAGGAACTTGCTTCCCTTATTCCTTGCCATCCAACCTATCGTCTCAGCACTCGCCGCAGAGAAACTGAGCACCCATTTTTTGTTGTTGACATTGGGCTTTTGAGAACCCATCGGTTTTCTAAATCGTTTCTTTGGCGCACCGCAATGAATGAAACATCGGTTAGTTCGTGTTTTCCGTCCAGTTCAGTGTAGCCGGCACGACCGAAAGGAAGCACTGACACGGCACCTAGTTCACCCGGTGTTATGGGCTTACATCACGCATGTTGTAGGTGATGTAGCCAACCGCGTCAGTTTCCATGAAAAAAAAAACGCCGCTAGGGTGTGGAACTGTCTTCCGGCGAGTGTGTTTCCCTAATCCTTTAACCTATGTGTGTGTTTCAGCTACTCTTTATTCTGCTTGAAAAGCGTAAACATTAGTAGGACTAAGTAACGACTTATGAAATGAAATACAAAAAATAAATATATTTTCATTGTAATTTCATCAGCCTAATATTATTGGTGATCCCAAGCTCACGGAGGGACTTGAATCATTGCGCCACAGGCGAACAATCGGTTCCCTTAGCCTGTTTTACAGGTACTACCATGGCGGGTGAGCTGATGAATTGGATTCCCGCATCACGATCGGAACATCCACATGTGGTTGAAACCCAACTTCTGAGAACGCATCGCTTTTCGAAATCGTTCCTGTGTCGTACGACAAAAATATGAAACGCTCTTCCCGAAAGACATTCAACATTACTACTAAATATTCAAATGTCTTTGTCGATAACGAATTTCTGAGAACGCATCGCTTTTTAAAATTGTTCCCCTTGTACAGATCCATCCGGTGAGTGTGTTACCACTTATAACCTGGGAATCTTCAAAAGGCGTGTCAATAAATTAGACAACGACCTTTTTGTCCGCGTCATAGCCGGCATGGCGCCTCTCTGAGCGTGGTTTCGCGAGGAGTGGTGTTATTGGCTGTGTCTGATATACTGATTTCTTGAACGTTTGGGCACATCCACACGTGTCGGCTGTCTATATTCGTTAATTTTTTTTATTTATGTTTTTATGGAAACTGACACGGTTGGCTACACCACCTACAAAATCCTTGATGTGAGCCCATAACACCGGATGAACTAGGTGCCATGACAGTGCTTCCCTTCGATCGTGCCGGCTACACCGAACTGGACGGAAAACACAAAATATTTACATAGGCGTTTCGACCGACGCTTTATTCAGTGCGGTGGTACCACCGCACTGAATAAAGCGTCCACATCACCTACAACCTACAACATCCGTGATGTCAGGCCATAACAACGGGTGAACTAGGTGCCATGTCAGTGCTTCCCTTAATTTGATGAATGAAGGGACTGGCACTTGATTCTCACTTGGATTAAGATCTTATATAAAAAAACTCTCAATGATACAAATAAAGAAAACACCTATAATACTGTACTCTGTACAAACGTACGCCAGTCATAAAAAATAGTCAAATAGTACCAGCAAAAACTAAGCCCCTATTCGAATGGCGTAAATCGCTAAGTAGGTACACTTAGGCCCGTATACATAAAGAATTCTCAGTCCTACTTCGGTAAAAACTCGGGCTCAAGTCGTAATTTGGCATACGTAGACAATGCTTGAGACTAGACTCACACACAACTCCTACCCGGCCCCGCCGAGTTGAACCCAAGTTTTTTTTTGTTTTTTTTTATGGAAGCTGACACGGTTGGCTACATCACCTACAACATCCGTGATGTCAGCCCATAACACCGGATGAACTTGGTGCTACGTCAGTGCTTCCCTTCGGTCGTCCCAGCTACACTGAACTGGACGGAAATCACAAACTATTTACATAGCCGTTTCGACCGACCTTTCATTCAGTGCGGTGGTACCAACCCGGGCGGGTTAAACCCTACCACCTAGTAATATAAGAAGGGACTCATATCCCTTAGTCGCCTTTTACGACATACACGGGGAGAGATGCAGTGGGGCTATTCTTCTAGTCTAGAAATATAACGACTTCTCATGACGTGATGATGACTTAGCAGAATGCTACGGCTTGAAGTTAACTTTGCGTTCCAAGTTCGCATATTCACATTATTATTTCATTATTCACATTATAATTTATTTTTGAATTAATTTAAAATTTTCACAAACTTAAAATTTAAATCTAAAATTAAAACAAAAACAAATGGAGTTTCCACCACCGGGGCAACGGGTCGAGTCCAGGCTACCGATAGTTGGGTTCCAAAGAGAGAAACCCCCGGACTATGCGCGCAGTGTCGAGCAGGGCTGCCTTCTGGATCTGGCCCTTGACCCAACCACTCAGCGAGAGCCTCTCAAGGTGGTTGTCGAGGATCTTCGCAGTCCATACGCCGATACGACTATGGGCACAACGATCATCGAGTCGACGGGCCACATTGCTGCAGATCCAGATACTTTAACATCTTCTCTACTTCCTTACTGACGAGGTTACCCTCATGCGGCACGGCGATATCGACAAGCGTTGCGCACCTTGCCTCCCGGTCCACTATCACAATATCAGGTCTGTGCACGAGAAGTCCTGTCTGTGATAGATAATGGACCGGTCCCAGTAGAGTGTCACATGACTTTTCTAAAGAACTATTCACATTTTAATGCGTGTAAAATTGTATGATTGAACAAATTTAACGCAGGCAGCAATAAGACGTTGACAACATTTATCTATGAATACGATTGAGTACGCTCGCCCGAGTAAGATTTAAGAACGACTTTACTGAGTTGATCGTAAGAAGCAATGTGAGTAAGCTCTGTGTATACGGGTCTAACACCCTTGATATGCCGGCAACTCGCCGAGTTATGACAGCCAATATTGAGTAAATCCGGGGCTAAATAAACAGCCGTAACTTACTCGAATACTGCCATTTACGGGTAAGATGCTCATAAATATGACGATATAGAACGGGCGCGGGGGAATGCAAAGCTAGAAGCGGCATTCGTTCAGTGTACCTACTGATATCCGAAAAAAATGTCTAGGTAGTGGTATCATGTGCAGTTCGTTCTCCTCGGTAGCTCACTGGTGCGGTCTGTCGACTGTTGTTAAGCAACCCTGAGCGCGGTCAGTATTTGAATGGGTGACCGCTCGACCGTTGGAGGCTGATCGTGGTTCGGATTCCACGTTAAACTGTGGGTCCCTTCCCTTCTTACCTTACTAGGTGGTAGGGCTTATCCCGCCCGGGTTGGTACCATCGCACTGAATGAAACATCAGTCGAAACGGCTATGTAAATAGTACGTGTTTTCCGCCCAGTTCAGTGAAGCCGACATGAAATGAAGGGAAGCACTGACGTGGCACCAAGTTCACCCGGTGTTATGGGCTGACATCACGGATGTTGTAGGTGATGTAGCCAACCGCGTCAGTTTCCATAAAAAAAGCTACTCTAATACCGCGTACATCATCATCATCATCATCATCATCAGCCTGTATCGGTCCACTGCTGGACATAGGCCTCTCCCAAGGCACGCCACCACACGCGGTCTTCCGCGTACATACTGGTGTAGAATGTAACATGTAACATTCTACACCAGTCTGAACTGGACGCATCGCATTACTACGAACCTCCAGCACGCGAATCCGTTTCGTCCCTTCGTGTTCGTAAAAAAAACCGACAATCGATGAATCGCATCGCGCACAACTTGTAATGCTCGTAGCGTGCGCGGCAAACGCACGACGGTTTGTGAGCATAACAAGTCCAGACGTATAAGCTGGGAGCCATGTCAAAGCTTCCTTTTGGCCGTACCGGTTACACTGCAGGTCAGTGTAACCGGCTAAAAACACGATAAAATTAATGTGCGTGGAATTAGTTGTCGGTGGTATGCCAGGATCGAGGCCCGTGGAGATCTATTGTATCTGCCTACTCCATTGTGGAATACGCGTGAAATTATGTACCTACGTAAATGTTGCAATCTATTTTTAAATTCTATTCGAAAAAGAGTTAACTAGGAATAAAAACGTTCGGGCAATGAAGTTACAATATTGTATTTATCACTTCTGAATATACGTTTATGTGTGCGTAATATTACCAGGAAGACAATAATAACAATTGTATTCGTGTTAACATTACGAACTAAAATTATTATTGTTCCACTTTATTTCATTCCAGGACTTTGCCATCGGTGCCCGGTTTAACTTTTTATTTTTCATATTTGTTTTATTGGAAGCGCGACATGTGGCACCTAGCCACAGATTACTTAATAGTTACTTCGTAACAGATAAATCACTCCATAGAAAATGTTCCTACCTTCGGGCTTTAATAGCCTACTGTTTCACATCGCCAATCGCTGCGTGCGAAAATGTACCTTAACGATCGAGTGTAAAGTGGTTATTGCTTTGCAGCTGCGCACAGTTGCGTGGGCGAGCGTCTATGTATACTTCGCGCGGCTGACGAATTTCTACTGAAAAAGACCGCCGGCGGCCCGTCGAGCGGTAGGTAGTTAGCGCGCGCAAGTACATAGAGTGCGTGAGGCCTGACCTAGCCACCCATACGGTGTCTAGCGACGCCCATGCAGTTTGCAATTTGTCCAAAATGTCAAACAAAAGTATACAAATTGTAACCTTGCAAATACCATATCTGTACCTCCGTCACCATAGTTTTGACGTATTTCCTGTCTGCAGCAAATGAACTGCATGCCGACCATATCTTGATAACAGGTAAAATGCATACAACGTGTGACAATGGTATTTCTGGCGGTTTATTTCTCTAGCACCTATGAGAGCGACAGAACGTGAGACACTACAGGAGGAATTATGGTTTGGGTGCTACGTGCATATGATATTATGCTATTGCATACTGAAAATATATTCTAAGTTAACAAGGTATTGTTGTATGGTTTTAATCCTCAATTTGTTTTAATGTTTTAATATGGAAGTACTTGAATTATAATATTTTGTATAGGTACCGTGTGGGGCTGGTACTTAAAAAGAATAGGCCCACTGCATCTCTTTCCGTGCATGTCGTAAAAGGCGACTAAGGAATAAGAATACCGCGCTAAAGGGCGACAGGCTAGCCACCTCTCACCTTGGAACGGTCCTTCCATCGAGTCATCCAGCAGGTGGGTTTTCGTGCCTTACTTGCTGTTGATAGTATTCTTGTCCGAATACTTTGCTAAACGTGGTGGTCAGTGTGGTGCTGTAATTAACAAGAGTACCTGCAGTACAACTGCGATTACTCTGCTTAACCCGATTGTCGGGATACAGCGTGTGGTATGTAGGTATGTAATTTGTATTATATAAATGTTTACTCTATTTTAAAAACGATAATACAATAAACAAGAGTTAAACTCGACGTGATTATAGTGCAAACACCAAATTATAAAAATATCAAAATAAAAACCGGCCAAGTGCGTGTCGAACTCGCGCACCGAGGGTTCCGTATCGCCTTGTCATGGTAAGCGCCACTCACGCCATCTATGGCGTATTATGAAATGCTTAATATTCGTTAAAATTCTTACGGTTCAAGAGATACAGCCCTCGGACAGACGGATGGACGGACGGACAGACAGACAGACGGCGTAGGCTTAGTAATAGGGTCCCGTACCGGATACGGAACCCTAAAAACCGGCCCATTACGTGGTGGTACGGAACCCTCGTTTTTTTATGGAAGCTGACACGGTCGGCTACATCACCTACAACATCCGCGATGTCAGCCCATAACACCGGGTGAACTAGGTGCCGTGTTAGTGCTTCCCTTCATTTCATGTCGGCTACTACACTGGAATGGACGGAAAACACGAACTATTTACATAGCATTTTCGACCGATGTTTCATTCAGTGCGGTGGTATCAACCCGGGCGGGATAAACCCTAGCACCTATCAGGGTGAGAAGATAAGGAACCCACAGTATTACGTGGAATCCGTACCGCGGTCAGCCTCCAACGGTCGAGCGGTCACACAACAGTCGACCGACCGCACCACTGAGCTACCGTGGCTGACATTAGCTAGAGGCTGACTGACTCGGTGCGCGAGTTCGAGTCGCTCTTGGCCGGTTTTTGACATAGAGCTAGCTACGTTCATTCGCGGAAATCAGTCGCTTTGGCACAGAATAAATTTGGGCTGCTTATACGTAAAACCGTTTGATTTGATGGCCAGACGTCGTCGGTCTGTCTGTCTGTCTGTCTGTACGTTTTGTGGCTTCCTGCCCAGTCCACGTTCGCTCCGAGACGTGTGGCTCTAAATATTTTATACAAGAAGTTTCGATGCGGCATTTGAAAATGGAAATTCGCGTCGTAAAACTCTTGGGGCGTTTATTGCAAAGTTTATTTCGTAACACCGTTTTCTACGCCATCGAAAATTTACACAGATTGAAATGCGATGACTAGAGAAGGCGTTTTTAACACCCGACGTAAAAAAAGAGGGGTGTTATAAGTTTAATGTGTGTGTATGTGTGTTTTGTGTGTCTGTCGTAGCTCCCAAACGGCTGGACCGATTTTGTTGCGGTTCTTTTTTATTGGAAAGCTGGTTTAATCGGGATGGTTCTTAGCTATGTTTGTAATCAAGTTATCAAGTAAGTAAGTAATAAAAAAATTAATTATCTTAAAAAAATTTACCGATTTGCATGCGTTTTTTATAAAAAGCTTGGAATAAAAGTTAAATTACAAATTTAAAAAAAACTCTTGGCCCTTAAAGATTCAAAAATAATTTCCGTATACGTACTTAAAGGAGTCGGGGGACTTTATATTTTATTTTCATCACCTTTGGCTAATGAGTAATGTCACTTTGACCGAAAAATAACATCAAAACAGTAAGTCGAAGAGGAATAAAAAGAGATAAATAATATATATAAATAAATAATTCTTGCAAGCTTATATACATCAGGATAGGCTATCACCAATTCTAAAAATAAATTTGTAAGGGATGGTCATGGAGTAAGTTACTTTGTTTTATGAGATACTTACTGCGTTTGTAGACTCTATGTATGTATCATACTGAAACTAAATTGACGATTTTTAGAAAGCTTTTCTGTATGGTGTGTATGTTCCTCCATACCTCCTAAACTGATCATCCGAACTCGACGAAACTTACAAATTACAGGCACATTTATACGTGACATAGGACAGGCTAAATAAAATTCAGTTCCGGTTACACTAAGATATGGCTCTCATACAAACCGACTTGTTCCGCGCGCCGAAATAAAGGTACCTACGGTAGCGGGCTTGCTTACTTTCTTCTTTTTAAATACGAAATTTACACGAGCGAAGCCGTAGGCAAAAGCTAGTAAACTTTAGGATTAATTATTTCCACTTTTAAATGTTTTCGGTCTAACTAATTACATGAAATATTACATCTAAACTAACGTGATTGAGATTTCAACAGTTTGGTGTAGCCGGTACGACTGAAGGGAAGCCCTGATATGGCACCTAGTTCACCCGGTGTTATGGGCTGACATCATGGATGTTGTAGATGATGTAGCCAACCTTGTCTGTTTCCATAAAATAAAATAAATTAAAAATACAAATTACGGAGTCTGCCAAGTCTAATAGTTAAAAATCGCATGGGCAAGTATCCAGGTTGAAATTTCCCCAGTAATCCGGCACACTGGGAAATCAAACCTATTAAATATTATTTATTTTCGTAGTAAAATTTAGGTAGGTAGGTACCTATTTCCGTCATAAAGGTGCTTGTCTCAGATTTTTTTTAATGGTAACTGACACGGTTGGCTACATCACCTACAACAACCGTGATGTCAGCCCATAACACTGGGTGAGCTAGGTGCCATGTCAGTGCTTCACTTCATTTCATATCGGCTACACTGAACTGAACGGAAATTTTACATAGCCGTTTCGACCGACGACGTTTCATTCAGTGCGGTGGTTACGACTCGGCCGGGATAAACCCTACCACCTAGTAAGGTAAGAAGGGAGGGGACCTCGGTCAGCCTTCAACGGTCGAGCGGTCACCCATCCATGCACTGACCGCGCCCAGCGTTGCTTAGCAATCAATAGCGACAGTCGACTGTCTGCACCACTGAGCTATCGAGGCTGACAGATATCTATCATGTGCAGCCCCGAAAGAAATTTAGTGCCCTTTTGATAGTTAGTCGACGCCACGCAACCGTTACTATAGTAATATAAAATGGTTAATTCCGACTATCTGCGTTCACCTCCGTTACATTTAACGATTGGCCAGTTTAAAACTTTCTGGTCGATTTAACGCCGCGTCATGTGTTTCTGTTAATTGCTTAGTAACCGCAGACGATGTAAACTAAACTTTTTTTTTTATGGAAACTGACACGGTTGCCTACATCATCTACAACGTCCGTGATGTCAGCCCATAACAACGGGTGAACTAGGTGCCATGTCAGTGCTTCCCCCTTTGATCGTGCCGGCTACACTGAACTGGTCGGAAAACACGAACTATTTACATAGCCGTTGCGTGCGACAGACGATGTTTCATTCAGTGCGGTGGTACCAATCCGGGCGGGTTAAACCCTACCACCAAGTAAGATTAGGAGGGAAGGGACCTACAGCAGGCCTTCGTCACTCGCTCAAGGTCGCGAGTTATATGCCTACCGCTTGGCGTAGCGGCTAATCTACAATTAACAGTGGGCTGCCGCTATCCAGCCAGACCGGGCGCGTGGCGCTTTCGAATTTAGACAATGTCGAAATCACGTAAATATTGTGCAGTGGACGGGTGCAAAAGTCAACAGACAAATGAAAACTTGTCTTTTTTTTCATTGCCGAGAGACGAAGAAAGGTAAGTATTTTGTTTAGTAGCATTTTGATTTATTTCTAGTAATTTATTTATTCATATAGTAGGAGGTCATTGATTTAAAATGATATTATTATATTGCCAATAACATTAGTTAGATAACGCCGAACAGCGTGGTGTGTATGTCCTAATTCGTATAAGGATAATAGATACATTGTAGATGATCATTGATCATTAAATTTATTGATCAAACAAAACTATCACTGGAAGGTTGCACGCAATGCACGCTTCGATGTGAGAAACTAATTGTGACGCTAACGCATGCATGAATTTGTTCGCATAAATTTGCCGTAGCTAAATATCATATCGTTGGTAGCTAGAACGATAAAAGTTGGTAGGTATCATCTTCATTTTATTCCTCACAATAAGACAGCACAAAGACAGCCCTTAACGCGCTGAACGACGCGCTTTCGAGATAGAGTTACACGATAGAAAGAGAAGCGAAATGTAGGCGGTTATCGTGGTTAGGCATGCAGCTCTGTGCGAGTCAATTTGTACTTTATCGCGTCGTCGCAGAGTAGCTATTTCTTTGTGAGTTTTTGTACAGAGCAGCTTCAGTACGGAGTACTCTTTTCTATTCTGTGCCTACAGTTTTACGAGGAATCCGAACCTCGGTCAGCCTCCAACGGTCAGCGGCTACCCATCCAAGTACTGACCGCACCCAGCGTTGCTTAACATTCAATAGCAACGTTGACTGTCTGCACCACTGACCTATCGAGGCTGACTAAACTGCGAAACATAGAATGCATGTATGTATATAAGTAAGGTGCTTTGTTATTCATGTCAATAACTTCGGGAGGGTTACATACGCACTCAAACAAACACTTTACGTAAGAAAAAAACATAATTATGTTTATAGGAGCATTTTTTCTCCTAACAAAAAAATAAAATCAAATAAGTAGCTGTTAAAACCAATCATAGTGACCTTGTGACTTACACACAACAAACAGCTGTTCTGCGTTTGAACATAGTACGGTCTTTGATCCCGTACAATGCAAGTTACCTACTGTTACACACAGGTTAATGTTTATGTAGCAAACATGTTTTGTTAAATCTCTCGAAAAGTAAGTTTTTTTGCGAAACATGTTTATTTGAGTGTTTATATAACCCTCCCGAAACATTTGACATGAATAACGAAGCACCTTATATAATCAATACTCCGCCACGTTTAGCAATGTATTAATGCAAGATAACCTATCAAGCAGCGAGTAAGGCACGAAGACAACCTCCTGCGTGACTCGGTGCAAGGACCGCGCCAAGGTGACAGATGGCTAGCCTGTCGCCCTTATGCACGGCATCTTGTCCCTTATCCCTTAGTCACCTTTTACGACTTGCACGGGGAGAGATGCAGTGGGTATAACAGTTTTAAGTGCCGGCCCCACACGGTCGCCAGTTCTATCCGTGTTTCTATCGTGTTTCCATGTAGATCGGGGGTTCCCACCCTCGGCGCTAGGAGGGGGGTTGGAGGGGAGGCAGGGGCTCGAAAAGATGATTCAGTGAATTTGCATGTAAATTGATGCTAGCGGCGCCCGGGAGATCATTTTATAACGCGCGACTCTCTGTGCAGTTTTTGAAGCATTTTGAACTAGCCCCGTGACGTCATAACATTGCGGCTGCACACAAGGTAGAATTCTGCACCTTCTGAGAGATGTAACATCAATACTAACAGTTTTGTACCGTGTGGGGTCGGTACTTTAAAAGAATAACCCCACTGCATCTCTCCCCGTGCATGTCGTAAAAGGCGACTAAGGGATATGACTCCCTTCTTATATTACTAGGTGGTAGGGTTCAACCCGTCCGGGTTGGTACCACCGCACTGAATGAAAGGTCGGTCGAAACGGCTATGTAAATAGTTTGTGTTTTCTGTCCAGTTCAGTGTAGCCGGCACGACCGAAGGGAAGCGCTGACGTGGCACCAAGTTCACCCGGTGTTATGGGCTGACATCATGGATGTTGTAGGTGATGTAGCCAACCGTGTCAGTTTCAATAAAAAGAAAAAAAAATGGGGAGGTGCAGCTAAGACGTATTCAAACGAGACTGAGCGCGCCCAACGCACAGCTCTAAAAGTTCTATTTAAAAAACCTTACACGCATGACACTCAAGATCTGCTTCTAGAGACTGGAATGCTATAATTTTTATTATTTTTTTATTATATCGGCCATAATAACACATATTCTGTGAAAATTTCAACGGGCTACCTATTACGGTTCATGAGATACAGCCCTCGGACAGGCAGACGGACAGTCAGACAGACAGACGGCGGCGTAGGCTTAGTAATAGGGTCCCGTACGACGGATACGGAACCCCAATAACATGTAGTTTACGATTTTTAAGATTTTTGTATAAGCTTTTAGCCTTTACTTTCAACCTTTCTGCCTAATTATTATTTCCCATCAAAATATTAAATACGTTTTCTTACCCGGCTAGAGTATTTTGAAATAATGAAAATAAACGATTCATTTCAGTAATTTTGCGATAATGAAGCAAAACAATTGTTCCGCTAAGAGCTTTATTTAGAACGAAGTATTACGAATTTTTCTGTCCATCCCCTTAATAAGAAAAAAATTGTATACTATGATAAAAATAAGCAAAAATTCAAATAGAAAAATAAAAAAAAGGAAAAAAACATTTTGCCATCGTCTTCGCTAGCAGTACGCCGTAGCAGTAAATTTCATAATGATCTAAATTATTTCAGCTTTCGTAAGATACTAAAATCCTTAATGTCCATACAAATTACAATAGTATTTATTTAAGAAAAAAAAGTTAATGTTTGTAGAAGAGAAAGTGAGAGCGTTCTTATCACCTCATATTGCCGAATAAAATCCTCAAAAACTTTTTTTTTTTCATGGAAACTATTAACGGTTGGCTACATCACCTACAACATCCGTGATGTCAGTCCGTAACACCTTGGTGAACTAGGTGTCGTGTCAGTGCTTCCCTTCGGTTGTGCGGCTACACTGAACTAAACGGAAAACACTAACTATTTACTGTCCGCGCGCGAGCTCCGAGGAATCGGGGGCTGGGGAAGCGGGCGGATATGCGCCCCTCCCGACCGTCGTCGCTTCACTCGCTTCACACTCCGCGTGCTCCCAGTACGAGTGTTGGCCTTAACGCGAGAGCACGCTTATCGATGCCGTATTCGTAATATGCGCGCGTGTTAGTCAATCGCGTGTTAATTCGTTACTCTTGAAGTTATTATCAGACTTCGTTTTGTGTGTACAAATAGACATTTAATATGGATGAAGAAGAAATTGCGAGCACGATCAATGAGAACAGGGAGAAAATTAATATCGATAACGTAGTAACACCTACTTACTGCTAATGTACGACCACCAACTTACTGTTAATGAATGAACACCAACTTTCTGTTAATTTATGAACACCTATTTTCTGTATAAACACCTACTTACTGATAATGTATGAATACCTACTTACTGTATGTACACCTACTTACTGTAGAACACCTATTTGCCACCTACTTACTGTTAATGTATGAACATCTACTTGCTGTATGAACACCTTCTTACCGTTAATGTATGACCACCTACTTACTGATGATCACCAACAGACTGTTAATATATGAACATCTATTTGCTGTTAATGTGTGATCACCAACTTACTGTTAATGTATGAATACCTACTTACTGTATGTACACCTACTTACTGTATAACACCTATTTGCCACCTACTTACTGTTAATGTATGAACATCTACTTGCTGTATGAACACCTTCTTACCGTTAATACTTAATACTTAATAACCGTTAATACGTTAACCGATGTTCATACATTAACTTACTGTTAATGTATGAACATCTACTTGCTGTATGAACACCTTCTTACCGTTAATGTATGACCACCTACTTACTGTTAATGTATGATGATCACCAACAGACTGTTAATGTATGAACATCTACTTGCTGTATGAACACCTTCTTACCGTTAATGTATGACCACCTACTTACTGTTAATGTATGATGATCACCAACAGACTGTTAATATATGAACATCTATTTGCTGTTAATGTGTGATCACCAACTTACTGTTAATGTATGAATACCTACTTACTGTATGTACACCTACTTACTGTAGAACACCTATTTGCCACCTACTTACTGTTAATGTATGAACATCTACTTGCTGTATGAACACCTTCTTACCGTTAATGTATGAACACCTACTTACTGTTAATGTATGATGATCACCAACAGACTGTTAATGTATGAACATCTATTTGCTGTTAATGTGTGATCACCAACTTACTGTTAATGTATGAATACCTACTTACTGTATGTACACCTACTTACTGTAGAACACCTATTTGCCACCTACTTACTGTTAATGTATGAACATCTACTTGCTGTATGAACACCTTCTTACCGTTAATGTACGACCACCAACTTACTGTTAATGAATGAACACCAACTTTCTGTTAATTTATGAACACCTATTTTCTGTATAAACACCTACTTACTGATAATGTATGAATACCTACTTACTGTATGTACACCTACTTACTGTAGAACACCTATTTGCCACCTACTTACTGTTAATGTATGAACATCTACTTGCTGTATGAACACCTTCTTACCGTTAATGTTAATGTATGATGATCACCAACAGACTGTTAATGTATGAACACCTATTTGCTGTTAATGTGTGATCACCAATTTACTGTTAATGTATGAATACCTACTTACTGTATGTACACCTACTTACTGTAGAACACCTATTTGCCACCTACTTACTGTTAATGTATGAACATCTACTTGCTGTATGAACACCTTCTTACCGTTAATGTATGCCCACCTACTTACTGTTAATGTATGATGATCACCAACAGACTGTTAATGTATGAACATCTATTTGCTGTTAATGTGTGATCACCAATTTACTGTTAATATATGAATACCTACTTACTGTATGTACACCTACTTACTGTAGAACACCTATTTGCCACCTACTTACTGTTAATGTATGAACATCTACTTGCTGTATGAACACCTTCTTACCGTTAATGTACGACCACCAACTTACTGTTAATGAATGAACACCAACTTTCTGTTAATTTATGAACACCTATTTTCTGTATAAACACCTACTTACTGATAATGTATGAATACCTACTTACTGTATGTACACCTACTTACTGTAGAACACCTATTTGCCACCTACTTACTGTTAATGTATGAACATCTACTTGCTGTATGAACACCTTCTTACCGTTAATGTTAATGTATGATGATCACCAACAGACTGTTAATGTATGAACACCTATTTGCTGTTAATGTGTGATCACCAACTTACTGTTAATGTGTGAACACCAACGTACATCTTACTGTTAAAATATGAACACCTACTTGCTGTATGAACACATACCTACTGTTAATGTATGAACACCTACTTACTTTTAATAAGAAATAAGCACATCCGATTGTGAAAGTTCTACCTAAAAATTCTCAGAATTGCGTATAATCGAAGCCTAAAAACTAATATTAAATTATTATAACGGCGTCAAACTTACACAAGAGAAAAAAATTAATGCCTCTCTAAAATTAACTTTTTCCTAATTTTTAATCTTTCCGAATTCCTTTCAAAACACTTGTCTAAATTACCTTAATAACTTGATTTATCCCCGCTTAAGACGTATTACTACACAAATATTTATTGAGCTTAGCTAGAATAATTATTTATTGTGGGTAAATCAGGAGATGGTGTCCCGTCGTAAATTTATACGTTAAATTTTATACGTGGCGGCGGGCGCTTTAAATATATTGGTACGACTTAATCAGTGTTCGTTACGGTTCAGATGTGTGAAACGTGGAGTGAGGAACGAAGGAATATTTATGACAACAAAACTGTTATATCAATGTAGATAGATAGATAGATAGAAATACTTTATTGCTCCAAAAAAAAAAAACATTTTACAGAAACAAACGATAAGTAATTTACATCATTTACATCAGGGGCAAATACGGACTTATCCCTTACAGGGATTTCTGCCAGTCAACCTTTGGATGTTTGAGAGACGTATGTTGTGAGATATAAGTAGGTAGTAGCAAAAGACTTGAGTGTGGGAGTGTAAAATGCATTAAGATTAATGTATTAGATTATATCAATCTGTTTGCTCGATGCACAACACCACAATTTTTTTTTTTTTTTTTTTTTTTTTATGGATACTGACACGGTTGGCGACATCACCTCCAACATCCGTGATGTCAGCCCATAACACCGGGTGAACTTGGTGCCACGTCAGTGCTTCCCTTCGGTCGTGCCGGCTACACTGAACTGGACGGAAAACACAAGCTATTTACATAGCCGTTTCGACCTACCTTTCATTCAGTGCGGTGGTACCAACCCGGGCGGGTTAAACCCTACCACCTAGTGATATAAGAAGGGAGTCATAATATCCCTTTGTCGCCTTTTACGACATACACGGGGAGAGATGCAGTGGGGATATTCTTTTAAAGTACCGGCCCCACACGGTACGAATGCCCGTAATCTTAAAACAAATTTTTCAAAACATTATTAATTATAAAAATTAAATGTTATTTGTTACATACACTACGACCTGTACGAGTCTGAACAGACAACAGCTAATAGATGTATTATTATAAAAAATAAAATTTATATTTATATATGCTTATTTATCTGTATATATGTATGTACCTATTAACCTGTCAGTATGTATGTAATTAATGTATTTATTTGAATGTTAAATATATACGAGTAAGTAAGTGTAATTAGTTTCAGTTCTTCATTAGGTTAACCTGTTTACTCCGGCGTTATAATAATGCTTAATTTAATTCTTTAATTAGTTTTATATTTGTTTCCTGTTTCATTAAAAAATTATAATGATTAATTTAAAAATTAATACAAAATTCCTTTAAAGAGTAAGTATATTACCAAGTACAGTCTCGGGTCCTTCAAGAGGGCGTGAATAGGCATCTGTCAGGCCGGCATGGCATTCGCAACCCCCTCATACTACCGAATGTCTATGGGCGTCGTTAGACACCTTATGGGTGGCAAAGAACCACATGTCGCGGTTTGAATATAAAAAAAAGTTTATCTCACTGAACTTCGCACTAACCATTTGCCTTACCTACAATCCCTAACCTAACCTTACCTACAAACCCAGGTATGACTGGAAGATAATGCCTTTAAGCTTTAAGTCCGCCTTTTGTCACTGTTTATCGTATAGGTATATTTTCGGTTGCACCGATCCATCTACTCTCTCTTTCTCGCGTCAATATGTAAAATAGACTGAAACGTCTCCCACAAACCAGCTTCGTCCATTGCTCCACGTACAACGTGGTCTAGTAATGCCTTGATTTCTTCACACGCTTTATTGTTCTGATAGAGTGTCCTAATAAATATCCATGTGAGATATACGTATCTATGTACCTGCCCGCATCCAGCACACAGATATAACATAGAAATATATGGCTGGTTGAGATATCCTATTAGCCCATAATAATATATATTATGTCGACCTTTAAGAGTCAATTCTAAGCGGCGGGTGGCCGAGTGGTCTGGTGGCTTCTCTTGCGAGAGGTCCGAGGTTCGAATCTAACCGGTGGCGTGTACATTTGAGTTTTCTCTGATTTGAATAAAATTACGTGCACACCTTCAAATTTAGTTCCACCAGGTTGACTGGAGGAAATTGGCTAAGGCAATACGCCCGCCCTTGTCACGCATCATAAAATGTATTAATCCTACTTTTAATTCAATTAATTCTTTATTAATGAAAGCAAGACATATATTTTATTTTAGTTTATTAATGTTTACGGATATAATGTACCTACAATTTATTTTTATTAGATATTATAATTTATACGTCAACATTATAATATAAAACTTCGCCGAAGATACCAAGCCACAAGTGAGAACCCCATTCAAATTAATAGACTTTTCGAAATTTTAAAACTGCTTTAGGTTTCCTGTAATATTCCAAAAATTGTCCGTAGTGTGGATTTTTTCTGATATTTTTTGTTTTGTTTTTCATTGTATACATTTAGAAGATAGAGGGGGTGGGGCATACGTTGCATTCGACATCCCAGGGGAAAATGTTTAATACATTTATTGAAATATCTTCTAGAGTTTATGCAAAATAAATATTATTCCCTTTCTACCAATTTTCAACTTGGTACGATTAAACATTTAGAAGTTATGACTCTGTGACGGACGGACGGACACATGAGTTAGGGTTCTGTTTTCACCACTTTGAGGTACGAAACCTAAAAATGTTACAAAAAGACGAGTCTTACGGTATTCTTTACAAACTGGCATTTAGAATTTTACAAGCTGGTTATTATGATATTGTCTATGCTAATGTTGATTTATTTATTTAAGTAATTTAAATTAATGCAAATAAAATATAAAATAAAATCATTTGAGAATACATTAGTTTTTAAATTACGTAAAATATAAACATAATTATTTAAAGTATAATTTGTAAAAGAGGACTAAGGGATAAGGACAAGACGCCATGCTAAAGGGCGACAGGATAGCCATCTCTTAGCCTGGCATGGTCCATCCACCGATTCAGGCAGTTTGTGGGTCTTTGTGCCTTACTTGCTGCTTGAGAATTATCTTGTGCTAATACTTTGCCAAACGTGGAGGTCGGTGTTGTGCTGTAATTTATCCAGAGTTCTTGCAGGACAACACGAATTACTCTGCTTAAACCGATTGTTGGGATACAGAGTGTGGTATGTATGTATATTTAATTTATTTTAATGTTAATGTGCTATAATTATTTTAAACATGTATCTTTATTGATAGTAAATAAATAAAATGGTTACGATTTTCCACATCTAAATAACACTAACGGTGTGTTATCAAAGCAGTTGCATTGCTATATCGAATCTTAACCACTTTGTTTCCATTAGTGTGTGATAGTTGTTTTATCTTCATGTCATTTCCAATGGAATGGAGCGTTCTTCTAATCTACAGGTCGTAGGCGTTACTAAAACTAAAATATCTTGGGTCTCTGAATCACAGACGATTTGTAGGTTCGCTTAGTCTGTTTTACAGGTACTATCACCGACGCTGCTCTGTGGAACTAGCATCCCTTATTCCCTGCCACCCGTCCTATCTCCGCATGACTCATCGCAGAGAGACTGTGCACCCTTTTGTTGTTGACATTGGGCTTTTGAGAACCCATCGGTTCTCTAAATCATTTCCTTGTCGCACCGCTGGGGTGTGGAACTGTCTTCCGGCGAGTGTGTTTTCCGAATCTTTTAACCTGGGTGTCTTCAAACGTCGTATCAATAGGCTAAACAGACCGGCAACAGTCCGCAAATCTGCTGGCATTGCATCTCACTCAATTTGGCTCTGTCGACTGCACCATTGGTCCCTCGGCACAGTCACCCATGTTGGTAAGCATAAAAAATAAATTATAAGTCGGCTGGCTCCGCGGCTCTAGGTGCACAAAACCAGAACATTAAAAAATACGTTGGCTTGCGCGGCCACTTTGAATTCCTGGCCTTTGCTGTGGAAACACTTGGCGTGTGGTCACCCGAAGCAAGGACTTTCGGAAACGTCCTAGGAAAGCTCCTTATTGATAAGTCTGGTGACCGACGCGTCGGTCACCAGACTTGACTTGACGTCGCGACGTGCCAAGTCTTTCTTCTTTCAGCAAATAGGCCTAGCCATTCAAAGGGGTAACGCAGCCAGCGTATTGGGTACTGTGACGGAGTCGGAGGAGTTGGACTAATTTTTTTACTTACAGTAAGTCTTGCATATTAGTATTTAGTTTTTTATTTATTTATTAGGTTAATATTATTTAATTACTATTACTAGGGTTTAAGACGGACGGGTTCTTTGACGGATAAAATCCGTAACGACGTGATACGTCAAAGAACTAAGGTAGTCGACATTGCTAAGAAAATAAGCAAGCTGAAGTGACAGTGGGCTGGGCACATCTGTCGCAGACCCGACAACCGATGGGGTAGACGGGTGCTCGAATGGAGGCCACGTACAAGCAAACGTAGCGTGGGACGCCCCCCGGCTAGGTGGACAGATGACCTAAAAAAGGTAGCCGGGAGTGGATGGATGAGAAGAGCGGAAGACCGCGTGTGGTGGCGTGCCTTGGGAGAGGCCTATGTCCAGCAGTGGACCGATACATGCTGATGATGACTAGGGTTTAAAGGTTAAATCAATACAATATTTTTGTTTTTTAAGTGATGATGATGACTCAATAAAGATTAAATCCTGTTACTTTTATATCTATCCACCAGTTGTTTATCGTACTAGATTCCTGTATACGATCAACATTAAATGTTGATTGGCCATAAGCGAAATTAATCAAAACCCATCGCGGTTGTTTATGCTATAAAACTGGATTAAGTGAGCTTTCAGCGCCGGCGCCGCGGTTGGGCGGAATTAATTTCTGTTTATTATTATTGCCTCGAAATTGATTGGATATACAAGATTAACATTGACACTGGAGATGGGCCGTTTCATTAATATAATCACCGTCGCATCTCTTGTGGAAATTTCAACTTATTTCCGAACGAACTTGTATTTATTTCGGATTAGATGCGTCGGCTTTTTCGTTTCCTGGTTTGATAGCGTAACTTTACACGAGATCTGTTTCAAGAGTCTCTCTCTAATATCCGAGAGTGATATTATAATTTTCAGTGTTGTCGTACAAATTCAGACCTTTATATGGAAAGCGAGACATATCACATAACGGCACCAATTATTAGGTGTTCTTACTTGCACAGGAGAAGAAGAAATTATTCATACTAAGTTAAAAAAAATTTTTTTTATTTATTTAGAGTGATCAATACACAATTCACAACAGCAGAACGGGTTACACATACACCGCTAATAAGTCACTAGGTATAGATAAAACTAGGTAAGTATATGATAGTGTAAGAGAAAGAAAAATACATTTAAACAAAGAAAAACCGAATAATCAAAAAGAAAAAAGAATAATCATTTTAAATAACTAATTATATTAAAACAGAACTGTTTAATTTACTTGCGAAAATTAAGACATCAAACTAAACTAAGCTAAGCAAACATTACATGATAGTATTACTAAAATAATAAAAAACAAATAAGGAAGAATTCCGTCACTTATTTACTCACAAAAAATCTATCATGCGCTAACTTAGGTCTTAGCAATGTCGACTACCTTAGTTCTTTGACGTATCACGTCGTTACGGATTTTATCCGTCAAAGAACCCGTCCGTCTTAAACCCTAGTAATAGTAATTAAATAATATTAACCTAATAAATAAATAAAAAACTAAATACTAATATGCAAGACTTACTGTAAGTAAAAAAATTAGTCCAACTCCTCCGACTCCGTCACAGTACCCAATACGCTGGCTGCGTTACCCCTTTGAATGGCTAGGCCTATTTGCTGAAAGAAGAAAGACTTGGCGCGTCGGTCACCAGACTTATCAATAAGGAGCTTTCCTAGGACGTTTCCGAAAGTCCTTGCGTCGGGTGACCACACGCCAAGTGTTTCCACAGCAAAGGCCAGGAATTCGAAGTGGCCGCGCAAGCCAACGTATTTTTAAATGTTCTGGGTTGAAGGTGGTTTTTATATTTTTTTAAATAGTTTTTTATGCTTACTAACATGGGTGACTGTGCCGAGGCACTAATGGTGCAGTCGACAAAGCAAAATTGAGTGAGATGCCATGCCAGCAGATTTGCGGACTGTTGCCGGTCTATTTAGCCTATTGATACGACGTTTGAAGACACCCAGGTTAAATGATTCGGAAAACACACTCGCCGGAAGAGAGTTCCACACCCTAGCGGTGCGACAAAGAAAGTTTTTGATGAAGAACCGATGGGTTCTCAAAAGCCCAAAGGCAACAACAAAATTGTGCTGAGTCTCTATACGACGAGTCATGCGGAGATAGGACGGGTGGCAGGGAATAAGGGATCCTAGATCCTACCCTCTGTAAGCTGTCATTGAATAAGTCCACTTCCTTGGAGTCACTATTGTACTTAAACTAGGTACCACGATAATACCCTCGAGACTAGTCTCGACTCGAGACATAATAAAAGAGAAGAACGATCTTATTAAAATACTCCCGCCTAGATTAATCGGTTGGTGAAACAATATGCACTTTCCCGCTGTACCTACATGAACTGAAGATAGGTCACTCCGATACGACAAGGTAGAGTGCCTCATTCCAAGTATGCCGCTGTTTGCAAAGCATTATACCAAAATCGAAATCGAAAATCTGGGCGTTCCCGATTTTGATATTACACGTTTTTGATAAGTGTATGTCTTCACGAACACGAGCCATGGTTTGGATTTCATGTAAATTCTAACCTGGTAAAACAGATTATAAAAAAAAACAAAAAACTCGACGGCGAAAATAATCTAACTAAAAAGAAACAAAACATGCTAGCCAATTATATTTTATGTAAACCGCACTAGCCATTGTTAGCCGCAGCAGTCTAACTAATAACGAATTAAGTGGAATCGTATCGGGCTAGGGGAATAAAAAATATACATAGAAACCTAGAAATATACATACATACTTGTGAAATACGTAACCCTCCTTTGTGCTTCGCGCCGTCGGGTATAAATAACAAGTATCAAGTCGTCGGCATTGTTGCATGCCAACGGATCTCGAACTCACAGCATTCCTCAAAATAAGCAAGGGTAACAAGCAAAGATATGCTGTTATTCTTGTCTTTCAAATTCTTTGTAGAAGCCCGACTAGAGAATTTTCTACTGATGTTTCTTAATTTTTGTAGTTGGTTTTTATTTTTATTTATACTTTTTACTTATAAACCACATGGCGTAGAAGGTTTTTGAGATCGTAATTTTAAGGTTTATACAACGTTAGCCCAGTCGGAAGTATTTTGAAGAAAAAAAAATCCAACATTTTGAATTATACCAAGTCACACATGTGTCTCTTTGTAGTAATAGCTCCTGACAACCCAAAATGTCAGCTGTCAAATTATTGCTTGGTCAGTTCTTATGCTTACTTAGGTACTGTAAATAGGTTATGGTTATTTTTATTGCCATTTTGTTTTTATGATTATGGCATCATTACTACAAAAGTCACTCGAGAATTATAGCGCTCAACATTCGCCATTTTGTTTTTTTTTCTCATATAGCCTATGTCGTACTATTACAAATGTTTAGACACCTCATTTATCAAAACCAATTCAGCCGTTTTGGAGTTACGAGATAATAAAGAAACTCAACCACTACTAAACCACATAGATACATCAACGTGAAACACATCATAATATTACCTTCGGGTAAAAACAATGACTGACTGTCGGCTCATACGGAGCCAACTGTCGTTGTCTCCCTCTACGGAGACAAGCCATGCTGCATCGCCATAGCCCCAGTCGCGACGTTGCTATCGCTTACTCGCTCTCGCTTGCCTACCGATGACAGGAGCGAGAGAGAAACATGAAATCGCTCACCCTTCATCGGGGGGCCGTCGCAATCTTCGTGTTTCTCTCTCACTGCTGTCACAGGGAGGCAAGCGAGTGCGAGTAAGCGATAGCAACGTCGCACTGGGGCTATGACGATGCAGCATGGCTAGTCTCCGTAGAGGGAGACGAATGACAGTCGGCTCTGGCTCATACCATAGCAAACAAGATTGAACTTGGAATGTAACCGCGCTCTGAGTCTGGGTGGGTGGTCCGCCGGCCACTATAGTCGTGAGGTTCTTCGCGTGATGAATTATGCTCGGTGCCAGAACTAATTTGTTATTCATCACGATACCACTTGCATTTTATATTTTGTATTTACCTACACTGAAAATTATCATATTTATTAGATTGTACACTACTAGTGTTCCTTTACTTGCAGGTTTCTTCGAAGAAATTTAAAACCTAGAAGTGGTAATAACTTGTATATGTCTAGACAAATAAGTCTATTACTCTGATACTCACGTTCGTTTTGTATGCTGTATTGTATTGTATTTTTTTTTTATGGAAACTGACACGGTTGGCTACATCACCTACAACAACCGTTATGTCAGCCCATAACACCGGATGAACTTGATGCCACGTCAGTGCCTCCCTTCGGTCGTGCCGGCTACACTGAACTGGACGGAAAACACAAACTATTTATATAGCCGTTTCGACCGACCTTTCATTCAGTGCGGTGGTACCAACCCGGGCGGGATAAACCCTACCACCTAGTAAGATAAGAAGGTAGTCATATCCCTTAGTCGCCTTTTACGACATACACGGGGAGAGATGCAGTGGGGCTATTCTTTTAAAGTACCGGCCCCACACGGTACAAGGGTATTTTAGGGTTTCGTAGCATCGTCGCTGGTAGGGACAGACACTTATAAAATAGGACACTTTTTTTTTTATGGAAACTGACTCGACTGACTACATCAGCTACAACATCCGTGATATCAGCTCATAACACATTGGTGAACTAGGTGCCATGCCAGTGCTTCCCGACGTGGAGGCTACACTGAACTGGACGGAAAATAAGAACTATTTATATAGCCGATTCAACCGACTTTTCATTCAGTGCGGTGGTATCAATACTGGCGGGTTAAGCCCTACCACCTAGTAAGGTAAGAATGGAATGGACCTACAGTTTTTTATTGTTGAGAACAAAAAATAAAATAAAAATAAAATAAATAAAAACAAAATTTAAAATTTCTAAAACCCGACTGGGACTGGCGAAGTCGACGTGAAGAAGGATTCGAATATATTTTCTTGTTTCTATATTTTTTATTTTATCTTTTAATATATTTCACCAAAAAATTTAGATAGAACCATGTTGCCCCAAGGCGACGACGTTATGTAAGTGCCTTGCTGAAAATTCAAAAATCTATAAAAATAACTTCTGGATATTTAAAAAAAAATCATAAACATATTTTTTCAACACGATGTAATGATGTTTATGAAGTACTACAATACACAAGTAGTACAATACACAAACATTAACTTGTATATTACTAGCGTTTTTAGGGTTCCGTATCCATACGCCGTCGGACTTCGAAGCCTATTACCGAGGATTCCGCACCACAGCGTGATTGGCCGGTTTTTATTATTTATTGGTTTTTTTCACAGAGCATCAAATACCTACCGCGCGATTTGATGCTCTGTGGTTTTTTTACTTTAGAGTTTGCACTATAATCGTCCCGTTTTTTGGTTATCTACTTTTTTTTTTTTATTGGCAGCGCGACATATGGCGCCTAGCCACCCATAAGGTGTCTAACGACGCCCATGGACATTCGGTCGTATGTCCGAATCCTACGTGTAATAAATAATAGATTTTTTTCAATATATTGTATTATTTATTAGTACAAAGAAAACTTTTACATACAAATAAATCTAAATAAATCTAAAATCACTCTAAATTATCATCCCTATATTGGCGGGCTTCCTCCGTCCGTTCAGAGCCTAGTGAAGGAACCTCAGATTTGTAGAAGGGTTGAATCTGATCAAAGCTTCAGAAAGTTGCGGCACTCCTTTCGGTCTTCTGGTACGTTTCTTAGCTACAGGCTTCTTCTTCGTTACTCGACCTGAAGGACGAGTTGGAGGCACTGTTCTTGAAATATAAATTGGTCTCAAATTATAGTACCGGTTAGTTCGAATTGTTGAACCTATTCCTTTTTCTCCTTCTTGTAGAGATCCGTTACTGCTAGTGCCGGGTTCGTTATGAACAACTTTCTCCATCCTTACGTTCTTGCTGCTAGAACCATGGCCAGATATAGTTTCAGGTGCAATCGTCTCAGGATGACTGGGTGGTGCTTCCTTCATCAATGCAGGATTCACATCCACGATGTTAGGCTCAGTTCCCTCAGCACAAACTGTTGGAGGGCTACGATTGTCTGGAGTAGAATCCTCATTCATGTAGATCAAACTACAGCTAGAAGTAGAATCTGTTGCTATCTTCTCTTGCTGATGGTGTGGCGTTTTCTCCATCAAAACAGGATAACTATCGTCTATCATCAGTTCAGTTTCTTCAGCAAGAGCTGTTGGACATTCATGATCTTCTGGTGTAGGATCCTGATGCGTGCTGCTAGAACTACGGCTAGAGTCAGAGACTGGTACCGTATTTTCAGGGTGATTGAGTGGCGTATTTTCCATCAGCACGGGATTGTTATCGACTATCATAGGTTCAGTTTCCTCAGCACGAACTGTTGGACAGTCATGATCTTCTGGCGTAGGATCCTGATACGTGCTGCTAGAACTACGGCAAGATTCAGAATCTGGTACCATATTCTCAGGGTGATTGGGTGGCGTTTTCTCCATCAACACAGAATTGTTATCGACTATCATAAGTTCAGCATCATGAACTGTTTGACAGTCTTGATCGTCTGGCGTAGGATTTTGATTGGTGGTGCTAGAACTACGGCTAGATAGATCAGAGACTTGTACCATATTCTCAAGGTGATTGGGTGGTGTCTCCTTCATCAATGCAGCGTTGTTGTCGACGTTGCTGGAATCTCGTTCAATTTCCACAGCACGAACGTGGTCGCCTGAAGAAGGAGCTTGCATAGAGGGAAATATAAAAATAAAATTCGACTTAGAAGAACCACACGGGCTAGGCATTGCAATATGTGTGACAGTTTGGATAACAAAACAAGACAAAAGAAATGGAACAAAAACATTTGTCAAATTGACAAAAGAAATGGATAAGGTTTTAAATTGTATTTTCGGCCTGAAAGTACGAGTAGATACTTCACAAAGTTACATTGCATTCGACGTGTTAGGAAAATAAAAATAAAAATTGTATAAAGTACTACTCCGAAAAAAACCACCAAGTGCGAGTCGGACTCTCGCACCGATGATTCCGTACCACCACATAATATATTTAATTTATATGTTTAGTAAAATAACTGCTTTTTCGAAAATAACGAAACGCTTAAATAAAAACTACAGCCAATGATTTGACTCAAAGGCAAATCATTGCTCCTTGCTTTATGCAAACTGACACGATTGGCTATCACCCATCGATATCTATTTTATAGATCGAACGCCGTACGATGCAACTTGTGCTAGACGTCGGTACAAGTGTGCGTGCACGCACACGCACTATTGTGATACGTGACACGATCCCTACGACGATGCTATCGCGCGCTCGCCCCCACCCGCCCACAGATGACAAGAACGAGCGAGAAAGACATCATGCCGCGCGTTTGCCGTCTTTCCGCCCACTCCCATCACCAGGAGGCAAGCGAGAACGAGAACGCGATACCACCGCACCGTCACACGATCCTATCCGTGACAGCATGGCTTCTTAACACGCCATAACATGCTCAGGCGAAACAAACAACAACGTTTGTCACTGTCACTCTTTATAACAGCAACCGGGCATGCTGCACACACGCGTCGCCCACTCGATACAGACGTGCGTGCGTTCAACACGCGCCGCACACGCCGTATGAAGCGGCTGTCCGTGAAATCTGCACTATATGCAGGTCTCGTATGGGATGGGCCAATGTATAAAATAGATATCGATGCTATCACCCACAACATTCGTGATGTCAGCCCATACCACCAGCCCATAATTTCATTGAGAAATAAATGTACCTTATCGCATTGCGGCAGTATTTGATATTGACTGTCGTAATCCCTTGCTAGGATAATCAACGGCGGATTATCCAATCCATATCGAACGCTACCAACCTTGCAAATATTATGATCTATCTAATGTGTATGCAGGTAGATTATTAAATACGTTACTTAATCGTATACGCCAGTTGTAATTGGTTAATTGGTTTAATTAAGAAGGAAAGCACTGACATGGCACCTAGTTCACCCGGTGTTATGGGCTGACATCACGGGTGTTGTAGGCGATGCAGCAAAACATGTCAGTTTCCATGAAAAAAAAAACAAAAAAGTTTTTATTGTTCTATACGAGTATATTATACCCCATAATAACACATATTCTGTGAAAATTTCAACCGGCTACCGATTTCGGTTCAAAATACAAAGCCTCTCTAAAGATAGAGCAGACGGACAGATGGCGTAGGCTTAGTAATAGGGTCCCGTACCGGATATGAAACCCAAACAAGTGCGGCGAGTTTCCGCACCACAAAAAAAAACATGTAGGGCCGGTACTTGAAAAGAATAGCCCCACTGCATCTCTCCCCATGCATGTCGTAAAAGGCGACTAAGGGATAAGGACAAGATGCCGTGCTAAAGGGCGACAGGCTCGCCACCTCTCACCTTGGCATGGTACTTCCACCGAGTCATGCAGCAGGTGGGTCTTCGTGCCTTACTTGCTGCTTGATCGATTGAATCTTGTTCGAATTCTTTGCGAAACGTGGTGGTCGGTGTTTTGCTGTAATTTACCAGAGTTCTTGCAGGACAACACCGATTACTCTGCTTACCCCGATTGTCGGGATTCAGCGTGTGTGCTAAGTATGTAAAAAAAAACATAAAAATTAGTTTTTCTATTTTTTATTATTATTTGTTGCTATATCCGCCATAATAACATATTTTCTGTGAAAATTTTAACGGGCTACCTATTACGTTTCAAGAGATACAGCCCTCGGACAGACAGACGGACGGACGGACGGACGGACAGACAGACGGACGGATGGACAGACAGACAGCGGAGGCTTAGTAATAGGCGTCCGTACGGGATATGGAAACCTAAAAACATTAAAAAAACACGTCTCTTGCACGGGAAATCCCCTTAATTTTTTACGTTTGTTATTTTTTATTATTTGTTGTCAGCCTCGATAGCTCAGTGGTGCAGACAGTCAACTGTCGCTATTGAATGTTAAGCAACGCTGGGTGCGGTCAGTATTTGGATGGGTGACCGCTGACCGTTGGAGGCTGACCGAGGTTCGGATTCCTCGTAAAACTGTAGGCCCCTTCCCTCCTAATCTCACTTGGTAGTAGGGTTTAACCCGCCCGGGTTGGTACCACCGCACTGAATGAAACGTCGGTCGAAACGGCTATGTAAATAGTTTGTGTTTTCCGACCAGTTCCGTGTAGCCGGCACGATCAAAGGGGTAAGCACTGACATGGCACCTAGTTCACCCGGTGTTATGGGCTGACATCACGGAAGTTGTAGGTGATGTAGCCAACCGAGTCAGTTTCCATAAAAAAAAATTTTTTAAAAATTTGTTATATCCGCCATAATAACACATTTTCTGTGAAAATTTCAACGGGCTGCCTATTACGGTTCAAGAGATACAGCCCTCGGATAGACAGACGGACGGACGGACGGACAGACGGACAGACAGATGGCGCAGGCTTAGTCATAGGCTTCCGTACGAGATACGAAAACCTAAAAAAACAACTAAAAGTCACAATTTGCTCCACTTTTCACCCCCTGTTCCTCGAAACCTCTCGTTAGATGTAAGTGAATGGAGGTCGCGAAATTCTCACGTACGCATTGAAACTCGACACTTACGGAACCCTTCTCTCTGTGAGAGGAGAACGAGTGTTCGGTTACGAGCGAGCGATGAGAATTTTGAAACAGTCAAGATGAAGTGCGGGGGTGGTAACATAGGTTGACCACTTTTTGCAAGAACTTGAATTTTTGTATGTATGTACAGAGGCGTGGGAGGAAGGCGGGGAGGAAGGGAATGGAGGGGAACGAGGGAGGGAGAGAGAGAGAATTTATGAGAAGCGATCGTAAATCAGATTTTCTATCAAACCGAGTCTACCGCGAGCGAAGCCGCGGGCGAAAGATAGTATATTTTATTCCTTCACGATAATAAATTCTATGCACGATGCCGAACGTCTCCATCCTAATCCTACGGTCAAATCGAAGGCCAGTTTTCCGCAGACCAACAAATTAAACTGTATAGAAAGCCTATAAGCTTCGAGGAAGTGAAATAAACGTGTAATGAGAATAAATTACAAATATAGTATGTTTTTGTTTATCTCTTTCACACATCGTCGCTTTGAAAGCAACCTAAAAGAAAAACCTATCTCAACTCAACATGTAGAAAATTTTGAGAGATTATACGGAAAAAATGCAAAAGTGTAACCCCTAAAAATGTTTTGTATCACTTACGAGCTGGGAAATTGAATTTTGAATTTCGACAATCTTGAGGCCATTTGATGGTTAACAGTCGCATTTCACATTGTCATAATAGGGAGTACAATTAAATTTATAACTATTTTTGCATCACAACGTATTTGATAAAATGAAATGTTTAGAATAACAAATGAAACTGTTGCATACAATTTCCAAGCATTTGACACAATTTGTCGAAATTTGTTGTTCTAAATGTTGTGCTAAAATTTCACACAATATCTGCAACAAGAATTAAAGAAAACAAAATTATTATCTTTTCACAATTTAAAATTATCGCATTCCATTATAATTTATATTCTATTATTCTATTAGAAGTAATTTTCAAACTGTTTTAATCTTGATTCGCGACATGTTTGTAGCAAGATAAAATGCAACAATGTATGACAATAAATGTTCTGTGTATAGATTTCTTTGTCGTAGGCTCAATGAACAAATAGCCAAACTGCTTCCGTCATCTTATCTAACCGCTTCCTCGATGTGCCAAATGGCATCGTATGTGACTTGTTGGACTTGTGTGTCCTACATATTAAATTTTTTATTTATATTTGCGGGGTTTAGCCGCAAGTGTTCTGGGAACTTTTGAAAACGCCTCTTTGATGATAGTTATTTTAATGATTGATAAGTAGGTTTTAATTCTGGTACTGCGTGAGGCCGGTACTTAAAAAGAATAGACCCACTGCGTCTCTCTCCGTGCATATCGTAAAAGGCGACTAAGGGATAAGGACAAGATGTGCCCTAAGGTGATTATAATGCAAGAAGCTCCGCCTACTTTACCTCCCGTCTTCTCCACTACCCTTCTCGAACCGTGCGGCTCCCCGCGCCTCGCCCGGCGCGCGGCGCGACGCTGACGCCGCCGCGCCGCGAGCCGACACACACGGGCCGGGCGGGCGCCGGCATCGCGCCGCGCCGCCGCCGCCGCCGTCCGCCGTCGTCGAGTTGAGTCACAGCACAGAGCAGTCAATAAAAGTAGAGAACGTAATGTGTAAGTCTGTAGGTACCACCAGTTATTTTTTAACAACCCAAAGAGGATGACTGTCTATATTATATATGGATAACTATATATTATATATATATATGTTCGTGCACCAGAAAACAGAAGAAAAGAAGAGAGAAGTCAATAACGCAGCAAAATTCATTCCAACAAATCCCAATATCCCGTCTTTCCACATACTCCCATATTGGTTTCAGGCTGAAACATAAGCCGGTCGATTATTTCATTTTCTCACCCATCCTCAAGCGTGTCTTCCTAAAATCCTGAAAAATATACGCACCTCCTGGTGTCTTCGGTCTTACACCGTAAATATTCAAATGCCCGTGGGCGCCGTCGGACTACGCCTCTGCGTTAGTCTGGCACGCGCCATATGTTGAGCTTCCCATAAAAAAAGGTGCTGCAAGTTCAAGTTCTCTTTTACTCTAGAACTTTTGGTTTACCTTGTATCCATTTCTCGGCACAGCGTTTTGGTCAGAAAAAAATTCCATGACCGAGAAATGGCCGAGAATTAATTAATAACCTACCTATTTTCGGCCACTTTTCTAAATTATAAGAGTAGAAAATCGTTCTATATTTCGGCCAAGATCGTAGTAGGTACATATACCGACAACAAGCATATTATTTACCCATCCTTCGGCCACGTGGCCCACAAACGGCAATGAAGGGTCTAGTTTTCGACCAAGACCGTATAGACCAGTCATATCTGACACTAAAAATCGCTAAAATCGCAAACTAACGGCTAGTTCTGATTTTTTAATGTGTTGTTAGGACTACTACCAGTAGTGTATATTCAAGTTTGTAGCTTCGAAAGACCTGTGCTAACTTCGCAGCACTCGAAAAACCGCGAAATTTTCGCACTTTTTTGGTATTTTCAATATAAGTTCTAAACTATGTTTTTTTTCTAAAATATTTTCCATACGTTTTTAAATTAGACTAAAATAGCTACAATTTGAGATCAGAACCAGCTCTGTAGGTTTAATTCTTACCGAGATACAGCTGTCCAAAAATTGATAATTTTTTCCAAAAAAGTGGAATTTTAAGATTTCGTCAATTTTCGACCCCGATATCGGGGAAAATACTCATTTACGGCTAAAATTATAAGAAATGATGTTGTAGCAAATGTAATTAGCCTTAATTTAAGCAAAAAATGACTTCTGTAGACCATATAGTTTACTCACAAATCTTAAAAGTCCAAAAAATGGAAAAACTGAATTTTTCTCTAATTTTCTCTCTTTAGTTCTCGCAATGGTTTGAAAGGAAAAACCATGTACCTACATCCACAAGAAATATGTACTATACTATTAATATGGATTCAAATTGCTACAATTTGATATCAGAACCAGCTCTGTAGGTTCCATACTTACCGAGATACAGCTCTCCAAAAATTTACAATATTTTCCAAAAAAGTAAAATTTTAATTTCTTGTACATGATTTTTCCTTTCAAACCATTGTGAGAACTATACAGAGCAAATTTTCAAAAAATGCAGTTTTTCCATTTTTTGGATGTTTAAGATTTGCGAGTAAACTATATGGTCTACAGACATCGTTCTTTGCTTAAATTAAAGCTAATTACATTTCCTACAACATCTTCTCTTATAATTTTACCGGTAAAATGAGTATTTTCCCCGATATCGGGGTCGAAAATTTACCAAATCTTAAACTTTCACTTTTTTGGAAAAAATTATCAATTTTTGGACAGCTGTATCTCGGTAAGTATTAAACCTACAGAGCTGGTTCTGATATAAAATTGTAGAAATTTGAATCAATATTAATAGTTTAATATATATTTCTTATGGATGTACATGGTTTTTCCTTTCAAACCATTGTGAGAATTAAACAGAGCAAATTTGCGATAAAGGTAGTTTTCCATTTTTTTATTTTTAAGATTTGTGAGTAAACTATATGGTCTACAGACGTCGTTCTTTGCTTAAATTAAAGCTAATTACATTTGCTACAACATCTTTTCTTATAATTTTACCCGTAAATGAGCATTTTCCCCGATATCGGGGTCGAAAATTCACGAAATCTTAAAATTTCACTTTTTTGGAAAACATTGTCAATCTTTGGAGAGCTGTATTTTGGTAAGTATTGAACCTACAGAGCTTAAGGTTCCTTATTGGAACAAGGCCGTACATATATACCGACGATTTAAATCCTTCCAAAATAATTTCACACTCCATGCCTGTAGAAGGCCCATTATAATTTTTGAAACATTTGTGGTTATTTGGTTCGACTTAATTTTTTTCTGCCCGGCTACAAACGATACAAAACTTATTTTTCACGCCTATATACAACACCTCTCTAAATCTTTTGCCAACTATAGCCGCAGCTCCCGATAAGGCGGAATAATTTTGTTTGTAAGATCTCTTCGACCAACACCCGTCCGCAATAACTTCAATAATTATTGCGTTCCCGAATTTATCAACACCGCCTTCTTTTAAAGCAGCATCGCGTTCTCTTTTTGCAGCCTTTTCCATTTCTTCGACAGCCGTTTCATGCCATTTTAAACAAATATCATTGTGAATTTTCGAATAAAATGGATTCGTCATGAAGGAGACATTCAGTGCTGCCATAAGTTCCTCTAATTGCGAAAAACCACATCCTATTGCCATCGCACCCACAACAGGAGACCTGTTTACGTCTACCGGATTTTCTGTATTTTTTATGCAAGTATCAACTGTGAATTTTTGATTACACATGTTACAGCCTAGCCTAATACAATAATTGAATTTAGCCCTATTTTTCTTTCCGATATTACGCTCATGGACTGTAACCCACAGTTAGCAAGTGCTTTGTGTCCAGATATGATTTTCAAACAATCAATTAGATGTTATAAATCTACCAATCTCCTGCCTTCAAAGTGAAAACTGCTTATGGAACCTCAAAAATAAGTACCACAAAAATAAAAATGTTATACATAAGTATATACTTAATTATTTAATTATTTTTCATTAACTATCAAAGCATAAGATCACACTCACGCCTTTTCCACCGATGGACTAGGTAGAGATTATTATTAGTATTATTTTATTATGTAGGTACCTACTATTATGTTATTAGAGGATATTATTATTGTTATTCATATACACCCAGTGTATAGTGTGACAGTGATGTGATGACCTAGCGTATTACCTATACTTTATACATGTAAAGCTTGTATACCTACTCATATATTTTTATTTTTTATTTATTTATTTTTTATTTATTTATTCATATTTATTTATTTATATATTTATTTACTCATATTTATAAATAGCAGCGGCTGCTACCATCTCCACATTCATTTTTTGGGGCACGAGTTGCGTCTTTCGATGTTGAACACAGACTGAATGACTCGCGGATGTGTGGACGGATCACGTATTTATCTGCGGATACGTCTGCTGATCCACCTGCTGATGCATCTGTCGATGTGTAGAGGAGGCATTAAAGGAAGCCAAGCGGAGTTTCGTTACTTGAAAGTATACCATAGAAAAGTGTTGCGCTCGGGTATATTTTTCAAGTGACAAACTTGCTTTGCTACTTCTTGAATGTATACCCGAGCTCAAGACTATGAAGCGTTGGGTAAAGGTATATTTTCCAAATAAGCCGCGCCGCGCGCCGCCACGCGAGCGTATCAAGCGACCTAGGCTAGGACTGACCGCGTTTGTTTATATGTTTTTTACATTACTCTATGCAATATTGAATTTTTCCTAAAAATCAACCTTCTGTCTTTGGTAATACGTTTTTTTTTCATTATCTAGTAGTTATTTTGCATTCGAATATTTAGTGGTTATAATCGCTCGTCGCCTAGAGCTTAGATCTAAAGAGGTGCGGGTTCGAGCTTATGTGTGCAGTGTGTACCGCACCGCTTTCTTTCTCTCAGTTTAATAAGTAAGGATAGGGTATTGGAAGGAGTTTGATAATTAGTTAAAACTGTAACGAAACTTATGTATGTAAACAAAAATGACGTATCAAACATTCTACAAAGGCTCTTTACACCTGATCCACTTAATTAAGTCCTTGCAGTCAGAACTTCAAAAACAAAACAAAAATCTGTTTTTGATCTTGCTCTCAAGCTGTATTTTCAATCGACTGTAGGCGGTGTTATTATGTGGATAGTCACTAAATGCTTTTAAAAATGATTATGAAAAAAAAACCCTGCGAAGTTTCTTACCGGTTCTTCTTCGTGGGTGTAATCGAATCGGATAGAACAAATTGTGACAAATTCGAGTAAGTACAGTCATGCTGTCTAATGAATGCTTAATAAACAATATACAATATACAATAAACAATCATGTAGGTAATATCTACTGATTATCAAATAAAATAGTAAGGTATAAAATTAAATTACATGTACATTTTTGTGGTCGGAGGACCACAAAAATGTACATGCGGCGGCGGTGGTGGTGGCGTTGACAGCGATATTGGAGGTGTCATCGAATGCGGCGGCGGCGGAGGAAGCGGGTTCTGAGGTGGTTCTGACCGTGGCAGCAACGGCTGCGGCTCAGCTAACACCGGCGCCGCCGCCGGCGACAGAGGCACCGAGGTATGAGGTGGTTCTGATCGTGGCAGCAACAGCAGCGGCTCAGCAGATCTCGACACTGGCACCGGCGTCGCCGGGGCGGCGCCAACGAAGGTGTTGATTGTAGTAGGGAACGCGCCGGGATCGCCGCCACCGCGCCGGTGGCGAACTTTTCTGTTTCTTGATTTCATTGAGGCGAATTCCTTTATTCCGTAAATATTTCTTCTTCTCGCGTTTCATCATAATGTTTTTATTTTGTTTCCCCATTTCTAGTTAGGTAGCTGCGGCTGCCAGGAGCCGTGCGGCGCGCAGGCGGGCGTGCGGTGGTCAGGAGCCGTGCTGCGGCGGGCTGCGTGCGCTCCGCCGCAGCTAATCCACACGACTGCCGTCCTCTCCTTCCAGTCCCAACACGGAAACAGGACGCAAATATAGTCATAGTTAGGAGAGAGCGTGACGACGCAGGTGTGAGCGCGCAAGCTAATGTTGGGCGTGTCTGATCAAATCTACATGAAAACGTTATTTTTTTTTTTACAAAATCTATTAACTTTACAGAGATATCCATCGACACAAAATTAGATATCGTTCATCCGAACTGGCTAAAAAATTATCAAAATGTTTTGGGGTAAGTTTTGTCGGCAAAATAAAAAATAAGAAAAAATCGAAGGTTTACAAATTATTTTATTGTGTCGTGTTATTTTATTGTTTCACGTTTTCCATCGTCACGTCGTTTAATGAAGAGTTGGAGATTATATTGTTGAAGTT
The DNA here is from genome assembly GCA_946902875.1 of Nematopogon swammerdamellus. NCBI lineage: Eukaryota > Metazoa > Arthropoda > Insecta > Lepidoptera > Adelidae > Nematopogon > Nematopogon swammerdamellus. The sequence goes on from OX336353.1 coordinate 1,912,202, forward strand.
CACAAATACCTTACTTCAGCGGTTTCGCCAGTAAATTAGATCGAAAACTGCATGTTTCTACATCAATATCACCTTAAGAGTGCGTAATACATAACATTAGTACTGAACTTTATCTTAATAATTATTACAGAGTGATTGTTGGAGTATTGTTAATATAACAAAGGAACGTGAGAAGCAATGTGAGGTATACAGGCTCTTCTTAAGGCGTCTAGTAACGCCACATGTGGATTTTTGAAGAGGTAGCCCGTGATAACTAGAGCAATCTAAAAGCCAAAAACTACAAAACTACTAAACTACAAAATATAGAAAAAAAAATTGTCTATCGATCACACGTTTTTGGTTGTAAAATGTTCATCATTTTCTACACAAACTATACGGTAACCAAATGTACATTTTTTTCTGCCGCGTGAACTTTGAAGACTTCATCTCAGAAACTAAAGACACAATTTGAATGGATTTTTTATGGCAAAATGACGCCATTTGTTGTATCTATCGATCACATGCTTTTCAAAGTTCTAATCCGAAGGATCACAATTTATGAAAAAAAAAACCTTATGAAAACTACTACGCGCTACGCTGTTGGCGTTACTATACTATTATCAAAACAAACGTCCAGCTCGCACAACAAAATTTTATGGCTTAGTGAACGGAGATCCCCTTTACTAAGCCATAAAACTTTATTATGCGAACTGCACGTTTGTTTTGATTTGAGAATAGGCGCCTTAAGGACCTACACACTTGGTATTGTTGCTTGAACGCTTCAAGATTTCGTCAAACCGACGCAGACGGTGTCAGCCATCACACAGGTGCAGGTTTGACGTGCGTAGAGGGCTAATTCGCCCTTCAGCGGTAACGGAAGCCTAGATCCGGTGGCAGACGCGGGATGCGGATGATAGATTGACCTTGGTTTAGTAGAGTTAGCCCGCACACGCTCAATGTTGCTGTCTGTATTTGTAATGAAATGCGAATATAAAGAAAGTGCGAACGAGGGCGAAGTTTGTGTACACCTAAATGGTACTATAATCATTTTATTCCGGTTTAAGAAGAAATTTGTAGGCATATTATTGATTAATTAGTTTTTAAGAAAAATCTGTAATCGATGAAAATATTTCTTTTTAATGCAAGCTGACACGGTTGGCTTTTCATCACCAACTACATCGTCAGCCAGTGATACCTTGGTGAAATAGCTTCCATGTCAGTGCTTCCCTTCGGTCGTGCCGGCTACACTGAACTGGATTGAAAACACGAACTATTTCAATAGCCGTTTCAACCAACCTTTCGTTCAGTGCGGTGGTAACTCAATTTACAGAATCGTGCAGTTCGAAGAACTCTTTCACTTTATCAGAAAAATGTTATAAGAGGCCAATCGAAAAACAGCGCTGTAGGGCACGTTCCTACAGCAAAAATGCTGAATTGGTTCCTTTTTCACCTTCGATTTTCTTTCTGTTATCGTTTCTCTTGTTTTCGTTTTATATGTGTACCTATAGGAGAAATAAATATTGTCATGTCATTTCATTTCATTGAGATAGTTATAATTTTACATTGTTAATTTTAGTGATTAGATTTTAATTAAAATGTTCTCGGAGCGATAAATAATAAACTATTTATAAAACACCTAATTTCATTTCAATTCATTTCTTTTCATTTCATTTTATTTCATTTCATTGAGATAGTTAAAATTTTGCATTGTTAATTTTAGTCATTAGATTTTTAAAATGTTGTCCGAGCGATAAATAATAAACTATGAATAAAATACCTAATTTCATTTCATTTCATTTCATTTCATTTCATTTCATTTCATTTCATTTCATTTCAGTTCATTTCATTTCATTTCATTTCATTTCATTTCATTTCATTTCATTTCATTTCATTTCATTTCATGTTTAGCAAAGTATTCAAGATAACCATCAGGCAGCAAGTAAGGCACGAAGGACCACCTGCTGCATGACTTGGTGAAAAGACCGCGCCAAGGTGAGAGGTGGCTAGCCTGCCGCCCTTATGCACGGCGTCTTGTCCTTATCCCTTAGTCGCCTTTTGCGACATGCACGGGGAGAGATGCAGTGGGGCTATTCTTATTAAGCACCGGTCCCACACAGTATCACTTGTGATTCAAACAAACAAAGGTGAGAAGTCGACCTTTGGTAACGATATAAGTATAGAAACCGCCAACTGAATCAGTGAGCACAATAAGCGAGCAGATTAACTGGGTTCAGATCACAGAGAGGTTAAATAGGTGTTTACCACAGATGAGACAAAGACAGGCTAGATGCACAGAAGAGAGATATAGGGCTAACGCCCAGAAGCGACACGAGCCTGTGCGTGTGAGTTTAGTTGATCTATAGATACGCACGGAGATGCGTATGTAGCTCGAGCCCGCTTTGAACGATAGGGTTGGTAAACGCAGTGTACGGGTGGAATGAGCGAGCGAGAGAGTTCGGTTCGAGAAAGAGAAAGATGAACAGCGGGCGAACGCCGCGACACCGCATCGCTTGCTAAACGAAACAACAATAAATGCTAGCTAGCAGCAGCCCGTGCGACGAGTCACCTCCCGTGAGGTAGTCCGACCGACCGCTCCCGTCGACCCGCACACACCCCGGAACACACACATGCGCACGCGCGGTTGCTTACACAATACATTCAACCGTGTCGCCGGCCTGCTAGATGTGTACTACTATAGAAGCTGCTCGGTTGCACCCTCATCTCTCCTGCTTTTGTTAGCATTCGCCAAACCTGCTATACTCTCGCGTAACACGCCTTTGTTTGTTTTTTTAATGTAATCCGATCCGGTATGGGTGGCTGAGTCGCAGAGGCCAAAGCGCATGCTCCGACCAGCCAATATCACCTCCGAGAAGGTAGGTGCCATACCGGAGACTTTCTTGGATTGCTGGCTATACAGGACTAGAGGAGAACACAACCAAGGCCTTGTAGTTAAAAGAAGAGTTTTTTCAACTGCACGATACTCCAAAATTTGGCCCGCGAGCCGCGGTTTGACTACCCTTGATTTAGAGTCTAAATGAAGAGTAGTCAACCCGCGGCCCGCGGGCCGCATGCTGCTCGCCGGGCATCAACTTGCGGCCAGCGCTGGGTGAAATACACTACTCCGAGCACTCCCCATGAAGTCCACTTCTTCCTGCTCTAGTGTTATTACTTACATAGTGTTTTAAGTACAATGACAATAAACGTTTATTTTCATTTTTAATGTCATTAACCCGTGTGTTACACGATGCGTCGCGACGTGTCGCACGCTACGTGGTAATACGTGTTATTGTATCTTTAGCTAATATTTGACGCGGCGGCCGGGCTGGGCGGTGCGCGCGGGGGAGGCAAGTGTTAATGGATTCGTGAGAAGCGGCGTCGTGTTACCGGCCTCTGTAAAACGAGATCCGGGGTAGCGCGATAGACGATGAACGATCACGTGGGGGATGAGGGCGTTAGATCGACTTGCGAGTATGAAAGAATCGATTTTCTACACCTCTGACTGAGATGTTTGTTGATTTTTTTTTTCATTTCAATAAACGTTTTTTTTTTTTTTTTTTATTGAAACTTGACACGGTTGGCTACATCACCTACAACATCCGTGATGTCAGCCCATAACACCGGGTGAACTAGGTGCCATGTCAGTGCTTCCCTTCATTTCGCGCCGGCTACACTGAACTGGACGGAAAACACGAACTATTTACATTGCCGTTTCGACCGACGTTTCGCTCAGTGCGGTGGTACCAACCCGGCCGGGATAAACCCTACCACCTAGTAAGGTAAGAAGGGAAGGGACCTACAGTTTAACGTGGAATCCGAACCACGGTCAGCCTCCAACAGTCGGGCGGTCATCCATCCAATAACTGACCGCACCATTAAGCTGCCGAGGCTGACGATCCCTTAGTCGACTTTTACGACATGCGACGGGGAGAGATGCAGTGGGGCTATTCTTTTTAAGTACCGACCCCACACGGTACAGTACGTAACCACAAAGTTGTGGCACTTTAGCTACTATATGCGAGTGTCCTATGTAGGGTGTTAGTGTTTAAGGTCCAAATGAAACACTATGATAGCTGTGTATAAACGTGTAATAAAACGACTGAGAATTATTATTGACTCAAAGCGACTATACTTGACTCCGTGGTGTGATCGACTGCCAGGGCGTGCGTCCGCGCAGTACATACGGATCCTCTATACTAAAAATGTTATCTGTACAAACACATTTACAAATATTTACGCTTATTTTTTTTTTATTGCAAGCGCAATATAATGTATGGCTCCCGGTCTTCGCCATATGTACCTATCCCACATCCCAAAGGTATTAGAATAGAATGCCTCGCGGCATTAAGCTCGCCTGTTGTCCCTAACTTTTATTAATTGGTGTTCAATAAAGAATATATATATACATACATACATACATATGTCGCGCACCCATAAGGTGTCAAACGACGACTATGAACATTTGGTCGTATGCGGGGGTTGCGAACGCCATACCAACCTGACAGGTCACAGCCTATTCACAGCCCTTTCGAAAGACCCGAGACTGTACTCGGGGGTACATTATTATATATATATAAACTACTAGCTTTTGCCCGCGGCTTCGCTCGCATAGCCTATGTCCATCCTGAAGGTCTATTCTAAATATTGGTCAAGCAATTTTAAAAATCGGATGAGTATTTTCGGAAATTACTTCCTACATCCTAACTTATATGGTGGTCGGTGTTGTGCTGTAATTTACCACAGTTCTTGCAACACAACACCGATTACTATTCTTACTCTGATTGTCGGAATACAGCGTGTGGTATGTATGTATGTATGTATCCAAACTTACAAACTTACAAACTTTACCTCTTTATAACATTAGTGTCGATACTTACCATAGTTGAGCTATAGTGCGAAACCCCTTTTTGTTTTAACCGCAAAGAAAATTTTGTCGCATCAATGTATGTGTTAGGCGCGACGTCTAGCTAGACGAAGCGAACACCAAGCCCACGGCTACACTCGTGTCAAATTCAGATTCAACAGATAATCAGTCTTTTTTTATGGAAACTGACACAATTGGCTACATGACCTACAACATCCGTGATGTCAGTCCATTACACCGGGTGAACTAGGTGCCATGTCAGAGCTTCCCTTCATTTCATGTCGGCTATGCTGAACTGGACGGAAAACACGAACCGACGTTTCACTCAGTGCGGTGGTATGAACCCGGGCGGGTTAAACCCTACCACCTAGTAAGGTAAGAAGGGTAGGGACCTACCAGTTTTACGTGGATTCCGACCCGCGGTCAGCTTCCAACGGTCGGGCGGTCACCCACCCAAGTACTGACCGCTCCCAGGTGTGCTTAACAATAGTCGACCGACCGCACCACTGAGCTACCGAGGCTGACCGAGGCTGTATTTAGCGGAGTGGACGTCACTTTTCAATATTTTACCCCGCGACATAAATGTTTGTTAAACATATTTAATAGGTGTTCAGAAGAAAGGTTAAAGTTTTAATAGCTTTCCGTCAAAACGTCGATCGCATTCAATAAAAGTGTCATTAAACTGGACGCTTGTCGCGCGGTGAGGCTTTACGTAACTTTTTTCGCTTTAGGTAACTTTCGGCTAACGTAATTCATTCGCGTAACATATTTAAATTGTTTGGAACGAAGTTCCATATCGCATGTTACACTACACTCCAGAAACATGGGCCATAAACAGCTTCTCCCCATTCAAATCCGCAGGAATAGACATCTTCCCGGGACTCCTGCAATGGTCGGATGAAACCCTAACACCCTTCCTCATAGACATATTCAGAGCCAGTCTTGCTCACAAATATGTCCCAATGATTTGGAGGGAGGTTAAAGTAGTCTTCATTCCCAAGCCCGGAAGAGACACTAGCGCAAAATCATTTAGACCAATTAGTCTGACATCCTTTCTTTTAAAAACCCTGGAAAGACTCGTGGATAGGGAGATTAGGGGTACAACCATAGCCGAACACCCAATTCACCCACATCAACATGCATACACGACAGGTAAATCCACAGAGACCGCATTACACAGTGTAGTCTCCAAAATTGAGTCATCAACCCTAGGTCGTCGCTCCAGTTCGGGAGTTGTCTAAGTCACATTTTTAGCGAAAATGAGCTTTGAATGCAGGTTGATTCAGCAGATTTTTCTGCATATTTCTGCATTTAAAAAGTAAAAACATTTTATCCAATAAAGCGGTTTTTTATATTTTATACTTTATATTTTATACTGACAGTGCAAAATTAAAGCCATTATTATTCTATGGCTCCATACAGTTTCACAATACATTTTCGTCCTATCTCTAAGATTCCACAGCTTGCGCTGAGTTCGTATTTTGTCTAACGACCAAACAGCCAATCACGGACGAGGAATGGGACATGCAGCTGGATAGGCAACATGCTAGAATATAGAGCCATCCAGTTCACTATTAACAGCACAACTAGAGGCATCGTAGCCAAAGGATGCCCTCAAGGAGGAGTCCTGTCACCACTCCTTGTCGACCTTGACTCAGTACTCTCGTGGGCTGAGCGATATGGTCTACTGGTAAACCCACAGAAAACGCAGGCGATTGTTATTGGTTCTACAAAACTCCTAAGCAAACTTGACAAAACATCTTTACCACATATTCTATTTAATGGTGTCGCGGTCCCTCTGGTTAAGGTGGTAAAAACCTTGGCCTATACATTGATGAGACGTTATCATGGAACGTACAAGTCGGTGAGGTTAGCCGGAAAGTGTTCGCCAGCATGCATTCTCTCAAGCGTCTGCAGAATTTCCTACCTATCAGCACAAAGACTATGTTGGTACAATCTCTTCTCCTCCCTATTCTAGACTACGCGGATATCTGTTACCTCGACGTCAATGAAGAGCTGTTGAATAAGCTGGACCGGCTACTAAACATGTGCATCTGCTACATTTTCGGTCTGCGGAAATATGATCACATTTCTGAGTTCCGATCTAGCCTTCAGTGCCTCGACATTCGTCGTCGCAGAAATTCCCATGTCCTCTCTCTCTTGTACTGCACACTGAATGACCCTGCTGCTCCTAAATACCTATCCGACCGCTTCCAAATGCTTTCCTCCCACGGAGTATCATTAAGATCCTCTGACACCCTTGTTCTTGCTATCCCGTCCCACTCCTCAGTCTTTTACACTGACTCTTTCACAGTGCACGCTGCACGAATGTGGAACTAACTTCCTCTTCGTTTACGACAGTGTACATCGATCCACACGTTCAGAGTGCTCTTGAAAGACCATCTCCTCAAACCCTAAACCTCATCTCCTTCTGTTTCGGAGTTCATCGGTTTCTGAGTAAATTTCTTTCATCATTGTCTGAGTTTTATTTTTGTATATGCTTATATATATTTACGATTTACTATGGTTACCATATGGTTATTATATGTATGTATTATATGTATGTATATAAATCTTTGTTTTTCTATTCTTCTATTATCTAAGACTATGTTTTATTGCTCCTACACTGGTTTGTATATGTAAAAAGGGTAGGCTGACGGAAAATGCCATAGGCATTAAGTACTACCTTCTATACAATTTTATGTGCAATAAACGTTTTTTGATTTTGATTCACTCCTGTGGAATCTTGTGGTGGATGACCTCATCAGACGTCTAAACACAGCAGGGCACTACACGGTAGGATATGCAGACGACCTGACTGTGCTGATTGACGGCAAATTCGAAGGCACCCAATGCAGTCTAATGCAAGATGCCTTCAAAATCATAGAACGATGGTGCAAAGAGTTCTCGCTTAACGTCAATCCCAATAAGACTGAGCTAGTTCTCTTTACACACAAATGGAAGTTAGGCGACTTAACACTGCCAAAACTCTTCAGCACCCCAATACCCCTGGCAACAGAAGTCAAATACCTGGGCATCACACTTGACATTAAGCTAAACTGGGCCAAACATCTCAAAATAAATAAAGCTCGTATAGCCTTTTGGCAATGTCGCAGACTCATAGGTAAGACATGGGGACTCAACCCTAATATTACCCTATGGCTATACTCAGCTATAATAAGACCTATGGTAACTTATGGTGCAGTAGTATGGTGGCCCAGGACCAAACTCAGCACAGTTATTAACAAACTCCAAAGTTTCCAGCGTCTAGCGTGCGTTGTGAACACAGGATGCATGCGCACAACACCCACGGCAGCGATGGAAGCCATGCTCTGCCTTCCGCCCCTTGAACTTTTCATACAACAAGAAGCGGCAGCCGCAGAAATTAGGCTGAACGTCCTAGGACTGTGGAGGGCTAGTACACAAACACCACACACGACCATACTTCAGGAAATCATAAAAAAACATCCCCTGATAGAGGCTCCATGTGATAGAATCAGGAAAACACACGTGTTTGACAAACACTACTATGTAGAACTAGCTGAGGACCCTAAGGACTATTCGGGGTCCGAGGTAAGAATATACACCGACGGGACAAAAACAGGGTCGGGAACAGGGGCAGCAGCTTTCTCACTTGACCTAAACATACATAAGACAATCACTCTAGGTATTCACAACTCAATCTTCCAGGCTGAGTGCATCGGAATAATAGAGGCAGCAGCAGCAGTACGCAACAGAGAAATCACTGGATACCAGATCAGAGTACTGTCGGACAGCGCATCAGTGCTACAAGCCCTAAACACCGTGACAATCAACTCCGGACTGATACTCCAGTGCCACCAGGCACTAGAGGGTATAGCGGTAAACAACAAGGTAACCCTACAGTGGATCAGGGGGCACAGCGGCTCCTACGGGAACGATGCGGCGGACGAGCTGGCTAAACGGGGCTCCAGCTGGACTGCAGAAGGCCCAGAACCGTATGTACCCTTACCAATCAGCCAGTTCAAATATTGGCTACATCAACTTACCAAATCTAAACATGAAAATCTTTGGGCCAACACCAGGGACTGCAGGCAATCCCGGGAAGCCATTCCCAAACCAGACCTGCGACTCAGGAAGCGCCTGCTAAAGTTCCACAGAGGTCAACTGCGTATGGCGGTAGGACTTCTTACGGGTCATTGCCCACTTAACAGACACTTGTTTACAATAGGTGTCACCGACAGTCCCCTGTGCAGAGGCTGCATGGCGGAGGACGAATCAGCCACCCACGTGCTCCTGGAGTGCCCGGTGGTGGCAGAAGTACGACTGCAGTTTTTTGGGAACGTGGGAACTGCCCATGGACTGTGGAAGCGACCAAGAAGAGTGCTCCACTTCATGAAAGAGCTCGGGTGGCTGGAGTAACACTACCCGAGCGCCAACGTACAACGGACCGTCTTGAGGTCTCAGTGCGGAGTAAGACTTCGACCGTCACGACACTTTTGCTGTAGTAAATGCGTGTTGTGCTACTTATAACAACTTCTTCTCCTGTCTTGATATATTTCATGTATCACTCAGCCATCTCAAAAGGTCAGCGATCGAAACAGTAAATGATGAAACAGGTGTTAAAGCGGGCAGATGAGAATTGTGTGAGGGTAGGTTGGGTTGGTTTTCTTGCTAGGTACATGGTAGGTATGTACTTCTTATCAACGTATCTTCTATGGTTAAGTAATTGGTTGATTTTCGTGTGTTGGTATTAGTTAGTTTTTGATGTTTTCTTTCTTTTAGGTTAATTTATTAATCATGGACGCACTTAATACGGATAACTTTATGTAGAAAACTTTACTGGTCTCTGTGTAATTAATGTTAGTACTTACTCCTTTTTACGATGACTGTATGTTTTCCCAATAAAATAAAAAATAAAAAAATAGACGTAATTTTTTATTTATTTTATTTTTTATTCAATTACTCTGAAACGTTTTTTATTTATTTCATACAATACATATATTATAGCAAATATATAGAAAGGAACATCGTTCCGACCGGGTGTCCCGCGACACTTCTCGCCTTTTTAAGGGTTCCGTATCCGATACGGGACCCTATTACTAAGCTTGCGCCGTCTGTCTGTCTGTCTGTCCGTCCGTCCGTCCGTCTGTCCGAGGGCTGTATCTCTTGAACCGTAAAAGGTAGCCCGTTGAAATTTTTACATAATATGTGTTATTTATTATGGCCGATATATCAAAATAGAAAAAAGAAAAAAATAAGAAAAAGTAAAATTCACGGCCGCTCCCATTGAAGAAACTAAAAAGTGTATGCGCGCGCGGCTTTGCATTTTTCTAATAAAGAAATATATTTTGTAAACCTAAATAAAACATTAAAGACAGCATTTACAATTTCTCTCCGCCAGTGGAATATGTTTCCGCGTTAATGAAATTGCACCGTCAGGCGTGAATGTATTTACAAATATGATAGATGCAGCTTAGTGCTTATTTACATTTACTGAAGACAGTGGGGGTGGGCGCCTTCGTAGCTCCGGGCCCCCGCGTATTATATAATTCTGTTTATCGGGTTTATAGTCTTTGTCAAACTTTGATAAGTAATTTGTATAAGCTTAATTGTATATTAGTAAATTAAACATACTACAATTTAGTATAAATTTATTTTCAAAAAAATAAAAAAAGGCTTCCCATTTTATATATGCTTGAATTGTGATACAGGACTTGAAGTATCAAGAAATATGATTTTCTAAACCTACTTAAATAAAAAAAATACTGAAGACAGCATTTACAATTTCTCTCCGCCAGTGGAATATGTTTCCGCGTTAATGAAATTGCACCGCCAGGCGTGAATGTATTTACAAATACGATAGACCTACTTAAATAAACAAAATACTGAAGACAGCATTTACAATTTATCTCCGCCGCCAGTGGAATATGTTTCCGCTTTAAAGAAATTGCACCGTCAGGCGTGAATGTATTTACAAATACGATAGACCTACTTAAATAAAAAAAATACTGAAGACAGCATTTACAATTTATCTCCGCCGCCAGTGGAATATGTTTCCGCGTTAATGAAATTGCACCGTCAGGCGTGAATGTATTTACAAATACGATAGACCTACTTAAATAAAAAAAATACTGAAGACAGCATTTACAATTTATCTCCGCCGCCAGTGGAATATGTTTCCGCGTTAAAGAAATTGCACCGCCAGGCGTGAATGTATTTACAAATACGATAGACCTACTTAAATAAAAAAAATACTGAAGATAGCATTTACAATTTATCTCCGCCGCCAGTGGAATATGTTTCCGCGTTAATGAAATTGCACCGTCAGGCGTGAATGTATTTACAAATACGATAGACCTACTTAAATAAAAAAAATACTGAAGACAGAATTTACAATTTATCTCCGCCGCCAGTGGAATATGTTTCCGCGTTAATGAAATTGCACCGTCAGGCGTGAATGTATTTACAAATACGATAGACCTACTTAAATAAAAAAAATACTGAAGACAGCATTTACAATTTATCTCCGCCGCCAGTGGAATATGTTTCCGCGTTAATGAAATTGCACCGTCAGGCGTGAATGTATTTACAAATACGATAGACCTACTTAAATAAAAAAAATACTGAAGACAGCATTTACAATTTATCTCCGCCGCCAGTGGAATATGTTTCCGCGTTAAAGAAATTGCACCGCCAGGCGTGAATGTATTTACAAATACGATAGACCTACTTAAATAAAAAAAATACTGCAGACAGCATTTACAATTTATCTCCGCCGCCAGTGGAATATGTTTCCGCGTTAATGAAATTGCACCGTCAGGCGTGAATGTATTTACAAATACGATAGACCTACTTAAATAAAAAAAATACTGAAGACAGCATTTACAATTTATCTCCGCCGCCAGTGGAATATGTTTCCGCGTTAATGAAATTGCACCGTCAGGCGTGAATGTATTTACAAATACGATAGACCTACTTAAATAAAAAAAATACTGAAGACAGCATTTACAATTTATCTCCGCCGCCAGTGGAATATGTTTCCGCGTTAAAGAAATTGCACCGCCAGGCGTGAATGTATTTACAAATACGATAGACCTACTTAAATAAAAAAAATACTGAAGACAGCATTTACAATTTATCTCCGCCGCCAGTGGAATATGTTTCCGCGTTAAAGAAATTGCACCGCCAGGCGTGAATGTATTTACAAATACGATAGACCTACTTAAATAAAAAAAATACTGAAGACAGCATTTACAATTTATCTCCGCCGCCAGTGGAATATGTTTCCGCGTTAATGAAATTGCACCGTCAGGCGTGAATGTATTTACAAATACGATAGACCTACTTAAATAAAAAAAATACTGAAGACAGCATTTACAATTTATCTCCGCCGCCAGTGGAATATGTTTCCGCGTTAAAGTAATTGCACCGCCAGGCGTGAATGTATTTACAAATACGATAGACCTACTTAAATAAAAAAAATACTGAAGACAGCATTTACAATTTATCTCCGCCGCCAGTGGAATATGTTTCCGCGTTAATGAAATTGCACCGTCAGGCGTGAATGTATTTACAAATACGATAGACCTACTTAAATAAAAAAAATACTGAAGACAGCATTTACAATTTATCTCCGCCGCCAGTGGAATATGTTTCCGCTTTAATGAAATTGCACCGTCAGGCGTGAATGTATTTACAAATATGATAGATGCAGCTTAGTGCTTACTTACATTTACTGAAGACAGCGGGGGTGGGCGCCTTCGTAGCTCCGGGCCCCCGCGTAATTGCTCATTAAAACTTTATTATTCGCTGTTGCTGCCACGTCGCAGCTTATAACTACTATTACTTCTGAAACTTATATTTTGACGAGAAGATAGTGAATTCTTGTATATTTTCTACCAAGTTGTAATAGAAACTACATAATATTCTTGTTCACCTGCATGTAGTTCTCCCACATCCCAAAGGTTGGTTAGATAGAATGCCTCGCGGCATCAAGCTCGCATAATTGTGCCTAATTTGTATAAATTAGTGTTCAATAAAGAATATACACATTCAAAGATTCATATTTTAATATTCGTTTAATAGTCGTTTTAATAGACAGCCTAGACTAGACGGCCTAGCAACAGTCCGCAAATATGTTGGTATAGCGCCTGTCTGAGCGTGGTTTCGCGAGAAGAGGTGTGTTTCGCTCTGTCGACTGCACTATTGGTCCCTCGGCACAGCTACCCATGTTGGTTTACATAAACAAAACGGTTATTTCAACGGTCGTCCACCATCGTCGGTCATTACATTAACCTGGGTGTCTTCAAACGTCGTACTACCAGGTTAGATAGACAGCCTAGCAACAGTTCGCAGATCTGTTGGTATGGCATGGTGCCTCTCTGAGAATGGTTTCCGAGGATAGGTGTTTTTGGCTCTGTGGACTGCATCTATTGGTCCCTAGAAACAGCTACCCATGTTGGTTTACATAATAAAAAGGTTACTCCAGTAGTCATTACGTAAGCTTATTAATTTTCACTATTATTTCCTTCGCAATATTACTTTTATTCGCTTTCTCAAAGCGTTTTCGCTGCAAGGCTTCTCCGTCACCACGTCGACGTTTCAATAGGTACAGCTTCTTATTGTGGGAAATTTTCTTGGCTGCGAGAAAACATTTTGCTCTTACAACTTGCCAATGGTCGCCTTAGAGATGGGGCAAAATTGGGTCGGTAAAGATGGAAGGAACCGGTTCATTTTTCACTGTCAAATCCTGCGTACAGACTGGTGCAGTGCAAGCACCAGCCTGGACGCATCGAGCGAACGAATCGCGAATTTAGGGCTCGGCTACACGACCGATTGTATCACCAACTAAACAGTTGAGTTTGGCATGACGGCCGATTTATCTGCAACCCAACTGTTTAGTCGTTGAGCTGCTCACACGAACGATCGTTCAGTCGTCGTAGTCTTAGGCCTTGTACAACTTTTTTAGTTGTACAGAACTGTTGTATTAATTGAACGAACTTAACCTCAAAATCTGTGATTTCGACTGTCTTCTGAACTTAAACTCCAGGCTGAGCCTTGAAAATAAACTCCGACTCTACAAAGCTGTTCTGAAGCCGGTATGGACTTACAGAATAGAATTGTGGGGTACCGCCAGTTCCTCCAGAGGGTAACTTTAATACTACTGCAAAGTTACCAGAATGTCATACTCAGAAAAATTTTCCACGTGCCTTGGTACACAAATACAGAGGAAATACACAAATACTTAGAAGTAACCACTGTAATGGAAGAAATAAATGAGCGTAGCGCTCGATACCACTTCAGGTTGGAAAACCATGTAAACCCGCTAGCAGTGCAGCTCATACATAACAGAAATAATGTAACTATAACTTGTCGGCCTCGGTAGCTCAGTGGTGCGGTCGGTCGACTATTGTTAAGCAACCCTGAGCGCGCTCAGTACTTGGATCTGTTACCGCTCGACCGTTGGAGGATGACCGTGGTTCGGATTCCACGAAAACTGGTAGGTTTCTTCCCTTCTTACCTTACTAGGTGGTAGGGTTTATCCCGCCCAGTTTGGTACCACCGCAATGAAACGTCGGTCAAAACGACTACGTAATAAATAGTTCGTGTTTTCCGTCCAGTTCAGTGTAACCGACATGAAATGAAGGGAAGCACTGATATTGCACCTAGTTCACCCGTTGTTATGGGTCACCCGGTGTTATGGGCTGACATCACGGATGTTGTAGGTGATGTAGCCAACGGTGTCAGTCTCCATAAAAAAAAACTAGCTTGAGGAGGCGCTATGTCCTGGAATTAAATAAACGGGACTAGTAACACCGAAGGTCGCTGATCACTGGCTCACAACACATACAAGCCAAAATGACGCTGAAAAAACGATGGCAAGTAGCTGTAAAATAATAATAAAAAATAAATAAAAAAGTTGTACCAACTTTTTAGTCGAGTCGTGTTGAGTCGGTGCCAACTAAACAGTTGTTTTGGCGTCGTGTAGCCACCCGCGTCGTTTTGCATGTATTTTGGATGTTTTTTAACCGACTTCGAAAAAGGAGGAGGTTCTCAATTCGACTGTATTTTTTTATGTTTGTTAGCTCAGAACTTTCGACTGAGTGAACCGATTTAGATGATTCTTTTCTATTTGAAAGCTGGTGCTTCCCGTGTGGTCCCATTTTAATTTGGTCAAGATCGCTAGGCCGAAGGCCGAGTGATTCCGCCGAGTACATTAATAGCAAAAAGTTACTAAAAAAAACTTTGAAATAAAAAACTATTTAAAAAAATATTAAAACCGCCTTCAAAAATGTATGAAATAAAAAAAAATTTAACCCTAGAGTTGAAGGCGGTGCTAAAGCAAGCAAAAATAACCGACCGCCTTCAACTCTAGGTTTAGATTTTTTTTATTTCGTACATTTTTGAAGGCGGTTTTTATATTTTTTTTAACCGGCTTAAAAAAAAAGGAGGAGGTTTTCCATTCGACTGTATTTTTATTGGAAAAGAATTGGTGGTCTTCCCGGACCCTTACTACGAACCTCCTGGGCGCACCCGTTTCTCTCCTTTTCCTCTATCTCCTCTCCTCCGGTATGGCATTTTCTCGTAGGTGATATTATTTGCTTGTGCGGAGCATGTGCTTTGGCCCCTCTGACTCAGCCACCCATACCGGATTACATAAAAAACAAGTTTTACTATGCACTCTCAGAAGCTAAAGTGATGATGATTTTGATGGCAATGGATTCGCGCTCCGCACTTTATAGACACTTGAAGGGTACCCCTCTTTTGTCTTTACTAACAGGCATGGAAATAAAAAGCCAGTAGTTTGTAGACATTGTATGTACTTTTCATCTTGCTAGCAATGAAGTGCATGCACTACATTTGCAGCATACAGAAGGCACTTTTATATAATCCGGTATGGTTGGCTGAATCAGATGGGCCAAAGCACATACTCCGACTAGCCAATATCATCACTGAGAAGGCAGGCGCCATCCCGGAGACTGGATTGCTGGCTATACTGGATTATAGAAGACAGTCGAGGATGCTACACGGACATTTTACATACAGTACGGTGGTATCAACTCAGTTGGCTACAATTTGAGCTTGCCTACCACCTAAGAAGGGGCCAGGGAAGGGACCTACAGTTTTACACCGGTTCCGAACGGTGAAGCAGCAGGTGTAGGTGTAAGGGTGGAGGCATGCCAGCGTACTCTGTCTCCACTGTGTTGACGGCAGAGCTTGTTGTTGTGTGGACTACTACCCGATGCGTTCTGAGTTGTTAATTGTAATACTGAGGGTCAAGAGAATTGTGTTACGAGGTTGTGGGAAAGTATGTCATCCGACATTACGACGTTAAGCGCCATCTCGCGGCGTTGGTGTGAAGCGTTTTAGCTTCCGTTATCGATTCAGAGGTCGACATAGATTTCGCTACAGTAGAGATATGAAATTATTTGTAATAGATATTCTCGTGGCGGAGGGTCTTGGCTTCGATCCCAGTTCGTGTGCACAACTTTGTACTGCTTCTGAGTTTGATAAGTGAATTCCTATCGTAAACACGAGTTCGTGAAACTTATTGGTGCATATCAGCCGGAATCGAATCTCGGACCTTGAGTGAGATCGAGAGCCCAAGCCAAAACCGCGCCGACTACCTGCCGCTCAAATGTA
Source organism: Nematopogon swammerdamellus (assembly GCA_946902875.1). Lineage (NCBI taxonomy): Eukaryota > Metazoa > Arthropoda > Insecta > Lepidoptera > Adelidae > Nematopogon > Nematopogon swammerdamellus. Next base: position 1,928,667 of record OX336353.1, read on the forward strand.
AGTGCTCAAAAATGCGATGTAACCAACCATGTCAGATTCGATAAAAAATAAGTTTTTTCCCTTATTTTCACCTCTTCGACAAGTCGATGCCCTCTCTACACTTAGCGCAAGAAGAGAACAGAAAAAACGAAAAGGTAGCCTTAGTTTGAATTTTTTTTTAATATAAAGCATTTTCTTTTCATAGAAAATTAAACAATCACAAACTTTACTGCAAGGCAAAGTCAGCTCGGACGTCCAAGAGCGTCCGAGTGTTGTGATTGGCTCATTCCGAATTGCTAAGCCCCTCGCGCGCACAACCACCGCCGCCTGTGATTGGTTCACGCCGCATTCTGACTTGCAAGGTACTAACAAAACATTGTGACTTGCGAATTTTGTCAGTTCTTCTTCGCATTGAATTTAGAACTGGCAGAATTTTCGACATATCCAAGCGTAGGTTACCTACCTATGGATGAAATTATACAATAAACAATAAACAATTCCTACGCTCTCCACCAGCTCTCTCCCGTTACCTCAGCCTCCGCGCTCCTATTATTTTCTTGCATTTAGTATAGTATTGCATTTCTATACTGTATTCTTCGTCCGCAAGCAGAACGAAACACATCGCTCTTTCAATATCGCCATATCTTACCCCGTTTACCCTTCCAGCTCATTGGCGTCGGACATCAAATGGATGACACGCGGCGCTATCGGAGTGCCATCTCCGAGCGATCGCGGCGCATCGCTCACCCCTAGCCTCCTCGACCGTCCGCCTAGTGTGCCAGGGGCGGATCTAGCGGGGGTAGTGCCGTGGGTAATACAATTTTCGATTACGAGTTTTTTTTGTTATGGAAACTGACACGGTTGGCTGCATCACCTACAACATCCGTGATGTCAGCCCATAACACCGGGTGAACTAGGTGCCATGTCAGTGCTTCCCTTCATTTCATGTCGGCTACACTGAACTGGACGGAAAACACGAACTATTTACATAGCTTCGACCGACTAGCATAGTTTCGACCGACGACGTTTCGTTCAGTGCGGTGGTACCAACCCGGCCGGATTAAACCCCACCACCAAGTAAGGTAAGAAGGGAAGGGACCTACAGTTTAACGTGGAATCCGAACCACGGTCTGCCTCCAACGGTCGAGCGGTCACCCATCCAAAAACTGACCGCAGCCAGCGTTGCTTAACAATCAAGAACACTAATGTCGACTTACTTTTGTAGACGTTTCGTCTCCCCCTCTGCAGACATCTTCACGTCTCCTGCAGATCCGCGGTCTCCTTTCCACCTCCGCACCACACGCACCGGGCAGGGTTTCCATCCCTACACGCTGGACTTACAGCGGGTGCGTACTATCCGGTTCTGCAGATCTTTCCTCTACAGAACCGTAAAATTTTGGAACACTCTCCTTGCCCATATATGTATTATATGTATTTCCCCCCAAGTACAGTCTCGGGTCAAGTGAAGCGTGAATAGACACCTGTCAGGCCGGCATGACATTCGTAACCCCCGCATACGACTGAATGTCCATGGGCGTCGTTATACACCTTATGGGTGACTCGCGCTTTCAATAAGAAAATAACAACCAGAATTCCGTACTGATGATGTCTCCAGAGCGCGAGACGAAACGTTGACAAAAGTCGTCTTAACTGCGTAATGGAAAATTTTAATACAGGGTGTCCCCGGACATGTGTAGTTCCTTTAAGGAGGCTATTCTACGTCATGTAACAAAAGCACTTTCGAAAGAATTTTTTAAATATGTGCTTTCATTAAAATTTTAGGATTTTCTAACATACTAAATGCATACTACAATGTGTGGGTGCCTTTAGACCGCGCCACTGTAAAACACAAGGCGGCATAGCGCGGGTCGGGGCGCGGGCGGTGCGCGGGCGGGGCGGGCTATCTGTTTGCGTTCACTCGCGTCGCGTCCCGTCCGCATTACCGCTGCCCGCTGCCCCGCGCCCCGCGCGCGCCCGTTTAGAGCATTACAACATTACACTACATTAATAACTTTAAAAATTTGTATTTCCGCAACGGGCGTACCTAGAACCCTACTTCTCTTACTAATTATGTTTGTTACAAAGCCTCCTTAAAGGAACAACACCAGTCCGGGGACACACTGTATAATGTGTAACTGCGGTAAAAGTCCTAAACGAACATGCTGAAATTTACTCGTGTTCATGCAGCACAACACCTATTATTACGTGTATAAGTATCTGCTTTTTTTGTTTTTCCCTCCCCCTCCCCCGTAATAATTGATTTGTTTATTTATTTATTTGTAACAAGCAACTTTACGCAGACACTAGATCCGCCTCTGGCGCTGTGCCCGCCCAACGAGCTCGCGACAAATGGCCGGACCAGCCCGCGTCGTGCATCACCCGGCCCGCGGCCCGCGCGGCCCGCGCGACCCGCGCGGCCCGCGTGTCGAGCGAAGGTTTTATGGTAGACAATAGCAAATGGAATTTGTAGGGGTGGAACCGAACAGCGAAGAAATTCGTACTAGAAAAGAACGCACATACATACATACATAGCACACGCTGTATTACCGACAATCAATCAATACTAATAATAAATCTGTAAGGGATGGTTATGGAGTAAGTTACTTTGTTTTATGAGAGCGTTTGTAGACTCTATGTATGATACTAAAACTAAATTGACGATATTTAGAAAAAATTTCTGTATGTACATATGTATGCATATAATATGTTCTTCCATAACTCTTAAACCGATCATCCGAATTCGATGAAACTTAGTACAAGCACATGACTACTATACGGGACATAGGATAGGCTAAATAAAATTTAGTTCCAGTTACGCTAAAATGTGGCTCTCATACAAACCGAAATTGTTCAGGGTGCCCAAATAAAGGTACGGCAGCGGGCTTACTTACTTTCTTCTTTTTACATACGAATTTCACGCGAGCGAAGCCGCGGGCAAAAGGTAGTAAATAAATAAAATTAATTAATAAAACTTAGGTGTTCTGTGACACTGACTGGACTGACTGACAAACAACGCGCGGGTAACAAGTTGCTCATAATAGTGTGACACGCCTGACGTTCGATGTACGACGCATTGACGATCAAATTATTTGTTTGAAAATGTTCCCAATGCCCCACTCTATAACCTATTACATATTTAAATATCTTTGTTTCCGACCAAAAGTAAGCAGTTATTGCCAATTACCTAGTTCTAAAACATAAAAAGGCGGTTCGAATTCGAATTTGGAATTTCGTCTTCTATAGCTTTTACCGTTAAAATTTTCTAAAATTGAATCATGAAGTTCACAATGTAATTTTAGTAACGGAAACGTGAATATTCGAAAGACAAACACGATAATCACATGGGTGCCTGTCTGTGTTCCAAAAACGTCTTAATAATTTGAAAGACAAATGTTTAACGCCTACTCATTTAATTACATTACCTATGACATTCGCCGTTAATTATTCAATTACTCAAGCCAAACGTCGAGTCGCTTGGAAGAGGGAGAAGATAATGTGAAAGAATTAATGGCGGTTGGGCGAGACGAATGCGTGAGGGCCTCGGCCTATCTCCTTCACACACTCAATAGACATCGCTTCGTCAACGCAATTGATGTACTGGCGGAAGGACAAGATGCTGAATTTTGTCGCAACTTCATATATTTCGCGTTATATGAGTGCGGTACACCAGATTCGAGGAATGTAGGTGACGCATGAAATAATGTACATATTTAGCACGCAAGCTGTATCCAGACAATCAAGGTACGCAGAGTAATCGGTGCTGTGCTGCAAGAACTCTGGAAAATTGCAACACAACATCGGCCACCACGTTTAGCAAAGTATTCGGACAAGATAACTATCAAGCAGCAAGTAAGGCACAAATAGCCACCTGCTGCAAGACTCGGTGGAAGGACCGTGCCAAGTTGAGAGGTGGCAAGCCTGTCAACCTTAAGCACGGCATCACGTTTTTATCCCTTAGTTGCCTTTTACGACATGCACGGGGAGAGACGCAGTGGGGCTATTATTTTTAAGTCCCGGCCTCACACAGTACTGAAATAATGTATTGGTAAATTTTGTACAATAGATCGCACCTATACCTATACTTATACTAAAATATACTTTATTGCTCAAAAACAAAAGGCGGACTTAAAGCCTAAAGTCATTGCCAGTCACGTCTGGTATTGTGAGTAGGGATTTGCATAAATAACAAAAAAATAAATAAACAATTTTCTAAATGTAATTGCAAAATGACGTAATAATGACGTTCTAGTCTTAAATTCTCGGTGTGTTGCTAGTCCAGTTCCTCCTTTGTCCCAATTCAAGGAGCTCTCCGTCACCGCCCCGTGTATTTAGTCCGCAGTTAGCTAAAGAAAATGAGCGGAGATCTGTCTCGCAAGCGACGCGGGGGCCCGGAGGCTTCAAGGGAATATCTCGTGTGGGCGCCAATTGTGTGTGTTCTGGCGATGCTTTGGTCACTAATCACTTAATCGCTTTGTTTTTTTTATTTATTTTTTTTATAGTAAGCGCGACATGTGGCTTCGAGCCACCCATAAGGTGTCTAGCGAAGCCCATGGACATTCGGTCGCGTGCGGGGGCTGCGAATGCCATGCCGGCCTGACAGGTGCCCATTCACGCCTCTTTCGAAGGACCTGAGACTGTACTTGGGGGAAAAAATGTGGGCAGGGAGAGCGTTCCAGAGTTAACCAGTTCTGTAGAGGAAAGATCTGCAGAACCGAATGGTACGCATTCGTGGTAAGTCCAGCGTATAGGGATGCAATCCCTGTCCCTGCCCAGTGTGCGTTTTGTGGAAGTGGAATGGGGACGGCGGGATCGCGTTAAACAGCTCCTCCGAGCACTTCCCATGGAATAAGCGATAGAACACAATTAAGGCGCCGACATCCCTACGGAGTTGCAGTGTTTCTAGAATACTTTGCGAAACGCGGGTGTCGATGTTGTGCTATAATTTACCATAGTCCTTGCAGCACAACGCCGATTACTCTGCTTACCCTGATTGACGGCACACCAGCGTGTATATGTATGTAAATTCTAAAATATGGTTTAATTTTTACCTCACATCAAAAAAACCCCGACCCTTAAAAAGTCTAAAATAATTTCCGTTTACTTACTTAAAGGAGTCGGGGGACCGCTAAGTAAATAACCTGCGCACCTCTGAGTTTTTATATTTTATTTACTTAGCGGTCCCCCGACTCCTTTAAGTAAGTAAACGGAAATTATTGTTGATTTCTCAAGGGTCGGGGCGTTTTTAAAATTTGTAATTTAACTTTTATTTATTATACACTTTATAAGATAATAATTTTTTTCATTACTCAATTACTTGATTACTTGATTACAAGTATAGCTAAGAACCATGCCGATTAAGCCAGCTTTCTAATAAAAAAATCTCATCCAAATCGGTCCATCCCTTTGGGAGCTACGATGCATGACACACACATACACACGCACGTTAAACGTATAACACCCCTCTTTTTGAAAACCTATCCTAGAATTTGACAGTGTTGGGTGGGGCGTGGGGCGAGGCGGGAGCGGCGCGCCGCCGTCGCGGCGTCCATCCATCATACTGTCCGACTAGTGTGACGTTTTATTATAGCCCTAGCGAGTGGCAATTTCCAGATAAAGAGAAGACGAAATCATTTTCAGGACCAAAGAGAAATGTGATTTCACTTTTTTCCTCTAACCTTAGAAGAGGTCACACTAGCGGGAGAGAGGAGGGCGAAGTATAGAAAAAAAAAAGGAAAATAAAAAAGACGAGAGGTGTTGTGGAACACCCGGTTGGGACGAAGTTCCTTTCGCTATATATTATGTATTAAATAACAGCCACAATGATATAAGTTAACAACGTTGTTTGAGAGTAATTATATGAAAAATAAAAAGTAAACAATAAATGACGTCCTAAAATGCAGTATGAGAAAATAGCGGTTATAAGAAAACCGCGAAAAACTTTTTGACGCTGTATTTTTTTATATTACTAATTTGTATGGTGGATGGTTTTGCCACGAGGATTAAGTGACAACAAAGATTGAATTTACGAAAAAAAAACATTTATTTAGTTTATTAAATTCAAGATAAAACCGGATTTTTTCAAAATCATAGCAGTTACTACACGCAAAAGGTAGAGTAGGTACACATATGCAGATTAAAATGCGGTAAAAACACTTGATACTACAAAAACTATTCCTTTATTATCTACTTTGCAGACTAATTTGCTGACTAAACGTTTACACGCTGACTGACAAAGTTGCAATACTAGTATGTTTTTTTGATAATAGTGATCTAGACAGACACAGGAACTAGTTTAGGTTGGCGTTTCGACCGACGTCATTCATATCTTATTACCTTCATTCATCTCGTCGCATGCTCAGCCACCGCTGTCGCATCGCTCGTCGCGCCGCCGGCTAGTGGTACCTGCGAGTTAGAACGGTTCGGGTTTCATCAATTTTTATTTCAGCAAAAGCGACTCCTTAATAATGCAGGCTTTCAGTTCTCGTAATGTTTTTATTACACTTTGTCGGGCTTTCTCAAAATGACCAATGAAAAATCTACGTTTGATGATAGCGGAAGATCGATTGGTCATAAATAAATATGAATCTTTATATTATTTTTCGGTAGAGAATATTACTGCAATTTTCAGAAATGAATTTATGGTCATAGAAAACCACATCTACAATTTTTTTTAACTGACACGGTAGTCTACATCACCTACAATATCTGTGATGTCAGCCAATAACACCGGGTGAACTAGGTGCCATGTCAGTGCTTCCCTTCATTTTATGTCGGCTACACTGAACTTGACAGAAAACACGAACTATTTACATAGCGTTTTCGACCAACGACGTTTCATTCAGTGCGGTGGTATCAACTCGGGTGGGATAAACCCTACCACCTAGTAAGGTAAAAAAGTAAGAGACCTACAGTTTTACATGGAATCCGAACCACGGTCAGCCTCCAACGGTCGAGCGGTCACATATCCAATTACTAATATTAGGCCTAATTTAGATGGATAGATATTTATTTATATTTTTATATAACCGCTTGGCGGGTTATTATAATAATAATTGCACACTATGGATTCCCATAAGCGATTAATCAAGTGCGAAAGATATCAGCGTCATGTAATAAATCGGTTTAATTATTCACATAGTCGCGGACTCTTCAATTCATTCGTCATTAATCAAATTGGACGAGCGACACGATCGCTTTCCCATTATTTTCCCCAGTACACGTTACCTGGTGTTTCCATCAAGAGGTTCTTGTTGGGGACACTAAAAAAGCATTAGGTGTTGGACGGAGGCCGGGACGTTGGGGAGGGGAGGGGAGGGTGACGGTGACGCATGGTGGCGGCGTGACATCACGTCCGCAGCCGCAGATACGGGCGAGTCCGTCGCGCGAGCCCGTCTTACTTTCCGCAATGTGAGTCACTAGATGTAGGTGGTTTCGTAGATATATAGACTGTTATTTAAGCGATCCTTCGCTAGTGCGAGATCGTTTATTGCTTATTGAGTATTATTATGGCCTTGACTTGACTCGAACATATTACAAGTTCTTTTATTAAGTTCGATTACACGCACGAAGAAGAACCGGCATGAAACTTCGCAGTGTTTTTTTTTTTCATGCATATTATTACAAATATTTTAGTGACTATTCACATACTAGTGTTACTGCTACTAATGTTACTATTACTAGTGGCACCGCTATTGGTGGAACTGTTAATAGTGTTACTTTTACTAGTGTTACTGTTACTAGTGGCACTGTTAGTAGTGTTACTGTTAAAAGTGACACGGTTACTAGAGTTATTGTTACTAGTTCTACCGATACTAGTGATAATGTTAGTATTGTTACTGTTACTCGCACGTCCGCCGCCGCCAGATACGAGTGAGTCCGTCGCGCGAGCCCGTCTTACTTTCCGCAATGTGAGTCACTAGATGAAGGTGGTTTTGTGGATATATAAGCGAACCTTCGCTAGCTCGAGATTGTTTATTGTTTATTGAGCATTCTTATGGCCATTAAACTTCACTCGAACTTATTAAAATTGGTTTTATTAGGTTCGATTACACGCACGAAAAAGAACCGACAAGAAACTTCGCAGGGTATTTTTTTTCATGCATATTATTACAACTAGTGTTTCTGTTTTTAATGTTATCGCTACTAGTGATACTGCTACTAGTGTTACTATTACTAGTGGCACTGTCATTAGTGGAACTGTTAATATTGTTAATGTTACTAGTGGCACTGTTAGTAGTATTACTGTTACTAGTGGCACGGTTACTAGAGTTATTGTCACTAGTTCTACCGATGCTTGCGCTACTGTTACTAGAACTACTGTTAGTATTGTTACTGTTACTCGCACGTCCGCAGCCGCAGATACGGGCAAGTCCGTCACGCGAGCTCGTCTTACTTTCTGCAATGTGAGTCACTAGATGTAGGTGGTTTGGTATATAGACTGACTTTATTGACTGACTTTTCGGCTTTCGGCGAGATTCGGATTTTTTATGGCACTACGAAGGCTAGGTCAAAGATAATATGAATAAGGGAATATGGAATGTTACGGACTTAAATATTTTTTCTTTTCAAACCACACTTCACAGAAAATGTATGCACAGTTCATCGATTGATCTCCAATTTACTGTGCAAAGGAAGTCGGAAAAAAAAACTTATTCTTCTTAACTCGCATTAAAATTGCAATTTTAAAATCGTGCAAGGCGACCGCAGCGCCCCGTTCGAGCACTCAGGGCGTCGTTTAGATTACAATCAGCTGTGTCAAATTACGCTTCCTTCCTCCTTTCGATATTATCCTTCAAGCTGTGAGATCGCAGCGCCCTCTCCCCACCCCGTACCGCCATCGCCACAGGCACACATGCAGTTCTACAGCGGGGGCTCGGCGGCAGAAATGCAAATACATTTTGATTATTAAACTGCCTCTTTGTGAGGGTCAAACAATTTGGGAGGGTTACATAGGTGTACGGCGGGTGGCCGAGTGGTTTGGGCATCGGCTTCTCATGCGAGAGGTCCGCGGTTCGAATCCCGTCGCCGTGTACCAATAAGTTTTTTCTAACGAAAAAATTTACGTGCATACCTACACCTGCTGCTTCACCGTTCGGAACCGGTGTAAAACTGTAGGTCCCTTCCCTTGCCCCTTACTATGTGGTAGGCTCAATTTGTAGCCGACTGGGTTGGTACCACCGTACTGGATGTAAGATGGCCGCATAGCAACCTCGGTTGTGTTCTCCTCTAGTCCAGTATAGCCAGCCATCCAGGGAAGTCTCCGGTATGGCACCTACCTTCTCGGAGGTGATATTGGCTGGTCGGAGCATGCGCTTTGGTCCCTCCAACTCAGCCACCCATACCGGATTACATAAAAAAAAAAATCTAATTAAAACGTAAAAAAATTTTTTTTTCGAGAAATTTATCAAAACATGTTTGTTACCTATTTAAAACATCAACCGTGTCGTGTGCGTGTAGATATTTATCTATCTATCTATTTATATATATATAGACAGAAAATGCTTTATTGCTCCAATAAACATTGAACAGTAATAAATAAGTACATTAGAAAATTTACATAAGGTCCAAAGGCGGACTTATCCCTTAGAGATAACATTTTCAGACACATTTAAAAAGTTAAAATTCAGTGTAACTCTTTACATAGGTACCTATCTTAGCTCCCGGGATAGTAAGAAAAGCCCACAGCGGCGCGCGATGAGGAGAGGATTTAGTAAATTTACAGGACACTGCTCTGAAACCTGCGGGATCACACTAACACCGGGGACTAGGAGCCGGATCGTCGCATCTGCTCCTACAGGAGATGAGACAGCTTGCCTTGCTGGGAAAACCTCTTATAATCCGTCTGAGCACGTGTTTGTGCCGAAAGAATCTCCTTACTGTCGGGTGACGTTTAATTGTTTTGCTTTTTAGATATCTTTATTTTGTTAATTGCATCATTTATATACGGGGCCCCGAGGATTTTTCGAGACTGGACTGAATTGCGTTTTGACAACAGTAACACTAGTAAAAGTAATACTAGTAACAGTAAAACTAGCAATAGCAGCACTTGTAACAGTAATATTAGTATATCAACATTAGGGTTTAATCGAACCGGACTGTGAAAACTAAACAGGACAAATTATAGTAACCGCGCCACTAATAACAGTAACACTACTAACAGTGCCACTAGTAACAGTAACAATAGTAAAAGTAACTCTATTAACAGTTCCACTAGTCATAGTAGGTAACACTAGTAGCGGTATCACTAGTAACAATGCCATTAAAACAGTAACACTAGTAATAGTAGTAACAGTAACACTAGTAAAAGTAACATTATTAACAGTGCCACTATTAATAGTAACACTAGTAGCACAGTATCACTAGTAACGATGACATTAAAACACTAACACTAGTAATAGTGCCACTAGTAACAGTGACACAAGTAACAGTATAAAACTTGGGGTACCTCCAGGCAAGTCGTTACCGTTACCTTCACGTGGTGTCGTCCGTTATCATTAGTATCCCATCAGGTGCTGATACAACAGAAACGGTGAGGCGGTTTGCTCGGGAGGGAGCCGCGCGCGGAGATGCTCATGTCTTGCTCGCTGTGGGTGGTTCCCTGCTAGATACGATCTGACACAGTTATTCGCAGACCTTCACTGTGATGGCTAGACTGACCGGGGGAGGGGCGGCTGAGATCTGTATTGCACCAGTCGTATCTTGGTAGGGGGCAATCCGGGATGCGTTCATTGGGTGGGCGTCTTCGCGTGCGGGCCACTCCGGGTCTCCCAATCCACTTATCCTCCACATCCACTACATTCCCATCCTTGCACCAACCCATTTCCCTTCCCTTCTCTGTAATCCCTTTCCACGTAAAGGTGTAAACGTTCGTGCCTACACTGGGGCGGCACTCTGCCGCTGGCGGTGAGGGGAGGTGACGGAGGTGCCCGCGATGGATCGACGATGGTCGTCCCCTGGACGCTGCGGGGGGTTATCCTGAGGGAGCAGGCGTCCGACCACATATAGACGCTGGAGGACAAATGCGGAGTCGGGCGTATATTCGGCAGCGTTTCAGGGGCCGTGCCGGGCAGCGGTGCCTCCGCGGACACCTTTATCATCAGGGGGTGCTCGGTGAGCTCGTCAGGAAGGACGAGGGGGTTCACCGGGTCCCCCCTAAACACCGTCGCTAACGAACTTGTCTCTCTACTATCCCTTTCCATGTACAGGTGGAAGAGTTCGTGCCTAAACTGGGGCGGCACTTTGCCGTCGGCGGTGAAGGGAGGTGAGGGGGGTGCCCGCAAATATATCGACGGTGGCCGTCCCCTGGGGGATGGGAGGGTCTATCTCGGGCAAGCGAGTGTCCAACCACATAGAAGCTGGAGGGCTAACGCGTTGACCGGGTGACTTTCCTCAGCGTACCAGGGGTCGAGTCGAGCAGCGATGTCCTTGCGGGCTCCCTCATCACCATCGTGGGGAGACACAGTGGGCTCGCCAGGTATGACGGGCGAGCTCACTGGGTCTCCTGAACACCGCAGCTAACGAATCTGAGCGCGGAGAGTCGGCGAACTCCGCGTCCGTAAACTTAGCTGGGCCATGTAAGGGGGCACTGCATAGGCCTCTTCCTTATTCCTCCCATACTCGTGGGAACGTAAAATGAATGAAAACCTAGAAAAAACAAAAACCAACAAAACTCAAGAAAGAGGGGACCAATCGTCGCGAATAGACAATCGCTTGATGACCCCTTCTTCTTCCAACAAAGATGAAAAAGCGGGAAAACTACAGATTGAGGATAGCTCATCTTCCTTAGGAGAGGATGACTTTATCCTCTCTGAAGAATCTCAAGATTCATTTAGAACCAGCGACTCTCTTGTGGACCTTATGAACGCGAGCTCCCTCAACTTAGAGGAGGGCGCATTAAATGAGGGTGCACAGGAGAGTCACTTTAAGACTGTCAGTAAGAATAGAAAGAAGAACGAAAGAAGACGAATGGCACAAGATCAATCAAGAGGCTTGGTAGTGCCAGAGACTAGTAAACAAAGTACAACTGCAAGCAAGTCAGGAGCTGCAAAAGGGCCAAAGTCGAAAGGCCAGTCGACAGTAAGTCAGGCAAAGGCCATGGCGACTACGGCCGCCTCGGAACACACCGAATCCGGTAAACAAGACCCTGCTGCGGCGACTGACGTAGTGGACACGGGTGAGACGAGAAAGAAGATGAAGAGGCAGGACACCGACCCGGAGGAGTCGGTGCAAAAACAGGCAAAGAGAAGGAAACCCAGAATCCGCAACAAGGACAGCACGCCTTACTCGCGTCCTCCTGTCAGGAACACTGGGTGTGGTGTGGCAGTGTATCGCGAGGATGGAGTGAACCTCGATGGGGAGCTGGCTAACCTAGTGAGAAGAAAGCTCATAAGCTTCATTGGAGAAGAAATGGTGAAGGAAGATGCAGGCGAACGAGTCCGATTTGTTACTTCGGGATTGGTCGCAGAAGGATTCTTCTTGGTAACAGGGAGAACAGAAGCAGCGAGAGACTGGGTCCTCAGCCTGGACTTTGGTGAAATCGGCGGTCATCGTATGAAAACCAGGAGTGCCGACAACATCAGAGCCACAATCTGGCTTCCCGGCCCACCAGAAGATCATCCGGAGCATCCACTCGAGTGGATCAAGAGTCAAAATCGACCCAGAGTGGAGCTAAGAATTGGGGAGTGGACGGTAATACGCAAGAACCCAGGACCCATGGGTACCCTCCTAATATTAAGCATTCCAAAGGAGGTAGAAACTTTTCTAGCCATTGACAGAGCACTTAGCTACCAAGCCTGCACCGTTCAAGTACGGCTAGCACCAGAAGCAGAAGGGAGCGGCAAAACGGCCACTGACCCAACCCAAAGGGAAACAACCTCCACACACACGCACAATGCAGCCACACAACACTAAAATCACCCACACATCAACATTGAACACAACACACACTCATACATCAGCACCACACAAAAACACAGTACAGACACACACCTCACAAATAAACTCGAACACAACACAAATCACACTATATACAAAGATAACCCAGATAAATCTACATCACTGTATCGAGGCCACCGCAGAGCTGTGCAAATCCATATGCACAGAGAAGATCAAAATTGCTGTAATACAAGAGCCATATGTATACAAAAACCGGGTACGTGGCCTGGGAACTCTGAGTGGAGATTTACACTATGACGACACAGGTACCGAAACACCAAGAGTTTGTATATTTACATCGCATGACCTAAAAGCCACATGCTTAAGACAATTTTGTTGCAGAGATCTAACTGCAGTCGAAGTAGCCATAAGACTGGACCACGACAAGGACCAGAGGCTGGTTATTGTGTCGGCATATATGCCACATGATGGACGAATGCCGCCTGCACCAGAGGTACAGAAGATAGTGGAGCACTGCAAAGGTAAGCGCCTACCCATTATTATCGGGTGTGATGCGAACTCGCACAACGAGGTGTGGGGTAGTACGGACACTAATGCGAGAGGAGAGGCACTTCTCGAATTTGTAGTAAGTAACAATCTAGATTTACTCAATGTGGGCAATGAGCCAACATTTGTAACAAGATCACGGAAAGAGGTGCTGGACATAACACTGGCATCCGAAGAAATAACAAAATATGTTAAGGAATGGAAAGTAGAGGCAGAGGACTCTATGTCAGATCACAGACGAATAACTTTTCAACTGAGAAATGACATAGAACAATGTGTGGTTCGCAACCCCCGAAAGACAAACTGGATAAAATACGAGGAGGAACTAGATACTAAACTACACACAGAGACGAACCAAAGAATAGTAAGCACCGTAGAACTAGAGAATGAAGTCAGAACCACATGTGAGGCTATAATAGCGGCTTTCGAGGAGTCATGTCCACCCAGGAAATTAAAAACAAATAAAACACCATGGTGGAACAAACAACTCGCGAAAGCAAGGAAGGAATGTAGAAGGGTGCACCGATTAGCGATGAAGAGAAATGAAGTGGGACTCTGGAGTCAGTACAGAGAATTGAGAAGCTCCTATAGCAAACTACTGCGCAGATCAAAAAGAGAGACTTGGGGGAACTACTGTGAGCATATAAAGACATGCCCAGAGGCAGCGCGTTTAGCGAAGATTCTCTCAACAGATAAACCAAGCCAGTTAGGCATGATAAAAAAAGCCGACGGCAGCATGACAGGCTCACCAAAAGAGGCACTACAAACAATGATGGAAGTGCACTTTCCAGAATGTGAAGAGTATCAGCCTAGCAATATCACGTTATTATCAGAGGAGGAGACATTTCCAGAAGAAGAATCGAAATGGAACACGGCGAGGAGAATAGCCAACAGAGAAACAGTGGAATGGGCAATAAGCAGCTTCAAACCGTTTAAAGCCCCAGGACCTGACGGTATTATTCCTATCTTCTTACAAAAAGGTGGACAACGAATAATATCGAAGCTTACAAGTATATTCCAGGCGAGTATTGCCCTAACCTATATTCCGATCCAATGGAGAGAAGTTAAGGCGATATTCATACCAAAACCCGGCAAAAAGACATATACAGAAGCAAAATCGTTCAGAAGCATAAGCCTATCTTCATTCGTCCTCAAAACAATGGAAAAACTAATGGATAAAGACATAAGAACTAGGATAAGCAATTGCATGCCCCTAAATGTAAATCAGCACGCATATACCATTGGTAAGTCAACAGAAACCGCACTACACAATCTTGTGGTACGCATAGAAAGGGCCTTCGAAAACAAAGAATATGCGCTAGGATGCTTCTTCGACATCGAGGGAGCCTTCGATTGCGCGACCTTTAACGCGATTGGCAAAGCTCTAAGAAGAAACGGCATAGAAGTAGCAGTGGCAGACTGGACCACAACAATGCTAGGTGGTCGTAGAGTAACGGCACACCTAGGGAAATCCACACACACTGTGAAAGTCAAAAGGGGATTTCCACAAGGAGGATGTCTCTCACCTCTAATGTGGTGTCTTCTAATAGATGAACTAATAAGTACAATAAATCAGAAGGGGATATATCTTCAGGCATACTCGGATGATGGAGTAATCCTTATAGTTGGGAAAGACCTAAGCACAATGAGCTATCTAATGCAAAAGGCCTTAAACAAAACACTTAAATGGTGTAAAGACAAGGGACTAGGACTAAACCCAAAGAAGACAGAACTGGTTCTGTTTACAAAGAAACGGAAAATACCCGAATTAAAGCTGCCAACTATAGCAGGCGAACGTTTGCAGCTAAGTCACAATGTGAGATTTCTGGGCGTTGAACTAACAAGCAAGCTCAGTTGGGAAAGACATATAATAGTACAATGCGGTAAAGCCAAAATAGCATTATGGCAGTGCAGAAGAGCAGTGGGGAAAACCTGGGGCCTAAGACCCAAGATGGTAAACTGGATCTACACTGCAATAATCAAACCAAGGATCTTATACGCGTCCCTGATCTGGTGGCCGCGTATGGAGCTAATAACCGCAAGAAAGGAACTGGATAAAGTACAAAGACTAGCATGCCTCATGACGACTGGGGCAATGAGAAGTGCACCAACGGCCGCACTCGAAGTGATCATAGGACTAAATCCACTACACATAGAAGTGGAGAAGCAAGCGTCAATAAGCTGGTACAGACTGTCTGTACTGGGACAATGGAAAGGCCGACCCTGGGACAAGGGCCACGCGGAGATAGAGAAAAGAAGAATAACGGACATCCCAATAGCAGGAGCTAAAGGTGATTTGATCCAGAAACAAAGAATATTTAGGAAAGAATACAGGATAAGTATAAAGGGCAGAGAAAATTGGAAAATAGAAGTCCCTGAAGACGACAAAGATCAGCAGATAGAATGCTACACCGACGGTTCAAGAATAAACAATACTGAACTAACGGGAGCAGGAATCTGCTTCTTGAACTTAAGCAGTCTAGACAGCAGCTACAGCCTGGGTAGATATCCAAGTGTCTTTCAGGCAGAGGTCTTTGCAATTTTAAAATGCGCAGAGACACTAACAAAAGAGAATATAAAAAATCGCGATGTAGTGATCTACTCAGACAGCCAAGCGGCACTAATGGCTTTGAACAGAGTAGAAACCAAATCCGCGCTCGTCCTAGAATGTAAAGAGAAACTGAATGAACTAGCCACCGGCAGAGAAGTTACCATAGGCTGGGTTCCCGGGCACAGTAACATCAAAGGCAACGAGCTGGCAGATGAACTCGCCAGAAAAGGATCAGACACGACCTTCATTGGCCCGGAACCGGGAATTCCTATCTCGGAAAGAGCAATTCTAGAATCCATAAATAGCTGGGCTAGGGAAAAAAGTAAAATTAGTTGGAAATCCCAAGAAGGATGTAGACAATCCAAGCTATTTATAGAGTCAATCAATGGCAAAAGAACAAGATGGCTGCTAGGATTGAGCCGACAAAATGTACGAAAAATCACAGGCATAGTTACGGGGCACAACTGTCTCAAAAGACATCTCCACATAATGGGCCTAAGTGACGACCCACTGTGCGCTCAATGTGGGGAGGCAGAAACCAGTGCTCACTACGTCGGCCAGTGCACCATGTATGCAGGACCACGATGGAAGACACTGGGGAAAGACCACTACAGTGAGGAAGAACTTCGAGGAATCGACTGGAAGAAATTATTGGAGTATATAGCGAAGACGGGCAGACTGGACCACCATGAGCAGGGAGTAGACGACGGCAGCAGGTAATTCCCCCCAGCCCCTCCGGGACAGGCGATATAGTCCCAACCTAGCGGACCTGATCGCCGGACTGACTCCGCCAGTCCCCCCACCAAGTACTATATATATATAACAGTATAAAACAAATTTTAAACGCTCTTTTCAGTCTCGCAGTAGAAATATTGTTAAGCAATATCGATTCCTATCGGAACACAATAGAGTCGGTTTGACTTGCATCGGCACTTACGTCTGTCTTCTCTCCCTCTCACGGGTAGCCTACAGGCCTTTAAGGATCTTAGGTATATATATAGTGAGAATGTAGAGTAAATTGCACACTTTCCCCGAATATATTTCACTCGCCACTCTCCGGTCACGGAAAGAGTGTCGCCTCCGCGCCGACGCCGCGCCGCCCGCCCAACTTCAAGAGAAAGATTTTTCACGAAAAACTTGGTGACTTCTTTCTGGCATTATGACAGTTCTCAAACTTGGATTAATCAGATGGAGTTTTGGCATGCTTTGTAGCCGGTGGTGTTAGGAGAAGTTATGTGGGCTTTTTAGATGTCGCGTTGTTTTAAATTCACACTCGGTAAGTAAATATTTGTTTTTATGGAAACTGACACGGTTGGTTACTTCATACATCCGCGATACAGCCCATAACACCTTGGTGAACTTGGTGCCTTGTCAGTGCTTCCCCTCGATCGTGCCGGCTACACTGAACTGGACTTTTCAACCGGCCTTTCATTCAGTGCGGTTGTACGAAAAAGTTCGGGTTAAACCCTACCACCTGGTAAGGTAAGTTTTAGGTATATTAAAATATATTTCTGTTGACTTTTGGGCTTTTGAGAAGGCATCAGTTCTCAAAATAGTTTCTTTCTCGCACCGTTAGTGTGTGAAGCTGTCAACCTTGGCGAGTGTGTTTCCAGAAATATTTTACTTGGGTGTCTTCAAACGTCGTATTAACAGGCTAGACAGCCACAGCAACAGTTCGAAAATCTACTGTTATGGCGTCTCACTGAGCGTGGTTTTAGCAAGGAGAGGTGATTCTGGATCTATCGACTGCAACATTTGTCTTACTGTTCCTGTTTTCGGTTACCTGTTCTCTTGTTTCTGTGTGAATTATTGTCAATTTCTATTGCTCTTCTGTATGTTATCTTCTGTCTTCTGTATCTTTGTTATTGTTTTTGTGTGCAATAAAGTATTTTCTATTCTATTCTAAAAATAATTCTAATAAAATTAACATTTAAATTATTCTATGTAAATATTTATAAAGTATCAAAGTTGAGGCACGTATAAATACTTGCCAAACGCATCCAACAGTCCCCTCCGAATTTTAACATATTTATGGAGCATTCCTCATATGATAATGTTTTCTTTGGCAAATTTTATACGGCGAAACGGGAATATTCAGCCCTATAAATCAGGCAACCGAATTCGGTAGCAGAGATACAGGGGCGGGCCGGGGGAGGTGCGGGAGAGGAGGTTGGAGCTTAGATAGCGATACAAATTCTCGGCGCATGTTGGTTTTATGATCTAGGAAATTGTGGAAAATATCAAGGGAGCTATTTTCTTTAAAGGTCTCTTTGCGTAGTGTGAGTTGGGATTATTTCGAAACGAGAAAGTCAATTTGTAGACTTAAATTTAATTTGGTTTTAATGCAATTTTTTAAGACACTGATATGACCGAACTGAAACACATTAAATGTCCAAAGGGAACCACTGATGTCTAGTCATAAATTTTATGACTAGACATCAGTGGTTCCCTTTGTTTCTGTCGGGTACACTGAACTGGATAGAAAACTCCGTCTGCTTTCAAAGTCATTCGGTACTACTATGGATGCTGCTCTAACAAACTTGCTTCCCTTATCCCTCCTCCTCCTGTTCGTCTTCGCCAAACCCGTCATACTCTCGCGTAACACCCATTTGTAGTCGACAGAAGAGTTCTTCGAACTCTCTAAATCGTTCTTGTGCCGCACTGCAAGGGTGTGGAACGGGCTCGCAGGGAATATCTTTCCCCACTCCTACAATCCACGGATCTTCAAATCGCGGGTTAATAGCCTTTCCCCAGCGACATTAGTCCACCTCCAACTGCCAACTGGCACTTCCTCGGCGGTGAAATTGGCTGCGCCTGAGGCTTCGACCTCGCCTCGGGCAGAGCCACCCAGTTGGGAACCAATAAAAAAAGTCTATCTGCCATATGAATGATCAATTAACAATACAAACAATACAATATAATACTTGGTAGAGTTTAATCCGCCCGGGTTGGTACCACTGCACTGAATGAAAGGTCAGTTGAAACGGCTGTGTAAATAGTTCGTCTTTTCCGTCCAGTACCAGTGTAGCCGGGACGACCGAAGGGAAGCGCTGACATGGCAGCTAGTTCCCCAAGGTATTATGGGCTGATATTACGGATGTAGTAGGCGATATGTAGCCAACCATTTCCATAAAAAAAATCACAGATTTCGTGCCTTACACGACTATCGAGCAAATTGAAAATGAATCTACGGAATTCGAAAAAGTATTGTCGCTGAGCGACACGAGAAAGTCGGGATAAGGAAAAGGTTAGTTGGGTTCTGATGATGGAGCCGGAGATGATGAAGGAGCCGGAAGGAAGCCATAGGAACTCCTAAACTGCACATGATAAGCCCATCGTGTTTGGGCTCGATGGATTTGTCTTCGCAAGTTCTCTAGTCATATGTTATTTCCAGGGTCCTGATGATGGAGCCGGAAGGAAGCCATACGAACTCCTAAACTACACATGATAAATCTACCATATTTGGACTCGTTGGATATAGGAATATAGGAATATAGGTTAGGTTAGATTAGATTTTCAATGTCAAAACTTGATGTTCATTACTTACTACCGGTACTGTACGCCTGATCTCGGCGCCATGTCGACCGCGGGGAGCGATTTTTATCAACCATCTAAACGGATTTCGACTGTGCGGCTTGCTTGACGCGGCGAGTTTATTTATTTATATTAGAAAACATACAGCCATTCACAATATTGATACACTTATTTTTTTTTTTTATGCCTAAAGTATGGCCAATTACATGTTTCCCTGATTGGTTTTTTTATTTATGTTTGCGTAGGGCATAAACTTAGGTTTCTAAAGGTGTGTGAGGGTGTGTGAGAGGGTGAGAGGGTGTGTGTGTGTGTGTGTGTGTGTGTTTGTGTCTCTATGTATTTAATTTTTTTAATATTTAAAATGTATAATATGGTGTTAAGTATATTAATGTTTATTTTTATTTTTATTTTTATGCAACTCCTCATTCATACTAGCCAGTGATTGGTTAAGTGTGTTGACTATTTCCCTTTGAAAAGTTCGAGTTGCTCGGCGACTGGTCACGACATTTTGGTCGCCAGTGTAAATCCGGCGTAAGCAGATGATTCGAGCGAGCGTAAGTTAGTTTTCCGCGCCCGTCGCCTTTCAGATTCAATTGACGAAACCTCATGTAAGGCATTCTCAATTTTATCGTGTTTCCACATTGTTGTGCATACTATAGTTTTTTTTTTTTATGGAAACTGACACGGTTGGCTACATCACCTGCAACATCCATGATGTCAGCCCATAACACCGGGTGAACTTGGTGCCACGTCAGTACTTCCCTTCGATCGTGCCGGCTACACCGAACTGGACGGAAAACACAAACTATTTACATAGCCGTTTCGACCGTCCTTTCATTCAGTGCGGTGGTACCAACCCGGGCGGGTTAAACCCTACCACCTAGTAATATAAGAAGGGGGAGTCATATCCCTTAGTCGCCTTTTACGACATACACGGGGAGAGATGCAGTGGGGCTATTCTTTTAAAGTACCGGCCCCACACGGTACTGAGTAATGGAGTACATGTAAATAATTTGGTTTACTTGTTCGCTTGTTTGTACAGGCTGTTTGTACAGGAGTAACCGTGCCCTACACTGTCGGCCGCGAATAGGAAAACGGAGTGTGGGAAGACCACCCGCCAAGTGGTACGACGACATCAAATACACACGTCGGCGGAAAGTAGTGGTTCCGTACCGCTGAAGAACGGGAGGAGCCCATAACACCGGGTGAACTAGGTGCCATGTCAGTGCTTCCCTTCGATCGTGCCGGCAACACTGAACTGGTCGGAAAACACAAACTATTTACATAGCCGTTTAGACCGACGTTTCATTCAGTGCGGTGGTACAGCCCGGGCGGGTTAAACCCTACCACCAAGTAAGATTAGGAGGGAAGGGACCTACAGTTTTACGAGGAATCCGAACCTCGGTCAGCCTCCAACGGTCAGCGGTCACCCATCCAAGTACTGACCGCACCCAGCGTTGCTTAACATTCAATAGTGACAGTTGACTGTCTGCACCACTGAGCTATCGAGGCTGACATGCATGGGGAGAGATGCAGTGGGGCTATTCTTTTTAAGTACCGGCCCCACACGGTCAAAAAAAAAAAACTATTCCATATAAATTTTCTTGTAATACGAACAAATCGCATTATAACTAATTCCTAAAAACGGCGACCCTAAACATAAAACTCGAATAGAGAAAAAGTTTGATTAATCTCTTCAAAATTAGACGTTCGATTCAAAAAGTTAATCGAAATTCCCTTCACAAAGTCCTATAGGAAGATTATTCTCTACCCTATCTCAAATTTAATAACTAACACCGAAGCAGTGTACGGCAAAGTTTCGACTGCAAATGAAGTGGGAGTTAATCTTAACTGGGTCCACTTAGCGGATAAAGGAACCGCACAGCAGGTCACCTTCTGTGGGTGTCTCAGGCGCAGTGGTTGCGTTCCGAAATGCGATTTATATCGATGGTCAAATTTAAATATTTTCAATTTGACATCAATTCATACCATACATAATTATGTACACACCACACGCTGCATCATGACAATGTAATCGGTGTTGTGCTGCAAGTGCTCTGTTAAATTACAGCACAACACCGACCACCACGTTTAGCAAAGTATTCGGACAAGATCAAGCACCAAGTAAGGCACGAAGACCCAACTGCTGCATGACTCGGTGGAAAGACATAGTGTTTTCCAAACCATTTAACCTGGGTGTCTTCAAACATCGTATTAACAGGAAAGACAGCCTAGCAACAGTCCGCAAATCTGCGGGCATGGCACCTAAGGTGATTTTGCCTCTGTCGACTGGCATAGCCATATGTTAAAATAAGTAAAAAAACATAGCTATGCAACTACAACGCAATGCGGTTCAGAACTAGGTTTCTCTTAAATTAATCACAATTACATATACCCTTCGTAAGTAGGATTTTATAGTACGGAATGAAATAAGTCGAATCTCCGAAAGTGTTGGCTCTTTATTCTTTTATTTTCCTGATTATTTCTACAGCGGCACGGCAGACATTTCGAAACGCAGCCCAAGATTGGAGGTAAAAGTCAGAAGTTCAGGAATTTACTGCCAAGACATGGATTAAAAAGTTCATATCGCGGAGGGGGTGAGGCCGACACAGGCCCAGCAATTTACAGGCGGGGTCGAAAGTCTGGTCTCCGTAGATCTCTCTCATTTGCAGTCGCCTCGCTCTGTTTTTGAAAAGTTTCTTGTAATGGTTTATCTTGTGAGAGAGAGACATTGCACGAGCTCGCTAACGACTATTCGGATAATCTCGAGAACCACTAAACGGATTTTGAAGTGCTGCGCTAATTCCTGAAGTTTCAGAATGAACAAGTGCTTTTTTTTCTGGATGAGATAATTATGAATAAAGTATTGTGCCATAAAAGTTTACTGCATGACTCACAGATGTGTAAGCTTGACTCGCGAGCGTCCCATTATTATCTTAGGTTTCCAGCCTTGTGTTAAAGTGTGTTACTTTTAGGGTTGAGTACCTCAAAACAGAAAAAATGGAACTCTTCTAGGATCACTTTGTTGCCCCTCCGTTCGTCTGTCCCATCTGTCAACTTCAAGACCCATGAAGAACATTATGAGAGTGGAAGAGGCGGCAGAGGTGTGTCAGGATCGTGGCACGTGGAGATCCGTTGTCTCTGCCTATCCCACCGGGAAACAGGCGTGACGCTATGTATGTATGTATGGAATTTTTTTTTATGTACCGAATTATACAAAGTAATACATACATACATACCAAACACGCTATATCCCGACAATCAGGGTAAGCAGAGTAATCGATGTTGTGCTGCAAGAACTCTGCAAAATGGCAACACAACATCGACCACCACGTTTAGAAAAGTATTCAGACAAGATAACTATCAAGCAGCAAGTAAAGTACGAAGACCCACCTGCTGCATGACTCGGTGGAAGGACCGCGCCAAGGTGAGAGGTGGCAATCCTGTCGCCCATTACGACATCCCGTCCTTATCCTTTAATCGCCTTTTACAACATGCACGGGGAGAGACGCAATGGGGCTATTGTTTATAAGTACCGGCCTCACACAGTACACAAAGTATGTAACTACGCGGAAATTTTCAGACGCGACGTAACACGATACTTACATAGTGACGTTTCCATCGTTTCCATACAACTTGCTCAGACGCTGTTCTGATTAATGTAGGCCACAGAGCATCGAATACCGCGCGCGCCCCCTACTAGAGACGCCCTAAGCGATAATATTTGAAACCCAATAACTACACGCAGTGCTGCTAGCGCTTCGTATGTGTGTGTGTGTGTGCTAGTATCGACACTACACACAAAGAGGAGCAAGTTAGGCACACGCACAAAACAAATGCACACGCACAACACACATATGTAAGTCATAGGCCACGCCCACAGGTTTCAACGGCGTTGTAGGGCAATCGCGCTCAGGGCGCCTCTAGGAGAGGCGCGCGCGGTATGCGATGTTCTGTGATGTAGGCCTACATTATTGAATTAATAAGCAATTAAGCGCTGAAGCGGAACGCTTTCAGCGCTTCTAGCGCCAGATGTGACGTAATTTGGGCAATTTGTGCCAATTTCCGGTTCGTGAGTATTTCAGATCATGCCATAATATGGTATTGTGTTATCATATCAGACAGGATGGAATATTTTGGTAACAGAAAAAATTAATTATCCAAAGTCAACTTTTCCATTCCGGAAATAATTTTCGGAATGTGTTTACACACTCCGAAAATTATTTATTATCCAAGCGCGCACCAGGAGAAAAATGTATTTGTTTAAGAAAAAAAAACATATTTTTCTTTTCACTTTTTTCCTTCCCTTGCCCCTTACTTAGGCTCAAATTTTAGCCGAATTGGTTGGTACCACCGTACCGGATGTAAGATGGCCGCATAGCCTCAGTTGTGTTCTCCTCTTGTCCAGTATAGCCAGCAATTCAGAGAAGTATCCGGTATGCCATCTAACTTCTCGGTGGTGATATTGGCTGGTCGGAGCATGCGCCTTGGCTCCTACGACTCAGACACCCATAACTGATAATATTTAAAAAATTACATGGAAGTGGATCAGCAATTCGGGTATTTTTTATTTTTGACATTGAAAATGTCTTTTGGTTCGTTTCAGTATAGGCCCCGATTTCACGAAAAAGTGCGATCCCCTTATATCTCGAAGAGTTGTGAAGATATAATATTCAAAAAAGGCTCAAAAGACGCGTATTCGTGAGAACTGTAAGGTGCAAAAATAATTATTCGAGAAAGCAAAAAATTTAAAAAGTTATGGCCGAAATAGTGAAAAAAAAAAAAAATTTTAATAAGAGCCCAAATATGGTGGATTTATCAAGTGTAGGTTAGGAGTTCCTATGGCTTCCTTCCGGCTCCATCATCAGGACCCTGGAAATAACATATGACTAGAGTACTTGCTAAGACAAATCCAACGAGCCCAAACACGATGGGCTTATAATGTGTAGTTTAGGAGTTCCTATGGCTTCCTTCCGGCTCCATCATCAGTACCCAACTAACCTTTTCCTTATCCCGACTTTCTCGTGTCGCTCAGCGACAATATTTTTTCGAATTCCGTACATTCATTTTCAATGTGCTCGATAGTCGTGTAAGGCACACAATCTGTGAATTTTTTATTAAACCTGAGCTGGTCGGCTGTGCTTGAGTTCGGAGGATCAGGCACATCCAATTTCACCCCGAAGACTTGGCAGTACACGCGATTGCATCGTACACTCGCTTAGTTGTGTTTGTTTGTGCGCGACATATGGCGCCGAGCCACCCATAGGTGTCTAACGACGCCCATGGACGGACATGACAGGTGGCCATTCGTGCCCCTCTTGAAGGACCCGAGACTATACTTGGAGGGAAATATACATCATATTTTCGATCAACGGTAGTAGCAACAGTAAGCATCCTACTCAGCACACCGCTAAACTTCAGTTTGGAGTGGCGGCATCCCTATTCACCGAGCCGTTTGTGGAGTGGAACATAGCGAGAAAATATTATAAGCCGCTTGCAGTTAAAGCTTCTGTAAACTTTGAATGATTTCAACAGCTTCCAGGTAATAATAATGGCCCTTCGTTTGAGCGCTTCGCACAATTCGAGGCACTTAAAAAGTCGCTCTGTTGTGTATTTACCTCGAATTGGAGGGAATATTGTAATTAAAATGAACGAATATACCGTAGTGATAATATTTGGTATAATATTAATGTGGTTTATTCAATTCAAATTAACATAGATATAAAATAATTAACTAATCTAAAAATTATATAAACTAACTTAGGAAATAAACTAACTTAAAAAATAAATTTCATTAAGTGCTCTTGTCCCCGGGATTGTGCCGAGGATGCCAGCCGCGTTACCCCTCTAAATTGCCAGGCTTATTCTTTGGCGGAAGAAGGTGAGGCAAGATGGGTGACCTATGGCAGCAGACATCCTCGACCCTATCTCGTGGACAAAAGCTATCGCCTCCTCAGACCAGGAGCCGAAGGTTTCGACCGCGAAAGCCACAAACCAATAATTTAGGGTGATGTTTTCATATTTTTTGTGCTTTCTTTTGGCTGCAGCCTCCGCAGCCGAACCCGGCTTCATGGCCGATAGGGCGAGGTTGCTGGCACAGATGGTATCGACGCATGTTGCGTCCCAGACTAGCGCTAATATACTATACTATATAATATAATATACTATAATATTTTAAATTAATATTATAAATATTTTAAATTAATTCTCACAGTCAGTTTGAAAGGTCGTCGGTCAAAATGACTATGGTAAGCCAAATTTGCCGAACAATATCTAAGTGTGTGTGGGTGTGTGTATTTTTAGGATTCTGCATCCGTACGGGACCCTATTACTAAGCCTACGCCGTCTGTCCGTCTGTCCTAGTGCTGTATCTTTTGAACCGTAATAAGTAGCCCGTTGAAATTTTCACAGAATAGTATGTCTTAGTATGAATAGTACGACTATGACTATGTTACTAAAAATAATAACTTAATTTGACACTTGTTTGTATTACAATTTTTACTATACAGCAATCACAAGAAAGCGCATGCTCCGACGAGCCAATAACACCTCCGAGAAGGCAAGTGCCATACCGGAGACTTCCCCGGATTGCTGGCTATACTGAACTATAGAGGAGAACACAACCGAGGCTGCTATGCGGCCATCTTACATCCAGTACGGTGGTACCAACCCTATCTGCTACAATTTGAGCCTAGCACCTTGTAAGGGGCAAGGGAAGGGATCTACAGTTTTACACCGGTTTCGAACGGTGAAGCAGCGGTTGTAGGTATGCATGTAAATTTTTTCGTCAGAAAAAACTCATTGGTACACGCCGTATTGAAACCTCAGACCTCTGGCATGGGAAGCCGATGCCCAAACCACTCGGCCACCCGCCGCTTTACTGCCAAAAAAAGGCACATCTAAGGGTTGTTATAGGGTGCAACTGGTAAACCATGTTAAATTCGCTACTTGGGCCATATACGGCAGAGTATCTTATGACTCGCATCTGGCGAGCGAACGTGCAAATAAATTTAATTTAAATTTCAAAAGAGTTGTTCGCGTAACTTGCGAACGGCGCGCGATAAAGCCGCGGATGGGACCGTCAGTCTTTTAAAACATCGCTCTTAGGAAATTGGCCTCGTTCACAACTTGGCTGATAACGAAACTTTCAACAACAGGTGCACCCGATCTCCGGGCGCAAAGTTTCGCGACTTTGTCAATATTTACGGTTGAATGGCGCGAGTTTAATGTTTAAAAATCGAAGGCGCAACGGAGTTTTCTTGAGATGAACTTTGTTATAACTTTTCCCGTAGAAAGCTCAGATAAAATACATGTGTTCCGGTTGAGTTAAAGTTCTTATTAGTTTGCCGGCGGTCGTCTATTTTGCGTATTACTGACGTACGTCAGCCTCGGTAGCTTAGTGGTGCGGTCGGTCGAGTGTTGGTCGTGCGTGATCAGAAGCACACCTGGACACGATCAGTACTTGTATGGGTGACCGCTTGATCGTTGGAAGCTGACCGTGGTTCGGATTCCACGTAAAACTGTAGGTCCGTTCCCTTCTTATCTTACAAGGTGGTAGGGTTTGACCCGCCCGGGTTGGTACCACCGCACTGAATGAAACGTCGATCGAAACGGCTATGTAATAAATAGTTCATGTTTTTCGTCCAGTTCTGTGTAGATGACATGAAATTAGGGGAAGCACTGACATGGGACCTAGTTCACCCGGTGTTATGGGCTGACATCACGGATGTTGTAGGTGATGTAGCTAACCGTGTCAGTTTCCATAAAAAAAAAACCAGGTTAAAGGATTCGGGAAACACACTCGCCGAAAGACAGTTGCACACCCAGCAGTGTGACAAAGAAACGATTTTGAGAACCGATTGATTCTCAAAAGCCCAATGTCCTGGCTTCCTTAATTTTTATTAGCAGTTGCGTTTTTGTCAATTGTTAGTTTTTTGGAACTTACACACTTAACACAAAACTAAAATAATTCCTGTCATTTAGAGTTATAGCGGAGTTATAAAAGTGGCACCCTCAGAGGAGTTATATGAACCGTTACAGACAGGAGAAAAAAATACTTTTTTTATTACGCCTTTGCCCAACTTGTGAAGTTAGGAAAAACTAAATCTTTCTCATTGTTTTGTACTTTTTGTTCTTGGATAAAAACAATTTTTTCGAACGATTTCGTATGATTTGCTGAGAAAATTGGTTATGAGCTGAATTTGAAGCGCAAATTTCCCTCGCCCCTTACTAGATTGTAGGCTCAAAGCTAGATGGTATGGAAAGGTAGAAAAAAACGTCTATTCAGCTGAAACTATAAAATAACAAGCAAGACACAGGATTATGCAAAACCTAACAAGTAGGTAGTTGCAGCTGGTTTTAAGTCTGCCCCTTTACATTACTACACAAACAAACAAATTAGATTTAATCAAATACGTCTAGATTGAACAACAAACAATAATAAAAATATAAACAGAAAAATCTTATAAAACAAGTACGAGTCGAACTCGCGCACCGAGGGTTCCGTATCGCCATGTCATGGCTGGCGCCACTCACGCCATCTATGGCGTGTTATGAAATGCTTCATATTGGTTAAGAGCGTGTCGTGCAAAATGACAGGCGACGGTGCTGACACTCAAGTAAATAATATATATCTCTTAAACTAAGCCATAACTGGAAAAAACAACACATGAAACTGTACTTGATTTTGATTATGATATTCTATTTTTTTTTTATGGAAACTGACACGGTTGTCTACATCACCTACAACGTTCTAAGATACTGGAAACAGTTTTGTATTGCTCAGTTTATGCACAATCATTATAACGGATTACGGTGGCCATCGAAATCCGTTATAATGATTGTGCATAAACTGAGCAATACAAAACTGTTTCCAGTATCTTAGAATATCATAATCAAAATCAAGTACAGTTTCATGTGTTGTTTCTTCCAGTTATGGCTTTGTTTAAGAGATAAATATTATTTACTTGAGTGGCAGCACCGTCGCCTGTCATTTTGCACGACACGCTCTTAAATGTCATGATTAGTTAAAATGCTTCATGATCTATTCGGTAGATGGCGCGTATACACTTTTTAATTTATTCTATGGGAACCCCAGTGATTTTTTAACTTTTTCTCATTTTTATTATTTGATGTTATATAGGCAATAATAACACATATTCTGTGAAAATTTCAACGGGCCACCTATTACGGTTCAAGAGATACAGCCCTCGGACAGACCGACAGACAGACAGACGGCGTAGGCTGAGTAATAGGGTTCCGTACCCGATACGGAACTCTAAAAATATATACACGTACATACATATCTACATTACATACATACATTTTCATGCACGCATGTCCAAGGAAAGCGTGCATGAAAATGTTTGAAATTGTCCGGGTCATAGGTCGTGTGGGGTTTATCGAGCAGTGCGGGACAATTTGAAGCATACGGCTCACTTTATTCACCATGTACGTCCATATTACGTTTTACAACTCAAAATTGACCGACATAAAATCGAGGGAAAGGCAAAACCTACACAAGTTTATTCATTATACGGCAGGAAATATTTACCGAAATTATAGGTTATTCTAAACGGTATATATATTGTCAGCCTCGGTGGCTCAGTGGTGCGGTCGGTCGACTGTTATTAAGCACACCTGAGCGCGGTCAGTACTTGGATGGGTGACCGCTCGACCGTTGGAGGCTGACCGTGGTTGATTGACACTACACACACACACACACGTTTGATCCCACTAAATTATAGTCTAATCAGGGAAACAAAAAGTGGCCAGACTTCAATGTATATACTACTTATGTTTAATATATGTTTGTCTGTTTTCTAATAAATAAATAAATAAAAAATAAATAAAATCACCATTGAATTCCCCAAACAAACGCATTGTACATTTCTTAAAGCCGAAATTCGCCCGGCAACGTGATTACAAGCGTAACTCCATCCGGCATCGTGCCTCCGAGCCGCAAACAAAAGCCTCTATCAGCCCGTTACCGACCACGTAACGGCCTTAAAACGGACTTTAAGACTTTTTCTGACTTTTATTGGGTCTATAAAATTAAAAAGCGCCGGAGGGGTGTCACGTCTCGATCGCTGCGGAACTCTGTCTCGGAAACACGTAGCGGCGACGTGGTGGCGCCCTCTACGTGACCTTGGAACTTTGATATTGTGGAAATATATATTTTTATTAAAAAAATACGTGGACTGATAACGTGCAGTCGAAACAGCGAAATCCGCCTTCGAGAAATGCAGTCGCTTGAAAGTATGCTCATGTTCAATTAGCGATACTTCCGAAGTGTGTAAAGTTTTCCGAATCTTTTAACCTGGGCGTCCTCAACGAAGTGTGTAAAGTTTCCCGAATCTGTTAACCTGGGGGTCCTTAACAAAGTGTGTAAAGTTTCCAGAATCTTTTATCCTGGGGGTCCTCAACTAAGTATGTAAAGTTTCCCGAATCTTTTAACCTGGGGTCCTCAACGAAGTATGTAAAGTTTCCCGAATCTTTTAACCTGGGGGTCCTCAACGAAGTATGTAAAGTTTCCCGAATCTTTTAACGTGGGGTCCTCAACGAAGTTTCCCGAATCTTTCAACCTGGAGGTCCTCAACGAAGTATGTAAAGATTCCCGAAACTTTTAATCTGTGGGTCCTCAAACAAACGTCTTATCAGTAGGCTAGACCGCAGCAGTTGGCAAATCTGCTGGCATGGCATCTCACGAGCCTGGTTTTGCAAGAAGTGGTGCAGTCAACTCTGACGACTGAATCATTGGTTTCCTCGGCACAGCCAACCATGCTGGTTTTTATTTCAAAAAATCTCTTAATAGACCTCGTCTTGTTATCACCTATTTGAACGACGAAACACAACGCAAACGGCCCAATGGTCGTAAGCACGCGGAGGGCGTATGTTGCGTGTCACACCGAGTGTGGCAATCGCTCCATCTATTATTTTTAGATGAGATCGTTGTACTTTAACATACATACATAGAAATATATATAAATAGCATAATATATAAATAGCTACAACTGAGGTTGATACACTCGATGTTTCGTATGCTAGGCTAGCTAAACAGCTCTGTTGTTGTATTTTTACCCGACTATGGCGAAACCAAAAAAGAAAGGTTGTATGTATGTATGTATAACCTGGTTATTTAAAGAAAGGTATTGAAAATGGCGGCGTTTTATAGCTGTACAGTCGGTCTGAAATTGTTTTTTTGCATAGTATATTTTTTATTTGCAAATTTTTATCTTCGAACAAATTGCTTTATTACTGGACTGATTTGAATAATTCAGGTGTCATTGGATTCGTTGTTCTGTTTTTTTAAATGTCGTTCGCAGTACGTTTCACGTCACACGTTTCGGTCGTACCTATTTTGAAAGTTTAATAAAAAGTTCGCCTTGACTATTGTGAAATAGAAGAAATTAAAGCAACATAAAACATTTGCTATACCGAATAAATTATATGGAAAAAAATATTTTATGATTTTTACTTACGCATTTTTTCATAACTATCTTTTATCGTAGTCGGGTTTTTTTATACTTGTGTATCTCCCTGTCTAAAATTGTGAATAAAAACACGAGCCCGAATCAAAGAGTCTTTGTTCAATAGGAATAAGTAATTAAAATTCATAATTTTCTCCAACAATACAGCGCGCACGGACAAAGGTATTTTTACTTTTCTTGCGCCTAGGCTGCCACCCGCTTGGTCCATTAACTCCGAAAAACATTTACAAGTAAAACAAATTAAAGTGAAATTGAATTTCGATTGCGGACGTCCGAAACGCTGTTGTGTTTGGCTGCGTTCCTTGTTGCTCGAGAAGTTGTCGACGCAAGTTCTGAGCTTTGCACTCGCAAAAGATTTTAAAAGATTTACTAATCTTTGCTCTCATTTTAAAATGTTTGGCCCACAGAGCATCAAATGCGCGCGCCCGGCGCGGTTGGTATTTGATGCTCTGTGGTTTGGCCATACGAAGCCGGCCCTCCTTTGTTTTAAATGCATAATACCACTACGAACAGATTATAAGAATTTATTTTTTATATTTAGGGCTTTTAACAATAATTTGTTAATATGAGCCCCATAGTACTCATCTTCTCAATCCCTTAGAGCCCAGAGTGCCTAAGGGATAGAGAACGCTCAACGGAATTCAACACAATTACTAAATCCCTGTTTAATGTATACTGTAAATAACGTGTGTCCAGCGCAGATTTCATACTTTAAAAATGTATATAAAAAAAACTACAGTATCTTTTTTTTTTATGGATACTGACCCGGTTGGCTACATCACCTACAAGGTCCGTTATGTCAGCCCATAACACCGGGTGAACTAGGTGCCATGTCAGTGCTTCCCCCTTTGATCGTGCCGGCTACACTGAACTGGTCGGAAAACACAAACTATTTACATAGCCGTTTAGACCGACGTTTCATTCAGTGCGGTGGTACCAACCCGGGCGGGTTAAACCCTACCACCAAGTAAGATTAGGAGGGAAGGGACCTACAGTTTTACGAGGAATCCGAACCTCGGTCAGCCTCCAACGGTCAGCGGTCACCCATCCAAGTACTGACCGCACCCAGCGTTGCTTAACATTCAATAGCGACAGTTGACTGTCTGCACCACTGAGCTATCGAGGCTGACAGTGTTTATTTAAAATATTTTTAATGAAAATGCAAGCTAATAAATGCGGATTTAATTTTTGAAAACAAGGTTTTCTAAATGTCGACCATTGAGCCGCACACACTCTTCGAGTCTAGCTCGCATGTTTTTGAATGCGCGTTTGCAGAGCGCCTGTGAAATGTTGCCTAGGGATTTCAGATCGGATATTTTCTTTTAATTCTGTCACAGTGCCTGGATTTGATTTGTATACGACAGATTTTAGATATCCCCATAAAAAAAAAAGTCACAATGGCTCAAATCCGATGAACGAGGTGGCCAAGGTATGCTGCCGTTGCGAAAGATGTTTTTTCAGGAAAAAACTGTCGAACTGAATTCATAGACACATTGGCCGTATATGCGGTAGCCCCATCCTGCTGGAACCAAGTCGATACCTCAGTTCCAAAGTGTAACAAGTCCGAAATTTTGCAGTTTTGAGTTAAATATGAGAAATAGTGTAGAAAACGTATACCTACCAGTTCCAAAGTGTAACAACTAAAATAATAATTCTACCCACCATAATGTACCTAATAAATCATGACAAATATTTTAGCTCCACACTGTAACAACTTGGAAAAACCAGTGAAAACCCCTACAGATATTACCTATTTATTATGTATTACTAGACTACACTTGAGCTAATTTAATGTTTGGAAAAAACCGAGAATATCGTATAGAATTTCCAAAAAATTTATTTACTATGTTTATTTCACTTTGCATCTGCATTAGTTTTCCTCATTATCTCGGAATAATGATTTCTTGAGTTGTTACACTTTGGAACTGAGATATCGAAGTGTTTCGGTTAAAATATAGACTATTCTGCAGTTCCAGCATAAACAAATTATTAATTATCTCAGAATATCTCTCTGAATTCAGGTTCACATTATGGCCGCGCTGGTTTTCGAAGAAATACGGCCCTATTAAGGTGGATGCCGACATTGCACACCACACGGTAACCTTAGGCTTGTGTAAAGGCTCTTGATGCATTTTTTTTTGGGTTGCGCATATCCCAGTAACGAAAATTTTATTTGGCGATGGTCCATCAGATAATCGACGGATACGGTATCGATTGTTAAACCGACGACGGCGAGCTTCAGTTAGTGAAAAACCACTTAATAAGTAAGCCTCGACGGCAAAAGCGCGATGCTCTCCAGTCACTGTTTCCATAGCATCGAAAAAATCCGCAACTTTGCTGCGTCGAATGGCGCCATTTTTATTCTGACAGATTGACGCGTTCGAAAATTTAAAATGTTCGAAGTTTGAAATCTGCCACTGGACAACCTGTATAACAATTTAAATGTAGTACCATGTGGAGCCGGTACTTAAAAATAATAGCCCCACTGCATCTCTCCCCGTGCATGTCGTAAAAGGCGACTAAGGGATAAGGATAAGATGTCGTGCTAAAGGGTGACAGGCTAGACACCTCTCACTTTGGAACGATCCTTCCACCGAGTCATATGCAGCAAGTGGGCCTTCATACCTTACTTGCTGATTAATATTTGTCTTACCCGAATACTTGGCTAAACATGGTGGTCGGTGTTGTGCTGTAATTTACAAGAGTACCTGCAGCGCACCACCGATTACTCTGCTTACCCCGGTTGTCGGAATACAGCGTGTAAAAAACAAATTAAGTCTGTCCACCCAAGTGAAGTCTGACTCTGCAGTTCCCTTCACAATTCCTCCTTCTGACCACACTCCATCAGAAAATTGTACATGTTGTTCTTTCTTGTTACACCCATCACAATTTGGAGAATCTCTCTTTTACATCCAGAATTTAAATTTATTCAATGTAATCCTTCCTTCTTTCCTTATCCTTACCTTTAATAAAATCCAACGTCTGCTTTCTGTATGTATGTCTGTCTGTCCGCTTATAACTTGAGAACCACTGAACCAATTTTAATACAGTTTGCTTCTACGGTTAGCTTGGTTCTTCCCATCAATTATAGGCTACTTTTCATCACGTTAAATGGCTTATGAGGTTAGCAGAGAAGTCAAATATGAGAGCGGGCGGAGCCGCGGGCACAGCTAGTACCTTTAATAAAATCCAACGTCTGGTTTCTGTATATATGTCTGTCTGTCCGCTTATAACTCGAGAACCACTGAACCGATTTTAATAAAAAAAAATCTACGGATAACTTGATTCTTCCCATCAACTATAGGCTACTTACTATCACGCTAAATGGCTTATGAGGTTAGCAGTGAAGTGAAATATGAGAGCGGGCGGAGCCGCGAGCACAGCTAGTGTGATCATAAAACGAAGTCTAACAGCTAGAACTGTTTTAGGCCTTTGTAAATTGCACGTCTGGAACATGTGGAGGTTCCGATTGCAAGGCTTAATACCACATCCCACTCTGTAGGGATCGACTGTCAAAATTATCTTACATAAATGCTTTCAAGATAAAAGGTAAAAAAAGGTAAAAATATTGTATTCTTAAAAAACACAAAAACATAACAACAATCAAACAATATCTTACTAAGATTACAACGTTGTAATCTTAGTGATAATGGTATTACTTTATTATATGTTCTTAACTATAAAAAAAAGGTTTTTTTTAGTATTTTATTTACATTTTTAGGTATTCTGCCTCTTAAACAAGCCCATAGGCTGCACGCTAAGGGCAGTGCTTCCATTCTTACAGATAAAGCGGGTCACACACAACATGATTATAATTATAACAGAGTTTTAAGTTCTGGCAATCGATCCATATAGAATGGTTTACACATTATAATATTATAATATTTAAAACACAGTACTCAGTGCGCGAGTTCGACTCGCACTTGGCCTGTCTTTTTTTTTTGTTCTCAGCATCATCATTATTCGATCTAGACAGAGCGTTGCGAAGACCAAAATTAATGATTGCCCCCAGACGCAGCGCACACGAAAGCCCCCAGCCATCTTTCACTGAGATCAAACCGGGGCAGAATTAATCACTCGCGTTAATGTGAGGCAAACGTGCCGGTGGCAGATTAGAGACAGCAACTGTTTCTGGAAGGGTTATATACTCAGATCGTCCTACGCCGAGCTTAGGAGGTGGCTGATGTGTGGTTATTTCGCGAAGGTTTATGTGGATTTGTGTATGGGGCTACAGACAGTTTCAAGATAAATCTATTTCAAGGTTTCACATGTTAAGGCTTCGTATGCAGCTTTAAAGGTTATATTGCGGTCGTTCTGAGAGATGTATCATCATAAAATATATTATTCATATGACATAATATTCAGTTTTAATATATATGCAAAACTTCATCTGCCAGAGCAGATTCTGTAGCTTGTTGAAAACACGATTTGATTAACTTCGCTCGATAGAAAAAAAAACCGCCAAGGATATTTAATTTTAACTCTAAACGAGAGTCAATGATTTTAAATAATCAGCTATTTAGATACCAAGTGGCACGTTTTCAATTTCTCGAAAACGAATGCTAAAAAAATATTGTTTGTTGTTTTTTTTATTTAATTTATTTTTAGGGTTTTTTAACAATAATTTGTTAATATCAACCCCATAGTACTGATCTTCTCAATCCCTTAGAGCCCAGAGTCCCTAAGGGTAGAACACTCCACGAAATTCAACACAATTACTAAATCCCTCTCACTTGGGCTCCTCAACAGTTTATGTATGCTAAGAAACTAATTGAGTCTGTCCACCATAAATGACGTCTGTAATTCCTTCCGTAATTCCTCACTCTGACCACAATCCATCAGCAAATGGTGCAAGCCATCCTCCTTGTTACACAGATAACAATTTGGAGAATCTCTCTTTTTCATCAGGAATTTAAATTTATTCAATGGAATGTGGCCAGAACGAAGTCTTAGAGCTAGCACTATTTCAGGCCTTCGTAAATTACACGCCTGGAACCAGGGAGCCTGTGGAGGTTCGGATTGTAAGGTTTTGTACCATATTCCACTCTGTACGGATCGACTGTCACAATGCTCTTTCCATAAATTTTTACATGCTTAAAGTGTTTATTTTGATAAGTATGTATGCCCCCAAAATATTTTCAGTTATTATAGGAACACCATACATATAGTAAAACAAAATTATTATAAATGCAAATAATGAGACAGTAATAGTGTTATGAGAGTAAGCGAATGACCTTTCTGGCTAATAGTTTCTCTGTGGGCTCCTCGATGACAAAGGTCTACATAAGTATGTGGGACTTGTCATGACATGATTATTGATGATCGACTGTCAAATGCCGTGAGGATTATTTCAATGTTTTCATTGTTCAATTGAGTGTCACATTCGCTGATAGCGAACGATGCTGTTCACGGGTAGTCTGAAAATGCAATTCTTATTGCATGATGTTTGATAGATTACCTATTTTTTAAAATAAATTAATTGCAAATACATTCACACTCTCTCCCACTCACACACATACACGCACCCTCCTTCTCTCACCCTCACACACACATACACACATTTTATTGTGTTAAAAGAGTCTGTTTGGGACAGACTCTTTTAACACAATAAAATTATCGTCAAAATAAAAAAATAATACTCAAGTTTTGAATGTTATTAGAATTATATACTCTGCCCGCCTGGCGTCCTGGCTGTAAAGAACACTGATCATAGCCTTAGGGCTAGTTTGGGGGGCAGAAACGAAACTATGATAGAAAACCCAAAATAAAAATGTAATATGAGAGGCAGATTTAAGTTTATTTTTATTACATCTAAGCGTATCGATTTTTATAAATTTGTTTTTATTAGTTTATTTTTATTAAATGTATGTTTTCTTTTCATCATAATAAAGAAACTGAAAACTAAACTAAAACTGAAACTGAGATCTTGCCAGAGAGGTTTTAATTATAATGCATATTTTTAATCTGCCTATTCATAACATACATTT
Source organism: Nematopogon swammerdamellus (assembly GCA_946902875.1). Taxonomy (NCBI): domain Eukaryota; kingdom Metazoa; phylum Arthropoda; class Insecta; order Lepidoptera; family Adelidae; genus Nematopogon; species Nematopogon swammerdamellus. Next base: position 1,965,647 of record OX336353.1, read on the forward strand.
TATTTAAAGGTCCCGCTATACGCAGCAGCTTGCATGCGCAGTTTGCGGAAATAACATTTTGCACTGCTCAGCGTCCACATCAATAAACAACAATAATTTTAATTTATTGACGATTATTTATATTGTATTACCTACTTAATGTTTACTTCCGGTAACGATATGAAGGAAATGTAAATGTACCTCAAAATAAATCATCGACAGATTTTTGTTTTTTCAAGCGACTTCCAGAAAGGAGGAGGTTTTCAAATCGTCTGTGTGTGTGTTTTTTTTACGTTTCTAGATTCCTCCGCTAATTCTTAACCCATTTTAATGATTATATTTTTCATGCGTAGGGTATATCTCAGGGGTGGTCTTTTCATAAATTTTGAAACAACACTTGCTGCTTGATAGTTAGCTTGTCCTAATACATTGCCAAACGTGGCGGTCTGTGTTGTGCTGTAATTAACAAGAGTACTTGCAGCACAACACCGATTACTCGGAAGAAGTAAACGGATTCGAAGATGAAGCAACAATGACGCCTCTATTGTTTTACTTATTACCGCCTTATTACCCAACTATTTCCAACTCTTACAATGATGTATGACATTCTAGAATACCCCTCAAAACCTCGCGGGCTGCTGCCTCAATCGCGCGCGAATGTTGCTGTCACCAAACGCATTAGTTTCAACGTTCCCCGCCTTTTGTGCTCGAGTCCGTGATGATTTTGGACTATAAAGGACTAGGCGAGCGAGCGCTCCTGTCGCCGTGAAAGGAACTTGTGACTTATAAACGGTCAGTCTTATGGTCTGTGAAGATACCGGTTCGAACAAGAGATGATTTCTATTGAGTGGTGTTATATGGCCCGCGCACATATCGACAGGAACCTAAGGTGAAATGAGATATACATACATACATATCACACGCTGTTTCCCGGCGATCGGTGTAAGCAGATCAAATGGTGTTGTGCTGCCAGTACTCTAGTAAATTACAGCACAACTCCGAACACCACGTTTAGCAAAGTTTTATGACAAGATAACTACCAAGCAGCAAGTCTTGTCCTTATCCCTTAGTCGCCTTTTACGGCATGCACGGGGAGAGATGCACGCGCACCAGGCGGCACTTGTATTTTTCAAAAAAATGATAAAACTATAGTTGCTCAGATATGGAAGTTCCCAGGTATGGAAGTTCACCATTACCAGGTGTTATCTTAACATGGATATACTATCAGATAAATCACGTTTTGTTTATAGACGTCCAGAAATACCAGCCTTGCGGCTACAAAATCCAGACGTCTATCCCTGCACTCTTGCGAGTACAGTGATCATGTATGCCAGATCGAGGCCCCATAGCTGTACCGTTCTTCCGAAATAATCCCATGGGGAACACAGACTGAAGCCTTTCCCCAGCCGATCCGAGCCACCACCCGTCCGCCCGAAGGAACCCCCGACCGAAGTCGAGAGCCGGGGGTGAAGCCATCACTGACACTGGAGTCCAACAACAGCCTATGCCCAGGGCCACAGCGTTTTGTACTAGCCGACATCTTTTGTTATCACCAGCTATGCATATGCGTGGAAGTGCATATGACCACCACCTAATGTGTACCGAGGATCCACCGGTCATGTCGTCTTAACAGAGAAGACAGTATTATTTGGTACTCTTATGCAATTTATTTTTTTACGAAAGCCTAAAACAATAACTGGAGTGCCGCCACGCCTCTCGCCGTTCCAACTCGCAGGGCCGCGAAGATAAATAAACAAAGGAAAAGGGACGCATCATCTCTTCCGGACACAACTTATGGCCGCTAAGCCTCGGGGAAATCTATTAGTTGCCGCCCCGGCCTCTGGGAAGGCCGAAGGCGAGGGCTTAAAAACAAGACGTGATATTTTAACGCCTTAAAGTTTCATGGAAGGCAGGGAAGGCTGTCGGGGAATTTCGCTCAATTTATGTGGGCAGGGAAGGCTCGAAGATATTACTGCTATTGAAGTTAGGTTCAGTGCGTAACATGTATACTAACGAAAGTTGTTTTAATTAACCCCCGACGTAAAAAGAAGGGTGTTATAAGTTTAACCTCTGTGTGTGTATGAGTGTGTCTGCCTGTGGCATCGGAGCTCCCAAACGGATGGACCGATTTGGATGCGGTTTTCTTTATTAGAAAGCTCCTTTAATCGGGCTGGTTCTTAGCTGTATTTGTTATCAAGTAATCAAGTAATTAAGTAATCAAAATATTATAAAAAATTGGATTTGCCGATTTTCATGTTTTTTTTTTTTAAAAAGCTTGAAATAAAAGTTAAATTACAATTAAAAAAAACCCCGACCCTTAAAAATGTATGAATTAATATTTTATGCAAGAGAGCGAACGAGTGTTTAACTACATATACTTGTTACTAATTATGTTTGTTACAAAGTGTAGAATTAGAATTAAGGAGGCTTCCTTAAAGGAAGTACACCTGTCCGGGGACAGCCTGTATAGTTTCTCTTTGTATGTATAATAAACATGATCTTTGGATCTCGCCTTATAATTGGTTTATTAGTGTGGTATGTTCATAACAGCCTTCGGCCTTGCTTTGATTTTTTTTATAGCCAAATACCGGAATGCGTTCGTTGTTTACAACGAACGCATTCCGGTATTCGGCTTCGCTAATTTTATATAAGTTTTATATAAGACGTTTTCTTTGAGTATATAAATTTCGGATTTCGCTATAGCTCGGAGTTGCAATTCATATTCAGTGTAGTTAATAAGAATAGCCCCACTGCATCTATCCCCGTGAATGTCGTAAAGGGCTACTAAGGAATAAGAACAAGATGCCGTGAATAGGGCGGCAGGCTAGCCACCTCTCACCTTGGCACGATGTTTCCACCTAGTCATGCAGCAGGTGGGTCTTCATGCCTTACTTGCTGCCTGATCTGAGTTATCTTGTCCGAATACTTTGCTAAACGGGGTGGTTGGTGTCGTGCTGTAATTTAACAGAATACTTGTAGCACAACACCGATTACTCATATGGGTTTTTAAATTACCGTGGTTGTTAGATATTATTTTTTTATACACAACAGCTTTACTCACGGTTCTTCTGCTTTATTCACCGAGGGATACGGCGTGTAGTGTGTGTACTTAAAAATGTATAAATTTACCATATTTTATATAAAACACATAGCCAACATTTGTAATCAACGAATCCAAAGCAATTCATAATTATACCAAAGTAATTATTTATCATCGGTTATTTTTAATACTGAAACAAACAAACGAGCAGCTCCAGGCGAGGGCGAACCACCAAGTGAACAAAGCCGAGCATTCACTATAATTACATGTACAACCCGACCGAAATATCTGCGGACCTGACCAAATGACGTCATACAAACTGGAGGGTCAGCAAATAAATTAAACGAGACACATTTTATTGTAATATCTTTTTAATATTTTTTTTTTTTAATGAAACAGACGGTTGGCTACATCACCTACAACGTCCGTGATGTCAGCTCATAACACCGGGTGAACTAGGTGCCATGTCAGTGCTTCCCCCTTTGATCGTGCCGGCTACACTGAACGGGTCGGAAAACACAAACTATTTACATAGCCGTTTGGACCGACGTTTCATTCAGTGCGGTGGTACCAACCCGGGCGGGTTAAACCCTACCACCAAGTAAGATTAGGAGGGAAGGGACCTACAGTTTTACGAGGATCCGAACCTCGGTCAGCCTCCAACGGTCAGCGGTCACCCATCCAAGTACTGACAGCACCCAGCGTTGCTTAACATTCAATAGCGACAGTTGACTGTCTGCACCACTGAGCTACCGAGGCTGACAATTTTGTCCTTACCTGAAGAAGTTACATACATACATACATACCACAAGCTGTATACCGACAATCGTGGTAAGCAGAATAATCGGTTTTATGCTGCAAGTACTCTTGTAAATTACAGCACAACACCAACCATCAATGTATTGGGACAACTTTTTGAATATCTTTCCCCACTCCTACAATCCACGGATCTTCAAATCGCGGGTTAATAGACTTTACCCAGCGACATTAGTCCACCTCCAAGCCGGACTGGCACCTCCTCGGGGGTGAAATTGGCTGCGCCTGAGGCTTCGACCTCGGGCACAGCCGTTCGGAAGCAATGCAAAAATTGTTCGCGGACAAACACGTCCAGTGAATGGCCGCCCCGCCTTTTAATGTATTCACTTCGATTTATCGCAACTGCACTTTGATAAATTGCAGCGTGAATCATTCTTGGTGGTCGGTAATGCATAGCTCGTTTTCATTGGCTGCACGAAATAATTAAACCACAATTATGCGTTGCGTTGAAACCGTGCACGCGGCCAATCGAATGCGACTCGCGAATTGCCAAGTGAACGGCGAGCATTCAACGAAGACCAACATTTAATGAACGCAGTTTTAACAGTGTTTCATAAAATTATGAAGACATTAATGAAAGCAGTTTGATCTGATGGGATCCTGAGGGTCCAGCTAGACTCAGACAAAATCGGGCATCTGTAACTGATACTGAAATTTTAATAAGCGGCCTGTGGCCGAGTGGTTTGGGCATCGGCTTCTCATGCCAGAGGTCCGAGGTTCGAATCCGGTCGGCGTGTACCAATGAATTTTTTCTGACAAAGAAAATTACGTGCATACCCTCAACTGGTTAGGAACCGATGTAAAACTGTAGGTCCCTTCCCTTACCCCTTAATAGGGTGTTAGGCTCAAATTGTATCCGACTGGGTTGGTACCACCGTACTGGATGCAAGATGGCCGCATAGCAGCCTCGGTTGTGTTCTCCTCTAGTCCAGTATAGCCAGCAATCCAGGGAAGTCTCCGTTATGGAACCTACGTTCTCGGAGGTGATATTGGCTAGTCGGAGCATGCGCATTGGCCCCACCGACTCAGCCACTCATTACCGATTACATAAAAAAATATATATATTATACATATAATAGAAATCTTCGAAATCCAAAGCATTAACTAATTGTTCCGTTTATAGAATCTTCCATGATCTCAAAGAACGTTTTTACACATTCGTTTTATATACTTAACGTATTAGTGGTTACCTTGTGGGGCCGGTACTTAAATAGTATAGCCCCACTGCATCTCTACCCGTGCATTTCCTAAAAGGCGACTAAGGGATGTGGGACAAGGTACCGTGCTAAAGGGCGAAAGGCTAGCCACCTCTCACCTTGGTACAGGTACGGTTCTTTCATCGATTCATGCAGCAGGTGGGTCTTCGTGCCTTACTTGCTGCTTGATAAGTTATTTTTCTCCTAATACATTGCTAAATGTGATGGTCGGTGTTTTGCTGTAATTTACAAGATTACTTGCAGCACAACACCGATTACTCTGCTTACCCCGATTGTCGAGATACAGCGTGTGGTATGAATCTTGTATACTGTGTGGACCCCACACAGTATGCTACTTGTTTTTTTTTTTTTTATGGAAACTATCACGGTTGTCTCCATCACCTACAACATCCGTGATGTCCGCCCATAACACCGGGTGAACTTGGTGCCACGTCAGTGCTCCCTTCGGTCGTGCCGGCTACACTGAACTGGACATAGCCGTTTCCACGCACCTTTCATTCAGTGCTGTGGTACTAACCCGGGCGGGTTAAACCCTACCACCTAGTAAATAAGGAGGGAATCATATCCCTTAGTCGCCTTTTACGACATACACGGGGAGAGATGCAGTGGGGTTATTCTTTTGAAGTACCGGCTCCACACGGTACAGACTTATACATACATAACATTCTCGAAATAAGAAAGAATGTGGTGCGGTACTTCTCTTAAACGAATTAGTTCTTTACCGCTTCACAGATCAACCGTATTCTCAAATTGAAGAAAACTGGAAAGGCACCGACTGCAGAAACTGTGGGAAATATAAAATAAGGTTAATACAATAAATCAAATTATATGTACGTTTCTGCGGTTAGATATATCAGTTGTTTATAAATGTTTGCCAAAACAAATGGCAAAGCGTTACAACAAAGTTGAGTTTGTCCCGCTGCTGTGGTCAGATATTTCAAAAGTAAGGGTAGGCAATTATAAGCTTGTTTTCGGCCCAACAAATTTTCCTTTTCAGAAAACCTACAGGCGGACACTGATCAATAGTCTCTAGATGAGCATTTCTCATACATCGCTCCCGAAAAACATGTCACCGATCAAATCAGCTTATACAATAATTATCAACAATTTCTGACAAAGATTTTTACTTATACTTTTACTTTTAATTTTATGTGGTCAGAATTATCAAGCTTAAATTATAGTTATTCTAGCTTAGAGCAGGCTCCAATGAGATGTTCGTTTGCAAAAATAGCGGACCGCGAAATGTTTTGTGATTCGTCTACCTGATATCCTCGACATTATAAAAAGCCATGTTGCCGCGCGCGCTCACGGTTCTTTGTCATTTGTCAATTACAGCTAGTGAAATTTCTATGCAAGCATGCCTCGACTTATACAAAAGTCAATGAAAAAAGCGATCTATAATAAGGTCTTTCAAAATTTGTTAATAGTACGCCAAGGGATCTGTATCTTAAAGGGAGTAAAACCTATATAAAATTTTTGGACCTTGGGATTTTTTTTTATGTAAAATATTTTTTTATGTATTTAAATAAAAAAATAGGTGGTTGATTTTTATAGCCTAATCGATTCAGTTTCATAACAGTAACAAAAAAGTATTCATTACCATTATGATTTATCTCTTGTAAGTTGGTAAAAAAAAATTAAATTCTTTCTATTCCATACTAATAAAACTAAAAGTGTGGTTTTTCACAATTTCTAAAAGAAAGAGATCTATGTGTTGGAAGACTTTTTTGTTTCTGGCATGAAACTGAAACGATTAAGAAAAATTTTTTTTTTACATTTTACATTAAAAAAATTTTTTTTTGTAAAAAATCTCTGAAGCAATTTTTTCGTAAATTTCGTAATATTTCATAAAAAAAAAAGTTTTATATTGGTGTACTGGCTAGTATTTTAATTATGACACATATAAGCACCCATACGTACTAATTTTCTAATGAAATTCCAAACTCTCTTTGTAATTGCAAAAACTCTTTGTAATTTACTAATAATATTTGTGAGGGAGGAGAGGGGGAGAGGGGACCACAAAACTGGTTGGCAGCATCTGTTAATTGTATGTCTGGGATCTATACAATATATATCAGAAGTCAGAATGAGGTCCGCAATTTTTGCAAACGGAACTTCACTGAGAGTCCGGTCTAGCTCTCAAACTGTATCTTAACACTGTAAGCGGTGTTTATTGTGTAGCTAGTCACAATGTATTGTAATCGAAGACGTTAAATAAATAACCCTGTGAAGTTTCTTGCCGGCTCTTTTTTGTGGGTGTAATCGAACCGGATTGTAAAAACTAAACACGACAAATTCGAGCCACAATACGAATGATGAATAAAGAATATAAGCCGAGTTAGAATTTACTGATGTTTCTTTTTATGCAATCCAGTATGTATGACTGAGCCAGAGGGACCAGAGCACATGCTCCGACCAGTCTTTATCGCCTCCAAGAAGATAGATAGATAGATAGAAATACTTTATTGCTCCAAAACATTTAACAGTAACAAACGATAAGTAATTTACATGAGGGGCAAAGGCGGACTTGTCCCTTACAGGGATTTCTCCCAGTCAACCTTTGGATGTTTGAGAGTCGTATGTTGTGAGATATAAGTAGGTAGTAGCAAAAGACTTGAGTGTGGGAATGTAAAATATAATATATGGGAAATAACTATGATAAACTATAATATACTTGCACTACATAATATAAGTACATACCAGTTTAAACGTAGAAATCGAAAATTATAAATTAAATTAAATACGTAAAACTATAAATTAAATACATACTTATCCATTCAGAATTAAAGGATTTTTTAGCTATTGACTTCACACTGACGGAGATAGTACAACTTTAAGTGTTTTTGAATAACGGAAGCGACTTGCAGTGCCGTATACAGTGAGGTAGTTGATTCCACAGACGAGCTGCGTGCACAGAAAATGAGAAGATGTCATACCAGAGATTTCACTTCGGATTGCTGGCTATACTGGACTTGAGGAGAACACAGCCGAGACTGCTATGCGGCCATCCTATTTCCAATATGGTTGTATCAATCCAGTCGGGTACGATTTGAGCCTACCACCTAGTAGGACAAGGGAAAGGACTTACAGGACTTTTGACTGTTTGACACCGGTTTTGAACGGCGGCGAAACAGTAGGGGTATGCAGACACGCAAGTTTTTCCGTAAGAACAAACTCACTGGTGCATGTCAGCTGGATTCGAACCTCGAACCCTGAGACCAAAAGTTCCAGCGATGACTCAACTTATCGTCTTACGTCCGCAAATAAGCGCGTTAGCGCACGATCATAACATGAGATGGGTTTTAAAGCGATTCTTTAAATCTATTCGTAAGGACAATTTGCATGTGGAAAACGCGCGCACTTGTTAACAGACTGGTAACATGTTTGATCACGTTTTGCCTCATCTAGAGTATTTAGTTTTGCGCAGGCGGATGCTCGCTAATGGCCTAAGTGGGGTTTCGGCTCATGTGTAACGGCAAAACTCTTAAACGTTGCGGTGAAATTTATTAATGGAACGCGTAATTCCGATTTAATATCGCGACATAATTTTAAAATGTATTTACTGGCAAGCTCCGGTTAGCGGCGTCGTCGTCACCGCGGTCTCGGAGTAGAACTCAGGATATCAAGGACGAGGTCCAATGGGTTTACTTCTGACTTATATTATGTGCACACCGACACTTGCTGCTTTTCAAATATTTAGGTGTGCTCTGTTTTTAACCCCCGACGCAAAGAAGGGGTCTTATAAGTTTAAAGTGTGTGTGTATGTGTTTATGGGTGTGTCTGTCTGTGGCATCGTAGCTCTCAAACGCATGGGCCGATTTGGATGCGGTTTTCTTATTAGAATTCTGGTTTGATCGGAATGGTTCTTAGCTATGTTTGTAATCAAGTAATCAAAATTTTTATTAGTGGACCGATCTGCATGCGGTTTTTATTAGGGTTCCGTAGTCAACAAGGAACCCTTATAGTTTCGCCATGTCCGTCCGTCTGTCTGTCTGTCCGTCTGTCTGTCCGCGGCTTAGCTCAGAGACCCTTAGTACTAGAAAGTTGCAAGTTGGTATGGGTATACATATTAATAACGCCGACAAAGTGGTTAAATAAACATTTTGAAATAATTTTTTTTAGGGTACCTCCCCTACACGTAAAGTGGGGATTAATTTTTTTGCACGTCTACCCCATCGTGTCAGATGTCGTTGGATAGGTCTTTGGAAAATATTGCGGGTTTCTAAAAAGCATTTTTCGATTTAAGGATCGGTTTGCGAATTATTAAGCTTTTAAGTGATAATTTTTGTTAGAGTCAAGTGTCCCCACCCCCTGCCAGCTAAACGGTTGTTATTAGATATGTGAAAAAATTCACAGCAGTAGTATATATATCGAAATTAAAATGAAAACTATCACAGCGAAGTTGGTTGTACAGGTTGTCGAGTAATAGTCGACCAACTTATAAAAGGTACGGACAGCCATCATTTCACTGTTGAAGAACTTTTTCGAATTAACATTCTTTTATTTCCCCTACAAACTTATACAAATAATCAAATAATTTATTTTGATAGGGTTCCGCAACTACGGAACCCTACACTGCGCGTGGCCCGACACGCACTTGGCCGCTTTTTATTAAAAAGCTTGAAATTAAGTTAAATTACTAATTTTAAAAAAAAGGTTCAGAGACCTTGAAGATTAAAAAATAATTTCCGTTTACTTACTTAAAGAAGTCGGGGGAACACTAAGTATATAAAATATAAAAAATCAGAGCTGCGCGGATATTTGCTTAGCGGTCCTTAAACTCCTTTAGGTAAACGGAAATATTTTTTTTACTTTTTAAGGGTGTTTTTGTAGATGAACGAAGTAGTGGTATATGTATGCAAGCGCTAAAGGGCGACAGGATAGCCACAGGATCGCACTTACCTGTTTTTCTAATTTTCGATTTTCATAGTCGGGCTTTATTTTAAAATTTTTATATGGAATGGGATATGGTTGCATACAGAGCCTTTTACACCTGCGATGTCAGCAGATAGGGTTTCGTAAATTCAGGGTTCGAAAGGCGTCATATTTCAAGAAAAAAAAATACGAAATTTCGATTTGAGTGATAAGCATTTTTTTCTTCTAATTATGATTACTTTCTATTCCCGAAGTTTCTCAAGCCTATCCTGAAACACGCTGTTTACCTTAGTCCTGTCTCTTTGGCATTGTCCGTGCGCACGCTTTCTCAAGTTCCTTCCTCGCCGGGTAACGGGAGAAATGCTCCAATTTGCACCAAGATACCGATCTATAGGTTGTAAGGTGATTCTAAGTCCGCAAAAGTTCTCGCTGAAGCGTCGAACTCGCGCTCCTGCGCTACCGATGTTTATGATCGTACCATCAGCAACAACAACAATTATTTTGGTATTAAGTTTTTTTTTTTGACGTGATGACGTCACGTCTTATAAATTGATGAACACCGGCTGCACACACGAAAAAGTGTCACGTTCCAGTGTCACGTTTTATCTGAGCGTCACGTTCCATATGAGCCTGTGTGTGCAAGCGAGAGCGCGTAGCAAGCGATAGATAGGCACAATCGGTGTAGTCGAAGTTACCATGGAAACGTCTTAAGAAGTCAACAGAAGTTTATTGATGGCCAGTCACAAGATGATTAATCTTTCTACTGGAAATAGAATTACTGATATTTGCTCTATGTACTACGATTATTCCACGTCATCACGTAAAACTATCGTCCGTAACCCAACTTTACAGACAACCATTTTTTTTTTATTGAGACTGACACGGTTGGCTACATCACCTACAGCATCGGTGATGTCAGCCCATATTGTTTATTGTATAATTTCATCCATACCAACCTACGCTTGGATATGTCGAAAATTCCGCCAGTTCTAAATTCAATGCGAAAAAGAACTGACAAACAAACTTCGCAAGTCACAACACCGGGTGAACTTGGTGCCACGTCAGTGCTTGCCCTCGGTCGTGCCGGCTACACTGAACTGGACGGAAAACACAAACACTTTACATAGCCGTTTCGACCGACCTCTCATTCAGTGCGGCGGTTCCAACCCGGGCCCACCTAGTAATTTAAGAAGGGAGTCATACCCTTAGTCGCCTTTTAAGACATACACGGGGAGAGATGCAGTGGGGCTATTCTGTTAAAGTATCGGCCCCACTCACACAGTACCAAAAGTGTGTTATTATTATTGTACCGCGTGGGGCCGGTACTTTAAAAGAATAGCCCCACTGCATCTCTCCCCGTGTATGTCGTAAAAGGCGACTTAGGGATATGACTCCCTTCTTATATTACTAGGTGGTAGGGTTTAACCCGCCTGGGTTGCTACCACCGCACTGAATGAAAGGCCGATCGAAACGGCTATGTAAATAGTTTGTGTTTTCCGTCCAGTTCAGTGTAGCCGGCACGACCGAAGGGAAGCACTGACGTGGCACCAAGTTCACCCGGTATTATGGGCTGACATCACGGATGTTGTAGGTGATGTAGCCAACCGTGTCAGTTTACATAAAAAAAAAAACTTGTTAGTCTGTGGAATGATGAGTAATTTTTTTTTATGTAATCCGATATGGGTCGAGCTGAGTCGGAGAGGCCAAAGCACATGCTCCGACCAGCCAATATCACCTTCGTGAAGGTATGTGCCATACCGGAGACTTCCCTCGATTGCTGGCTATAAATAGTGGACTAGAGGAGAACACAACCGAGTTCGTGGTTGCTATGCGGCCATCTTACATCCAGTACGGTGGCTACAATTTGAGCCTAGTAAGGGTAGTAAAAGGTACGGTGAAGCAGCAGTTGTAGGTATGCACGTAATTTTTTTCGTCAGAAAAAACTCATTGTTACACGCCGACCGGATTCGAACCTCGGACCTCTCGCATGCGAAGTCGATGCGGCGACCCGCCGCTGAATTTAGTTAGTTATCTATGTATACAGAGTGAAAAAAGAATATGGCGACATGAGGACGTTATTTAGAAAACGATTATAGGTAGAGTGTGTGTGTTCAATTTTCCTCCATTCCTCATGACCTTCAGCCACTGGCGGCTGGTCTTAAAGTGCGCTCGTGCGCCGCACTACCATACCACTAGAAGTCTTCACTTCACTCGAAATAAATAATATCTTACAACATACCTACATTAAAACCATAATGATCGTACTCCAAATAAATACGAATGTGAATTCGACCTTATTCTATAGATCACAAGGCACTATTTTGCGTTTAAACGCGCGGCCCGTGCGGAATTGAGTAACGCACGCCGGTCTCCCTACTGAATGTATGGGGATCGGCAAAACACCGCTGGCGCGTGAGACAAAAGATACTTCATAGAAACAGTATGGGCCGAAATGGAGTTCTGCGTGCGGCGCACGATCGCCAAACAAGGACGCTATATCGTGAATAGCCGCGCGTGCGATTCGTTTTGCACGAGTCCGTCTGCCTAGAGTCAGCGCGCTGTCATGTGATATCACATACCCGTTAGCGCGCGAATATTTAAAATGGGATATGGTTAGGTTTTGTGCTTTCTGTCGCGTGATACTTGAATTTAGTGGTGCCGATATTTGCCTAAGCGTTTGTTAAAGGCAAGGCTTTACAATCAGGTGATCCCGGGTTCAATTCCTATTTTTCAATTGCTTTAATTTTTATATATTTATTTTAAGTATTTTTGGGACATTACTACTGTTTTCTTTTTGAAAGCTGCAGTAGTGTTGTGGTCTATGGGTGTATTCATAAAGGTACTAAAAATGAGTTAAAAAACTTGTTTAGATTTTTTTTCTTGTTTTTTGCAACTCATTGAGTGTCTTGAGAATATTCATACTACATAGGTACGTACATAATAAAACGCAGGCGTTTAAAAAATTTGGAAGTCCCGATCTTAAAATAACATGACGGGAATGTGTTGGTAAATTTGGGATTTAAGTACCTATGTAGGTAGGTACTTAGCGCACTACCGGTCACTGAAGTCACCAGCCGCAACTGCCTTCAGCGGTATATACACGACACCTCATTGCCTATTTATGAAAATGTTTGTGAAACTGAACTTCTAAAGTAAAACGAGCGCTCACCTGGGTGAGTGCAGGTACCAGGAGCCCATAATGTTAATAGTACCTTCAGTCTACCAAATTAATCACAGGCGTATTATTTTAGCATCGGCTACAACTTGTGCACTCCTGATACCCGTGTCTCTCCCAGCTCCGCAACTCGATATGACCCGACATGAAAAAATTATTTTGAAATAATGTGAGCCACCGGATGAGAGACCCTGTTTGAGTCTTATTTTGGGAAAGGGGGATCATTTGAAAGTACATTAATAACTGTAACTGTTATGTACAATAACAATATGTCAAAGCCAATAAAATATATTATATTTGTTTGTTTTGTTTGTGTGCTGAAAAATGAAGTGTTTCACTGGATTTAGCAAACCCTCGAATCCTGAAACGAAAATAAAAAAATCCGGCCAAGTGCGAGTCGAACTCGCGCACCGAGGGTTCCGTATCGACATGTCATGGTCAACGCCACTCATGCCATCTATGGATTAGTTAAAATGCTTCATACTGTTTTCGGTAGATGGCGCGCATACACTTTTTAGTTTCTTGTATGGGGACCCCCGTGAATTTTTAACTTTTTCTTATTTTTATTATTTGTTGTTATATCGGCCATAATAACACATATTCTGTAAAAAAATCAACGGGTTAGCTATTACGGTTCAAGAGATACAGCCAATCGGACGACGGACAGATATACATACGGCGTAGGTTTAGTAACAGGTTCCCGTACGACGGATACGGAACCCTAAAAAAACACATTATTTCGTCTACCCGGCTATCCTCGCTGACGGTACCTCAGTGCAGCGGCGCCCGTATAATAATTGTGTAATCCCGAACAACCTGCGGATGATCCCGCAAGTTCCGGCGCCTTGAGCCTTTCACTCCCCCCCCCCCCCCCCCCCCCCCCCCCCCCCCCCTGAGGGTTGAGATCCCCCCATCTAGAAGGCTAGATCTACCTTCCATCACCTGTCTAGTTTGTTTATGTAATCCAGTATTGGTGGCTCAGAAAGAGAGGCCAAAGCATATGCTCCGCTCCGACCAGCCAATATCACCATATCGGAATCTTCCTTTTTGATTGCTGGCTATAATGGACTAGAGGAGAACACGGCCGAGAGTCTTATTGTTGTTATTGTTTATTGTATAATTTCATCCATAGGTAGGTAACCTACGCTTGCACATGTCGAAAATTCCGCCAAATTTCATCCATAGGTAGGTAAACTACGCTTGGACATGTCGAAAATTCCGCCAGTTCTAAATTCAATGCCAAGACGAACTGACAAACAAACCTCGCAAGTCACAATGTTTTGTTAGTACCTTACATCCTGTATGGTGGTATCAAACCAGTCAGCTACGATTTGAGCCTCAGTAGTACCATCTAGTAATGTTCCGATCGGTGATGGTGAACGATTCGAACCACGGACCTCTTGCAGGAGAAGCCGACCCCTAGACCACTCGGCCACCCGACCGCCAGAATAATAATATTTGCATATTATTGAATTTATTCCAGTAATAATAAAGGTATTACAATCAACCAACAAATTGAATAATTGAATTCCCTATCATTATGACGTCATGCCAGTTTTTTTATAACATAAATGTAAGTCGTGTTTATTAGAATTGCTCATAAAAAATTTCAGAATTCGAAATTGTGAAAAAATAAAAATTGTTTTCTTTCTAAGTGTGTGAAATCGCCATTATTTAAAATTATTTTATCGTTTTAGTACATAATACTACATGTTTCTGTATTATTTAACAAAAATAAACCAGATGCGTCAAGTGCGTAGTACCCGTAACCAATGAACATGTATGAATAACAAAGAGTAGAAGAGGCGGCAGAGGTGTGTGAGTATCTTGGTACGTCGAGATCCGTTGTCTCTGCCTACCCCACTGGGAAACAGGCGTGACACTATGTATGTATGTATTTAACAAAAATGTTTGAGTTGTTAAAAATTGCCTTAAAGTTTAAAGCGATGATATTATGTTTCTTCCTAAATTTATATAACTTAAAATTCACAAAACTAATTGTCTAACATCCATCCATATACATCGTAGTAACATTCCAAACATTATCCAATATAGGTACTAAATGAATAAAATAATCATAAACTAAACTTACCGAAACGAAAGCTAAATTAAACAATAAACGTATATAAACATCGAAAGGGACCATCAAATATTATTATTGAAAGCATTAAACTAGAAGTCAGTTCTAGTGACAACGCGTATAAATCTCTGTCTGTGGCACAGAACATAAAATACTAATAGAAGTGGATCTATGAATCAACACTAATAATAAATCTGTAAGCAATGGTCGTGGAGTAAGTTACTTTGTTTTATGAGATATTGAGTTTGTAGACTCTCTGTATGATAATAAAACGAAATTGGCGATTTTTGGGAAATATTTTCTGTGTGTATGTATGTTCCTCCATAACTCTTAAACCGATCATCCGATTTCGATTAAACTTAGTACAAGTACATACGCGGCACAGGATAAATAAAATGCAGTACCGGTTAGTATGTACATCCAAGTACTGACCGCGTTCAATATATGAATATTCTTATAACTCAATAACCACTTTATTTATTTTTTTAGGCGGCGGGTGGCCGAGTGGTTTGGGCATCGGCTTCTCATGCGAGAGGTCCGCGGTTCGAATCCGGTCGGCGTGTACCAATGAGTTTTTTCTGACGAAAAAATTTACGTGCATACCTACACCTGCTGCTTCACCGTTCAGAACAGGTGTACAACTGTAGGTCCCTTCCCTTGCCCCTTACTAGGTGGTAGGCTCAAATTGTAGCCGACTGGGTTGGTACCACCGTACTGGATGTAAGATGGCCGCATAGCAACCTCGGTTGTGTTCTCCTCTAGTCCAGTATAGCCAGCAATCCAGGGAATTCTCCGGTATGGCACCTACCTTCTCGGAGGTGATATTGGCTGGTCGGAGCATGCGCTTTGGCCCCTCTGACTCAGCCATCCATACCGGATTACATAAAAAAAAAAAAATTACGTACGAGTTTCACTGTTACAATCTGTCACTTCTCAAGATGGGTTTAGGCAATAAATCATAAAGCTACGTCATTGGCGGCCTGAGCTGTGTGCAAAAAGTCACGCCAAGTGAAGCCGCGAGCATAAGTTAGTAGCAAAATAAGGCATTTATGTATTTCTTATGGCTTGCTGGGCTTATGAGTCCCTCCAACGGGGGGCTGGACCGCACTCAATGCGCGTCACCGGGACCAGATTGGTGGTATCCCGGCAGCGGGCCTCCCTGCGTGCAACGATCTTCAAATGATTGTCCCATGATGAAGTCGTGACACAGTGTGGGTGCTATGGCCGCAAGGCTGGTGCGCTCGGGTCAGTGGCGGGTGAATCAGGCTTGCTGGTCTCTGTGACTGCAATGACACCGTGAAACGGGCGGAGACATGACATTAAATGAAGGGAAGCACTGACATGGTATCTAGTTCACCCGGTGTTATGGGCTGTCATCACGGATGTTGTAGGTGATGTAGGTAACCGTGGCAGTTTCCATAAAAAAAAAGTAGATCAAGTGAGCGGAATTACGCTTACTGATGAAACGCACAACTAGTCAACGCGCTGCTTCTCCTCATGTTTTATGTTCTGTGGTCTGTAGGCGTGTTTGCTTACGTAAATTGACTCCCTTTTCACATATCGGGCGACTCGACAAACAACGTACATTGTACCGGCATCCAGAAATATTGGAAGCGTCACATTCACTACCAAAGGGAAGCGCTGACATGGCACCTAATTTCACTACGTCTATGAATGTATTTAAGATAAATTTCAAGAATCTTTTCATACCAAAGGTTATTAGAATAGAATGCCTAACGGGATTAAGCTCGCCTATTGTGAATGAAAAAAAAAACTTTTGTTTAGTACATAAACACAAATATATTGTGTGTTGGTACGGAACGATCGGTGCGCGAGCTGGACTCGCACTTGGCCGGTTTATGAGCTAAGGAATCGTGTTGTGTTTTGATACGACCGATCTGGGACTCCTTGTTATTTAAATTCTAAAGTGCTTATAAATCACAAACGGATGACCTTAGCAAAAATATCGATAAAAGTCGACATTAATTAAAGATCGGAAGAAATAAGTGGAGAATGAAAAAAAAAATCCCCGGAATGTTTCCCCTCAAAGGCCGCAACGGTCCCCGAATCGGTCCCCCGCAAACTCCTCGCCGAACCGCAAAATCTCTGAGAATTCATTTTGTACCTCAACACCTCGTCCTTCGCCTGGGGAGAAGAACGCTTTTAAAGAGAAAGATCTAATTAAAAATGAATTTACTGAGAAAGGGGGAAACTCAGAGGCGTATCAATGAGGGGCGGTAGAAGAACCTTGCCTTTTTGAGTATAGGTGGCTGGGTCCGACGAAGAATTTATTTTATTTATGTATTTATTTATTTATATTAGAAAACAAAGACATTCACAATGTAGATACACTTATTTTTATACCTAAAGTAAGTATGGCAATGATATGTTTCCCTGATAAGTGTTTTTTATTTATTTATTTTTTATGAAAACTGACACGGTTGGCTACATCACCTACAACATCCGTGATGTCAGCCCATAACACCGGGTGAACTAAGTGCCATGTCAGTGCTGCCCTTCATTTCTTGTCGGCTACATTGGACTGAACGGAAAACACGAACTATTGACATAGCTTTTTCGACCGAAGACGTTTCATTCAGTGCGGTGGTACCGATCCGGGCGGGATAAACCCTAACACCTGGTAAGGTCAGAAGGGAAGGGACCTACAGTTTTACGTGGAATCCGAACCACGGTCAGCCTCCAACGGTAGAGCGGTCACCCATCCAAGTACTGACCGCGCTCAGGTGTGCTTAATAACAGTCGACCGACCGCACCGATCTATTTATGTTTGCGCAGGGCATAAACTTAGGTGTCTAAAGGTATGTGAGGTGTGGTGTTTTGTGGTGTGTTGTTGTGTGATGAGGTGCGTAGTATGTGTGTATGTGAGGGTGTGTGTATATTATGTGTATGGTGAATTTGCGTGTGTGTAGTGTGGCTTCCCTGTGGATTGATGGCTATACTAGACTGGAAATAGCCGCGCAGCTCTGAGTTTTTATATTTTATTTACTTAGCGTTTCTTAGACTTTCAAGTGGTCGAGGATTTTTTTTATTTTAATTTTAACTTTTACTTCAAGCATTTTAAGGGAAATAATCTTTTCATTCTTGATTACAAACAAAGCTAAGAGCCCCCGTAGTTAGTAATTTAACTTTTATTTTAAGTAAGACGTAATTGTTTCTTAACTTGATAATTACTTAATTATTTGGTAACAGACATAGCTAAGAACCGTTCGGGTTAAACCAACTTTCTAATAAAAATAACCGCATGCAAATCGTTCCATCAGTTTGGGAGCTACGATGCCACAGACAGACACATAGACAGACACACACAGACAGAGGCGTTTTGCGCCGGGGGTTAAAAATTAAATTACACCAAAACCAAACCAATTGGTACTGCTATTTTTCCTCGGGGTGAATTTGGCTGAGCCTTCATCATCAACCTGTATCGGTCGACTGCTGGACATAGGCCTCTCCCAAGGCACACCACCACACGCGGTCTTCCGCTCTTCTCATCCATCCACTCCTGAGCCTTATTCTCCAAAATCTAATTTAATTACCCAATCCTGCTACTATAAAAACGAATTCTGGTATCATTCGGAAAAGAAATAAAATTTATTCTGGTTTGTAGGAGAGGGGACTAGAATAAAATAGAAACTATTGCACACAATTGAAAGAAGAACAGTACGCGACTAAAAACAAGAAATACAAGAGTGCGCAAAGGCCGACTTTCACTGCAAGTGATTTTTTCCAGTCAACCTTTTGATGATTAGGAATAAAATACAGAGAAAGAAGAATGGGTAGTGCAAGCGAAAGGGAGGAGGAATACGTGTTTTATTTTTATGAATACTTAAACCTACATGCACGTAACATACATACCTATGACTACAATACAATACAATACAAAAAGAATAGCCCTACTGCATCTCTTCTCGTGTATGTCGTAAAAGGCGACTTAGGGTTTAACCCGCCCGGGTTGGTACCACCGCACTGAATGAAAGGTCGGTTGAAACGGCTATGTAAATAGTTTGTGTTTTCCGTCCAGTTCAGTGTAGCCGGCACGACCGAAGGGAAGCACCGACATGGCGCCTAGTTCACCCGGCGTTATGGGCTGACATCACGGATGTTGTAGGTGATGCAGCCAACCGTGTCAGTTTCCATAAAAAAAAATAACGGCTCAGGGTTTGGAAATTTAACTTCTTGTCGACCCCCTTGATAAATGTCTTACTACGGCACTGGACAAGTGCTGTATGGGAAAGACCACTTCGTAGAACTGAGACCGCAGCAGGATGCTTTGAAATTAATCCACGCGAGATTGGTTCTTGCAATTTTCACTGAAGAGTGGCAAAGGTTTTTCTCATTAAGATCCCGGATGTGTGGACTTCATTTAGTTCTCAATGACATAAAAGTTAAATTACAAAAAGAAAAAAATCCCCGTCACATTAAAAACCCTCATCAACCCATTTTTTTATTTAGCGCTCCCCCGACCAATTTAAATTTTATTTCAAGCTTACATTACATTTAAATATACGTAATTTGAACGTTTAATATATTTTTAGGTTTGGTTAGGTTAGGTGAGTAAGGTTTAAATGCATCGATTAGTTTTATAATAATTTCCGTTTATTTACTAAAAGGCGACGAGTGAAATTGTAATAAAAATCCATTCTACAGCAGAGATACCTTCACCAATTAGGAAAAGTGTCGATGAATCGGCTGACCTGATCTTCATCAGACATAGCTAAGAACCATCCCTAGTATAAAAAAACCGCATGCAAATCGGCCCATCCGTTTGGAAGCTACAATGCCACAAACAGACACACAAACACATAGCCAAACATGTCGTCAAGCTTATAACACCCCTTCTTTTGCGTCGGGGTTTATTTTATTTTATTTTATTCAGTAATCGCACAGAACATAAGGAAACAATTAATATCCTATTACTTTAAGTGAGCTAAACTTGTATGTATATATATATATAATTGGTTTCTCGGAAACGGCTCTAACGATTTGGATGAAATTTTGTATTTAGATAATGTAATTTTTTTCAAGTTTATCTAGATAGGTGTAGACGCCGAGCGAAGCTCGTTCGCCCAGGTACTAAAATATTTAACAATCTAAAAACCAGTTTAAGATTACATTAATAGTTAAATAGGAAATATTATATTACTAATGCTAACTTAATAAAAAGACGCAATTTTTAGTAAACAAAAAACAAAATGTCAAAAGAGAATAAGAAAACGATAACCTAAACTAATACTATACTAGTTTGTAGTTCACATGTACCACCCTACAAGTGAGACTACCAGCGTGAACACAGCACTGAGAGTCCTGTTCACTAAAAGGAACAGGTCAATAGAGCATATACCACCGACGCAAGATGCATTACTACAACACCTTATGCGAGCAGTGCTACAGACATACTAAAACATGGACAAATTTTCTATACTCCAACCCGGAAAAATTTTACCCATGCAACTGAGGTTGGGAAAGTAAAAACAACGGACTGTCGTATACTCCTGTATGGAAAACTATTCCTGACGCCAGTAACAGTTGCAAGGAACTCTTAACTTGTAAATGCAAGAAAAGGTGCACAAGATGTGGGTGCGTGAAGAACGAACTGAAATGCACCCTCCTTTGTGCATGCGAAGGAGCATGCTCCAGAGAAATTATCTAAGGTATCTGCTGATTTCACATACTTTTATTTGATTTTCCACAAACATTAAAAAACGTTGTAACTTTGTAGAGAATTTTACATATTTAACTATTACATATATAAGGTGCTTCGTTATTCATGTCAATAACTTCGGGAGGGTTACAAAAGCACTCAAACAAACACTTTAAGTAAGAAAAAAACATATGTTCATAGGAGCATTTTTTCTCCTAACAAAAAAAAATAAAATATAAGTAGCTGTAAAAACCAATCATAGTGACCTTGTGACCTTACTTACAACAAACAGCTGTTCTGCGTTTGAACATTGACCCCGTACAATGCAAGTTACCTAATGTTACACACAGGTTTTAATGTTTAGGTAGCAAACATGTTTTGTTAAATTTCTCGAAAAGTAATGCTAAAAACATATTTTTTTTTTCGTAACGTGTTTATTTGAGTATGTATGTATGTAACCCTCCCGAAACATTTGACATGAATAACGAAGCACCTAGTGAAGTTTCCACCTTATATGTGGAAACTTCACAAGTCTAGATCACATAAGTTTAAGTACTATTGTAGTACCTTATTTATTTATATAAGTTGTACTGTATGTTTTCCAAAAAGTTGAAAATAAAATAAAAATATATGTATAATTAGCTATATTATACATATATATAATAAATATAGCTGAATATATAATACTATAAATATATAAAAGGTATTAAAAATGTATTAACCAGTTCACCAATTTATTTGTTATTAAAGATCGCGCGCGACACCCGTGCGGGCAAGCGGGAGCGCCTAGCTAAAAGTGGCATAACTAAGACATTTTTAATCCGATCGATTTACGGTTTTTTTTATTGAAAAGGTGAAAATGTTTTAAATGTTTCTGTAATACATAGTTTTGGTATAAAATGAATAGTTTAGAGACTATAGTTAAAATACGAAGAATTTGAAAGTAAAATTTTCACAAAATGGTAAATATTTATGTAACTGTACTACTCACGTGGTCTTATTTAAGAACAATATTATAGAACACTTAATTACCCACATGTATATAAGCCTCACAGTTTTGAAATAATTAGCAGTTTTCAAAATGCGGCGGCCGCCATTTTGATGACGTCATATCTGGGGATCCAGGTACTCTACAGCTTGTGTCCCGACGGTTTTTTTATTCAAAATAGCAAGTTTAATAACAAACTAAAAGTTGGTGCTGGTATCACTAAGTGAACTATTTTTATGCTAAGAGAAGGGACTATTAGGGACTCTGAGCCCTGAGGAATCGAGAGGAAAGGTATCATGGGGCTGATATTGACGAATTGCTTTGTTAAAAGCCCTAAAAATAAATTAAAAAAAAAGATAAATAAATAAATAAATCACAAAGGATATCATTCGCTCAAGTTTTCTTTCATGCATCATTTTTGCTTGCTTTAGCACCGTCTTCAACTCTAGGGTTCGATTTTTTTTTATTTCATTCATTTTTGAAGGCGGTTTTTGTATATTTTTAAATAGTTTTTTATTTCACAGTTTTTTTTTTTTTTAGTTTTTTGCTATTAATGTACTCGGCGGGATCGCTCGGCCTTCGGCCACGCGATTCTGCTTCGCTTTCCAATCCGATCTTGACCAAATTAAAATGGGACCACCTCAGGGTTATCCCCTTTCAAACAAAAAAAGAATTTTCAAAATCGGCCCACACTTGACGGAGTATGATTGTCGGAATGAAGAGAGGATGTATTTTCTGGCATAGCATATGCTCTGGTAAACATATGCACATGATAAAGTCATGATTCCTGCCTTAAGGCCGTGACAAACGCCAACGACCTTGAGCATTCGGGAATTCTACATAATGTACCATGCGACTGCTAATTTCGCTTCGCACGTTCAAGTCACATTTAGCGTAGTTTGTCGCTATCAGCCTAAAGAGTTGATTGTTCGGGGTTCGAATCCCACTTTCGTATGTTTTTTTTTTTTTTGCTTTTTTATTATTTTAATTATTAAAATGATTGTGGCTTATGTAACTGATGCGTGATTCTAATTTTTTATTTTTTATTATTTTACCTAAATAACATTTTATTGTAATTTCTTCCAAATTATTTTAGTTCATGTACTTACCACTTTTTATAAACCTCTAAATAGACTATCGATGAAAACTAAAATAAAAATAGGTAGGTAGGTAATAGGTAGATAGGCATTTAGGTATGTATGGCAAATATCATAGCAACATAGGTACCGGCCGGCGCGCGCGGCGCGCGCGGCGGCAGCATGGCACGGTGCGGTGGGGTGCGGTGCGGTGCGGTAACTCAGTAGCAGCGTGCCACTCACGCATGCAAGCAAGCAATAACAAGCCGCTCCTCCGCGCCGCGCCGCCGCTCCTCCGCGCCGCGCCGCCGCTCCTCCGCGCCGCGCCGCGCCGCCGCGTCGTCTCCGCTCCGCGCCACCACAGTGCCGCCGCCGCCGCCGCCCCCGCTCCGCAGCGCGCCGCTGTTGCTAGGCTACTTTTATTTAGGCACGGTTCTATAGTCCTTGCATCTCAAGCGCAGACAGCGTTATACCACAGTACCTATTAGTTATTCTGTGGTTATACCAAGGAAAGCCATGCGTATAACGCCCCGTCAAGTTACGTACCGGAGCGTATACTGATAGATACCACAGAAGAGAGATATTACTGATACGGTCGTACTGTATACTGGTACGGAAAATGACACGGTGGCAACATCACCTACAATACAACATCCGAGATGTCAGCTCGTAACAACTGGTGAAGTAGGTGCTATGTCAGTGCTTTTCTTCGGTCGTACCGGCTTCACTAAACTGGACGGAAAAAAAGAAGGGAGTCATATCCCGAAATAGTTTGTATTTTCCGTCCAGTTTAGTGTAGCCGGCACGACCAAAGGGAAGCACTGACATGGCACCTAAGTTCACCCGGTGTTATGGGCTGACATCACGGATGTTATAGGTGATATAGCAAACTGTGTCAGTTTACATAAAAAAATCCCTCAGTCGCCTTTTACGACATGCACGGGGAGAGATGCAGTGGGGCTATTATTTTAAATTACCATCCCACACGGTACAAATATACCTAACCTACCTATCTTTTTTCCATTCGATCCAAACACAGAAGACAGAAATGACGACCGACACGCGGGCGCAGCAGGGCAGGAGCGAGCAAGCGAGCCCGGAACTAAAATTGTATCTAGTATTGAAGTGCCTGCTAAATTGACGAAGGCAAAAATTTTACCCTTCCGACTGAAGAATTACGTCAATAATTTCATGTAGGCGTTTTTTGTTTTTTATTTTTATCTCCTTTCGTGGATAAAATAATAAAAAAAATTGAATAGAGTTTTCTCAGAGCTTTGTGACCTTTGAATCGGTGGTATTGTAAAATTGTAATAATACACACATACTCAGATTTTCAAAAATTCATGCTTTTTTTATATATTTTTAATTTTATGTTTATTACTTACTTTTACTCATTATTAAAAAAACCAGCAATGCACTTTGTTGGTAAGGAACCAAAATATAGGTTGGTATTTTTTTAATTTTCTGAATGTGTGTCAATTGGTCAGTTTTGGACCTTCTTTGTCGCACTTTTTGCATGTTTTGCGTATTTGGCGTTTGTCACCGCCTTAGATGTACCGCAAGGCCCTCTTCTGTAACAAAAATATTATGTTTGTATCTGCTGCATTTCCTAACATGGAAAGCCTCCATTGTGAATCCAGCCTTCTTCGTCGCCTCTGGATATACGCGATGAGTGTCTCGACGCTTTCGAGCGAGAGGGCTCTCTTAGATCCGACAAGCACTGGCGGAACTGCGATGGCGGCCATGTTTTACCTCAAGCAGCTAATTAGCGGTGCCGCCGCTAGAGGGCGCTGAGTTGTGATGCAACTCTGCGAGTGTTGTTCTTAGCTCGTTAGTTCTTCGCTCACACCACCGCGCACTGCATCGTTTTAGTAACGACGCGACAGTGTATGTAAAAACCGGCCAAGTGCGAGTCGAACTCGCGCACCGAGGGTTCCGTATCGCTGTTTCATGGTCAGCGCCACTCATGCCATCTATGGATTAGTTACTGCTTCATACTGTTTTCGGTAGATATCGCGCATACACTTTTTAGTTTCTTGTATGCGGACCCACGTGCATTTTTTTTTCTTTTTCTTATTTTTATTATTTGTTGTTATATCGGCCACATTAACACATATTATGTGAAAATTTCAACGGGCTAGGTACCTATTACGGTTCAAGAGATAACAGCCCTCGGACAGACGGACAGACAGACGGCGTAGGCTTAGTAATAGGGTCCCGTACCACGTAACTATTAAGTAATCTGTGCCCGTACGACAGATACGGAACCCTAAAAAATGTGGTGAAGCGAGTCGAACTCCATTATGGAGAGGGTTTCGTACCATAACGTTTTCCGTGAGACTTTAATACTTAGGATTTTCGCTTAGCGTTTTCTGTAAACTATAAGAGAGGCCCTATAATTCCCAATTTTTTTTTTCGAAATATTAGACTCCGTAATTTCGGAGATAACATACAATTTAATATCCAAAACGTAAAAGTAAACTTTTTCAATTCAAAATATCTCATATCATACATACATACATACATAGCGTCACGCCTGTTTCGCGGTGGGGTAGGCAGAGACAACAGATCTCCACGTGCCACGATCCTGACACACCTCTGCCGCCTCTTCCACTCTCATAATGTTCTTCATGCATGCTCCTCGGTTACAGGTACTACGCGATTCAAACCAATATCTCCGAAAACTCCAAAAGTTGAAAATTGTAATTTAAAATGTGTTTTTTTTTATCAGGCTCTAGAAAACAACTGTAAAATAAAATAAAATGAAAGGCTCCTGGTAATTTTACTAATGATAATTAGTTAGCGAATAGTATTAATAATTATTAATTTGTAATTTATTACTAGTAATTAGTTTCGACAATAAGTTATGACTTTTTATTTATAATTTACAAAATACGAGTATATATAATAAAAATAATCGAAATCTCCGAAAATTCCAAAAATTTCAAGTTAAAATTTATTTTTTATCAGACACTAGAAAATAACTGCAAAATAAAATAAATTGAAAGGGTCCTGGTAATTTTACTAATGATAATTAGTTAGCGAATAGTATTAATAATTATTAATTTGTAATTTATTACTAGTAATTAGTTTCGACAATAAGTTATGACTTTTTATTTATAATTTACAAAATACGAGTATAAATAATAAAAATAATCGAAATCTCCGAAAATTCCAAAAATTTCAAGTTAAAATGTATTTTTTATCAGACACTAGAAAATAACTGCAAAATAAAATAAATTGAAAGGGTCCTGGTAATTTATAACAATGATAATTAGTTAGCTAATATTATTAATAAATATTAATTTGTAATTCCTTACTAGCAATTTAGTTTCGATAATTATGTTCAGTAGAAAAGCGCCATGAAAACTACAAGTGGGTTTACCCACGCTCGGGACTTGTATTTTTCTTTCGCGAAGTTGAAAATCGAAAAACTTGGTAATGGAAGCCAATTTCATTTTGTATGAGACCCCGGAGATAGTGCCCTTGCGTAATTAAAAGAAATGCTTAAAATAAAGAGAGGAGATGAGAGCAATTTGCTTAACATTGCACTCTATTGCTCCAGGAGTCGTTCACTCGTTCCTTGGGACTCGTTGGTAAGCATTAAAACCGGTTTTTGATTAGATTGAATTGAGTTAATTTGTAAGCGTCGTTGAAAGGATTTTGGCATGTCACGTTATTTTAAAAACTAAAATTGAAATAAAAAAATCTGACAGCTTGTCATAAAATAACAAAGGATTTGGTCGCGATCTTCTTTATACAATATTTCAAAAAAAGTTAAAAATAAATTTAGAAAAGTTTTTTTTAATTAGTTATATTTGTCGTTAAATTTTATTTGATAGGTAGGTAGTTATAGTTTATTTATTTATTTTAATTTACAAATTGTGAATAAATATATTTTAAACAGCAATAAATTATATTTAAAAATAAAAATAAAATATTTCAAAAGGAAAACTTAAATATAAATTAACCTGAATAACTAGTAAAACCTAATAAAAAAAACTAAATAAAATCCTATTGTGATAAGTTTGGAGCAGAAAACTTACGGATGCAGCACCGGGCGGCTGGTGGGATCAACAACTGTGGATCAAGGTACCGGCCATAATAATACAGTCCACTTATTCAACACACACCTAAAAACGTAAGAACTGTTGTTATCGCGCTTTTAAATGTTATCTCGAACTGAAAGAAAACACAATTTTGTTTTGGTAAATATATTACGTGGTCGTACTTGCACTTACACCTGGCCGGTTTTTCACAATTTTCGTTTAAAGTTGTCTTCACAATGATCTTTTATTTCTGCTTGATTTCATTATAAATCAAAAATAAACGCAGAACCGATATAATTTTCGACATAATAATATATTTCCCCCCAATTAGGCCCGGACTTCATGCATCCGTTTCTCCCCGGAGTTGACTAAAATAGGCCACACCCACCGGTGCGAGCGACAGAGTGAGAACTTCATGCATCCGTTTCTCACTCTGTCGCTCGCACCGGTGGGTTTGGCCTATTTTAGTCAAATCCGAGGAGAAACGGATGCATGAAGCCCGGGCCTTACAGTCTCGGATCCTTCAAGAGGGGCGTAAATGGGCACCTGTCAGGCGGGCATGGCATTCGCAACCCCCGCACACGACCGAATGTCCATGGCCGTCGTTAGACACCTTAGGGATGTTTCTTCATTACATAAATGCAAAACCGAAAATAACGAGAAAAAAATGTTTTTTTGTCATCATTTTCTGCATTGCTTTTATTATCTAATGACGAAATATAAAAAGCGATAACATGCTTAGTACTAACATATAAAAATAAAAACCTCATGGGTGGCTCGGCGCCATATGTCGCGCTGTCAATAAAAAAAATTCCAACAGCTAAGTATGTACATTCATTTAACAGCACGCACAATAAAAGTGCCTAGCTCCTATAAAAAAGTGCTCAGTCTTTACGGCGATACTATTGTTTGTTTTAACGAAAGTACAACGATTCGAAAGCACTCTCAGCAAGTTTACATCGGCATAATTGTTGACGGGGCACCCTGTCGTTAAAAAGCTCGATTCAGGCGCGCCTTGCTCCTTAATTAAATTTGAGCACACACAAGAAGGATGGAAGGGCCATGGAGCGGCCGCATTATTGAACCTTGTAATTAATGTATCCCGACAATCGGGGTAAGCAGAGTAATCGGTGTTGTGCTGCAAGTACTCTCATAAATTACAGCACAACACCGACCAGCACGCTTAGCAAAGTATTCGAACAAGATAACTATCAGGCAACCGTAAGGCACGAAGGCCCACCTGCTGCATGAGTCGGTGGAAAGACCGTGCCAAGGTGAAAGGTGTCTAGCCTGATCAATCAAAATAAAAATCTATTTTTTTTTAGCCAAAGCACTAGCTCCGTCTAGCCAATATCACCTCCGAGAAGGTAGGTGCCATACCGGAGACTTCCCTGGATTGCTGGCTATACTGGACTAGAGGAGAACGGGTGAGGCCACCAGGATCCCCTAGAAGGATCCCGCAGGGGATCCTGGTGAACTCATCGGTTCATCAGGATCCAACACAACCGAATTAAATAAATAAAATTAACAAATAATTCATTCATTCAATACCTACTGGCCTGGTACTGGTGGTACTTCAATACTACTAATCAAAAGATGGTGTCTTTTGATTATATTGTAAACAATAATACAATTTTTTGCTTCCATTTTTTTGTTCTACGTTGTGAATCTGTACCTTCCAAAATCTATGCCCTAGTATGAAGCAAGTCAACCAGTACTTAATTGCGGCGCACCGACCACGTCTTCATTTCCCCTCTAACCAAATCAAAAGCTCTGTGGGAGCAAACCCATCGATTTTGCGATCAGCCCGTACATAAAACCTGAAGAAGGTTTTTTGAGTGTTTTGAGTTTTAGGGCTTTGTTTGTTGTGTGAAATTGTTAAGGACGTCCACACGAACATTATAAAAGAATATATTTAAAAACAAAACAGTCAAGTGCGAGTTGAAATCGCGTGGCATGGGTTCCGTAACATTCCGTTTTCCGTGAGAACTTTAAGACAAAGGATTTTTGTTTAGATTTTTCTCTAAACTATAAGAGAAAACTTATATTTCCAATTTTTTGACTCAGTAGTTTTGGAGACAAATACTCGATTTTAAAATATTTTCTTATCTTTAAAACTATGCGTTGTTAAGGAACACAAATATAAACAGCGTGTTTCAGGATAGGCTTGAGAAACTTCAGGAATAGAAAGTACTCATAATTAGAAGAAACAAATCCTTATCACTCAAATCGAAATTCTGTATTTTTTTTTCATTAAAAAAATAGAAATTGTAATAAAAACTCGATAGACAGTGAGTGTTGGCGAGATTTAGCAACAGTGCAGTCTAGATCTAGGGATTGCAATGACCTAGTCCAGTGTGCTTGGAATTTACCTACATGCAGTTCAATTCTGATAGTTATGTACGCAACATACCCATTTCTATCCATGATTTAGTCATTTTATTTTTATTTAATTAAGGCGGACATTAACTGTCCATCAAATCTCTACGAAACTATTTTAACCAAAAAGTTTCAGAGCTTTTCGTCTTCTAATATGGACCCCTATCGAATCCTGAAGTTAAGATACCCTATCGTGAAAACCCCTGTATTTTGTAATAAAAAAAAATGTGTTAAACCCTACCACCTAGTAAGGTAAAAGGGATCTACAGTTTTACGTGGAATCCGAACCACGCTCAGCATCTGACGGTCGAGCGGTCACCCATCCAAGCACTGACCGCGCCTCGGTGTGCTCATGATCACGATTCACGACCGACAGTCGACCGACCGCACCACTGAGATACGGAAGCTAACAAAAATATATTACGTTCGTATTTCTATCGTATGTGGCTACACAATAAAAACAAAACATGGCTACCTCGCGCGCCGCGCAACGCGTCGGAAACTTCTCGCCCTGAAAGGGCGGCGCGATGGCTTTGCGCGGAAAAATTGCCTTTTATTATTTTTTATACCCATGGCTGGAAGTTGAAAGTGGAAAGGAGAGACGGTTGTTAACTGGTGCTTGACAGGACGGTTTTTTTTTATCTAACAGAAGGGCTGCTTCAAGAACGGTAGAGGTAGGGACGTCGGACCTTCCCCGCGGCAGCGTAACACGATATTTGTAAAAACGTACAAATAACATTCGTTACCACTCAATCAGAGCGCGATACCACCCGATACGATCCAATCAGAGCGCGCGCCGTCCCATCCGCTACCCGCGGAGCTCGGCGAAGCTGGTTCTCATATAAGCATTGGACAGTCCGACGTCCAACCTCTTCTAACGTTCTTGGGTTGCTTAGCGGTAAAAGTGAGACAGCACCATGTGGGACTGCGCTGTAGCGCGTCAAAATATTATTTTGCCTGCTGGCATGGCGCCTCACTGAGCGTGGTTTCGCGAGGAGAGGTGTTCTGTCGACTGTACCATTGGTCCCTCAGCACAGTCACCCATGTTGGTTTACAAAACAAAAACATCGAAAAAGCGGAGCGGGAGGGAGGGAATCATAAAGAGTGGAGGTAGGTAGGTGGAGAAAGGGAAGTGCAGGGAGGGGGAGGGTGGGCCTTCATGATCAAGCCTCAAGCTCAAATATACTTGACGGTGTGTGGTCACTAGGGCCTTAATGTATACTTGATCAAGCCTCAAGCTCAAGTATACATGACAGTGTTTGGTCACTAGGGTCTTCATGTATACTTGATCAAGCCTCAAGCTCAAGTATACATGACGGTGTTTTTTAACCGACTTCCAAAAAAGGAGGAGGTTCTCAATTCGTCTGTATGTTTTATTTTTTTTTTATTTTTTTTTTTATTTTTTATTTTTTTTTTTTGTATGTTTGTTACGCGATTTCTCCGTCAATTGAGGGCCGATTTAGAAAATTCTTTTTTTGTTAGTTAGGTCATACTTCCGAGGTGGTCCCATTTCAATTTTATCGAAATTGGTTGAGTGGTTTTCGAAAAATCAGCATAATACTATAGTGTGTGGTTACCTTCAGCAAAACTTGTGATGTGGTCGTATTCGGCAATTTTCAGTTTGATAAATTAGTATGGTGTGTGGTTACCTTCAGCAAAACTTTTGTGATGTGGACTTATTCAGCAATTTGCAGTCTGACACATATGGCGAATAATTCTGTACCACTTCAATCGATTTCGATTATTCGATTTCGATTATTCTTTTTTATGTAATATTACTAAAAAGAATGAAATAAAAACTGTTTTAAAAAATATTAAACCGATTTCAAAAAAACAAAAAAAAAAAAGAACTAAAAAGTATTAAATACCTAATATTTTGAAATTTTCTCTGTCCTGTTGAAATACATGAATCGATATTTACTAGTGGTACATATTCGGACCCTTGTTTCATGAATATTCTAAATTTGAAATTTTTTATCTTTTCCGACCGGCCAGGTGCGCTTAATTTATTATGGTACCTGACCGGTACCTACTGTACCGAGTACCATCGAGCTGGTCTGATGATGGAGACAGAAGGTGGCCATAGGAACTCCTAAACTACACATGATAAACCCATCGTGTTTGGGCTCGTTGCATTTGTCTTGACAAGCAATTTATTTTAGACCTGGTGTCGAGGTCTGAAAATGAAGATGGAAGGTGGGCATAGGGAATTCCTAAAGAATAATAAAAATGAAACAATATAGGGACATAGGTCAAATCAGTTTATTATAAAATTGTAATATATAAAATTTTAACATTCATTCCTTTAAATAGGGTACACTCAACTTCAATATTTAAAGTATGGGCCTATTGATTGTAATTTATATTATATTGTATGTGTGCGTGCCTACGTAGGTACTCGTACATCTTACTTTGTATATTAAACTATCAATAGCAAGGCCTCAATAACATAGTTGCGATTGAATCATGAGCAACAAAGTATGGGCAATTGCCTATTGCTTGTAATATTAAAACAAAGTTTTTGTGCGTACCTACGTAGGTACTCGTACATCTTACTTTGTATTTATAAATTTAAAGCCACAAAAATCATTAAACTATCAATAGCTAGGCCTCAATAACATAGTTGCGATTGAATCATGAGCAACAAAGTATGGGCAATTGCCTATTGCTTGTAATATTAAAACAAAGTTTTTGTGCGTACCTACGTAGGTACTCGTACATCTTACTTTGTATTTATAAATTTAAAGCCACAAAAATCATTAAACTATCAATAGCTAGGCCTCAATAACATAGTTGCGATTGAATCATGAGCAACAAAGTATGGGCAATTGCCTATTGCTTGTAATATTAAAACAAAGTTTTTGTGCGTACCTACGTAGGTACTCGTACATCTTACTTTGTATTTATAAATTTAAAGCCACAAAAATCATTAAACTATCAATAGCTAGGCCTCAATAACATAGTTGCGATTGAATCATGAGCAACAAAGTATGGGCAATTGCCTATTGCTTGTAATATTAAAACAAAGTTTTTGTGCGTACCTACGTAGGTACTCGTACATCTTACTTTGTATTTATAAATTTAAAGCCACAAAAATCATTAAACTATCAATAGCTAGGCCTCAATAACATAGTTGCGATTGAATCATGAGCAACAAAGTATGGGCAATTGCCTATTGCTTGTAATATTAAAACAAATTTTTTGTGCGTACCTACGTAGGTACTCGTACATCTTACTTTGTATTTATAAATTTAAAGCCACAAAAATCATTAAACTATCAATAGCTAGGCCTCAATAACATAGTTGCGATTGAATCATGAGCAACAAAGTATGGGCAATTGCCTATTGCTTGTAATATTAAAACAAAGTTTTTGTGCGTACCTACGTAGGTACTCGTACATCTTACTTTGTATTTATAAATTTAAAGCCACAAAAATCATTAAACTATCAATAGCTAGGCCTCAATAACATAGTTGCGATTGAATCATGAGCAACAAAGTATGGGCAATTGCCTATTGCTTGTAATATTAAAACAAAGTTTTTGTGCGTACCTACGTAGGTACTCGTACATCTTACTTTGTATTTATAAATTTAAAGCCACAAAAATCATTAAACTATCAATAGCTAGGCCTCAATAACATAGTTGCGATTGAATCATGAGCAACAAAGTATGGGCAATTTCCTATTGCTTGTAATATTAAAACAAAGTTTTTTATATATGTGCGTACCAACATAGGTACTCGTACCTCTTACTTTGTATTTATAAATTTAAAGCCACAAAAATCATTAAACTATCAATAGCTAGGCCTCAATAACATAGCTGCTTTAGACCACTTTTTTTCAACAAAATGAATATTATTAGCAATAGTTGTTGTACATGTAGACCAATGCTAGGTGGTGGATGGAGCAGGTCAAAGCGCGAGTTGGACTCGTATTGGACAATACATAATATGTAATAAGAATATATAAGGTGCTTCGTTATTAACTTTATTTATTGAAATAAGTACTTAAAAATATATAATTACAAGCAAATAACTAAATTCAGAAAAACCTATAAAATGAAATAATCTTCCAAAATAATTACAAGCAAATAACTAAATTCAGAAAAACCTATAAAATGAAATAATCTTCCAAAATGGGGACTCCTGGAAAAGTCCCCATGATGGAAACCGCATTCATTCGTTATTCATGTCAAATGTTTGGGGAAGGTTACATACGCACTCAAACACTTTACGTACAAAAAAACATGTTTATAGGAGCATATTTTCTCCTAACAAAAAAATAAAATCAAATAGCTGTAATAAAAACCAATCAGCTATAGACCCTTGCCAAACACGAAACGAACGCACACACACCGCACACGTTGGTAGGTAGGTAGGTAGGTAGCTAGTTTTAGAGCGGCGGCCTTGTGACTTACTTGCAACAAACAGCTGTTCTACGTTTGATCATAGTACGGTCATTGACCCCGTACAATGCAAGCTACCTACTGTTACACACCGGTAGCCGGAAGGCTGGTATTTCCGGACGTCTATAAACAAAACGTAAAGAAGACTGTCTGATAGCACCTCCATTTGTTACACACCGGTCTAGTGACCTTGTGACTTACAACAAACAGCTGTTCTGCGTTTGACCCCGTACAATGCAAGCTACCTACTGTTACACACAGGTCTAGTGACCTTGTTGTTCTGCTTTTGAACATAGTACGGTAATTGACCCCGTACAATGGAAGCTACCTCCTGTTACACATAGGTTGATCCTTTGTAGCAAACATGCTTTGTTATATTTCTCGAAAAGTAATGCTAAAACATATAATTTTTTTGCGTAACGTGTTTATTTGAGTGTCTATATAACCCTCCCGAAACATTGAATAACGAAGCACCTTATATAATACATATGTAACCGACTTCATATAATGAGGACCCGTCATAAATAAAAACTACCTAGATGTTCGAAAGATTACGCAGGCGTGTCATTTCTGTTAAAGCTTTCTCATCGTGGGGTCGATTTAAAAGCTTATTTGCATCCAAATCAGACAAGGCAATGCCTTCTAATGTTTTCACGCGACTGAGGGCTACATAAATCTGTCCTTTTGCAAAATTCTTCTTTCCTAAATCAATCACTGCTTTATCAAGGGTTGTACCCTGAAGTTTGTGGACAGTTACGGCCCAGCTTAAGATGAGTGGTAACATTCTGCGTTCAACATCTCCATATCCTCTTTGCGCTTGGAATGTTGTGCAAACAGGTGAGATTTCTACACAACCGTCATCATCTTTTATTCTAAGGCCAACAGTCGCGTCATCAAATTTTATAAACACAGATTCAGGCAACTCGCCTTCCTCCAATTGATCTCTTCGGAGAGCAGGCCATTTAATTTTCTTAACAATGCCCATGGCACCATTCACGAGCCCATCGGATACGGAAATATTACGCCTTAACATGACTCGCGATTCGATACCCAACTTTATAGTTTGTAAGATACCACCGCAGTTATTAATGTCTTTAGGAATAACATTGTCTGGTGGCTTTCTACCATAAGTTGCCGCCTCGCGAGACTCATCTACAGCATTTATTGTGTACATGCGGTGCGCTTTAGCATTTACAGCGGTCATTTTTTCATTATATGTGTCAACTTGTCTAACAGTAGGGAATATACGGACAGCAACCCCATCAACAAAATCTCCTGACAAAGGCACGTGTCGCCGCTCACAAAGTAACTCCAGCTGTGCTGTCGTTAATTCACCAACCCGCAAGCTATTCAAGAGGTCAATGAAATCAATATCATTTCGTTGCCGCATATTTATAGTAAGTTCACAAAATGAGAATTGCTGCCATAAGTTAACTTCGGCCGAAAACCATGGCGGTTGAATAAAAAAAACTGTGAAATAAAAAAAAAGTTTTAAAAAACATAAAACCGACTTCCTAAAAAAAGGAAAACTAAAAAACTATTCAAAATAAAAATATAAAAACCGCCTTCAAAAATATATGAAATAAAAACCTAAAAAAAAAAAAACGAACCCTAGAGTTGAAGGCGGTGCTAAAAAGGCTACACAAATCACAAAGGATATTATCATCCACTCATGTTTTCTTTCATGCATCATTTTTGCTTGCTTTAGCACCGCCTTCAACTCTAGGGTTCGTTTTTTTTTTTTAGGTTTTTATTTCATATATTTTTGAAGGCGGTTTTTATATTTTTATTTTGAATAGTTTTTTAGTTTTCCTTTTTTTAGGAAGTCGGTTTTATGTTTTTTTATTATTATTATTTATTCGTTTATTTACACATTTTTATTTTTTTATATTAATTTTACAAATAAAACCTAAATCTAAAATTAATACAAAATAACAAAATGGAATTTCCACCACCGGCGGCGGGGCGAACCCAGGCTACCGATGGTCGGACCCGAGAGAGAGAAACCTCCGGACAATTCGAGCGGTGTCGAGCAAGACCGCCTTCTGCATCTGACCCTTGATCCAAGCAAGTGGCTCTAGCGAGAGCCTCTTGAGATGATGGTCGAGGCTCTTCGCTATCAGCCCATGCGCAGACACGACTATGGGCACAACGATCGTCGAGTCCACGGGCCACATGTCGGTGACCTCGTGAGACAGATCGATGTATTTTAACATCTTGTCTTTTTCTGCCTTCACAAGGTTCTCGTCATGCGGCACCGTGATGTCGACGAGCGCTGCGCGCCGCGCCTCCCGGTCGATTATCACTATGTCAGGTCTATTAGCCATAATAGTCCTCTCAGTGATAATCGACCGGTCCCAGTAGAGCGTGATGTGAGCATTTTCGAGAACTGGCTGTGGGTTATACTTGTAGTTAGGCATCTCGGAGCCGACAAGGTTGAACTTCAAAGCAAGTTGCTGATGGATGATACTGGCTACTAGGTTGTGCCTGTGCAAATACTCGGAGTTGGCAAGTTGCGAACAACCGGAGATTACATGTCTGAGGGATTCGCCAGGTTTGTGGCAGGCGCGGCAGATGTCAATGGTGCCATCCTTCATAATGAATCTCCTGTAATTGTTGGTCTTGACAACTTCGTCTTGTATTGCACAGACAAAACCCTCGGTTTCCCCAAAGAGGTATTATTATTATTATTTGTTAATGAACCAGCAGCTTAATATGCTGATGTGTTCATGTCTATGATGATCACTGGTGTTGCTATTTGTTATATTTCTTAGATTTTTAAGTACTTGTCAAGCCTATTTTTGAATGTGTTTATTGAGGTTGCTTCAATAACTTCCTCGGGCAGTTTATTCCAGCTGTTTACTATTCTGTTAGTCAGGAAGTGTTTTCTTGCTTCGGTTGAGAAGCTTGTTACATTGAGTTTTAAGCTGTGACCTCTTAGGTGAGTGTTTGAATTTAACACAAACATTTGGTCACTAGGGTCTTCGTGTATACTCGATCAACGCTCAAGTTCAAGTATAGTTGACGGTGTGTAGTCACTCGGGCCTTCATGTATACTTGATCAAGCCTCAAGCTCAAGTATACATGACGGTGTTTGGTCACTAGGGTCTTTATTTATACTTGATCAAGCCCTGCTCAAGTATACTTGACGGTGTGTGGTCACTAGGGCCTTCGTGTTTAATTGATCAAGCCGCAAGCTCAAGTATACTTGACGGCGTGTGGTCACTAGGGCCTTCGTGTATACTTGATTAAGTCTCAAGTTCAAGTATACTTGACGGTGTGTGATCACTAGGGCCAAACTAGGGTATTCATGTATACTTGATCAAGCCTCAAGCTCAAGTATTGTCAAGTAAGCTGGAAGGTTTACGGCCGGCAATACATAGACAGACACCAGTTTACGAACTAAATGACCTAAACAACCAACAACGAATGAACAGTTCTTGACAAATGTTCATAGCCGACAGTTGCAGTCGGCTTTATGAAAAATAAAATAAAACACAAATACAGAGATAGGCCGTCGGAATGTTGCGCCGGTCACGAAATTGTATACGCACGCTGTGTCTATTGCAGTTTGAAAATTGCATACTAACAAATCACTACGGGATACACAAATTAGGTAGACGCTGATGGATGGCGGAAGATTTTTTTAGAGAACGTCTGTTATCAAAACAAAATTCTCCGTTTTAACACTTTAATAACTTCATTATGCAACCCCAGCGGGTTGAGAATGCCACGAGCGATTGACCATGGGCGTCGTTAGACACCTAATGTGTGGCTCGGCGTCACATGTCATGATTTCAATATTAAAGGTATTAAATATATGGTATACAAGAATTGACTGACGCATTTACAATAATATGTATTTTACTTCTTGTATATAATTGTGTATATGTAAGGATGTATATTGGTTACATATTCTTCTACTATTTGCCCACATAAGTTATGTATTTATATTTCATACTATTGCCCTTCCTTTAGTAGTGAATTGTTTGCCCCTACGCGTTTTCGACATCCAAATGGTTAGTTCGTAAAACAATGGCGCAAAGCATTAAACTCGCCTTTTGTGTTGACCCTCTTACATACTGGCGAACAATAAAGTATATTTTCATTTCATTTATTGCAATATTAACCGCCTCGACTAGAATCATTGCCGAAGGCGAGCGAACGCTCGCGCTATCGCCGAGCTGCTGCGCGTTCGTTCTAGTTCGGCAGCGTGTGTTCGCCCGAGTTGAATCGTGTTCGCCAGAATTCGCAGCGCTCTCATTCCTCATTTGTGTTGTGCCTACAGATGTATAAGACCTGCAAATTGCTAATACGCTGAAACCTTGTCAAATTAACGCCGATGTGACGTCAGCTGACACTGAAATATACAGTCGGCAAACAAATAAGTAACAAGAAATTTCTAATAGGTAATTTTTATTATGAAATAATCGGAACCTTGGGGCTGACGTAGCCACATGTAAAACCGTTTAGCAGCAGCCATAATTTTACGCAAAAACTATATTGTCCGCTTTAATAATAATTTCACGGGCACGACTATTGATTATTTTCCTACTCATTAATACACAAAACACATAACGTCAAAGTTAACGAGAAAACATAACAATAACAAATAAAATGCGTGAATTCACAATCACAACTCAACACTCGACCCGCTTACGCCCGACAAAGTTGCCAACGGTACAGGCGTCAGTCTAGGGATGACGTCACTAAGACCCCCGACTCTTAAAAATCAAAAATAATTTCCGTTTACTTACCGTCCGTTTATTCCCGCGCAGCTCTGAGTTTTTATATTTTATTTACTTAGCGGTCCCCGGACTCATTTAAGAAAGTAAATGGAAATTATTTTTGACTTTTTAAGGGTCGGGGGTTTTTTAAATTTGTAATTAACTTATATTTCAAACTTTTTTTAAAAAACCGCATGAAAATCGGTCCAATTTTTAAGATTAAATTTTTTTATTACTTAATTACTTGATTACAAACATAGCTACGAATCATCCCGATTAAACATGCTTCCTAATAAAAAACCGCATCCAAATCGGTCCATCCGTTTGGGAGCTACGATATCACAGACAGACAGACACACACACACACACACATCAAACTTATAACACCCCTCCGTTTTTTTCGTCGGGGGTTAAAAATGGCGGCCACGCGCATTAGTAATTTGCGGGGATTATAACTGTCGATCTATTGTACGTATCCCCAATGACAGCATAACGTTTAACCAGTGCCCGAGCCCTCGGTAGTTCGCCCGTGACTTATGGCGCGGACCGCGGTGAAGTACCGAGATATTGCAGCTTTCATCCATTTAGCTTTTCACTGTTAGCCAATATGACTTTTACTCTGTAAATTTGGCATCCCGTTGGCAGCTGTTGTCTAGGATAGACAAGTAAGTAAGGAGGTTTTTTTTTATGTAATCCGGTATGGGTGGCTGAGTCGGAGGGGCCAAAGTGCATGCTTCGACCAGCCAATATCACCTCCGAGAAGGTAGGTGCCATACCGGAGACTTCCCTGGATTGCTGGATAGACTGGAATAGAGGAGAACACAACCGAGGCTGCTATGCGGCCATCTTACATTCAGTACGGTGGTACTAACCCAATCGGCTACAATTTTAGCTTACCACCTAGTAGGTAAGGCAAGGAAAGGGACCTACAGTTTTACACCGGTTCCGAACGGTGAAGAAGCAGGTGTAGATATACACGTAATTGTTTTCGTCAGAAAAAACTCATTGGTACACACCGTCCGGATTCGAACCGCGGACCTCTCGCATGAGAATCCGATGCCCAAACCACTCGGCCACCAGCCGCTATGTATATGGTTAGTATACACCTACTATAATTCTCTTACACACACCACACGCCGTATTCCGACAATCGGGGCAAGCAAAGTAATCGGTGTTGTGCTAAGTATTCTGGTAAATTACAGCACAACACCGACCACGACGTGTAGCAAAGTATTCGGAAAAGATAACTAAGATCAGGCAGCAAGTATTTTGCATCGTAGAGAGAATTTTATGAATACGCGAGCCACTTGTCGCGGTCAGCATGGATTGTTGAGCCGACAGCGCCCAAAAAGCATTCGGTTTAGAACGGGGGCTGCGAATGCCGTGCCGGCGGCGTGACAAGTGCATTTTAAAGTTTCTCTTGGAAGATCCTAAGTCATACACTGAAGGAAACACATCGAGAGGAAGTGCTTAAGTATGTAATATATTCTTTATTGAACACCAATTAATACAAATTAGACACAACAGGCGAGCATGCCGCGAGGCATTCTATTCTAACTAACCTTTGGGATGTTGGAGAAGTACATGCAAGGAAAAAATTATCGTTTGTGGCAATGTGTTAGACTGTAAAGAGATATGTTGTATGATAAACTACATACGAATACTGCATAAATATTTTAATAAGCAGTATATGTATATAATAAACTCACATGTCATGTATTAATTATATGTAGTAACATACTGTGATATTATTTAAAACAATACCGATTAGAGTGGGTAGTCTCAATGCATCTCGCCCCGTGTGTACCGTGACAAAGTCAGTAAAAATTATGTCGTTTTCGACATTAATTTTCACATTACCCCATTCGTAGTCGATTTCAATAGGTTCCTCCGTCATCGAATATCGTAATTTGGTGATAATTAGCGCTATCATTGTGTCCCGGAAGCCCAATTTGGGGGGCAGCATGTTTAATTATCCGACTCTATAATTGAAAATTACCGAGGGCAAAATTGAGTCGAGTTTATACATGTATTTTTGAATAATTTCTACGAAAAGCCTTCAAGAGTTTTTAGCGCCGATAAATTGGATTGGTCACCCTATACTATATGGGTTTTTAAATTGCCTTTCTTGCCGTAGATAATATACCTACATACATTTTTTTATGTAAACCAACATGGTTGGCTGTGCGGAAAGACCAATGTAGCAGTCGACATAGACAATATCACCTCTCCTCGCGAAACCACGCTCAGTGAGGCGCCATGCCAGCAGATTAGCTGACTGTTGCTAGGCTGTCTAGCTCGTTTTGAAGACAACCAGGTTCAAGCATCCGAGAAACACAGTTCGAAACCCTAGCGGTGCGACAGAGGGATGATCTTGACTTGAGAACCGATGGGTTCTCAAATGTCAACATAAAAAGGGTGCTGAATCTCTTTGCGACGAGTTTTGAGGAGATAGGACGGGTGGCAGGGAATAAGGGATGCTAGTTCCTCAGAGCATATTACACAGGATGTTCGGCACATCGACCGACAATTTTATTTTGTAGGTTAATTGAGCTCATTTGCTAGCTTTTGACCCATGACACCTTTTGTCAGGTGTCACGTGGTATCGAGATACGATTTTTTTTTTTCATTATTTTTGAAAATTACCAAAATTAAAGCTTTAAACCCTTGTAAATTTTTTGTTTATGATTGTATCAACAAGAAATAAAATGTATTGCATTTTGCGGTGTATCCTTGTTCTAAAAAATATCATTCTGTAAAGTTAATGCCAGGTAAATGACTCGTGACCTCCCAAAGTCCCGAAGACGAGTAAAAATATGACATAATCTTAATGTCTTAATTCATTAAAAAAAAACTGGCAGCTTTTTTTTCAGCTGTATATCATATGTGATAAAAATCACACATTATATTGCGCAGCCGCTGAAACTGCAGCCCGCCACAAGCACACCAAATACAGTTCGGTGGCACACCAGCACATCTTCGCCGCATTTTCGGTGGAGACGATGGGGGCATAGTCTGAGGAGGCAAAGCGGCTCGCGAAAGACATCGGGATGTCCCTGTACGCTGCTTCAGGAGAACAACGTTCGCTCGAGTTCCTGAGGCAGCGTATCAGTGTGGCCATCCAGCGAGGCAACGCCGCTAGCGTCCTCGGTACAGTGCCCACATCGTCACACCTGGAGGAGGGTTATTAAGTTTTGTATTGGTTATAGGTTTATATTTTATTTTGTAGTTAGTTTTTAGTAGTTTTTAGTTATAGTTTTTAATTTTATTTGATAGGTAGTCTAAGTTTATTTACTAATTTTAATTTATTACTGTGAAATTTATATTAATAAAGGATAATATTAATTGTAAAAATGTGTATATTATAAATATAAACATAATATATATGTACATAAAATTTATAAAAGCAGTTTTTCCAGCACGCTTGTCCCGGCCTTTAGACCGGTATATCGTCGCTCACGCGACATTCTCTAATGCCTAAGCCCGGCTCACTTTGTCACCTAATGAGGTTTCCGCGAGGCTGCTGTAGGCTACATTAATGAGACAGCCTCTCGGGTAATGCGCAGAAAGTGCTCGGCGACGTGAAATTGGAGTGGCACACCTGCGAATGGGACATCCGTGTATGAGTATGTCGCTTTTTGTGAAATGAAAGGGCGTGAAATTTTTACTCGAGTAATTTATATATGTGTCATCAACTCTTTCCTACACAATTATCGTGACGTCCGGTTAGGTCTCGATCAAAAGTTATCTAAAAAACTCAAAACTAAAAATTTCATTTATTATTTTCACAGACACTTTACACAGCAACAGAAATTGTCCCTATTTCATAACAGACAAATTGGTAATAAATTATTCTGTGTTGTGTGCAAACACCATCTCCCAAACTGGCCTAACTGGCTGTATCATGACATGAGTCATGACATGAGAGACGGTGGGTGCATACAATACACAACGAATTAAAAAGTATCTTGAAAAAATTCATTGGAAAGTAGAATGTCGTTGACAATACCCATAATACTTCCCCAAGCTACTCAACATGACATAATATAGTCCAGGTATAAATAGTACCTACATATTACAGTGTTATATATATGTATACAACACTTTGTGTAACACCACAGGTAACACCTTAAAACATGAGAGAATTATTAAACACGACATAATTTTGCGGGTATCTCAAAAAATATAAAAGAATAACAAAATAATTTACCACCTAATAAGATGTCGGTCTTCGGTGATGATCTGTCGGTTTAACTGACGTTTCAGTTACATTTACATTTTACATTTTAACAGAAGGTGGTGATATCGGCGCTTCATGGTAAAGAATTAATGTTCTTAGAACTATATACAGGTATGTATGCGAATAATATGTGTGTGTTAGTTTCACATAGAATAGAATAGAATAGAATAGAATAGAATAGAATAGAATGGAATTGAATATAAATTGTTTATTGCGCACAATTTAAAGACAAACACTTTATCACTACAAGTAGGTAATTTCTCCCAGTCAATCTTTGGGTGATGATGATGAATAATACAATTTTAAAGGATGGCGTATGGGTAGTGCAAATGATCCAACTAAAAAAAATACGATTTAATGCAATATAAATACAAGTACAGCCTGGGGCGTGAAATGGCTCCTGTCAGGCAGGCATGGCATTCGCAATCTGCATCATAGGTGAAGGTAGGGTAGCATAAGGTATCGTACATATGTGAAACGATGCCACATGTCGCGCTTTCCATAAACAAATTTTCAAAAAGAAAATATTACAGTCGAATTGCGAACATACATACATACATACATATTACACACGCTGAATCCCAACATCCGGGGTAAGCAGAGTAATCGGTGTTGTGCTACAAGAACTCTGGTTAATTACAGCACAACACCGACCACCACAAATAGAAAACATCCTCCTTTTTTTGAAGTCGGTAAAAAAAAAACTTTTCTACCCTTCATGCAGTACATTCCGGTTTTAAACCTTTCCTTCCCGCACCGGAAATGTGCCCCATTTGATCCGCCGCCCGTTGCGCCCTCTCCCGCCGATAGAGAGAGCTTCTTGCCCCTCGTGGCTACAGGAAGTGACGTCACGTACTCGTTATGACTGCTTTGCATACGAATCGCTTATATTACGTTCGGTCTGTGTTTCATATGTCTATTTCCTAAGGAGCCTTTAGGTTTCGCGGAACTCGAGCTATTTGGGATGTTGATTTCATTAGAATTTAAAAAGTTACTTTTTTAGGGTTGCGTCGAGGGTTTCGTACTTTAAAAGAGGAAAAAAAAACAGAAAACGTATAAGATCACTCCTGTGTCTGTCTGTCTGTCCGT
This sequence comes from Nematopogon swammerdamellus, assembly GCA_946902875.1. Lineage (NCBI taxonomy): Eukaryota > Metazoa > Arthropoda > Insecta > Lepidoptera > Adelidae > Nematopogon > Nematopogon swammerdamellus. Next base: position 2,009,441 of record OX336353.1, read on the forward strand.
CCGTCTGTCACAGTTTATTTTCTACGAATGTACTGGACGAATGAAGTTGAAAGGTACATACAGGTTGTCCCAAAACTCAACGTCAAGCGGGAACCAGGGAGTAGGCCAGTTTATGACTAGCCAGGGAAAAATAAGAAAAAAAAATATGAGTCATTAATTAATTTTTTTTTTTAATTGAACTAAATATTTTTTTAGGGTTCCGTACCTCAAAGGAGGAAAAAACGGAACCCTTATAGGATCACTTTGTTGTCCGTCTGTCTGGCTGGCTGGGTGTCTGTCTGTCTGTCAAGACCTTTTTTCTCAGGAACGGGTAGTGGTATAAAGTTGAAATTAATATAAAATACTAAGGTCTACGTTTCCTCGGAGGTGTAAAAAAATTAAGCTTATAGGTCCACGCAATCACTAGATACGCCCATTTAAGTCACGCCCATTCAAGTCACATATTTTGCTACCGGCAAACCAAATCAAAACCTATAGAGTACTTCCCGTTAACCTAGAATAATGAAATTTGGTAAGAAGCAAGGTCTCATAGCACAAGTAAAGGAAAAAATAGAAAATTGTAAATTTATAGTTATGTGACATTAAAAAATTGTTTAGTTTGTTTTGTATGTCAAGGCCCCTTTTTCTCAGGAACGGATCAAGATAACAAATTGAAATTAATATGAAATACTAAGATCTACGATCTCTTTAAGGTGTAGAATATTCAAGCTTCTAAATCAACGTAATCAAAAGATACGGTCATCTATGTCATATTTCATACTCGCAAACTCACTCAAAACAAATCAAATATACCTATAGGGTATTTCCTGTTAACATAGAATCATAAAATTGGGTAAGAAGCAAGGTCTTACAGCACAAGTAAAGGAAAAAATCCGAAAATTGTAAAATTGTAGTTATTGACATAAACAAAATGTTTGTTTTGTATGTCAAGGTCCCTTTTTCTCAGGAACGGATAAAGATAACAAATTTAAATTAATATGAAATACTAAGATCTACGATCTCTTTAAGGTGTAAAATATTAAAGCTTCTAAATCAACGCAATCAAAAGATACGGCCATCTATGTCATATTTCATACTCGCAAACTCAATCAAAACAAATCAAAACCTATAGGGTATTTCCCGTCAACCTAGAATCATAAAATTTGGTAAGAAGCAAGGTCTCATAGCACACGTAAAGGAAAAAATCCTAAAATTTTAAACTTGTAGTTATATGATATTAAAAAAAAAATTCTTGTTTTGTGTGTCAAGACCCTTTTTCTCAGTAACGAGTCAAGATATCAAATTGAAATTAATATTAAATACTAACGTCTGCGATTCCTTCGAGTTATAGAAAATGAAAGCTTCTAAATCAATATAATCAAAAGATACGGCTATTTATGGGAAATTTTAATAATTGCAAACTCACTCAAATGAAATCTAAACCTATAGGGTACTTATCGTTGACCTAGCTAGAGTAATGAAATTTGGCAAGAAGCAAGGTCTCACAAGTAAAGATAAAATCCGAAAAGGATATTTCGTTATGTCATATAACAAATATATTTTTGTATATTTCAACTTTACGAATGCCGCACAGTCAAAAACCATTGCTGTAGTGTTTATTTAGGCGGTTCGTGATTTTCCAAAACAATTGTTTTTGTACATACATAATACCTACAAATATATTGAGTGATGCTGATGATACGGAACCCTCGGTGCGCGAGTCCAACTCGTACTTGCCGACTTTTTTGTAAAACTACAGACATTCTGGTTTTATTTGGGATACTGATAAATAGCAGAGTTATTTAGGCTACAAAAAAAATAATTAACAATTATATTTGCTTTGTAGTTGTAGTACCTAAAAATGTAGTACGAGAAATTTTCAAAGTTTTTCAAAAAATGCTCATATGATAAAAAACCAATGACTCCGATTTCTTTCTTATTTTTCCCTGGGTAGTCATAAACTGGCCTACTCCCTGGTTCCCGCTTGACCTTGAGTTTCGGGACAGCCATAAATAGAGTTGGATGAATCACGGACGTATAGCGTAAATAAACAAATTTAGATGTTGGGGGTCAATAATGGGGAACAAATTAGAAAGTAAAAAAAAAATATAGTTTTTTCAAGTGAATCAGACAGACATACAGGATGCTTTATGACCATAGGTCATAAAACAAACCAGGTACTCCTGCCTAAGCCTACTTGGAGCAAAAAAGTTATATGACATTTTATTCTACGGTGAACTTTTTTTTTCCATACTAAACTATAATAAAGACACTCCATTTACGAAATGCTCCCGTGTGAATAGACCGATGAACATGTGCGGGCGTCGACAATGCACAGAGCGGAGCGGCAACGTCGCAATGTAGCGAGCGTCGGGTCGGTCGCACTACCGTAGTATTTTGCGCGCGAAAACTAATTTCATTAATCACTCCTTAAGTAAGGCATATCTGACAAAACTTTACTGGGCCTTTTAGACTTCAAATTAGTTAAGGAATCACTGGTTTGCTTTATGACCTTTGGTCATAAAACAGCCTGTATATTGAAAAATATTGCGTGTTCTGTCAACCACGGGCCCGACCGCAGCCAGGCACTCGCCCTGAAGATCGACTGCACGCGCCAGTCCGAAACCTGGGCCAAAGTTACCGCGAATACCAACCATGGTAAGCCAAAAACCAAAAAAAAATTGTTTTAAACTGACACGGTTTGCTACATCACCTAAAACATCCGTGATGTCAGCCCATAACACCGGGTGAACTAGGTACCATGTCAGTGCTTCCCCTCATTTAAATGTCGGCCACACTGAACTGAATGGAAAACACGAACTATTTACATAGCCGTTTCGACGGAGGTTTCGTTCAGTGCGGTGGTATCAACCCGGGCATGATAAACCCTACCACCTAGTAGGGTATTAAATAATATATATATATAATTATTTTACAATATATTTTAGCAAGTTTTTGAACAATTTGCTCCAAGCTACATATATATGTATAAATCTATGTGGCTAAGAAGTGCTCCTGGCCAAAGATTTAAAAGGTTTAAATCCCGCATAGGACGCTCAAACTAGTCAACTTTTGGTAAACAAGTGTGTGTACCTACATATACGCTCTCATCACAAACACATCGAAAGCAACATGCAATAAATACCTTCTTATAAGAAATATAACTATCTCTGTCGCACTCATCGATTGTGTATGTTCTTGTCTACTCTAGAACAAGACATATCTCTGTCGCACTAATGGATTGTGTATGTTCTGGTCTAATCCTGCACACGCCGGGCGAATGTGTGACGTGTTATCGGCGCATTATCGACGCATTAAAGATTGTCTAATGAAATTACACAACTTATCTATGAAATGTCACACCTTTCTCTTTTGAGGTATTACGGGTATTATTTTTGCACTTGTAGAATGCACAAGAACTCATTTTATCAGACCAATCACCACATAATTGCGAAAAGACAAACGCAAACAACGTCTTCGTAACACGCGCACTCTCATTCATATGACACGAATGATCGGAATTCCTTACATTTATTGCTTATGTGCTTGACAGCGTGCCGGGTATGGCGAAGCTCTATCTAAACCTTTTAAATCTTTGCTCCTGGTTATCTGTCGAGGTCAGCGCGAACGTGTGGGGAGTCTCGTCCGTCACGGCGGGGCGCCGCGGCTCTTTGAAGAATATTAATGTGGCGGTCGTGTCTGCGGGTCCTTGTCTCCTGCTGCCTGTCCTTTGTAGCCGGCGCCGCCTCCCCCCCGAGTCCCCGGCCCTGCCTCAGCCACAGTACACTGAAACAACAGTACAACAAACGGTTCTCTTCTCTTCACCACATTGTGGGGCCGGTACTTTAAAAGAATAGCCCCACTTAATCTCTTCCCGTGTATGTCGTAAAAGGCGACTAAGGGATATAACTCCCTTCTTATATTACTAGGTGGTAGGGTTCAACCCGCCCGGGTTGATACCACCGCACTGAATGAAAGGTCGGTCGAAACGGCTATGTAAATGGGTTGTGTTTTCCGTCCAGTTCAGTGTAGCCGGCACGAACGAAGGGAAGCACTGACGTGGCACCAAGTTCACCCGGTGTTATGGGCTGACATCACGGATGTTGTAGGTGATGTTGCCAACCGTGTCAGTTTCCATATAAAATAAAAAGAAACGGTTCTCTTCTCTTCAGAACCGGTAATCTTTGGAACGCTCTCCCTGCCTATAACATTTCCGGCCCAAATGCAGTCTCCGGTCCTTCAAGAGGCACCTGTCAGGCCGGCATGGCGTTCCCAACCCCCATACAACTGTATGTTCATGAACATCGTTAGACAACTCACGGCTCGGCGTCACAAGTAGCGTTTTACATACAAACAAACACAAAAAAAAATATATAAAAAATTACCCTACTTTTTGCTTCGCGCAGTCGGTTAAAAACTGTCAAGTACGATTCTGGCCTCGCACATTGAGTGTTGCCGCAATAGTTATTATTTTAATGAAAAAATTTAAACGAAAATAAAACTCAAAGGAAATGTAAATATATGTAAACTTTACGGTGTTGCCTAATAGTAACAAAATGTAAAAAATTAAGGGGTTCCCATACAAGAAACATGCTAAGAATCTTTTAGTACATATTCACGCCATTAAATAATAGATGGCGCCACAGGTAGGTAGTCTGCATTGCAGACAGACAAAAGATAGACGGTTATGGTTTTTTTTACAGGTTTGACCAGGCCCATTGTCAGGGTCCACGTTTCATTTTACCCTTTATGCATGCAGCCTTGAAATATTGGTATTTATTGATGAACTTACTGTTCACGTACGTTTGTACTGTGGTGGTGGGATATTCCCACGCCTGGACCGCAATTCCCACGCCGTGCATGGATGGGGTTTTCAAGAGATTAATTATAGAAAACCTCACAGTGGCGCCACATTTCCAAGTAAACTATCATCCGTGAGAACCTCGGACCTCTCGTATGAGAAACCAGTAGTGCCCAAACCACTCGGCCATCCGCCGCTTAATTTGTTTTTTTCGAATTTAGAACAGTATGTACGAAACATAAACATGTTATTTTCCTTTCTCTACCCCGCCCCGACTAGAAAACAGCCTGGCGGTGTACTTTCGAAGTTAACCGTCAGCGAAGCCGCCGCCGGATAATCTGCGTTCCGGAAGCATTTCCGGATTTAACTGGTGACTTCCGGAAACGAGCACTGGGACTGCGGGGCTGTGCGAGTGCGACACGTGTTATGACTTGGTATGTTTCATTTTAGATGTTACTGTACTGTTTTAAATGTTTGCATATATAATATCAAAATGTATTCTGTGAGGTCAGTGCTTGCAGGGATGTAGTTTTTAAGGTTTTCAATTGGACGTTTTTTTTTTATGGAAACAGACACGGTTGGCTACATCACCTACAACATCCGTGATGTCAGCCCATAACACTGGGTGAACTAGGTGGCATGTCAGTGCTTCTCTTCGGTCGTGCCGGCTACACTGAACTGGACGGAAAACACAAACTATTTACATAGCCGTTTCGACCGACGTTTCATTCAGTGCGGTGGTACAAACCCGGGTGGGTTGAACCCTATCACCTAGTAAGGTAAGAAGGGAAGGGACCTTCAGTTTTTCCGTGGAATCCGAACCACGGTAAGCCTCCATCGGTCGAGCGGTCACCCATCCAAGTACTGACCGCGCCCAGCGTAGCTTAACAATCAATAGCGAAAGTCGACTGTCTGCACCACTGAGCTATCGAGGCTGACGATTATAGCTTGTAACCATAAAAGTACGTCCAAGTTACCCGTGGAAGTTTTTTTTTTAGTTTTTTTTTTATGTAATCCGGTTTGGGTGGCTGAGTCGAAGGGGCCAAAGCACATGCTCTAACCAGCCAATATCACCTCCGAGAAGGTAGGTGCCATACCGGAGACTTCCCTGGATTGCTGGCTATACTGGACTAGAGGAGAACACAACCGAGGTTGCTTGCGGCCATCTTACATCGGAATGTTTTTAACACAAGTACTGACCTGTTTTTACAACAAGTACTGACCGCGCTCAGGGTTGCTTAACAACAGTCGACCGACCGCACCACTGAGCTATCGAGGTTGACAATCTGTCTCTTTCTAAAGCTCGACAAGCATTATATTTGCTGTCGTGACCTTGAATAGTACGCGCAAGTATATAAGGAGGTGTACACGGCACCTGAATATGATTCACTTCTTTTTTTTTTTTTTTGTTTGTAGGAATCTTCACTGGTGTTTTTTATTTTAATGTAAACTGACACGGTTGGCTACATCACCTACAACATCCGTGATGTCGGCCCATAACACCGGGCGAACTTGGTGCCACGTCAGTGCTCTCCTTCGGTCGTGCCGGCTACACTGAACTGGACGGAAAACACAAACTATTGAAAACACAATATATACATAGCCGTTTCGACCGACGACGTTTCATTCAGTGCGGTGGTATCAACCCGGGTGGGTTAAACCCTACCACCTAGTAATATAAGAAGGGAGTCATATCCCTTTGTCGCCTTTTACGACATACACGGGGAGAGATGTCAGCCTCGATAGCTCAGTGGTGCAGACAGTCAACTGTCGCTATTGAATGTTAAGCAACGCTGGGTGCGGTCAGTACTTGGATGGGTGACCGCTGACCGTTGGAGGCTGACCGAGGTTCGGATTCCTCGTAAAACTGTAGGTCCCTTCCCTCCTAATCTTACTTGGTGATAGGGTTTAACGCGCCCGGGTTGGTACCACCGCACTGAATGAAACGTCGGTCAAAGCGGCTATGTAAATAGTTTGTGTTTTCCGACCAGTTCAGTGTAGCCGGCACGATCAAAGGGGGAAGCACTGACATGGCACCTAGTTCACCCGGTGTTATGGGCTGACATCACGGACGTTGTAGGTGATGTAGCCAACCGTGTCAGGTTCAATAAAAAAAAAATTAAAAAAAAGATGCAGTGGGGATATTCTTTTAAAGTACCGGCTCCAAACGGTTACTTATGTTTTTATTATTACTTGTTATATTCTTTTATTTACTTCATGTAGTGTTTGATTTTCTAAATATAAAAAAAAGATACAAAATTCTAAAACCACTCATCATACTGTGAAAAGCTTTAAGGCGCCTAGTAACGCCAACACGGCGTAAACGCGTAGTAATTTTCATAAGGTTTTTTTTTTTCATAAATTGCGATCCTTCGCCTTAGAACTTTGAAAAGCGTGTGATCGATAGATATAACAAGTGGCGTCATTTTGCTACAAAAATTTCATTCAAATTCTCTTTTAGTTTCTGAGATCAAGTATTCAAAGTTCACGCGGAAGAAAAAATCGACATTTGGTTACCGTCCTGTATAGAAAATGATAAAATGTTACAACCTAAAACGTGTTTTCGATAGAGAAAGAATAATTGTTCTATATTTTTCAGTAGTTTTTAGCCTTTAGATCATGGTCGAGTTATCACGGGCTACTTCTTCAAAGCCGTACCGTGTGGGGCCGGTAGGTACTTAAAAAGAAAAGCCCCACTGCATCTCTCCCCGTGCATGTCGTAAGAGGCGACTAAGGGATAAGGACAAGATACTGCGCTAAAGGGCGACAGGCTAGCCACTTCTCACCTTGGCGCAGTCCTTCCACCTAGTCATGCAGCAGGTGGGTTCTTCGTGTCTTACTTGCTGCTTGATGGTTGTCTTGTCCGTATACTGTGCTAAACGTGGTGGTCGGTGTTGTGCTGTAATTTGCCAGAGTCCTTATAGCACAACACCGATTACTCTGCTTACCCTGATTGTCGGGATACAGCGTGTGTTATGTATGTATGTATGTACTTCTTCAAAAATCCACATGTGGCGTTACTAGGCGCCTTAAGTGAAAACTCACTTCAAATAACAAAGGCTTTTGAGAAATGAAACACAGACATTCATTCCATCGAAAATTAACTTGTAAGCCTGATATCCGACATTGTTTCAACGGCTGTCGCAGCCTGATTAGAGGCATTTTGCGTCCGAGCCTTCTGCCTCCGTGTTAAGTCTTGACGGAGTAATCCTTCGCAAAGCCTTATCAGGGAGCTCACTCCACTTTTGGGTGATTTGAGAGAGGCAATCGCCTGGGGAGTCAAATTGTAGGGGATTGTTTTAAACACCTGAACTGAGACTAAATTAAAATAGGGTTAATTTAATTGTCAGCCTAGGTAGCTCAGTGGTGCGGTCGGTCGACTGTAGGTCGGATCATAAGCACACCTGGGCGCTGTCTGTGGATGGATGGGTGATCGCTCGTTGGAGACTGACCGTGATTCGGATTCCGCGTAAAACTGTAGGTCCCTTCCCTTAATATCTTTTTTTTTTTTTTATGGATACTGACACGGTTGGCTACATCACCTACAACATCCGTGATGTCAGCCCATAACACCGGGTGAACTTGGTGCCACGTCAGTGCTTCCCTTCGGTCGCGTCGGCTACACTAAACTGGACGGAAAACACAAACTAAATACATAGCTGTTTCGACCGACCTTTCATTCAGTGCGGTGGTACCAACCCGGGCGGGTTAAACCCTACCACCTAGTAATATAAGAAGGGAGTCATATCCCTTAGTCGCCTTTTACGACATACACGGGGAGAGATGCAGTGGGGCTATTCTTTTAAAGTACCGGCCGCACACGGTACAAGTAATCCTCACTAGGTAGTAGGGTTTAACCCGCCCGGGTTGATACCACCGCACTGAATAAAAGGTCGGTCGAAACGGCTATTTAAATAGTTCGTGTTTTCCGTGCAGTTCCGTTAGTAGCCAATCGAAGGGAAGTACTGACATGGCACCTAGGTCACGAAGGTGTAATGGGCTGACATCACGGATGTAGTAGCTGATGTAGCCAACCGTGCCAGTTCATAAAAAAATTAAAAAAAATAATCCCTGAGTGGAGTCAGCCTCGTCCACCCGATGTTGCTCTATGTGTGTGATCTGACCCCTTTTACTCAGCCACTCACACCGGTTTACATAAAAAAAACCGCATGCAAATCGTTCGACTTTTTAACCGACTTCAAAAAAGGAGGAGGTTCTATGTTCGGCTGTATGTATTTTTTTTTATGTATGTTCAGCAATATCTTCCCCAATTGTGAACCGATTTCGATGATTCTTTTTGTGTTCGGTTCAGTCTAGCTCCAAGGTGGTCCCATTTTTTTTGGTCAAGATCGGATTGGAAAGCGAGGAGCGCCGAGTACATTAATAGCAAATAAAAATTACTAAAAAAACTGTGAAATAAAAAACTATTTATAATAATATAAAAACCGCCTTCAAAAATGTATGAAATAAAAAAATAAAAATCGAACCCTAGAGTTGAAGGCGGTGGTGCTAAAGCAAGCAAAAATAACCGACCGCCTTCAACTCTAGGGTTCGATTTTTATTTTTTTATTTCATACATTTTTGAAGGCGGTTTTTATATTTTTATAAATAGTTTTTTTTATGATAATAATTGTATTTTTACTTGATTACTTGATTGCAAACATAAGAACCATCTCGATTAAACCAGCTTTCTAATAAATAAAAGCGGCGGATGGCCGAGAGGTTTGGGCATCGGCTTCTCATGCGAGAGGTCCGAGGTTCGATTCCGGTCGGCGTGTACCGGTGAGTTTTTTCTGACGAAAAAAATTACGTGCGTACCTACACCTGCTGCGTCACCGTTCGGAACCGGTGTAAAACTGTAGGTCCCTTCCCTTGCCTCTTACTATGTGGTATGCTCAAATTGTAGCCGACTGGGCTGGTACCACCGTTCTGGATGCAAGATAGCCGCATAGCAGCCTCTGTTGTGTTCTCCTCTAGGCCACTATAGCCAGCAATCCAGGGAAGTCTCCGGTATGGCACCTACCTTCTCAGAGTTGATATTGGCTGGTGGGAGCATGTGCTTTGGCCCCTCCGACTCAGCGATCCATACCGGATTACATATAAAAAAACGCATCCAAATCGGTCCATCCGTTTGGGAGCTACGATTCCACAGGCAGACACACCCTTACTTACACACATACACAAACACGTTTAAACTTATAACACCCCTCTTTTTGCGTCGTGGGTTATAAAGGTATGTGTGTGAAAATGCAACATCTAAAATGGCTGTAGGTACCGCATAAGTAAGAATCGCTTCCCGCGTAACGCTAAGAATGCCTTTTCCTTTACTGTAAACTTGGCGAAACGCTTCGCACACACCGCAGATAATCTTAATCGCTACATAACGTTCTGCAAACATCGCCGAAACGATATCGCTCCCATTTTCTCGCGGGGATTCATGTGATAGGTTGAAATGCTGCGACTGCATTATCGTTTAAAATTCAACCAAATTCTTTTTTACAAGTAAAAACCCCTATATTAAATGACATAAAATATGTACAACATAAAACTAACCAACAATCTGAAAAAAAAACGAAACCTAAAAAAAAATTCTAATAAAAGCCGTGCAGGGACAGACGTGCCGAAATTGCACGGAATTATCGTTTTGGATCTATTGTGCAAAACAATAATAAAATCTCACAAAACGACGGATCTCATTTAGGCGAAGGCTACACGTAAAGTATTTATCGTGATTCATATCACGATCCGTATTGCTGGATCATACTGAAAACTCTCATTACCCTAGACCACCCTAGACGTACGATATTTATCACGTCAGTATTCTGTCGTGCTACGTGCAGTGAGGACGTTAGTAATGGATACAGAAAATTAAAGCTTGTGTGGCCATTATCTTAACACTTTGTTTAAAAAGAAAGGTAAAAATAAAGCGATGGGCGAAAAATTGCCTGCAGCATAGAGCAAATAGTACACACATTTAAATTTGTTAGATAAAATCCGACTTCACAATGAAATTGATGATTACAAAAATGTTTTTCGAATGCCTAACGTTTGTTTTGATAACCTTCTGAAGTTGATAACGCCCTTTTTAACTAAACAAGATACATTAAAGACGATTTCACCCAGAGAAAAATTTGCTTTGACATTTTTTTACTTAGGAAGGTACTATAAAAACTTAAGGTTTTCGGCGATAAAGTCACCAGAATCACTAAGCCGACGTAATAAATACTGTCACGAGACTACACGTTCAATAGTTATCACAATAATACGAGGAATCATCAGTACGGAATTGGGAAATCTAGAAATCCTGTGAGAAATATTGTAATCCGTCAATACACTAGCCTACACGATCGTTAAATACCACGATATTTTGTAAATGTGTGAGAACCACAGTAATTATTGAACGTGTAGCATTCGCCTTACATAACCGCTTTTATAATTCCTTTAATCTGGGTCAGCATTTTTGCATTTACGCTATGTTTTGTATATTTAGCTTGAAAAGTACTGTGTTGGCGCGGTATTTAAAAATAATAGCCCCACTGCATCTCTCCCCGTGCATGTCGTAGACGGCGACTAAGAAAGATACCGTGCTAAAGGGCGATAGACTAGCCACCGATGACCTTGGCAGTAACCTTCCACCTAGTCATTCATGCAGCATGCAGGTGGGTCTTCGTGCCTTACTTGCTGCTTGACATTTATCTTCTGCGAATACTTTACTAAACGTAATGGTCGGTGTAGTGATGTACTTAGGTAATTTACCAGAATCCTTGCAGCATAACATCGATTACTCTGATCCTACTTAATGCATCCGATTGTCGAGATACAGCGTGTTGTATGTACGTACTTATGTAGAAATTCCAAACCAAAATTTTAATTCCAACTTCGTCGACCAAAATGTGTTCTAAAGTCGACCTATCACATCATTAATTTCGTTACGCCCTACAATCTGAACCTTCGTATCGCCTCCATCGAAATAATAATACATTACTGGAGCAATGCGATACCGGCCTATCTCAGATTGTTTATGAATTTTAAATTATTCATTACGCCCCGGGAAGCAGTTTTCTTGTGCCGCCGTCTTATGATTTGTGAGCTCCTTAAGGCTCTTAATGGCCCTCTCGACACCGTATTTTATTGTTTTGATGAACTTATCTCGTTGAATTACCTGCTTAATTGTTTTGTTTCAAATGTTTGCCGCTCTGTCCTTAGTTTCGTGTTATCTTTTAATGATGGCTTGGCTTATGGCCTCACCAATGGCGGTCTTCGTCTGTTTGTCTTTGATTCTCAGGTTTTGGCGGAGTCTTTTTTGTGATGTTTTTCTATGATCTGTTTTTAGCTGTCGTGGTTTTTTATTACTATTATCTTTTTGTCGGGTATAATTGCAATTAGTTCGTGGTTTCCGTCCAGTGTAGTAGTGTTGCCGGCACGACCGAAGGGAAGCACTGACATGGCTCCTTGTTCACCAAGGTGTTATTGGCTGATATCACGGATGTAGTAGGTGATGTAGCCAACCGTGTCTGTTTGCATAAAAAAACAAATCAATATAATAAATCCATCCTAGCCTTTGTAGAGAAGTGTCTTCTTCGGGCTTCGAGCAAATAATAAATACAGACGGGGTTAGGGATAAATTTGATATATTATTGAGCATTCATACATATTTTCCAATTATCCTGACACTGTAGTCCAGCCTAGATATATCATTGCAAGGCTAACGTCTACTGTCGCCTTGATATGCCCAAATAGTTTAGCGACGTAATACAAACTCTTTGGATATGCCCTAATGTTCTTTGTATTTTATTATCTTTATTTATGGATACATAATTTGTTTACTTAATATTTTTAATTGTTTGCTTAGATGTAGTATGTTATATTTAACCTAATGAAAACTTAGTACTTATGCAAGTTATATTTAAAAAAAAAGCTCTATAAGGTTTCTTACCCGGTTCTTCCTTATAAATTGCATTGCTGAACGGGATATGACAAAAAAATTATGTCGAACCATACTGAATATGCATATGTCTCAATGAAATATTGTTAATGTTGTGTGTTCTTTATGGCGAAATAAATATCTGAATCTGATCCTGATAAACAGCCTAATGAGACTTGTAGGAGGTTAGCGGTTGGGTACTGCAGTCGGGGTAGCTTGGGGGGTGGAGGTTTTGCGGTGTTAGAGGTGTGTGCCAGTTTGGGGAGGATGCACCGACGTGTGGGGGTGGGAGCGGTGGGTGTGCGGTGCAGCGCGATGACAAATTTGGTGATAAATCTTGGGAGTGTGGTTAGCCACACCTGTAAGCATAGTCGGGCAGAATATAATATGTAGGTGCAATAGTTTTTTACCACTATCGGATCGAAATTCGCACAATATGCCCCATATATATTATATAGGACAACTTCGCACAATGAAGCACGTTCAAAATATGATTTCAAAATACCGTGTGGGTTCGGTACATAAAAATAATAGTTCCACTGCATCTCTCTCCGTGCATGTCGTAAAAGGTGACTAAGAACAAGGCGACAGGGTAGCCACACTATATGAAAGGTCGGTTGAAACGGCTATGTTAATAGTTCGTGTTTTCTGTCCAGTTCAGTGTAGCCGGCACGACCGAAGGTACGCACTGACATGGCACCTAGTTCACCAAGGTTTTATGGGCTGACATCACGGATGTAGTAGGTGATGTAGCCGACCGTGTCAGTTTCCACACAAAAAGCGGCGGGTGGCCGAGTGCTTTGGGCATCGGCTACTCATGCGAGAGGTCCGAGGTTCAAATCCGGTCGGCGTGTACCAATGAGTTTTTTCTGACGAAAAAATTTACGTGCATACCTGCTCCTGCTACTTAACCGTTTCGAACCGGTGTAAAACTGTAGGTCCTTTCCCTTGCCCCTTACTATATGTAGGTGGTAGGCTCAGATTATAGCCGACTGGGTTGGTACAACCGTACTGGATGTAAGATTGTCGCATAGCAGCCTTGGTTGTGTTCTCCTCTAGTCCAGTATAGCAAGGTAAGTCTCCGGTATGGCACCTACCATCTCGGAGGTAATATTGGCTGGTCGGAGCATGTGCTTTAATCACATTTAACCCCTCCGACTCAGCCACGCCAAAAAAAGACGTCAAAGAGATTTGATAATACGTATCACAGAAATTGATATGATTGAAATTGAATCGATTGGCCTAGAGTGGATGGATGAGAAGGATGGCGGAAGACCGCGTGTGGTGGCGTGCCTTGGGAGAGGCCTAGGTCCAGCAGTGGACCGATACAGTCTGATGATGATGATGATGATCACAGAAATTGTCACAGTCAACTATGGAATGAAATATGATGTTAAGATAAGATAAGATAAGATAAACGTTTATTTTGCATAATAACTAACTTAACCTATTTACATTTTATATACAATTCTTAATTTATGCAAAATTGGCCAATCGGCTCAGCGTGTGCCAGCGCAGGACAGTCCTTTCCTGGCGCTGTTTTTCAGCCGTTGCCATGTGTGTGTGTGTGTGTGTGAGGGTGTGTGTGTGTGTGTTAAGAGGGTGTGTGTGTGTGTGTTAGGGTGCGTGTGCGAGGGTGTGTGTGTGTGTGTTTGCGAGAGGGTCCTTTTCAGTGTGTCTACCTGGTAAATATTTCTTTTCTTTAAAATTGTTACTGGATGTGTACTTAGTATGTTTTATATTACCGCACTGTACTGCAAGGGAGAAGTGTGAACGGAGCTCAGAATATAATCTGCCCCGGTTAGTGCACCTAGCTTGCTACGAAACTTGCTCGAAACAGCCAGATAATACGCTAGCTACAGCATAGAACTGTGCACTTAGAAATGCCATTGTCTCCTTGTCAAGCAGTGGTTTCGTGCCGCTGATGGCCGGGAAGCATATTAAATTTCCAAAGTCTAGTATGCGAGTTGCTCTGATTGGTCGTTCTCAACTTGGCGGGAAACATAAATTTCGGAAGTATTTCCGAAAATAAAGTTTTCTTAGGTGGTTATAAAAAAAAATAACCATAACCTAATTCTAACACCCCAACATTGCTTAAAAAAAAGTAAAACAAAACAAATTTTGGCAAATGGCGGAGATCGAAAAAATTAAAACACTACACTCTAACACTGAGCCACCAAAGTAAATATGCGACAAAACGAATATCGGATTCAGTAGGTTCGCTGGGGGTGCCGGAGGTGGAGCCAGACTCGTCTCTCCACCAATCAGAGCAACTCGCATACTAGACTTTGGATATATGCGGCCGGGAAGGTTGGCGAAATATTTATTTGCGTATGTTTAGTGAGTGGGCCTCAAAAACTATGACTGATTGACACAATACTGCTTACATTTCTTATACATGTGCGACATGTGGCGCCAAGCCATCCATAAGGTGTCTAACGACGCTCATGAACATTCGATCGTATGCGGGGGTTGCGAATGCCATGCCGGACTGACAGGTGCCCATTCACGTCCCTCTTGAAGGACCCGAGACTGTACTTGCGGGGAATATAGGGAGAGTATTTCAGAGTTAACCGGCTCTGTGAAGGAAAGATTTGCAGAACTGATTGATAAGCGTGGTAAGTTCAGCGTCAGGGATGCAATCTCTCTTCAGTGAGTTTGGCGCGGAGGTGGAAAGGGGACGGCGGGATCGCGTTAAACCTCTCGTCCGAGTACTCCCCGTGGAATAACCTGTAGAACGCGCTTAGAATTCCGAAATCCCTACGGAGTTGCAGTAGTTCTAGATCGCGGGAAACTGCGGGGTCACCCACTAGTCGCTAAGGTGTTTCTAGATTTTTTTTTAAACTGACACGGTTAGCTACATCACCTACAACATCCGTGATGACAGCCCATAACACCGGGTGAACTTGGTGCCACGTCAGTGCTTCCCTTCGGTCTTGCCGGCTACACTGAACTGGACGGAAAACACAAACTATTTACATAGCCCTTTCGACCGACCTTTCATACAGTGCGGTGGTACCAACCCGGGCGGGATAAACCCTACCACCTAGTAATATAAGAAGGGAGTCATATCCCTTAGTCGCCTTTTACGAAATACACGGGGAGAGATGCAGTGGGGCTATACTTTTAAAGTACCGGCCCCACACGGTACTGTAAGGTGTTTCTAGATATGTATTTCTATGCGCTGCCAGTGTTCAACGCTAGCATTTGGGCTTTGTTTTCAGTTTGTAGTGAATATTGGCCTAGTGGTTACGACGCCGGCCTTCTATGCGAGAAGACAGTATTTGAAACCTGGTAGCTTTTTAACCCCCGTGTTGTAAGTTTAACGTGGGTTTGTGTATGGGTGTGTCTGTCTGTGGCATCGTAGCTCCCAAACGGATGGATCTATTTGGATGCGGTTTTTTTAATGGAAAGCTGGTTTAATCAAGATGGTTCTTAGCAACTCCATGTTCTTAGCTATGTTTGTAATCAAGTAACAAGTAATCAAAAATTTCATTATCTTAAAAATTTAACCGATTTGCATGTGGTTTCAAAGATACAGCCCTTTAAAGGTAGGACACGGGACCGATGACAGACCACGTAGGTTTAGTAATAGATTTCGTTTTCACGTCTTCGAGATACGGAACCTAAAAACTAAGCAGATTGTTTATTGTTTATTGTATAATTTCATGCATTGGTAGGTAACCTACGCTTGGACATGTCGAAAATTCCGCCAGTTCTAAATTCAATGCGAAGAACAAACTGACAAACAAACTTCGCAAGTCACAATGTTTTTTAGTAAGTACCTTATAAGTATTATATTATCACTGCAGTGGTGGCGCTTCTAAAAGTCACGCGAGTGGTCGCGCGGGGCCACATGTGTGCCCCTAAATTGAAATAAATTTTTGTAAAGTTTTTTTATGATATCAATAAATTTACAATGTGGAATGTTAAAGCATTTATTCTAGTCATTCATAACCTAAAAACATAACACTTATTATTTATGTAACTAGAGATAATCTTATTTTACTAAAAATGGCACCATTTCGACCTTTATTTAAGATAGTAAAAAAAATTTAAGAAATAATTATAAAACAAGACATATATAGAGTAACTGAAAACACCGAAGACATGATGATTTTATGCTCGCTACACACAGGTTTGAAGCACTTTTTGCAGACCATACGAGTGCTCCGATCTTTCGCTCTTCCGGAGTCTTCACACCTGGCAGGAATTCGGAGGTATCTGTAGGATGCATCCGCGCATTCCCACGACGCGCTACTTATGGGTGGCTCCTGCCGAAACTTGAAGGTACTGAGAGGTGGAAACATGTAGCGGTAAAAGTGAAAAAATTGTGAACAATACCAATGCCCTGGGGCACACCTGTGCCCCGCGCCACCACTGTAGTGTTATAGTAACTTATAAATAATTAACCCATACTACCGCTCACAAGAGCATTAATACTTACAGCCTAAACATGAATACTGAAGAATCTGACCACTCTGCCTATTTACATTGATGATGATGAGCCATAATATTATGCAACTTACATATTTTATTGCCTCTATGAACTTCAAGGCACCAACTCTCTTTCGCTCCAGTGCAAATCGCTCGTTGATGAAAGAGCAGTACTTCCTGGGTCGCAGCGCAGGCAAGCGGAGACACTGAAAGGCGACATTACACTTGTGTGAAAAAAACTGTCGCGCAAGTGCTTCGCGTTGGAAGGATTCTCACTAGGTCAGTTGGTCTAAAACATCTAACATTCTATATATTTAGTAATTTATATGTATTAACACATTGTATGGCTTGTATTTAACTAGCATGTACTTATATGTATTAGTAATAAGTATTCTTATTATTATTATTTTATCTTCAATTCTCACGCTCAACTCTTTTGCTACTACCTACTTACATTTCACTATATTATCGAATCTCAAACAGCCAAAGGTTGACTGTAAGAAATATATTATGTATGTGATAAGTCCGCCTTTTGCACCTTATGTAAATTTTCTAATGTACTTGTTCCTGTTTAATGTTTACTGGAGCATTAAAGCATTATCTATCTATCTATGTCCAGCCTAGTTTTCTTGCCCGTTCTTTATCAACAGAATTCAAAATGTCGGTGACTCCGTAATTGTTACACCATTTATCCACTACGTCCGTCGTGGTGGATGAACATTCGTCCGTCCTGTCGTGACGGACCGAGGAAGCGGCCTGTGTATCTATGTCTGTCCACGTAGCCGTCCGGCGTCCCAGGAGTTGCAGAGTTGCAGAGAATGGCGGACGCTGAGAATTCGGATGAACCGCTACATCGGTCCGTCAAAAGCTCGGTCCGGAGTAGTAGTGCGGGATCCAAGTGAAATTTAGGTAATTTCCGTGGGACATACCTCGGCCATACCAACTACTGGTATGTACGTGTTCGGGCTGTTCTCCTGAACACCATAAGTGTGGTAGTCACTTTCTAAAATAGTGGAGGGGATAGTTATGACGTCATAAAGATGGCGGCCGGGCCTGTCATTCTAGGCGGTATATCTCGATAGTTACTCGACCGATTTCCTTCATTAAGGTGTCAAAAAAAAGCTAATAGAATGAGGATTATTCGATCTCTTACTATAGTTTATGTTAAACTAATACGAAACTAAATATTTACAAAAAACCGACATTTCGGAAAAAATATTTTTTTTATTTTTAAAATAGCTCGGTAACCATCAGGATTTTGGAAATTTTGGTTATAATAAAACGCATAGCTATATTCAAGACGATTATAATGATCTTTAAATCATAACGATTGAGATATAAACAACGGAGCTACAGTCATTTAAGTGATCGTTGGTAGCGTCAAGCTGGCTGTAGCGGTCGGGCGCGCGGCGACGCACTATGGACAGCCCCCATACAAGCAACTGACGGTTTTGGCAACATACCACCTGGGGTAATGAGTTGGTTCGATAGGCCATGAAATGTACTTGTTTAATACGTAGATTTTAGTTGAATTTCCTCAGTTATATGACGCTTGAAAGTTGAACAAATTATTTGCGCAAACATCCGCATATTAAGGAGCGCATATATTTTATGTATATTTTTCTCAAAAATACTTAAGTAAACATATAGAAACCCATACATATTCGAAAAGCATTTTAGGTAACTGTGTTGGGTTTTTTAAAGATATCATTCCTTATTTAAAGCACTAACGAAAACGCGAAATTTATCTAAAACTACAATTTTCATCTAAGCTTTCAAATGGTATCAGGGTCTGTCCGGGTGAATATTATAATGGTTTTATATAGCCAGTACACTGTTTATTTAGAATCAATAAACAACTTTCTGCAAAACTCTGGAAATTGGCACGAAAATTAAAAAAATATGCGCGCTGTTCGCACGCTTGGAGCGTTCGCGTGAATGATTTTTTTTTAATTTTATTTTATTATTTTTTTATGGAAACTGACACGGTTGGCTACACCTCCTACAACATCCGTGATGTCAGCCCATAACACCGTGTGAACTAGGTGCCATGTCAATTCTTCCCTTCATTTCATGTCTGCTACACTGAACTGGACGGAAAACACGAACTATTTACATAGCGGTTTCGACCGACGTTTCATTCAGTGCGGTGGTACCAACTCGGACGGGATAAGCCCTACCTAATAAAAAAAAATTTATAATCGGATAAGGTTTAGGGGGCGAGATAACATAAATGCCGAAAGACGATTTTGTATGGAGTATGGAGAAAGGTAACTTCCGTCTCGTCTTAACACCGACCGCACCACTGAGCTACCCAGGCTGATTTTAAATGATTTTATTTGAAAAGTTAACTTAAGAGTACTGATTTAAGAGACTGAATGTATAAATTATGCAAAGAAAATACACTACAACCTCAGCATTCTCACGGTAGGTATAGCTACTTCGTAACGGAAACAATTGCGGTTAAAACTATGATATGATTATATATGTACTTACACCAGGTGTGTTTTGTGTTATTTATGTTTTGCACACCATTTCTGAACCACAGAGTGTAAGGAGATATTACACACGCCACATTTTTTTCGTACGAATATAAGCCATTCTGTGAGGGGTGGTACATTTACACACTGTACTGCCTGAATATTCGTGCCAGATGAGTGCAGTGTAGTGTTTCTGAAACTATATGGCGTCTTTCAAGTATTCTAAAGGTGAGCTATCCACTGTGATTCTTGAAAAATGGAACCATATTATCTCAAGTGCAAAAAAATATATAAAGGAGCATTACATTTTGTCCGATCGACCTTGCAAGGACTACGCAATTTCATCAGAGAGTATACAAAATCGTAAAGCTGTGAAACTTTTTGGGGAATCTGGTTTGGACAACGTCTATCATTCATACGAGTACATTAAAGGAGTGAATTCAATTGGCGAAAAAGATGAAGCCTCCAATGTTAAAATAATACGTGTCGTACGCAACTCAATAAAACAAGAAAAACTGCAATGAAATTATCAAAGGAAATTCTGCAAATTTTTTTCAATTCAACGACGATGAAGCTTTAGTGTCTTTAGATCTGACTAAAGTGCAATAAAAATATTTGTGAAGCTGTTTATTGGAAAGGTACTCCATCGTCTTCCCTTCTTATAATAAAATTCAGGAAGCAAAAAACAGGTGCTATCCTGTAAGCGCATTTAATGCGTTTAATATTTAATGTTTAATTTTTTATTTATCACAATTATAGGTACGAAAATGTTTTTATTATTATATTATATAAAAGTTGATACTTTATTGGTAAATGAACATAATAATTTTTTATCTTATTTTCATAGTTTAGAAATACATTATTTTATATTTTAGGATTTTTTTTTTATTAATAATAAATATTATTTGCAATCAAATGTTACTGTTTTTTGAAGATTAACTATTCAAGTAATACCATAAAAAATTGTCAAGGAAGGTATTCTAGTTTAGAAGATACAGATTTATGACCGAAAAGTGGCACTTTGGCCAATAGTGCGACGGCGGCGGCGCGGCGAGCGGGACCGGACCGCGACCAATGTAGTATAGCACAGACATGGCCACGTTTCCAGTCATTATGAAGTAATTGGGGCAGAGTTCCGAACTGTAATATATGTATGTACAGAAACACACAGATTCACACTTTAGACCTTAACACATTACACTCCTCCTAACGTCGCCGTCGGGTAAAAAGACAGAATTGTCGAAAAAAATTATAAAATTTAGTACAGAAAGTCTTTACATACCTTAGGTACTCAAAACTTACATACCTAGGTATCTTAACATATTTAAAGATATGTCCTAATTCAGAAACAAAAAAATTATATGAAAATCTCAATGGATGAATGGATGGTGATCTTCGGTATTGGTATATTTGCGGTCGGCCGAGTCGTCAACAGTAGGTACTTACGTTACCGCGCTGAGCTTGACGCTACCAACGCTCACTTAAATGACTGTAGCTCCGTTGTTTATTACTCTATCGTTATGATTTAAAGTTCGCTATGATCCTCTTGAATACAGCTATGCGCTTTATTATAACCTAAATTTCCAAAATCCTGATGGTTACCGAGCTATTTAAAAAATTAAAAAAGATTTTTTTTCGAATTGTCAGTTTTTTGTAAATATTTAGTTTCGTATTAGTTCAACATAAACTATTGTAAGAGATCGAATAATCTTCATTCTATTAGCTTTTTTTTGACACCTTAATGAAGGAAATCGGTCGAGTAACTATCGAGATATACCGCCTAGAATGACAGGCCCGGCCGCCATCTTTATGACGTCATAACTACCCCCTCCACTATTTTAGAAAGTGACTACCGCACTTATGGTTTTCAGGAGAACAGCCCGAACACGTACATACCAGTTGTCGGTATGGCCGAGCTATGTCCCACGGAAACCGTTATTTGAAGGCTTTTCAGAAATGGATCTTGTACTATAGCGGCAACAAACGCATGTGGACTTGTCCACAACGTCCGGTGCGCGGCGCCGGTAAGTAGTATCTAGCAGCAAGTAAGGTACGAAGACCCACCTGCAGCAAGACCGGTGAACCGTAACAGCAGTAGGACCGTACCAAGGTGAGAGGTGGATATCATATCGGCCTTTATCATGGCACCTTGTCCTTACCCCTTAGTCACCTTTTACGACATGCACGGGGAGATGTACGTATTATAATCGTAAAGATTTTGTCAGCCTCGATAGCTCAGTAGTGCAGACCGTCGAATGTCGGTATTGATGGTTAAGCAACGCTGGACCGGTCAGTACTTGGATGGGTGACCGCTCGACTGTTGGAGGCTGACCGTGGTTCGGCGTCCACGTAAGACTGTAGTAGGTCCCTTCCCTTCTTACCTTAATAGGTGGTAGGGTCCAACCCGCCCGGGTTGATACCACCTGAGATGACCCCAGATTGAGAATGTTATAAAATAATCTTAACCCAATCTAGTGTGTCTCGTAAATACCTAGAAGGTCTATGGAGTCGGTTTGACTTCTCTGATCTCTAGTTAATTGGCCAGTAAAATTACATTTTCGTGATCGTCTAGGGAAGAAATGAAAGACACTATCTTGGGACTACGCACCGACTTTAGCATCTATCTGCCTGGATTTTGTGTCGTCAATATATCTAGACGAGAAGCGTCGATATTGGTCGAGCCACCTAATTACATTAAAATAGAGGTTACAAAATATGGGCAATAAACAAGCTTTAAATTAAAGATTCTATAATTCAGGCACATATAAGTTCCCACCAGGCATCGCGAGGAGATCTCGATACGAGGCCCGGCACTAAAGCTAAGTTAGTATTCTTAAATCTAGACTATTCTAGCTTAGACCTAAGTTAGTCACCTTATCTACTAGTTATGCTAACTTACTTCTACTAGCCTCCCCTGTACATTCCCCGACCTTAACTAATTGGTAATTATAATTAAATCTTAACCTAAATTGTTATATCTAGATTATTCTAGCTTACAATCTAGACTTCTACCCTCTGCTTGGGATCTGTTGTCGCACCACAGGCACTATGTATGTCGGTTTAAACCCGTAACAGGCCCCAACACAATAGCGCACTGACGTGGCTTCTTGAGGCTATGAACGTGATTCCAGCTTACAATCTAGGCTAGTCTTATATCTAGATTATTCTAGGTTACAAATCAAGACTTCCACCACCTTCTCGGAATTCGTTGTCGCGCCATACGTTTCTTGAGGCGATGAGCGGGATTCCAGCTCGGAATCCGCTGTCGCACGAATGGTTTCTTGAAGCGATGAACGTAATTCCGGCTCGATCTAGACTAGTCTTATTATCTAGATTATTCTAGGTTACAAATCCAGACTTCCACCCCCCGTCTTGGAATTCGTTGTCGCTCCACAGGTATTAAATACTTCGGTTATGAAACCCATGACAGGCCCCAAAGCAATAACACACTAACATGGTTTCTTGAGGCGATGAACGAGATTCCAGTTACATTCGGCGCAGCAGTGATGAACCCCAGTAGTGGCGCGGACCCCTCGTCGTACAGTCCCTAGGTGAAAATGAAATACTACAACAGGCACAGGTTCCCTCAGGTTAACCTGGTCGCTGTTAGGTTAAGGATACTGGATAACTGTCGTTCGTTATTAATTGTCAGCTGTTGCAAGTAGCCGCTCCGATAGTTGTGTATTGTAGGTACTATTCGATCGCCTTGGCACGTGTCGAACGCGAACACACGATGTACGCGGCGCCTACAATCGCAAGACGTATTCAGTTTACGTAAAATGATCTCAATAGATAACCGACCGGAATACTCTTAAGTAATAAAATATGATACTGACATAAACGCAATAATCCGCCAAAATTAGTAAAATTCTCCGCCTAGCTAGCTTCGACGACGAAACGCGGCGAACACAATAATGACATATATATAAGACAACAAAACGAGATTTCAAATAAAATAAACTTATTGCTATAACGATACCGCACGCCTTCCAGCTTCCTCCTTCATCAGCTACTGCAACGTCTCCGCGTCCGTGAAGAATGTTCAGCTCTCGACACTAACACACAGCACACGCGAAGCTAGACTTTATCACAGTCTAGATGTAATCTTATTTCGATGACGCGACGCACTTTGAGTTCTAGGCTAACGTGCCCGGCGCGCTTCGAAGGTAGCGGCGCGGCGAGACGCGTGCCTCACGACGGCGGCGGCGGAGGCGGCACGGCGGCGGCGGACCGGCACGGCGGCGGCTCGACAGCAACGCGACGGAGCTGTTCGCGATGGAGCCCCTCGTGGCGGAGGAGACAGCGGGGCGGCCCGGCGGCGGCGGCGGCGGAGACGGCGCGCGACAGCGGTGCGTCTTCGCTGGTCTTCAGACTGGTCCGCACGAGTAATTGATGACTGCCCAGCGCGAGTGCCAGCTAAAAGATTTGTTCTGTTCGCGGATCGACCTCGTGAGCTTATTCTCTGGGGACAGCCCGCACGACCGACGGTGAAACTTCGAATCTCAGCCTTGAAGACAACTTGCGCGCCCGACGGTAAAACCTCGAATGTCCGCTTCTTCCAGGGTGGTTTCATGCTACGACCCTCTCTCCTCCAAATTTACTGCTATCGTAATCTGCGTTCGCGCCGAATGGCAGATTTTCACTAATAGAACCTATTTGAAAATACCGCGAAATAGAACTCTGTTTCATATTATATTTGAAATAAGTGTTAGTTTGGCCTATTTCTTACCACTACTTACTACGTAAGTTTGCAAAACCAAAATTCAAGTGTGTTTTGTATCATGGCAAAAAGTGTCCATGTACCATCGATAGTTTTATTCGAAATTAGATCTAATTGATTAGCTAATTAGTATCAGTTTGACGTGAATCGTTTGTATGGATATTTTTGCATAGGGAATAATCGGAATATAATTTTTAGACCTTTTTGTAAATTTAAGACCCATAAATATCGAATTTGGTGACAGTTGTTTTAATAATTTTAGTTGGAAAAGTGACTTAGAGATTAGTCGAGGGTTTTGGGAACCGTACTTGTACTTCAAAATTTAGACAAATTTATTAGCTATAAATTTCACCCCATAGGACAGTTAAAGTGTTTCGTTTTAGCGTAGAAATTAAAATATCAGTTTCAGTAGATTAGAAATAGTAATTTATCCTTTTGAGTGGAATTTACAAGAACCAATAACGGCTAGCGTGAGAACAGAGCTTTCAACGAACTCTCTGCACTTTTGGAATGCGTCAGTTAATCTATTTATGCATGTTGCATTTATTTATGTAATTCATTATATACATGTATACATATGTGATAGGTGCGCAGTACACCACGTCTGTGTTGTACAATGCGTTCCTATCACAGGCGACCCTTTTGATAACCAGAACACGCTGTATACAGTACGTTTGCGTCTGTGCTGCGTGTGCGGTATCAACAAATTACATTTCTCCGGCGACCCTTTGTCGTTAATTCCCTGAAGCATATTTTCCCCGCATCGAAGACCTCAATTCAATCCTGCTGTGATCGAGACTGCCCCGGGGCCTTTAACGTAGATGGTGACAAGAATGTGTTCAACCCCGGCGACCCTTAGCTTATTCACGCGCGACCTACATAAGCTATTACTAATTATATAATACGTAACTCTAACCTAAAATTAATATCTCTACGCTCATGTTGCTTTTGTACTGAAAACCGAAAAATTGAAAAATGGTTAAATTGTATGAATTTTTATTTATTATAATTTTTTTTTTTTTTATCATAAACTATTTTTATATTCTTATCTATTTATTAATTTTACATCTCTTAATTAACCAATATATCCTATGAGATAATCAGTTTAATTTTATCCTGAACTAAATTAAAACTTTACAATTAATTGTTCTAAACTAACTCGTATACGCCATCTATCATAGACTGGCGGCAACACTTGGAACCTTACCCCGGCTACCCTTCTTTCTACCGCTATCGAGCGCGCGCGCAAGTTTACACGACCCTCCCAGAGATGGCGCCGGCTGTTCGCAATATCGACCCGCAAGAATGTTTCTTCACGCCGCGAGCTATTTATAATTTTATGTGTCAACTGCAAACTATAACATTGCAAGATATTAAATAAAGTTTGGAAAATTGAACTGATTCTTTCAGGAGTTAGTTAAATAAAATCGAACGATTAATCTTGATTAGATGGATCGAGAAATCGAGATGCCTATACTTAGATGCTACCACGAACTGACCTACTGAGCAATCTCTAGAATCGACCCTTACTGATTTATTTATTTACTGACGTTACTGAATCCTCACAACTATATATAACCTGCTATATGTCAGTACGACCCCTAGAAAATGGCTAAATCTAAAACTTCTTGTACATACTGGACGCGATTAAAATATGAAATATTACCGTAGTAAGCCGAAAATAAAACCCATATCTAGCTATAGAGATCACTAATAATATCAACCGTTCCTACGACTGATGAGTTCATTCATCTATTTACAAAAATCTACTCACAAAGGTTTACTTGCAGCAATATCGTTGAATAGAAATAGGTATTACGCAAACCCAAAACGCAAACCGTCTTCCTTCCGTTCAGCTTATACAACCTACATGTAAACCGTATCGAAAATCTGTAGATCCCTTTCAGAACACTTGCTCTCTCAAATTTCACCCGCGTGCCAGTAAACGAAAGATGTTCTACCCTAACGTCTATCTTTTGTCTAGTACCTATCCTACCTACTTGATTACTTGCTCGAAAACAATGAAATAGTTTCAGCCCCACCAACAATTTAAAATGGGACTCGAACTCACGACCCTTAGATTTTATATCAACGTCTGCCTATAACGTGCAAATAAGTAACAGCGCTCTGGACATACCTATCTAATTAAAATAATCAGATTGGCCCTGGCATTATCTAGATCGCATCTTCTCAAACCTCGTACGAGTTGAACCTATGGCAAATAATCAATTCCTATATATCAAAAGTAAATTAACATACAGAACAAAACAACTAGACTCATACTTTGAACAACGCCAACCTAACCTACCGTAAAAGCACACGTAACGTCAGAAGAGCAAAACCAAAATAACCACAACAGTATTAGCTGATAAGTTGATAACAAAAGTGAACTAACGAACTGACCAAGCGAATAATATCCATACAAACATACAACACGCTGAATCCCGACAATCTGCGTAAGCAGAGTAATCGGTGTTGTGCTGCAAGAACTCTGGTAAATTCAATCGATCAAGCAACAAGTAGGGCACGAAGAACTATCTGCTGCATGACTCGGTGGAAGTACCGTGCCAAGGTGAGAGGTGGCGATCCGGTCACCCTTTAGCACGACATGCATGGGTGAATAACATACTCCGCTAAAATAAAATCTTCAAAATGTGTGACAAAAAATCGACCCTTATTCCATGCGCTCGTGTACCTGTCCGCATCTGGTACTCTAACTATAGTTCATAATGGCGCGCAGCTAAGAATCCACCCCCATTGTCCCTACAACGAACGTGACAAAATTGCACACAGTGATCTGTTGCACAAATCGCAAGGATACATCTAGCCTACATAACCGCTCTGCTGCCGACGTTTCGTTCGATGATATCAGCTGTTTGTAGACTCCTACTCCAATTTATAATCCTAACTTAAAGTTCGAGTAAATGTGTTTTATAAGCTCATGTCGTCGGGAGTAAAGGTAAAATAATCGCGGGTGTGACTTCAGAGAAACGAAAAATTGACGGTTTATTCTAGCGTAATCGAAAGCCAACCCCTCTAACCTTAGCTAACGGTTTAATTTTTCGCGGTTTCCCACCCGGAGCGTTTTTTTTCTTGATCGAGTTTCCGGTAACGTTTTGAAACGCGTCAACGTCTCTATCTCTAACCGATTCTTATTTGTTCTGCCGTCACGCCTATATTCGTTTTGTTTGACATCTTACCGTTTTACGACTAAGACCGAAACGCCCCTAACATTATAAAATCGATATTTTATTCACCGTTTAGATAAATGTTTATAGGTACTTCGTTAAATTCACTAACTATACACACGCACGCACGATAACGATATTATTCTAACCGACATAGCGAAAGTTAAATATATTGCAACGAAAGCGAAATTCTACAAAATGTACCGTAATGATCTCACTTGTTCGAAGATCTTTGTAAGAACGTCATAAAAAATTGTAAACAGGCGGACTAACGCCTGTGTTAACGCGGCCACGGTCCCTCATTTTTTGTGTCTAGCGAGCGAAACTCTGTGCAACTGCACTATGTCAGTCGGCTTTTTGTGATAAGTGATAACGAGCTTAGATAAACATGTGATTATATTATAGATATTATTTTGAGTTTACAAAGCTGTCTTTCCTATTTTATTTTAATAATATTACAATACTACATAGATACATTTTGACAACACAAGATCCAGTGCAATGAATTTATATGACCCAACGTCGTGTTTTGTAAAACCTAGGTTCTATGCGAGTGTGCACATCCAATTGAATGGATTGTACAGCTTGTATAACTCACATGACTGCGTCACGGCAACAGTTGAGATGACCCCAGATTGAGAATGTTATAAAATAATCTTAACCCAATCTAGTGTGTCTCGTAAATACCTAGAAGGTCTATGGAGTCGGTTTGACTTCTCTGATCTCTAGTTAATTGGCCAGTAAAATTACATTTTCGTGATCGTCTAGGGAAGAAATGAAAGACACTATCTTGGGACTACGCACCGACTTTAGCATCTATCTGCCTGGATTTTGTGTCGTCAATATATCTAGACGAGAAGCGTCGATATTGGTCGAGCCACCTAATTACATTAAAATAGAGGTTACAAAATATGGGCAATAAACAAGCTTTAAATTAAAGATTCTATAATTCAGGCACATATAAGTTCCCACCAGGCATCGCGAGGAGATCTCGATACGAGGCCCGGCACTAAAGCTAAGTTAGTATTCTTAAATCTAGACTATTCTAGCTTAGACCTAAGTTAGTCACCTTATCTACTAGTTATGCTAACTTACTTCTACTAGCCTCCCCTGTACATTCCCCGACCTTAACTAATTGGTAATTATAATTAAATCTTAACCTAAATTGTTATATCTAGATTATTCTAGCTTACAATCTAGACTTCTACCCTCTGCTTGGGATCTGTTGTCGCACCACAGGCACTATGTATGTCGGTTTAAACCCGTAACAGGCCCCAACACAATAGCGCACTGACGTGGCTTCTTGAGGCGATGAACGTGATTCCAGCTTACAATCTAGGCTAGTCTTATATCTAGATTATTCTAGGTTACAAATCAAGACTTCCACCACCTTCTCGGAATTCGTTGTCGCGCCATACGTTTCTTGAGGCGATGAGCGGGATTCCAGCTCGGAATCCGCTGTCGCACGAATGGTTTCTTGAAGCGATGAACGTAATTCCGGCTCGATCTAGACTAGTCTTATTATCTAGATTATTCTAGGTTACAAATCCAGACTTCCACCCCCCGTCTTGGAATTCGTTGTCGCTCCACAGGTATTAAATACTTCGGTTATGAAACCCATGACAGGCCCCAAAGCAATAACACACTAACATGGTTTCTTGAGGCGATGAACGAGATTCCAGTTACATTCGGCGCAGCAGTGATGAACCCCAGTAGTGGCGCGGACCCCTCGTCGTACAGTCCCTAGGTGAAAATGAAATACTACAACAGGCACAGGTTCCCTCAGGTTAACCTGGTCGCTGTTAGGTTAAGGATACTGGATAACTGTCGTTCGTTATTAATTGTCAGCTGTTGCAAGTAGCCGCTCCGATAGTTGTGTATTGTAGGTACTATTCGATCGCCTTGGCACGTGTCGAACGCGAACACACGATGTACGCGGCGCCTACAATCGCAAGACGTATTCAGTTTACGTAAAATGATCTCAATAGATAACCGACCGGAATACTCTTAAGTAATAAAATATGATACTGACATAAACGCAATAATCCGCCAAAATTAGTAAAATTCTCCGCCTAGCTAGCTTCGACGACGAAACGCGGCGAACACAATAATGACATATATATAAGACAACAAAACGAGATTTCAAATAAAATAAACTTATTGCTATAACGATACCGCACGCCTTCCAGCTTCCTCCTTCATCAGCTACTGCAACGTCTCCGCGTCCGTGAAGAATGTTCAGCTCTCGACACTAACACACAGCACACGCGAAGCTAGACTTTATCACAGTCTAGATGTAATCTTATTTCGATGACGCGACGCACTTTGAGTTCTAGGCTAACGTGCCCGGCGCGCTTCGAAGGTAGCGGCGCGGCGAGACGCGTGCCTCACGACGGCGGCGGCGGAGGCGGCACGGCGGCGGCGGACCGGCACGGCGGCGGCTCGACAGCAACGCGACGGAGCTGTTCGCGATGGAGCCCCTCGTGGCGGAGGAGACAGCGGGGCGGCCCGGCGGCGGCGGCGGCGGAGACGGCGCGCGACAGCGGTGCGTCTTCGCTGGTCTTCAGACTGGTCCGCACGAGTAATTGATGACTGCCCAGCGCGAGTGCCAGCTAAAAGATTTGTTCTGTTCGCGGATCGACCTCGTGAGCTTATTCTCTGGGGACAGCCCGCACGACCGACGGTGAAACTTCGAATCTCAGCCTTGAAGACAACTTGCGCGCCCGACGGTAAAACCTCGAATGTCCGCTTCTTCCAGGGTGGTTTCATGCTACGACCCTCTCTCCTCCAAATTTACTGCTATCGTAATCTGCGTTCGCGCCGAATGGCAGATTTTCACTAATAGAACCTATTTGAAAATACCGCGAAATAGAACTCTGTTTCATATTATATTTGAAATAAGTGTTAGTTTGGCCTATTTCTTACCACTACTTACTACGTAAGTTTGCAAAACCAAAATTCAAGTGTGTTTTGTATCATGGCAAAAAGTGTCCATGTACCATCGATAGTTTTATTCGAAATTAGATCTAATTGATTAGCTAATTAGTATCAGTTTGACGTGAATCGTTTGTATGGATATTTTTGCATAGGGAATAATCGGAATATAATTTTTAGACCTTTTTGTAAATTTACGACCCATAAATATCGAATTTCGTGACAGTTGTTTTAATAATTTTAGTTGGAAAAGTGACTTAGAGATTAGTCGAGGGTTTTGGGAACCGTACTTGTACTTCAAAATTTAGACAAATTTATTAGCTATAAATTTCACCCCATAGGACAGTTAAAGTGTTTCGTTTTAGCGTAGAAATTAAAATATCAGTTTCAGTAGATTAGAAATAGTAATTTATCCTTTTGAGTGGAATTTACAAGAACCAATAACGGCTAGCGTGAGAACAGAGCTTTCAACGAACTCTCTGCACTTTTGGAATGCGTCAGTTAATCTATTTATGCATGTTGCATTTATTTATGTAATTCATTATATACATGTATACATATGTGATAGGTGCGCAGTACACCACGTCTGTGTTGTACAATGCGTTCCTATCACACACCGCACTGAATGAAACGACGGTCGAAATGGCTATGTTAATAGTTTCTGTTTTCCGTCCAGTTCCGTGTAGCCGGCACGACCGAAGGGAAGTACTGACATGGCACCTAGTTCACCCGGTGTTATGGGCTGACATCACATCACGGATGTTGTAGGTGATGTAGACAACCGTGTCAGTTTCCATAAAATATATATATATATATTTTCGTGAAAATTTTTCATAAATGTAAAATCTAGCCGAAATCTAGTTAAGTCTAGTCGAGTAGGTACCGCAGCGTTGCGCGAGGCAAAGCATGCTCCCTGTTGGAGCGGGGCGCGAAGCAAAAGTTGCTCGTTTGAGAATTTCTCGTACATGCATCCTTTGATATGAGAGGTTAGTAGGTACAGACAGTTTAGTTTGCATATATAGCGTCACGCATGTTTCCCAGTGGGGTAGGAAGAGAAAACGGGGGGTGATTATTTTATTAGCGGGGATTAGATCGAACATTGCTGGTATGCTTATTGTGTAGGCCTAGATAAAAGATTAATTATAGTGAAAGAATTGTTTGCCGGAAATGCGTAGTTTCGGAGAAAAAAAATTTTGGAAAAAAATATTTTTCATCCAAAAAAAAAATTTCGTTTTTTTTTTAAATGCACAAAAACATTTATTTTGAAAAGGAATTTATGCAAAAACGACATGCGCCGCCTCGACATTAGGTTAGGGTTTTTCTATAAATTAACCCTGGTTATTTTTTTTTTAAACCACCAAAATATTCACCCATACCACTTCCCATCAATGAAGCCTTAAATTTGTTTTTTTTATTTTGTATAAAAAAATAATTTTGTATGGGGATTTTTTTTTTTCTCCGAACCTACGCATTTCCGGCAAACAATTCTTTCACTAAGTATTATTCATCTTTCAACTCGGCCTACACAATAAGCATACCAGCAATATTCGATCTAACACCCGCTATTCCAATCCCCCCCCCCCCCCCCCCCTCCCCCCCCCCCCCCCCCCAAACGGGTCTCGACGTGCCATGATCCTGATACACCTCGGCCGCCTCTTTCACTCCCATAATGCTCTTCATGCATATACGGCAGTTACGGTTACTACGCACTTGACCCTTTTTGCGCACATGCCCGATCTGGTCTAGGTACAGTTTAGTTTACTAGCACCAATAATTTAATAATAATTATATGGTCCTACATATTTATGGGCACGTTTTACAGATTTGTACAGATTGTGTTCTCAAAAGCTCAATGTCAACAACAAAAGGGTGCCGAGTCTCTCTGCGACGAGTCATGCGGAGATAGGACGGGTGGCAGGGAATAAGGGATACTAGTTCCACAGAGGAGCGTCCGTGATAGTACCTGAAGGGAAGTTCTGTTTTGGGACAAAGCAGAACACGGTGGCTGGAATTTAAAAAGAGAATGGACTGTATCAATGAATGAAATGACAATGAGGTGAGTGAAATGTATGGATGAGATGCGACCGAACGAAAGAGAGCCTCGTACCTGATTATCCGCGGGCGGGCGCAGGATGCGTGCGGGACAGCAGCTCTTCACCAGGATCCTGGGCTTACACACATGAAGACCGACACGCACTTGATTACCCGATGGAGAAGCGGTGATGACCGGCTTGACGCAACGTTAACGGCAGCGAGATCGCAAATAATATTTTTGAAAAAGATGAATTTGACACGAACGAATACTTGGATGACAATGCGCTCTGCCTCAAGCGCGTAGAAGAATGCGCCAACGGATTGCGGGTAGTCACCACTAATTCGTCGGTCGCAGAATACTAGTTTAAAATTGGAAAGATAAAGGCGGTGTCCACTACGCATTTCTGAACAGTACCGCGTAAAACATACTGAGCGAACCTACAAATCGTATGTGATTCAGAGACTCCAGACCATCTGTAAGTTTTCAGGTCACCAACAAGACGGATGGTACGGCGCTGTATTGAGTCCAAGGACGCAAGCAGATATTGGGGCCTACCCTCCCAGATGTGACTGCAGTTTACTCTGTCACCGGACCGTGACTGCAGTACACCGTATCAGAATATAGTAATACCTAGTTTTACGAGACCCCGTATTGCGCGGATTCTTTACAACGCGCTTTTTACAAATTTATTGCAAATATGCCATGCCTTACGCGATTCATGTTTGGTTGAACTTGTCACTGGACATTCAAGCCATGCTGGTCATCTCGCCCAATAGGAATCTGCGTCGCATCTTATGTTTGTTTTGCAGTGGTGTTAGACGTATTATGGCGATTTTGGTGCATATACTAGAATTCAGGGCACTGTGCAAGGTACAAGGATACTCTCTTCCTAGTACGCGAAAATACAAAGATTTGCTAAATTAATTATACTTAATTTTTTTACACTCGAAAACTTCAAAATATTGCTCCAACAAAGAGTAACAGAACTGCCAGATTACAAAACATGCGCCATCACATTGAGCAGTCAGTCAACATACATTACGACGTTACGCCTGCTGGAAGATCTACGGCCCTGACACACCTCTGGCGCTCCTTCAACGCTCATAATGTATTTAAAACATGTTCGTCCGTTGAGCAGTCAAACAAGGCGATAAACAAATAAACAGCTTGAAACTGCACGCATGAACTAGCTTGAAACCGCAAATAGTCTTAACAGTCATACATAACCAATCTCCAAGCACGTAGCTTGGGATTGAAGGCCTTTTCTCCAAAATCGCAGAATATCTTTCGAATAGTTCTAAAAGTGTTGAGTAAGTCGGGTGAGTTTTCCTTTTTGAAACCACATAACCAGTAATTTATACGTTTAATTAATTAGTACGTACTTATATGTAGTTTACCTATATTATAGTTTATCGCAGTTATTTTCCTTATATTATATTTTACATTCCCACACTCAAGTCTTTTGCTACTACCTACTTATATCTCACAACATACGACTCTCAAACATCCAAAGGTTGACTGGGATAACTATAAGGGGTAAGTCCGCCTTTGCCCCTCATGTAAATTACTTATCTTTTGTTTCTGTAACATGTTTTTTTGGAGCAATAAACTATTTATATCTACCTAAATACAATAAAAAACCACAAAAACATAGATCACGAATGAAGCGAATATACAATTGCCTCTCGCAGCTCACACGTACGGAAAGGGACCCGTGATTGAAACACTTTCTATCGGCCATTGAAAAAATCCGGACCAGAGGATTCCCAAAAAAACATTGGCGCAACCGGTGCGAAAACACCTCGGAAAAGCGGCAAGCGTGCAAATAAGCACGCATAAAAAACCTACTGAAAAAAATGAAAGATAAAACAAAACAAGAAGCCATCCGACGCAGGAACATGTCGGAATTATCAACAATTCAGTCGGCCCAATCCGTATCGGCGCCGTGATTGGATGCGATTCGAAAAGTCCCCTTTTCTATCTGCAATCCGGCAAAGGGCTCAGAGCGTGGCGATTGAGCCTTCCCCGCTCCCGGAATACCGCCCTTTGAGGTTGCCACATTGTAGATCGACGCAGGTAGTTTTTGCTTACAAAGCTAAGGTCGAGGATGCTAGATTTTTTTATGAGAGATAGCTGAGGCACTCCAAAGCGATTCAGCCAATGTCACTGACGTCAGTGAGATTCCATACCAGCAAACTTACGGAATATTTTAGGACTGTATAGCCTGTTGATACGACGTTTGAAGACTCCGAGGTTCAATGAATGCAGCGGCGGGCTGAGTGGTGTTAGCGTCGGCATCTCTTGCGAGAGGTCCGAGGTTCGAATCTAACCGGCGTGTACCAAGAGGTTTTTTTTCTGATTTGACGTAAAAATTTACATGCTTACCTTCACCCATGATTCCATGTCGGTTTGACTGGAGGAAATTGCCTAAGGCAATAAACTCGCTCTTGCCATATATTAAGTGGCATAAAGTGTATTAATTAATAATAATAATTAATTGGGAAAACACTCGTCCGCTGATAATTCCACACCCTAGCGACCGGACAAAGAAACAACATTGTGAAACAATGGGTTTTCAGAAGCCCAATATCAACAACTAAAAGGTGTTCAGTTTCTCTGCAACGAGTGATGCAGAGATGCTTTGTATGGCGATGGCGAGGAATAAGCGATGCAACCTCCTCAGAGCAGCGTCCACCATAGTAGGTACTTGTAGAACAGACTAAGTGAACCTACAAAACGTCTGTGGCCTCTGATACTTTAGCTAGACCATCTGTAAGTTTACGTGAAATTCGAAATGCGGTGAGAATTTTTTATACAGAATGATGCTATGATTCCAAAACTTTCATTTTGTACAATCATAAAAGGGCTCCCGAGGCATTAAATATAATAAGCCGTCGAACGAACTAATAATTTTTTTATGTAATCCGGTATCCGGGTGGCTGAGTCGAAGCGCATGCTCCGACCAGCCAATATCACCTCCGAGAAGGTAGGTGCCTTACCGGAGACTTCCCTGGATTGCTGGCTATACTGGACTAGAGGAGAACACAACCGAGGTTGCTATGCGGCATCTTACATCCAGTACGGCGGTACCAACTCAGTCGGCTACACTTTGAGCCTACCACCTAGTAAGGGAAGATACCTACAGTTTTACACCGGTTCCGAACGGTGAAGCAGCAGGTGTGGGTATGCACGTAAATTTTTTCGTCAGAAAAAACTCATTGGTACACTCCGATCCGATTCGAACCGCGGACCTCTCGCATGAGAAGCCGATGCCCAAACCACTCGGCCACTCGCCGCTTATAGGTTGACGTGAAAGCAGAAAGTGTTGATCTGTGTCGTATGGCTTTTCGATCTATCTATATCCGGTTTCGACCTAGTGTCTCTCTCGCTCCAGCGTCCCTCAGCCCGCGCCGATCCAGACAAATGGGAGGATTACTCCTGAGGTGGAAAAGTTTCATTTCCAGCTTTACTCGGTCAATATGTTACGCTCCCGACAAGCCTTGAATCGTAATGTTGGGAATCTGCACCAAGTTGATCTGATAACTGTGGTCCTCTTGCTTCCGCTCTGCATCTGAACGCAGCTGAAGACAAATCCTGAAATAATAGCTCTTTCAAAGAATCTGATGCAATGCTAACACGACTTAAATCTACATCTACTAGATGTTCCACATAAAATGTGGGCAAAATATTGAGGTGTTGTAATGCGTACCTTAATTCTCTAACTACCGAATACGTATTGAATGGCGTAGTTTTTACAATTCACTGGCCCATCTCAGTTTGTATCCCGGCATTCGACAATTATTAAACTAAATGGAACAGTCTTCCGATCTCCTTGGGGACCTTAGAAAGGCGTGTTAATAAATTATACAAAGACCTTTTTGTCCGTCTTATAGCTGGCATGCCGCCTCTCTGAGCGTAGTTTCGCGAGGAGTGGTGTTATTGGCTGTGTCTGATCTTCAGAGGCGGCGCATGGTGTGGGCGACAGCCCACGGCCTCGCGGCCCACAGGGCCTCGCGGCCCACAGGGCCTCGCGCCTCGAAAGTTCATGCAGCGGAAATTCATTTCGACAGTGAAATGTATCTGCCCACATCAAAAGGTCTTGCCCCGTCACTGCTGATCTTCCATTGAAATTTTGGGTAGTCATAAAAAAAAACGAAAAAAGTGTTTTCAATTTTTTTTTTTATGGAAACTGACACGGTTGGCTACATCACCTACAACGTCCGTGATGTCACCCCATAACACCGGGTCAACTAGGTGCCATGTCAGTGCTTCCCTCTTTGATCGTGCCGGCTACACTGAACTGGTCGGAAAACACAAACTATTAACATAGCCGTTTCGACCGACGTTTCATTCATTGCGGTGGTACCAACCCGGGCGGGTTAAACCCTACCACAAAGTAAGATTAGGAGGGAAGGGACCTACAGTTTTACGAGGAATACGAACCTCGGTCAACCTCCAACGGTCAGCGGTCACCCATTCAAGTACTGACCGCACCCAGCGTTGCTTAAATTCAATAGCGACAGTTGACTGTCTGCACCACTGAGCTAACGAGGCTGACGAAAATCAATCAA
Organism: Nematopogon swammerdamellus; assembly: GCA_946902875.1. Lineage (NCBI taxonomy): Eukaryota > Metazoa > Arthropoda > Insecta > Lepidoptera > Adelidae > Nematopogon > Nematopogon swammerdamellus. The sequence continues at coordinate 2,046,510 of OX336353.1, forward strand.
TTATTTTTGAGAAAATGTTTTTGCCCTGATATGGTCTTATAACTCGGAATGTATGGCGCTTTTTCGGAATCTAAACCGAGTGTAACGCCGAGAATTTTCTAGGCGAAGTGTAACGCAAATGGTAGTCATATGGAATCCGAATATTTTGGAAATTATAATATATATCGAATCTATTGAGAGACCACAAATGAAATTCACTTTACGTGAGACAGAGGAGTAGATCGACCTTTGCGCACTGAGGGGAAGAAGGACACAAACCGCAAACCACCACCACTCTAAATTTTCCACAGACATGTATGGCTAAGGTGTTTATTTTCTTGAATGTTAATTATTATTTATTTATGTTTATTTTTTAAGGTTCCGTATCCACCCGAAAGCCTATTACTAAGCCTACACCGTCTGTCTGTCCGTCCGTCCGTCCGAGGGCTTGTATCTCTTGAACCGTAATAGGTAGCCGTTTGAAATGTTTACAGAATATGTGTTAATATGGCGGATATGCCAACAAATAATACAAAAATTAAAGATTTAAACATTAAGGCCCCATACAAGAAACATGCTAAGGATCGATTAGTACATATTCATGCTACTAAATAATAGATGGCGCTATGGTTACTTTGCGTTGCAGACAGACAAAAGTTTGACGGATATAGTTTTTTGACAGATATAGTATAGCGGATCTACGGAACCCTCCGTGCGCTAGAAAACTCGCACTTGACCGATTTTTTTGTAAGTTTTTGGATGTGCATTAATTTACTCAACAAGACAGACAAGAACAAAACAGTTTCAAGAAAAGAAAAATCTACCAAAGCTATTAGATCACAAATGAACGCTGCTCGTGATCATAAGCACGCCTGGGCGCGGTCAGAGATTGCATGGGTGACCGTTCGACCGTTGAGGCTGACCGTGGTTTGAATTTCACATAAAACTGTAGATCCTTTCCCTTCTTACCTTACTATGGTTGGGTTTAATCCGCCCGGGTTGGTGCCACCGCACTGCACGAAAGGTCGGGCGAAGCGGGTATGCAAACATTTTTGGTGTTTTTCGTCCAAGCACTGACACGGCGCCTAATTCACCAAGGTGTTATGGGCTGACATCACCGATGTTGTAGGTGATTGTATGGTCGTTTTGCACACCAGTTACCTTGAAAAAAATTCATTATTTCGCAAATTCCCATATAAAGACCGCTGCGTGCCAGCGATGGCTGCGGATGTAGCCAAGGAAAGACCGCGAAGACAGACGTAGGCAGCGCACAAATGTATCGGAATCGCATAGATTTCCTTACTGAGGGTTATTCTTAAATGAACTGCCGAAACTCTACGGAGTCGTGTCTGCAGTAAAGCCTCTGCCTTAGATAAAGGAGTCACGTAAAACCTGTATGATTAAATATTTTTTTTTGCGTTGGGACCAGCGGATGGCCAGCGCTGGAGAACTCTCATCGTGAGGGAACTTCAGCCCATAAGCTGAGCTGGCTAACTTTTCTTTCTTGTTTTGTGTTTTCTAATGCTCTGTATCATGTTCTGTGTATTTTATGAAATATTTCTGCTCTGCTCTGCTCCGCGCCGCTCCGCTCTCCTCTGCTCTGTTCTGCTCTACTCCACAGTCGAGGCTGTTATGCGGCCATCGTTGGTAGATACTGTACGGTGGTAGTTTTTTTTTTATGTAATACGGTATGGGTGGCTGAGTCGGAGGGGCCAAAGCGCATGCTCCGACCAGCCAATATCACCTCGGAGAAGGTAGGTGCCATACAGGAGGCTTCCCTGGATTGCTGGCTGTACTGGACTAGAGGAGAACACAGCCGAGGCTGCTATGAGGCCATCTTATATCCAGTACGGTGGTACCAACCCAGTCGGCTACAATTTGAGCCTACCACCTAGTAAGGGGCAAGGGAAGGGACCTACAGTTTTACACCGGTTCCGAACGGTGAAGCAGCAGGTGTAGATATGCACGTAAATTTTTTCGTCAGAAAAAACTCATTGGTACACGCCAACCGGATTCGAACCTCGGACCTCTCGCATAAGAAGCCGATGCCCAAACCACTCGGCCACCCGCCGCTTACAGATCCAGTGGGATTCAATTTGAGCATCTATTAAGTAATCTGTAATAGCATCTTTTTTATGGATACTGACACGGTTGGCTACATCACCTACTACATCCGTGATGTCCCATAACACCTTGGTGAACTATGTGCCATGTCGGCGCTTCCCTCCGGTCGTGCCGGCTACACTGAACCTAGTAAGTAGCAAGGGTAGTGAGGTGTAAGGTTAAGTTAAGGTTAAGTTAAACTTAATTGTCGAGGTCATGTTAAATAGTTAAGTTTGCGTTAAGGTTAACATAACAACTTTGTGATCCCCAATTAAAAAATCAAAGCCACACTCAGTGAAAGATTTCTTAATCTGACCTTTGCCTATCCAACTTCTCCTAAGTGCGGTGCGAGGGATACCTAACTCAAGAATTTCTTAAACCCCAATTAAAAAATCTAATTCACACTCAGTGAAAGATTTCTTAATCTAACCCTTGCCTATCCAAATTCTCCAAAGTGCGAGGGTTCCGTGCAACTTTGTTGGAGCAGTTCCAAACCGGAGCGCGGCCGCAAGACGCGTTGCAGCCAAACTTCCGCGAACCTATAACGAAATTACACCGATCAATCCTTCTTATTGGTTTGCTCCTATCCGCAGAGACACGCCCTCACCCGTCATGTCGGTTAGTACTTACTTGTTTGTTGTGGTACTAATTGATGGGCTATTTTTTATGTAAGCCAAGATGGGTGGCTGTGCCGAGGAACCAATGGTGCAGTCGATAGTGCGATAAACATCTCTCATCGCGAAACCACGCTCAGTGAGGCGCCATGCCAGCAGATTTGCGAACTGTTGCTAGGCCTGTGTAACGACGTTTGAAGCCGGAAGACAGTTCCACGCCTAGTCTTTATTTAATTTAAATTAAAATATTTATTGTTATTATGTACACACATACTCTAGTAAAAAGAAGAGAACAAAAACTTTTTAATGTTTTTTTAAGGAATAACAAAATATTAAAAAATAATAGAAAAAATACTAAACACACCCTATTTCTAGTAATTCTATCAATATCATCAATACTAATAATAAATCTGTAAGGGATGGTCATGGAGTAAGTTACTTTGTTTTATGAGATACTGCGTTTGTAGACTCTATGTATGATACTAAAACTAAATTGACGATTTTTAGAAATATTTTCTGTATGTATGTATGTTCCTCCATAACTCTTAAACCGATCATCCGAATTAGATGAAACTTAGTACAAGCACATTTTACTATACGGGACACAGGATAGGTCAAATACAATTCAGTTTCGGTCACGCTAAGATGTGGCTCTCATAGAAACCGCAATACTAATAATAAATCTGTAAGGGATGGTCATGGAGTAAGTTACTTTGTTTTATGAGATACTGCGTTTGTAGACTCTATGTATGATACTAAAACTAAATTGACGATTTTTAGAAATATTTTCTGTATGTATGTATGTTCCTCCATAACTCTTAAACCGATCATCCGAATTAGATGAAACTTAGTACAAGCACAATTTACTATACGGGACACAGGATTATAGGTCAAATACAATTCAGTTTCGGTCACGCTAAGATGTGGCTCTCATAGAAACCGAATTGTTCCGCGCGCCGAAATAAAATTACGGCAGCGGGCTTACATAATTTCTTCTTTTTAAATACGAATTTCACGCGAGGGAAGCCGCGGGCAAAAGGTAGTTTGAAATAATACGATTGTCAAAGAACGCTGATTGTCTTGATACAGCGTGTGTGGCATATAAATGTATGTATGTACATCATATTTCAACTTTTGGGCATAAATAAATGTCTTAATGATAACTTTAAAAAATCGGTCAAGTGCGAGTTTTACTCACGCACGGAGGGTTCCGTAGTTTGTCTGCGATGCAAACGACCTGTGGCGCCACCTATTATTTTCTAGCGTGAATATGCACAAATCGATTCATAGCACGTTTCTTGCATGGGGACCGCCTTAATTATTGTACTTTTTTATTATTTAATAGCTTTTGCCCGCAGCTCCGCTCGCGTGAATTTCGTATTTAAAAAGAAGAAAGTAAGTAAGCCCACTACCGTACCGTACCTTTATTTCGGCGCGCGGAAAAAATCGGTTTCCATGAGAGCAACATCTTAGCGTAACCGGAACTGAATTATAAACTTAGCCTATCCTGTGTCTCGTATAGGTAAATGTGTTCTTTAAGGGATAAGTCCGCCTTTGCACCTTATGTAAATTTTCCAATGTATTTGTTACTGTTTAATGTTTACTGGAGCAATAAAGAATTTTCTGTTTATCTATCTATCTATCTTGTACTAAGTTTAATCAAATTCGGATGATCGGTTTAAGAGATATGGAAGAACATACATACATACATACAGAAACGATCTCTAAAAATCATCAATTTAGTTTTAGTATCATACAATAGAGTATACAAACGCAGTATCTCACAAAGTAACTTACTCCATGACCATCCCTTACAGATTTATTATTAGTATTGATTGATGATAATGATGATGATTGGCATATTCGCCATAACAACACATATTCTGTGAAAATTTCAACCGGCTACCTACCACGGTTCAAAAGATGCAGCCCTCGAACGGACGGACAGACAGACAGACGGCGTAGGCTTAATAATACATTCCGTACAGATACGAAACCCTAAAAAAGAAGACCCACTCACTTAACCACTTATGGTGGTTACGAAGACAAACGTAAGTTAAAATAAATTTGTACAAGACTACGTAGCTGGGCTGAGCAAGCAAACGTAAGTACCTCACTATCTTTGCTTTGCGGTAGTAAGTGGAATTTGGGTACATAATCTGATGTCATTAGACAAAATTAAAATTATTCAATACAAATTAATTATTTAAGTATTGTGCACTATTCTGTAGGTACATACGTGTCAAAACCTATGTCAAATTGTAAACGTAATTTATATACCTAGTAAGGTAATTCTAAGTAAATTAAGGTAATGATTGTCTAAGTAAATGATTGCTTTCGCTGTGGAAACATTAGGCCCCTGGTCAGCTGAAGCAAAGTCTCTCTGCAAGGATTTAGGCAGTCGACTGATAGAAGTGTCCGGGGAGGCCCGAGCTGGGACCTACCTCTCTCAGCGCATTAGTCTGGCCATACAGAGGGTTAATGCGCTGAGTGTCTTGGGAACCTTCCCTGGATCGGTCGGTATGGATGAGATTTTTTATTTATCAATCTGATTTACAGATCTCATTCATATCACTGGTCCGGGGTTGTTCTTTTTTCTTTTATATGAGTAGATTAACGAAATCACTCTGTTTAAACGATACTGCTGTTCTTAGACATTAAACTTCCACTAGGTGCCAAAAAAAAATTAAGGTTAAGTTTTAGGTAAATATGTTTTTTTTTATATTTGATTATGTTCGCATAATTTTATATTTTTTTTAGGTTATAGTTTTCTTATCTCTTTTTGCATCTTGTGTTTGAATTAAATTTTTATTTCCTAGTGATGAAAGTTTTTTGTTTACCAAAAATTTTGATTGGGCTTTTATCACATTTGCGTAAGTCCGACTTTAAAGCGAATGGAGCCGCCGAACTGGCTACCGCGTACGCACACACAGGCAGAGAGTACGCATGACTGTGTTCGCTTGCCTCTGCTGGCGTCTGTGTTCGAAAACTCCAGCCCGGAGCTTTCAGTATGGCCTTCGTCGCCGTGACGACGGCCGTGTCGCGTCCCGTGTTTACGTCAACGTAAACGTGTTTACGTTGATACTTACGTCGGAACGTAACGCACGTGTGCCGCGGTCTAATGACAGTGTCGTCGTTCGGGTGTGCTTGAATAGGAAATATCGTTCGAAATTACAGTAATTTGAATAGTTATTTCAAGTACTTGAATAAATTATAGATCGCTTGCTTTTGATTAATGTTGTGTTTTTTGAGTGCGGAAGTGCAGTGAAGAAGTGGTGCGGGCTATAAATTTATTGGATTCCTTTCGGATGGTCTGAATTTGTGATATTCGTAAGTATAATTTGTTGACTTATAATTTATTTTTATATATTTTTCATGTCTTTCATATTCAGAGTAATATGTAAAAACTAAGTATATTTGGTCCATCTTATGTATAGATCTGGTATATAGGTATAGTATTTTATACTTTTCATAATTAAGTTTATCCTACCTCTTGTATTCCCGTACATCTGTCATATCATAATACTTAGATATAATATCTCTTTCCCCCACTCACCTAGCATAAAATTAAATTTGTACCGTGTGGGGTCGGTAGTGTCGGTACTTAAAAAGAATAGCCCCACTGCATCTCTCCCCGTGCACATAATAAAAGGCGACTAAGAAATAAGAACCAGATGCAGTGCATAAGAGCGAGAGGCTAGCCACCTCTCGCCTTGGCGTGGTCCTTTCACCGAGTCATGCAGCAGGTGGGTCTTCGTGCCTCCCTTGCTACTTGATAGTTGTATTGTCCTAATACTTTTCTAAATGTGGTGGTCGGTGTTGTGCCGTAATTTACAAGAGTAGATACTTGCAGCACAACATCGACTACTCTGCTCACATCGATTGTCAGGATACAGCATGTGGTATGTATGTAAATAAAATGGTCACTATATCGTATGCAGAGCCCATCGTTTTGTCGTGTAGGTATGTGTAAAGCCGGGTCTCCTGCGAATGTTTTTTTTTTTCGAAACAATACACAAAAAACATAAAACAAAAACATTATTTCTCTATAGTTTTCATACAAATGTAGATGGCCACGCCCCAATTTTTCGATGTTTCTGTGTATTATTTCGAAAAAAACATTCGCAGGAGACGCGGCTCAAGATTCAAAAGTGTGCTGTGCGTGAGTAAGTGAGGAGAAATATACCTAGGTTTTTTTTTATGGAAACTGACACGGCTTGCTACATCACATAAAACATCCGTGATGTCATGCCATAACACCGGGTGAACTAGGTGCCATGTCAGTGCTTCCCTTCATTTCATGTCGGCTACACCGAACTGGACGGACGAACTATTTACATAGCCGTTTCGACCGACGTTTCATTCAGTGCGGTGGTACCAACCCGGGCGGGATAAACCCTACCACCTAGTAAGGTAAAAATGGAAGGGACCTACAGTTTTATATGGAATCCGAACCACGGTCAACCTTCAACTGTCGAGCGGTCACCCATCCAAGTACTGACCACGCTCCCGGCCGCACCACTGAGCTACCGAGGCTGACAAATGTGTATGTGAAGAGGGTTTGATTTACGAATGGACGAGGAAGAGAGACATCACTTCAAGAAATAAGTACATGGTACAACCAATACGGAGAATTCCCATGACCAAAGAAGACAACGAAAAATCGAACGAGAAATTCAGAGAGCTTTTCACCGCGTCGATCCGGCGTTAAATGAATTCTTTATTTCGTATTAAGGGCTGCGTAGGCTGCCAGGGCTCCCACGAAGAATCTGTCAGGTGTCTGTCTGTCTGTCCGCTCGTCCGTCCGTCTGTCTATCACAGTCTGTATCTCCCAAACGGCTTGAGATGTAACTAAGCAAAGTCCTCAATGGATAGGGTTCGCAGAAATCAAGTTGAAAATATATTTTTTTTATTTTTATTTTTTTTTATTGAAACTGACACGGTTGGCTACATCACCTACAACATCCGTGATGTCAGCCCATAACACCGGGTTGAGCTTGGTGCCACGTCAGTGCTTCCCTTCGGTCGTGCCGGCTACAGTTTCCGAATAGGTCCAGCTGTATATCGATGAAATGATCTTAAAAATTGTCTATATTAGTACGTATTACCTTTTTATCCGACTACGCCGAAGCCAAAAGGTCGGTTATGATTATGGTGTGCTTATGATCACGACCGACAGTCGTCCCACCGCACCACTGAGCTACCGAGGCTGAAAAACACTACGCTTACGACATGAAAGCTATTTTTGAAATCTCATTATTCTAGGCGTAGAAGCGCAAGAGCGCGCGGCGCGGGGTGCGAGGGTGGGACGGACAGAGGTGATGCGCAAGTACGAAACGTCTACGAAAACGATCTGTTGAAGAAACGAGCTGTTGAAGAAACGAGCTGTTGAAGAAACGAGCTGTTGAAGAAACGAGCTGTTTAAGACGAGACGAAGTTAACTTTCTCCATACAAAATCGTCTTTCGGTCGTCCTCTACAGAACCGGTATACTCTGGAACGCTCTCTCTGCCCATATATTTCCACCCAAGTACAAGGTCTCGGATTCTTCAAGAGGGGCGCAAATGGGCACCTGTCAGGCCGGCATGGCATTCGCCACCCCCGCATACGACCGAATGTCCATGGGCGTCGTTAGACACTTTATGGGTGGCTCGGCGCCATATGTCGCGCTTTCATTAAGGGGCGTGAATAAGCACCTGTCAGCCGGGCATGGCATTCGCAACCCTTGCATGCGATCGAATGTCCATGGGCGTCGTTAGACACCTTATCGTTGCCTCGGAACCATATGTCGCGCTTTTAATAATTAAATAAAAACCCTCTGCCCGTGAACAATATGCGCGCTTGACTCGTTTTCTTTTCGCGATTCGAAACAGGCAAGAGAGCCTTTAAGTGCATGTGAATTAAGGGAGGCTGTATCAAACCACTGTTCCCTCATTCATGAATCATTTTTATGGAGGCTTCTTGTGTTAGGGGAACGTTTGGTAGTAGGCTTAATAGTTTTTGGCTGTTAGATTATACGAATGAACATGTTTCTCACATTTTTATGGCCTTTCAAAAATTGTTTCGGTGTTTTATTTAGTGAAAACCTCACGACCCTTAAAAAGTAAAAAATAATTTCCGTTTACTTACTCAAAGGAGTCGGGGGACCGCTAAGTAAATTCCTGCGCTGCTGTGAGTTTTTGCGGTGGTCGACTGACGGTCGTGATCATAAGCACACCTGGGCGCGGTCAGTATTTGGATGGGTGACCGCTCGACTTATTGGCATAAGAATGCTCAATAAACAGTAAGTCAGCGTGTAAGCGTCCACTGCTGGACACACGCCTCTCCAATTTTCCTCCAATCCTCCACATGCCTTCAGCGGTACGGATCCACTGCTTTCCGCCGACGTACTTGATATGTCGTCGTTCCACCTGGCGGGTGGTCTTCCCACACTCTTTTTTTCTTGCCCACGGCCGCCAATGAAGGACACGGTTACTCCGACGGTCGTTGTCTCTTCGGCTGACTTGCCCAGCCCAATGCCACTTTAACTTTTGGCCACCCGGTGTCCAATATCGACTACTTTGGTCCGTCGGCGGATTGCCTCGTTACGCACCATACCCCGTTGCAATAGCGCTCAATCAATACTACTAATAATAATAGATCTGTAAAGGATGGTCATGGAGTAAGTTACTTTGTTACCCGACCTGACCTGGCCATGTCCGAAGCGACATCGCCTACTTAAGTCGAAGACATCAGTGTTGCTCGAGCTGAAACAGTAAAATGCCCCCCGCCCTCCACTTTCAGGTCTCCGGTACAGGTGCTGCCTCCGCCTGCTCGTTTGCCGCCGGTTACTCGCGCCGGAACAAATGGGCTCCAACCCCGCCACCCCCGCTCCTAATAACACCGGCCGGAATAAATAGCTCACTCCGAGATGAGGGCAATGATTGACTGGAGCCTCGAGACGGGAGGCGCGCGATAGATCGACTGCGCGGGAGTCGCTAACTGTTTCAGTTAGTTATAGTCCTGTCAGTTGGCCATTTCATCACTTATTTTATTTTACAATATTTTATTACTCACTCCTGCAACTGCAAGTTCGAACTAAGGTAATTATGCACATTTTGTATTGTTTATACGATTTTGTACTATTTTGACAAGCGTGTCGTACTTTTTTAGGCAGTGCAGACTGGCATCACTGTTACCAACTTAGAGACGTCACGAACGCATTCTCTCAGTGGTCGGACTTTAATTCCTAATAAATAAAGCGAAGTTTCTATGGGCGACCGACCGTGTAACATAGGTCAATATGTGAATATCCTTAACTCGAAAACCACTTTATCGATTTACATACGGTTTTCACTGATACATTCTGTCACTTCTCAAATTGCTATTAGGCTATTAATCGTAACGCTACGTCATCTCCGTCTCCAGCTGTGAGCAAAAAGTCACTCAAAGTAAATAAAAAAATTCTAAATCGATTTGAGCGACGACCGGCGATCGGAGCCACCATAGCTCGTATCTCAAGGGTCGAGGTTCGATTCCGGCCGACACGCACCAATGAGTTTTACTGAGATAAACATTTGTGTGCGACCCCTTAATTTTTAACTTCTTCTATATTTTATTATTTGTCGTTATGTCCGATATAATATTAGATATTCTGTGAAAATTTCTACCGGCTAGCTACTACGGTTCCAAACATACAGCCATCGGACGGACGGACGAACAGACAGACATATCTGTACCGTGTGGGGCCGGTACTTTAAAAGAATAGCCCCACTGCATCTCTCCCCGTGTATGTCGTAAAAGGTGACTAAGGGATATGACTTCCTTCTTATATTACTAGGTGGTAGGGTTTAACCCGCCCGGGTTGGTACCACCGCACTGAATGAAAAGTCGGTCGAAACGGCTATTTAAATAGTTTGTGTTTTCCGTCCAGTTCAGTGTAGCCGGCACGACCGAAGGGAAGCACTGACGTGGCACCAAGTTCACCCGGTGTTATGGGCTGACATCACAGATGTTGTAGGTGATGTAGCCAACCGTGTCAGTTTCCATAAAAAAAAAAAAACATACGGCGACATAGACAGACTTAGTAATAGGCTTCCAAACGGGGTACAGAAACCTAAAAAACTTATCACCACAAGTTCCACAAGTTTCTTCCATACAAAATTTTTATTGATGCGAACTTCGAAATACATACTTTATAAATTGCAACAATGTAACATTTCGTATGACTTTCCCCAACCGATTATAAACAAAGTAGATGTTCACCCATTTGTCTTCTCCTGTTGACGTTACTAACCCATATTGCGCTAATTTAGACTCTAAATTCAGGTGCTCAAAGTTCAAAAACGAGCTGCCATATTTTTGTTTGTTCGGAGAGTTGAGTGACAAAATTTTAAAAACAACATCTGTATTTTAAAACATTTCGGTCGTGGAATTATTTACATTAATCTCGGAAGTTTTAGCTTAGAATCCGTAATTTTTTAAATCGTCAATAAGGTCGAACCTCGTCAGCCTCGATAGCTCAGTGGTGCAGACAGTCAACTGTCGCTATTGAATGTTAAGCAATGCTGGGTGCGGTCAGTACTTGGATGGGTGACCGCTGACCGTTGGAGGCTGACCGAGGTTCGGATTCCTCGTAAAACTGTAGGTCCCTTCCCTCCTAATCTTACTTGGTGGTAGGGTTTAACCCGCCCGGGTTGGTACCACCGCACTGAATGAAACGTCGGTCTAAACGGCTATGTAAATAGTTTGTGTTTTTCGACCAGTTCAGTGTAGCCGGCACGATCAAAGGGGGAAGCACTGACATGGCACCTAGTTCACCCGGTGTTACGGGCTGACATTACGGACGTTGTAGGTGACGTAGCCAACCGTGTCAGTTTCCATTAAAAAAAAAAACCAAGCAGGTTTTTTTTTAGTAGGTGTCTAATCAGTTTGGTCAGGTACATACATACATACATGCAACACTCTTTATCCCAACAATTTGGGTAAGCAGAGTAATCGGTGTTGTGCTACTCTTGTAAATTATAGCACAACACCGACCACCACGTTTAGCAATGTATTAGTAGATCATAAGGTGTATTAGGTCAGGTATTACTAGGAAAAGAACAGACCCACTGCATGTCTTCCCGTGCATGTCGTAAAATGAGACTGAAGCAGAAGGACAATAATCAAGATGCCGCCGTGCTAAATGTCGACAGGCTAGCCACCAAGGATGGCACGGTTCTTTCACAATCGTGCAGTAGGCAGGTAACTTCGTGCCTTCTTGCTCCGTGACTTGATAAATTTGTCTTGTCCTAATATTTTGCTAAACGTGGCGGTCGGTGTTGTGCTGTAATTCACTAGAGTTCTTGTAGCACAACACCGATTACTCTGCTTGTCCCTATTATCGGGATACACCGTGATTCGTAATGGTATTTATGTACGTACATATGTGCAGTTTGGTCATTAAAAATTTATTTTTTTTATTTTATTAAATTAACGTAAAAAGCAAAACAAATAATGAAATAGCTAAAAAACTACATATCAAACAATATGCAAATAATGATGAAAATGGGTATTTTGGAAAATTACAACTTTAATTTTCAATTCAAATACTTAATCAAAATAAGTGATGGTTTTTTTTTCTTAAATAATCAACATAAATTATGCAGATGGTTGCTTACACTTATTTTGAATGTACTTACACAATCATTATAATTTTTCTTTAGTTTTCAAGTCTTATTCTTCGGTAGAAAATAAATAATGATGATTGATTTCAAATCAAAATTAATACTGTTTTCCCAATATTTGAAAAAATAATTTAAAAGGGCAAAATGAGAGGTTTGTCGTGAATACTAAACCGGCCATGAATACAGATCGTCTGCAGCCATAGATCAGAGAATCGATGGCTGGATGGACGAAAAGGTGGGGCAAAATGTATGACATACATTTCACATTATGACATTGCCATAATGTGAATTGGCTGCAATTTTTTTAGAAATAAAAAAAATTGGGCTCTGTTTTCACGGAAAGTTTATTCGAAGGTGTAAAATTGATGAAATCAATTTTGGAAAAAATTATATCGGTCAAATAACCACCTCCTGAGTTGATGCCACATGTGAGCTCGTTTTCCGTAAATTAAAATTATTAAAATTAACCCTTAAAACCTCTCACCTTGGCGCGGTTCTTCCACCGAGTTATGCAGCAGGTGGATCTTCGTGCCTTACTTTCTGCTTGATAGTTAAGATAACTATCAAGCAGAAAGTAAAGCCCTAATTCATTGATAAACGTGGTGGTTGGTGTTGTGCTGTAAAATTGACAAAAGCACTTGCAGCACAACATCGATTACTCTGCTTACCCCGATTTTCGGGATACAAACAAATATTTTTGCCGCAAGTTGCTGAATTGGAAAAATACGGACAGACAGACAGACGACGTAGGCTTAGTAATAGGCTTCCGTATTGATACGGAACCCTAAAAAATTGTAGAGTGAAGCGATGACTTATTGGTATTTAGACCAATGTATCCAAATTACCATGAACAAAATTTTGTGACCCCTTTAGACAAATTCTTTGTTCGGCTATTAGTTTTTGAACTGCAATGTAGCCAAATGTATGTATCTTAAGCTTGTTGGCTTTCATGACAATACGAATACAGGCGTACGAAATGCGTCTATTGCAAGTGCGCGGAACCACGCCTACTTGTGGTACAACGACGGTACCGCCCATTTAGTTCTGCTCGTCTTTATGACCGGTGCTGACAACGCATCTAGCATCACTGTCATTCATCTGCGACTGCAGCACACGCGCCGGAAAATTTGCCGGACGGCAGAAGAATACGGAATGAACTTTTTGTTACAATTCGCTCTCATATATTTTGCAGGTCGCCATTACTCGAGACGGTATCGCGCTTCGCGAGCGGGCGAGTGGAAATGTATCTACCTACCATATGCACGTCTTACGTAGACTCTATAGTTTTATGGGGCATGAGAGTAGTAGAAATGGAATTAGAGATTTACTTTTATTTTCCCCATAGTACAGTCTCGAGTCCTTCAAGAGGGGCGTGAATAGGCATCTGTCAGGCCGGCATGGCATTCGCAACCCACGCATACGGCCGAATGTCTATTGGCCTCGTTAGACACTTTATGGGTGGTTGGCCGCCACATATCGCGCTTTCAATAAAAAAGAAAAACAAAATAAAACTTATGGAAAAATATGAAAAAAAAAAATAAATTTGGTTGATGGTCGGTCGGCTTATAATTGACGACCCCTGACTGACATATTTTGATTAATCTAAATAATAAATTAGTTTTATGAAATTAAAATATTATTTGTAGTTTTACTTTAGAGTTTGCACTATAATCATAAATACGCATTACTGTTTTTAAGATAGAGCAAATAATTAAAAAGAACCCTTGAAAAAATCTAGTTTCTTTTATGGGGACTTTTTGTGTCTTTTATTATTTATAAGGCTATTGGCCATAAAAACACATATTGTGACAATTTCAACCGGCTACCTATTACGTGATATGGTGCGTAACGAGGCATCAAAGTAGTCGATTTTGGCCACCGGATGGCTAAGCCCAGGTGGCAGTGGGCTGGGCACGTCAGTCAACGATATGACGACCGTTGGAGTAACCTGCGCTACACTGGCGCCCGTGGACAGGAAAACGGAGTGTGGGAAAACCACCCGCCAGTTGGGACAGCGGCATCAAGTCGCCGGAAAGCAGTGGTTCCGTACCGCTGAAGGCCGGGAGGACTGGAGGAAAATTGGAGAGACGTATCTCCAGCCAGTGGACTTTTACACACTGACTGACTGACTGACTAACCTATTACGGTTGAAAATATACAGCCCTAAGGTCACCTACTACATCTGTGATGCACAACACGTTGTTGAACTAGGCGCAATGTCAGTGCTTCCCTTCTGTCGTACCGGCTACACTGAACTGGACGGAAAACACGTACTATTTGCATGGCCGTTTCAGCCGACCTTTCATTCAGTTGCGGTGGTACCAACCCGGGCGTGTTAAACCCTACCACTTAGTAAGGTGCAATACATACATTGCAACTTCTCTGTAGAAACTTTGCCGCGATGTTTTAGACCGAGCGGAGTAATATAAATCGCATTAAGGAAAGAGGCCGTAAAGTTGTACCGTAAGGTAGGTAATATCGCTTATTCCATGGGGAGTGCTCGGAGGAGCTGTTTAACGAGATCCCGCCGTCCCCTTTCCACCTCCGCACCACGCGCACTGGGCAGGGATTGCATCCATATACGCTGGACTTACCGCGCATGCGTACCAATCGATTCTGCAGATCTTTCCTGTACAGAACCGGTAAACTCTGGAACGCTCTCCCTGCTCATATATTTCCCCCCAAGTACAGTCTCGGGTCCTTCAAGAGGGGCGTGAATGGGCACTGTCAGGCCAGAAAATAATATATCATTACCAGAAGCGTGTCCTCTACGCCGCAACATAACATAATACAGACACACTTTATGTCGAAACAGGTAAGAAAGGAAGGGACCTACAGTTTTACGTGAAATCCGAACCACGGTCAGCCAACAACGGTCGATCGGTCACCCATCCAAGTACTGATCGCGCCCAGGTGTGCTTATGATTACGACCGACAGTCGACCGATCACACCACAGAGCTTTTTTATGTAATCCTGTATGGGTGGCTTTGTCGGAGGGGCCAAAGCAGATGCTCCGACCAGCCAATATCACCTCCGAGAAGGTAGGTACCATACGGAAGACTTCCATCGATTGCTGGCTATTACTGGACTAGAGGAGAACACGACCGAGGCTGCTATGCGGCCATCTTCATCCAATACGGTTGTACCAACCCAGGCGGCACAAAACCTTACCATATCACATTTTAAATATTCGCGCGCTAACGGGTATGTGACATCACATGACAGCGCGCGGACTCTAGGTAGACGGACTTGTGCAAAACGAATCGCTCGCGACGTGTCGCACGCGCGGCTATTCACGATTAGCGTCCTTGTTTGGCGCTCGTGCGCCGCACGCAGAACTCCATTTGAGCCCATTCTGTTTCTATGAAGTATCTTTTGTCTCACGCGCCAGCGGTGTTTTGCCGATCCCCATACATTCAGTATGGGAGACCCGCGTGCGTTCCGATCCGATTATTTGGAGTATGATCTTTATGGTTGTAATGTAGGAATGTTGTAAGAAGTTTATTTTGAGTGAAGTGAAGACTTCTCTCGGTATGGTAGTGCGGCGCACGAGCGCACTTTAGGACCAGCCGCCACTGGCTACAGCCATTAGTATCACATCTTACAAGCGTATAACATTATCCACGGCGGCAGCGGCACCTCCAACACAAGACAAGCCTAACGGACAGATATAGGTGAGCCAACCGCAATGTAAGGCGCGCAAGTAATTGTGTCTGTCCATCTGTCCGGGTGACGAGGGTTCTACTGAAATCGTCTGTCGATCGCGCCGCGAAGACACGCGTAAGGGAAGAAAACGCTACAATTAGAAAACACATTGCGCTTATATTGCGGCGTTATTCTGAGCCGAACACTGACACTTCTTCAGCAAATTATTCGGACAAGATAACTATCTATACAGGGTGTTTCAGGATAGGGTTTCGTAACTTCAGGGTTCGAAAGGGGTTCATATTTGAATACGAAAAGCTCTGAAACTTTTTCCCAGATTCGGTCATTTTATAGTACTTTTTGGTGAAAATAGTTTCATCGAGATTTTGTGGATGGTTAACGTCCGCCTTTATTAAACAAAAATAAAATGACTAACTTACATGCTTAACTAGTAGAATTGTATTGCATGCAGGTAAATTCCAAATACATAAATTAGAATTATATCAAAAGAAAAAGGGGACTGGACTAGGTCATTGCACTCCCTAGACCTAAATATCACTGTTGCCAAATCTCACTGTCCATCGAGTTTTTATTAAAATTGTAAATTTTTGTATGAAAAAAATTTCGATTTGAGTGATAAGGATTTTTTTCTTCTAATAATGAGTACTTTCTATTCCTGAAGTTTCTCAAGCCTATCCTGAAAAACTGTGTATATGTAGTAGGATTACTCAAGCTCGTTCTACACGGACTCTTTCACAGTAAAAACAGCTCGCATCTGGAATAATCTGCCCGTGCATTTACGCTCCTCTACGTCTATGAATGTATTTAAGATAAATTTAAACAAACTTCTTCTTTCCTTACCGAAGTAAATGCAATTTATATTACATACATGTCTTTACTCCTCTTCTCTTACTCTCCTGTCATTCAGTTGATTGTGTTGCAAAACAGTACCACCGATTAATGTACATAATATGTAAGTTTATCATATTATACATATATTATATGCTAATTAAACTATTTATGTAGTATTTGTATGTTTCATACATATTTCTTTACTGTCTAACACATTGCCACAAACTATTCATGTTCGCCTGCATGTAATTTCTCCCACATTCCAAAGGTTAGTTAGAATAGAATGCCTCGCGGCATTAAGCTCGCCTGTTGTACCTAATTTTTATAAATTGGAGTTCAATCAAGAATATATACATACATGTCATTTGTAAGTATTAACAAAAGTATGGCAGGTTGGTCAAACTTCTCATGGAGGCGTCCCGGGACCACCGTCGTGCCAGAGCGTTCCTGACCCAAAACATAAGCTTGGCCATTCAGCGGGGGAACGCTGCTTCGGCCCTTGGGACTGCTGTCACAGTGCCAATGGAAGAGCTTTTTGTATTAATTTAGTCATTAGTCTTCTTATGTATTACTCCGTTCTTTTCTTTTTTTTTATGTTTTAATAATATTATTGTAGTCGTATATTGAATAAAATATAGTATGGTTTTTATTTAAATAGTATGTGCTCACATGTGCATGCCCTCCCGCGCCGCCACCGCCCAACACTCCGCGCTATTGTAACATGTGCGTGTTTGTGTGTGACAGGTGCGTGTACGGTGCTCCGCGCTACATGCCCGTGGCATGAGCGCGTGCGTCGGCCGCCCTGCTGTGCTTGTTGGCGCTTTTCGCGGACGCCCTCCCCCGCCGCCACTGCCCAACACTCCGCGCTATTGTAACATGTGCGTGTTTGTGTGTGACAGGTGCGTGTACGGTGCTCCGCGCTACATGCCCGTGGCATGAGCGCGTGCGTCGGCCGCCCTGCTGTGCTTGTTGGCGCTTTTCGCGGACGCCCTCCCCCGCCGCCACTGCCCAACACTCCGCGCTATTGTAACATGTGCGTGTTTGTGTGTGACAGGTGCGTGTACGGTGCTCCGCGCCACATGCCCGTGGCATGAGCGCGTGCGTCGGCCGCCCTGCTGTGCTTGTTGGCGCTTTTTGCGGACGCCCTCCCCCGCCGCCAACGCCCAACCCTCCGCGCTATTGTAATATGTGCGTGTTTGTGTGTGACAGGTGCGTGTACGGTGCTCCGCGCCACATGCCCGTGGCATGAGCGCGTGCATCGGCCGCCTGCTGTGCTTGCTGGCGCTCGTGCGGGCGGCCACGCCCTCCCCCGCCGCCACCGCCCAACACTCCGCGCTATTGTAACATGTGCGTGTTTGTGTGTGACAGGTGCGTGTACGGTGCTCCGCGCCACATGTCCGTGGCATGAGCGCGTGCGTCGGCCGCCTGCTGTGCTTGCTGGCGCTCGTGCGGGCGGCCACGCCCTCCCCCGCCGCCACCGCGCAACCATACGCACACGACGCCTATCTCGACGCGGAGGACTTCATCAGCGATCTCGACAAACCAGGTACTACAGTGCTATCTTATAGAAAAGAGAATAATTGTGTTAGATATGACGCCGCTCTTCGCATTTGCTTTATTCTTTATTCTTTATTCATCATCCATAGACAGTACACTGCACTCGGATTCGTCATATTTTAACATTTAGAATTTTGCCAGTTCGATTATCACAGCGAAGAAGAACTGGCAAGAAACTTCTCTGGATACTTTTTTACGTCCACTTAGTCTACATTTAAAAAAGTGTAAGTGTGTGCCACTGCCTACATAGTACGTCATGATATTTCTAAAAATGTACCACAAATACAACATTTCTTTTCCATAAACGTAAACCATTCATGTAACATGTTGGAGCCAATTGGAGGAGGCCCTCAAGTCCTCAGCCCTCAGTCTCCACAAACCGCACCCGTTCAAGAGCATCACGCCAGGGCCAGCCATCTGCATCGCCTCCCTCAACCCTATGGTGAGAGGCGACCCGGAGCAAGCATCAAGTAAGCAAAGACCTTAAAGCGATGCACTGGCCAGCGACAACACATTATTTTTGTACTATTCTTATGCACATTCAGTTTTAATACTATATCATTTTATTAACTTATTTGTTGTGCCAAAAAAAATAATTTAAAAATGAAACCAATTTCTACTGGCGACCGGCCGGCGGCCATGTGACGTAGGTACATCAATATATTTTGAATCTCCTTATAACTCGAGAACCAATTTAACGATTTGCATACGGTTTTCGCTGTTACATTCTGTCACTTCTCAACATAGTTTTGTGCTATAAATTATAACGTTACATCATCGGCGGCCTGAGCTGCAATCGAAAAGTCACGCGGAGTAAAGACGCGGGCAAAAGCAAGCACAAAATGCGGCGACCCAAGTTACACGGTTAGAAAAGTTACGCTCAGCGCTAGCAAGGCCAAATTGCAAAGCCGTTATTTACGTCAAAAATGCATTAAAACTTCATAATTTCAGGCATGCCAGCTCAAATTAGTTCGCCCTTAGACAATCGTATATTCCCGCGCTGCACAGCACGATATTGCAATTACAATCTGACAATGAAACGTTCAGAAAGTGATTATTGGTCGGAGCGCTGCGGTTTCGCCCTGGCCGCGAAACTGATTGCAGCGCCGCCAAGCGGTGGACCGCACAATACTGGAGTACTGGCAAGCCTCTGGTGGTGGAACAGTTCCATGAGCAGTGTGCACAAAGACGTGCATACAAACATACATAGCGTCACGCCTGTTTCCCGGTGGGGTAGGCAGAGACAACGTGTAAAACTGTAGGTCCATTCCCTTGCCTCTTACCAGGTGTTAGGCTCAACTTGTAGCCGACTGAGTTGGTGGTACCACCGTCGTACTGGATGTAAGATAGCCGCATAGCTGTCTCGACTGTGCTCTCCTCTAGTCTAGTACAGCTAGCAATCCAAAGGGAAGTCTCCGGTATGGCACCCACCTTCGCGGAGGTGATATTGGCTGGTCGCGGCATGTGCCTTGCTTGACCCCTCTGACTCAGCCACTCATACCGGATTACATACCAAAAACGCATTTTTTGCAACGTTTTTTTTTTATACAAATTGTTCTTACAGAGACACATATTATGATCAGAAAATTCGACACAATGTAAAAGTTTACATACATAGAGTCATGGCTGTTTCCCGGTGGGGTAGGCAGAGACAACGGATCTCCACGTGCTGACACACCTCCTGCCGCCTCTTCCACTCCCATAATGTTCTTCATGCATGCTCGTCGGTTGCGGCTACTACGCACTTGACCCTTTTTGAGCACACGCCCGATCTGGTCTAGGTACGTGCGTCTAGGGCCTAGGGCGACCCTTCCCGACTCTTCCACTCACATTTTGCGCCATAAATTTCTTTCGTTAGTCTCCTATCATCTATTCTTCCAACATGACCGAACCACGTGCAGTACCTCATAAATACTGGTCGATACCCTTGTATCTTCAATCCAGTTGAAATATGTGTAAAGTATATACGTATATATGTATAGTGTACCACACACTGTATCGCGACAATCGGGGTAAGCAGAGTTATCGGAGTTGTGCTGCAGGTAAGTATTCTCGTAAATTACAACACAACATCGATTCTGCAGATCTTTCCTCTACAGAACCGGTAGCCGGCATGGCATTCGCAACCCCCGCATACGACCGAATGTCCATGGGCGTCGTTAGACACCTTATGGGTGGCTCGGGGCCATATGTCGCGCTGTCAATAAAAAAAAAACATCGACCACCACGCTTAGCAAAGTATTCGGACAAGATAACTATCAGGCAGCAAGTAAGTTGAAGTTGTTGCCCACCTGCTGCACGACTCAGTGAAAGGACCGTGCCAAGGTGAGAGCTGGCATGCCTGTCGCCCTTTAGAACGGCATCTCGTCCTTATCCCTTAGTCGCCTTTTACGACATGCACGGGGAGAGACGCAGTGGGGCTATTCTTATTACGTACCGGCCTCACACAGTACAGTAGAATTGTAACCCATACAGTAGGAGCTGTACCAATCTTGCTAATTTTCCAAACGCTCATTAGTAACGCGCGTGATAACGATCCAGCCCTGAGGCGCCGACACACGCGGCCTTCGTACCAAAGAGGTATTATGTACTAGCGTACTAGAGTTATCGCTCCGAAGAATTATACAGAGGAGCGGTGTCCCAGTGGCTGAGGTATGGGGTAAGGTAGCGGGGAGACGGAGCGCAGAGTTGAGCGGAAGAGGGGAGCGAGCGGGGCGGAAAGCGCGCGGGAGACGGTCTGGCGGCCGGTGTGGGAGACTCGCGCGGGGCGGGAAGCGTGCGGGAGAGAGGCAAGGGGTAAGAAGTAAGCCAGAGGGGCAGGGAGAACGATCGCACTCATACGTCGGTGTGCATATTGTCTTTTCATTCTAACACTTCATCTCCAGATTCGTCATCGCACCTTCGACAGCTAGTAGCTACATATCATGAACGTTTGCGTGAGCGCACGGACGAAGATGTGTAAATATATTAGTTTACAGTCGGCCTTTGATGTGAGGCGCGATCGGAGCAGGCAGGCGACGACTGCGGCCTTTCGCGCTAGACTAAGAGACTTGAGGACCGTGAACCGCAAGTCGTTGGAACATGCTAGTTGGCCGAGTGAGTTCTCTAGTACGCTAGTACATTGTATAATGCCTCTTTGCCTCAGACGCATAAAGCGTTAATGGAAAGCACCTTTGTCAATGGTATATTCCATGCTTAGAGGATGTCCGCTCGCCCACAATCGTTTCTCAAATCTTTCCTTTGTCGCACCGCTGGGGTGTGTGTGATACAAACCCAGTCGGCTACAATTTGAGCCTACCACATAGTAAGGGGCAAGGTTAAGTTTAAGCGACGACGGTTGGCCGAGTGGTTTTGGCATCGGCTTCTCATGCGAGAGGTCCGAGGTTCGAATCCGGTCGGCGTGTACCAATGAGTTTTCTTCTGACAAAGAAAAAAATTAACATGCATATACCTACACCTGCTGCTTCACCGTTCGGAACCGGTGTAAAACTGTAGGTCCCTTCCCTTGCCCCCTTACTAGGTGGTAGACTCAAACTGTAGCCGACTGGGTTGGTACCACCATAATGCATGCAAAATGGCAGCATAGCAGCCTCGGTTGTGTTCTTCTCTAGTCCATTATAGCCAGCAATCCAAGGAAGTCTCCGGTAATGCACCTACCTTTTCGGAGGTGATATTGTCTGGTTGGAGCATGTGCTTTGGCCCTTCCGACTCAGCCACCCATACAGGATTACATAAACAAAAACAGGGAAGGGACCTACAGTTTTACAACGGTTCCAAACGGTGAAACGACAGGTCATCAGGAACCAAAGTCATTGGTGCATTTCGTCCGGATACCCAGATATATCCCCGGATAGGTTATTGGGCATCGCACAAAGCTAGCTGTACCTGTCTATCCCATTGGCAAATCGCCGTGATGTTAATGTGTAGGTATATACAGCTACCTAGTACTTTACAACGTAAATATTTCACAGTTCAGCTTCCATAAAACATCTCTTTATATCTCGAGATTGAAGTTCCGATTGTGTAAATAAAAGAAATCGTACTATCCCCCCCCCCCCCCATCCCCCCCCCCCCTCTCTCTCTCTCTTAATCGCGATTTTCCGACTGGCTAGCCAACGATGCTTCTCAGCGCCCGATCTTTATGCGAATTTCTGTTTCTGCTGAACCGATCATTTTTGAAGTCTGGTGAAAAATAATACCTTTTTATTATAGATAAGACGACATGTGGGATCATTACACCTACAAGTAGTTGTCTAACGATGCCCTTGGACCTTCTGTGATGCAAGGGGACCGACAATGCCATGACGGCATGAAGGGAGCCTTTTCACGCCCTTTTAAAAAAGTCCTACACTGTAATATTTAGGGAGGAAATAGATGATTAGGGAGTGCGTTGAAAATTTTCACGATTATGTGAATAAATTACCTACAGAACCGGTTGCTGGTGCATCCGTGGTAGGTCCATTTTATAACGGTGCATTCCCTGCTCAGTTCGCGTAGTGCGGAGGTGGAATGGGGACGGCGGAATGGCATTAATCGGCTCCTTCGAACACTCCCCGTGAAATAGACGCGGAAACACACTAAGGGAGCCTACGACGTCCCTACGGAGTTGCAGCGGTTCTAAATCGCGGGACACTACAGGGTCGCAGTCCTATGTACATTAATTACCTACTTGTTTATTTTTTTATGTAAATCAACATGGGTGGCTGTGCTGATTGTCCCTATACTGTTTTCTCGGAGGGCAGCAATGAGATGCTATACATGTTATAATAATAATAAAAAAATAGGGCTTACAATTATTATAAAAAAAAAAGATAACACAGCATCCAATAAAAAATACAATAAAAATTTCTTAAAAATAACAACTAAACCACCAAAGTACCAAATTCAATTGAATTCGGATGATCGGTTTAAGAGTTATGGAGGAACAAACATACATACAGAAAATATTTCTAAAAATCATCAATTTAGTTTTAGTATCATACATAGTACATAGAGTCTATAAACCATTGATTATATAGGGCTATAAACGCAGTATCTCATAAAACAAAGTAACTCACTCCATGACCATCCCATACAGATTTATTATTAGTATTGAGGATGTGATGATAGAATCTGACATTGTACTATCTGTACCTGCTACGGAACTTGAGCCCATTATTCATTCATACGTTGTTGATACCCAAATAAAAACAAAATCCGTAACGCTAACGACGACCAAGCGACAGACGACGACGCGCGCTCATCGCTTTATCATTCTATCTTTTATTATGTATCTTCAAACTGTATGTTTCTTAAATAAGAAATATCTCTATCTCTATCTGTACTTTCTATCTCTATATTCTTATAAAAGGGAACATCTGTCTGTATGTATGTATGTTGGAGGTAAACTCCAGAACCACTGAACGAATTTTGATGCGATTTGCACCAATGTAAAGAGTAGCTCATGAGGCTATAGACTATCGGCTATATACCATCACACTAAAAAGCCTTATGGCTGAGCAGTATCAAAGAAAATACAGTATGAACGGAGTTTATTGTCGAATGGTAGTAATAGATGGCGTTAGCAGTTCTGTCGTGTTGCGATGCAGTATTGAGTTTACCGCGAGCGAAGTCGCGGGCAAAAGCCAGTAAAAAAATAAAAATAAATATTCAATTCATGCAGTATTTCATAAAATATCCTCCAGACATCACATATTATCTCGTCGCATATTTTGCAACAAAACATATTTCCAGCCCGCTCAGTGTTACCAGGGAGTTTACGGTCCGTACAACAAACTATAAAGGTTGATGGGGCGTGCATTCTCTGCCTAATCGTTCGGCATTCACGAGCTTGTTCGCACGACGTGCATTCTCTTACTTTTACGACGTTATCCTGAACTGTGTACAGAACGGAAACACATTGCCTCAGTGTTACCTTGTTACTTACATTTTGGTCGGCGCGCACTTCATTTGCGACGTAAGAGTAACATTTTTAACCCCCGACGAAAAAAAAGGAGGGGTGTTATAAGTTTGACGTGTGTGTGTGTGTGTGTGTGTGTGTGTGAGTGTGTCTGTCTGTGGCATCGTAGCTCCCAAACGGATGGACCGATTTGGATGCGGTTTTTTTTATTAGGAAGCTTGTTTAATCGGGATGGTTCTTAGCTATGTTTGTAATCAAGTAATCAAGTAATTAAGTAATAAAAAAAATTGTTATCTCAAAAAGTGGACCGATTTTCATGCGGTTTTTTTAAAAAGCTTGAAATAAAAGTTAAATTACAAATTTAAAAAACCCCCGACCCTTAAAAAGTCAAAAATAATTTCCGTTTACTTAATTAAAGGAGTCGGGGGACCGCTAAGTAAATAAAATATAAAAACTCAGAGCTGCGCGGGAATTTACTTAGCGGTCTTCCGACTCCTTTAATTAAGTAAACGGAAATTATTTTTGACTTTTTAAGGGTCGGGGGTTTTTTAAATTTGTAATTTAACTTTTTTAACCCCTGGCGCAAAAAGAGGGGTGTTAGAAGTTTAACGTGTGTATGGGTGTGTCTGTCTGTGGCATCGTAGCTCCCAAACGGATGGACCGATTTGGATGTGGTATTTTTTATTAGAAAGCTGGTCTAATCGGGATGGTTCTTAGCTATGTTTGTAATCTACTTGATTAGTAGCAAGTAATTAAAAAATTAATTATCTAAAAAAGTAAAAAGTGGACCGATTTGCATGCGGTTTTCTTTAAAGCTTGATATAAAAGTTAAATTACAAATTTAAAAAAAGTCCCTTAAAAAGTCAAAAATAATTACTTAAGTCGGGGGACCGCCAAGTAAATAAAATATAAAAACTCAGAACTGCGCGGGAATTTACTTAGCGGTCCCCCGACTCCTTTAAGTAAGTAAACGGAAATTATTTTTGACTTTTTAAGGGTCGGTAGTTTTTTAAATTTGTAATTTAACTTTTCTTGAGTGCATGGCGTCCGCTGAGCGAGTTTCGCGAGGAGACAGTGGTTATTCGATGCGCACACACTTAAGCAAATATGTAAAAGGTCCTGCACAGCGACATAAACTTCTCCTATAACATTATCTGCGCTCTGCCGCTTCGGAATATCTCCATCGACACCTGCCTGACTGTCGTCGCGTGAGCCGCAAATATATCCGAGCGGTCGAGAAAACAAAACTGCAATGTATGAAAATATTCAGGAATATTTTCTAAAGAGCGGTAATTTTGGTTTAGTAATGTTGTATTGTTTTTTCAAGGTGCTGTATCCATACGGAAGTCCCGTTACTAAGTCTACGCCGTCTGTCTGTCTGTATGTATGTCCATCCGTCCTATAGCTGTATCGTTTGAACGGTAACTAATATCTGGTTGAAATTTTCACATAATATGTGTGTTATTAAGGCGGATATGCCAACAAATAAAAAAAAATCTAAAGGTAAAAATGTCACCATACAAGAAACGTGCTAAAAATAGATTAGTAGATAATCACGCTACTGAATAATAGATGGCGCCACAGGTATTTATATTTTGCATTATAGAAAGACAAAATATAGACGTATATGGGTTTTGACAGGTATGGTATAGTGGATCTACGGAACCCTCCGTGCGCTAGTAAAACTCGCACTTGACCGATTTTATAGAAACGGGTGGAGGGTGTGGTTTTTAACCCCCGACGAAAAAAACGGAGGGGTGTTATTATAAGTTTGACGTGTGTGTGTGTGTGTGTGTGTGTGTGTGTGAGGGTGTGTGTGTGTGTGTGTGTGTCTGTGGCATCGTAGCTCCCAAACGGATGGACCGATTTGGTTGCGGTTTTTATTATTAGGAAGCTTGTTTAATCGGGATGCTTCTTAGCTATGTTTGTAATCAAGTAATGAAGTAATTAAGTAATTAATTATCTTAAAAAGTGGACCGATTTTCATGCGGTTTTAAAAAAAAAGCTTGAAATAAAAGTTAAATTACAAATTTAAAAAACCCCGACCCTTAAAAAGTCAAAAATAATTTCCGTTTACTTACTTTAAGGGAGTCGGGGGACCGCTAAGTAAACAAAATATAAAAACTCAGAGCTGCGCGGGAATTTACTTAGCGGTCTCCCGACTCCCTTAAAGTAAGTAAATTATTTTTGACTTTTTAAGGGGCGGGGTTTTTTAAATTTGTAATTTTTGTCACATGCTTTCATTATGTTAAATACCTCAGTGACAATGTTCTGGTTCACCATTGTTGCCACAATAATCAATTTGCCAACCTCGGTAGCTCTGTGGGTCGATGGATCGACGTACGATCGTGAACATTAAGCACACCTGGCCGAGGCCAGAACTTGTTAAGGTGACCGTTCGACCGTTGCAGGCTGACCGTGCTTTTAATTCAACGTAAAACTGTATGTCCATAGTCTTTACCGCACGAAGTGTTAGGGTTTAACCCGACCGGATTGGTACAACCGCACTGAGAAGCGGCTATTTCAATAGTTCGTGTTTTCCGTCCAGTTCCGACCAAAGTGAAGCACTGACGTGGCACCTAGTTCACCAAGACGTTTCGAGCTGATATAACGGGGGTAGTTGATGTAGGCAGTAATTATCATATTCCATAGAATATAAATTGTTATGTCATATAAATATCAGTCAGTCATGACATGACCTTTCATTCAGTGCGGTGGTATCAACCCGGTCGGGTTAAACCTAAGGTGACCAGGAAAGTGACCTATTTTACGTGGAATCCAAACGACGGTCAACATCCAACGGTCGAACGGTCACCCATCCAAGGTTTGATCGCGCTGAAATGTGCTTAAGATCAGGAACGGCAGTCGACCGATAACACCACTTAGTTACCGAGACTGTCAAACTAATCTACAAGCACTAGATTAATACTTTCCGCTGAATCTTTCGCATTAACCCCGAAATCATCAATCCCCTTTTCGCGTTAAAAGTCTTTTTCTCACAAATTATCACGGAGAAGCAAGTTTGCACATTAACACTCGGAATCTGTGTTGTTATCCTTCTGCTTTAAGCTTTTTCTTCCAGTCATTCTCGGTCCGAACTCGGGCACGCACACACGAACGACTTTGCATCCACGTTGTTGGTGGAAGTCCACCAGCCAACCTTTTTTTTTTTTTAATGGAAACTGTCACGGTTGGCTACATCACCTACAACATCCATGATGTCAGCCCATAACACCGGGTGAACTTGGTGCCACGTCAGTGCTTCCCTTCGGTCGTGCCGGCAACACTCAACTGGACGCAAAACACAAACTATTTACATAGCCGTTTCGACCGACATTTCATTCAGTGCGGTGGTATCAACCCGGGCGGGTTAAACCCTACCACCTAGTAATATCTGGTGAAGTCTGGTGAAAAATAATACCTTTTTATTATAGATAAGACGACATGTGGGATCATTACACCTACAAGTAGTTGTCTAACGATGCCCTTGGACCTTCTGTGATGCAAGGGGACCGACAATGCCATGACGGCATGAAGGGAGCCTTTTCACGCCCTTTTAAAAAAGTCCTACACTGTAATATTTAGGGAGGAAATAGATGATTAGGGAGTGCGTTGAAAATTTTCACGATTATGTGAATAAATTACCTACAGAACCGGTTGCTGGTGCATCCGTGGTAGGTCCATTTTATAACGGTGCATTCCCTGCTCAGTTCGCGTAGTGCGGAGGTGGAATGGGGACGGCGGAATGGCATTAATCGGCTCCTTCGAACACTCCCCGTGAAATAGACGCGGAAACACACTAAGGGAGCCTACGACGTCCCTACGGAGTTGCAGCGGTTCTAAATCGCGGGACACTACAGGGTCGCAGTCCTATGTACATTAATTACCTACTTGTTTATTTTTTTATGTAAATCAACATGGGTGGCTGTGCTGATTGTCCCTATACTGTTTTCTCGGAGGGCAGCAATGAGATGCTATACATGTTATAATAATAATAAAAAAATAGGGCTTACAATTATTATAAAAAAAAAAGATAACACAGCATCCAATAAAAAATACAATATAAATTTCTTAAAAATAACAACTAAACCGTATAGAGAATACGTTAAATAAAACAATTGAAGCGTGTGAAAAATTTCACAAAATATCAATAAGAACAGTTTTATTAGAACAAAAATATAGAAAAAACCAAAACTAAAAAAAAACTGACTCCTTTATGTGAATCCTTCCACAAACGCGACGAAAGAATTTTCTACAGTTCTTTCCTTGTTTCCAAAATTTTTTTCAGTCGGGATTTTTTAATTTGAATGTTTCATTTTATACTTTTTACTTCAAAATCATTATGAGAAGTATATTTTTGAAATTTTCTTTTCTCTGGAGAACGATACCTAACTCGATGCAGCCTATATCTCTCGCGGGACTACGACAAATCGCTAGACACATTATTGTTCAAAATCCACTCAGCCGCTTTAGAATTACGGAGGAATATTGAAACTCAAAACCACTCACTCACAAACTCACTCACATACTAAATACATAAAACACATTAGACTCCTTTACTTTCGCGTCGGGTATTATAGCGAAGACATTACATTGCACATTTTGGTTCTTAAAAAAAATCTACGTTTAAAATCATTAAAGTCCGCACCATAGAGCACCAGCCGAGTAGAATCAGTTTCTTTTAAATAAATTAAACCCCTCGAATATATACATCTATGACACGTTTATTTGATACTAGCTTCTGCCCGCGGCCCCGCTCGCATGAAATCCATATTTGAAAAGAAGAAAGTAAGTAAGCCCGCTAACAAACATTTATTTCGGCGCATCAAACAATTCGGTTTGTATGAGAGCTACATCTTAGCGTTACAGGAACTGAATTGTATTTAGCCTACCCTATGTCCCGTATAATCAAATGTGCTTGTACCAAATTCAATTGAATTCGGATGATCGGTTTAAGAGTTATGGAGGAACAAACATACATACAGAAAATATTTCTAAAAATCATCAATTTAGTTTTAGTATCATACATAGTACATAGAGTCTATAAACCATTGATTATATAGGGCTATAAACGCAGTATCTCATAAAACAAAGTAACTCACTCCATGACCATCCCATACAGATTTATTATTAGTATTGATGATGTGATGATAGAATCTGACATTGTACTATCTGTACCTGCTACGGAACTTGAGCCCATTATTCATTCATACGTTGTTGATACCCAAATAAAAACAAAATCCGTAACGCTAACGACGACCAAGCGACAGACGACGACGCGCGCTCATCGCTTTATCATTCTATCTTTTATTATGTATCTTCAAACTGTATGTTTCTTAAATAAGAAATATCTCTATCTCTATCTGTACTTTCTATCTCTATATTCTTATAAAAGGGAACATCTGTCTGTATGTATGTATGTTGGAGGTAAACTCCAGAACCACTGAACGAATTTTGATGCGATTTGCACCAATGTAAAGAGTAGCTCATGAGGCTATAGACTATCGGCTATATACCATCACACTAAAAAGCCTTATGGCTGAGCAGTATCAAAGAAAATACAGTATGAACGGAGTTTATTGTCGAATGGTAGTAATAGATGGCGTTAGCAGTTCTGTCGTGTTGCGATGCAGTATTGAGTTTACCGCGAGCGAAGTCGCGGGCAAAAGCCAGTAAAAAAATAAAAATAAATATTCAATTCATGCAGTATTTCATAAAATATCCTCCAGACATCACATATTATCTCGTCGCATATTTTGCAACAAAACATATTTCCAGCCCGCTCAGTGTTACCAGGGAGTTTACGGTCCGTACAACAAACTATAAAGGTTGATGGGGCGTGCATTCTCTGCCTAATCGTTCGGCATTCACGAGCTTGTTCGCACGACGTGCATTCTCTTACTTTTACGACGTTATCCTGAACTGTGTACAGAACGGAAACACATTGCCTCAGTGTTACCTTGTTACTTACATTTTGGTCGGCGCGCACTTCATTTGCGACGTAAGAGTAACATTTTTAACCCCCGACGAAAAAAAAGGAGGGGTGTTATAAGTTTGACGTGTGTGTGTGTGTGTGTGTGTGAGTGTGTCTGTCTGTGGCATCGTAGCTCCCAAACGGATGGACCGATTTGGATGCGGTTTTTTTTATTAGGAAGCTTGTTTAATCAAGATGGTTCTTAGCTATGTTTGTAATCAAGTAATCAAGTAATTAAGTAATAAAAAAAATTGTTATCTCAAAAAGTGGACCGATTTTCATGCGGTTTTTTTAAAAAGCTTGAAATAAAAGTTAAATTACAAATTTAAAAAACCCCCGACCCTTAAAAAGTCAAAAATAATTTCCGTTTACTTAATTAAAGGAGTCGGGGGACCGCTAAGTAAATAAAATATAAAAACTCAGAGCTGCGCGGGAATTTACTTAGCGGTCTTCCGACTCCTTTAATTAAGTAAACGGAAATTATTTTTGACTTTTTAAGGGTCGGGGGTTTTTTAAATTTGTAATTTAACTTTTTTAACCCCTGGCGCAAAAAGAGGGGTGTTAGAAGTTTAACGTGTGTATGGGTGTGTCTGTCTGTGGCATCGTAGCTCCCAAACGGATGGACCGATTTGGATGTGGTATTTTTTATTAGAAAGCTGGTCTAATCGGGATGGTTCTTAGCTATGTTTGTAATCTACTTGATTAGTAGCAAGTAATTAAAAAATTAATTATCTAAAAAAGTAAAAAGTGGACCGATTTGCATGCGGTTTTCTTTAAAGCTTGAAATAAAAGTTAAATTACAAATTTAAAAAAAGTCCCTTAAAAAGTCAAAAATAATTACTTAAGTCGGGGGACCGCCAAGTAAATAAAATATAAAAACTCAGAACTGCGCGGGAATTTACTTAGCGGTCCCCCGACTCCTTTAAGTAAGTAAACGGAAATTATTTTTGACTTTTTAAGGGTCGGTAGTTTTTTAAATTTGTAATTTAACTTTTCTTGAGTGCATGGCGTCCGCTGAGCGAGTTTCGCGAGGAGACAGTGGTTATTCGATGCGCACACACTTAAGCAAATATGTAAAAGGTCCTGCACAGCGACATAAACTTCTCCTATAACATTATCTGCGCTCTGCCGCTTCGGAATATCTCCATCGACACCTGCCTGACTGTCGTCGCGTGAGCCGCAAATATATCCGAGCGGTCGAGAAAACAAAACTGCAATGTATGAAAATATTCAGGAATATTTTCTAAAGAGCGGTAATTTTGGTTTAGTAATGTTGTATTGTTTTTTCAAGGTGCTGTATCCATACGGAAGTCCCGTTACTAAGTCTACGCCGTCTGTCTGTCTGTATGTATGTCCATCCGTCCTATAGCTGTATCGTTTGAACGGTAACTAATATCTGGTTGAAATTTTCACATAATATGTGTGTTATTAAGGCGGATATGCCAACAAATAAAAAAAAATCTAAAGGTAAAAATGTCACCATACAAGAAACGTGCTAAAAATAGATTAGTAGATAATCACGCTACTGAATAATAGATGGCGCCACAGGTATTTATATTTTGCATTATAGAAAGACAAAATATAGACGTATATGGGTTTTGACAGGTATGGTATAGTGGATCTACGGAACCCTCCGTGCGCTAGTAAAACTCGCACTTGACCGATTTTATAGAAACGGGTGGAGGGTGTGGTTTTTAACCCCCGACGAAAAAAACGGAGGGGTGTTATTATAAGTTTGACGTGTGTGTGTGTGTGTGTGTGTGTGTGTGTGAGGGTGTGTGTGTGTGTGTGTGTGTCTGTGGCATCGTAGCTCCCAAACGGATGGACCGATTTGGTTGCGGTTTTTATTATTAGGAAGCTTGTTTAATCGGGATGCTTCTTAGCTATGTTTGTAATCAAGTAATGAAGTAATTAAGTAATTAATTATCTTAAAAAGTGGACCGATTTTCATGCGGTTTTAAAAAAAAAGCTTGAAATAAAAGTTAAATTACAAATTTAAAAAACCCCGACCCTTAAAAAGTCAAAAATAATTTCCGTTTACTTACTTTAAGGGAGTCGGGGGACCGCTAAGTAAACAAAATATAAAAACTCAGAGCTGCGCGGGAATTTACTTGGCGGTCTCCCGACTCCCTTAAAGTAAGTAAATTATTTTTGACTTTTTAAGGGGCGGGGTTTTTTAAATTTGTAATTTTTGTCACATGCTTTCATTATGTTAAATACCTCAGTGACAATGTTCTGGTTCACCATTGTTGCCACAATAATCAATTTGCCAACCTCGGTAGCTCTGTGGGTCGATGGATCGACGTACGATCGTGAACATTAAGCACACCTGGCCGAGGCCAGAAATTGTTAAGGTGACCGTTCGACCGTTGCAGGCTGACCGTGCTTTTAATTCAACGTAAAACTGTATGTCCATAGTCTTTACCGCACGAAGTGTTAGGGTTTAACCCGACCGGATTGGTACAACCGCACTGAGAAGCGGCTATTTCAATAGTTCGTGTTTTCCGTCCAGTTCCGACCAAAGTGAAGCACTGACGTGGCACCTAGTTCACCAAGACGTTTCGAGCTGATATAACGGGGGTAGTTGATGTAGGCAGTAATTATCATATTCCATAGAATATAAATTGTTATGTCATATAAATATCAGTCAGTCATGACATGACCTTTCATTCAGTGCGGTGGTATCAACCCGGTCGGGTTAAACCTAAGGTGACCAGGAAAGTGACCTATTTTACGTGGAATCCAAACGACGGTCAACATCCAACGGTCGAACGGTCACCCATCCAAGGTTTGATCGCGCTGAAATGTGCTTAAGATCAGGAACGGCAGTCGACCGATAACACCACTTAGTTACCGAGACTGTCAAACTAATCTACAAGCACTAGATTAATACTTTCCGCTGAATCTTTCGCATTAACCCCGAAATCATCAATCCCCTTTTCGCGTTAAAAGTCTTTTTCTCACAAATTATCACGGAGAAGCAAGTTTGCACATTAACACTCGGAATCTGTGTTGTTATCCTTCTGCTTTAAGCTTTTTCTTCCAGTCATTCTCGGTCCGAACTCGGGCACGCACACACGAACGACTTTGCATCCACGTTGTTGGTGGAAGTCCACCAGCCAACCTTTTTTTTTTTTTAATGGAAACTGACACGGTTGGCTACATCACCTACAACATCCATGATGTCAGCCCATAACACCGGGTGAACTTGGTGCCACGTCAGTGCTTCCCTTCGGTCGTGCCGGCAACACTCAACTGGACGCAAAACACAAACTATTTACATAGCCGTTTCGACCGACATTTCATTCAGTGCGGTGGTATCAACCCGGGCGGGTTAAACCCTACCACCTAGTAATATAAGAAGGGAATCATATCCCTTAGTCGCCTTTTACGACATACACGGGGAGAGATGCAGTGGGGCTATTCTTTTAAAGTACCGGCCCCACACGGTACAAACTGTTTCGCTAAGCGATCGCACGATTCCTGTTGTTTTTGAGTGTTGGCTGACATGGCCCCTCACTAAGCGTGGTTTAGCGAGGAGTTTGAGTTATTGGCTGTGTCTACATCGTTTTTCGTAACGATTATTATGTGTTCTTATAGTGAAAATATGGAATGTCTTCTGGGAAGTGTGTAAGGAATAAACTCTTGTCCAGGCACGACCCTTCGACGGAGTCATGCAATAGCTAAGGTACTACTGTCTTCGTGCCCTACTCGCTGCATGATAGCTGTTGTCTTGACCTAATGGTATGCTACACGTGGTGATCGGTGTTGTGCTGTAATTTAACTAAGTTCTTGGAGTACAACACCGGTTACGAATGTTTTTAAGTTTACTTTGTTATTTATTAATTATATTCATTTTTAAGTTTTCGGATTAACAGTAGGTGTATGTAAAAGACTTACATAAGTCGACGTTTCGCCCGCTACGTCACGGGCTTCTTCAGGACCTTCGGGAGTTCCTGGAACCGACGTCTGGTGTCCGTTGTAAGGTAGTTTGACGTCTGGTACAACGGACACCAGACGTCGGCTCCGGGAACTCCCGCAGTTTCTGATGAAGCCCGTGACGTAGCGGGTGAAACGTCGACATATGTAAGTCTTTTACACCAACTTTTAATCCGAAAACTTAAAAATGAATATAACACCGGTTACTCTGCTTATCCCGATAGTCGGAATACTGAGTGATGAATTTTAAAAAGAAAGCCTGCCCGTTTAAGGCGCTTAGTAACGCCAAATGTGGATTTTTGAAGAAGTAGCCCTTGATAACTAGATCAATCTAAAGGATGAAAACTACTGCAAAATATAGAACAATTCTTTGTCTATCGATCATACGTTTTTGGTTGTAAAAAAATTATCATTTTCTATACAAACTACACGGTAACCAATTGTCGATTTTTTCTTCCGCGTGAACTTTGAAGACATGATCTCAGAAACTAAAGAGAATTTGAATGAAATGTTTATAGCAAAATGACACCATTTGTTATATCTATCGATCACACGCTTTTCAAAGTTCTAATGCAAAGGATCCCAATTTATGAAAAAACCTTATAAAAACTACTATGCGCTACGCCGTTGGCGTTACTAGGCGCCTTATAAAGAAATCCCTAAAGATGTGGATCGCAAAGTCGCTCGTGTGTCCATTGCCTTTCTTATTTTTTCCCCTCCACTCCTTTCTCGGCGCCGTCCCTTGCGGCTCATAAAACATCTTAAATATTTTTCCAAAGCACTTGTTTTCAGTCTTATCAGAGGAGGGTAGCGCAAAACAAGCGTCAACGTTTTCGCTTTGTGCTGCACGGACAAGATTTTTGCCAGTAATGAGCTGTTCTTAATCTGATTCTTTTTTTAAATCGATGCGGAGATTCTAGAAGCACATTAAGACCTGAAAAACACACCTTTGCTCCACGCTGTTTGTCTTGTTGAAGTTTCATGGGATCTAATGGATTATTATTGTGAAGATAGTTAATTAATTATAACAAACCGTAGCTTTATCCCGTCAATCGTGGTTCGCAGAGTGATCGGTGTTGTGCTGCAAGTACTGTGGTAAAGTACAGCACAACACCGACCACCACGTTTAGCAAAATGTTACGAACAAGATACCTATCAAGCAGCATGTAAAGCACGAAGGTCCACCTGCTGCATGACTCGATGGAAGGACCGTTCCTAGGTGAGAGTTGGCTAGACTGTCGCCAAGGTATCGCTACGGTCTGATAGCGCGTTTGCTTGTACTTGAAAGGTCCGATAAAAGAAAATATATTTTTATCACTACCTACATTATGGTGTGGTTGAAGGCATTTTGTGACAAAATTCCTTTAAATTAAAGTAATTTTCATTGGGCTAACTGGTTCACGTAAAAGACAAACGACTTTACCGAACACATCCGGGCCTTTATTTCTTGTTTATTTATCATCTCTTGGCGGCAGCCGCCAGTCCGATTCGCGTACCAATATGATTCTGCAGATACCTATTTTCTCCACAGAACTGGTAAACTCTGGAACGCTCTCCATGCCCACATATTTCCCCCCAAGTATAGTCTCGGGTCCTTCAAGAGATGCGTGAAGGCACCTGTCAGGCCGGCATGGCATTCGCAACCCCCACGTACGGCTGAATGTCCATGGGCGTCGTTAGACACCTTATGGGTAACACGGCGCAACATGTCACAAAAAAAAAACATAACGCCGGTCTAGGCAAATTTAAGGTTCACGAAGAAACTAAAAACTGATTTTGAAAATTTTCGTTAAAGCGCGTCCATTTCAAAATCAAAATTAAAAAAATTTAAATTGTTCAAATGAAGCGGGAATTCAGTTAGTTTGGTAACGGCTCAGCCCGTGAAATTTTCGCGTGAAACATTTTGATTCACAAAGGCTTAATTTTAGTTTCTGCTTCACTTCACAGCAGCGGCACAGTTGTAGCAAAAAGTTACGCTTTCCTCGACGTAACTGCCACTGGTGTCGCACCTGTCGCGAGTAGCGAGTGGCCAGTGAAGCGAAGCGAGTTCTGAATAAATTATTTAGGCTATGTATCAAATAAAAACTCTAAAGGTTTTGGCGTAGGGAAGATGAAAAACTGATGGGAGGATGTTATAGAAGAACCTGGGGGTCTTCAAACATCGTATCAATAGGCTAGACAGACCATCAACTGTCCGCAAATCTGATAGCACGGTATGTGAGATCCGCGTGGTTTTGCGGCGAGAGATGAATTTGGCTCATTCAACCGCGGTTTTAGTCCCGCGGCACGGCCACCTTTCTGGTTTTCACAAAATAAATCAGTAAATAAATTGAGATTTGAATAAATCATAATTATGAATATATGGGAATGAGAAGAATATGGGGACTGTGTTGATGGGCAGGAAGAGCGTTCCGGAGTTTACTTGTTCTGTAGACGAGAGAATTGCCGAACCGGTTGGTACGCATCCGCGGTAAGTCCAGCATGTAGGAATGCAAATATACCACTTCATTCGTCGCTCGCTCTGAGTGTAACCTTGCAAGCTCGGATCTGCTCGCGCGCCAGAGCCTATACGAGCAGACTCCCCCAGGCGGAGATAGTCACGGACCAGCGAACGCGGATCTCCGTCCGCTGAACAATTCACCAGCTGAGATAACGACGATAGTCGCCGCTTGCAGTCCGGCCCTGGAGAGTCGCTCGCAAAATTACTCAGTAGACCTGTAATTAAAAGGAAGATAAAAAGTTTTACACTGGGAACTGTTCATATTTCACTTCACTATATTTTAAGTAATAAAGATCAATCTGTGGAAACTTCAAGTGCCCATCGCACCGTTCGAGATTATAAGCACACCTGGGCGCGATCAGAATTTGGATGGGTGACCGTGCGACCGTTGGAAGCTGACTCTGGTTTGGATTTCACATAAATCTGTACGTCCCTTCCCTTCTCACCGTACTAGGTTGTAGTTTTTAAGCAGCCCGGATTGGTACAACCGCATTGAATGAAAGTTTAGAACCGGGAAAATGTGGAACGCACTCCCTGCCCATCTATTTCCTCCCAAGTACTGCCTGGGGTTTTTCAAAAGGGGCGTGAAAAGTCCCCTGTCAGGTCGGCATGGCATTCGCAAGAGTTTACCGGTTCTGTGGAGGAAGGATCTGCAGAACCGATTGGTACGCATCCGCGGTTAGTCCAGCGTGTAGGGATGCAATCCCTGCCCAGGGCGCGTTGTGCAGAGGTGGAAAGGAGACGGCGGGAAGCCATTCTTGAGTTATACATAAACGAACATACATACATACATATGTTGTTGTTGTTGTTGATTTGGTTTGGGGTTGGCTCTAGGCCTCCAAACTAATCCCGCTTGGTTGGGGACCTTCGTGCAAAACCCCGCAGTCTCCAGCTACCCCAGCCAGCCTATGTCTTCCATGAAAGCCACAAGTCGACCGGGGTGTCTGCAGACATACATATGTACACACAGATGGCAAACGTGGAATCTTATAAAGTGTAGGGATAATAATGCTTGTCAGACAGCGTGTAGGGGTCCACTGCTGGACAAACGCCTCTCCAATTTTCCTCCAGTCCTCACGGCCTTCAGCGATGCGAAACCACTGCTTTCCGTCGACGTATTTGATGTCGTCGTCCCATCTGGCGGGTGGTCTTCCCACACTCCGTTTTCCTATCCACGGCCGCCAGTGTAGGACACAGTTACTCCAACGGTCATCGTCTCTTCGGCTAACGTGCCCAGCCCACTGCCACTTGAGCTTAGCCAACCGGTGTACAATATTGACTACTTTGGTGCGTCGGCGGATTGCCTCGTTACGCACCACATCACGTAGCGATATTTCCAGCATGGCTTGACCCATTGCTCGCTGGGCATCTTTCAACCTTTGCACAACAGCGACCGTCAGAGTCCACTTTTCACACCCGAACGTTATAATCTGGAGGACACACTAGTCATATACTCGTACATATACGGGTCTTTAAATTTTGCGAAAGGTCAGACCTCAGGATGAATTTTAGCTTTCCGAAGGCAACGTAAGCAATAATACTTACGCTCGAATATATGTACTTACATAGTTTCATTACCAATTGCAAAAGCCAGAACACAGAGACATATTCCCCGGTCCTTGGCGAATCCCCCGAAGGGAGGATCCTGAAACAGTGTTGCGTAACAGTGGCTGCGCATCGGACCGATTCATTGTACTGTGCGCATCATTCCAAGTTGCACGACGCGAGCAGCGCATCGCGCGCGCGTAGGAACAAACTTCTAGTACATTATTTTTGAAACAAAACAGCTTTACTCACGGTTATTCCCGACCTATGTGGCTCGACGTTTCGGGCCAAGCGCCAAGCCCATCCTCATGAGTACTCTGCCTTGTGCGACGGTTGGCAGAGAACTGTCAGATCTCCGTCCGAGCTGTTTTGTTTTAAAAATAATGTCTAACAACCACGGTAATTTAAAAACCCATATAAACTTCTAGTATTTTTTTTATGTAATTCCATATGGGGCTAAAGCGCATGCTCCGACCAGCCAATATCACCTCCGAGAAGGTAGGTGCCATACCGGAAACTTCCCTGGATTGCTGGCTATACTTGACTAGAGGAGAATACAACCGAGGCTACTATGCGTCCATCTTACATCCAGTACGGTGGTACCAACCCAGTCGGCTACAATTTGAGCCTACCACCTAGTAAGTGGCAAGGGAAGGGATCTACAGTTTTACAGCAATTCATAAACACGCCATTGAGGGCGTGAGTGGCGCTGACCCTGACATGGCGATACGGAACCCTCGATGCGCGGGTTCGACTCGCATTTGGCCGGTTTTATTTTAAGGTACGGAACCATAAAAATACACCCCGACCAGGATTCGAACCTGGACCTCTGGCACGAGCCGGCAAAGCGTTACCAATCTCGAAAAATATCCTAATGAAAATCCGTTTGATCCAATGAGTTGCGATATTCGTGCGATGCGGGCATATGGACGCTACCTTTAACATAACATCGTTTTCTTATAAATGGGATAAGTTGAGACGACCGATCTCCTCGTGCTATGGTGAATGCAGATCAATTGATGTAATGTAATAAATCTAATGCCCCTTTCACACTCATAATGAGTTAAGTGTGTTATAATTATATACATATTTATATACGAGGGTGGATCCAAAACTTCTAAGCTCGACCATGAAATTGAAAGAAAAGTGGGTCCAAATCAATTTTTATTTTTCAACATAGTCTCCATGAAGGTCAATGCACTTTTTCCACCTGAACTTCAGCTTGTTTATACCTTCGAAAAAAAATTATAGAAGGAAGGTCGTCAAAATAGTCATTTACTGCCTGGTATCACCTCTTCTTTGGTCGACTAAGTATTTTGTTTTATTTGGAAAAAGGTGGTAATCCGAGGGGGCTAAATCCGGCGAATAAGGTGCGTGGGACAATAATTCATAGCCACAATTATGAATTTCAGACATTGATTCAGCCGAAGTGTGAACCTGGGCGTTGTCTTGATGAAACAACACTTTCTTCCACAGCAACCCGGGTCTTTTTTCTTTGATTTCTTCCCGAAGTCTTCGCAAAAGGTTGCAACAATATTTAGAATGTACAGTTTCGCCTTTTGGTAAATAATCCGCGAAAATAACCCACTTCGCGTCCCAGAAAACTGAAGCCATGACTTTGTTGGTCGACAAAACGACCTTAGCCTTCTTCGGAGTGGGTGAGCCAGATCTTTTCCATTGCTTCGATTGTTGCTTCAATTCAGGAGTATGGTGGTGAAACCAGCTTTCATCCATGGTAATGAAACGGGACAAAAAATCCTCGGGATCTGCCTCAAAAAGTTCCGGGACCGGAATCGCGGGAATTTGTGAAGCGAACTCGTTTTTGTTCAGCAGAAAGCAATCTTGGGACCCAACAAGCAGAAATCTTATGGAACCCTAATTCTTCTTATATAATGTTTTGTACCCGGCCATAACTAATGCCTGTGATCTCAGCTATCTTATTGATGGTCAATCTTCGGTCACTCAGTATCACATCACATATTTTATTGACGTTTTCCTTCGTGGTAGACGTCGAAGGCCTTCCGCTTCCAGGGTCATACTGAATAATCTCCCGACCCCGCTTAAACTCAGCTACCCACTTTTTGATACTGGAATACGATGGAGCAGACTCCCCCAATGTGTTCACCATATCTTGATGGATATCTTTTGGTGACATGCCTTTTTTATGGAGGTACTTCATCACTGCTCGGTGTTAAATTTTGAAAATGATTGAAAATCTTGTCAGATAGCGTTAAACAAATAATCACGAAAAAAATATGGCTTCCAGTATCGGTACCAAACTTCGCACATTTATTACTGAAGAATCGTACTAACAAATGAAAGTAGATTTAAAAAAAAAATCATTGCTCTTTCTATGTTAGCTCACGAACTTTTGGATCTACTTGGATCCTGCTTTCATTTTTATTGTATAATTTCATCCATATTATGTAGATAACCTACGCTTGGACATGTCGTAAATTCCGCCAGTTCTAAATTCAATGCGAAGAAGAACTGACAAACTTCGCAAGTCACAATGTTTTGTTAGTACCTTATAAGTATTATATTATAGTAACTTACAAATAATAAACCCATACTGAAGAATCTGACCAATCTGCCTATTAACATTACTTATATCTGGTGTATAGAGTGCAATAGTCAATTTGATACTTAAATATATCAAGTCAAATCAACAACAATTTAGCAAAAGGTTATTACAAAAGAAATGTATTATGTAAGTTATATTAAAAATCTGATACAAAGTGTATCCAACAATGTACAATTCTTTGTTCGTGTTAAGACGAGACGGAAGTTAACTTTCTCCATACAAAATCGTCTTCCGGGGTTTACTTTTTTTACCCCCCTAAACCTTATCTGATTTTTACAATTATTTTTGTTGTTGTAATAAGCGTAGTCTACGTACCTGCTATTTTTTATTTTTTGATGTGATGACTCAATAAAGCTTAATGAACTTCATTACATCAAAAAATAAAAAAATCCAATGTTTTCGGTCGTAATACAAATTTTTAGCTCCGATGTTATATATTTCATCTAAACAAAAACATAAAAGACAGGAACGTAGATTGGACTGTCCTTAAGACAAGAAAAATTTTGTTATGTTAAATTTAGTAGAATGGACAGACATACATTTGTTACGGAACCCTACATTAATTTTGCAGAACTTAGTAGAATGGACAGACATAAACGTGTTACGGAACCCTACTTTTATTATAAAATAACCGTCGGAGGACCTTGGTTGAAAATTGTAAAATTTAGTAGAACGGACAGACGTGCATTTGTTACGGAACCCTACATTCATTTTGAAATAAATGTTAAATTTTGTAAAACGGACAGACATGCATTTATTACGGAACCATACATTCATTTTGCAGAACTTAGTAGAATGGACAGACATAAACGTGTTACGGAACCCTACTTTATTATAAAATAACCGTCGGAGGTCCTTGGTTGAAAATTGTAAAATTTTGTAGAACGGACAGACATGCATTTGTTACGGAACCCTACATTCATTTTGAAATAAATGTTAAATTTAGTAGAACGGACAGAATGCATTTGTTACGGAACCCTACATTCATTTTGCAGAACTTAGTATAATGGACAGACATAAACGTGTTACCGAAACCTACTTAACAGTTGCACTCCGGGAGTGCCGGCAGATCCCGTGCCACTCTAACTTAACCCTTAATGCAATGACTTAAGGTTTCATTTTAAAAATGACGCTGACGCGATGTCGCGAGTTATAAATTTTTTACCCACCTAAAAAAGTGCCAAGCGCCGCTAAAGAAGTTTTCACTTAAAAAAAAACTGTAAAAATCGGATAAGGAAAGACGATTTTGTATGGAGAAAGTTAACTTTCGTCTCGTCCTAAACTTGGAATAGAGATACAAGGGAGCGACCAGCGATCCGTGCTCACTAATATCACACGCTCTGCTGCAGATCGCTTCTGGGAAGGTGCTAGGGCTCTAAGGTCGCTACCTCGTAAAATTGTGGCTGTTTTGCAGGTGAGATAGAGCCTTGAGGGTGTGGCTATAGTATAGGAATATAGTTGGAATTTCTCTGAACGAGGCGACGACGTTTTGACCGGAGGAATGAGCATTTAATTTGGAAAGTTAATGAAAAGAATTTGGAAACTGACTAGCTTGGCTACATCACCGTGATACCAATAACACCTTGGTGAATGCACCTAGTATTGTCAGTGCTTTCCTTCGGCCGTGCCATCTACAGTGAACTGGATGGAAAACACGAACTATTTATAATATAACAGTTTCAACCGACCTTTCATTCAGTGCGGAACTCGGACTTATAAGGCCCACTATATAGGGTAATCTTTTATTAAGTGAAGTCCCTTAAATAGTAGGTTCTATATCTGAAATGGATCACGTTTATGATGTTAATTTTACTTTACGTACCTAAAGTTTGTACTTTTTTCTGGACATGCCACTTATTAGTGCCCATGCATACTAATACACCCTTAAAATTTCAATAAAATGGGTCCAGTACTTTCAGAGTTATTAAAAATAACTCTGAAAGTACTGGACCGATTTTGTTGAGATTTTCTGGGTGTATTAGTATGCATCCAGAAATATCCATATCCAGAAAAACATCTAACTTTAGGTACGTAAAGTAAAATTAACATCATAAACGTGATCCATTTCAATTAAAGAACCTACCATTCAAGCGACTTCACTTAATAAAAAATGACCCT
Organism: Nematopogon swammerdamellus; assembly: GCA_946902875.1. Lineage (NCBI taxonomy): Eukaryota > Metazoa > Arthropoda > Insecta > Lepidoptera > Adelidae > Nematopogon > Nematopogon swammerdamellus. The sequence goes on from OX336353.1 coordinate 2,089,466, forward strand.
GTATAGGCCCACTACTTGCATATCTCCCCGTGCTTGTTCTAAAATGCGACTCGAGCTATTGATCTTAAGGTCCGAAGTTCGATTCCAGCCCACATGCACCAATGACTTTTTTCTGACGGAAAAATGTACTTGCTTACCTACACCTGCTGCTTGGCCGATCGTAACCGGGGTGTAAACCTGTAGGTCCTTCACCTTGCACTGCACCTTACTAGGCGGTAGGCTCAGATTGTAGCCAACTTGGTTGTTACCGCATAGCAGCCTCAGCTGTGTTCTCCTCTAGTCCAGTATAGCCAGCAATACAAAGGAAAGTCATCTATATGGCGCCTACCCAAGTAGCACACAGAGGCTGTATAGCAGCTGGACAACGAATTTCGCGGATACTTAAAGCTGAATAAGCTAGCTGTACAAAAGCTGAGTAGCCGCTTAATCAACCAGTACAACTCTTAAATGGGCACAAATTATTCAGCTTTAAGTTCACATTGCCGTTTAACTGCGTTATAGTAGCGTTATATTTGCTTTATTATTGGTAACAGTAGTTATAAGGCCTGAATATGTACTGATTAAGAGGACTTGAGTTACCATTTATTCATACCAAACCTTACATATACACCCTAAATGATGATGATATGCAGCTGCAAGTTCACACTTTTCTGTTTAAATGCGAACATTTTATAAAATAAGAGTATCCGACGGAAACATCACGCTCGTGGCGGTGATCAACGTATTGTGTTGTAATGTGATTGGCTGTACGTGTGAAGTTATTTTATTAATGGTGGATAAATGGTAAGTACATTACACGATATTTTCGGTATTCATTCGTGAGAAATCATTGGGAATGCAAGTTTACTGTTATTATATATATATATTATCTAAGAAAATTTTCATGCGCCCCGGGAATAATACGTTTTTTAGAAAAAATTTATAAATATAGGTAATAAATAAACCTTGATGAAATTTTGACTAATTAATTTTGATTGTTTTGAACATTCATTATTCGATAAAAGGTATTACTATAATTTTAAAAAGTATAAATCAATTCAATAATCCTATATTTCATGTTAAAAAATGAAAAAAAAGTAAATAAATATAGCGGATAAACAAACAAAATGGTGGTTGAGTCTTAGACAGCGATGTGAACCGTTATAATTCTAAATGGTTTCTATAGGCTGCATAGTGATTCACTTAAGTCCCGTTAATTAACAAAAAACGGAAAAGAGTGAAACATGTGAACTTAATACAGAAATAGGCTGTTTTTAATATGTTTAGTGGCTCACGATTTCAACCTATAACGTTTATGTGAACCAATTAACAGCTTTTATACAGACACTTTTAGGGATACGTAATAAAACCAATAAAACCACAAGAAAACTTCTAGTTACTGAAAAGATAGGATGAATATTATAATTAAACTTTTTTTAGTACCTACCAAGGATGAATTAACTGAAATATTTATAGAGGGTTAAATTAAATTCATCAGCGAAACGTTCGATTCTGCAAAATTTTTTTTAGTAATACCGTTATCGTAGGTACCTAAACAATTGACCCCAATGTTCATACATACATACATAACATTCGCGTCCATAATAACAATGTCCATGGGCGTCGTTAGACAACTTATGGGTGGCTCGGCGCCCTATGTCGCGCTTTATTCTGTGATGCACGGGGATTGATATGTATAAGTAACTTATTGCTTTTATTATTTTTCTTACAGAAAAATGCCTTTCAAGATCGTGCAAACACTGGAACGGGGATGTCCTCGTTTGAGCATTGTACTTTCGCTCTGGGGGTCAAAGGGCAAACTACGCTGGCTTTCGAAAAATTCAAATATTGGAAGACTTCGTAGCGTAGTACGCGGTGTAGGTTAAATCTCGTGATAAGGGTACTGATATCTTTTATCAACTTATCACACCTCTGGGCCCTCAGCGTTACGCTGCAACAGCTGCGATCACAATTAAGAGGGCACCGCCCAACGTTTAGTGTCACCCATTAGATGTTAACAAATAATTTTAATTAAGGAATTGTAATGTGAATGAAACAATAAAATTTTTTGTTAATTTGTTTATTTTATTTCTTTTACAAACTATGTATTAGTGGTATGAAGTAATAGCATTCTTTATGTTTAATACATACTAATTTGCATTTTATATCTTTCGGATCTAAAGTGACTACAGTACGATCACTTTCGCAGAGATTTTTTTATTTGTATATCTCGAAGCGTGATGATTTAATCGGATATGTGAAGATGTCTTCTTTGTTATTTATCTTAGAAATCACCTTCTAACTTACTATTTTGTACGGAACCCTGATCTTCTGACACAAGAACTGTCGCACCTTGTGTTATGTCGAACCTTACAAAGGTCTACACGAGTTTATTTATTCAGTCAAAATCTGATTATAGTTATCTCATGTGAACCACTGTTAAGTAGTAGGCGTTAATTTGATACATAAATGTTCTCTTAAAGAGCTATGTGGCGTTCAGGTGAACTCATCAACAGCCGCTAAGCGGATTGTGAGAGTAACAGTATAAAGGCTGATTAGCTGGAAAAAATTTCAGCCTTATGCAGTAATATAGACTACATTTACTCCATTGTACATCTATTGACTTTATAATAGTTCGCACATACTCTCTTAAATAGGCAGCGTAATATAAGTTCACATATTCCATCTTATACAGCACTTGGCATATTTTTTTCTACTAAATTGCTCCTATTCAGCTAACAGTGTTAGAAACTACTGAAAGCTGAATAGAGACGTTGAAAATATACCAAATAAACACTTATAGCGTAATTATTGTGGTGTTTGTCTAGCATAATACAGCTCTTACTCAGACTAACCAGTTTTAAATGGTACTCGAAGGTAATATGCAGCTGAATGATCACGAGTGAACTTTTATAAGACTTTATTTAAGCGCAGAGTTCTAAATCACACCACGAGTGAGTAATTATATAGCATTCTGTGCTACTTGGGTATCTTCTCGGAGGTGATATTGGCTAGTCGGAACATGCACAACAACTCTGACCCATGTGACTTAACCAACCATACAGGATCCCTTTTAAAAAACATAGCAAGTTTTATCTTGTCTATTTCTCCGAATATTACTATAAATCAAATTACAATGCGTTTCCGATGAGGAAGCCTCATTTTTAATTATCCCCACTCGACGAACCCCGCAAAAAATGGAGCTCATCCTCCAGCCAATCATAACCCGCGCGGGTCGAGGAATTTAATCGCTCGCATTGTTCGCAAAGGTACGCCGGAAGTTCCATATATTCGGAAGGTATTTTCTATAAATTATGGCTGGGTCCGCCGCCGGACGCGGCGCCGCCGTGGCGGGCGGATGCGGGGCCAATGGGAGGAAGCCGCCGGTACGCTCGATTGAACGATTCCGAGTTACCCGAGCAGTGTGTAGTCGACCCAGGACCTGCCCGCGCCTCGAGCGGAGAGAACGCGAGAAGGGAAACGAAGGAGGGCCCGCTCTCGGCCCGGCCGAATCGTTCGTATTCGATTTAGAACATTCCACGAGACTCGAAATTTGAATTATCTCAACATTCCAAATTAACGTTGTAACTGGGGATGAATAGGTCCTTCTCCTTAACAGATTCTTAATTGGTTCTTCTGCTTAACAGATTCTTAATTGGTTCTTCTGCTTAGCACTCATCTGCTCAATAGGTTCTGAATAGGTTCTTCTGCTTAACGTTCTTCTGTTCAACCGGTTCTTAATATGTAATCTGCTTGAAAGATTCACGTTCTTCTGCTTAGCAGGTTAAGGTGCTTCGGTTTAACTGGTTTTAATAATTTCTTGTGCCCAATAAGTAAAAGTTTTCTGCATTACCCGGTGTTATGGGCTGACATCACGGATGTTATAGGTGGTGTAGTCAACCGTGTCAGATTCCATAAACACATTGTTAATAGGTTCTTGTGCCCAATAGTTAAAGATTCTTCTGCTTAACACGTTCTTGATAGGTTCTTCTGATTACCTAGTGCATCACGTTCTTTTGTTTATACGGTTCTTAATAGATTAACGTAAACTACGCCCAGCCTCAACGGTCGGACGGCCAGCCATCTTAAGTCCGGGCGCGCACGATGATAGAACGCCGATGCATGGCAACAGACAAGAACGTTATGCGCCACGATCGACCGACGCTGTAATTAGTATAAGCCACAGAGCATCAAATGCGCGCGCCCCTCCTAGAGGCGCCCTGAGCGCGATTTCTCTACAACGCCGTTGAAGCCTGTGGGCGTGGCCTATGACTTACATATGTGTTTTGCGTGTGCATTTGTTTTGTGCGTGTGCCTAACTTGCTCCTCTTTGTGTCTAGTGTCGATACTAGCACACACACACACACATACGAAGCGCTAGCAGCACTGCGTGTAGTTTTTGGGTTTCAAATATTATCGCTTAGGGCGTCTCTAGTAGGGGGCGCGCGCGGTAGGTATTTGATGCTCTGTGGTATAAGCACATCGAAACCAACGTCGGCGGATCGCGGTCGACTAACTCAGGTGCGGCTGGGTGGCTTCAACTCTGTGCAACATGGTGCCCGAGTCACTATAACTAAAGTACACGCAACTCTATGGCGCTAGTAGCAAACTTTGTACACCGCCAAAATAGATTGGCGCCTACTACATCCAAAATGCCAGCTAGAAATTGCAATAATATCAAACCAACATACAGTATGCATCGGAGTTCGGTCTACCAGTTCTAAATAACTGAAAACAGTAGAATAGTTCTAGTAACTTTAACGAAAGTTATAAGCTATACCTACGCGTCAGTGAACTCTAGCTTTGGGAGTAAACATTCCCCAATAGATCTTGTATGGATTACAGAGACGGCATTCGTCGCGGAGAGGCTCAGTGCCTTTTTGTTGTTGACCACTGCAACTCGGTAGGGATTTCAGCTCCCTAAGTTTGTTCTATCGCTTATTCCATGGGGAGTGCTCGGAGGAGCCGTTTGACGCGATCTCGTCGGCCTTTTTCCACCTCAGCACCACGCGCACCGGGCAGGAATTGCATCCCTATCCCTATACGCTGGACTTACCGCGGATGCTTACCAATCAGTTCTGCAGATCTTTCCACTGCAGAACCGGTAAACTACAGTACAGTCTCGGGCCCTTCAACAGAAGAATTAGTGGGCACCTGTCAGGCCGGCATGGCATTCGCAACCCCCGCATACGACCGAATGTCCATGGGCGTCGTTTTACTTATGGTTGGCTAGGCGCCATGTTTTTTTTTATCGATAGCGCGACATATGGCGCCTAGCCACCCATAAAGTGTCCAACGACGCCCATGGACATTGGGTCGTATGCGGGTATTGCAAATGCCATGCAGGCCTGACAGGTGCCCATTCACGCCCTTCTTGAAGGACCCGAGACTTTACTTGGGAGGAGATATATGAGCAGAGGCCTGCCTGAGTCTTCGACCTCGGGCAGAGGTACCCAGTTCGGAAGAAATAAAAAAATAAATAAATAAATAAATAAAGGGAGAGCGCTGCAGAGTTTACCGTTTCTGTAGAGGAAAGATCTGCAGTATCGATTGATACGCATCCGCTGTAAGTCCAGCGTGTCGCGCTTTAAAAAAAAAAACAATCGCATTTTTAACGCCACGCTAAGGCTATGCTATGCTAGCAACTTTCAACCGGCGAGTGTGTTTCCCGAATCCTTTAACCTGTCGCTGTAATCTCCAACGTCATAACGTCAAAGTCGGTGACGCTGACTAGTTATGCCTCTGTCTAGTTCATATAATTAGACAGAGACATAACTAGTCAGCGTCACCGACGTTGACGTTAGGACGTTAGAGAATACGGCAACTGGGCACGGACCTTAACTCACGGACTATCGAGGCAACCTGACACCCGTGATGTAAACCTATTGCAAATAGTATCTATTGGAACTACATTTTTTTTTTATGGAAACTGACACGGTTGGCTACATCACCTACAACATCCGTGATGTCAGCCTATAACACCGGGTGAACTTGGTGCCACGTCAGTGCTTCCCTTCGGTCGTGCCGGCTACACTGAACTGGACGGAAAACACAAACTATTTACATAGCCGTTTCGACCGACCTTTCATTCAGTGCGGTGGTACCAACCCGGGCGGGTTAAACCCTACCACCTAGTAATATAAGAAGGGAGTCATATCACTTAGTCGCCTTTTACGACATACACGGGGAGAGATGCAGTGGGGCTATTCTTTTAAAGTACCGGCCCCACACGGTACATGGCATGTCACTGCTTCCCTTTGAGCGAGCAACCAGATCTATTTCTCCTAATTCATAATTGGTTAGTCCACACGCTCCCCCCTCAAACTACCCCGAAACTGCCCCCCTCTCCGGACACCCCTCCGGCCGGCCCTGCCCGCGCGGGACATGTCTGACTGAGAAGATTATTGATACGGCGGGTTTTATCGCCGCCGGGGAATCTATTAGAAATTATTATGTGGTGTGGAATATAGAGCAGTGTTACCAACAGCAGGACTAATTAGGGTGATTTAAGGGGTGATATATGTGTAAGTTACAGGGAAAGGGTGATGGCTTTTAGGGATGAAATGATATATTATATCGAAATGTTGCTAGTATTTGCCAAAAATCGACCATTTTTGAAATCAGTACGTCAGCAGCTTTCATGCGACATCCATAATATTGCTTACTTCCATCCTAATATTATTATTTTGCCATTTCATATAAAATTTAAATTTTGGCTGACCAGGGACTAATATCGAGTAATTTGGTGCGTCAGCAGTTTGCCTCGTTACGCAACATATCAGAATAACATATTCGAATACACTGTACAACATTGTCAAACATTTGAAATTCGTTTCAGCCAATACGCAAGAGGATTCTTCTCAACGCGTCCCAACTCCACTCTCCCTAGCGGGCCGAAAGTTAAGAAAGATTAAAAGCTAGGAAGAGTGAAGGTGGCACTCTGACCCCAATCAAAGATTTACCAGCCGACACATCGCTTCTACGTGACCACAATCCCTTTGTCTGCCCTCTACACTATTCCACTGTGTGTAACAAACGAAAACAGAAATATGAAGGATCATCTAGAATCTGCACGATTGAATGTGATTCTAGCTTCTACGTTAACACAATCCCTTAGCCTTCTACACTATTCTACTGTGTGTAACAAACGAAAACAGAAATATGAAGGATCATCTAGAATCTGCACGATTGAATGTGATTCTAGCTTCTACGTTAACACAATCCCTTAGCCTTCTACACTATTCTACTGTGTGTAACAAACGAAAACAGAAATATGAAGGATCATCTAGAATCTGCACGATTGAATGTGATTCTAGCTTCTACGTTAACACAATCCCTTAGCCCTCTACACTATTCTACTGTGTGTAACAAACGAAAACAGAAATATGAAGGATCATCTAGAATCTGCACGATTGAATGTGATTCTAGCTTCTACGTTAACACAATCCCTTAGCCCTCTACACTATTCTACTGTGTGTAACCAAAGAAAACAGTGATTGGAAGAATCATCTGGAATCTGCTCGATTTAATGTGATTCTAGCTTCTACGTGAACACAATCCCTTAGCCCTCTACACTATTCTACTGTGTGTAACCAAAGAAAACAGTGATAGGAAGAATCATCTAGAATCTGCACGATTTAATGTGATTCTAGCTTCTACGTGAACACAATCCCTTAGCCCTCTACTTACACTATTCTTCTGTGTTTATCAACTAGAACAGTGATAGGAAGAATCATCTGGAATCTGCACGATTTAATGTGATTCTAGCTTATACGTTAACACAATCCCTTAGCCCTCTACACTATTCTACTGTGTGTAACCAAAGAAAACAGTGATAGGAAGAATCATTTAGAATCTGTACGATTTGAGGTGATTCTAGCTTCTAAGTTAACACAATCAACACAATCCCTTAGCCCTCTACACTATTTCCCTGTGTATAACCAACGAAAACAGTGATAGGAAGAATAATCTAGAATCTGCACGATTTAATGTGATTCTAGCTTCTACGTGAACACAATCCCTTAGCTTACTAGCAGTTCCTGATAGCCTGCAAGCAGTTACTGCTAGCCTACTAGCAGCAGTTTCTGCTAGCTTGCAAGCAGTTCCTGCTAGCCTGCAAGCAGTTCTGCTAGCGTACTAGCAGTTACTACTAGCCTCTAGCAGTTACTGCTAGCCTACTAGCAGATGCTGCTAGTCTGCAAGCAGTTACTGCTAGCCTACTAGCGGTTACTAGACCCTGCTACTTGTACTTAAATTTCCAACCCAAAGCGGTGGAAAAAACTATCTCTGCGTTTGACACTCCATCGCATACGCGTTCTAGCGGGTGGTTCCCATTTCTGCGTCTGTATCCAACGTAAATCCAACCTTTCGGCCTATGTCTTATCTCTCTCCGCCTTCAAGCCTATAGGGTGAGGGTCGCGCACGTGACCTTCTATGTAAAGCAGCGCGGGCCCACTCAATGAGACAAATCGCTATTGTTTTGTCCGGATCCTTCATGAACCTAGCATGTATACATACATACATATCACACACGCTGAATCCCGACAATCGGGGTAAGCAGAGTAATCGGTTTTGTCCTGCAAGAATTCTGGTAAATTACAGCACAACACCGACCACCACGTTTCGCAAAGTATTTGAACAAGATTCAAACTATCAAGCAGCAAGTAAGGCACGAAGACCCACCTGCTGCATGACTCGGTGGAAGTACCATGCCAAGGTTAGAGGTGGCGAGCCTGTCGCCCTTTAGCACGGCATCTTGTCCATGTCCCTTAGTCGCCTTTTACGACATGCATGGGGAAAGATGCAGTGGGGCTATTCTTTTTAAGTACCGGCCCCACACGGTAAATATGTATATAATTAAATGAAATGAAAATTATTGCACAATACAAAAATTGGGAAAAGGCTGACCTAAATCCGGAGTTATCCGCGCGTGACCAACAGACGGACAAACGGACAGACATACGCCAGAGTGATTCCAGGTTTTTCGCATTTTGCGGCGGGACCCTAAAAAAATCTTATCGAAACTGACTCGGATCGCTACATCACCTAAATCATCCTTGATGTCAGTCCATACAGTTTGGTTAACTAGGTACCATGCCAGTGCTTCCTTTTGGTCGTGTCGACTACACTGAACTAGACTTAAAACGCGACCTGCTTATATAGCGACCGTTTTGACTGACTTTCATTCAGTGGGTGGTATCAGCCATTGGTCTCTCGGCACAGCCACCCATGTTGATTTACATAAAAAAATAGATTTTTTTTTTATGGAAACTGACACGGTTGGCTACATCACCTACAACATCCGTGATGTCAGCCCATAACACCGGATGAACTTGTGTATCCTGCTATATAGTTATTCCTATAGCCCGCAAGCTAAGATGTATATTACATACATACATATCCCACATGCTGAATCCCGACAATCGGGGTAAGCAGAGTAATCGGTGTTGTGCTGCAAGAACTCTGGTAAATTACAACACAACATCGACCACCACGTTGCGCAAAGCATTCGAACAAGATTCAATCGATCAAGCAGCAAGTAAGGCACGAAGACCCACCTGCTGCATGACTCGGTGGAAGTACCGTGCCAAGGTGAGAGGTGGCGAGCCTGCCGCCCTTTAGCACGGCATCTTGTCCTTATCCCTTAGTCGCCTTTTACGACATGCACGGGGAGAGATGCAGTGAGGCTATTCTTTATATGTACCGGCCCCACACGGTATTAAGATGTATATTCTACGTCAAAATATTTCTGGTACTAGGGCAAACCAGTAGCGGCTTCCAGAAGGTCAACTTTGTGAAACCTGGAGCCAATAAGCTGCCCAAAGATAGGACTAAACCTTCTTCAATTTTGGGAGCAGCAAAGGATTGGGAATTGTTGATGGACACACATGATAATCATTACCAAATGCCTTCGGAAATCTGTACCACAGCATTAAGACCGGATATACTCATATTCTCAAAAGCGGCAAAGCATGTAGTACTTCTTGAACTTACAGTTCCATGGGAAAGTAACATACCGAATGACCACAACATCAAACTTAACAAGTGCTGCAACTTAGTAGACCGGATTGTGAGAAACAGATTCAAGACTGATCTCTTCGCTGTGGATGTCGGAGCAAGGGGACTACCAGCGAAGTCGCTCTACAGTCTCTTCAAGAATCTAGGGCTCCCAAGATCGACGCTAAGCTCATATATGGAGAGAGCTTCGAAAACGTCACTGGAAGCATCCTACAGAATATGGATAGGTAGAGAGAGGGAGGTCGAGAGCGGGACCTGTGGTTTCTCCGCGTCCTAGTCAACGCAGACTAGCTGACGAGGGCTTGAAGCGAGCCGACACGTGAAGCATGCGCGGGAAATTTAGAGTGGCCACTCGCTAGTCCCGGCCTCGATTAATACCCTCCTCTACTGCCGATGGGCCCGGATATGTTCGGTGAAGCCATCGCAAGCTTAGATCCACACCTTCCTTCTCTCGCATTTCCTTCGAATATTCGGCTAAGTACGAAACACAACAACGGAAGTCACATCAAACCCCATCCGACACGACTGACACATTGCTACTTAGTCAAATTGGCCAATCTTTTCGATTCCCGATGCGTATTGGATTTAAGCCTTAATAATATAATGCTCGTAATTTGTGTAATGGAATTAGGTTTCCACATTTTCTAATCTAAGGTAATCACAGTGGCGGGCGGTAGGCCAACAGCGGCACGATTCTGTTTCGCTCGTCGACACCGTTATCGCACGAAACTCTCAGCCGAATTATTAGGGTTCCGTATCCGTCGTACGGAACCCTATTACTAAGCATACACCGTCTGTCTGTCTGTCTGTCCGTCCATCCGTCTGTCTGTCCGAGGGCTGTATCTCTTGAACCGTCATAGGTAGCCTGTTGAAATTTTCACAGAATATATGTTATTAATGCCGATATAACAACAAATAATAAAAAAATAAGAAAAAGTAAAAAATTTACGGGGGGACCCCCCCAATACAATAAAACAAAAAGTGTATGCGTGCCATCTACCGAAAACAGTATGAAGCATTTTAAATAATCCATAGATGGCGTGAGTGGCGCTGACCATGACATGGCGATACGGAACCCTGTTTTTGTTTTCCGTATCCGTACAGATACGGCAGCGTATGGGAATGCAATTCCTAGCCGCAGTGCGATTTCTGCGGAGGTGGAAATGGGACGACGGGATCGCGTGAAACATCCATCATTGCATCGTAGTTAGAAACATCCATATGTTGTCGACAAACACGTTCTAACGCATCGTTTTTCGAAATCAATTCGAATATGGAACGGTCTTCCGGCGAGTGTGTTCTCCCTGCTACCTTTAACCTAGGGATCTTCAAAAGGCGTGTTAATAAATTAGACAAAGACTTTTTGTATGCCTTGAAGCTGGCATGGCACCTCTCTGAGTGTAGTTTCGCGAGGAGTGGTGTTATTGGCTGTGCCTGATCTTCTTTTGAACTTTTAGGCACAACAACACGTTGTCGCTTTAGTCTGTATGTTGTCACCCGCCCTCCACCCCCGAGCGCTTGCGGCGGTCGGACCCAAGGTGGAGCGCCGGACATGAATCCAGTTCTGCTCCCTCCGGCTCTGATGCCGGACCCGTCTCCAGTGAGGATGGGAAGTAGGGGGAGCACAGAGTCAAGCAAAGACGATATGAGTACAAAACTTAATATGTGATTTCAATTTACAGGAATACAGGGCGCATCACTGCGGACCTACCAAGAAAATACCTACATTTACCTCATGTACAGCGCCTGTTGGCTGTTGGAAAATATAACATTGACTATAACCTCAGTTTTACTGTTTGAGTTTAAATATCCCTGACGCTAACGTGATAACCAAAAAACCTATACGAGGGAGTAGCCCATACTAACATGACATACGGCACCGCAGACGGCGGTACCCAAACCCTAATCTAACCTCACATAAACCGTGCCGTAGGATGCTCATTTTCGATACGGATGGTACTCAGCTGTGGCGTGATGCGGAGCAGACAGGTTGGTAGGCGCTACCAGGACGATGATGATAAGGCGATGTTGATTGAGCTCCGAAGGGTAGTCCCAGCCTTGCCGTGCCCGAGCGATGAACGGCGTTTAGCGTGACCGACCTGGGACCCTTTTGTAGCTGCTGAGCTCAATGAGCCTGGAGGCTTGGTGCCCTGGTTGCCCTACGGTCGGCACGCTGTCGCATCCAGCGGCGATCTCTGGCTTCTCCGGGGTTGTCCACCTCTTCCGCTAGCCTTGCACCGACAACGAGCGCGTCAGCCACGCCGCCGTAGTCTTTGCGAGCACGCCTGAGCTCTGCGTCGGTCCGTCCGATGCTCTGAGCTGCAGTGCGTGCTCCCACTCTCCCGGACCACCCGCCGACAAACAGTGACAGTACAGGTTGGAGCCTCGTGCGTACCAATAGCGGGTGGTCCGGCCGGAGTCCGACGGTCGGCAACGGTGGTCGCCTGTCAGAAGTAGTGGGTCGGAGCGCTCTGCAGGAGAAAATGCCCGGCTCCCACGAAAACGAAATCCGTCCACCGTCGACTCGCTTCCCACTCCACCAACCAACAAGACGCCGCACTCCACAGCCGGCGTCGAAAATGCTCGGACTCCGCCACAGCGGTCCACGACACCGGGGCTCCAAATGCGGCGCGACAGGGATAACCTCCGTCGCCCGCCCTACTTAATGAAATTAAATATAAACCACGAATTTTAAACAAAGAAACCGCTAAGTTTAATAAATGAAACAATCGTAGGTATCATCTCCACGAGCGGAGATGCTTCCTCTTAACTGGCGACTAAAAATTGAGAAACCGACCGAAGTTGCCGGACAAACTACCGTCAATGTAATGTGACGTACATTCCGTAGGTAGGCGCGCCCACCACAGGGCCCTACGTCACAATGTGTATGTATATTAGTGTAAAGTTTACACTAATATACACAACAGGTAAAGTAGTTTACACTGTGAACACTGTACGATACCGTGTGTGGTTGGTACTTAAAAGAATAGCCCCACTGCATCTCTCACCTTGCATGTCGTTCGCATTAGTCTCGCTAGAATTCAAACGTGTTACAATTCGCAAACCGATGATAGATACAAGCGACCACGCGCTACTTCCGAGGCGAAGGACATTCGTGCTTAGCATAATAAAACCGCGAGTGCCTGCCAAGTTGTGTGTGCCTTCAGTATATAGACATTGGACAGGGTTGGAAAACATATTTTTATTTCAAACCAGCTTTTTCCCGCGGCTTCGCCCGCGTGAAATTCGTATTTAAAAAGAAGAAAGTAAGTAAGGAAGAAGGCCGAGCTGCGTTCCTGCTGTACCTTTATTTCGGCGCGCGGGACAATTCGGTTTGTATGAGAGCCACATCTTAGCGTCATCATTGCCTGTCATGTGTCACATATAGCTTCTTGTGCGAAATCTTATGATCGGTTTAACAGTTATGTAGGAACATACATACACACAGAAAATATTTCTAAAAATCGACAATTTAGTTTTAGTATCATACATAGAATCTACAAACGCAATATCTCATGAAAAAAAATAACTTGCTCCATGACCGTCCCTTACAGATTTATTATTGGTATTTATCTGTTGACGTACGCAGCATTTGAACTCAGCTACCCGGTGTCCAGTACTAAGAGTGACAGGTGGCCGGCGCGGTCTTGGCTCGGACTCTTGACCTCAAAGTTACAGGTTCGAGCCCGGCCGACATGCACCAATAAGTTTTTTTTTCTGAGAGAAACATTTACTTGGATACCTACAACTGCTGCTTCACCGTTCGGAACCGGTGTAAAACTGTAGGTTCCTTCCCATGCCCCTTACTAGGTGGTAGTATTAGCCAGCAATCCAAATGGAAATCTCCGGTACGGCACCTACCTTCTCGCAGATGATAATGGCTGGTCAGAGCATGCGATCTGAACCCTGACACAGCCACCTAGGAGGGGTGAATTACGCTTTGTCGACTGCGCCTTTCGTCCCTCGGCACGGCCAGCGATTTTGGTTTTCGTAAAAAAAATAAAAATAAAAATAAACAATTTGTGGTCGACAAGGAAACTGAATCGCGCCGCAGGACAAATGTAATGTGTGTGTAAGCTCTGTAAGTAATTTTGACCTGACATTTGGAGGAGTAAAGTAGTACCAAATAATGAGCACGTTCCATTCGATTATACGAAATACTATTTGTAAAAGTCACTTCGATGAATGCGGAATCCAAGGCACTTTGGCGTAATTACTACATACCAAAGAATTAATTTATATTTATCGCCACACATCCCCGCCACAACCTATGATTACTCCTTGTTGGTGTCGTCTACACTAGACTGTTCAAAACCGTATCGAACCCAATGAATAATGAATGATGATTCATTGCGTTTGAAAAAATGTATGCAATAAATAGCCAAAAAAAATTATAAGGCAATTTAGATAATCAAAGATTGAAATGAATTAAAATGAGAAATGCATTTCCCCGAATGACCGTGTGCCAGCGGCCTGGAAATCTGCGTTTGTGCAAGCGGTCCCCAAAAAGGGTAACCGCTCAAACCGGTCAAACTACCGACCTATAGCGATTACCTCCCCTCTCTGTAAGGTGATGGAGCGCATTATCAATGCGCACCTCATGAAGTACCTAGAGACGAATGACCCCATCAGCGATCGGCAATACGGCTTCCGGCCAAAACGATCTGCTGGTGATCTCCTAGCGTACGTCACTCACCTTTGCGGGGAATCGCTTGAATGTCATGGTGAATCCTTGACAATTGGCCTTGATATTGCCAAGGCATTTGACCGGGTTTGGCACAAGTCGCTCTTGGGCAAGTTGCCGGCTTACGGACTTCCTTCTGGCCTCTGTGACTGGGTCGCCGACTTCCTACATGGGCGTAGCATTCAGGATGGTTGCTCGTCGGACGCCATGTCAGTGAACGCCGGCGTACCACAAGGATCTGTGTTGTCACCCACGCTGTTCCTTCTGCTTATCAATGATATGCTGTCTCTGGGCAACATACATTGTTATGCTGATGACAGTACAGCACACGGATCCTACACGAGTCACCCTTCAGCCAGTCGGGATATTGTGGATGAGAAGAGGCGAAGACTTGTGTCTGAGCTCGAACACACACTCGGCTCTATTTCAGAATGGGGCCGTAGTAATTTGGTCGAGTTCAACGCTTCCAAGACACAAGTTTGCGCGTTCAGTGCGAAGAGAGCGGCGTTCACACCGGCTCCTTCATTCCAAGGCACGTCGCTTAGATTAAGGAACACCTCGGGTCCTCGGAGTCGAACTGTCGCACGACCTGAACTTTCGTCGCCATATCGAGGGGAAAGCCAAGCTGGCTTCTAAAAAGCTGGGCATACTCAATAAGGTGCGACGGTACTTCACGCCGGTCCAAAAGCTGCTTTTGTATAAATCGCAGATCAGGTCCTGCTTGGAGTACTGCTCGCACCTGTATGATGGCTCTGCCAAATACTAGCTTGCGCCTTTGGACTCGATCCAGCGTCGAGCCGTGCGACTAGTGGGTGACCCCGAAGTGTCCCGCTATCTAGAACCACTGCAACACCGTAGGGATGTCGGCTCCCTAAGTATGTTCTATCGCTTATTCCATGGGGAGTACTCGGAGGAGCTGTTTAACGCAATCGCGCCTTCCCCTTTCCACCTCCGCACCACACACACTGGGCAGAGATTGCATCCCTATGCACTTACCGCGGATGCGTACCAATCGATTATGCAGATCTTTCCTCTACAGAACCGGTAAACTCTGGAACGCTCTCCCTGCTCATATATTCCCCCCCAAGTACAGTCTCGGATCCTCCAAGAGGGGCGTGAATGGGCACCTGTCAGGCCGGCATGGCATTCGCAACCCCCGCATACGACCGAATGTCCATAGGCGTCGTTAGACACCTTATGGGTGGCTCGGCTCCATAATATGTTGCGCTTTCAATTTAAAAAAAATCTCTCCCCATGCATGTCGTAAAATGCGACTAAAGGATAAGGACAATATGCTGTGCTAAAGGGCGACAGCCTTGGCACGTTCCTTCCACCGAGTGGGTGGGTCTTCGTGCCTTACTTGCTGCTTGAGAATTATCTTGTCCTAATACATTGCTTAACGTGGCGGTCGGTGTCGTGCTATAATTAACCAGAACGCTTGCAGCACAGCACCGATTACTCTGCTTACCCCGATTGTCGGGATACAGCGTGTATAATGCGTGGGGCGGATCTCGGCGTGTCGCCGCCGCAGCGGCTCGTCAGTGTTCTCCCTCGCACCCGTACCGCACCTCTATAGTGTATGCGCGTTGTGGGTCGCCCGCTGCGGGGACGACACGCCGAGATCCGTCCCGCGCATTATACTATGTATGATGCGCGATGAATTATGTATGTAAATAAATAAACACACATTTAATTAATAAGAACATTTCATCGGCTTGATGAGTTAATTCTTCGGTACACGCTACTAATTAGCCAAGTTCATTCACACTCCCCACAATTGCACTTATTTACACACACTCGTGTTTGAGTAAGAAAACAAGCTGGTCCCGGGACGTTGTGTGTAATTAAAAGGGGCCAAAACGGCATGTTAAATTGACTTTCATGTTTTCTTGAAAGGCTTGCCAATTAATTTTCAGCGAGACGCGTGTGTGACGATCCCGCGTTCTCACCCCAAAGAGGTATTATGTACTAGCGTACTAGAGAGCTCACTCGGCCAACTGACATGTTCCAACGAGTTGCGGTTCACGGTCCTCAAGTCTCTTAGTCGAGCGCGAAAGGCCGCAGCGCGCAGTCGTCGCCTGCCTGCTGCGATCGTGCCTCGCCTACTTTAAACTAATACATTTACACATCGTCGTCCATACGCTCACGCAAACTTATTACGCAATGATATGTAGCTACTAGCTAGTCGAAGGTGCGATAGCGAATCTGGAGATGAACTGTTAGAATGAAAAGACAATATGCACACCGACGCACGAGTGCGATCGTTCCTACCCCTTGGCTCTCTCCCGCACGCTTAACGCCCCGCGCGAGCCCCCCCCCCCCCCCCCCCCACACCGGCCCCCAGACCGACTCCCGCGCGCTCCCCTCTTCCGCTTGACTCTGCGCCCCGCCTCGCAGCTACCTTACCCCATACCTTAGCCGCTAGGACACCGCTTCTCTGTACATTTCTTCGGTGCGATAACTCTAGTATAATACCTCTTTGTTCTCACCACCTCCGGCTCCATTTACATCGAGTCCAACAATTATTTATCGGTTGTAGCGTCATTTCTCATGCGTTTAAACGGAGTTCTATCTGACAGCTACATTGTAGGCGAAGGTGGTGTAATCAGCGGTTAAGAGAAGTACGTTTGAGATCGAAGAAATACAGGATTCCGCAGTACATTTATTTGAAACATTCATAGTGCATTCTTATATCTCGATTCTAATATCTCGATGTAAACAAGAGGGATATAAAACGTAAGAAAATTTTACATCTGCCGCTTTGCAACAATCGTCACCTCGCAAATCGATGGGTAATAAAAACCATAAATTTATTCATGTGTCTCCTTTTGTGTCATAAAAAGCAGCGCTCTTCCTTCAGGGCGAAAGTTCTTTGGGCTATATCTACATAAAGACTGAATTGCGATGACACTTGGCCAGTTTTATATTCATTTCCATACTTAAGACGATACCCATAGCTGGCGGCTTTGCATAGAAAAAGGTCGTAAGTCGGTGTTGTTTTTTAATTTAAAAAAATTTATGGTAATACAATTTAAAAATCAATAGAGTTATGTGCATGCTGTAATATACTATTGTTGCTTGTGTAATATAATTCAGATATTGTCCGTTTCAAATGGAGATGACAATACAAAATACCTAGTTTACCACAATAATACCGCTGTGTGGGGCCGGTAATTAATAAGAATAGCCCCACTGCATCTCCCCCCGTGCATGTCGTAAAAGGAGACTAAGGAAGAACCATACTGGATGCAAGATGGCCGCATAGCAGCCTCGGTTGTGTTCTCCTCCAGTATAGCCAGCAATCCATGGAAGTTTCCGGTATCGCACCTACCTTCTCGGAGGTGATATTGGCTGGTCGGAGCATGTGATTTGATCCCTCTGACTCAGCCATTAATACCGGATTACATTAAAAAAATACAGCTTCATTATTTAAAATTTCTCGGAAACTGGCAACACTCCAAACATCACTTTCCTCTGTATTGCAAAAAAAAACCCTACTTATAGACAAGAATAAAAGGCTTTTTCTTCAAAGTTGTCAAGCATATTTGATGAGCACTGAATGAAACATCGTCGGTCGAACCGGCTATGTAAATAGATCGTGTTTTCCGCCCAGTTTAATGTAGCCGACATGAAATTAAGGGAAGCAATGACATGACCTATTTCACTTGGTATTATGGGCTGACATCACGGATATTGTAGGTGATGTAGCCAACCGTGTCAGTTTCCATAAAAAAGCAAATCTGAAAGTTACTTTCTTATTCGCTTCTGGAATTCCTTTTAACACCTTTGCCAGAATATTACTAAAACATGTGACAGAAAAAAAGTGATGTCTCACCTAAGAATAGAGCATCCTGCCACAAATCTTGACCAGAACGAGTTGCCCACTACTTCCGCTAAACCTACCCTTCCGCATCCGAAGCTCTCCTTGAAAGCCTCCGTAAACTGGCTTTCAGTTACACGTTGAAACCTGTCAACCTGTCCTCGCGTATATCACGCCCGAGCAGCGCTGTTCAAATATCACGTAACTTTGTCAGGCGTAACCACGAGTACATACTGCAGGTCTACGAAAGCTTGTGCAGTGCCCCCGCCAAGTCGAGAAAACACGGCCTTAACATTCTATTCTCGAAGCGACTTTCGATCTGTGTTGTGGATAGAAGTAAAAGTCTGAAATTTCAGTTACCAGTAGTACCTACTCACCAAAGTTTGTACCAATTTTTTTTTTTGTCCTTTATTGTATTACGAACAGATGAAATATTTTAACAATAATATGAACTTACTTCCTAATACCAGTCTGTTAGTAAACTGAAAATAAATATTTACGGCGCGATTTGTTTGTGCTGCGTGATTTCCAAGTGAAGATATTTTTTAGAAATTATGTTATAGAAATTAATATGTTAAGTTGGATAGAGTAACTAAATATTGATTATTATTAATTAGAAAATATAATTTAACATTGTTGATTTGGTGCTTCAATGATATGAAAAGACTTGACTCTGCATGTTATCTTACAACTTTTTACTTTGCGTGCGCGACTTGGCACACATTTTTTTAATTATATATTTTTGATGGGATTTTCATGTACAAAATCAATCAAATCCTGTATTTTGGAAAAGCATGATTACATTATTTGTAGTAATCCTTTACAAAAAAAGAATTCCTTTGTCACTTTCATTATGTATGATGCATGAATTCACTAAAAATATTGTAAACAATTTTCATAAAATTGTCCTCTTAGTAGATTCTATTCTACCTTCAAATCAAACCAAAAAATAATAGGTATGATAAAATCGCGTGTTTGAACATACGAAAGAATAGCAAGCTGTATATTTTAATATCGTATGCTTTACGTCTTTCAATAATTTTGTCCTTCGCTGTTCGTCCGAACGAAATAGATTGTATGGGCAAATATGCCAGCACCACTAGCGATCGGTTCAGTTCGTTCGCTGTTCGGAGGAACACCGAATGAACGAAAACAACTCGTAATCGAAGCCACAGCATGTAGCCTGTGGTTTGTATGTTTAAAATAAAATCCAGAAAAAAATTTAATATTTCAGAAAGTAGTTTAACAGGTTCACCAGTACAGCGTAGCAGCATATTATATGTTACGCAGATTTTTTGCTGTAGACTACGAGTAACAGCATCTGTTACGACATCATATTGAACTCATTTGATAATATTATATTCTTTTAGTTTACAGAGACGGTTTTCTAGTCTTCGTGGTAGTTTAGGGCAATGGTCGATTTGTTTAAACGCGCCGTAGTTTTTAGTTACTTATTTAGTAATTTTTTTTTAGTTACTGGCAATATTTCAGATATGGCGACGACCCAACAAATTTCGTAAAATTTCGTAATTTTAATTTTATTTAATTTTATTTTGTTCGGAAACTTAACAGCTATACAAGTACATTTACAACTAAAACTAAAAATAAACTGTTCAGCCAGTAAAAAAGTTCCACATTTTCCAAAATAATTTTTTTTAATTGCGTAGTTTTTGGTAGTGTTCGGCCGAATGTTTGGATAGTGGTGAACCTGTTAAGGTCTTTCGAAATATTAATTGTCACGTAAGTTGTAAACCGCCGCCTAGGTCTCTAAAAGGGACACGCAATAAAACCAAATAGCCCTTCGCGGGGACATATAAATTATGGCAGTAAATACGACAGCTTTTTTATCATGCTGCCCAAACGTTCGGCCAATATAGAACCTTCGATAAATCAGCTCTTTCATTATAATGGGGCATGAATGGAGGGTAGAATTTATTTTGCGGATGTGGCAAAATCCTTAAGCCGACGAGCCTTCAAGTTGTGAGTTTTGAAGGACAACGCCTATTGACAAATATATGAAGAGATCATACTTCAATGTGAAGGACTCAATCAAGACAGTGATAGTTGAAGTTAAGCACACTGGTTATGGTCGGACTTTGGATGCAAAGAGCATCGAACCTCCTTGTTTGGATGGGTGACCGTTCGAACGTTGACGCTGCTGGTCTTGTTTCGAATTTCACGTTTTTACGTTTCCGTATCCCGTACAGAAGCCTATTACTAAGCTTACAACGTCTGTCTGTCTGTCTGTCTGTCTGTCTGTCCGTCCGTCCGTCCATCCGTGGTCATGGTTGACGGTCGAGCGCTCACCCATCCAAGTGCTGACCGCGCTCAGGGTTACTTAATGCATGTGGTATGGTGGTCAGTCGACCGACCGCCTCCTTAATTGATAATCTCCTTTTTTTGAAGAAGTCGGTTAAAAATAGAGTGCTTGTCGATATCAAATATTTCTAAAACCTGGCCTAACGTCGTCTGTGGTAATTTCCATAATAGATATGAAATTCATTCAAAAATAGATTATCGATTCGTATATATACGTTGGTTTATGCGACTAAATCCGGAATCAACCGACCACCAGCCATATAATTAATTCACAATTTATCCATCCCTGCACTCAGCAGAGCAATAAAAGCTTGCTTCGAAATAATTTTGAGAGCAATTTCGTCCGAATCGAATTTATGAACCTGATTTTGCAGTAACATTTCAACTTTCCTGTTTTTAATGTAAACTTATATCGCTTCCAATGGTTGACTGCAAGATGGTAGGTGGTAGGGTTTAACCCAGCCGGGTTGGTACCACGGCACTCACTGAAAGGTCTGTTGAAACGGCTGTGTAAATAGTTCGTATTGTTCATCGAGTTCAGTGTAGCCGGCACGACTGAAGGCAATCACTGACATGGCTCCTAGTTCACCGGGTGTTATGGTATTATACGGATGCAGTAGGTGATGTAGCCAATCGTGACAGTTTCCATAAAAATATAATTATTATTAATTTTTTTCAAAGATGATTCACGTACGCAAGATGTCGTTACGTGAGAAGACCACCCGCCAGGTGGTACGACATCAAGTACGTCGGTGGAAAGCAGTGGTTATGTACCGCTGAGGGCCTGGAGGACTGGAGGAAAATTAGAGACGCAGTCAGTTACTTTCATCGAGAAAGAGTATGGTTAACCTGAACGCAGTTCGCCTGTCCTTTAGTTACTTACTTTCATCATAAAGAATATGGCTAACATGAATGCAGCTCGACCTTCGTCCTCGCCTTTAGTTACTTTCTCCGAGAAGGTTTATCGTCTTCCTGAATGAAGCTCGGCCTTCGGCCTCGCCTTTAGTTACTTACTTTCATCGAGAAAGAATATGGTTAACATGAACGCAGCTCGACCTTCGTCCTCACCTTTAGTCACTTTCTTCGAGAAGGTTTATCGTCTTCCTGAACGAAGCTCGGCCTTCGGCCTCGCCTTTAGTTACTTAGTTTCATCGAGAAAGAATATGGTTAACCTGAACGCAGCTCGACCTTCGTCCTCGCCTTTAGTTACTTTCGTTGAGATGGTTTATCGTCTTCCTGAACGAAGCTCGGCCTTAAGCCTCGTCTTTAGTTACTTCCTTCGAGAAGGTTTATCGTCTTTCTGAACGAAGCTCGGCCTTCGGCCCCGCCATTATTTACTTACGTCCAGTGAGAATGTCCAGCAGTACGCAAATACACACAAACTGACTGACTGACTACAGTACGAACGCACCCGTTAAACAAATTTCTATACGTAATAACCGAGATGGAGTCCTCCGATAACTGCGCACGCTGCGTCCACATTGAAGGGCCTAATAAACCCAATTTAATTTGCAAATATCCTCAAATTGCCAATTACACGAAGACAGCGTACACACAGGTTGATGTATAGAAGCCAATACTCCGAAGCGGCTTTCTCATTCGATCATTGCATTTTATTTCGTTACCAAGGATTTGTCAGCATGCACTCAATTTTCAGATGGCGTAAACAAGTGTGACAGACATAATATTGATCTAGTGAACTTGACTGTTGACAAAGAAGTACTGATTTCCTATACTTTGACAATCTGTCTGAAGCTAATAGGGCTTCAGCAGAAGCCTCACCAGGAAGTAAAACGCTTTCGGCCAGACCAATCCTTTCATTTCAAGAAGAAGATCATTTTACAAAAATAATTATGTGAATTTAGATGGTAGAGCCGAGAATCAATTGCAATTTCGATGGTCAAGTTTATCGTCAATATTCAAAATAAATAGAACAGATTTACTCGTCGGTGCGCGGCCAAGTCGCCATGCACTGGCGACTATGTAGGTATACACATATACACATACACACACACCCTCCCACAGACCCACTTCTAATGCGTAATCCCTTTAATCCCTTAATCGTCTCTTAATACGTGCCCGGTGAGAGATGCAGTGGGGCCTATTCTTTGAAGTACCGGACCGCCGCGGTATAGTATTAACCCTCGAAATTCAGCGAAAGTTTGGTATTGTTGATTTGCAGTGTGATTATCCTAAATTGAACTTTACAGCATTTGATATAAGGACAATTTAATATCGCATTGCTAAGCTTACAAGCAACAATCAGTTAACTTTATTGTTTTTATCTGGATTTCGAGGACGAACTCTATACAATCGTCGTTAAGTACTTTTATTACACCTGCTAGAAAAAAATTTATGGCTCTTCTAGGTATTTTGTTCCACGGGTTGATGTATGTCCTTGGGGAACAATATTTAAACACCACGTACACTGCCACGAGTTGGGTATGGGGTGATATATCTTGGTCGTTAAGAGAGAGAGCATTTGCACAGATGCAAACAATCGAGATATGCCACTACAGGACGCGCTACGAAGAAATTTTCAAAGAAAATAATAAGTCGCAACAACTGAGATATGTATGGGGTAAGGGGGTGGGGGGGGGGGGGCGGAGGGGGGGGGGGGGGAGAGAGAGAGAGAGAGAGATCTATGTTTTTCACATTAATGTTTTTAGTGGGATTAACATTAAGTACAGAACATTTGTTTTGTTTAGTATTAGTATGTATACGTATCTATTATTTTTGTTTGATTCAGTGATTTTCAGTGATTGATTATGTCATCGTTGTTCGTTTTTGTTTATGTCGTATAATTTTCGATGTAAGTATGTATGATTCGATGATTGCTTGACAATAAAATCATTTGATAATTTTCACTTAATTAAATAGTTCAAAATTTGAATTAGCAATTTGGTTCTTATTTTTCAAAAACCCCGTAATTTCTGCTATAAGCGCCCTAACCTGTTGAGTCAGAAGTAGTTCAAAATGCCACCACGAAGGCATTCTGGCGCTCGCTCTGCACGACTCGTAATTAATTTATAACCGGAGCGACAGTCGTTAACCCCCCTCTTAAATGCATAATTAAACTATCCCCCATGCAAACTTGTTCCTAGATTTCATATGCGAGGTTTACACTCAGCCCTTGATACTGCTCCTCCCGCTGCCGCGATTATTGCCCAAAATACTTCCGCGGCAGCATCGACGCGAGTATCGTGTTTACACTCAGCCCATGATACTGCTCCTGCCGCTGCCGCGATTATTGCCCAAAATACTTCTGCGGCAGCATCGACGCGAGTATCGTGTTTACACTCAGCCCATGATACTGCTCCTGCCGCTGCCGAGATTATTGCCCAAAATACTTCTGCGGCAGCATCGACGCGAGTATCGTGTTTACACTCAGCCCATGATACTGCTCCTGCCGCTGCCGAGATTATTGCCCATGTTCACTCGTCGTGGCGGACGAAGTTCTTACGGCGAACTTCTTGCTTAAGTAAAAATATTTTGTAGCAATAAATAATTTCTATCAATCTAATAAAATAAATATAGGTAATTAAATACAATAATAATGGGTGTTTTTCGAACGCAGACAATACAAGCTCGACGAACGGCGGCGCGGGGGCAAGTGAGCGAGAGGGCTGAATGTGAACACGATACTCGCGTCGATGCTGCCAGTCCTTTGAC
The DNA here is from genome assembly GCA_946902875.1 of Nematopogon swammerdamellus. Taxonomy (NCBI): domain Eukaryota; kingdom Metazoa; phylum Arthropoda; class Insecta; order Lepidoptera; family Adelidae; genus Nematopogon; species Nematopogon swammerdamellus. Next base: position 2,113,957 of record OX336353.1, read on the forward strand.
TCCCGCACGAAAAACCGACAATTTCGGGAGCATCGGCAGCGCGAGCGGCATGACAAGTATCAGCGCGAGTATCGTGTTTACATTCTCGCGCTGCATACTGCCCTGTTCACTTCCCTGACCTGTAGGGCTGAGTGTAAACCTCGCATTAGAAGTTGTTTAATAAACGATGGTATTTCCATATTTTTTTAAGCACGACATTTAGCGCCGATCCATCCATAAGGTGTCTAACGACGCCCATGGACATTCGGTTGTATGCGTGGGTTGCGAATGCATGCTGGCCGGACACGCCCCTCTTGAAGGATCCGAGACTGTGTATTTGGGGGGAAATATATGGGCAGGGAGAGCGTTCCAGAGTTTATACCGGTTCTGTAGAAGAAAGATCTGCAGACCGGTTGGTACGCATCCGCGGTAATTGCAGCGTGTAGGGATTCAATCCCTACCCAGTCCGCGTGGTGCGGAGGTGGAAAGGGGACGGCGGGATCGTGTTCAAACCAAACAGCTCCTCCGAGCACTCCCTATTGAATAAGCGATAGATCATACTTAGGGAGCCGATATCCCTGCGGAGTTGCAGTGGTTCTAGATCGCGGGACACTTCGGGGTCACCCACTAGTCGCACGGGTCGACGCTGGATCGATCGATTCCATAAAAAAAAACTTAACACATAAGTTGATGACCGAACATGACCTGATGATGATGTTCGGTCATGTTGGAAGAATGGATGATAGGAGACTAACGAAAGAAATTTATCAAGAAAATGTGAGTGGAAGAGTCGGGAAGGGTCGCCCTAGACGCACTTACCTGGACCAGATCGGGCATGTGCTCAAAAAGGGGCAAGTGCGTAGTACCCGTAACCGACGAGCATGCATGAAGAACATTATGGGAGTGTAAGAGGCGGCAGAGGTGTGTCAGGATCGTGGCACGTGGAGATCCGTTGTCTCTGCCTACCCCACCGGGAAACAGGCGTGACGCTATGTATGTACATAAGTTGATAACGTGAGAATATTCCACAAAATAAATCGACTCAATCTCATCCCAATTAATATAGGTTAAACGATTCAAAACTTCGCTATAGAATTCGCAATACCATGGACCCCATTCAGAAATTCCGAACCCTCTTAATTCAACGTGCTGTTTTCGGAAAGACCCTCCCAAAACTTTGCAGCCGCTCGAGCGCTGGCAAAGTCGTGAAAGGCGCTTGATTATATTGTCTCGAATGTATTCACTTAGGTGCACGTCTTCGTGGCTCGTTAAGCGCTGAAAACGCTTCGGTCGCACCAATTTAATACCCTTTTCATTGCCGTACGGTGGCGAGTAATCGATGGCAGTAAAACTGTTAATTCCGTATCTGGAGTACGGAGGCGATCTGTTCGGGTCGGAATAGAAATGCCGGGATTATACTTCGTGCCAACTGAGTGCTGACATATTTCATTTTAAAATTAGAATTGCCCTTGCCCCTTACTAGGTCGGTAGGTAGGTGTATGCCAGATCGAGGCCGCATAGCTGTACCGTTCTTCCGAAAAAATCCAATGGGAATCACAGGCTGAAGCCTTTCCCCAGCCGATCCGAGCCACCACCCGTCCACCCAAAGGAACCCCCGACCGAAGCAGAGAGCCTAACATTGCTTTAAAAAAAGTAAAACAAAACTAATTTTGGCAAAAGGGACACGAACCCATGACCGAGATCAAAAAAATTAAAACCCTACACTCTACCACTGAGCCACCAAAGTACATATGCGACCAAACGAATATCGGATTCAGTAGGTCCGCTGGGGTTGCCGGAGGCGGAGCCAGACTCGTCTCTCCACCAATCATAGCAACTCGTATCCTGGACTTTGGATATATGCAACCGGGGCGGCTGTGAAGACCGAAAGAGCTGAGAGGCATAAGTCCAGCCAGTGGACAGATTGGAGCTGATGATGACTAATCAATCGTCAATATCAATACTAAAATAATAAATCTGTAAGGGATGGTAAGTTAGTCATGGAGTAAGTTACTTTGTTTCATGAGATACTGCGTCTGAAGACTCTATGTATGATACTAAAACTAAATTTACGATTTATAGAAATATTTTCTACATGTATGTAGGGACCTACAGTTTAACGTGGAATTCGATCCGCGGTCAGCCTCCAACGGTCGAGCGGTCACCCATCCAAGTACTGACCGCGCTCAGCGACCGCACCACTGAGCTACCGAGGCTGACAAATCTTATAAACTAAAATATGATTTTGTGCTACCGAACATATTCCCTGGAACACTTATCAAAGCTATTCCACCCACGCTGATCAAAAAACATGGCCACCGAAGCTCTTAAGTATGGTGACATGTTTTCTTATCAAAAACACGTTCCGGTCTGCGCGGGCCCATAGTGACACTTAGATGTTCCAAGATAAATATATGACCCTCGACCTGACATCTTAGCGTTGTGTGTAGGAGTCCATTGTTGCAACATTGAAAACGCGGTGTTCCATGTTAAATCTTCTCGAATCCCGCGCAGCATCAGGCGACGCGTACTTACTAACAACTCTCAATAAACTATAATTCTGCAACTTACAAGTTTTTTTTTATGGTAACTGACACGGTTGGCTACACTACTACACCCTAGAAGTAGGCGTAGGCTTAGTAATAGGGTTCCGTACGACGGATAAGGAACCCTAAAAAAACTATGTTGGGTTTAATAAAAATAAAAATAAATTACTGTATTTTAACGATCTCGTTTTTATCCGGCTTTACCAGTATTGTAGGTGAAGGATTCTTTAGGGCTCTTCTTCTTCTTTTGATTGGTGGCAACTGTCTCGACTGAGACACTCCTGCCAGTGTCATGTACAGTGGAGATTCATGCAATAGTGTGGTCTATTTATGCTAAACGATAGATGCAGAGCCTGGTAACACACAACATGTACAAACGTAGATCAAACATAAAGGAATCATGATTAATCATGAAATACACATAGTAAAATCTTTAACTAAGTAAAAACTTAAACTAGGACTCCTCTTTATGAAATGATCGTAGAGCTCTCTCGGCGTCAAATTTACATGCAAATCATCCCGCGAGGGTTGAGCGCCGCGCGTCAGTTGTATGCGCGTGTCGCTTGTTCCGAAGCGGAATTCAGGAAGATTGAGCATCGTCTCGTTCAGAGACTTTCACAACTCGATACGTACTCAATAAACAATTGAATAAACAAAAAAAATTAAGTTGCCAGCCTCGGTAGCTCACTGGTGCGGTCGGTCGACTGTCGGTCGAATCATAAGCACACCTGCGCGCGGTCAGTGGACGGATGGGTGACTGCTCGACCCGTTGGAGGCTGACCGTGGTTCGGATTCCACGTTAAGCTGTAGATCCCTTCCCTCCTTACCTTACTAGAGGATGTGTGTTTTCCGTCCAGTTCAGTGTAGCCGGCACGACCGAAGGGAAGCACCGACGTGGCACCAAGTTCGCCCGGTGTTTTGGGCTGACATCACGGATGTTGTAGGTGATGTAGCCAAGCGTGTCAGTTTCCACAAAAAAAAACATATAATGTATGTACCTACTTATGTATACACATTTTATTTTTACTCAATTCTTCACACGGCCAAGAAGATTCACGCTCCACATGTCCGAAGTCAATTTCAGGGACACGTCGCGTCGTCTCGTCGGCAGTACGGGCCGAGAATATGGGTAACGTTTTCAATCTACAACTTTTTCACTCCACACTCGGACTGCATAAATTCTCAATTCAATATCGCACAGAAAACCCGTCGGCGCATACGAATTCGGAACGGAAATTTCCGGACGAAACGGAAAAGCTAGGCTATACAGGGTGTTGTAACGGCCACTACATTAAATTTAGGAAATGATTATTGGGATCAATAGTACGAGCAAAAAGCCTAATAATTTTTTTTTCCGAATTCCTTATAAATTATAAGTTACGGTTTTCATACAAACTAATTGATTAATTTAGTCTAAAAAGGATCTAATGTTCCGCACAAACGCGGGAATGAAAGGCGCGCGATGAGTGAACGAGTGCGCGGAGCGAGGAGATGCGCGGTGGCGGCGGCGCGGTGGCGGCGTGAGTTTTCGACCCCGACCGTTCCCGCGCCAGCACCCTCCCCCCGTGCGCGTCAAATTACACTTGACGAAAACATAAATTTCAAAAATGTATATCTCCAAAACTAGACACTTTAGAGAAAAACTTTATTGCCTTTTTTGTCTCGGGAAAACATAAGGATTGCGCTGGCGAAATTAATGTGCTGGCCGTTACAACACCCTGTGTAAGCACTTGAGCTTCTACTCAATTCTTCTAGCTCAATATTTAGTCTCTAAACTGTATTAGTTTTCTGATATTTATACACATCACACGCTGTATCCCGACAATCGGGGTAAGCAGAGTAGTCGGTGTTGTGCCGAAAGTACTCTTGCAAATTGCAGCACAACACCGATCACCACATTTAGCAAAGTATTAGGTGTGGAGGGCGGCGGCCGACTGGACAACCAATCACGCGGTCTGCAGGTGCTCTCCCCGCCGTCGCATCCCGCGCCCTCTACCAAAGATACCCTAAAATCGGCTACTGCACTGGTCCAGGTTATATGCCGTCTGGTATAATGTTGCTTGGAATGGCTCGTGTAAATGTTCACACGGTCAGCGCGCCGGCCATTTTTTTCGAACTTGGCTGATAGACAGCCGTGTGTAAGTCCTCAGTGTGTTAAATCAAACGAGAAATACCAGAAAGTGCCGTATGGGGTCGGCATTTTAAAAGAGTAGCCCCACTGCATCTCTCCCCGTGCGTGTCGTAAAAGCGCGACTGAGGGATATGGACAAGATGCCACGCACAAGGGCGACAGGTTAGCCACCTCTCAACTCGGCACGGTCCTTCCACCGAGTCTTGTAGCAGGTGGGTTTTCGTGATTTTACTGGTTGTTTGATAGTTATCTTGTCTGAATACTTTGCTAAACGTGGTGGTCGGTGTTGTGCTGTAATTTACAAGAGTACTTGTAGCACAACACCGATTACTCTGCTTGCCCCTATTGTTGGGATACGGCGTGTGATGTGTGTATAAAACAATAAAAAAAAAATCAATCGCTCGACTTGCGATCGTCGACGCTTCAACAAAGCGAACAGCCGAATATACATATACCAACAGTTGAAACAGAAATCCACACGGTTCGAGGAGGCTAGGCAGTGCAAATGAGATTTGAACTCAATCTAGTCGAGATGTCTGCGAGTGAGCGCCGAAGCATCTGTGCGGAGCCTGCAAACCGATAGCATTATCCACTCTCGCCTGTGCGATAGTCGCGACAGATGTTCGGATTTCAAATGCTCAGACGGCGACGGTTTGGAGTGTGTGCACTTTGGGAGCTGCAATGCTTCGATCAGGCACGACCAAATTGGTACGGTCTTTGGGCACGACACTAGATATGTGACTTCACACTAAGCCTGTTACAAAAGCGGATCACATCTCTCTAATTCATCTCTGCTGCATGTTACATTGCAAATTTTACATTGGTGGCTCAAGCCGGAGTTCCAGGTTCGAAGCCTGGTCGGGATGTATTATTTTTTCTTCATTTTCGGCTTTTCATCTATTTAGTGGAGCAACATTTTATACAAATGTTACACATGTATAGAATTTTTTTGTATTAGTGTTTTGTATTTTATACTATATTTTATTTTATTTTTAACTTTTTTTTTAGTTTTTAAATTGAAACTTAGTATCTAAGTTACATTAAAAAAAAGTTCTATAAGGTTTCTTACCCGATTCTTCCTTATAGATTGCATTGCTGAACGGCACATGACAAAAAAAACTGGTCAAGTGCGAGTTGAACTCGCGCACCGAGGGTTCCGTGTCGCCATGGTCAGCGCCACTCACACCATCTATGGCGTGTTTTATGAAATCCTTCATATTAGTTAAAGTTCATGATTAGTTAAAATGCTTCATACTGTTTTCGGTAGATGGCGCGCATACACTTTTTAGTTTCTTGTCCCCATACAAGAAACGTGAATTTTTTACTTTTTCTTATTTTTATTTTTTGTTGTTATATATAACTATAATAATATATATTCTGTGAAAATTTCAACGGGCTGCCTATTACGGTTCAAGAGATACAGCCCTCGGACAGACAGACAGACAGACGGCGTAGGCTTAGTAATAGGGTCCCATACGACGGATACGGAACCCTACAAATGATGACGAACCATACAGAATATACAAATGTCATAATGAAATATTGTTGATGTTGTGTGTTCTTTATGGCGAAATAAATATCTGTATGTGAATCTGGACGCATTTACTACGAACCTCCTGCGAACACCCCTATTGCCCATTTCGTGTTTGTCCGGAAAAGAAAACCGAGAATTGATTGCTCGCGCGCGACTTGTAATGCTCGTAAAACTTGTGTGTGAGCATGTTACATTGCAGCAGTGTGTATGGCAAATTCTCGCATTGCATGTTACATTGCAGCAGTCTGTTCGGTAAAATCTGTACCTTATCGCCGACCGACCTGCGCGCCGTCGCGTCGGCGATAACTACTCCCTCAATTCACGTATTAAAGTTAACTTTCCCAATAAACACTCTATAAAGTTCTAGAAATTGAGAGAATTGACAAACTCTTTCGATCACCTCGCAGCGCTAACCATTTTGATTCTCTGTGTCAATGATATTATAAGTTAAAAGGAGGTAGATAGGTTATCTGAGCTCCCAAGCGGCACATTAAATACAAGACCACAGTCCTGTCTGAAGTTAGTCGCCCACCAACTACGCACGCGTCCGGACCGCTAACCACGAGTCGCTAACACATCGAAAATGCCGTCGTGTGTAATGAATGAGATTCTGCACTAATTCTAATAATTGGAATAAGACTATTCGAGTCGGCGCATCACTTAATTAGTTCTTCCTCTCAACTTTTCAAGGGCGTGCCATGTGTGAGCACTGAATGTCATATAGATAACCTATCTTTCCTAAAATATCATCGCTCAGTGTTATATATATTTTTTTCAATTATTTGAAGGGGAGTCCTGCCTTGCACAAAGCAGAACTCGGTGGCTGGAATTTTTAAAAGAGAATGGACTGTAAGTATTAAGAATGAAATGACAATGAGGTGAATGAATTTTATGAATGAAACTAGCTGTGCCCGCGGCTCCGCCCGCTCTCATATTTCACTTCACTGTTAACCTCATAAGCCATTTAGCGTGATAGTAAGTAGCCTATAGTTGATGGGAAGAATCAAGCTATCCGTAGATTTTTTTTTATTAAAATCGGTTCAGTGGTTCTCGAGTTATAAGCGGACAGACAGACACTCAGACACTCAGACAGAAAGCAGACGTTGGATTTTATTATAGGTAAGGAGGATGCGACCGAACGAAAGAGGGCCACGTGCCTGGTTCTCCGCGGGCACTTCACCAGGAAGGATCATGGGCTTACACTCATGAAGACCGACACGCACTTGATTACCCGATGGAGACGCGGTGATGACCGGCTCGACGACGGCGCAACGGGAGCGGCAGCGAAATCGTAAATAAAAATGTTCCAAAGAAAAATGGGTAACGACGAATGCTTCAATGACAATCGCTCTGCCTCGAGCGCGTAGAAAACCGCGCCGACGGATTGCGGGTAGTCACCACTAATTCGTCGGTCGCAGAATACTGGTTTAAAATTATAAATATAAAGGCGGTGTGCACTACGACTTTCTGAACACGTATTCAAGGTTGCCTTTTTAACCTCCGACTCAAATGACCGGTGCTATAAGTTTAACGCGTGTGTGTGTATGTGTGTATGGGTCTTCTGTCTGTGGCATCATAGCTCCAAAATGAATGGACCGACTTGGATGCGTTTTTTTTTATTAGAAATCTGGTTTAATCGAAATGGTTCTTAGGTGTGTTTGTAATTAAGTAATAAAAAAATTAATTTCATTTCATTCCATTGAATGCGGCGGCTGCGAATGTCATGCCGGCCTGACAGGTGCCCGTGCACTCATCTCTTGAATTACCCGAGACTGTACTTGGGAGGGAATATTTGGGCAGGGAGAGCGTTCCAGTGTTTACCACTGGTAAATTACCAGTTATGTGGAGGAAAGATCATTCATTATTTACTGCCAATTTAAAAAAACAACGCTATTGGGGTAAAATTAATGCATCTTTCACAGATCACAGCTACAAACATGAGTGACCGCTGACCGTTGAAGGCTGAACGAGGTTCGGATTCCTCGTAAAACTTCAGGTCCCTTCCCTCCTAACCTTACTTGGTGGTAGGGTTTAACCCGCCCGGGTTGTTACCACCGCACTGAATGAAACGTCAGTCGAAACGGCTATGTAAATAGTTTGTGTTTTCCGACCAGTTCAGTGTAGCCGGCACGATCAAAGGGGGAAGCACTGACATGGCACCTAGTTCACCCGGTGTTATGGGCTGACATCACGGACTTTGTAGGTGATGTATGTAGCCAACCGTGTCAGTTTCCATTAAAAAAAAACAGAATGTGCGTCTCGGTTCTTCGGAGCCGAAATCCTCGTTAACTGAAAATTCATCCCCTACATAATATTAGTGATCTCGGCGTAGCATTAAACCCTCTGAAAATATGAGCTTCGTTCAATCTGTAGTCCAGAAGTTGGGAGATGGAGGCGTCTGCCGCAGACGTGCGGGAGATTCAAAGATAGATCGCGCGGATGTTGGAGAGACAGAATACGACAATCATTTTGGTTTTGAGTGCATACAGCGTGGGCGAGTGTCCCCGCTCCGTTCCATCTCCAGTTAAAAAAAAAATGTGAAATTATTTACATATGTTATTTAAATTTTTATTTTCTTTAATAAAAATTATTGTTTACATTTCAAATAAATTTTCACCTCCTTTTGAGACTTTAAAACAGTTTTTTGTCGGTATTTTTTTCTGAATTTACACTCATACATATTTGATTTTCTCCAGTCCTCCGGGCTTGGAAGACTGGAGGATAATTGGAGAGGCTTATGTACAGTAGTGGATGCAAACACGCTGAATGTAACTAAAAACTAGTAAACTAAGAAAAAAATCCTTATCACTCAAATCAAAATTCCGTATTTTTTTTTTCATACAAAAATTAAAAATTATAATAAAAACTCGATGGACAGTGAGTTTGGAGAGATTTGGCAAAAGTGCTGTCTAGGTCTAGAGAGTGCAATGACCTAGTCCAGTTCCCTTTTTCTTTTGATGTAATTCAAATTTAAACACCCTGTATAACCGGTGTAAAACTGTAGGTCCTTTCCCTTGTACCTTAACAGGAATTATATAACTGGTGTATAACTGGAAGTCATTCCCTTGCACCTTACTAGGTGGTAAGCTCAAATTGTAGCCGTCTGGGTTGATACCGTCGTATTGGATGCAAGATGGCATAGCAGCCTGTGTTCTTCTCTAGACCAATATAGCCAGCAAACCAAAGGGAAGTCTCCGGTATGGCACCTATCTACTCGGAAGTGATATTGGCTAGTCGGAGCATGGCCTGGCTCTGGCCCATCTGTCTCAGCCACCCATACCGCATTAAATAAAAATTATAATTTTAATTCCGATTTCGGTCAGTTTCTCAGTCCAGTTTCTCCTTAGGGTAGTCGCTGGGCTGCCGTCCGATGGCAAAATCGTGCAAGTCGAAAACATTGGTTTTGAGATAATTCCGTTTAAAGTTTTTTGCCTTCTTTGTTTCATAAAGTTTGATTTATGTATTTTCTAGTTATGAAAAATATACAGAAAGAAGCATTTTAGTACCCTTTTCATGGGAGGTGTAAAAAAAAGTCACTATTTACTTTATTTTAGTAACAATGTTAAAAAACCTACTCTGGCGGAACATTCACTAGATAAGTATTGAAAATCCATATGCCAAACTACGGCAAGTCTAGAGTTGCAGTTGTTTACCGTAATCTTTTAGCTTCTAGCTTGTATTGAAAATGCCCATAACTCTAGTTGTAATGATTTGCCTTGAGAAAGAGATTTGATTTGAGAAAGAGCTTAAAGGGCAAGAGATAAATAATAATTGGTGCTTTAAAACATTTGCTATTTATATATATACAGAATATATTGAGTATTGCTTAATTTGAAAATCGTGGTGGTTCTGGGGGGAATGGAGATGTTCATTCCCAGCGCCCTCGTCCACCCCGGTGGTAAAAGCCAGTCGGTGCTGAAGCTGTCGCAGCTAATGGCGCAGCTTACCGTACATGGTCGTGCGCTGCGCTCGTGCCAGAGGTGATCCTAACATCTCCGAACTGAAGAAAGAATACAACCGCCTCTCCAGTTCCTGCAAGAGAAATGTTGTCAAGGCAAAATTCGAGCATATCGGCAGAGTTGGCGACAGGCTGAACCAGCACCCAACTGGGAGCCGTGAGTTTTGGTCTCTCGCCATATCTGTCGAGTCGAATTTCTGCCGCTCCTCACTTCCGCTTCTGCAATGTTCTGGGGGCTCACTTGCTCACTCCGCAAAGGAGAAAGCCGACTTACTGGTGTCTCTGTTTGCGGGGAACTCTAACCTGGACGATGAGGGTGCCATTCCTCCATCCATAAGTAGTTGTGAGAACTGATCCTCGCCGGAAGTACAGTTGCGACAATGAACTGTCCGGGCGGAGCTTCTCTCCCTAGACACCAGGAAGGCGAGTGGGCCGGACAGGACAGGATTCCTGCATTGGTGTTAAAACGGAGTGCTACCGAGCTGGCTCCAGTGCTGACGCGCCTTTTCCGCCTCTCTTACTCCCCTTGCCGTGTGCCGGCAGCCTGGAAATCTGCGTTTGCCCAAGCAGTTCCCAAAATGGGCGACCGATCAAACCCGTCCAGCTACCGACCCGTCGAATTACCGACCTCCCTACTCTGTGAGGTGATAGAGCGCATTATCAATGCACAGCTCATGACGTACTGGGAGACAAATCACCTCATAAGCGATCGGCAATATGACTTCCGGCCAAACCGATCTGTAGGTGATCTCCTAGCGTACGTCACTAACCTTTGGGGGGAATCGCTTGAAGGATATGGTGAATCCTTGGAAATTGCCCTCGGTATTGCCAAGGCATTTTAAAGGGTTTGGCACAAGTCGCTCTTGGGAAAGCTTCCGGCGTATGGACTCCCTTCTGGCCTATGCGACTGGGTCGCCGACTTCCTACATGGGCGTAGCATTCAGGTCCTGGTGGAGAGTTGCTCGTCGGACTCCATGTCAGTGAATGCCGTCGTCCCACAGGCATCTGTGTTGTCACCCACACTGTTTCTTCTGCATATCAATGATATGCTGCCACTGGGCAACATACATTGTTATGCGGATGACAGTACGGCACACGGATCCTACACCAGTCACCCTTCAGTCAGACGGGATGTTGTGGATGAGAAGAGGCGAAGACTTGTGTCTGAACTGGAACAAACGCTTGGGTCTATTTCTGAATGGGGCCGTAGTAATTTGGTCGAGTTCAACGCTTCCAAAACAAGTCTGCGCGTTCAGTGCAAAAATAACGGCGTTCACACCAGCTCCTTGCTTCCAGGGCACGTCGCTAAAATTAAGCGACCACCTCGGGGTCCTCGGAGTCGAACTGTCGCACGACCTAAACTTTCGACCCCATATCGAGGGCAAGGACAAGCTGGCTTCTAAAGAGCTGGGCGTACTCAATAAGTTGCGACGGTACTTCACGCCGGGCCAAAGGCTGCTTTTGTATAAATCGCAGATTAGGTTCTGCTTGGAGTACTGCTCGCACTTGTGAGATAGCTCAGCTAAATACCAGCTTGCGCCTTTGGATTCGATCAAGCGTCGAGCCGTGCGACTAGTGCGCGACCCCGATGTGTCCCGCGATCTAGAACCACTGCAACTCCGTAGCGCCCCAAGTTTGTTCTATCGCTGATTCCATGGGGAATGCTGGGAGGAGCTGTTTAACGCGATCCCGCCGTCCCTTTCCACCTCCGCACAACACGCACTGGGCAGGGATTGCATCCCTATACGCTTGACTTACCACGGATATGTACCAATCGGTTCTGCAGATCCTTCCTCCACAGAACTGGTAAACTCGGGAACTCCCTGCCCACATATTTCCCCCCAAGTATAGTCTCGGGTCCTTCAAGACTCTAGCAAGAATCTAGACTTTGTCAAACTCTAGTCTTTTTAACCGACTTCAAAAAAAGGAGGAGGTTCTCAATTCGACTGTATTTTATTTTTGTTACCTCAGAACTTTCGACTGGGTGAACCGATTTTGATGATTCTTTTTTTATTTGAAAGCTGGTGCTTCCCGTGTGGTCCCATTTCAATTTGGTCAAGATCGGATTGAAAAGCTAGGTGGAATCGCGAGGCCGAAGGCCGGGCGATTCCGCCGAGTACATTAATAGCAAAAAATTACCAAAAAAAAAACTGAAATAAAAAACTATTTAAAAAAATATAAAAACCGCCTTCAATAATGTATGAAATAAAAAAAATCGAACCCTAGAGTTGAAGGCGGTGCTAAAGCAAGCAAAAATAACCGACCGCCTTCAAATCTAGGTTTCGATTTTTTTTTATTTCATACATTTTTGACGGTGGTTTTTATATTTTTTGAAATAGTTTTTAAGGGATCGCGTATTCTGCATTTTTTTCCTCAGGAGGGGTGATCATAGCCGGTGTTTGTGGTAAAGCATTCGTTGTCATATCCGTCGACAAGGCGCGTCACCACAGTCACTCACATGGCAGACTACTGTAACTTGAGTTATTGCGTATTGCCTTGTGGAAATATGAAGTGGCAATTTTGCGGCAAACTCATACAACTGTACTTGCTTTATTTTGCCATCTGGAATGAAAATTTTACCGACTTGCAGCAAATTTTAAATGCTCTAAATTCGTCTAGAAACACGTTATTAGAAATCTGCCTTCACATATAGATAGGTTATGACTAGAGAAATCGTTTGAGCCATGTTACGGCAAACTCGTGTAACTCGAGTTGCATGAGTTTGCCATCGGACGGCAGTGGGGAGCGATCGCAATGGTAGACTTCGGTCTACCCAAGGTGTCGGGCCCGGCCACCAGGATCCATAGACCCGTATTAGCGACCTTTGTACGGGGTGGCAGAGGCGTTCAGTCGTCCAAGGTGTCGGAGTTGGGTACTAGTATCCGTGACGTTTCCCTATGCAGACCACACGGTGGCTACCCTTAAAACTAGCAGTTGGCTACCCTATCCCGCAACTGGGCGGTGTAACGGGCGTCACTGTTAGAAATAATGTGTGGTAGAGAACTTGTTCTCGACGATTACTCATTAAACGTTGCTAGTCTAACATGAGTACTAAGTTGGGGGTTTCGGCCTCCTCTTAGCTCACGCTGCTGACTCCACTCAGGTCGGTGGGTCAAATGAGATACTACCCTAAACGCTGGGTTGAGTACTGCGGGGTTCCGTTAAAAGCCCCAGAATGCTTCGTGCTTCTGCACGGAACACTGGAGTTGGTCTCGCAGGGGTTGTGGTTTAGCGTTCATTCCCTGGTGCTTCCGTACTTGTGTAGTTAAAGCACCTAACACGGGAATAAGTAGCGAAAGCTGCGAGTGGTGAGCCACTTAGAGCTCCGTAACCAATGTGGAGAATTGGTAGACATGCGAATAATGTAGATCGGTATGTCGGTGCAACACACACTTATATGTGGATGTGGGATGGATTTCTCACGAGCTAATGACGCTGACGTAAGTCTGTCATTCGAGACCGGTGGATCCCCGGTACACATTAGGTGGTGGTCATATGCACTTCCACGCATATACATAGCTGGTGAAAACAAAAGCCTTTGGGCTAGTACAAAACGCTGAGGCCCTGGGCACAGGTTGCGGTTGGATAGGGTGCTGACCCCAGTGGCAGTGAAGGCTTCACCCCCGGCTCTCGACTTCGGTCGGGGGTTCCTTCAGGTGGACGGGTGGTGGCTCGGATCGGCTGGGGAAAGGTCGCAGCCTGTGTTTCCCATGGGATTTTTTCGGAAGAACGGATGTTCGACAGAGCAGCTATGGGGCCTCGATCTGGCATACATGATCACTGTACTCGCAAGAGTGCAGGTTGTAGACGTCTGGATTTTGTAGCCGAAAGGCTGGTATTTCTGGACGTCTATAAACAAAACGTAAAGCAATAAATGATAGTAAAGGAGTCCAGTTTCTCCTATGTCGATGGCGCTTGGCGCGCGAAGGGGAAGACGGGCTAAGGGTAGGACTAAATTCAATAATAATTTTATCTAGAGTTTACGCTCGTTTACGGACTCCGAGCCTTTTGTCTGAAAGCATTTTTGAAAAGTACTTTACTAAAGTCCCAACACACGCACTTAGTTCAACTTACATAGGTAAGTATATAATCTAAAAAGAATTCTCTTTAAGGGATATCGAGTCCGACTTTGCACTTTGCACCTCATATAAATTTATTTTTAGGGTTCCGTACCTGAAAAGAGGAAAACACGGAACAATTATAGGATCACTCTCGTGTTTGTCTATCTGTATGTCAGTCTGTCACAGTTTATTTTCTCCTGGACTCTACTGGACGAAATTTTTTTAAAATCGATACAGTATAGAGTTTGATGAATTACTGACGTATATACTTAGTAAATTAAAAATTTCGAATTTGAGGAGACAAATAAACTTAGAAATATAAAAAAAATTTCGAGGGCATGTGACGCATCAAAAAGAAACGGCTCGCTAAAAGAAATACAAATATATATCTATCTATATTTTATAATTTTAAACCCCCCTCAGAAAAGCCAAAGAAAGCACTTGAAAAGGGGATTTAGAAATGGGACCACCTCTTGAAATCTCTTGAAAAGGATCCGGGTTGTATATATATATTTTCATCACACAGTAAACAAACCGAACGCTTTCTCAGTCTACTGAACTAACAAACGGATAAATTATTGGATTCAAAGACCCGAAAGTCGCAACGTCATGCTGACTACTTATTTTTCGAAAGGGGTTGGTAGCGTAGTCTAACGCTATAATAGTCGGAAAGGGTCGCCCTAGACGCACGTGCCTAGACCAGATCGGGCATGTGCTCAAAAAGGCTCAAGTGCGTAGTACCCGTAACCGACGAGCATGCATGAAGAACATTATGAGAGTGGTAGAGGCGGCAGAGAGGTGTGTCAGGATCGTGGTACGTGGAGATCCGTTGTCTCTGTCTACCCCACTGGGAAACAGGTGTGACGCTATCTATATAAGGTGACCCATAAGTTTTCTAATTTCTAACGACATCCATGGACATTCGGTCGCATGCGAGGGTCGCTAATGCCGGCCTTTGCCCACTCACGCCCCTCTTGAAGAACCGGAGAATGTACATGATTGGTTACACACGACTGTATTGTATAGTTCTCGGCCGCAATTTTTTTTTATCTGCCACGGTTGGCTACATCACCTACATCATCCGTGATATGAGCCCATAACTCCGGGTGAACTAGGTGCCATGTCAGTGCGTCTCTTCATTTCATGTCGGCTACACTGAACTGGACGAAAAACACGAACTATTTAAATAGCCGTTTCGACCGACGCGACGTTTCGTTCAGTGTGGTGGTGTCAACCGGGGCAGGTGAAATCCTACAACCTAGTAAGGTAAGAAAGAAGGGAAGGGACCTGCAGTTTTACGTTGAATCCGAACCGCGGTCAGCCTCCAACGGTCGAGCGGTCACCCATCCAAGTACTGACCGCGCCCAGGTATGCTTATGGTCACGACCGACTGTCGACCGACCGCACCACTGAGCTACCGAGGCTGATATGTAAATGTTCTTATGTGTCTATTACAATTAAATGTTTCTTGGAGCAATAAATTATTTTCCATTTATTTATCCTTATTTAACTCGTTGTTTTTGCTTAGATCCTCCACTTGTGAACCTGAAAATTTGAATAGAGTTAACCCACTTTGCGCCTCGCAAAATAAGCCCAAAAACTCATCCACTTGTGAACCTGAAAATTTGAATAGAGTTAACCCACTCTCCGCCTCGCAAAATAAACCCAAAAACTCCTCCACTTGTGAACCTGAAAATTGGAATAGAGTTAACCCACTTTCCGTCTCGCAAAATAAGCTCAAAAGTGTCACACGATTGAACTTACGGGCAAATGTAATCCGGAAATATCTAAGAGCCGCCCATACGAAAGCACCTCCAGGTTAAAATCGATGATATCTCTTGATCTTTTAATCTGTACAAATGGTCCATCAGGTGATAAAATTAATTTTGATTTCTAGAATTTGCGCTGCAGTATAAAATCGGCGTATCTCTCAAAGAAAATTGCCGTACAAATCGCAGCGCCGTAAACTAAGTGCACATTAGAAATAGTACTACACTGTACTCCCTGTACTGTAGCAAATATTGTAACAATAAAACGAATCCAATTTCTTAATGGCTCATTTTGCGCTCGGGGGATCATTATTACATTAGAATCTATTGTTGTCGTTAATGTCGGCGGGATTCGGGCCCCGCTCTCGAAGTGGGGGCACGCGCACACGAGCGAATTTGCGATCGGAAAGTAATCAAGAGTGTCGTATGTTTGCGATTTCACAAAAAAAAATCTAAAGTAAATAAAAATTAACACATGGAGACGTGAGCATTATTTATTTGCTAGCTTGTGCCGGCGGCTTAGGGCTCTTACACTTAAACACGATACGACGTCGCGACGTCGTATCGTATTTGAGGCCTAGAGTCCTTGGCTTCCCAAGGGCCTCTTACACACAAACACGATACGACGTCGCGTCGTAGCACGACGCGACCTCGTATCGTGTTTATGTGTAAGAGCCCTAAGCGACATTCACGAAAATAACAAACGTCACTAAGGACGAGGCCGAAGGCCGAGCTGCGTACGGATAAACGATAAACTCTCATGACGATAAGTCCGTCCAGTTCAGTGTAGCCGGCACGACCGAAGGGAAGCACTGACACGGCACCTAGGTCACCAAGGTGTCATGGGCTGACATCACGGATGTAGTACGTGATGGAGCCAACAGTGTCAGATTCCATGAAAAAAAATTCAATTAAAAAAAAATTCACCTATCAAAAATACGCTTGTCAGTTCGTGTGACCGCGAGGGGGGGGGGGGGGGGGGGGGGGGGGGGGGGAGACTGGGAATTATGCAGAGCCGTTAAAATAATGTTCCTTGCACGGGTTACATTTTATAGCGGGCGGCGGCGGCTCTTCGTCGGCGGGCGCGGAGGCGGCGCCGGCGGTTTCACCCAATGCCGATTTCTGGGACTTCAAATTGAGCTGTGGCCCGTTATAATGGCACTGCGATGCCTCGTGTGTGTGTGGATTTGATAGTTTGTAATTAAGTGGTAAATGAGACGCCGAATTGCTGAAGTGTGAAATGTAGATTGGTTTTATGTGTAGGTGTAATGGTTGAGTTAAAGTGATGATTAGGTATTATATTAGGCATTTTGTTGAAAATAACAAAAGGTACTGATAGTATATGTTTTTTTATTTAATCCGGTATGGGTGGCTGAGTCAGAGGGGCCAAAGCGCATGTTCCGACCAGCCAATATCATCACCTCCGAGAAGGTAGGTGCCATACCGGAGACTTCCCTGGATTGCTGGCTATACTGGTCCAGAGGAGAACACAACCGAGGCTGCTTACACAACCGAAGCCATCTTACATCCAGTACGGTGGTAGCAACCCAGTCGGCTACAATTTGAGCCTAGTAAGGGGCACGGGAGGGGACCTACAGTTTTACACCGGCTCCGAACGGTGAAGCAGCAGGTGTAGGTATGCACGTAATTTTTTTCGTCAGAAAAAAGTCATTGGTACACGCCGACCGGATTCGAACCGCGGACCTCTCGCATGAGAAGCCGATGCCCAAACCACTCGGCCACCGCCGCTTGATATACTAAGGCGATTCGGCGACGCACCAAAGTATTAGATATTGGACACCGGGTGGCTAAGCTCAAGTGGCAGTGGGCCGGGCACGTCAGCCGAAGAGGCGATGACCGTTGAAGTAACCGTGTCCTACACTGGCGGCCGTGGACAGGAAAACGGAGTGTGGGAAGACCACCCGCCAGTGTGACGACGCGACAACAAGTACGTCGGCGGAAAGCAGTGGATCCATACCGCTGAAGGCCGGGAGGACTGAAGGAAAATTGGAGAGGCGTATGTCCAGCAGTGGATGCATACACGCGTACGGTCTGGTGCAACGTAACATGCAATGCAAGACCTAGACCTAGTAACGTAAGACCTAGTAAGGGGCAAGGGAAGAGACCTACAGCACAGATTACTTAATAGTTACTTCGTAACAGATAAATCACTCCATAGAAAATGTTCCTACCTTCGGGCTTTAATAGCCTACTGTTTCACGTTGCCAATCGCTGCGTGCAAAAATGTACCTTAACGATCGAGTGTAAAGTGGTTATTGCTTTGCAACTGCGCGCAGTTGTGTGGACGAGCGTCTATGTATACTTCGCGCGGCTGACGAATTTCCACTGAAATAGATCGCCGGCGGCCCGTCAGGCGGTAGGTAGTTAGCGCGCGCAAGTACATAGAGTGCGTGAGGCCTCCTACAGTTTCAAACCGGTTCCGAACGCTGAAGCAGGCAGGTATGCGAGTACATTTTTCGATAACAAATTTGTATTTACTTTATTGAGCTGTTTTACACTTCTAAAATATTCGATCTACTTTTCTTAATGCAATCAGACATCAATGATACCAGAATTTAAATTTAATTAAACGTAGGTACGTTAGGTTACATATAATAAAAATTCTAGATGGAACTGGCGTCGGCGGCGCGGCGGGCGTTCCGGCAGTGGAAACAAATAGTTGAAATACAATGACCTCTATTAAACTAGTAATCTGGACTGAATATAAGCTTGAAAAACGACAGCCATTTTTTATGTGTAAAGATCTATACCGGGACAGGAGAATTTTTCGGGGCTGAAGTAAATAGAATTTTCTACCGTAAAAATGACGCACAGTGGGATGAGAAGCGAGCTTAGTATGACCGAAATCGATAAAATATATTTAAGATGCACACACCCTTCTTTCATTCACTACACACCTTCACAAAACAGAACATACACATACACACACCCTCACACACCCTCACACACGCACACGCGCACACAATATGTTATGCCTTGACTCTGTGCACGTGTGTTTGTTAATATTATTATAACTTGATTAAGCAGTGAAAATCTATAATTGGCTTTTATTGTGTAACCTATACGTAATCACCTATTGTAAACCAGCTGTTGATTTCCCAAATAAACGAAAATAAAATAAAGTAACCTAAAATTATATGCGTATAAAATATTCACATAATATTCGCTTGTCTTTCTTGTCTTTTGTTTCCGCACCACAAAAAAAACACGTTTCTTGTATGGGAACCGCCCTGAGTTTTTTTTTACTTTTTCTATTTTTTTATTATTTGCTGTTATATCCGCCATAATAACACATATTCTGTGAAAATTTCAACGGGCTACCTATTACGGTTCAAGAGATACAGTCCTCGGACAGACGGACGGATGGACAGACAGACATACAGGCTATACGCAGTACGGGATACGGAAACCTAAAAATGGAGTGGAATTACATTTTATAAGTATCAAGAAATAAGTATAGTCCTTCCAGCTCACTAGTATAATATAGTTCAGTGTTCAGAGACCATTCCATCTTTTCTTATCGCTAAATTCATTTCACTCCAACCTTCACGTTTCCTCAATTCAATTTATTTTTATTTGTATCGGTTTTGTTTGCTTAGAGAGCCGTGTAGATAAAGCATAGAAATAAAATTTTTAGATTCGCCATTGACATAGATTGAATGCATACATATTGACTTGCTTACAAAGCGGTATTTCGCCGAAAACTGATCAGTACGAGTAAGTAAAACTGAAAAATAGTTTGACTGTAAAATGTATTTCGACAGTCATACATAGCGTCACGCCTGTTTCCCAGTGAGGTAGGCAGAGACAACGGAACTCCACTTGCCACGATTCTCACACACCTCTGCCGCCTCTTCCACTCTCATAATGTTCTTATAATATGCTCGTCGCTTACAGATACTAAGCACTTGACTCTTTTTGACACTTTTTGAAAATTTGTTAATGTATTTTTTTCAGCACTTGTAAGAATATCGTCATGGTGATTATATTACAGTGCCGGATGTTTCAAGCGTTTAATCTGTATCGAAAACTAAGATTTTAAAAAAGAACCGTGCTGAAATTGGAAACACCAAAATTGAGTTCTTCATATATTTTCGTAGTAAACACTACATACATACATACATACGTAGAAGAACATACAAACATACATGGCGTCACAACTGTTTCCCTGTGGGGTAGACAGAAACAACGGATCTCCACGTGCCACGATCCTGACACCCTCTGCCGCCTCTATGGAGAACATAATCTACAAATGTACACAATTTTCATCAAACCGCTGCGCTTGTGCCTGTTGATAAAGACAGGTGAGCCCACAAGTCAGAGAGAGAGAGAGAGAGACATATACGCCGACACGGCACATATTATGTGTATGTACTCCTGTATATATGTATGTAGGAATAGACACAAGAGATGCACACGTGCGTGCACAATTGTGAATGCGACTCGACCGACCGCCCTCCGTGCACCCGGTTTGGTGTGCGTTGGGTTGGGTCGTCGGCCGCCACTCGAAGTAGGAAGACAGTCTGCTTTTAGTGAATATACGGACAACACGTATCACAGCATTTTATTTACGTCACATATTTATAGGGTTGCCAACATGTGGAACGCACTCCCACCTGCATCCTTTCCTCTAATGTACAGTTTGGGATCCTTCAAACATAATGTGAAAGTGCACCTAGCCGGCCGACATGGTATTCGCCGCCCCCGTAAATATTCGAATGCCCGTGGGCGCCGTCGGACTACACCTCTGCGTTAGTCTGGCGCGCGCCATATGTCGTGCTTCCCATAAAAAAAAACCTAACCTACGTCCCACATACATAGTACGAACTCAACGGTATAGATAATATATTTGTGGTTTCGTCTTTGTGCACACCATTTTAACTCTACACGTTATCGACGAGTTAATGACGTGTCTAACTAGTTGATTTCTTTAAGATAAAGTATATCGAGTGTGAAGCTCTTGAAGTGAATTTTGAATAATTTAATTACGAAATTATTTCTTCACGCCCCGTTTTACTATCGCATATAATGTCAAATTTAATTAATTTATTACGTTATAAAGATTAGTGTATTGTAATAAATTTAAGAGATTAAAAGTTACATCAAGGGTAGGGGTCATTTAATCTGCTGTGGACTGGAGCTTTTTATTAAAGTGGAACTTTTTTGTATGCGAAATGTGTATTTATTTTTTGAAACTAAGAAAAGTGTCTTGAGATCTTTTTACATAGGTACATACAAAGCTTCGCGCCTGTTTCCCAGTGGGGTAGGCAAAGACAACGGATCTCCACGTGCCACGATCCTGACACACCTCTGCCGCCTCTTCCACTCGCATAATGTTCTTCATACGGGATCGTCGATTACGGGTACTACGCACTTGATGCTTTTTGGGGTTCTGTATCCGTCGTACGGGACCCTATTACTAAGCCTAAGCCGTCTGTCTGTCTGTCTGTCTGTCCGTCTGTCCGAGGTCTATATCTCTTCAACGGTAATAGGTAGCCCGTTCGAATTTTCACAAAATATGTGTTATTATGACCGATATAAAAACAACTAATAAAAATAAGAAAAAGTAAAAAATTCACGGGGCTGATGATTCAAAGAATATGAAGCATTTTAACTAATACATAGATGGCGTGACGGTGGAGGAGGATTCCGTATCGCCATGTGACGGTGTCACCATGACATGGCGATACGGAACCATCCTCGGTGCGCGAGTTCGACTAGCACTTGGCTGGTTTTTTTTGCGTACATGCCCAATATCTGGTCTAGGTACCTGCAACGTATGTAGTTTGTATACCCGTAGTGTGTTGAAAATGAAACCCGCTTATATAGAAACTGCATTAGGTATGTAATAATATGTAGGTATGTATGTATTTGTTTATATGTGAAACTGACACGGTTGGCTACATCACCTACAACATCCGTGATGTCAGCCCACAACACTGGGTGAGCTAGGTGCCACGTCAGTGCTTCCTTTCGGTCGTGCCGGCTACACTGAACTAGACGGAAAACACAAACTATTTACATAGCCGTTTCGATAAGAAGGGAAGGGACAGGTTTTACGTGGAATCCGAACCGTGTGGGTATATGTATGTACTTTTGAACCTGTATGTATGTATGTCACGAATGTATTTAGTTGTATGTCATTATTATGCGTTTATTTACACATTTTTTTTTATATTAATTTTACAGATAAAACCTAAATCTAAAATTAATACAAAATAACAAAATGGAATTTCCACCACCGGCGGCGGGGCGAACCCAGGCTACCGATGGTCGGACCCGAGAGAGAGAAACCTCCGGACAATATTATTATTATTTCTTTATTGTCACGTTTTCTTATTCTATTTATATATCTATATTAATTCTATCTACAATTAAAAAAATACATACAAAATTAATACAGACAAAAACAAAAAAAAAAAGAAAACGGTAAAATTCCGCCGACGGCGGGAGACAAGCCCCAAGCACGCCGGCGGGTGCAGGCCGTGGCTACGGAGCTCTCCGGGACGACGCGAGACTAGCTTCGAGCGATAGGTGGTGGTACTAGACACGTAGGCCACCACCACCCCCATCTCGGAGAGCTCCGTATCCACTTACTGCGGAGCGACGACGCGCAGCACTTTAAGTCGATGAACCATCATCATGCGCGCGCCGCGAGGGTGTTGCACTATGGCACCGGCAGCGGGGGCTGTAAGTGGGGTACGGGACCCCGACGGCCCCAAGCCGGCCGGTGCCGGACACCGTCCCCGTCGTGGATGTTGTGGCGAGGGCAGTGTCGACGGTCCGCCGTCCTCTTATTATTATTATTCTTTATTTTCACGTTTTTTGATACATATTTACATTAATTTTATATAATTATAAAATAAAATACCTATACAAAATTAATACAAACAGACAAAAACAAAAAACGGTATTCTCGCCGGCGGCGGGAGGCGGACCTCCAAGCACGCCGGCGGGTGCAGGCCGTGGCTACGGAGCTCTCCGAGACGACGCGAGGCAAGCTACGAGCGATAGGTGGTGGTACTAGACACGTAGGCCACCACCACCCCCATCTCGGAGAGCTCCGTATCCACCGGCTGCGGGGCGACGACACGCAGTCCTTTCATGGATCTTGATCCTCGTGCGTGCGCCGCCGTTGCGCACCGTACCGCCACGCCGGCAGCGGGGGCTGTAGTCAGAGCACGGAGCCCCGATAGCCCCAAGCAGCAATTATTATTATTTATGTTTTATTGTTTATTTTTATACGCTTTAAAAAATATTTCGTTTTCTCTCATTTAATTTTCCGCACTACCCGTCTACCCTACTCACAACCCCAGGCATGACTGGCAGATAATGCCTTTAGGCTTTAAGTCCGCCTTTTGTCACTGTTTGCGCAATAAAGTATATTTTCATTATTATTTCAAAATTATTATTATTTAATTAGCTGACCATAACTTTTATCTAATAATCTGTCTACCGATTATCCCACTATCGAAATTTGACAATTGGATACACTTCGTACCTTTAGATTTTTAATATGACTTATTTATTACATTTCTTCGTAATAAACTTTAACTAATTTGTTGTTGATTTGACTTGATATATTTAAGTATCAAATTGACGATGGCACTATACATCTCGCTATACACCAGATATAGGTCAGAGTGGTCAGATTCTTCAGTATTCATGTTTATACTGTAAATATTAATAATGCTCTTGTGAGCGGTAGTATCGGTAGTATTCTTAAGTGACTATAATACTTATATACTATATAAGGTTGCTATACAAAACATTGTGACTTGCGAAGTTTGTTTGTCAGTTCTTCTTCGCGTTTGAATTTAGAACTGGCGGAATTTTCGATGTATCCAAGCGTAGGTTACCTACCTACGGATGAAATTATACAATAAACAATATTAATTTGGAAATACCAAACAACAAGCAGAATTCCGAGAACCCTGCGCCCGCGCAGCCACCGTGTGTCTTCACTCACTGCTCTGTTTACGCTCTGTGACAAGATATTTATTTATACCATTTGTCTCGTTTAGTTTCCAGCGCGGCCAACGATTAATTTAGAAGAAAATAAGTGGTTTCTTTTTGACGTTTTTTTTTTGTCTTGTGGTTTAGTTTGAAAATATTCTTTAGTTCAGCTGTTGTAGAACCAAAAATAGCGAAATGTGATCTCATTCCATTATTTCGTAAGTTTGAAATAGCCCGTTATGAATTATGGTTCCTGTTTGATCATCTCGGTCAATGTATCATAATAATTATGAGCGAGATTAGTCATACATTCCTAACAGTGTCCAACTGCATTGATAACACGGTACGCAGAAGATCACATAAAACAACAAGTTAAACTCTTTAGTTATATTATAAAAGTTTAACCTAAAGGTCAGCCTCGGTAGCTCAGCGGTGCGGTCGGTCGACTGTTATTTTAAGCACACCTGGACGCAGTCGGTACTTGGATGGGTAACCGCTAGACCGTTGGAGGCTGAACGTCGTTCGGATTTACACATTTGCGAAAATGCACCATTCTTTGCCTTTTAATAATTCCTGTAACTGTGATTAACTGTTCCTGAAACGGCCCTTAAATCGATGCTTAATTCACACACAGCAAGACACAGACGTCGAAAGTCAAGGGCCAGGCTCGCTGGGACGAATTTACTCCGCCGCCAAGATTGCGGCTGTCGACCTAACGCTTGTTTGTTTTTGTTTACTCTCGTCGGACCGCTCGGCGGCGGGATCCAGACGATAGGTTGACTTTTGGAAGGAAGTAGAAAGAGTTTGAACAGAAATATCTGATCGGCTATCCGAACCGCGGTCAGCCTCCAACGGTCGAGCGGTCACCCATCCAAGTACTGACCGCGCTCAAGGTTTCTTAACAACAGTCGACCGACCGCACCACTGAGCTACCGAGGCTGACAATAAGAATAATTAAGATATATTTAAGAATATGAATAAGAATTATTAACAAATGTTTCATTTGGTTAATTTGTTTTGAAAACCTCCTATTCTATCTAATCAACGATACCCCGCTCGATGTGGTTTGAAGAAAAAACCGCCTTCAAAAATGTATGAAATAAAAAAAAATCTAACCCTAGAGTTGAAGGCGGTCGGTGATTTTTGCTTGCTTTAGCACCGCCTTCATTCAACTCTAGGGTTATATTTTTTTATTTCATACATTTTTGAAGGCGGTTTTTATATTTTGTTAAATAGTTTTTTTATTTCACAGTTTTTTTTTTACTAATTTTTTGCTATTAATGTACTGTCCAATCCGATCTTGACCAAATTAAAATGGGACCACACGGGAGGCACCAGCTTTCAAATAAAAAAAGAATTTGCAAAATCGGTTTACCCAGTCGAAAGTTATGAGGTGACAAACATATGTTGTTCGAAGTTCATTAATAATGGATTATTGTACAGTCCTAAAATTCTCCTACTCTAGTCCGTTTAAGCCCTTTATAAATAAAAAGTCAGTTGACACTTGAAAAGTGTTGGTGTAATAGTAGATTTTTATCTTCACACTCATAAAGCTGATAGGCGTAAATGTACCGCTTAATGTGCTATTAAGCGGCCCATTAATTATTCTTGGGCTATCGAGCCCGGCTGACGTCATTTTAGGTGTCAATATTGAAACCTAGGACAAGGACTTTTTCGTGTTCCGTAGACAGCGAATCAGGCAAGTACCCTTTTTTTATGGAAACTGACACGGTTGGCTACATCACCTACAACATCTGTGATGTCAGTCCATTCCCTTCATTTCATGTCGACTATACTGAACTGGACGGAAAACACGAACTATTTACATAGCCGTTTCAACCGACCATTTATTCAGTGTGGTGGTATCAACCCGGGCGGGATTAACCCTACCACCTAGTAAGGTAAGAAGGGAAGGAACCTACAGTTTTACGTGGCATCCGAACCATGGTTAGCCTCCAACGGTCGAGCGGTCACCCATCCAAGTACTGACCATGCTCAATTGTCATCATAATAAATTATTTCAACATTCGACCTAGCGTGCCAGTTGAACACAGATCGCTTCCCGCTATATAAACAAATAGCGCGGAATGAATTGTATCGGCCGTCAGTGGTTTACCGATGTTTTATTTATGCGTCGTCTCCGGGCGGCCCGCATGCCGCGCTCCGCCCCCCGCCCCGCCACCGCTACGCCCCCGCTGCGCCCACGTACTCGGTGGCCCGGGCGGGGAGTCGTTCGTATAGCTGTAGGAGAAATCAATATACAGTATACTGTTACAAAAAACTATTTAAAAAAATATTAAAACCGCCTTCAAAAATTTATGAAATAAAAAAAATCGAACCCTAGAGTTGAAGGCGGTGCTAAAGAAGGGTACACAAATCACAAAGGATATCATCCACTCATGCTTTCTTTCATGCATCATTTTTGCTTGCTTTAGCACCGCCTTCAAATCTAGGGTTCCATTATTTTTTATTTCATACATTTTTGAAGGCGATTTTATATTTTTTTAAATAGTTTTTTATTTCATAGTTTTTTTTAGTAATTTTTTTGCTATTAATGTACTCGGCGGAATCGCTGGGCCTTCGGCCTCGCGATTCCTCGCTTTCCAATCCGATCTTGACCAAATTGAAATGGGACCACACGGGAAGCACCAGCTTTCAAATAAAAAAAGAATCATCAAAATTCGGTTCACCCAGTCGAAAGTTCTGAGGTAACAAACATAAAAAAATACAGTCCACTTGAGTACCTCCTTTTTTTTGAATTCGGTTAAAAATCGGCCAAGTGCAAGTTTTACTCACGCACGGAGAGTTCCGAAGATCCGCTATACCCGTGCTAAAAAAACTTATCCGCCTGTCTTTTGTCTTTCTACAATGCAAAATATAAAACAGACAGACAGACAGACGGCGGCGTAGGCTTAGTAATACGGTCCCGTACCGGATACGGAACCCTAAAAATGATGACTTCGAAGGCCACTTCTTGTACTTTCAGGGACCACCAATGGTCCACGGACGACCGATTAAGAACCACTGCTAAATAGTTCAATTAAAGCGAACGGATAACGGAATAACATGTCTCTTTGACATCATTAGTTTCCCAGATTTCTGCACGAAATCGCGCAAAAACTGGGGCGAGAACGGCCGACCTTTTGCAAATAAGGACCTCATTCGCCCAGAAAGTTTTCCCATCCGACAATATCTGGGGTTGCCACAGAAAAAAAGCCTGCCAAGTGCGAACGCTGTTCACGCACACGGTGGTTCCGTAGCCATTCTCTTCTTGCACGAATAGCAAGTGCTTACGCGTTGTCGTCGTCCTCCTATTGTTTATTGTATAATTTCATCCATAGGTAGGTAACCTACGCTTGGACATGTCGTAAATTCCGCCAGTTCCAAATTCAATGCAAAGAAGAACTGACAAACAAAACTTCGCAAGTCACAATGTTTTGTTAGTACTTTATAAGTATTATATTATAGTAACTTACAAATAATTAACCCATACTACCAGAGGCGGACTTTCCTTAAAGGCCGACTAGGCCCGGGCCTAGGGCGGCCAGATTTAGGGGCGGCCAATCTGTACCTGCTGCTGGAAGCAGTGAGCGCAGCTACAGAATAGAAAGGGTGCCGGCCGGAGCAAGTGCGTGCGACGTGCGGCGGGAGTGGTGAGCGCGGCGCACGGTGTCCGAAATGCTGTGATTACGAGCTCATTTAAGCCAGAAACGCCATCTCTTAGATTGTAAAATAACCACGTGGATATGTAAGCTAGATAGTTGGTAAAACCAAACGCTAATTATGGGAATTACTGTTCAATGAATACGCCACTAATCACTTCCACGAATATGACCGCTTACGCGCACCTGTCCAGTCGCTTGTGTTCGCAGCTATCGGATGGTCGTGGTTGTCAATTGTTTTCTCAATACTTACGTGTCAGAATTTAATAAAGTGGGTGTCACAATGAGGGCTGCCTCATCAGGTATGTATTGACATATTTTTTATGTACATTTTTTGCCCCCTTAATTTTGTGTGTTTTTTTAAGTAAGTCTTTGCAAATAAATGTTTTTTTTGCTTAATAGGCATAATTGAGTGGACCATAACTAAAAAAGTACGATTTGTTTCACTCTAATTTTTATTTATATATATTATATACTTAAGTACCTTTACAGCAATACCATTCTGTACCATCGAAACTCATATAAAGTTAGTTCAATTTTGAATTTTGTTCATAGGTGCACGCCTTGCGGAATTTAGTCGCCTACAGTTGGTAGAATTTCTATGGGAGAATAAACTTGTCGCTCGTGCAAATACAAATGACGTTCGACGACGCATGGTACAGCTCATCTGTTCGGCGATACCTGGCATATCAGAAGAAGAAGTAATGAGCAAGGTTTCGTTGTTTTCAAACAACTTCCTTTTGCGATACAAGAAATCTTCCCAACGAAAAGATTACTTTCTATCTAGATACGCAGAATGGCTCTCTAAAGATGTCATTATGACACCAACTGACGAACGGCAACACTGGTCAGATACTACAATACCTGTAGATCCAACACCTGCAACTGCTGCCCCACCTGCAATATCATCAACACCTGTTCGTCGTCGCTGCGTATTTCGTCGCCGAATAAAAGACTTTTCTACATCAAGCTCTGAAACGAAGAAAAGGCGCACAAAATTATTGTTGACCACTCACTCGCCGGAAGAACTCGTACATGCCGCTCAAACAAGCTTAACGAAACAAGGGAAAAGGAACATTGCTACAGTAATTAGAAGAGTCGTGGTCGCTAGCCCAAGATCGGTCAAAACCATCAAAACTATTAACATAAAAAAACCTGCGATGCGTCCATATACTCCACGAGAAGCGTTGGCTTTCTTTGTTAATGCAAAGCTATCTGTGGCACAGTATAAACAAATGCAAAGAGAAGCGAAGGAGCGAAACTGCAACATCTATCCTTCCTACGACAAACTACTCAAAGTGAAAAAGGAGTGCTATCCAGAGGATCTCACAGTAACCGAGACATCTGCAGAAGTAAGATTACAAAGTCTTTTAAATCATGCCACGAAAAGACTAGCTATAGTTCAGAGTGATGTTTTATCACGTGTAGCAATCGACGATACACAAATCGAAATGAAATATAAGTGGGGCTTCGATGGCAGCTCTGGCCATTCTACTTACAAACAACGATTCGCCGGGACATCCACCGATTCAGTGGACAGCGATATTTTGGTGACGGCAGTCGTGCCGCTACAAATGATTGCAAAGATGGAAAATGAACAAGTCATTATATGGCAGAATCCTCGAGCTTCATCAACGCGCTTTTGCTTGCCACTTCGTATTCAGCATATCAAGGAGAGCCAAGAAATTATTAAGAAAGAAAATGAACAAGTCGAGAGTCAAATCTCTGTATTAACCCCAACTGTCATAGATGTAGATGGAAAAAGCGTACAGGTTCATCATATTCTGGTGAAAACAATGGTTGACGGGAAAGTCGCCAATACTCTAGCGGACAACAAATCGTCGCAATCCTGTTACATCTGCAAGGCCACTCCGAATCAAATGAATAACATAGACGCTGTTCTGAAGAGGCCGTGCAACAAAGAAACTTTCCAGTACGGACTGTCAACTCTACATGCCCATATCAGAATGTTTGAATGCATACTGCACATTTCTTACAGGCTAGAGACGAAAACGTGGCGAGTACCAGCAGAAGACAAGGTTGCCGTAGAAACGAAGAAAAGTGAAATAATAGAT
This sequence comes from Nematopogon swammerdamellus, assembly GCA_946902875.1. Taxonomy (NCBI): domain Eukaryota; kingdom Metazoa; phylum Arthropoda; class Insecta; order Lepidoptera; family Adelidae; genus Nematopogon; species Nematopogon swammerdamellus. The sequence continues at coordinate 2,143,649 of OX336353.1, forward strand.
CGATTCCGTAGGCTCACTGGATTGCTTGTAGACATCGTAAGACAAGGAAGTGGCAACACCAACGACGGAAATACCGCGAGGCGTTTTTTCGACGACCCAAGTACTGCTGCACTAATCACTGGTGTTAACGAAGAACTTATAAACAGGTTCCGGGTGATTCTACAAGCAATCTCGTGTGGCTACAAGATAAACAGCGAGTTGTTTAGGAAGTACGCACTCAACACGGCAAGACTCTTCGTAGAATTGTATCCGTGGTACAAGATGCCAGCTAGCATACACAAGGTGCTCATCCACGGAGCTGATGTGATGGATACACTGTTTCTTCCCATTGGACAGCTGAGCGAAGAGGCTATAGAAGCTAGACACAAAAACTGTCGCTACTTTCGCGAGCACAGCACAAGAAAAGTTGGCCGTAAAGAGACCATGGAAGATCTGCTGCACGCGCTTCTTATGTCATCAGATCCACTTATATCTAGTTTACGACCTCTCCCAAAAAGAAAAACCAGCACACTGGATGCAGAAATACGTCAATTAATAGAGATCCCAGAAGTTCCTCCACAAGCAAGGCCTGTAGAGAGTGACGACGATTCTTCAGAAACTGAATTTATGTAGGTAGTTGTAAACTGACTTGTATTTGAAAATGTTGTATTACTTTAAAAATAAATAAAATAGATGGTCATACATTCAACGGTCTATTATTATTAATTACATAAATTTTGAATTTTTTATTTAATTAATTATTATCCTTACCTATAATAAAATCCAACGTCTGCTTTCTGTCTGAGTGTCTGTCTGTCTGTCCGCTTATAACTCGAGAACCACTGAACCGATTTTAATAAAACAAAATTCTACGGATAGCTTGATTCTTCCCATCAACTATAGGCTACTTACTATCACGCTAAATAGCTTATGAGGTTAGCAGTGAAGTGAAATATGAGAGCGGGCGGAGCCGCGGGCACAGCTTGTATAATATAAGTTTAAAAAACACAATGAACGCCGAAATACTTTCACCAAAATAAGTAAAAAAAATATTTTATACGTAAAAAAAACATAAAGCATAGATATACATATTTTACACGACAGAGTTTGCTCGAAAACACAAAGTGAGCCCGTAATTACAGCATTTCGAACACCGTGCGGCGGCGGCAGAGACGATGCACTATTTACGCGGACAAAATAATTTAGCTCTATGACGATGAGGTCAATATTGCCGCAAAACTTATAAAAAATACTTTTGCTATATGTAAAATAAACCGAGAAATAATATATTTCTGGCAGGTTGAACCGAACGCAATACCTACTGATTTTCGTACAACTTCACATTTGTATCTATGCTGTAAACTTGAAAGGGGCGGCTGCATTGAATTGGGGCGGCTGCTGGTACTAAACGGCCTAGGGCGGCTAAGGCTGCTAGTCCGCCTCTGCATACTACCGCTCACAAGAGCATTAATATTTACAGCATAAACACGAATACTGAAGAATCTGACCACTCTGCCTATTTTTACATTACCTATATCTGGTGTATACACCAGGCAGGCCACTAGGCCAGGCACTATAGTGCCATCACAGACAAATCGTCTGTGAGTGCCATCGTTTATTTTTGTTTACGAAACGACAATGGTATTTTTAACCCCCGACGATGCAAAAGGAGGTTTGTTATAAGTTTAACGTGTGTGTATATGGGTGTGTCTGTCTGTGGCATCGTAGCTCCCAAACGGATGGACCGATTTGGGTGCGGGTCCGAAACTGCTTATAAGAATAAACTGACTAAGACAAAATAACAAACATTCCTAAATAAAAAAAATTAAAAACTTACTAACAATATAATAAATCCTCGTCAAGCCCTGAGCACGAAGGGAGCATGGTGCCAAGGACGCAGGCGGCGTTACCTCGTTGGACGGCCATGCTGATGCGTTGCCGAAGGTATTCAGTAGAGCGTTTTTCACCCGAAGCAGCGCGCAAAGCCGATCCGATGTCCTTTACGAGACACTTAGCCTCATCGCATGATGTCCCCATTGTCTCTACAGCGAAGCCTACGAAACTGTAGTGTGGTGCCAGCTCACTGTATTTTGTTTTTTTGAGACTGGCCGCCTTTTCAGCGGCAGCACCTGCACGCTTTGAGCTCGCAGCGACATGGCTGCTGCAGAGGGTGTCGACGCAGGTAGCATCCCAAACCAAGCATTTCCCTATTTTTGTAAGTTACATACATATATACATAGCGTCACGCCTGTTTCCCGGTGGGGTAGGCAGTGACAACGGATCTCCACGTGCCACGATCCTGACACACCTCTGCCGCCTCTTCCACTCTCATCATGTTCTTCATGCATGCTCGTCGGTTACCGGTACTACGCACTTGACCCTTTTTGAGCACATGCCCGATCTGGTCCAGGTAGGTACGTGCGTCTAGTCTAGGGCGACCCTTCGACACTCTTCACTCACGTTTGCTCCATAAATTTCTTTCGTTAATTTCCTATCGTCCATGTTTATTACAAAGAAAAATCTGTTAAGTGCGAGTTTTACTCGCGCACGGAGGTTTCCGTATCTATCCGCTAATATCCGCCTATCTTTTGTCTTTCAACAATGCAATGTATAAAAGCCTGTGGCGTCATCTATTATTCATTAATGTGACTAATTGATTTTTCGGACGTTTGTTGTATGGGAATTTTTTACATTTTCTTTTTTTTATTATTTATTATATCCGCTATAGTAACACATATTCTGTGAAAATTTCAACGGGCTACCTATTACGGTTCAAGACATACTGCCCTCGGACAGACGGACGGACGGACGCACGGCGGATGCTTAGTAATAGGCTTCCGTACGGGATACGAAATCCTTAATAAGTATTACAAAAAAATAATATTGAGTAAGTTTATTACAAATAAATTACATTTATCAAGCTTCACGTTCCGGAATAATCGCCTCGTACAGCGCCAGTTACAAACAGACGGACAGACAGACACCTGGAAGATTTCCTAAGGGTTCCTGCCAGCTTAGCTGATTACCGAACCCTAAGAACGGCCCAATCGTGAAGTGGGACTGTTTGGAACAGTTTAATTTCCTCGGCCGCAAAACCGCGGCGCTCGCTTGTACCGTCCGGGGACAATGGGCATAATGTGTCCGGACTTTAGAGCCGTTTATCTTTCGTTAGAGCCACAGATTGGAGACATTACGGCTAGATGGGTCATCAGATCGAGCGGTGCGATCGGACGATTCTTGTCACAAAATACTGCTCGCACTTGTGGGATGTTGGTTCAGGAAAATACCCCGAGGTGTACCGCGATCTATAACCACTGCAACTTCGTAGATATCTCGTAGATATGTCGGTACCCTAAGTGTGTTCTTTTGCTTATTCCATGAGGACTGCTCGGTAGAGCTTTTTGACAGGATCCATTCCCTTTCCAACTCGGCACATCGCGGACTGGGCAGCGATGGCATCCCTACACGCTGGGCTTACCGCGAATGCGTACCAATCGCTTCTGTAGACCTTTCCTCCACAGAACTGGAAAACTTTGGAACGCTCTCTCTCCCCATATTTCCCCCAAAGTACAATCTCAGGTTTTTTTTATGTAATCCGCTATGGGCGGCTGAGTCGGAGGGGCAAAAGCGCATGCTCCGACCAGCCAATATCACCTCCGAGAAGGACGGTGCCATACCGGAGACTTCCCTGGATTGCTGGCTATACTGGACTAGAGGAGAACACAGCCGAGGCTGCTATGCGGTCACCTTACATGCAGCACGGTGGTACCAACCCAGTCGGCTACAATTTGAGCCTACCACCTAGTAAGGGGAAATAGATGGGACCTACAGTTTTACACCGGTTCCGAACGGTGAAGCAGCAGGTGTATGTATGCACGTAAATTTTTTCGTCAGAAAAAACTCTTTGGTACACGCCGAACGGATTCGAACCTCGGACCTCTCGCATGAGAAGCCGATGCCCAAACCATTCGGCCACCCGCCGCTTCTTTAATAGGGCCGTGAATCGGCACCTCTTAGGCTGGCATGGAATTCGTAACCCCCACATTCGACCGACTGTCCATGGGCGTCGTTAGAGACCTTGTGGGTGGCTCAGCGCTACATGTCGTGCTTTCTATAAAATAGGGAATTATCCCTTTCAGTTATAAAAAAAAAATATTACGGCTTTACTCACTGTTGTCTCCGAGCTATATGGCTTGACGTATCAGGCCAAACGTATGGCCTATCCTTATGTGCACTGTGCCATTGCGACGGTTGACAGAGAACTCGTTTTATGGAAACTGACACGGTTGGCTACATCACCTACAACATCCGTGATGTCAGCCCATAACACCGGATGAACTTGGTGCCACGTCAGTGCTTCCCTTCGGTCTCGCCGGCTACACTGAACTGGACGGAAAACACAAACTATTTACATAGCCGTTTCGACCCACCTTTCATTCAGTGCGGTGGTACCAACCCGGGCGGGTTAAACCCTACCACCTATTAATATAAGAAGGGAGTCATATCCCTTAGTCGCCCTTTACGACATACACGGGGAGAGATGCAGTGGGGCTATTCTTTTAAAGTACCGGCCCCACACGGTACAATTATAAACCGAGTTATAAACCCATACATCCTTTACTTACAGTATTCGGGACCTTATATGGGACACGTATAACAAACACATTTTGTGGCGAAGAATTCAGCCTGTATCCGATCGAGAAAAGAAATGTATTTATCACATTAAAAATTATTCCAGTCGTTTCCTAGCCAACTCATTCGCCGAAGAAGATAGTGGAAATAATTGCGGCGCATTGGAATGATCGATGGCGGGACAAGAGTTCATCGCACGCACTGAGAAAACGACAGAATTATGCGAAGATGATGCTCGGACCATAGACTGTTCATTTAGAGGGTTTTTAGAGCTGACGAAAGCATCCAGTAAGAACTGCGGTAAATAAGGTGCTTCGTTATTCATGTCAAATGTTTCGGGAGGGTTACATACACACTTAAATAAACACGTTACGCAAAAAAACAATTTTTTTTAGCATTACTTTTCGAGAAATTTAACAAAACATGTTTGCTACCTAAACATTAAAAGGATCAACCTGTGTGTAACTTACCTAGCTCCATTGTACGGGGTTAATGACAGTACTATGTTCAAACGCAGAACAGCTGTTTTTTGTAAGTAAGTCACAACTACAAGGTCACTAGACCTGTGTGTAACAGTGGGTAAGTTGCATTGTACGGGGTGAATGGCTATGTTCAAACGCAGAACAGCTGTTTGTTGTGAGTAAGTCACAACTCACAAGGTCACTAGACCTGTGTGTAACAGTAGGTAAGTTGCATTGTACAGGGTCAATGACCGTACTATGTTCAAACGCAGAACAGCTGTTTGTTGTAAGTCACAAGGTCACCAGGCCTTTTGTCAGCGCGCCACCGGCCACCGCGCCGCCCGCCGCGCTGTCTCCACGTCGCCACCGCCACGCGCCCCTCTAAAAGTAGAGACGTCAGGTCGCGCTAGATAGGTACCTACCTATGTGTGCGTTGTGTGTGTGTGCCTCCGTTTCGTGTTTGCAGGGGTTATAGGTAGCATGATTGGTTTTTACAGCTATTTGATTTAATTTTTTTGTTAGGAGATGTTAGGAGAAAAAATGCTCCTATAAACATGTGTTTTTTTTTAGTAAAGTGTTTGTTTGAGTGCGTCTGTAACCTTCTCGAAGTTATTGACATGAATAACGAAGCACCTTGTCAGCCTCGATAGGTCAGTGGTGCAGACAGTCAACTGTCGCTATTGAATGTTAAGCAACGCTGGGCGCGGTCAGTACTTGGATGGGTGACCGCTGACCGTTGGAGGCTGACCGAGGTTCGGATTCCTCGTAAAACTGTAGGTCCCTTCCCTCCTAATCTTACTTGGTGGTAGGGTTTAACCCGCCCGGGTTCGTACAACCGCACTGAATGAAACGTCGGTTAAAACGGCTATGTAAATAGTTTGTGTTTTCCGACCAGTTCAGTGTAGCCGGCACGATCAAAGGGGGAAGCACTGACACGGCACCTAGTTCACCCGGTGTTATGGGCTGACATCACGGACGTTGTAGGTGATATAGCCAACCGTGTCAGTTTCCATAAACAAAAAAAAACCATAAGTAGCTACTGAAGTGAATAGGAACTACCCAATCAAAGGTTCGGACACATATAAACACACGACCGCTCACACACTTTGTCAGCCTCGATCGGTAGTAGCTCAGTGGTGCGGTCGGTCGACTGTCGGTCGGATCATAAGCACACTGGGCGCGGTCAGTACTTGGATGGTGACCGCTCGACCGTTGGAGGCTGACCGTGGTTCGGATTCCACGTAAAATTTTGGTTCCTTTCCTTCTTACCTTACTAGGTGGTAGGGTTTATCCCGCCCGAGTTGCTAGCACCGCATTGAATGGAAGGTCGGTTGAAACGGCTACGTAAATAGTTCGTGTTTTCCGTCCAGTTCAGTGATCACCGCCGGCACTGACACGGCACCTAGTTCAATAAGGTGTTATGTGCTGACATCACGGATGTAGTAGGTGATGTAGCCAACCGTATCAGTTTCTATAGAGACAACATAATTTTTCAAAGTATGGCATACTTTATGAATACAACTGGACCCAGATTTAAGTAAGTAAGTCGGCCTAAGTAAACCTGGTCTCTCTCTACAGACGGTGTAATACTCGTCTTTGATTTATTTTTTTTACCTGCGCTAAGTTCCAGACCTAAGAGAGCACCGACTTACTTAGGACAGACCCTTTTCCTCTCAGTACTGAGACAGCAACCTTCAAAAAGCGAGGTCTACTCGGAGTTGTAAAAACGATGCATCGTGCCATTTGTCGTGTCGTAACCTACTCTAATTGACATCGTTTCGATATATCGTTTTTAGAACTACATAATAAAAAAATGGCATTGTCATTGTCGTGTCGTAACCCTACTCTTAGGTTTAAATGTCAAAGAACGAACATTTGAATTTGACCAATGAGCAAACGACAATTTTCGATAATTCCAACGACACCTCATGAGGTCTCGTTGAGATTGTCGTTTTGTTGCCACTATTAAATAAAAAGAAGAGATTGTCGTTTTGGTGTATGTATTGCGTTCATTGACTTAGGCCCACTTGCACCAACACGAATTTAACTATAAACCAGTTTAACTCGTTATGCTAGCACCCGTTGTAAGTGGGAACCGCGTTTAAACCGCGTTTAAATCCATAACTCGCTACTTAACTCTAAACGCGTGTTGGTGCAAGTGGGCCTTACACACGATTTACGAGTACCTACCTATGTGTGCATTGGTGTTTTGTTTTCGTTTTTTGTTTATTGTATAATTTCATCCATAAGTTGCTACCTACGCTTGGAAAATATCAAAACAATTAGAGGACTCAGCGCGATCGTCGCGGCGGTCATGAAGTCATGACATGACTGACTGGGCTGAGTGACGGGCGGCGGCGGCTACGGCGGCGGCGAATGACTGGCGCACAGATTACCAATATACCTATATGTCTGGGTCGAGGCGGCCCGCGAGCGCGCGGCGCGGCGGGCGCGCGCGCGCGCGGCTCCGGCTCCAATTCTGATTCTGATTCGCCCCGCTTCGCCCCGTCGCGGACGGAGCGGCCGGCTACAGCCGGTCGCTCCGTCCGCCCCGCCTAAATCCATCCATCCACAGATTACCAATACAAAGAATATAATACTACTATACCAATATAATATGCTTTTGTATATGGTGCGGTACGACACGGCGACGAGAATTTTTATTACAACGACGACGCGACAAACTTGCGCCGTCCGCCATCTTTTTCCACTGCATCCATCCAATACTATCTATACACAAATTTGACCACAACAACTTTTATTTTGGTCTTGGACACAAATCGCTTGTCTATGATTGCGAGAAAAACAAAACTTTTTGTCTATGCTTTCGATATGTCACTTCTTCCGACCGACCGAACATTTGGTTAGAGTGGGATATTTGTATGAGTTAGACACATCCCGAGATACATCCGATTTAGTCGGATCTATCCGAATATATCGCAATCGAAACTCCGAGTAGACCCTTGACTTTATTAAGGGCCTCGAATGAAACGTCTACTACGTCGTTCGGAACCGGTGTAAAACTGTAGGTCCCTTCTCTTGCCCCTAAATATAAGGTAGGCTCAAATTGTAGCCGAATTGGTACCACAGCACTGGATGTAAGATGACCGCACAGCAGTCGCGGCTGTGTTCTCCTCTAATCCAGTGTAGCCAGAAATCCGAAGGGAAGTCTCCGGTATGGTACTTACCCTCTCGGAGGTGATATTGGCTGGTCCAGGCTTTGGCCCCTTCGACTCGGCCACAGATACCGTTTACATAAAAATCAAATCTACTTAAGAGGTTATCTACTTAAAATCTACTTAACCTTTAGTGAGGCAGAAAATGCCAAAAAGCCTCGATTTTATTAAGAGGCTCGCATAAAACGTCTACTTGGCTATTTTTAATCCCCGACGTTAAAGGAGGGTTGTATATAAGTTTGACGCCTGCGTCTGTCTGTGTGTCTGTCTGTGGAATCGTAGCTACTAAAGGGATAGGCCGATTTCGAAGCTCTTAAGGAAGAAGATTTATTTTTATTTTTAAAGCGCGAAATGTGGCGCCGAGCCACCCATAAGGTGTCCATGGACATACGGTCGTACGCGGGTGTTTATTTATTACAACGCTGGTTTTACAGAGATGGTTCTTAGCTACGTTTGGTGAAGATCAGGTCAGCCGATCCGAAGATCATCGACACTTTTCCTAATTTTATTATACTTTTTATTTTTAGCGTCCTCGGTACAGTGCCCACATCGTCACACCTGGAGGAGGGTTATTAAGTTTTGTATTGGTTATAGGTTTATATTTTATTTTGTAGTTAGTTTTTAGTTTTTAGTAGTTTTTAGTTATAGTTTTTTATTTTATTTGATAGGTAGTATAAGTTTATTTAATAATTTTAATTTATTACTGTGAAATTTAAATAAATATTACTTTATATATATTTTATTAAATCTCTTTATTCACGTTCTTATAATATATTACATTAATTTTACATAAATTTTACAAAAAGTAATAAAAATACACAAAATTAATATAATGTAAATAAAAACGGTAATTTCCGCCGGCGGCGGGAGGCAGGCCTCCAAGCACACCGGCGGGTGCAGGCCGTGGCTACGGAGCTCTCCAAGACGACGCGAGGCAAGCTACGAGCGATAGGTGGTGGTACTAGACACGTAGGCCACCACCACCCCCATCTCGGAGAGCTCCGTATCCGCCGGACTGCACGGCGATGTCGTCGCGCAGCTCTTTCACATATCTCATTCTTCGTGCGCGCATCGCCTCAAATTTGCACTGGACCACCGGTAGCGGGGGCACTAGACAGGACGCGAGGTCCCGATGACCCCAAGCTGGCCGGTGGTGGACGTCGTCCTCGCCGTAGTTCTTGTGGCTCGGCCGACGTCAACGCTCCATCTTCGTCGTCGATGATATGCACCGACGACGACGTTAAATATTAAATAAATAAAAAAATAAAAAAAAAATTAAATTAAATATTATTAAATATTATTTATATTTTAATTTTATCAATGTTATACATTTGTTAGTTAGGTTTTAATTATTTAGTTATTAGTATTTTACTCTTAAAATTTATAAAATACTTATGTGAAAAAAATATGTTTCTTTATATTTGCCGTAGGGATTAGTAATATTTGCAAGATACGTTTGCCGTAATTGCAAGTACGGCAACGTCTCCCAGTTTCATGCTAAGCGTAGCTATTGATTCATCTCCGTATATATATATATGGCGTATTAAACATTCCTGATGCTCCTGAACAACTTTGCTATCCATACCTTCCCCCGTTCCTCTCACGGCCTTCCTCTTAGCTCTAGTGACGATAATGTCTTAGGGATTCCTCGCCACTCTTCTGGTCTCTAGTATACATCTCATCTGTGTCTATCCCGACTCTTTCACCTTTCACTCATAAGGCAAGAAGACCCATCTGAAACATGACTTGGTGGAAGGACCGTGCCAAGGCGAGAGGTGGCTATCCTATCGCCCTTATGCACGGCATCTTGTTCATTTACGACATGCACGGGGAGATATTCAGTGTGGCCATTCTTTTTAACGGTTCGGGGCTTGAGATCCAATTCTCTGAATAACCAGTATGTCTACTTCGTCCAATTCCCTGAATGTCTAGTCAATACTTGGTCCAATTCCCTGAATGTCTAGTCAATACTTGGTACAATTCCCTGAATGTCTTTGTACCGTGTGGGGCCGGTACTTTAAAAGAATAGCCCCACTGCATCTCTCCCCGTGTATGTCGTAAAAGGCGACTAAGGGATATGACTCCCTTCTTATATTACTAGGTGGTAGGGTTTAACCCGCCCGGGTTGGTACCACCGCACTGAATGAAAGGTCGGTCGAAACGGCTATGTAAATAGTTTGTGTTTTCCGTCCAGTTCAGTGTAGCCGGCACGACCGAAGGGAAGGCTGACGTGGCACCAAGATCACCCGGTGTTATGGGCTGACATCACGGGAGTTGTAGGTGATGTAGCAAACCGTGTCAGTTTCCATAAAAAAAAAAAAAATAAAAAAAATGTCTAGTCTGTCTACTTCGTCCAATTCCCTGAATGTCTAGTCTGTAAGTATCGACCCCACACGGTAAATATCTATGTAAGATAAAAATGAATAAATTCTTAAACGACAGATCTATCCCTTCTTCACTCTTCCAGTCGCCCCCCTCAGTATCTTTCCGAGCAGTTCGCCATTCTTTGCTCTCTCGTTGAGAAGCGCATAAACAATTCATGAACGAGATATAATTTGAATACAGCTCCACTGTAGTGATGGGAATTATGATAATTCTATCAACTGATAGGGGTCGGCATCTGAGAGAGACGCGAGCGCGGAAGGGGTTCGGGGTGAAGGCATAGAGGGTAATATAATGTTATAGGGTAATTGACTCGGGGTAATGGAGGTGAAACAAATAATTGGATGATTTTGTGAAGGGATTATGAGAGGCTGGGACTTCAGTTATTGGATTTTGCAACTCTCTTTGATTACTTAAGCTTATCTTAAGATTATGAAGGTGTGAGATTTCGAGGAAAAGAAATGGAGGCAGAGTAAGGATTTTTGGAGAGTAGTAAATTCGATGTGAACTATTGTTATGGGCAACATTCCGACAGCGACTGCGCTGGACGAGATTTTTTAACCTCCGGCCAAAAAAGAGGGGTGTTATAAGTTATAAGTTTAATGTGTGTGTGCATGTGTGTATGGGTGTATGGGTGCGTCTGTCTATGGCATCGTAGCTCCCAAACGGACGGACCGATTTGGATACGGTTTTTTTACATTGGAAAACTGGTTCAATCGGGATGGTTGTTAGCTAGGTTTTAATAAAATAATGAAGTAATTAAGTAATCAAAAAAATTATTATTTTTAAAAGTGGACCAATTTGCATGCGGTTTTCTTTTTTAAGCTTGAAATAAAAGTTTAATTACAAATTTTAAAATCCCCGACCCTTAAAAAGTCAAAAATTATTTCCGTTTACTTACTTAAAGGAGTCGGGGGACCGCTAAGTATATAAAATATAAACGGTCCCCCGACTCTTTAAGTAAGTAAACGGAAATTATTTTTAACTTTTTAAGGGTCAGGGGTTTTTTATTTAAATTTGTAATTTTACTTTTTACTTTTAGTTGCTGCCGGCGAGGTGCTCGTGTGGGGTCTTTGGAAGTTTCCGTTAAAAGTTTTTATTTATTTATAGACACCCATACACACCATAAACATATTTTGTAAATTAACTTTTATTTCAAGCCTTTACAAAAACACATGATTTGCATACATATGTGCACACAGATACATACATACATGAATACATACATGCACACGTTAAACTTATAACACCCCTATTTTTGCGTCGTGGGTTAAAAAACAAGCCGAAATGTAGATCGTTTCAAACTTCGGTCACTGGCCATCGAATGTGAGGGTCAGGGGCATAGGTCGAACGATTATCGGAAATTTCGCAGTTCAGTAAATTCATAGTGAGAGGGTATCAGGGCTCATGCAGAAAAGGGTCCATGTCGAGACGTTTCCGGTGGGAGGCCAAAAGTCAAATATTTTTTGCTGCTTCAAATGTTTTGTTTTGAAAGTCAATTTGTTTATTGCGGGCACCGGATGGGAGTTTTAAAAGGCTTATTCAAGTGATAAGTGAAGAGTGTGGGGTCGGTAGTTAAAAGAATAGCCCCACTGCATCTCTCCGCGCGTGCATGTCGTAAAAGGCGACTAAGTGATAACGACCAGACGGGGTAGTCACCCTCACCTTGGCATGGTCCTTCCATCGAGTCACGCAGCAGGTGGGTCTTCGTGCCTTATTTGCTGCTTGATAGTTATTTTGTCCTAATACATTGCTAAATGTGGTGATCGGTGTTGTTCTGTAATTTACAAGAGTACTTCAAATCAAAATCAAAATATACTTTATTGTACACCGTAAAAGGAACACAACAGGCGAGTTTAATGCAAAGTAGCATTCTTAACAAACTAACCTTTGGCATGTGGAGAAGCTCATAGGGCGGACAATGCAGTGCAAAAGAGAAGCGTGAAAAATAAAACTATTAAATAAATGGACACAAACATATTATTTAAACTTAATTATAAACTTTATTATATACATAAAGTAAATACTATAAAGTACGTACATACATATTATATTTATGCATAAATTACATTATATATACACATATATTTTTTATAATATAAAACCAACTGAATAGAAGTTACAAGAACGTAATTAAGTGAAATTGAATTATGTTACTCGTCGCCATGAGAATGAGATGGAAACGGTTTGCGAATACGTTCTCTAAACATGTGGATAGTAGTGGAGCACCGTACTTGATGCACAACACCGACTACTCTGCTTATCCCGATTGTCGGGATACAGCGTGTGGTATGTATGTAATTCAAGCGATGTGATAGGTAGTCTGATTGGAGCCTTAGTAATTATAGCCTTATAGTTACAGTTAGAGTATAGTTAGAGCCTTAGCCTTAATTTATTATTATAATGTTTTACGCAGCCTGGTATGAGTCGCGGAGTCAAAGGGACCAGAGCACATCGATCAGCCAAGATCGCTTCCGAGTAGGTGCCATATCGGAGACTTTCCTTTAGATTTATGGCTAATACTGGAATAGAAGAGAACACATCGCATCTCTCCCCGTGTATGTCGTAAAAGGCGACTAAGGGATATGACTCCCTTCTTATATTACTAGGTGGTAGGGTTTAACCCGCCCGGGTTGGTACCACCGCACTGAATGAAAGGTCGGTCGAAACGGCTATGTAAATAGTTTGTGTTTTCCGTCCAGTTCAGTGTAGCCGGCACGACCGAAGGGAAGCACTGACGTGGCACCAAGTTCATCAGGTGTTATGGGCTGACATCACGGATGTTGTAGGTGATGTAGCCAACCGTGTCAGTTTCCATAAAAAAAAAAACACAGCCGAGACTGATGTGCGGCCAACAATGCCCAATACAGTGGTATTAACCCAGTCGGCTACTATTTGAGCCTACCGCCTGGTAAGGGGCAAGGGAAGGGAACTACGTGTGTACGTAAATTTTTGATGTATTATTGAAATATGATAAATGATAAATGAAAAAAAAAAAAACGGGCAAGTGCGAGTCGAACTCCGTACTTTCCGAGGTTTCCGTATCACCGCGTAATTGGTCAGTTTTTATTATTTCTTGTTTTACTTTAAAGTTGGCACTTTAATCACAATAAGATTGACGCATATATGTATAATACTTACGAGTAGTTTTTACGATTGAGTAAAAACGAAACAACTTTAAAATAAAAACACGTTTCTTGTATGGGGACGCCCTTAATGTTTTTAGCTTTTCTATTTTTTATTATTTGTTGTTATATCCGCCATAATAACACACATTCTGTGAACATTTCAACCGGCTAACTATTACTTACGGTTCAAAAGGCACATCCCTCGGAGAGACTGACAGAATAAAATGCGTATATTCAGTATGGCCAGTCCAAGATTAGTCTTTATTTTGATTCTCCTAGCTGCGCTCCAAAACAGTAGTAACACAGAGCGTGCGTTTCAAATAGGGTTGTAACGAATATCCGTATTCGCATTCGAAATTCCGAATATTCGGTTCATTTTTAATATTCGTATTCGTATTCGGTTGTAAGATACCGAATATTTATCGAATATTTTACTTCGCGTGTTTTACTAATGAAAGAGTGAGGCGCATGCGCGCAAACCAATTGGCGCGTAGTGTGTGCGGTGGGGTCCGGAAAAAAGCTGCTAAGCTGTTATTCCTTAAGTATAATTTGCCACTCTAAAGTTTGATTATATTAAATACAATTATAAATCTTTTGTAACGCACTCATTTCGTTTCATTGTTTTTTTCAAAATGCAATGTCAAGTACTTAAAAACAGAGAAAAACATTAAAACAAGTCCGTATTCATATAATTTTAGGACTCAATGTAGGTATATCTACATTTATAATAGAAAATTTAAGTGTTTTTTCATTTGGATATAAAATTTCATAAAAATTTTTTCAATATTCGTATTAGCGAATATAATTTTGGAATATTCGTATTCGCGAATGTGGAAAAATAGGCATTCGTTACAACACTAGTTTTAAACGAAGACACTACTCGGCCGTCGGCCTCGCTTTAGTCCCCCCATAAATCACAGAGGCGGCCCCTCATTTGCTCCGGCCTTGCCCCTGACAGGTGAATCCCCTCCCGACCCTCGCCGCACCTTGGAGGGAAGGTCCCACCTTGAGAAGGGGAGCGTTTCTCCTTGGAGACGAATTATTTACTTGAAATATTTAGGTTGATAAGAGAGATAAAATAAATGCAATTTGATTTTAGGACATATTATGAAAAACAAAAAAGTTTTAAAAAACATAAAACCGACTTCCTAAAAAAAGTAAAACTAAAAAACTATTTAAAATAAAAATATAAAAACCGCCTTCAAAAATATATGAAATAAAAACCTAAAAAAAAAACGAACCCTAGAGTTGAAGGCGGTGCTAAAAAGGCTACACAAATCACAAAGGATATTATCATCCACTCATGTTTTCTTTCATGCATCATTTTTGCTTGCTTTACAAATCACAAAGGATATTATCATCCACTCATGTTTTCTTTCATGCATCATTTTTGCTTGCTTTAGCACCGCCTTCAACTCTAGGGTTCGTTTTTTTTTTAGGTTTTTATTTCATATATTTTTGAAGGCGGTTTTTATATTTTTATTTTAAATAGTTTTTTAGTTTTACTTTTTTTAGGAAGTCGGTTTTATGTTTTTTAAAACTTTTTTTTTATTTCACAGTTTTTTTTAGTAATTTTTTGCTATTAATGTACTCGGCGGAATCGCTCGGCCTTCGGCCTCGCGATTCCGCCTCGCTTTCCAATCCGATCTTGACCCAATTAAAATAGGACCACGTCAGCTTCGATAGCTCAGTGGTGCAGACAGTCAACTGTCGCTATTGAATTTTAAGCAACGCTGGGTGCGGTCAGTACTTAGATGACCGCTGACCGTTGGAGGCTGACCAAGGTTCGGATTCCTCGTAAAACTGTAAGTCCCTTCCCTCGTAATCTTACTTGGTGGTAGGGTTTAACCTTCCCGGGTTGGTACCACCGCACTGAATTAAACGTCGGTCGAAACGGCTATGTAAATAGTTTGTGTTTTCCGACCAGTTCAGTGTAGTCAGCACGATCAAAGGGGGAAGCACTGACATGGCACTGGTGTTATGGGCTGAAATCACGGACGTTGTAGGTGATGTTGCAGAACTTAGTAGAATGGACAGACATAAACGTGTTACGGAAGCCTACTTTTATTATAAAATAACCGTCGGAGGACCTTGGTTGAAAATTGTAAAATTTAGTAGAACGGATAGACATGCATATGTTACGGAACCCTACATTCATTTTGCAGAACTTAGTAGAATGGACAGACATAAACGTGTTACGGAACCCTACTTAACAGTTGCACTCCGGGAGTGCCGGCAGATCCCGTGCCACTCTAACTTAACCCTTAACGCAATGACTTAAGGTTTCATTTTAAAAATGACGCTGACGCGATGTCGCGAGTTATACATTTTTACCCACCTAAAAAAGTGCCAAGAGCCGCTAAAGAAGTTTTCACTTCAAAAACCTCAGGGTTATCCCCTTTCAAATAAAAAAAAAAAGAATTTTCAAAATCGGCCCACAATTGACGGAGTAATCGCGTAACAAACATCCAAAAAAAGAAAACATACCGTCGAATTGAGAATCTTTTAGGTCTAAAGTAAATTTCTCGTGAAGACAAATGCAACGAGCCCAAACACGATGGGTTTATCATGTGTAGTTTAGGAGTTCCTATGGCCACCTTCTGTCTCCATCATCAAACCAGCTCGATGGTACTCGGTACAGTAGGTACTGGCCAGGTACCATAATAAATTAAGCGCCGGTCGGAAAAGATAAAAAAAATTCAAATTTAGAATATTCATGAAACAAGGGTCCGAATATGTATCACTAGTATATCGATTCATGTATTTCAACAGGACAGAGAAAATTTCAAAATATTAGGTATTTAATACTTTTTAGTTTTTTTTTTTTTTGTTTTTTGGAAATCGGTTTAATATTTTTTAAAACAGTTTTTATTTCATTCTTTTTAGTAATATTACATAAAAAAGAATAATCGAAATCGAATAATCGAAATCGATTGAAGTGGTACAGAATTATTCGCCATATGTGTCAGACTGCAAATTGCTGAATAAGTCCACATCACAAATGTTTTGCTGAAGGTAACCACACACCATACTAATTTATCAAACTGAAAATTGCCGAAAACGACCACATCACAAGTTTTGCTGAAGGTAACCACACACCATAGTATTATGCTGATTTTTCGAAAACCACTGAACCAATTTCGATAAAATTGAAATGGGACCACCTCGGAAGTATGACCTAACTAACAAAAAAAGAATTTTCTAAATCGGCCCTCAATTGACGGAGAAATCGTGTTACAAACATACAAAAAAATAAAAAAAAAAAAAAACATACAGACGAATTGAGAACCTCCTCCTTTTTTGGAAGTCGGTTAAAAATTCTAAGACGCCATTCGCTTAGCTTGCACTAAAGAACACAAAATCAAATCAAATTATAGGTACCTAGGTAGTTGATTGTTCACCATGAAACATGGAACACAAAAGGTGAGCTTAATGCTGTGCGGCATTTTTTACATATACATAACAAACAACATAATCCACCTCCCCTTACTCATTTCCCACACCCCACCCTAACCACTTTTATACGACCTAATATTCTGTAAATAATTTTACGCTATAATTTTAGGTTTTTTTTTAGTGGAATGCGTAATATTTGACTTGTGTTTTTTGTAATGTTGTTTTTTGTAATGTGGCTAGGCTGTCTATTTCCCGAATAGAGTAAATAAATAAATAAACAAACCTATTCTACTACCGTTCACAAGAGTATTAATATTTACAGCATACAGGTTAATACTTGACTACTCTGCCTATTTACATTACCTACGTCTGGTTTATTTGTCAATTTGTACATAGCCTCTTCGACCGACCTTTTATTAAGGTGCGGTGGTTATCAACCCGGTCTTGTTAAACCCTACTTATGTGGAATCCGAAATGTGGAAAGGTCACCCATCCAAGTTCTGACCGCGTCCGGGTGTTCTTAAATGTTCATTATTGCACGTTGATCGATTGCACGTTCTAGAATCCAGGCTGACAAAAACTGTCAAGGCTCGGTCGTTCGGTTGGTTACAAATTTCCACAGTTATCCAAACATACTTCAACACTGCAGCGCACTCGCAATCCTTGCGAGAGCTCTCGTGCTGCTGACAACCTCCGCCCTCATCCGCCCCAACCACCCCCAAAGCACCCCAACCACCCCAAACCACCCCCACTTCCATCCGCCTCCATTCTGATGCAGAGAAGCTCTCGGACCCTATTGCAAAGCTAAGTAGAACCTTTTCACGCTCACATCTAGCCGTCTTGTCTTTCCGAATATTGAATGTAGCGAGCGGACGTTCGTATGAAATGGTTCCACGACGCTATCTTAAATTTCTTTGATATTTCACTTGTAATATTTCTATGAATAGCATCTGGTGTTGAATGAGGCCGCTCTTTGTATTACGATTGATCTAATGTTCTTATTCCATGTAAAACTGTTTTAATTTAATGGGGCCGGTTGCTTATAAGAATAGCCCCACTGCATATCTCCCCGTGCATGTCGTAAAAAGCGACTAAGAAAGGATAAGGACAATATGCCGTGCATAAGAGCGACAGGCTAGCCACCTCTCACCTTGGCGCGGTCTTTCCACCGAGTCATGCAGCAGGTGGGCCTTCGTGCCTTACTTGCTAGCTGATAGCTATCTTGTCCGAATACCTTGCTAAACGTGGTGGTCGGTGTTTTGCTGTAATTTACCAGAGTAATTGCAGCACAACACAGGTTACTCTGCATACCCCGATTTTCGGGATCCGGCGTGTGGTATGTTTGTGTATGTAGTGAACTAAAAAGTGTGTGTGAAATATTGCTGATTTTGAAAAAAATCTGGAGGTAGGAGTCTCGTCGACTTATGTAAGTCTTCAGTACCTACTGTTAATCCGAAAAGTTGAAATGAGTATACTCTGATCAAGCAGCAAGTAAGGCATGATAATACCCATTACCCACCGCTGCACGACTCGATGGAAGGACCTTGCCAAGGTGAGAGGTGGCTATCCTGTCGCCCTTTAGCACGGCACCATGTCTTTATCCCTTAGTCGTCTTTTACGGCATGCGCGGGGAGAGATGCAGTGGGGCTATTCTTTTTATGTACCTTTCCCACACAGTACTTCACTCTATAAATTAATATGTCGATTTTAACAAGAGGATCAAACCCTACGTCACGTTTCGCTGAATTATGGAGAAAAAATAATTACTAACCTCTGTGTGTTCTCAACACATGCCTAAATTACTTCTCTCTTTTTTCCAGGTAAGGCTGGCAGCGAGATCACAGTGAGATCCGACAGCTGAAATTAAACGGACCTGCGCCGATCGACGATAGACTTCTGGTTATTACACTTTTATTAAATTCCATGATTTAGATGATAAATCAGTCTGGAGGTTCGGTTGGATCGGTCTAAAGTATTCATTTGTAGGGTTCCCTATCCACACGTATCTGTGTATCTGTTGAACCATGGTTGACCCGTAATAGATAGTCGGTTGAAATTTTGACAAAATATGTGTTATTTATTATGCAGACTCGCCAGATCCGAAAGATCAGTATATGTAATTGGGCTAAAGTTTTCCAACAAAATAAACCCCGACATTAAAAACGCTGAATCATTCAACAGCTTTACTGGCAGACTGAAACGATTTCTGGTGGAGAAGGCTTACTATTCAGTCGATGAATTCCTTAACGAATGACTTTTTATTCAATATTCAATGCATTGCATTGTAATTATTATTGTAAATTATTTTTAATTATTATGAAAATCTGTAAAATTTTACATGTTTGTGATATAATTACTGATATAATTAATTAATGACTTATATAGAAGCTATATCAATAAAAAAATTATTCTGGCCTATTCTATTCTATGGCGAATATGCCAACAATTAATAAAAAAACGGCCAAGTGCGAGTCGAACTCGCGCACCGAGGGATTCCGTATCGCCATGTCATGGCCAGCCCCGTGAATTTTTTACTTTTTCTTACATATATTCTGTGAAAATTTCAACGGGCTATCTATTAGGTTCAAGCGATACAGCCCTCGGACAGACGGATAGACAGACAGACGGCGCAGGCTTAGTATGCTAAAAAAATATGACATCACCGACACGAACCATGTACCGGGAAAATGGGCAATGTTAAGTTTCTAAGTAACGCACATACAAAACACATAATTATATCAACAATATGAGAAAGGTGGCACAAATACAACTAAAATAATAATTTATTAGTCTTCAAAGTTAGACTTTTTTTTCACTTAGTTTTATGAGTAATCATGACAAACAGATTGTTTGATATTTTTTTGGCATTAATTGTTTATCACGATAACATACATACAAGCATTATCCACGTGCCACCACCGCGGCAGGAGTGCGAAGCGACTCCTACCCCCTGAATTTTTATCAAAATCAGCAACTCCTTATGTATGTCGGCGCCCTAAATGTGTTCTATAGCTTATTCCATGGGGAATGCTCGGAGGAGCTGTTTAACGCGATCCCGCCGTCCCCTTTCCACTTCCGCACAATGCGCACTGGGCAGGGATTACATCCCTACACGCTGGACTTACCACGGATGCGTACAATCGGTTGTGCAGATCCTTCCTCCACAGAACCGGTAAACTCTGGAACGCTCTTCCTGCCCACATATTTCCCCCCAAGTACAGTGTCGGGTCCTTCAAGAGAAGCGTGAATGGGCACCTGTCAGGCCGGCATGCCATTCGTAGCCCCCGCATGCGACCGAATGTTCATGGGCGTCGCTAGACACCTTATGGGTGATTCGGCGCCACATGTCGCGCTTACTATAAAAAAATATTCACAAACCCTTTTCAGTTCACTCTATAATTTAATACGTCGATTTTTAACAAGAGTTGTTTACCCCTACGTCACCCGTCGCTTAATCATGTGACGCGAATATCGTGTGTAGGGCATCGATGTCTATTTTATAGATCGAACGTCGTATGATGCAAATTGTGCTAGACGTCGGTACAAGTGTGCGTGCATTCACATGCAGTATTGTGATACGTGACACGATCCCCACGACGGTGGTATCGCGCTCTCGCCCCCACCCGCCCACAGATGACAAGAGCGAGCGAGAAAGACGTCATCGCTCGCCCACCAGCGCGTCTGCCCAAGCGAGAACGAGAACGCGGTACCACCGTCACACGATCCTAGGCATGCTGGCTTCTTAACACGCCATAACATGCTAAGGCGAAACAAACAACAACGTTTGTCACTGTCACTCTTTATAACAGCAACCGGGCATGCTGCACACACGCACTTTGTGCGTCACCGACTCGATACAGACTTGCGTGCGTTCAACACGCGCCGCACACGTCGTATGAAGCGGCTGTCCGTGAAATCTGCACTATATGCAGTTCTCGTCGAGAACATATTTTTTCGGGAGTGATGTATGGGATGGGCCACTCTATAAAATAGACATCGATGGTGTAGGGTCCATGGCGCCGCCGGAAGCACCGCGATCACTTTTTGTCGTTGCACGGAAATTGGTTCGTTAAATACTCCGTTTTGGGCGACGCGGCGCTTGAAGCTGGCATCCTCGGCCAAATTACCAGTATGAGAACAACGTTCGACGTGGAATTTAATGGCATAATTTAATAAGTTAACCTTTTGCCAATGGAGCGGCCGATATCGGCCGCTTTATAGATTATTTATGTCTTTGGGAGAAACTCGTGGATGAATTTGTAAATATCTTGCCTCTGCTTGCGAGGCAGAAACTTAGATTCTCGTGCCGCCTGTTAGATTTCTTTGCGGATATTCTTTGCGAATATTCATATATTTTAACGCAATTTGTAAAACTTTGATACGTAATTTGTATCAACTGAAGATACAAATTACGTATCAAAGTTTTTAATTATTAAGTCTTTGTAGTCAGAAATCTCAGGAAAATTCTGTCGATGTGACTAGTCACTAAAGTACGTCTTGTAATATGTACGAAAAAAAAATACCCTGCGAAGTTTCTCGCCGGTTCTTCTTCGTGCGTTCGGTAGAACCTTTGAGGAAATATTCTAAGACTTCTCTATGCCTGTGTCTCTTGAAAATAATTCTTGAAAAACGATCTCGCTCATTCATGCTCTTTGAGTGCGCGGAGTGCCCGCTTGTTTTCGATTAAAGTCGATTAAAATTTGTGCAATTTTGGTGTTTCTTGGGCAAAAACAATGGAGGCGTAAGTTATCTTCATTTTACAATAGTTTCTAGCAGTTGAGGAACGATATTTGCGAAAATATCGTGAGTTTTCGAGTCGAGTCGAAAATTTTTCAACTCGAATTTTTCGAGGGACTAACAGGATACGGAAACCTAAAAACCACAACCGTTCTATCTTTTGTCTCTCTGCAATGCAAACTATTTGTGGCGCCATCTTTATTTAGTAGCGTGAATGTGTAATCGATTCTGAGCCCGTTTATTGCATGGGGATCCACATAAATTGTTTACATAATTTTTTGTTTATTATTATTCGTGGGCACATCCGCCATAATAAAACATATTCTGTGAAAATGTCAACCGGTTACCTATTACAGTTCAAAAGATGCAGTCTTCAGTATAGATACGGAACCCTAAAAATACTTAAAATAAAATTCAGCATCGGTAGCTCAGTGGCGCGGTCGGTCGACTGTTGTTAAGCAACGCTGAGCGCGGTCAGTACTTGGATGGGTGACCGCTTGACCGTTGGAGGCTGACTGTGGTTCGGATTCCACGTAAAACTGTAGGTCCCCTCCCTTCTTACCTTACTAGGTGGTAGGGTTTATCCCACCTGGGTTGGTACCACCGTACTGAGCGAAACGTCGGTTGAAACGGCTATGTAAATAGTTCGTGTTTTCCGTCCACTTCAGTGTAGCCGACATGAAATGAAGGGAAGCACTGACATGGCGCCTAACTCACCCGATGTTATGGGCTGGTATCACGGATGTTGTAGGTGATGTAGCCAACCGTGTCAGCTTCCATAAAAAAAAATTGAAAATATCACAAACATCGTCACCGTTAGACCCCCGCGTGGCTCTTGCACTAGATTCCTCAGACGCGGCTCCCATGTCGAGCGCGAGTAACCAGACACCACGCAGCGGATCCGTTTCGACCTGTCGCGTCTAGCTCCACTCTCGAGTCTCGCTCGACACCCACCAGAATCGACTGTAGGTGGACTTTCCCACGTTAGAGCACATTGACATGCAAAGCTGCCTTTGAATGTCGCTATTTTTGTCCGACTACGGAGAAACCAAAATTATGATTTTGGCATTTTTTTAGGGGTTTTTTTTTTTTATTGAAACTTGACACGGTTGGCTACATCACCTACAACATCCGTGATGTCAGCCCATAACACCGGGTGAACTTGGTGCCACGTCAGTGCTTTCCTTCGGTCGTGCCGGCTACACTGAACTGGACGGAAAACACAAACTATTTACATAGCCGTTTCGACCGACCTTTCATTCAGTGCGGTGGTATCAACCCGGGCGGGTTAAACCCTACCACCTAGTAATATAAGAAGGGAGTCATATCCCTTTTTCCGTATCCGGTACGGGACTGTCTGTCTGTCTGTCTGTCTGCCTGTCTGTCTGTCTGTCTGTCTGTCTGTCTGTCTGTCCGTCCGTCCGTCTGTCTGTCCGAGGGCTGTATATCTCGAACCGTAATAGGTAGCCCGTTAAAATTTTCACCTTATTATGGCCGATAAAACAACAAATAAAAATAAGAAAAAGTAAAAAATTCACGGGGGTTCCCATAGAAGAAACCAAAAAAGTGTATGCGCGCGCGCCATCTACCGAATAGAGTGTGAAGCATTTAACTAATCATGACGTTTAACTAATATGAAGCATTTCATAACACGCCATAGATGGCGTGAGTGGCGCTAATCATGACATGGCGATAAGGAACCCTCGGTGCGCGAGTTCGACTCACACTTGGCCCTTTTTTTTTTTATATAATCTGAAACAGTTGGCTAGTGGCTACATATCACCTACAACATCCGTGATCGTGATGTCAGCCCATAACACCGGGTGAACTAGATGCCATGTCAGTGCTTCCCTTCATTTCATGTCGGCTACACTGAACTGGAAATGCATGTGTGTGTGCTCCCTTGTTCGCTCACAGTGTCTTAACTACTTAACCGATTTAAACATTTATGAGGCATTTCGTGATGTCAGCCCACAACACCTTGGTGAACTAGGTGCCATGTCATTGCTTTCCTTTCATCGTTCCAGCTACACTGAACTGGAAGGAAAACACGAACTATTTTCATAGCAGCTTCGTCCGACCTTTCATTCAGTACGGCGGTACCAACCCGGGCGATTGGAACCCTATCACCTAAGTAGTATGGTAAGAAGGGTCTACAATTTTACGTGGAATCCGAACCACGGTCAGTCTCCAACGGTCGAGCGATCACCCATCCAAGTACTGACTGCGCCCAGGTGTGCTTATGATCACGACCGACAGTCGACCGACCGCACCACTGAGCTGCCGAGGCGTGTTCTATAGCTTTTTCTATGGGAAGTGCTCGGAGGAGCTACTTAACGCGATCCCGCCGTCCCCTTTCCTCCTCCTCGCCACGCGCACTGGGCAGGGATTGCGTCCCTACATACTTTAGTTACTGCGGATGCGTACCAATCGATTCTGCACATCTGAGGGGAAGCACAGACGTGGCACCTAGTTCACCCGGTGTTATGGGCTGACATCATGGATGATGTAGGTGATGTAGCCAACCGTGTCAGTTTCCATAAAAAAAAATCTTTCCTCAACAGATCCGGTTAACTATATTTATATATTTCCCCCCCAAGTACAGTCTCGCGTCCTTCAAGTGGGGTTATATAGGCTGTTAGGCCGGCATGTCATGCAACCCCCGTATACGAACGGTCACCCGAGACATGAAGACATCAAGTCGAGCCATCAATAGAACCGTCGTAATAAGTAGTAGGCAAATTCCGAAATTAGTCATTCGAAATGCGTCTGGGCCGTGCCATGATACGGGGGCCCCCCCCCCGTAATCCGGGCTACATCAGTATTCAGATCAGAGTGGCGCAGCCGTAACATATTGACCGGCGCCGGATCCAAATGAAACTTCCCACCTCTGCTGTAATCCCACCATTTGTCTAGATCGGTGGGATACCCACGAGTTCACTGGCGAGTCAACATTTTGTGATGGCAGGTGATGATTTTTTGTGGTAGAGAGATAAGTTGATACAACTGTTTTACGAATGGGGCCACATTTTTGTGATGACGGTGATGAGTTTTTGTGGTAGCGAGATTAAGTTCATACGACTATTCTACAAACGGTCCACATTTTCTGATGACGGTGATGATTTTTTGCGGAAGCGAGATTAAGTTGGTACAACTGTTCTCCGAACGGGCCACATTTTGTGATGACGGTAATGAATTTTTTTGGGTAGCGAGATTAATTTTTTTATTTTTTATGTGAAGCACGACATATCGCGCTCGTCAGACGTCAGAACGGTCCTCATTTTATGATGACGGTGATGATTTTTTGGGATAGCGAGGTTAAGTTAATACAATTTATTCTCCGAGCGGTTCACATTTTATGATGACGGTAATGATTTTTCGGGGTAGCGACATTAAGTTGATACGACTATTCTACGCACGGTCCACATTTTGTGATGACGGTAATGAGTTTTCGGGGTAGCGAGATTAAGTTGATACGACTATTCTCCGAACGGTCCACATATTGTGATGATGAACTTGTTACAATTTGTCCTATCCGGTTCGATTACACCCGCAAAGGTGAACCGGCAAGAAACTTAGCTGGGTATTTTTTTTCATACATATTATTACAAGGTATTTTAGTGACTAGCCACATAATAACATCGCCTACACAGTCTATCGAAAACACAGCTTGAGATCATGATTAACCATATTACTAAGAGTTCGGTCTACAAAGACATATTAATTAAGTGTGTCAGGTGTAAAGAGACTTTTGTCAAACTTTGAAACGTCATTTGTGTCAACTTTTATGTAACACATCATAAAAGTAACAGAATCATCACAATTTTTGCAGTGAAATCGGTCAATAGTACGAATCCTCCGGGGTGTATCGGTGGGGAGATCCAGTTCTCCTTTCGGGGGTGGTGCTTGTCTCGTAATAGGGGAAAGGTTTTCCGAATCACGAAGCGGATGTCGATTCTATTTCTCTGAATTGTTTATAATTCGATCAAATTTCTTCTCATTCCATTCATATTACTCGTGTAAAAGGTTGACTGGAAGAAATCGCTTATTAAAACAGCCTTAGCGCACTCCTGTATTTTCTTGTTTATTTTCAGGTGTTGTTTTTTCTTTAAATTTTTTATACATTCGCAACCACCGCATACGACCGAATGTCGATGGGAGTCGTTAGACACCTTATTGGTGGCCCGGCGACACATATCGCGCTTTAAAAAAAAAGAGCAATGCGTATGTGGCGAGTGGAAAACTATTTAATGTGACAAAGTCTCACAAATGTAATTCCACTTTTGTCCCCGAGTGTCCCGTGACCACGCAGCAGCCGTGTGTGGCGGCCGGCCCCGCTATCAAAGCTATGTTTGTTTAGGGCAAAAGTCCTACGGTTAAATCTACAAAATTTAGGATTCCGTAAGTTTAAGCATTATTTAATTTAAACTCCGTTTCGTCCTAGAACGGGTCGGCTAGTTAACGATGTCGCTACTAACGTGTGTTTTTTTTATTTTAAAACCGGCCAAGTGCGAGTCGGACTCGCGCACCGAGGTTTCGGCACCACAAAAAAAACTAAAAAAACGAGTTTCTTGTATGGGGAATTGGGGACACCCCTGAATTTTTTATTGAAAAAGTAAACTGATATATATCTTTACAGTCTATTACAACAATGCCACAAACTTCAGGCAAAACGTATGGCTCATCCTCATAAGCACTCTGCCGGCGCATTCTTGTTCGCCTGCATGTACTTTTCCCACATCCCAAAGGTTTGTTAGAATTAAGCTGGCCTATTGTGCCTAATTTGTATTAATTGGTGTGCAATAAAGAATATATACATACATACTTATATATTTGAGTTTATACAGGGTGGCCCAGTTATACCCAAAATAAGATTTTAAAAATTAAGGTAATCGTTACTTTTTATTGTAGTGACTTTGTACAAATGATGTTAATTTTGAATATGTTACAATTGTAACACCACTACAATTTTTGTTCTGGATAATTGTGATATGTATAGGTAGTTTTAAAGGGCATGGGCAAATCTCCAGTAGTACTTTTTTTTTCACAGTGATTTTTCAAAAATTTATCAGTTTTAATGTAAACTGAACAAAAATTCACTGAAAGGGCTATAGCAACAGTACAGTCTAGGAGTAAACCTAAAAACTATTCATTACGTACTAGCTACATGTCTCTTCTACTTCCATACCAAATTTTATTCCATTTTGTGGAATAGATATCCAACTAGAGCGGTTTATGTGACTAAAATAGAGAAATTTCAAAAAAAGTAAAAAAAAATCACAACTTCTAAACTATTAATTTTCGCGGAACTAATGTTTTTTTTTAAATGAGTCAACGTGACGTCCTTTATCTAAAAAAAAATTTTGGACCACCATAACTGGGCCACCCTGTATCAGCCAAAATTCTGTGAACATTTCAACCGGCTAGCCATTACGGTTCCAAAGATACAGCCATCGGACGGACGGGCGGACAGACGGACATGCTTCTACAGAGTAATAGGCTTCCGTACGGACGTACGGAAACCTAAAAAATTATGGACGAATTCATAGTCAGTTCAGTCCAAAAAGTGTTCCCGCCGCTACTAGCATTCGTGTCAGTTCTTTAACCGACTTCAAAAAAGGAGGAGGTTCTATGTTCGGCTGTATGTATTTTTTTTTATGTATGTTCAGCAATATCTTCCCCAATTGTGAACCGATTTCGATGATTCTTTTTGTGTTCGGTTCAGTCTAGCTCCAAGGTGGTCCCATTTTTTTTGGTCAAGATCGGATTGGAAAGCGAGGCGGAATCGCGAGGCCGAAGGCCGAGCGATTCCGCCGAGTACATTAATAGCAAATAAAAATTACTAAAAAGACTGAAATAAAAAACTATTTAAAAAAATATAAAAACCGCCTTCAAAAATGTATGAAATAAAAAAATAAAAATCGAACCCTAGAGTTGAAGGCGGTGGTGCTAAAGCAAGCAAAAATAACCGACCGCCTTCAACTCTAGGGTTCGATTTTTATTTTTTTAATTTCATACATTTTAAGGCGGTTTTTATATATTTTTTTAATTTGTTTATTGTTGATTGAGCATTCTTATGTATGACTGCACTCAAACCTGTCACTATTTGTTCTATCCATAATGTATGAAATTATTTATTATGCATTTCCTCGAATCGATTTCCTCTTGTTGCTGACTGTTGAAGTGCTATCTAGTTTGTTAATCAATACTAATAATAAATCTGTAAGGGATGGTGATGGAGTAAGTTACTTTGTTTTATTAGATACTGCGTATGTAGACTCTATGTATGATACTAAAGCTAAATTGACGATTTTTTGAAATATTTTCTGCATGTATGTATGGTCCTCCATAGCTCTTAAACCGATCATCCGAATTCAATGAAACTTATTACAAGCACATTTAACTATTCGTGACACAGGACAGGCTGAATAAAATTTAGTTCCTGGTACGCCAAGATGTGGCTCTCATACAAACCGAAATTGTTCCACGCGACGAAATTTATTTATTTATTTATTTATTTAATCCAAAACCTCCTATTTACAGATAAATATCCAATTCTTAGGTTAGGTTAATAATACAGATAATTAAGGATAAGGATAATAATTCTTAGGTTAGTATAATAATAATGAATAAAATAAAGATAACATAATATCTACAGTACATAATTTATAAATTAGTCTGTTTCAAGTAATCTGTGGCTAGTTTTATAAACTGCCTACGGTTACAGTTGAAGATATCCAGCTCTGGCAGTTTAGCCACCATTCCATTGAGCCCGTTCAACGAAATAAAGGTACGGTAGTGGACTAACTTATTTTCTTCTTTTTAAATGCGAATTTCACGCGAGCTGAGCCTCGGGCAAAAGCTAGTACGAAATAAAGAATACATAACATAACACACGCTGTATTCCGACAATCAGGGTAAGCAGAGTAATCGGTGTTGTGCTATAAGGACTCTGGTAAATCACAGCACAACACCGACCACCACGTTTAGTGCAGTATACGGACAAGACAACTATCAAGCAGCAAGTAAGGCACGAAGAACCCACCTGCTGCATGACTCGGTGGAAGGACTGCGCCAAGGTGAGAAGTGGTTAGCCTGTCGCCCTTTAGCGCAGTATCTTGTCCTTATCGCTTAGTCGCCTCTTACGACATGCACTGGGAGAGATGCAGTGGGGCTATTTTTTTTTAAGAATCTCACGTTGAAAGTGTCAGGAAACACAAAACTCGCTGAAAGACAGGTCCACACCCTAGCGGTGCGAGAGCGGAACGATTTTGAGAATCGATATGTTCTCAAAAACAAAGAAATGGTGCTCGGTCTCACTGCGACGAGTGCTGCGAAGATAAGACGGATGGCAGGGAATAAGGGATGCTAGTTCCTCATAGCAGCGCTCATGATATTAATATAAAAAAAACCGGTCAAGTGCGAGTTCTACTCACGCACGGAGGGTTCCGTAGATCCCATACCATACCTGCCAAAAAACCATATCTATCTTTTTTTATGGATCTATATTTTGTTTGTCTGTATGTATATATAAGAATGTATACATTTGTATAAGTATGTCTTATATTATTATACTTTCCTGTCCAAATGTTTGTACTACCATTGCCATATTTCTTCTCTCTTCACTTACTCTCATCACCCAAAGGTTGACTGGAAGAAATCACTTAAAGTGATAAGTCCGCCTTTGCACGCTGCTTTTCTCTTGTTCTGTGTAAGTATTAAACTGCAGTTCCTAATGTAAATTTCTACTGTAAGTTCCTAATTTAATTTCACAATAATGTAAATTTCTATTGCTCTTCTGTATGTCATTTTCTATCTTGTGTATCTCTGTGTTTTTGTGTGCAATAAACGAGGCAATAAAGCATTTCTATTCTATTCTATTCTATTCAAAGAAGGTAACCTGTGGCGCCATCTATTATTTA
The DNA here is from genome assembly GCA_946902875.1 of Nematopogon swammerdamellus. Classification (NCBI taxonomy): domain Eukaryota; kingdom Metazoa; phylum Arthropoda; class Insecta; order Lepidoptera; family Adelidae; genus Nematopogon; species Nematopogon swammerdamellus. The sequence goes on from OX336353.1 coordinate 2,173,462, forward strand.
GTAGCGTGAATCTATTATTCAGTCTATTCTAGTTCAGTCAGTTTAATCTATTATTCAGACTAATCGATTATTAGCATGTTTCTTGTATGGGACCCTCCCTAAATTTTTTGGCATATCCGCCACAATAACACATATTCTGTGAAAATTTCAACATCTACCTATCGCGGTTCAAAATATATAACACTCAGACCAACAGACGGACGGACGGACGCACAGACAGACAGACGGCGTTGGTTTAGTAACAGGCTTTGGATACGAAACCCTAACAAAAGACTAAGCAACTACTGGTTTTCATAAAAAACGTATACGCTCCACGCTGAGATGGCCCCGCGAGGTAGCGGAACCCTTTGGGGTTGCCCTAGCGTTGACACATCGGATGCTTGAAATTGAAGTCAAATATGTTCGACTCCGCCCCAGTGAGCCAATATTTGCGTGAGCCCTTCACTAAGATTGAATCGCAGCTTCGGGATATTCCTCCAAGCAAACTTCATATTTTTTTAACCGACTTCTTAAAAAAAAGGATTTTATCAATTCGACCCGTTTGTATGTAACATCGTTGGAATTGCGCAATATTTGTATATATGTTAGTCTATGTGGGCTTCTAAACAGGTGTGCCAAATTTCATAAGTGTATGTATGTTTGTATGTATGTATATGTATGTTTGTCCACGAATTTCTCGGAAACTAGAAATGTAATTCTCATAATTTTCTTGCAAATTAGGGAATAGCGCAAGTTTCAATAAAATCGGTTCAGTAGTTTTCAAGATATGGTCTATTAAGTGTGTACCAATCACTGGAAAAATACGTCGTCAGTTTAACGCCGAACTTGTTATGTACTAATAATATAAACTAAAAAGAGTGTAAAATACAAAAACTGTTTTAAAAAACATTGCATCGACTTGTAAAAACAACTAGAACTTAAAACTGTTCAATAATATTTTAATTCATATTCGGAACCTTGAATTGAAGGCGGTACAAAAGCACACCTGAAAATTTATAGATGAACCCCTTTTTATGTGCTTTTGTACCGCCTTCAACTCAAGGGTCCGAATATTAATCAAAATATTTATTAAACACTTTTAAGTTCTAGTTGTTTGTTGAAGTCGGTTCAATGTTTTTAAAACAGTTTTATTTTTATTTTTCTATTCCAATCTATTACATTTATATTATATTTAAAGAAAGATAAAACTAGTCACGTCTCGACTAGGATTTGAACCTGTACCTCTGGTAAGAGCCGGAAACGCGTTGCCAATTTCTCCACGATGACGTTTTCCTTCTAAATGTGGAAAAGTTGTATCCTCTATGGTTTGTCAGCCTCGGTAGCTCAGTGGTGCAGTCGGTCGACTGTTGATAAGCAACCCTGAGCGCGGTCAGTACTTGGATGGGTGACCGCTCGACCGTTGGAGGCTGACCGTGGTTCGGATTCCAAGTAAAACTGTAGGTCCCTTCGTCGACCGACCGCACCACTGAGCTGCCGAGGCTACCTAAATGTTTTATATCGCTTATTTTATTGGGAGTGCTCGGAGAAGCTACTTAAAGCGATCCGCCGTCCCCTTTCCTCCTACGCGCCACGCGCACGGGGCAGGTATTGCATCCTTACATGCTGGACTTTCTGCAGATCTTTCCTCTACTACAGAGCCTGTTAAGACTAGTACGCTCTCCCTGACCATATTCCCCCAAGTACAGTCGCGGGTCCTTCAAGAGGGGTATGAATAGGCACCTGTCAGGCCAGCATGGCATGCGCAACCCCCGCAGACGACCGAATTTCCATGGGCGTCGTTATACGTTATGAGTGGCTCAGGGCCAAATGTCGCGCTTTTAATAAAAAGTAAGTCCAAATTTTACCGATTTTTTTGTAATACATTTATGGTTTTTATTTTATTATTTAATAAAAATAATTATTATTGTTTACAATTGAATAATCCATTTTCACCCCCATTCAAAACACGCCGAAAACAGTTGCTGTCTGTCCACTTTCGAGGGAAGCGTTCCCATTGGACGGAAACCGCCCAAACACTGATTCAATTTGTCAAACTATTGAACCTGTAGGGCGGCCAGTAAAAGTCTTCACGCTCGGGGAATTCTGAAGGCTTTGGAGCTAACGTTGCTGTGAAAGGAATGACGAGTTTGTGGTAGTTCGGGAATATTATAAACATTATGTGCACGGAAAACATTTTTCTACGGTTAATGACAAATTCCTTGTTGAATATTCCTTCTCATTGCACTACATGATATTCCGACTCATTCACGATGCGATCATCGATACTACGATGAATACATGCGACTCATTCACGATGCGATCATCGATACTACGATGAATACATGCGACTCATTCACGATGCGATCATCGATACTACGATGAATACATGCGACTCATTCACGATGCGATCATCGATACTACGATGAATATATGCGACTCATTCACGATGCGATCATCGATACTACGATGAATACATGCGACTCATTCACGATGCGATCATCGATACTACGATGAATACATGCGACTCATTCACGATGCGATCATCGATACTACGATGGATACATGCGACTCATTCACGATGCGATCATCGATACTACGATGAATACATGCGACTCATTCACGATGCGATCATCGATACTACGATGAATACATGCGACTCATTCACGATGCGATCATCGATACTACGATGAATACATGCGACTCATTCACGATGCGATCATCGATACTACGATGAATACAAACGACTCATTCACGATGCGATCATCGATACTACGATGAATACATGCGACTCATTCACGATGCGATCATCGATACTACGATGAATACATGCGACTCATTCACGATGCGATCATCGATACTACGATGGATACATGCGACTCATCGATCTAAGCGGCGGGTGGCCGAGTGCTTTGGGCATCGGCTTCTCATGCGAGAGGTCCGCGGTTCGAATCCGGTCGGCGTGTACCAATGAGTTTTTTTCTGACGAAAAAATTTACGTGCATACCTACACCTGCTGCTTAACCGTTCGGAACCGGTGTAAAACTGTAGGTCCGTTCCCTTGCCCCTTACTAGGAGTTAGGCTCAAATTGTAGCCGACTGGATTGGTACCACCGTACTGGATGTAAGATGGCCGCATAGCAGCCTCGGTTGTGTTCTCCTCTAGTCCAGTACAGCCAGCAATCCAGGGAAGTCTCCGGTACGTACCGGTACATCTACCTTCTCGGAGGTGATATTGGCTGGTCGGAGCATGCGCTTTGGCCCCTCCGAATCAGCCACCCATATGGGATTACTTAAAAAAAACTATACATGCAGGAAAAACAGCTCCCTGTCAATCTACGACACTCTTCTTCCATTCACACGTTCAGAATTCTTCTAAAAATCACTTCTTTTCCTTGTAACCTTTCTAATTCCTCAAAAAGCTTTATTTGTAATAGTGTTAGATTTTACAATAAACTGTCTTCTAACATAAAACAATTAGAAGATAATAATTTTAAACGAAGAATTAAACAAATGTTAAATTAAAAAGAGTTATTACACTATTAAGGATGCTTTAGCTGACGATAATTTTATCTGAGAATCTGACTACTGTTTTTCCCACTAAATAACTTGACAATTGGATACACTTTGTATCTTTAGATTTTTAACATGACTTAATTATTACATTTCTTTGTAATAAACTTTTACTAATATTTGTTGAATTGACTTGATATATTTAAGTATCAAATTGACGATGACACTATACACCAGATATAGATAATTTAAATAGGCAGGGTGGTCACATTCTTCAGTATTCATGTTTATGCTGTAAATATGAATGCTCTTGTGAGCGGTAGTATGGGTTAATTATTTATAAGTTACTATAATATAATACTTATAAGGTACTAACAAAACATTGTGACTTGCGAAGTTTGTTTGTCAGTTCTTCTTCGCATTGAATTTAGAACTGGCGGAATTTTCGACATGTCCAAGCGTAGGTTACCTACCTGTGGATGAAATTATACAATAAACAATAAACAATTCAAGACTATGTCTCCCATGTTCATAATTAGTGAATATATATATATATGTTATTGTTTATTGTATAATTTTATCCATAGGTAATTTACGCTTGGACATGTCGAAAATTCCACCAGTTCTAAATTCAATGCGAAGAACAACTGACAAACAAACTTCGCAAGTCACAAAGGGATTATACTAGAGGTTATTTGGAACAAATTATGTCCTATCAACTGGGGGTCGGAAATGAGCGGTTTCCGAGTTATCGGGGTTTTAAGATTTTTTTTTTAATTTCTGACGTACTTATAACGAAAAAAAAAGTTGTAAAAAAATATCCTAGACTCTCAAACATCCAAAGGTTGACTGGGAGAAATCCCTGTAAGGGATAAGTCCGAATTTGCCCCTCATGTAAATTACTTATCGTTTGTTACTGTTAAATGTTTTGGAGCAATAAAGTATTTCTATCTATCTATCTATAACCTTATTTTTGGGCACATCATTGATATTTTTCTGAAAGCTAGTAAGCTACCAATCATTTAAAATAAACATATCGGCCCAACATTCTCAAAATATCAGAAATAAAAGGCGTTAAATTTTATTTTTTTGACATTGGAAATGTCTTTTCGATCGCTTCAGTATAGGCTCCGATTTCCAAAAAAGTGCGAAATGTCTCTGGTGTCGTGACGAGGTTACGTGAATATTTAGGGTCTCAAATGACGCGTATCGACGAGAGCTAGAAGATTATAAAAAAATATATTTAATTTTTTTTTGAGTTTTTGAGAAAATCGCAAAAAACCGCCTAAAATAGCCGTTTTTAGGGGGTTTAAAAGGGCACTTTTAAACCTATTTCTAAATATATATTTTAAACGTTTATATTTTTATATTGTAGATTGACTAAATATTTGAGGACGTTTTTTGAATTGTTTGAAAAAAGTGAAAATTTTGGGAGTTATGATTTTTTTAAATGTTCCATTACGCGAGTTTCGTGTCGTCTTTATCTTGCAGTGTGAGTAGTTAAAATGGTTTTCGTGTATGCATACACTTGAAAATTGAGAACTTTAAATTTAAGTAATTAATTTTATTTTTGTTTATTTTTCAAAATTTACATATTTCAGTATGAAAAAGCAACTAAATTAAAATAAAATTTTTAAATATGGAAATATTATATTCTTTATTGAACACCAATTTATACAAATTAGGCACAATAGGTGAGCTTAATGCCGTGAGGCATTCTATTCTAACTAACCTTTGGGATGTGGTAGAAGTATATTATATATTATGTACAAGAATAGTTTGTGGCAATGTTTTAAGTTTTTCTCTATCTTCTACTTCTACTTTTAAAAAAAATTAAAGGAGGACTGAGATAGGGAGGGATAGAAGTGTCGGAGGGAGGGAGAGCTAGGGGGAGAAGGGAGGGGTGAATTGGAGGAGAGGGGAGATAGGAAGGGAGGAGCGAGTGAGGCGAGGGAGGAGGGAGGCAGGGGAGGGAGGAGGGAGGGAGGGGTGGGAGGAGGAAGAGGGTAAGGAAGAGGGAGGATGGGAAAGAGTGAGAGGTAGGAAGGAGGTGGGTGGGGAAGATGAAAGGAGCGAGGGGGGACAGAGGGAGTGCGGATGGGGGAAAGAGGGGGAGTAAGAGGGAGCGAGGGAGAAAGGAGAAGGGAAGGAGGGAATTAGGGAGAGAGGTAGGCAGTTAACGAGGTTAAAGAGAAGGGGAAACAGGGGGATGGAGAAGAGCGAGGGGCGGGAGGGGAACGGAGGGGAAGCGAGAGAGTTAGGGAGAGAGGGAAGGAGAAAGGGTTCAGGGAGAGAGAGAAAATACAAAAGAAGCAATCGTTTATCATATTCTCTTTTAAATCGGATTTGCTATTAAACCGACTTTACCGTGAGCCGCGGGTAAAAGCTAGTGCAATATGTAGCTAGTATGTGCTAAATGTATTTACTTCAGTAAGAATAGGAAAAGATTTCTCAAATTTACCCTAAATACATTCATAGACGTAGTGGAGTGTAATTGCACGGGCAGATTATTCCAGAGGCGATCTTGCATTGTTAGTATTTAGAGGAGTAGAAGTAATATGCGCACTGTTAGAATCTGGAGTGTGTTCGCTCTTTGAGTTCGTCACTTCAGCCACACCAGGATATTTTCACGCCCACAGTCGGCGACTCGCTATATGCTTATATTTGAATATGTCCTAAAAGTCATTTTCAATGTACCCGAAGGTCATGTAATGCATGAGATCTGTTTTTTTTTTTTTGTAAAGGATAAAAAAAAATTCTCTTAAAAAAAACTAATTGATAGGGGTTAAATTGTTCCAAATAACCTCTAGTATCACCCCTTTCAAGGAATAGATCGAATTACCGGGGAACTGGTAATTCGAGGATAACCCTGTATAAATATATATATGCTCGTACCTATTTAATAAAGTCTATACTGTAATTTAAGTATAATATTTAGATCATGTCTAACTATTAAGTGTATCTTATATTTTGTTTTTCAGTAACTCTTGTCATATGTATACATCTTTCCGCCACTCACCCAGCAGTTGTCACACCACAAAGGTATTCTGTTAGAAAATGCCTAGAAGCATTAAGTGTTACGTTTTGTCCATTTTTAGTACCGCTGAAGGCCGGGAGAGGAAAATTGGAGAGGCGTATGTCCAGCAGTGGACGCATATTGTACACGCTGACTGACTGCCTGACTAGGGTAGTACCTTAGAATGGAATGAATAAAAAACTATTTAAAAAAATATAAAAACCACCTTCAAAAATGTATGAAATAAAAAAAATTTTACCCTAGAGTTGAAGGCGGTGCTAAAGAAGGCTACACAAATCACAAAGGATATCATCCACTCGTGTTTTCTTTCATGCATCATTTATCATCAGCTTTATCACCGCCTTCAACTCTAGGGTTCGATTTTCTTTTTATTTCATACATTTTTGAAGGCGGTTTTAATATTTTTTTAAATAGATTTTTATTTCAGTTTTTTTTTGTAATTTTTTACTATTAATGTAGTCGGCGGAATTCCGCCGACTGCATTCCGCCTCGCTTTCCAATCCGATCTTGACCAAATTGAAACGGGATCACAGGGGAAGCACCAGCTTTCAAATAAAAAAAGAATCATCAAAATCGGTTCACGCAGTCGAAAGTTCAGAGGTATCAAACATAAAAAAAAATATATATACAGTCGAATTGAGAACCTCCTCCTTTTTTTGAAGTCGGTTAAAATACACATATCTATCTATTACATTTAAAACATTTTTAGTATGGCCAAAGTGCACTGCAGAGAAACACACGAAGCCAGTGCACGAAGCTCTCCGTGAGCGGGGAGGGAAGGTGTCAAGGGTCAAGAGGAGATCGAGAGGGTGAAACCCTCGTGTGGAGTAACAAAACGTGTACAATTTCATTGTGGTACAACGTAAAGAAATATTTTTCAGCACAGTTTCAGACGTACACAAGTATTTTCTTTACAATAAAGATTGAGTATAATATGCTATATTATTTATTATTTATTTATATTATTCGGTAAAGAGTATTTTTATATCCTTTATTTCACATTTTAATTCATATTAATTTTACATATTCATACAAAAGTAATAAAAATACACAAAATTAATACAAAAATAAAAAACGGTAATACCGCCGGCGGCGGGAGACAAGCCTCCAAGCGCGCCGGCGGGTGCAGGCCGTGGCTACGGAGCTCTCCGGGACGACGCGAGGCAAGCTACGAGCGATAGGTGGTGGTACTAGACACGTAGGCCACCACCACCCCCATCTCGGAGAGCTCCGTATCCACCGGCTGCGGGGCGACGACACGCAGTCCTTTCATGGATGTTTATCGGTTATCCTCGTGCGTGCGCTGCCGTTGCGCACCGTACCGCCACGCCGGTAGCGGGGGCTGTAGTCAGAGCACAGAGCCCCGATAGCCCCAAGCAGGCCGGTTGATGTGGCGGACATCGTCTTCCCGTCGTATTATTTATTTATATTATTCGGTAAAGAGTATTTTTATATAATTATTACATATATTTTGTACAGAATAAATTAAAAAATACACATATTATATAGTGGCGTTGACCGTGGCACTACCGGTAGCACTACTAGTAGTGCCACGGTTAAAATTAATTAACCGTAGCACTACTAACTAATATAAGATGTATAATATGTATATTTTTTTTATTTATTGTGTACAAAATATATAAAATTCTGAAGCCAAATATTGGTGTGAATAAAAATATTTCATTCATTGTTATATAATGCAATATTTATTTATACAATATACCCTGCGCTATCGGCTACATAACTGTATAACCTGAATTGAAGATAGAATTCAGTGGGTAACCCTGTCTTACACTGGCGACAGTGAACGAGAAAACGGAGTGTGGGAAGACCACCCGCCAGGTTGGACGACATCAAGCATCAAGTACGTCTCGGCGGAAAGCAGGTGGTTCCGTACCGCTGAAGGCCTGGAGGACTGGAGGACAACTATAGAGGCGTATGTCGGCTCCCTAAGTGTGTTCTATCGCTTATTCCATGGTGAGTGCTCGGAGGAGCTGGTTAAAGCGATCCCGCCGTCTCCCTTTCCACCTCCGCACCACGCGCACTGGGCAGGGATTGCATCCCTACACGCTGGATTTACCGCGGATGCGTACCAATCGATTCTGCAGATATTTCCTCTACAGAACCGGTAAACTCTGGAAAGCTCTCCCTGCCCATATATTTCCCCCCAAGTACATTCTCGGTTCCTTCAAGAGGGGCGTGAATGGGCACCTGTCAGGCCGGCATGGCATTCGCAACCCCCGCGTACGACCGAATCTCCATAGGCGTCGTTAGTCACCTTATGGGTGGCTCCGCGTCATATGTTCATATGTCATATATGAAGTAAATCATTATAGTTTAGCTAACAAGCTGCACTTCAATGCAGATAAGTGCATGATTGTTAGTTTCTCGAGGAAAAATACTCCAACACTACACAACTACCAACTAGGTGGAGTATCATTGAGGCGCGATACGCAGGTCAAGGACTTGGGGGTTATTTTTGATGACAAATTGACGTTTCACGATCACATGAGGGAGTGTGTAAAGCCGCCAGTAGAACATTGGGTGTAGGTTTTGTACCGTGTGGGGTCGGTACTTAAAAAGAATAGCCCCACTGCATCTCTCCCCATCGCATGTCGTAAAAGTCGACTTAGGGATAAGAAAATTCGTCAGCCTCGGTAGCTCAGTGGCGCGGTTGTTTAGTCAACTGTTATTAAGCAACGCTGAGCGCGGTCAGTGATTGGATGAGTGACCGCTCGACCGTTGGAGGCTGACCGTGGTTCGGATTCCACGTTAAACTGTAGGTCCCTTCCCCTCTTACCTTACTAGGCGGTAGGGTTTATCCCGGCCGGGTTGGTACCACCGCACTGAACGAAACGTCGGTCGAAACGGCTATGTAAATAGTTCGTGTTTTCCGTCCAGTTTAGTGTAGCCGACATGAAATGAAGGGAAGCACTGACATGGCATCTAGTTCACCCTGTGTTATGGGCTGACATCACGGATGTTGTAGGTGATGTAGCCAAACGTGTCAGGTTCCATAAAAAAAAAAAAAGGTAGTGTTGCGTCAATCGAGAGATTTTCACAATGCTGACTCAATAAAGCTGCTGTTTAATTCATTCGTACGAAGTAAACTGGAAAGCAACGCAATGATCTGGACGCCGCATGAGTTTAATTACAAACTGATATTGGAAAAAGTCCAAAAAAAGTTCATTAGAATGCTTTATTACAAAACGTATAATTATTACCCGTACCTCTTCCCAACTAAATATATATTAGGCATGGTGGGCTACAATTCTATAGAATGGAGAAGAGATTTAGCCCTCATGTCGTATGTTTACCGCATACTGAATGGCAAAATAAGCAACCCAGACTTTTTACAGAGATTTAAGCTTTACTCACCAGACAATTACTTAAGAGCCAGAACCCACGACCTAATGCAACAAATTCCCTCGAGGACCAACTTGCAGTTGTATTCTCCTCTGAATAGAGCTATAAATATAATAAATAAAATTAATTCGACAGAACCAGAGTTCGACCTATTTAGCAATAGTTTGAATAAATACAAGAGTTATATAGTATTATACTTAAATAAGGAATTAGCATAAATACATATTATGTATAAGAACGCATTAGGTTAAGCCTGTAATGTTTCTTAGATTTAAATAAAGGTAAATAAATAAATAAATAAATAAATAAAAAATTAAAAAAATATAAATAAATAAATGTCGCCCTGTTAATAAAAAAAATGTTCAGAACTCGACAGAATAAAATTATAAATAAAATATAAAAACTCAGAGTTGCGCGGGTATTTACTTAGCGGTCCCCCGACTCGTCTAAGTAAGTAAATGGAAATAATTTTTTTACTTTTTAAGGGTCCGGGGTTTTTTAAATTTCTACTTTAACTTTTTATTCAAATGTCCTTGTGAGTATGGTTCCGTAGCATCCAGAGAAGTTATTTTTTATGTAATCCGCTATGGGTGGCTGAGTCGGAGGGGCCAAAGCGCATGCTCCGACCAGCCAATATCACCTCCGAGAAGGTAGGTGCCATACCGGAGACATCCCTGGATTGCTGGCTATACTGGACTAGAGGAGAGCACAGCCGAGGCTGCTATGCGGCCATCTTACATCCAGTACGGTGGTATCAACCCAGTCGGCTACAATTTGAGCCTACCACCTAGTAAGGGGCAAGGGAAGGGGCCTACAGTTTTGTAGAAGTTACAGAAATTCCTATTTATTCCGCAATCACATTCGAATAGGCAAACGCAAAACTGGATACGCCGCGCCGCCTTCGCCGCGCACGCACCGCGTGGTGTACCCAATAGGGTTTCCAGATTCGCATAACGACATTCCAGGACATTTAATTGCAATTATATCGCATTCCCTTTTGCCCCTTTACTACCGTGTACCTTACTTACCCCTTGTACCGTGTGGGGCCGGTATTGTACCGTGTGGGGCCGGTACAGTACCGTGTGGGGCCACATCACCTACAACATCCGTGATGTCAGCCCATAACACCGGGTGAACTAGGTGCCACGTCAGTGCTTCCCTTTATATTATGTCGGCTACATTGCACTGGACGGAAAACACGAACTAGTTACACAGCCGTTTCGACCGACGTTTCCTTCAGTGCGGTTGTACCAACCCGGGCGGGATAAACCCTATCACCTAGTAAGGTAAGAAGGGAAGGGACCTACAGTTTTACAGTATCACCGTACTGGATATAAGATGGCCGCATAGCAGCCTCGGTTGTGTTCTCCTCTAGTCAAGTATAGCCAGCAATCCAGGTAAGTCTCCGGTATGGCACCTACCTTCTCGGAGGTGATATTTTCTGGTCGGAGCATGTGCTTTGGCCCCTCCGACTCAGCCACCCATACCAGATTACATTAAAATTTACGTGCATCTAAACTTAAGAAAAAGTGAACTCTCTATGCCAACAATTCAATTTTCCCATCGGTCAATACCAGAAAATCCCTAGAATTCCCTCACGTGTGGCAGCCCTAGGCCCGACTGACTTCCCCTCTAGAAGCGGATCGCCGGGCAATTCATCTCTATCAAATGCGATAACAACAGACAGACAGGCCGCCTATCTTGCCAGGTGTCCGGCGTATTAGCTGCAGGCAACGCCTCGGAGCCGTGTCGTTTCATTAAACGCGGGGGAAGTCTCCTTTCATTTATAGAAGTACCTACTTTAAGCACAGTTGGCAGCCTCGATAGCTCAGTGGTGCAGACAGTCGACTGTTGCTATTGATTGTTAAGCAAAGCTGGGCGCGGTCAGTACTTGGATGGGTGACCGCTCGACCGTTGGAGGCTGACCGTGGTTCGGATTCCACGTAAAACTGCAGGTTCCTTCCCTTCCTACCTTACTCGGTGGTAGGGTTCAACCCGCCCGGGTTCATACCGCCGCACTGAATGAAAAATAAGGGATGAAATGTGTATTGAAATAGCGTAATTTTAATTTAAGTTGTATTTTGTACCGAATCAATTCATAACCGAAGAGGAAGGGAGTTGGGGACGGGAGGAGTGAGGGAGGTAGCGAAGAAGAGAGGGAGGAAGTGAGAGAGGGAGGTGGGGAAGGAGGGAGGGAGAGAGAATATATTGCGCGGACTCAAATTAAGCATAACCTATAATACTGCGAGCGCAGCTGCGACCAAAAATATAGCTTTTTTTATGGAAACTGACACGGTTGGCTACATCACCTACAACATCCGTGATGTCAGCCCATAACGCCGGGTGAACTTGGTGCCACGTCAGCCTTCCCTTCGGTCGTGCCGGCTACACTGAACTGGACGGAAAATACAAACTATTTACATAGCCGTTTCGACCGACCTTTCATTCAGTGCGGTGGTACCAACCCGGGCGGGTTTAACCCTACCACCTAGTAATATAAGAAGGGAGTCATATCCCTTAGTCGCCTTTTACGACATACACGGGGAGAGATGCAGTGGGGCTATTCTTTTAAAGTACCGGCTCCACACTGTATAATAAATATTCCTAATCAGTCACAATACTCCTTATCAACAGACAAACGACTGCATTTCAGATACCTACCTGTGCACCGAAATACTTTCCGACACAGAATGCGCCTGCGCCAAAGTGACTGCCACCGAACCCGAAGCGACTGAGAAGCAATACAAAGACTGCCAACAGAAAGGACCAGCTAGTGATAACGCTGAAAAAGAATTTAGAAAACTCAATACTCGCTAGAGGGGCCAGTATTGTTCAGGAGAGTCACTCGAAAATAAAACTCACGGAGGCTGGGCAGGGGCGTAGAAAGGTGGGGGCGAAACGACTGGCGAAGTCGTCCCGGATCACCTGAAATTTAAAACAGCGTCTCGTTTAAGAATTTTCTCATGCACGAGTGCTAAAGTTATTTTGTCACCAAATTCATTAACCCAAAGAACTGTAAATGTATGTGGAGTTTTACGTGGAATCTGAACTACGGAGGAAATTGTGTTCGTAAAATAAATTGATCAAAATCGGAGATACAAAGAAAGTGGTGCACGCTAACAGGAATCGAATTCACTTTCTTTCGCTTAATAGGTAATTAATTTACCACTTGACCTCTTTGGTAATCAAGACCCATATTTATTTTAAGATTATCTTCCTATGGCTGGGTTTCATCATCCATTTCAAATATTAATATATCATACGAAGTATATTTTTTCACATTTCAATTATATCACAAGCGGCGGGTGGCCTAGTGGTTTCGGGCATCGGCTTCTCATGCGAGAAGTCTGTGCGTGCATACCTACACCTGCTGCTTCACCGTTCGGAACCAGTGTAAAACTGTAGGCCCCTTCTATTGCCCCTTACTAGATGGTAGGCTCAAATTGTAGCCGACTTGAAATCACCGTACTGGATGTAAGATGGCCGCATAGCAGCCTCGGTTGTGTTCTCCTCTAGTCCAGTATAGACAGCAATTCAGGGAAGTCTCCGTTATGGCACCGACCTTCTTGGAGATAATACTGGCTGGCCGGAGTAGTGCTTTGGCCCTTCCAACTCAGCCACCTATATCGACAAGAATATTTAAATAAGTATGGACGTCAGACTGTCCAATGCTTATAGGAGAAACAGCGTCGCCGAGCTCCGCGGAAAGCGGAGGGGACGGCGCGCGCTCTGATTGGGTGGTATCGGGCGGTATCGCGCTCTGATTGGTTGGTAACGAATGGCATTTGTACGTTTATACAAACGTCGTGTTACGCTGGCGCGGGAAAGGTCTGACGTCCTTACCTATTAAACCTAAAAGTTCTTGTATACCGAATTACATAAAATTACGTCGTCAATGTTAATTTTTGGCCCCTTGAAAATTTGTCTAGCTACGGGCAGGGAGGCTCCGCTTGCCGCTGGATCGGGTTGACTCCATTCGAAAAAGAGCAAATACGGAGACAATGCGGAAGTAACGGTCAAACAAATTTGTCGGCGTGCTCCTCCCGAAAAGTGGTTTCGAGTCGTTTGAGAACGCCATTCATAATCTCATCTAAGTGCTTCGTTACTTGAGAATTTTTTGGGAAATCTGATTGTAATATAAAAATTATTTTAGGATTTCGTATCCATACGAAAGCCTAATACTAAGATTTAACGATTAATGTACATATAATATTTAAGTTTATTATATACATATATATGCTTATTAAAGTATCTATGTAGTATTCGTACGTAGTTTATCATACATATTTCTTTAATCTAACACATTGTCACAAACTATTCTTGTTCGCCTGCATGTACTTCTCCCACATCCCAAAGGTTAGTTAGAATAGAATGCCTCGCGGCATTAAGCTCGCCTGTTGTACCTAATTTTGATAAATTGGTGTTCAATAAAGAATATATACATACATACATAAGACTAAACTGCATGTCTGTCCGTTCGTCCGGAGGCTGTATTTTGTATCAGAATCCGAAGGCGATGGATAAAACAATTTAATTTACATTAAAAAAACCTACTTAAACTCGTTCAGGCTTTTACCGCTATTACATATTATAGAAATGTATGCGGTATGACTGAAAGCGACCCACTTTCGTCCACGTTACTTAAATAATAACAACAACTTACATATTAACATTCTTGAAACTCTTATTCAGTTGGCTATAATTTTTTTTTATGGTAACTGACACGATTTGGCACATCCCCTACAACATCCGTGATGTCAGCCCGTAACACCGGGGGAACTAGGTGCCATGACGTCAGTGCTTCCTTTCATTTCATGTCGGCTACACTGAACTGGACGGAAAACACGAACTATTTACATAGCCGTTTCGACCGACGTTTCGCTCAGTGCGGTGGTACCAACCCGGCCGCGATAAACCCTACCAACTAGTAAGGTAAGAAAGGAAGGGACCTACAGTTTAACGTGGAATCCGAACCACGATCATAATATAAATTATATTATTATATTATGTATACTATATTATGTAACTTATAATATTACATACTCGTACATATAGTATTTACGTTATCCTTATCCTTACCTATAATAAAATCCAACGTCTGCTTTCTGTCTGTCTGAGTGTCTGTCTGTCCGCTTATAACTCGAGAACCACTGAACCGATTTTAATAAAACAAAATTCTACGGATAGCTTGATTCTTCCCATCAACTATAGGCTACTTGCTATCACGCTAAATGGCTTATGAGGTTAGCAGTGAAGTGAAATATGAGAGCGGGCGGAGCCGCGGGCACAGCTAGTATAGTATGAAATAGCATTTCTTTATTCCTTTCATTTGGCTTTCTTGCACTTGATTGCACTCAAATCATTTTCAATATTAAAATATTTCGTGCGTTTTAAGACGAGACGGAAGTTAACTTTCTCCATACAAAATCGTCTTTCGGCATTTATTTTTTTTACCCCCATAAACTTTATTAGATTTTTACAATATTTTTTTTATTTTTTTTGTAATAAGGACAGTCGAATCTACGTTTCTGTCTTTTTATCATATCCAATCCCTTTTTACGAGTTTTTTTTTTTTTTTTTATAGACTACCGGCACGGGTGGCTGTGCCCAAAAGTTCAAAGAACGATTAACACACAGCCAATAACCCCACTCCTCGCGAAACCACGCTCAGAGAGGCGCCATGCCAGCTACAAGGCGGACAAAGAGGTTGTTGTCTAATTTATTAACACGCCTTTTGAAGATTCCCAGGTTATAGGTGGTGGGGAACACACTCGCCGGAAGACTATTACCTGAATAGAGTACCTGAAATAGAGTATTACCTGAATATCTAAAGTGATGGCTCAATATATTTCATCTAAACAAAAAAATGACAGGAACGTAGATTGGACTATCCTTAAGATAAGAAAAAAAAAATTGTAAAAATCGGACAAGGTTTAGGGGGCTAGAAAACATAAATGCCGAAAGACGATTTTGTATAGAAAAAGTTAGCTTCGGTCTCGTCTTAAACGTTGATAAAATTCTTTTTTTTACATTATCTCCATCTGAACCGAAAGCGGACATTCACCAGACGTTCTGACTCTATACTGCATCCCTCCGCGCCTCCCCGCTCCTCCCCCACTTCCCCCTTTACACCCGTTCCGCCCCCTCGCCCCGCTCCGGCCCCGCTCGCCCCACATCCCCGAAGGGCTGAGCCGCTGAATTTCACGCTGGCAACGCGTCTGTGATCCGCAAACAAGCTCGTCTGTGTTGCATCCGCTACACCGCTTTGCTCCGTCTCTCCACACATGTATGATGTACATGTATGATGAGAACCCTTGCAAATATTGCGTCATTTCTAACAATAATTTAAAACATCCATAGTGTCACGCCTGTTTCCCGTTGGGGTAGGCGGACGGATCTCCACGTGCCACTATCCCGACTCACCTTTGCCGCCTCTTCCCTGTAAAACATTTGATTTTTTAATAATGGCGGCGATTCAGGGAGTGAATATAATCCATAAAAAAACCGTTTAAAAAAATGTTAGGGCGATCGAAGTGACCGGCTGGCTGGCGGCGAAGAGCAGTCACTTTGTCCGCCCTATGTTAGGGCGGTTGAAGCGACAGGCTGGCTGGTGGCGAAGAGCAGTCGCTTTGTCCACCCTGTGTTAGGGCGGTCGAAGCGACCGGCTGGCTGGTGGCGAAGAGCAGTCGCTTTGTCCACCCTATGTTAGGGCGGTCGAAGCGACCGGCTGGCTGGTGGCGAAGAGCAGTCGCTTTGTCCACCCTATGTTAGGGCGGTCGAAGCGACCGGCTGGCTGGCGGCGAAGAGCAGTCACTTTGTCCGCCCTAGCTTAGGGCGGTCGCAGTGACTGACTGGCTGTCGGCGAGCGTTGAACCCGCTGCTGCTGCTGGCGCGTTCCGCCGTCTCTCGACCGCTGCAGCTAATGGAATCTCTGATGTCCGAAGCCGAAGCGCCCGGCATCGTCCATGGCGACCGTCGAGGAGTTAGTGATAGGTAGAAACGTGTGGCGGTCGGCTGATGGGCGAACGCTAATCCTGAATCACGACTAGTGCCCAACCCACAGTTGCCACTAAGGATAGGAGGAGGTTCGTTGCGCCTGATTCGCACCCGCAGCGGGCTCCACCACGCTGCCGCCACAATCGTCACTCCGCCAGCGCGCGCGGCATCTCAGGCACGGCTGTACTAGAGGGTAGACACACACTGTCCGCCTGGCCGTCCGACAAGTGAATCCGATCCCATTTTCTTGTCGCTTCAGGTCAACAACTGAAAGTGAAATGAAATTAGTGTAATTTTCCTAAAATGTTACGTGGTTTAGTTGATTAAAACATGATAAATAGTGTAATTTAAAAAATTCTCATTTAACGTAATATGCGATATCCACGTATTCCGCATAGAAGGTTCAGAATAATTTATAAACAGTAACAATTTTTTTTTTAATTCAAGTCAGATTCAGATATTTATTTCATCTTATATAGCACGCAACATTAAAAGTATTACATTGAGACATATTATGCATATTCAGTATGGTTTGTCGTCATCTTTTTTTTGTCATGTCCAATTCAGCCATGCAATACGTGGGGCACACTAAAAGTTTCCGGAATTAATAAGAATAAAATACTATTAAAGGTCAAAAATGAATTTATTGTTTCTCAAAATATTCTCCCTTTGCGTAAATGCACTTTTTCATACGATTAAACCAATTTTGAAAACTTTTGTGCCACTCCTCCGTGGTGACCTCAGAAACGTGTTTTTCATATTCTTCGACAGCCTCTTCTGGTGATGAAAATCGTTGACCGCGTAATTGGTTCTTAATTTTTGGGAACAGAAAAAAGTCACAAGGTGCCGTCACCTGTTACTATGTCCCACACCAAATTTGAAGCGCCTTTGTTGAATCTGGTAAGCATGGCATTGCACCAAGTGACGCGGTGCGTTTTTTGAGCCTCGGTCAAATTGTGTGGGATCCACCGCGAGCACAGCTTTCTCACACCCAAATGTTTGTGTAGGGTTGATTGTATTTGACTCATGCCTATGTCTAAGGATGCCCGAATCTCATGGTAGGTCATATGCCTGTCTGTTTCGATCATACGGCGCACAGCATCGATGTTTTTGTTGTTCACAGCGGTGAACGGGCGACCATCGCGAGATTCGTCACTGAGATTGACACGACCGCGCTTGAATTCTGCAAACCAGCAATAAATAGTCGTCTTGCATGGTGCTTCATCGCCAAAAGCAGATTGAAGCCGAGCGAGGCTCTAATGAGCTGTCAAATTACACTTAAAATCGTAGAAAATCATACTACGAAAATTTTCCCGGGTTAAATTTATGTTAATGTAGACACGCAATTTTTAAAATGGCGCCACAATGGAAAAACAATTGACAGTCAGATGAAACAAACTGCATTCTACAGCCAAAGAGTTCCATTTTCAAATGTTGTAATTACTTTTTAAATATTGTTTATGTAAGTGGCCAATTCCGGAAACTTTTAGTGTGCCCTATGTATATAAGGAAGAATCGGATAAGAAATCTTTAAGAGCTTTTTTTTAAATATAACTGACATAAATACTACTCTTAAATTACGTTAAGTATAAAATACTATATCTAAGTAAAATGTTTATCCATATAACATTTAAAAATGTAATAAAAAAACCTGGTGCAATTATTTGGCACCGTCTTCAGGAACACTAGTTTAAACTCTTTCCAACCGACTTCAAAAGGAGGAGGTTCTCAATTCGACTGTATGTTTTTTTTTATGTTTGTTACGCGATTACTGCGCCAATTATGAATAGATTTTGATGATCCTTTTTTTACTGCTACACTTTGAGACATGTAAATAGAGCTCTCATACAAAAGATATGGCGACAAGAGCTATATTTACGTGTATCGTAAAATTTGCAAATACTGGCTGCCGCTAATCCCAAACTCGATGGATAGTGGACACCCTCCTCTAACTGTCAATGTGCCCAGATATGTTCAGTGAAGCCATCGCAAGTACATTCTTATGAAAGAGCTGACAAAATTAAATCGGTTCATTTTCTTACCGGACAGTGTAAAAAGACTCTACAGTCGAGCAACGGAGCGTGTTACATCGGGATTTCTCAGGTCGATACACCTTACAACAGCTGGCAGGGTCTATTTCAGCCATGCATTTCTAACTGCTGTTACATATGTGGGACGAATGCGGTTGTACATAGAATGCAATGCAATGAGAATGCATTAGGTAAGGGCATTAATACACATATAATATTGATGAAAAAAAAAATTATTTTGCCTAAACGTAGATTGGTTTTAGATTATGATGAAATGAACACAATACCAGTTAAATATTTAAAGACGATGTTCTTTCATTTATTTTAATGAGATATACAGCCTAGTATAATATTATTAAAGAAAATTTAAAACCTTAAATATGAACATAATAATTTTTTTTTTATGTAAACTGACACGGTTGGCTACATCGCCTACAACATCCGTGATGTCAGCCCATTACACCGGGTGTTATAAAATATGATTGATCATCAATCAATCATCAAAAGAATATAAATTAAAGTAAACCTACCTATAAATACAAATATTCATCCATCATGGGGATCTATGGCATGGTTCCCATGACGGACGCTGCGTTCCCCCGGTGAATAGCAAATAAAATAAAATGTTTTTAACGCTGTCACTAGACTTGAGACTTTCAAAATTGTTATAATTTTCAAATTTAATTTTTTAATTTTTAAATAAAATAAAATAGGAAATATAGGACCTGTCTTATAGTTTATAGGAAAACCTAAAAGAAAATCCTAAGTCTTAAAGCTCTCAAGGAATACGGAATGGTACGGAACCCTCTCCCAGTCTCCACATGAGTTCGACTCGCACTTGATCGCTTTTTTTAGGGTTCCGTATCCGGTACGGGACCCTATTACTAAGCCTACGCCGTCTGTCTATCTGTCTGTCTGTCCGTTCGTCCGTCCGTCCGTCCGTCCGTCCGTCCGTCCGTCCGTCCGTCCGTCCGTCCGTCCGCCGTCCGTCCGTCCGTCCGAGAGCTCTATCTCTTGAACCGTAATAGGTAGCCCGTTGAAATTTTCACAGAATGTGTTATTATGACCGATATAACAACAAATGATAAAAAACGAAAAGTAAAAAAGAAGAAACCAAAAAGTATATGAGCGCGCGCCATCTACCGAATAGATTATGAAGCATTTTAACTAATCGTGACATTTAACTAATATGAAGCATTTCATAACACGCCATAGATGGCGTGAGTGGCGCTAACCATGACATGGCGATACGGAACCCTCGGTGCGCGAGTTCGACTCGCACTTGATCGCTTTTTTTCACTCCCAATGACAGCAGCACTAAAGCACTACCACGTAAATCCATTAACAGCGACTCCCGGTCTAGCCTTTGTTTCGGTGACATTTTTAGCCAATTTAACTTAATCTAATTTGAAATTCAGATTTGTGAATAAAGCTTCGGTCGGCGATTTAAATATATTTTGTACAAATTCGGAATGATATAGCGCCGGGGTAGGATGGTGTCGTCGTTGTCGCGGTCCTCGTTGCCGCAAATAGTGCCTGCGGAATATTCTCGCGTTTTTTGTTCAGTTGGTCATGTTCTCGTGATCTACTGACTGCATTTGTTTGATTCAGATTCAGATTCAGATATTTATTTCGCCATAAAGAACGCACAACCATAACAATATTTCATTGAGACATATATGCATATTCAGTATGGTTCGTCATCATTTTTTTTTTTTATCATGCCCCGTTCAGCAGTGCAATCTATAAGGAAGATCCGGGTAAGAAACCTTACAGAGCTTTTTTTAATATAACTTACATACAAAAATTTTAAATATTAAGTCAAGATATACCCATTAAAAAAGACAATAAAATACAAAAGAAAGAACATAGGGTTCAGTCAAGTTATTAATAAAATTCGAGTTTATGCATATAAACAATTTGAGTTATCAGAGTCAGCAGAATTTTTATTTACAGTAAGAAAAAAATTCACTTGACGGTTTATGTTTAATTTTTCCTACGGAAATTGACACGGTTGGCTGCGTCACCTACTAAATCCGTAATGTCAGCACATAACGCCTTGGTGAACTAGGTGCCATGTCACCCCTTCCCTTCGGTCGTGAAGGCTACACCGAACTGGACACCGACCACCGCGTTCAGCAAAATATTCGGACAAGATAACATAATATCAAGCAGCAAGTAAGGCATGAAGACCCACCTGCTGCATGACTCTGTGGAAGGATCGAAACAAGGTGAGAGGTGGCTATCCTGTCGCCATTTAGCACGCCTTGCGCTTATCCCTTAGTCACCTTTTACGACATGCACGGGGAGAGATGCAGTGGGGTTATTAATTTAAGTACCGGCCCCACGCAGTACCTATTATAAATTTTTAATTTCCAAATTCCCTAAAACATTTGTCCAAGCCAACGATACCCTCGGATCGTGAGCTTACACACTTTACATTTTTTTTTTCAATGTCAAAAATTCCCAGAAATATTGGTTTTTATTTTCCGTATAATTGATGAATCGGCCCGGAACCCAATGCCCGGATTTCGGTGACGAATCATTCGGTCCCCTGTAAACGGGGCTCGTAATTTGGAGACGTCGTTTTAAATTGATTTATTCGCTCGAATGAACTGTGAAAATTAGGCGCGGGATCGGAGATAGTAATTAAGGATTTATGGCTGTAAATAAAAAGTCTGAAGTTTGAATTATTACCAAAATTAAGAGACAATAATTAATTTTTTATTTTTTCTTTATCAACAGCCCACCGACCGGACGTCACAAGAGTGTGTCGTTTGTACATGGATTTTATATGCAACTATTATAAAATCTGATGGTTTCCTGCAGATAATTTTTAACTGATCGTCGATTTTAGCGAATTTCTCAGTTTTCTGGGGGTAATTTCAGTTTCGGGATCTGGCAACCTAAACTCTCTCTAGTGAG
This sequence comes from Nematopogon swammerdamellus, assembly GCA_946902875.1. Classification (NCBI taxonomy): domain Eukaryota; kingdom Metazoa; phylum Arthropoda; class Insecta; order Lepidoptera; family Adelidae; genus Nematopogon; species Nematopogon swammerdamellus. Next base: position 2,195,305 of record OX336353.1, read on the forward strand.
TCTCAAGAACTACTCTTTCCATTAGTCCAAGAGAGAAGGTACTCAGGGGACCCCTTCCGAAGATGACTGCTATATTCCATCAGCTGTCTTACTTACGCTTTCTATGAACTTTGCTTTGGTGAACGCTTGCACATATTTCAAGTGTTCGACGGGCGTGAAAAATGTCCTACATCATCGGTATAACATCCTTAATTTTCTAGTCATAATCTAAGATGTTAGTTTCGCCTTCTATGAACGATCGAAATTCAACGTCGGTGGACAGCTCCATACCCAGGACGCCCAGACTGTCTTAATCGGGGACCTGGCTGCCCTGGAAAGTAGCTTGGAGAGGAAACGGATCAGTCCAGTAGAGAAGACGCAAACTACAAGCGTGAAGTGCCTTAGCTACGTTGAAGTTGGCCAAGTTCTCCTTCCCCCAAGAGGATGTTTTTTCGAGAACTAGGTCAACATGAGCAACAGTGTCGCTTCTCGCAGCGGCCTCTCTGCCCTTCCAGTATTGTATTGTTGCATTGTTTATTGATCATTCATATTATGGCAGTTAGACTGCGCTCGAACTTGTCACAATTTGTTCTATCCGGTTCGATTACACCCACGAAGAAAAACCGGCAAGAAACTTCGCAGGGTATTTTTTTTTAACATATTTTTACAAGTATTTAGTCTTTTATCAAGTATTTTAGTGACTAGCCAAAAAGTGTAAATAATAACACCGCCTACAGTCTATCGAAAAAACAGCCGAGAGCAAGATTAGCAATTTAGCTGAGAGTTCTGTCTACAAAGACTTATTAATTAAGTGAATCAGTTGTAAAGAGCCTTTGTCAAACTTTGATACGTAATTTGTATCAACATAATTATGTTAGTTTATTAAACATACTACAATGTAGTATAATTGTGACAAATTAAAAATTAAAATTGGATACCTTGAAGTATCAAGTTGTCAATGGGTTAATAAAATTGAGGTACCAATCGTACCTGGTCAAGAGTTAACTAATTATGCAGTCAGTTAAGTAGTACGTGGGGCACACTAAAAGTTTCCGGAATTAATAAGAATAAAATACTATTAAAGGTCAAAAATAAATTTATTGTTTCTCAAAATATTCTCCCTTTGCGTAAATGCACTTTTTCATACGATTAAACCAATTTTGAAAACTTTTGTGCCACTCCTCCGTGGTGACCGCAGAAACGTGTTTTTCATATTCTTCGACAGCGTCTTCTGGTGATGAAAATCGTTGACCGCGTAATTGGTTCTTAATTTTTGGGAACAGAAAAAAGTCACAAGGTGCCGTCACCTGTTACTATGTCCCACACCAAATTTGAAGCGCCTTTGTTGAATCTGGTAAGCATGGCATTGCACCAAGTGACGCGGTGCGTTTTTTGAGCCTCGGTCAAATTGTGTGGGATCCACCGCGAGGACAGCTTTCTCACACCCAAATGTTTGTGTAGGATTGATTGTATTTGACTCATGCCTATGTCTAAGGATGCCCGAATCTCATGGTAGGTCACATGCCTGTCTGTTTCGATCATAAGGCGCACAGCATCGATGTTTTTGTTGTTCACAGCGGTGAACGGGCGACCATCGCGAGATTCGTCACTGAGATTGACACGGCCGCGCTTGAATTCTGCAAACCAGCAATAAATAGTCGTCTTGCATGGTGCTTCATCGCCAAAAGCAGATTGAAGCCGAGCGAGGCTCTGATGAGCTGTCAAATTACACTTAAAATCGTAGAAAATCATACTACGAAAATTTTCCCGGGTTAAATTTATGTTAATGTAGACACGCAATTTTTAAAATGGCGCCACAATGGAAAAACAATTTACAGTCAGATGAAACAAACTGCATTCTACAGCCAAAGAGTTCCATTTTCAAATGTTGTAATTACTTTTTAAATATTGTTTATGTAAGTGGCCAATTCCGGAAACTTTTAGTGTGCCCTATGTATAATACAGTCTTTGATGAACCCTTCGTGCACCGCGCCACAATACCTCCCATACTTCCCATACTAACATCCGCGTAACAGTGTATTCCGAGATTATAACAGCTAAGTACAATCTCATTATATCACATACTCGTAAAAAGCTACTTAGCCTAACGTAATCAGACATAGACTAAGCATAACTATTCGTATCTAAGCTAAGTAACAGGCAAAAGTTTGCCAAATGCGATGGTATAATGATCGCATAATCGGGCGCCTTTTCCTACATAACTTTTCGATTCCAAGTATGGCGCGATGCAAAGATTTGTTATTGTTCATTTAACATTGGGTGACCACGATTAATAATGTACGCAGCACCTCTATACAGCAAAAGCTCTAAAAATTCCAAAGGTTACAGTTAGGTCGTGACTGAAGTGTTTATAAAAGTGAAATTAGATTAAAAACAAAGACTTTTTTTAATCAAACTGACACGGTTCTTTTTTTTTATGTAATCCGGTATGGGTGGCAGAGTCGGAGGGGCCAAAGCACATGCTCCGACCAGCTAATATCACCTTCGAGAAGGTAGGTGCTGGCTATACTGGACTAGAGGAGAACACAACCGAGGCTGCTATGCGGCCATATTACATCCAGTACGGTGGTATCAACCCAGTCGGCTACAATTTGAGCCTACCACCTAGTAAGGGGCAAGGGAAGGGACTTACAGTTTTACACCCGTCCGAACGGTGAAGCAGCAGGTATGCACGTAAGGATACGTATGCACGTAAATTTTTTCGTTAGAAAAAAACTCATTGGTAAACGTCGACCGCATTCGAAACTCGGACCTCTCGCATGAGAAGCCGATGCCCAAACCATTCGGTCACCCACCGCTTGTCCTCAGGGCGCCCGCCGCCGCCGCGGCCATTCTCCAACGGTCGAGCGGTCACCCATCCAAGTACTGACCACGCCCAGGTGTGCTTATGACCACGACCGACAGTCGACCGACCGCAAATGTGCAAATGGTGTTCGCGCCACGTGTTCGCGTCAGACTTGGAATAGATCAACTGGGCGAACTTTGCACTACCGTTAAAAGAACAGCGGCGAAAGTTGGTCCGCTTATGCAAAACTCCACCAATGAAAGTCAGAAGCAGTAAACAAAATATGTTGCTCGCGTGTTCGGCCCAGCTATCGAGCACGAAATCAGTGCTTTACACCAAAACTAACTTGTAAATTCCTTTCATACTTTCTGAAAAACAATCTAATTCGAAATTGCCGGCGGCGGAACGGCCAAGATAGACCAGCTGCGGTTTAGCTTGTTCAATTTGGTGGCGCTCCAATCACACGTGCCGGCCCGAAGGGTTTTATTGTTAGCAGTAAGTACCAATCGGTGGTTTTATGATAATAATATAGGAGAGATTGTTAGATTAGCTCAGCTGGCGCATTTCTTATTTTAGAACGCAGAGGTCGATAACACGAGAATACAAAAGTAATACATATAACATTTGCATAATACTTAATGTTAAATTGAGAAATGATTTCATTGTAGTCAGTCAGCCAGTTAGTCAGCGTGTAAGCGTCCACTGCTGGACATACGCATCTCCAATTTTCCTCCAGTCCTCCCGGCCTTCAGCGATACGGAACCACTGCTTTCCGCCGACGTACTTGATGTCGTCGTCCCACCTGGCGGGTGGTCTTCTCACACTCCGTTTTCCTGTCCACGGCCGCCAGTGTAGGACACGGTTACTCCAACGGTCATCGTCTCTTCGGCTAGCCCAGCACACTGCCACTTGAGCTTAGCCACCCGGTGTCCAATATCAACTATTTTGGTGCGCCGGCGGATTGCCTCGTTACGCACCATATCACGTAGCGATATTCTCAGCATGGCTCGCTCCATTGCTCGCTGGGCAACTTTCAGCCTTTGGACAACAGCGACCGTCAGAGTCCATGTTTCACACCCGTACGTCATAACCGGGAGGACACACTGGTCATACCTATATACTTACGGGTCTTTAAATTTTGCGGAAGGTCAGACCTCAGGACAAATTTTAACTTTCCGAAGGCAGCCCAGCCCAGTTGAATTTGTCTACAAAGCGTCCTCTATAGAACCGGTAAACTCTGGAACGCTCTCCCTGCTCATATATTTCCCCCCAAGTACAGTCTCGGGTCCTTCAAGAGGGGCGTGAATGGGCACCTGTCAGGCCGGCATGGCATTCGCAACCCCCGCACACGACCGAATGTCCATGGGCGTCGTTAGACACCTTATGAGTGGCTCGGCGCAATATGTCGCGCTTTCAATAAAAAAAAAAGCGCATTGTAGTCGTTTGTCTAATTTTGAACAACAAAAATCTAATATTTTGGATTAGTATAGTATGAATAACGAACATGTATGAAGAACATTTATGAGAGATCATTATGGCACGTGGAGATCCGTTGTCTCTGCCTACCCCACTGGGAAAAAGGCATGACGCTATGTGTGCATGTAGGTATATATAGCATAGTATGTGTCAAAAGTTAGTGCGAGAGCGCTGTGGTTGTGGGTGTGTGAAGAAGATTATATATTGACAAGGATTGAGAAATGCTTCGGTGGTTCGCTCATGTTGGAAGTATTGAAGAAATTTATGGAGAGAAGATAGAACGTGAGTGAAAGAGTCGGTAAGGGTCGCTCTAGACGCACGTACCTGGACAAGTACCCTTATCACGAGATTTCACCTTCACCGCGTACCTCGCCGCGTACTACGCTACGCGCCGTGTTCTCCGCATCAGTTTGTATGGAGAAACGAAGTTCGCAAATCTATCACTAGAGGCGCTGCTCCGTTTCTCCATACAAAATGATGCGGAGAACACGGCGTAGCGTAGTACACGGTGTAGGTTAAATCTCACGATGAGGGTGATATGGACTGAACTGACACGGTTGTCTACCTACATCACCTACAACATCCGTGATGTCAGCCCATAACACCGGGTGAAGTGTGAACTAGGTGCATTGTCAACTTTTCCCTTCATTCCATGTCGGCTACACTGAACTTGACGGAAAAGACGAACTATTCACATAGCCTTTTCGATCGACGTTTCATTCAGTGCGGTGGTACCAACCCAGGCGGGATAAACCCTACCGCCTAGTAAGGTAAGAAGGGAAGGGACCTACAGTTTAACGTGGAATCCGAACCACGGTCAGCCTCCAACGGTCGAGCGGTCACCGATCCAAGTACTAACCGCGCCCAGGTGTGCTTAACAACAGTCGACCGACGGCACCACTGAGCTACCGAGGCTGACGTATACCTATATGAGTATTGAGGAATATTTAATTTTAGGTACTCGTACATGCTTAATCGCAATCCCTCAACGCTGCCCAATCAAAAACACGCCAAAGCCAATAAAAACATATTGTTCCACCGCCTGAAACCGAGCTAATCCTCGCTAACCCGCCGGTCTAATTGTACTGAAGCTTCACGCGATGTTGGTTTCATAATAGTGAATTATTCGGCCGAGGGTAGGTATGAATACTGCCTTTTGATAATACTACTCTTTTAAGTTGCTTTATAGGGTTCAGTATTTTTTAGGGTTCCGTATCCGTCGTACTGAACGGCCAGGGTGTCAACTAAGTATTTAACCCATCGAGTCTATTATTGGAATTGAGATATTTTGAACTGTGGGGCCGGTACTTAAAAAGAATAGCCCCACTGCATCTCTCCCCATGCCTGTCGTAAAAGGCGACTAAGTGATTAGGACAAGATGCCGTGCTAAAGGGCGACAGGCTCGCCACCTCTCACCTTGGCACGGTACTTCCACCGAGTCATGCAGCGGGTGGGGTCTTCGTGCCCTACTTGCTGCTCGATCGATTGAGTCTTGTTCGAATACTTTGCGAAACGTGGCGGTCGGTGCTGTGCTGTAATTTACCAGAGTTCTTGCAGCACAACACCGATTACTCTGCTTACCCCGATTGTCGGGATTCGGCGTGTGTGATGTGTGTGTGTGTGTGTGTGTATGTGGTTAATTTGAGTGGGAGGTGGAGCAGTGTAGCCGTATTATAGGTTGCGGTTAAGGTTTTTGCTCAAATGTGAAAGCTCCAAGAAATGCGATCAAACGTGTTTGCACAACTGCAAGGTATATTCGTTTCCCTAAAATAAATAAATAAAAATAAAATAAATAAATAAAAATAACATAAATAAATAAAAATAAAATAAATAAATATAAATAAAATAAATAAATAAAAATAAAATAAATAAATAAAAATAAAATAAATAAATAAAAATAAAATAAATAAATATTGCAAAACTAAGGGACAAGGACAAGATGCCGTACATAACGGCATCTTGTCCTTGTCCCTTAGTCGCCTTTTAGGATATTTTTTTTAAATTTTTTATTTTTTTATGGAAACTGACACGGTTGGCTACATCACCTACAACATCCGTGATGTCAGCCCATAACACCGGATGAGCTAGGCGCCACGTCAGCCTTCCCTTCGGTCGTGCCGGCTACAATGAACTGGACGGAAAACACAAACTATTTACATAGCCGTTTCGACCGACCTTTCATTCAGTGCGGTGGTACCAACCCGGGCGGGTTAAACCCAACCACCTAGTAATATGAGAAGGGAGTCATATCGCTTCGGGAGTCATATCCATATATGCACGGGGAGAGATGCAGTGGGCCTATTCTTTTCAAGTACCGACCGCACACGGTACTAATAATTTGTACCAGTGTTTCAGGATAGGGTTTCGTAACTTCAGGGTTCGATAAGGGAATATTTGAAGACAAAAAGCTCTGAAACTTTTTCCCAGATTCTGTCATTGATTTTTCAAGATTTGGTGGACGGTTAACGTCGGCCTTTATTCAAAAAAAATAAAATCACTAACTCCTGGATAGAAATGGGTATATTGATCTAATAGAACTGAATTGCGTATAGGTCAACGAATTATAGGTAAATTTCAAACACTGAAAGTTGAATGATATCAAAAGGGGACTGGACTAGGTCATTGCACTCCCTAGACAGCACTGCCCAATCTCCCTAGACTCGCTGTCCATCGAGTTTTGATTACAATTTCCAATGTTTGTATGAAAAAAAAATTATGGAATTTCGATTTGAGTGATAAGATTTTTTTTCTTCTAATAATGAGTACTTTCTATTCCTTAAGTTCCTCAAACCTATCCTGAAACACCCTGTATAGTATCAGTAATGTCATGTACCATTTCCATTCAGGTATATTTTTAAGACTGTTCCGAGGTTGTATTGCTCCATACAAAATCGTCTTTCGGCTCTCACGATTTCTACCCCCCTAAACCTTAACCGATTCCGACGATTTTTTTGTGTTGTAATAAGGATAGTCCAATCTACGTACCTGTCTTTTTTTTATTTTGATAAAATATACGAGACCCGAGCTATAAATTAGTTTTAATAACGAAAAAATTGGAATTTTTAATTTTTTGATGACATGAAGTTCATTAAGCTGTATTTAATTATTACTTTGTATATCGAAGAAATAAAAAAGACAGGTACGTAGATTTGACTGTCCTTATTACAACAAAAAAATAATCGTAAGAATCGGATAAGGTTTAGGGGGGTAGAAAACGTGAGAGCCGAAACACTAATTTTGTTGTAATTTGTAGATATATTCGCTGAGAACGTGCAGCTGTCCCTATTACACGTTTCGGTGAGGTACGAGCACGGGGGAGGGTGTAGAGACACACAACACACACACAGAGATAACTCTAAGCCATAGTGTTGTACCCCAATGTTATCGATAGCGATAAATGTTAGTGATGTGAACTATGTCATCGATGTGCAGATATTTTCAGCCCCTTCTGCGGGAAATGAACAATATATCCCGAAATATCTCAATATTTAGGGTTCCGTAAGTAAAATCAGAAACCTATTAGTCTCAGTTCAATGTCAGTTCGTCCATCCGACCGTCTGATAATACTGATGTCACCCAATGCTACAAATGGTATTAGAATTGTAATCAGAGGCGTAAATTCTGGTAAATGTATTAATATTTACCCACGACGACGGCTGTATGCGTTTCTTTCCAGGTTTCTTTCTTTCTTTCGAATTTTTAAAATTAAATTAAATTAAGTAGGTACCTACCTATAGTAAAATATTTTATGAGATGTGATGATTTCTTTCCGAGTTAGAAATATTATAAAGCGGCGGGTGGCCGAGTGGTTTGGGCATCGGCTTCTCATGCGAGAGGTCCGAGGTTCGAATCCGGTCGGCGTGTACCAATGAGTTTTTTCTGACGAAAAAACTTACGTGCATACCTACACCTGCTGCTTCACCGTTCGGAACCGGTGTAAAACTGTAGGTCCCTTCCCTTGCCCCTTACTAGGTGGTAGGCTCAAATTGTAGCCGACTGGGTTGGTACCACAGTACTGGATGTAAGATGGCCGCATAGCAGCCTCGGTTGTGTTCTCTAGTCCAGTATAGCCAGCAATCCAGGGAAGTCTCCAGTATGGCACCTACCTTCTCGGAGGTGATATTGGCTGGTCGGAGCATGCGCTTTGGCCCCTCCGACTCAGCCACCCATACCGGATCACATAAAAAAACCAATTATATCTGTAGAACTTTGTCACAATAGCGTTCACTCAGAACGTAAAGTGTTCAAAACGGTGCGCAGTAATCTAGTAAGTGTGACAAGGTACTGTACCTTTACGGAACCTTCTATATATTTTACTAAAGGAATTTGACTTATCAATTTTTTTTATGTATGTGAATAAAAAAAATTAAATGTTGTTTTATTCACTCAAATACAAATGAAGAAATTAACTATAATCTACAAAACCTAAATTAATTATTAATTATAACATATCGAAAACTAAATGAATCGAAATAAAATAATACAATAAAGGTGTACAATAAAACAGTGAGCACGTCAGTTGAATATAATATATTACGACCGTCATGACCGTTATAGTCCGTAAGCCCGCTCAAAAATTGCCTACGTCATATGACATCACGATAAAATGCATGGCACACGGTCGGAAAAGTTGTGCTGAGCAAGAATCAGAAGATTATCGCACCTAAAGTTGGCCGGAAGTTTGAGAAAATCCTTCACTTCCGGTCAAAATTTTAAGGTTATATTTACGTCATATGACATAATTACGAAACACGTGGCATCATTTAGCCGTGTAATTGTAGAGAGAGTAAACAAAAGTCTGTCTGTTCTGAAGTGACCGGAAGTACTTGACAGACTGCGCCAAAGATGGTCACATGACACACACACACATGACGTAGATGTGACATCTTGACGAAAATTATTATAAAAGTATTTAAATATAGTGTCTTTAAGAATAAATAAGTCTGCCATGCCATATCTGGCCGGAAGCATTTTAAAAGTGATTTTTTAATAATTTCTAGGTGAACGAATCATTTTAAATGCGCAAAATTTAACAAATTATAATCGATTAATAAGGATTGTCGACTCATCCGTCGAGTTGGGTATAGATAGTATGAAAGAAATAATTACTAATCTAGTAAAAATAAAGTCGCGTAGTACCTATTTTTTGTTAGCCAACGTTTGCTTGATCTTTATAGTCATTAATTGTCGATTTTAAAAGGTAGTTTGCTTTGGGATCAGGGGCAACGTCACTTGTATCATAGGGATCCAAATCTAATAACATTTTTGATGGATCTATCTCGGCTCTGCCTTCATAAGGCGCAAGATGTCTGTTTGAAACAGTTGTCTTGATTCCGTCTCTTAGTTTAGTCTACATATGAGTAGGAAGGATTCGCTTCAATTAGCTCGACCTCATCTACTGAAGGTTCGTATTTACTTGTTCTGAAAACAAGCTTCATGAGAACCGGTCCAGGTGTAGACAGCCATGTTGGGATTGATTCTCCATTACTCGAGCGACGACAGTGCACAAGCATTCTCTCATGAGGAGTGCAATTGGTTGCAGTACACAGTAAGGAACGAATTGAATGTAGAGTTTAGTCAACTACTTTCTCCCACATTGTTATAGGCATGCCTTTACTTTTCAGTGACAATTGTATGGTTTTCCATATTATTTCATTATAGCGTTCTATTTGTCCATTTCCTCTTGGATTTGCTGCTGTAGTTCGGCTTGTAGCGACTCCTTTAGAATGTAGGTATTGTTTTAGTTCAGCAGACATAAATGAACCACCTCGATCGCTGTGGGTGGATGTATGCGGGCATTCCGAATAGGAAGAACAATTTGTTCAGACATTTGATAACTGTAGCTAAGTCATAGCAGGGATTGGCAAAGGGGAACCTGGAATATTCATCAACGACAGTGAGCATGTATTTGTTTCTTGTATTCGATGGAATAGGGCCTTTGAAATTCAATGCCAACCTCTCAAATGGGGCAGTAGCCTTAATCAATGTTACTTTACTTTGTAGAAATCTTGGCTTAACTTCGGCGCAAATAGTACACTGTGCGGCAGTGAGCGGTCACTTTGGTGGTGGTCATATGCACTTCCACGCATATACATAGCCGGTGAAAAGAAAAGCTGCGGCTAGCACAAAACGCTGAGGCCCTGGGCACAGGCTGTGGTTGGATAGGGTGCGGACCCCAGTGGCAGTGAAGGCTTCACCCCCGGCTCTCGGCTTCGGCCGGGGGTTCCTTCGGGTGGACGGGTGGTGGCTCGGATCGGCTGGAGAAAGGTCACAGTCTGTGTATTTCCCATGGGATTTTTTCGGAAGAACGGTAAAGCTATGGGGCCTCGATCTGGCATACATGATCACTGTACTCGCAAGAGTGCAGGTGTAGACGTCTGGACTTTGTAACCGCAAGGTTGGTATCTCTGGGCGTCTATAAACAAAACGTAAATCAAATAAAATGATAGTAAAGAAGTGTCAGATATTGTTCTGGAAAAGAAAGCTACAGGTCTGCCGGCTTGGGAAAGGGACGCTCCGAGGGAAATATTCGATAAGTTTTATCTTTGATAGTCCGAGCAAAATTTTTGCTTCATTTATTGTTAAATTGCACTCCTCAATAGTTTGCATGTATTTCCTTCATTTCCGGTCGTGATCAGCTTTATCGCAGCCACACACTACAATATCGTCAAGATAAGAAAACACAGATTGTAATGTTTTCTCTCTGATGATGACATTATCGATTACCCGTTGAAAGGCAGCTACGATATTAGTGACACCGAAAAGGATCGTCTTAAATTTGTATAAATTTCCGGCCGCCTCGAATGCTGTGTAAAGCCTATCTTCTTCGGTGATCGGTATCTGGTGGTACGCGCTGCGTAGGCCGATTATACTGAATACGTGGTGTTGAGCGACTTTGGCAACTAAGTCCTCAATGTTTGGCAGACGATATGCCTCAAGCTGTGTGAATTTATTGATAGTTCTCGAATAGTCAATAACCATTCTTTTCTTATGGTTTTGGTTCGTTGTTAACAGAACTTGAGCTCGCCATGGTGAAGAGCTATTCTCAATAATGCCGTCCTCGAGTAACGTTTGTACTTCTCTAGTAATGAAAACACGCTCAGCTTCAGAAAATCGACGGGACTTTGTGGCAATCAGTCGACAATGTGGATCAAAATATTCGAAAAGCTTCACTGGTGGGACTGACGCCACCTTGAGGGAATGGCATGAAATTTTCAACGGTGCCATGGGGCCACCATACACTACTTCGACAGCTTGATGTTCCTTGAATACATCCTTCCGGAGAACCACATCAGCGCAGAGAGCTCTCATTATAAGTGATGGGAAGTTGTCGTGAGTGTGTCCTTGTACAAATAATTTTACGTTGCATAAACCTTCTATTTGGCCTTTTTAGATGCCAACTGTTGTTACTGTCTCATTGTAAGGAGAACTTGAGAGATGGTACTGTTGAAGTAGGTTATGATTTATGAACGTATTAGTACTGCCTGTGTCTCAAGGCTTGTACTGGAATGCCGTTGACAGTCATTGAAATAATTGTCTCCTGCCTGGAGGCCTGCTGGAGCTGCAGCTATCATGGTGTTGCTACTGGATTCATCTAAACAAGCAGTTTGTTTTCCCGATCGACATACTTTTGCAAAATGTCCTCTTTTAGAACATTTTAGGCAGGTAGTGTTGAATACAGGACACTTTTGGCGTCGATGGCGTTGGTCTTGACCGCAGAAATAGCAGGATTTAGATGTCTTTTTACTGACAGCTGAAGAGGAAGGATCAGCATTTTCACATTCATTTTCATGAACTGCATTCAAATGTCTAGAGGCACTGAATTTTTCAGAGTGAACTTGAGCCCATTCTAGAGACTGAGCTTGTTTGTAGGCCTCGGTGAGATCGAGACCACTGTTTTCGAGAAGCCTTTGCCGAATGTTAGGTGATGATAGCCCACTTATAAAAGCATCTCGTATGTAATCGCTTCGATTCTGAGCAGCGTTCACAGCGTGGAAGTTGCATTCTTTAGCTAACAACTCGAGGGCGCGTAAGCACATATCAATTGTCTCGGCAGGTTGTTGTAGTCTGTTCGCTAGTTTGTGTCGGGCATATATTTCGTTACTGGGTTTTACAAAGATCTTGTCCAGTATTTCTATAGCTTCATTGTATGTGCTTGCGTGCGAAATGTGATTAAATATCGACGAAGATACATGATTTACCAGGAGGTATATCCGTTTAAAAATTTTACAACAACTTTTAAAATCGACAATGAATGACTATAAATATCAAACAACCGTTGGCAAACAAAAAATAGGTACGACGCAACTTTATTTTTCCCTAGATTGTTATGTTAACAGATTAGTAATAATTTCTGTAATACTATCTATACCCATACCCACCACGACGGATGAGTCGATAATCCTTGTTAAGGGGGAAATAGGACTCAAACCGTGCTACCCGAGCACTGATGATTGAAACCCGACCCGTATGCAGATGTAATAGGTGCGAGATTCGTTCTACTCGTGCGGTTCTCAAGATAATTTAACTAGAAAGTACAATTCATCTTTACCAATATCTCAATAATTTCGTTCAAAGTTGTCCTTTTGATCCTTATTCTCGCCTTAATCGAATATAATTTGTTAAATTTTGCGCAATTAACATAATTCGTTCACCTAGCAGTTAAAACATCAGTTTTAAAATATTTCCGGCCAGATATGGCTTGATAGACTTATTTATTCGTAAAAAACACTATTATTTCAATACTTTTATAATAATTTTCGTCAAGATGTCTCATGGCGTAGGAAAATGTATCCAGTGACCATCTTTGGTGCAGTCTTTCAAGTACCTCCGGCCACTTCAGAACAGACAGACTTATGTTTACTCTCTCTACAATTACACGGCTAAATGATGCCACGTGTTTCGTAATGATGTCATATGACGTAAATATAACCTTAAAATTTTGACCGGAAGTGAAGGATTTTCTCAAACTTCCGGCTAATTTTAGGTGCGATAATCTTCTGATTCTCGCTTAGCACAACTTTTCCGACCGTGTGCCATGCGTTTTTATCGTGATGTCACATGACGTAGGCAACTTTGGAGCGGGCTTACGGACTATTACAGGTTATCTATCATCGTCCGATTCATCGTCTAAACCTCGAATTCACATTTTGCGTGGCTTTCTGGGGTCAATTATTTCTTTTAGCATAGATTTGTGATAAAAAAGTTCCAGTTTTGTAATCATACTCATCTCCCAAAATTAAAAGGTATTCGAGTCCTTGTTCTGTCCATACGATAAAGAATGCAAACTTCCTCTCTGTGATGTGAAGCTGTACCTGTTAATAATCATACAATATTGCAGAACTTTATCTTTTTTTGTTTGATGGCCTGAAGTGGGGCTACGTCGGATTCATTGTATGGACATTTTACCTCCACAACACTGTCAGTACTTATCAGATGACGCTTCTTTCCTTTGCGAGGTGTAAAGTTTAGTTCCATGTTGGTGAACCAGTATATTTGGTGGAGTTTCGATTTCTAACGCAACGCACGCAACTGATTTAGCGAACGAAAACTGCACAGGAGTTGCAATTTGCAAAACTTCTCGCTCGACCGGCCCGGCGCGGCGCGGCGGCGGCGGCGCGGCGCACAGTGGTTCAGAATTGAAAAAAAATGGACATAGGGCTGTGGACGTTTCATAACACATTGTTATAGCACATTTTATTTGGCTAGCTATATATTGACACATATCTTAACCGCAGTGTTGTAGACAGATCCATACTCGAGATATAATTTTTTCAATTTTTTGTTGTATGGAAGAAATCATGTTTTGTTTTTTTCCAAAAAAGTTCCCCTAGTAAGACATTCAGTACTACATGGACATTAAAGGTATTATGGAAACATATCATATATAAAATATCCAGCTGCTACCTTTTGCTTCTTTTCAAGATTAGAAAAGTTTTATAATTTTTTGTATGGAAGAAAACACATTATATTTTTTTCAGTCAAAATTGCTATGGAAATACCTTTTATACTAATTAGACAATAAAGGTATTATGGAAACCTATCATATATAAAATATCCAGCTACTATTTTTTGCTCCTTTTCGAGATAACAAAAGATTTAGAATTTTTTGTGAAGAAAAAAAAACACAATAAATTGTTTTCCGTATAATTCCACTGAGAACATATGTAACACTAAATAATTATTAAAGATATTATTGAAATCTATCATATATAAAATATTCAGGTAATATCTTTTTCTTCTCTTTGAGATATCCAAAGTTTTATAATTATTTGTAAAGAAAAAACACATATTTTTTTCCATAAAAGTTCCACTGATTACATGTATATGTATGAAACTAAATAAGCATTAAAGATATTGTTGTAAACTATCATATTTAAAGTATTTAGCTAATATTTCCTACTATTCTGCAAGATAACACAAGTTTTATGATTTTTTGTAAGAAAAAAAAAACGTTTTTAACAGTTTTCCCTCACTATATCTTTAATACTTCATGGATATTAAAGGTTATCTATTATATATATAAATAAATATCTTGCTCACACTTCTTGAGTACTACTGAAAGAATAACAATGTTTTTATAAAATTGTGAATGAAAATATGAGGTTGCCGCTCTAGCGTCTTAATCAAGTAGACATCTAACAGTACTCTAGCGCCAAATTAATTAGCGACTGATAAGAGAACTTTAAACGAAGCTGATCTGGTTTTAGTGAGCAAGTGGGGGTTCGATGGTGCCTCCGGACAGAGTATGTATAATCAAAGTTTTGGAGAATCTCAATCTGAGGCCAGCTTCAGCGACTCATCAGTGTTTATGACTAGCCTAGTACCGTTAAAACTAGTGAAAAATTATCAAATCTTTTGGGAAAATCCACGGCCTTCATGAACGCATTATTGCAGACCAGTAAAGTTTCAGTTTGTACAAGAGTCGGCTATACAAACCAAACTAGAAATGGAGAGAATGGAAGAAGAAATCAGCAAACTGTTTCCCACACAGCACAAAGGAAAATCGATAAAACGCGAAATGTTTCTAACCATGATAGACGGTAAAATAAGTAGTACAATAACCGATACGCCAACATCTACATGTAACATTTGTGACTCAAAACCCTCGAAAATGAATGACCTTGAAAAGCTGTCTCACAAGCAACTGAAAACAGACTTTTATAAGTATGGCATGTCTACACTGCATTTATGGATTCGTTGCTTGGAGTGTTTATTACACATTTCATATAATTTGGATTTAAAAAAATGGAGCGCACGCGAAGAAGAGCACAAGAATTAAAGAAAAACGAAGAAGGAACAAGTAGCGAAAGATTTTCGCAACAAAATGGGTATTATAATAGATGTCGTCAAACAAGGTGTGGGTACTAGTAATACAGGAAACGTTGCAAGGGCGTTTTTCAGACATTACTCTTTGTCGGCTGCAATTACAGGTCTCAATGAAACACTTATATTGAGAATCGCTGTTCTCCTGCAAGCTATCAGTTCCGGCAAGAAGGTTAACGTCGATAAGTTGGATAAATACGCAACAGAAACGCTCAAATGTATGTATCACTGTACGAGTGGTATTATATGCCGCCAAGTTTGCACAAACTATTAGTCCATGGAGCAAAAATTATACAACACTTTTCCCATACTCCCATTGGGAAGCTGTCCGAAGAGGCTTCCGAAGCACGGAATAAAGACTTCCGCAATATAAGGGAGCATCACACAAGAAAAACAGGACGAGAGCATACGAATGAAGACAGTTTACATAATTTGCTTGTGTCATCAGATCCCGTAATTTCCCATATAAGACCTCGATACAGTAAGCCTACAAACACTTGAATTGCTCGTTCTAGATGAAGAGGAAACGGAATCGCTTCAAATGGAAATAGATGACAATGCAGAAGTAACTCAAGATCCCTTAGAATTAACCGGAGATTTAATTAATCAAAACTAAGATTTCCGAAGCCAACAAGTAGTGTACTAGCAAACACTTTCAACGCAACGTGGTATGATCACCAACCAGGTGCGGCAACAACATAAAGAGAGCAAGAAAGCAGTAATTGCGTAAAAAGTTCGGGTTCTGCAGTCAAACAATAAGTTTGACGAAGAAGAACAAAAGAAGAAAAACTTTTAGAATAGAAATATCAGTTGATTATTTTATATATGATAGATTTTAATAATATCTGTAATCCTTATTTAGTATTACACATGTACTCAATGGAACTTTTACTGAAAAAATGTACTTAATGTGTTTTTTTTTCTTTACAAAAAATTATACAACTTTTGTTATCTAAAAAATAAGCAAAAGGTAGTAGCTGGATAGCTTTCAATGACAGATTTCAATAATATCTGTAATCCTTATTTCGTGTTACACATGTACTCAATGGAACTTTTACTGAAAAAATTTACTTACGGTGTTTTTTTTTCTTTAGAAAAAATTATACAAGTTTTCTTATTTCGAAAATAAGCAAAAGATAGTGGCTGGATATTTTATTATTTTAAATTTTAATAATATAATTAATCTTTCTTTCGTGTTACGTTACACACGTGGAATACTCAGTGGAATTATACGGAAAACAATTTAATGTGTTTTTTGAAGTTTTTCTTCACTAAAAATTATAACACTTTTGTTATCTCGAAAAGAAGCAAAACATAGTAGCTGGATATTTTATATATGATAGGTTTTCATAATGCCTTTAATGTCTAATTAGTATCAAAGGTCTTTCCATAGCAATTTTTACTGAAAAAAAATATAATGTGTTTTCTTCCATACAAAAAATTATAAAACTTTTCTAATCTTGAAAAGAAGCAAAAGGTAGCAGCTGGATATTTTATATGTGATATGTTTCCATAATACCTTTAATGTGCATGTAGTATTGAATGTCTTACTAGGGGAACTTTTTTAGAAAAAAATAAAACATGTTTTCTTCCATACAAAAAAAAATTGAAAAAATTATATCTCGAGTATGGATCGGTCTACAACATTGCGGTTAAGATATGTGTCAATATATGGCTAGCCAAATAAAATGTGCTATAACAATGTGTTATGAAACGTCCACAGCCCTATGTCCATTTTTTTTCAATTCTGAACCACCGTGCGGCGGCGCTGTGCGGAGGCGCGGCACGCGGGCGGGGTGTACGGTGGTGTCCCCCGCCCGCTCCCCCAAACTTTCACAAATACACACAAACATGGCCGTGCGTGGCCGGTGGACGACTGGAGACAGCGATATTTTATTCAAATACCTAACATGCGATCACGTGACTTACCTCGATCTGCTCTTAAGCCCCGACGCAAAAAACGGAGGGGTGTTATAAGTTTGACGTGTGTTTGTGTGAGGGTGAGGGTGTGTGTGTGTGTCTGACTGTGGCATCGTAGCTCCCAAGCGGATGGACCGATTTGGAGGCGGTTTTTTTATTAGTAAGCTTGTTTAATCGGGATGGTTCTTAGCTATGTTTTTAATCAAGTAATCGAGTAATTAAGTAATAAATAAAAAATATTATCTTAAAAAGTGGACCGATTTTCATGCGGTTTGTTTGAAATAAAAGTTAAATTTACAAATTTAAAAAAGCCCCGACCATTAAAAAGTGAAAAATAATTTCCGTTTACTTAAAGGAGTCGGAGGACCGCTAAGTAAATAAAATATAAAAACTCAGACCTGCACGGGAATTTACTTAGCGGTCCACCGACTCCATTAAGAACACATCGGTTCTCAAAATCGTTTCTTTGTCGCACCGCTGGGGTGTGGAACTGTCTTCCGCCGACGTCGTATTAACAGGCTAGACAGCCTAGCAACAGTCCGCAAATCTGCTGGCATGGCACCTAACTGAGCGTGGTTTCGCGAGGAGAGGTGTTTTTGGCTCTGTCGAATGCACCATTGGTCTCTCGGCACAACCACCCATGTTGGTTTACATAAAAGAAAGTAAGTAAACGGAAATTATTTTTTACTTTTTAAGGGTCTGGGGTTTTTCTTAATTCTGTGTCGAGATCTACTGTCTTAAAGTTACAAATATCTTTGCGATTCATGTTAATTAATATTAATGAGTATTTTTTACATTGGGTATACGGCAGTAATTTAATGAGAGTGAAACATTTACGTCGCAAAAAACACCATTAATATCTCGGACATCCAGTTCTGCAGACCTTTCATCCACAGAACCGGTAAACTCTGGAACACTCTCCCTGGCCATATATTTCATCCCAAATCTGAAGTCAGGTCGGCATGGAATCCGCAACCCGCGCATACGACCGAATGTCCATGGGCGTCGTTAGAAACCTCATCGCCACATGTATTGTATTGTATTGTATTGTATTGTATTGTATTGTATTGTGTTGTGTTGTGTTGTGTTGTGTTGTGTTGTGTTGTGTTGTGTTGTGTTGTGTTGTGTTGTGTTGTGTTGTGTTGTGTTGTGTTGTGTTGTGTTGTGTTGTGTTGTGTTGTGTTGTGTTGTGTTGTGTTGTGTTGTGTTGTGTTGTGTTGTGTTGTGTTGTGTTGTGTTGTGTTGTGTTGTGTTGTGTTGTGTTGTGTTGTGTTGTGTTGTGTTGTGTTGTGTTGTGTTGTGTTGTGTTGTGTTGTGTTGTGTTGTGTTGTGTTGTGTTGTGTTGTGTTGTGTTGTGTTGTGTTGTGTTGTGTTGTGTTGTGTTGTGTTGTGTTGTGTTGTGTTGTGTTGTGTTGTGTTGTGTTGTGTTGTGTTGTGTTGTGTTGTGTTGTGTTGTGTTGTGTTGTATTGTATTGTATTGTATTGTATTGTATATATATATTGCACTCAAATAAAATATGGGCACAAGGTAACACTTAATGCCTCTAAGCATAAAATTAAGAAAAACCTAACCAAACCTTAAGTATCAAATAAATGTAGTTTTTAGTAATCAAACAGTGAGGATGTGGAAGAATGAGGTAAAAGGTGAAGCGGCGTCGTCTCCTTGTGTTGTGTTGTGTTGTGTTGTGTTGTGTTGTGTTGTGTTGTATTGTATTGTATTGTATTGTATTGTATTGTATTGTATATATATATTGCACTCAAATAAAATATGGGCACAAGGTAACACTTAATGCCTCTAAGCATAAAATTAACAGAATACCTTTGGGGTATGATAGATAGCTGCTGGGTGAGTGGCGGAAAGAGATATTTAAAGTATTATAATATAACAGATGTACGGGAATATAGGTAAACTAAAATATTAATAGTTTAAATACTATACCTATATACCAGATATTATAATACATAGGTAAATATAGACTAAATATACCTAGTTTTTAACCCCCGACGAAAAATACGACGGGTGTTCAGTTATAAGGATAATGTGTGTGTGTGTATGGGTGTGTCTGTCTGTGACATCGTAGCTCCCAAACGGATCGACCGATTTGGATGCGATTTCTTTTATTGGAAAGCTGGTTTAATCGGAATGGTTGTTAGCTAGGTTTGTAATCACATAATCAAGAAATCAAATAATAATGATGTTAAAAAGTGGACCGATCTGCATGCGGTTTAAATTTTTTTTTTTAATAAATCTTAAATTACAAATTTAAAAAAACCCTGACCCTTAAATGTCAAAATAATTTCCGTTTACTTACTTAAAGGAGTCGAGGGACCGCTAAGTAAATAAAATATAAAAAATCAAATCTGCGCGGGTATTTACTTATCGGTCGGTAACATAATATATTATACAGGGTGTTGTAACGGCCACTACATTAAATTTAGGAAATGATTATAGGGATCAATAGTAACAAAAAAGTCAAATAACTTTTTTCTGAATTCCCTTTAAATAAAAAGTCACAGTTTTCATACAAACTAATTGATTAATTTAGTGTAAAAAGGATCTAATGTTCCGCACGAACGTAGGAATGAAAGGTGCGCGGTGAATGAGCGAGCAGGAACGAGTGCGCGGAGCGAGGAGATGCTCGGCGGAGGCGCGGCGTGA
Source organism: Nematopogon swammerdamellus (assembly GCA_946902875.1). NCBI lineage: Eukaryota > Metazoa > Arthropoda > Insecta > Lepidoptera > Adelidae > Nematopogon > Nematopogon swammerdamellus. The sequence goes on from OX336353.1 coordinate 2,215,470, forward strand.
GTTTTTCGACCCCGACCGTTCCGGCGCCAGCACCCTCCCCCAGCGCGCGTCAATTTACACTTGACGAAAACATTAATTTCAAAAATTAATATCTCCAAAACTAGACACTTCAGAGAAAAACTTTATTTAATTTTTTTTCTCGGAAAAACATGAGGATTGTGCTGGCGAAATTAATGTACTTATATGTTTACTAACTCAAAATATGTCGCGCTTTCAATAAAAAAAATTTAAAAATATCCCTTCTAGTGTTTTGATATCTCTATTCTGTGATCTCAGACATAGCGCAGAACCCAGGCAGCTGGCATCTCCGGGTGGTCATAGCAGGCTGGCTACTGATTGCCTCCCGCCGGCGCAACCACCCGCGCGCTATGTCCCCGTAATGAACCACGTGGCCCAATTACGGCCGCCGTAATTATATACAGACATTTTCATAAATTTGAAAGGGAACGAGCCCTGAGCGGCTGGGCGAAGCGGCTACTGCCCGGCTAACTTTCATTACTGAAGAAATTATTATTTTGATTCTGCTCCTTGAGGGGAACATTTACAGAGTAAATAATATCGCAATAGACAAGAGATGTTCAAGGGAGAAATTTAATTGCTTAATTTGTATTAACTTATGCCCACTTGCACCAACACGAGTTTAGAGTTAAATAGCGAGTTATGGATTTAAACGCGGTTCAAACGCGGTTCCCACATACAACGGGTGCTAGTTTAACGAGTTAAACTGGTTTATAGTTAAATTCGTGTTGGTGCAAGTGGGCCTTAGATTTTAAGTTTATTAGAAAATTAAATTTTTTTTTTTTTTTTTTTTTTTTTTTATTGAAACTGACACGGTTGGCTACATCACCTACAACATCCGTGATGTCAGCCCATAACACCGGGCGAACTTGGTGCCACGTCAGTGCTTCCCTTCGGTCGTGCCGGCTACACTGAACTGGACGGAAAACACAAACTATTTACATAGCCGTTTCGACCGACCTTTCATTCAGTGCGGTGGTACCAATCCGGGCGGGTTAAACCCTACCACCTAGTAATATAAGAAGGGAGTCATATCCCTTAGTCGCCTTTTACGACATGCACGGGGAGAGATGCAGTGGGGCTATTCTTTTAAAGTACCGGCCCCACACGGTACAAAGTGAAAAAATAAAAATAGTATAAAACCAGAGAAAACTTCGTGATTAAAAAAAAAGCAATGAAAAAAGCCGGCCAAGTGCGAGTCGAACTCGCGCACCGAGGGTTCCGTATCGCCATGTCATGGTCATCGCCACTCACGCCATCTATGTATCAGTTAAAATGCTTCATACTCTTTTCGATAGATGGCGCGCATACACTTTTTAGTTTCTTGAATGGGGACCCCTGTTAATTTTTTACTTTTTCTTATTTTTATTATTTGTTGTTATATCGGCCATAATAACACATATTCTGTGATAATTTCAACGGGCTACCTATTACGGTTCAAGAGATACAGCCCTCGGACGGACGCACGGACGGACAGACGGACAGACTTACAAACGGACAGACGGACAGACAGCAGACAGACAGACTATGAAAATAATATTGTTGGCATATTTTAACGGGGTACTTATTGGGGTTCAACCGGCTAACAGGCTTCGGACGGACGGAACGACAGGCAGACAGGCAAACGGCTTAGGCTTAGTAACAGGTTTTAGGTATCGAATACGGGACCCTAAAATGAAATGTCCGTTTGTATGAAAAATTGGCAAAACAAAGTAATAAATAAACTAATATAAAAAAATTCAACCCTAACAAATGCTCACAGTAGGTTCTTTACAACTGAATTAGGCTTAAGGTGACAAATTTCAAACTTCCGCACTGAGGAAGTAACTTCTAGAGGTAACTGCATTGATGTGATTACAGTGCAATGGCTGAATAATAAAAAGTAAAAACACGACCAATTGCTCCATCAGGAGCTCAACCAAAGGCCGCATTGACGAGCGCGGAGCGTAGCCACGAACGACGAGAGATGCGACGAGCGAAGCGACTGACAATGAACGCGACGAGCGAAGCGAATATCAATGAACGCGACGAGCGAAGCGACTATCAATGAACGCGAAGAGTGAAGCGACTATCAATGAACGCGACGAGCGAAGCGACTATCAATAATCGCGACGAGCGAAGCGACCATCAATTAACGCGACGAGTGAAGCGACTATCAATGAAGGCGACGAGCGAAGCGACTATCAATGAACGCGACGAGTGAAGCGACTATCAATGAACGCGACGAGCGAAGCGACTATCAATGATCGCGACGAGCGAAGCGACTATCAATTAACGCGACGAGTGAAGCGACTATCAATAATCGCGACGAGCGAAGCGACCATCAATTAACGCGACGAGTGAAGCGACTATCAATGAACGCGACGAGCGAAGCAACTATCAATGATCGCGACGAGCGAAGCGACTATCAATTAACGCGACGAGCGAAGCGACTATCAACGAATGCGACGAGCGAAGCGACTATCAATGAACGCGACGAGCGAAACGACTATCAATGAACGCGACGAACGAAGCGACTGTCAATGAACCCGCAAATCTGCTGGCATGGCGCCTCACTGAGCGTGGTTTCGCGGGGAGAGGTGTCTTTGGCTGTGTTGACTGTACCAGTGGTCCCTCGACACAGCCACACATGTTTTTTTTTATGGAAACTGACACGGTTGGCTACATCACCTACAAAATCCGTGATGTCAGCCCATAACACCGGGAGAACTAGGTGCCATGTCAGTGCTTCCCTTCGGTCGTGCCAGCTTCACTGAACTGGACGAACACAAACTATTTACATAGCCGTTTCGACCGACCGTTTCATTCAGTGCGGTGGTATCAACCCGGGCGGGTTGAACCCTACCACCTAGTAAGGTAAGAAGGGAAAGGTCCTACAGTTTAACGTGGAATTCGAACCACGGTCAGCTTCCAACGGTCTAGCGGTCCTCCATCCGAGTAGGTACTGACCGGCCCAGCGTTGCTTAACAATCAATAGCGACAGTCGACTGTCTGCACTGCACCACTGAGCTATCAAGGCTGACAAAATGTTGGTTTACTTCGCACGTCAGTGTACCCTAAAGAACGGTTCGGCTTCATTTTTTAAATTAGTTCCCCTCGTTGCCGTCAGCGGAGTGCGGCGCCACGTCGCATTACACGGCCGTGTAATTTGAGTAATGAATGATGCAGCTCTATTACTTAGGTGTTTGTGGGCACGCGTCGGGATAATGTGCACTGGGGGTGATGACCGGCCCGCGCCGTCCCGTTTGCACTTGCGGAACTTGTGTCGGAGCGAACGAGAGATGAGATAGAAAATACTTTATTGCTCCAAAAACAGTGTACAGAAATGTGAGTTGCAGGAGCGGACTTATCCTTTATAAAGTTCGACTAGTAGAGTAGAGAGAGTATTCCAGTCAAACTTTGTATGTTTGAGAGTTTTTTTTTATTGACAGCGCGACATATGGCGCCAAGCCACCCATAAGGTGTCTAACGACGCCCATGGAAATTCGGTCGTATGCGGGGGTTGCGAATGCCATGCCGGCCTGACAAGTGCCCATTCACGACCCTCTTGAAGGACCCGAGACTGTACTTGGGAGGAAATATATGGGCAGGGAGAGCGTTCCAGAGTTTACCGGTTCTGTAGAGGAATGATCTGCTGAATCGATTGGTATACATCCGCGGTAGGTAAGTTTATTGTTTATTGTATAATTTCATACATAGGTAGGTAACCTACGCTTGGATACGTCGATAATTCCGCCAGTTGCGAAGAAGAACTGACAAACAAACTTCGCAAGTCACAATGTTTTGTTAGTACCTTATAAGTATTCAAATTATAGTAACTTATAAATAATTAACCCATACTACCGCTCACAAGAGCATTAATATTTACAGCATAAATATGAATACTGAAGAATCTGCCTATTTACATTACCTATATCTGGTGTATAGTGCCATCGTCAATTTGATACTTAAGTTTTAGTGTATCTTAGTATTACAAGAACGAATTGCTTTGATAAAAGCCCTAAAAATAAATTTGATACTTAAATATATCAAGCCAATTCAACAAATTTTAGTAAAAGTTTATTACAAAGAAATGTAATAAGTAATATCAAAAATCTAAAGATACAAAGTGTATCCAATTGTCAAGTTATTCAGTGGGAAAAACAGTAGTCAGATTATCAGATAAAATTATGGTCAGCTAGTCAGCAGGTCAGTAGATTAATATAGTGTAATGTAATAATTTAAGTAGTAGCAAAAGGCTTCAGTGTAAGAATCTATACATATCTATACATATAATAAAATCGTAGAGGTAAGAAAGTCTGTACATTGAATGTATTCGGAAAAAAACTAACCAGGGTGGCTTAAAATGAGATACTGAACATGTTAGAACAGTTTTTAAAATTTTTGTTTGTTTGTTTGTTTGTTTGTTTGTCTGTACGCGCATCACGCAAAAACCACTGAACGGAATTAGACGAAACTTTGTATAGTGGCAGTTTATATGCCGGGTTAACATAATACGTAAAAAAAAATAACAAAAATAAAAAAAAATTTACAATTATAAACATTATTGCGCGTTTAAAATCACGTCGTCCAAAGTACATAATTATATCTTGAGAACTGGCAGCAAATACAATTTGAATAAAATATTCATTCGAAATTTAAATATAAGTAGATACAACGAAAATGACAGTTCTTCTTTTTTATAACTTGAACACAATAATCTATACATATCTATTATTTCTATACATATCATAAAATCGTAAATGCAAAAATGTCTATTTGTACGCGCATCTCGCAAAAACCACTGAACGGAATTTGACGAAACTTTTTATAGTGACAGTGTATATCCCGGATGAACATAATAATTAAAAAATATAATAAAAATCACGTAATCCAAAGTAAAGGTAAAAAACAATTTTAAATGTCATGTTGACAACGGAGAACTGTCATCTCGACGTGAGCTGGCCGGTGACAAATTGTTTGATAAATAAAAATAATAATTGAAAGTCGAAGTTATGTCGCTGTCATTTATGCAATAAAATTTATATATCTGTTGCCCGCGGCTTCGCTCGCATGAAATTCGTATTTAAAAAAAAGAAAGTAAGTAACTAAAGGCGGGCCCGAAGGCGGATCTGCGCTCACGTAAACGATATTCTTTCTCGATGAAAGTAACTAAGAGCGAGGCGGAAGGCGGAGCTGAGTTCAGGAAGAAGAAAAACATTCTTGAAGAAAGTAAGTAACTAAGGGCGAGGCCGAAGGCCGAGCTCTATTCTGGAAGACCATAAACCTTCTCGAAGAAAGTAAGTAACTATGGGCGAGGCCGCAGGCCGAGCTGCGTTCAGGAAGAAGCTAAACCATCTTGAAGAAAGTAAGTAACTAATGCGAGGCCGAAGGCCGAGCTACGTTCGGATAATTGAAAAACCATCTCGAAGATAGTAAGTAACTAAGGGCGAGGCCGAAGGCCGAGCTGCGTTCAGGAAGAAGCTAAACCATCTTGAAGAAAGTAAGCAACTAAGGCGAGGCCGAAGGCCGAGCTACGTTCTGACAAATGATAAACCATCTGGAAGAAAGCAAGTAACTAAGGGCGAGGCCGAAGGCCGAGCTGCGTTCAGGAAGAAGCTAAACCATCTCGAATAAAGTTAATTAATATTAAGATTGAGTTAATTTAATTTAAATTTTATTATAAAGTCCACGCTTCTAACGGCAAATATACCGTGCATCCTAGAACCTCGCGGTTATTCCCGGCTGGATGGCAAGAGGCCCGATGCTATCACCTTAGTGCCATGGACTAAGGGTAGTTCTTTGATGTGGGACGCCACTTTTGTTCTCACATTGGCTCCAAGTCACGTTAGGACATCTTCAAGAGCGGCTGGCGCGGCCGAGGCTGGGGCGGAGAGCCTCAAACGCAGCAAATATAGAAATATTATTCAAGATTTCGAATTTGTTGCGTTTGCGGTTGAAACCCTCGGTCCGTGGAGCAGTGAAGCCAAAAGAGGCTAGAGCTGGTTGACGCAACTGGTGTCCCGCCATCAAGGGCTTATGTACTTCATTCAAAGGGTAAGCCTTGCCATCCAGCGGGGTAATGCCGCAAGTGCTCTAAGAACATTTGAAAATGCCCGTTTTGATAGTTATTTTAATGTTTGTTAGGTAAGTTTAATTCTTTAGTTATTAATATTACTTTTTTATTTTTATGAAATAAATAGATTGAGTAAACGATATTATATTCTATCGAAGAAAGGAAGTCTTTAAGGGTGAGGCCCGAAGGCGGAAGAGGGTTTTTGGTTTACCTGAACGCAGCTCGGCCTTCGGCCTCGCACTTAGTTTCTTCCTTTCTTCCAGAAGGTTTATCGTCTTCCTGAACGCAGCTCGGCCTTCGGCCTCGTCCTTACTTACTTTATTTATTTGAGAAAGGTTTATCGTTTACCTGAAAGCAGCTCGGCCTTCGGCCTCGCCCTTAGTTACTTACTTTCTTCTTTGGAATACGAATTTCACGCGAGCGGAGCCGCGGGCTCAGCTAGTTGAAAATAAAATAATCAATCAATACTAATAATAAATCTGTAAGGGATGGTCATGGAGTAAGTTACTTTGTTTTATGAGATATTGCGTTTGTAGACTCTATGTATGATATTAAAATTAAATTGATGATTTTTAGAAATCTTTTCTGTATGTATGTATGTATATATGTTACTCCATAACCTTTAACCGATCATCCGAATTCTATGAAACATTGAACTATACGTGACACAGGATAGGCTAAATAAAATTCAGTTATGGTTACGCTAAGATGTGGCTCTCATACAAACCGATTTTTACCGCGCGCCGAAATAAAGGTACGGTAGCGGGCTTAGGTACTTTCTTCTTCTTTAAAATAGATATTTCACGAGAGCGAAGCCGCGGGCAAAACCTAGTTAATAATAAGAATATTTGTGTGAATATCAGATGTCTGCGTCTCTTTGGTCTGCGTTTTATATTTCTGTAATTTGTGAAAAAAATATTTGTTTTCATCGAAGTTTTCATCCAAAATTAGTATGGTATTTTCAAAAGGGTAAAAAATGCTTCCTGTCAATCCGGCATGACACTTATAATCCCTATGCATCACGGAGTTTCCAAGGGCACAGTTAACAACCTCACAACGAAAGGGAAGCACTGACATTGCATCTAGTTCACCATCACAAAGGTGATATGGGTTTACGTCACAGATGTTGTAAGTGATGTAGCCAACCGTGTCAGTTCCCATCACACCGTAGTGCACTATAGCCTATAGGTGCAATGGCAGTGCTTCTCTTTGATCGAGCTGGCTACACTGAACTGTCGGTGTACGGGCGTTACAAACTCACCAACGTGGAATGATCGATTTCAACCAATCAGAGCCCCTTTGACTGACCTTTCATTCAGTGCGATGGTATCAACCTGGGCGGGTAAAACCATACCACCTAGGAATATCATACCATAAGGGAAGGGAAATAGTACTGTGTGGGGTCGGTACTTAATAAGAATAGTCCCACTGCATCTCTCCCCGTGCATGTGGTAAAAGGCGACTAAGGGATAAGGACAAGATGCCGTGCATAAGGGCGACAGCCTAGCCACCTCTCACCTTGGCGCGGTAATTCCACCGAGTCATGCAGCAGGTGGGGCTTGTGCCTTGCTTGCTGCTTGATAGTTATCTTGTCCGAATACTTCGCTAAACGTGGTGGTTCGTGTATTGCTGTTATTTACAAGAGTGCTTGCAGCACAACACCGATTACTCTGCTGACCCGATTGTCGGGATACGACGTGTGGTGTGTAGGAAGGGACCTACAGTTTCATGTGGAATGCGAACCACGGTCAGACTCAACGCTCAAATGATTCCCATCAAAGTTCTGACCGCGCCCGGGTGTGCTGTCGCAATCGGACTTCGATCCATCATAGCACGACTGAGCTACCAATGCTGAAAAAAAAATCGATTCTTTATTCTTTATTCATCATTCGTATGGTAGTACACTATGCAATCCGGTTCGATTACACCCGAAAAGAAGAGCCGGCAAGAAACTTCGCAGGGTTCTTTTTTTAACGTCTTCAATTTCAATACATTGTGACTAGCTACACAATAGACACCGCTTATATATAGTCAAGATATAGTTTGAGAGCTAGAATAACTATAATTTAAGCTTGATAATCCTGACCACATAAAATCAAAAGTAAAAGTATAAATAAAATCAGGTGTATAGAGCCTTTGTCAGAAATGTTGATACATATCGTATCAAGTCATGTCAGTTATTAATGTTCATACCACCTTGTAGTACAATGTCAAAAAATAAATAAAAATAAATAAATAAATTTGATACTTAATGTATCAATTAGTCAAATTAATATTTAAGTATGCGTGCTAAATAAACTTGATACTTAATGTATCAAGTTTATTTAGCACGCATACTGCAAGCTAATAACGCATTCTTTAGTCTTTAGTCACACACATTTCTGAGAGTGTATTTCTTAAAATTATAAACGATTTCAAAGAATAATGTATGGCCATCGACCGATTTCAAGCGTAGAATTTTCGGAAGGTAAATTTTTCACCTGCTTTATCAACCGAAGCGATTTCACATCGTTGATCCGATTTCGTTATTTATGCATTAAAGTCACGCGATCAAATCGTATCACACGACTGAATTGAGTCGAAACAATTTTTTTTCATGTCTTTCTAATTTTTGACAAGGTCGAGGTCACGGTTCGTTTGCTAGTTTTATTCCCTTTGTGTGTGAAATTTTAGTTTCATTAGAATATGTAACCTTTTACGTTTCAAATGTTACACCGGTAGAAACCTATTAAATAGATAATCCCATCTTCCCGTAACCGACGAGGATGTATAAATAACTTTTAGTCTACCATGGATTTTTTTTATGGAAACTTACACGGTTGGCTACATCGCCTACAAAATCCGTGATGTCAGCCCGTAACACCGGGCGAACTAGGTGCCACGTCAGTGCTTCCCTTCATTTTATGTCGGATACACTGAACTGGACAGAAAACACGATCTATGTATTTACATAGCCGTTTTCGACCGACGTTTCATTCAGTGCTGTGGTATCAACCCGGGCGGGATAAACCCTACCACCTGGTAAGGTAAGAAGGGAAGGGACCTACAGTTTAACGTGGAATCCGAACCGCGGTCAGCCTCCAACGGTCGAGCGGTCACCCATCCAAGTACTGACCGCGTTAAGGGTTGCCTGTCAACAGTCGACCGACCGCACCACTGAGCTACCGAGGCTGACAATAGATGAGGATAATATTATTGGAATTTGGCCTACCATGATTGGAATACACGGTTACTTTGGCCGAAATTTGGAACAGGAAGACAACGCCAGTGCCTAGTCCGTGGTCAGTGCATTCTGCTCCTCGGCGGAGGTGCGGAACGCAGCCCAAGCCGAATTGGTGCCTGCCCACAGCTGCAACTACAATCTTCGCAGTCGCTCGCGTTTGACAGGCAGTGTTCTGTCAATCGCGGGCCCGACCACAGCCAGGCACTCGCCCTGATGATGAACTGCACGCGCCAGTCCGAAACGTCGGCCAAAGTGACCGCGAATTCCAACCATGGTAAGCCAAATACCGTGTACGGTTGTACCGTGTGGGGTCGGTACTTAAAAAGAGTAGCCCCACTGCATCTCTCCCCGTCGCATGTCGTAAAAATCGACTAAGAGATAAGGACAGGATACCGCGCTAAACGGCAACAGGATAGCCACTTCTCACCTTGGCGCGGTACTTTCGTGCCTTACTTGCTGCTAGATAGTTGTCTTGTACGTGTATACTGTGCTAAACGTGGTGGTCCGTGTTGTGCTGTAATTTACCGGTGTCCTTATAGCACAACACCGATTACTCTGCTTACCCTGGTTGTCGGGATGCAGCGTTTATGTATGTACAAGCTGTGCCCGCGGCTCCGCCCGCGGTACCTTACCCGCGTACCCGCGGTTTTTTAAGTACCGGCTACACACGGTACAACATTATATTATTTGTTAAACTCAAATTCAAGTTTCGACAACCCTCAAACCAGAAATTAAGTAAATATTCTCTGAATGTGCCTCATTTTGTTCTGCCAAGAATTTGCATAATCGACTTTGACTTCAAACCCATAAAATCGTTAGGTACTGTCAATCTCGATCTGATTTCATTTTATCCTAACTGAATCTGATATTTATCTATAACTAGCTTTTTGTCCGGGGCTTCGCTCGCGATATTATGTATGCTGAACATGAATCGACGTAATATATCCTCCCTCCAAAAACTTTCCACACTTTCGAAGAAAGCTGATACAACCAGCTCACTTTTATTTATAAACGGACAGAAGCCTAAACCGTACTTTCCATTTTTTTTATGGAAACTGACACGGTTATCTACATCACCTACAACATCCGTGATGGCAGCCCATAACACCGGGTGAACTAGGTGCCATGTCAGTGCTTCCCTTCGGTTGTGCCGGGTTCACGGAACTGGACGATTTGACTTTGACTAGTTGCCATGTCAGTGCTTCCCTTCATTTCATATTGGCTACACTGAACTGGACGGAAAACACGAACTATTTAAATAGCCGTTTGGACCGACATTTCGCTCAATGCGGTGGTACCAACCCGGCCGGGATAAACCCTACCACCTAGTAAGGTAAGAAGGGAAGGGACCTACAATTTTACGTGGAATCTGAACCACGGTCAGCCTCCAACGGTCAGGCGGTCACCCATCCAACAACTGACCGCGCTCAGCGTTGCTTAACATCAGTCAACCGACCGCATCACTGAGCTACCGAAGCTGACACTCTAAATAGTTTCTGTAACGCACCGCTATGATGTGGAACTGTCTTCCGGCGAGTGTTTTTCCCGAATCCTTTAACCTGTAACCTTCTCAAACGTCGTATTAACAGGCCAGACAGCCTAGCAACAGTCCGCAAATCTACTGGCATGACGCCAAATTTTTGCATGTTTTCGCGAGGATTTTGGCTCTGTCGACTGCACGATTGGTCTCACGGCACAGCCACCCATGTTGGTTTACATAAAAAATAAATAGATCTAATTTCTCGGGACCCCAAAATCCGCACCTCATAACGCCGTCAAACTATTCTCAAGTCTCCGAAGTCTGACTTAATACGAGTGAGTTCGCTTAGACGGAGGGGCTGGTGGGGGTAGGGAGGAGGTAGGAAAAAGTAGGGTGGCTAGGAGAGTTAAGTTTTAATGTAGTTTTCGAATGGCATCAACTACGGAGAAGTAGTAATTTATTTAAGAGGGTACGCAAAGGTCGCCTACTGGCTGGATAAAGACGTTTCTTTCGAGGTCTTGTGTCAGATTTTATCACATTTTTAGGGTTCCGTATCAGGTACGGGACCATATTACTAAGCCTACGCCGTCTGTCTGTCTGTCTGTCTGTCTGTCTGTCTGTCTGTCTGTCTGTCTGTCTGTCTGTCTGTCTGTCTGTCTGTCTGTCCGTCCGTCCGTCCGTCCGTCCGTCCGTCCGTCCGTCCGTCCGTCCGTCCGTCCGTCCGTCCGTCCGTCCGTCCGTCCGTCCGTCCGTCCGTCTGTCCGAGGGCTGTATCTCTTGAACCGTAATAGGTAGCCCGTTGAAATTTTCACAAAAAAATTGTTATTATGGCCGATATAACAACAAATAATAAAAATAAGAAAAAGTAAAAAAATCACAGCGGTTCCCACAGAAGAAACCAAAAAAGTGTATGCGCGCGCGCCATCTACCGAATAGATTATGAAGCATGACATTAACTAATATGAAGCATTTCATAAGACGCCATCTAGATGGCGTGAGTAGCGCTAGCCGTGACATGACGATACGGGACCCTCGGTGCGCGAGTTCGACTCGCACTTGGCCGGTATTTTTTTTCTCATCTGGTTTATGTTTAAATGTAATTTTTTATGTAATCTGCTACGCGTGGCTGAGTCAGAGAGGCTTGAGCACATGCTCCGACCAGCCAATAATAATTGTATTGCATTGTCGTATTGTTTACTGGCTTTTTCCCGCGGCTTCGCTCGCGTGAAATTCGTATTTAAAAAAAAGAAAGTGAGTAAGCCCGCTGCGCAACCCTCGACTGTAACTTTATTTCGGCGCGAGGAACAATTCGGTTTGTATGAGAGCCACATCTTAGCGTAACCGGAACTAAATTTTATTTCGGATGATCGGTTTAAGAGTTTTAGAGGAACATACATACATACATACAGAAAATATTTTTAAAATCGCCAATTTAGTTTTATTATCATACATAGAGTCTACAAACGCATTATCTTATAAAACAAAGTAACTTACTCCATGGCCATCCCTTACAGTTTTATTATTACAACTAGCTGTTGCCCGCGGCTTCGCTCGCGTGAAATTCGTATTCCAAAGAAGAATGTAAGTAACTAAGGGCGAGGCCGAAGGCCGAGCTGCGTTCAGGTAATCGATGAACCTTCTCAAAGAAAGTAACTAACTAAGGGTGAGGCCGAAGGCCGAGCTGCTTTCAGGTAAACGATAAACCTTTCTCAAATAAAGGAAGTAAGTAAGGGCGAGGCCGAAGGCCGAGCTGCGTTCAGGAAGACGATAAACCTTCTGGAAGAAAGGAAGGAACTAAGTGCGAGGCCGAAGGCCGAGCTGCGTTCAGGTAAACCAAAAACCCTCTTCCGCCTTCTGGCCTCGCCCTTTAAGACTTCCTTTCTTCGATATAATATAATATCGTTTACTCAATCTATTTATTTCATAAAAATAAAAAAGTAATATTAATAACTAAAGTATTAAAACCTACCTAACAAACATTAAAATAACTATCAAAACGGGCATTTTCAAATGTTCTTAGAGCACTTGCGGCATTACCCCGCTGGATGGTAAGGCTTACCCTTTCAATGCAGTACATAAGCTCTTGATGGCGGGACACCAGTTGCGTCAACCAGCAGAGGCCCAAGCCTCCTTTGGCTTCACTGCTCCTCGGACCGAGGGTTTCAACCGCAAACACAACAAATTCGAAATATAGAATTATATTTCTATATTTGTTGCGTTTGAGGCTCTCCGCCCCAGCCTCGGCCGCGCCAGCCGCTCTTGAAGATGTCCTAACGTGACTTGAAGCCAATGTGAGAACACAAGTGGCGTCCCACATCCAAGAACTACCCTTAGTCCATGGCACTAAGGCATCGGGCCTCTTGCCATCCAGCCGGGAATAACCGCGAGGTTCTAGGATATTTGCCGTCAGAAGCGTGGACTTTATAATAAAATTTTAATTAAATTAACTCAATCTTAATATTAATTAACTATATTCGAGATGGTTTAGCTTCTTCCTGATCGCAGCTCGGCCTTCGGCCTCGCCCTTAGTTACTTGCTTTCTTCGAGATGGTTTATCATTTGTTAGAACGTAGCTCGGCCTTCGGCCTCGCCTTAGTTACTTACTTTCTTCAAAAATGTTTACCTTCTTCCTGAACGCAGCTCGGCCTACGGCCTCGCCCTAAGTTGCTTGCTTTCTTCGAGATCGTTTAGCTTCTTCCTGAACGCAGCTCGGCCTTCGGCCTCGCCCTTAGTTACTTGCTTTCTTCGAGATGGTTTTTCAATTATCAGAACGTAGCTCGGCCTTCGGCCTCGCCTTAGTTACTTACTTTCTTCAAGATGCTTTAGCTTCTTGCTGGACGCAGCTCGGCCCTCGGCCTTGCCCTTAGTTCCTTGTTTCTTCCAGATGGTTTTTCAATTATTCGAACGTAGCTCGGCCTTCGGCCTCGCCTTAGTTACTTACTTTCTTCAAGATGGTTTAGCTTCTTCCTGAACGCAGCTCGGCCTGCGGCCTCGCCCATAGTTACTTACTTTCTTCGAGAAGGTTTATGGTCTTCCAGAACAGAGCTCGGCCTTCGGCCTCGCCCTTAGTTACTTACTTTCTTCAAGAATGTTTTTCTTCTTGCTGAACTCAGCTCCGCCTTCCGCCTCGCCCTTAGTTACTTTCATCGAGAAAGAATATCTTTTACGTGAGCGCAGATCCGCCTTCGGGCCCGCCTTTAGTTACTTACTTTCTTTTTTTTAAATACGAATTTCACGCGAGCGAAGCCGCGGGCAACAGATATATAAATTTTATTGCACCGATGACAGCGACATAACTTCGACTTTCAATTATATTTTTTTATTTATCAAACAATTTGTCACCAGCCAGCTCACGTCGGGATGACAGTTCTCCGTTGTCAACATGACATTTAAAATTGTTTTTTACCTCTACTTTTGATTACGTGATTTGACTGTCACTATAAAAAGTTTCGTCAAATTCCGTTCAGTGGTTTTTGCGAGATGAGCGTAAAAATAGACATTTTTGCATTTACGATTTTATTATATGTATAGAAAGAATAGATATGTATAGACTATTGTGTTCAAGTTATAAAAAAGAAGAACTGTCATTTTCGTTGTATCTACTTGTTTTTAAATTTCTAATGAATATTTTATTCAAATTGTATTTGCTGCCAGTTCTCAAGATATAATTATGTACTTTGGACTACGTGATTTTAAACGCGCAATAATGTTTATAATTGTTTAATTTTTTTTTTATTTTTGTTATTTTTTTTACGTATTATGTTAACCCGGCATATAAACTGCCACTATACAAAGTTTCGTCTAATTCCGTTCAGTAGATTTTGCGTGATGCGCGTACAGACAAACAAACAAACAAACAAACAAAAATTTTAAAAACTGTTCTAATATGTTCAGTATCTCATTTTAAGCCACCCTGGTTAGTTTTTTTCCGAATACATTCAATGTACAGACTTTCTTACCTTTACGATTTTATTATATGTATAGATATTAGTATTGATGATTGATGTGACAAAACCATACATCTTCCTTCCTTCCTTACCTATAATAAAATCCAACGTCCAATAAATTTTAACTAAAAAACATAATATTTCACGACAAAAATTTCCTCTAATAATTCGAACGTGGCGTCGCGGTCGTCGCCCCAGCGGTACCCAGCACACTGGCTGCGTTGCCCCTCTGAATTTCGAGGCTAATTCGCCGTACGAGATGAGCCTTTGCACGTGGGTCACCAGAACTTGTCGACAAGCATATCGCCCAGCTTGCCGACGAACTTTACACAGTTGGCTCCATCATCAACTACACCCATGATCAATGCTCATCACACCAAAACATTTATTTTCAATATACCTAAATGTATTTAAAAACAAGGGAAGTGGTATGGGTGAATGTTTTGGTGGTTTAAAAAAAAATTACCAGGCTTAATTTATAGAAGATGCGTCGCCCCTAACCTAATGTTTAGGCGGCGAATGTCGTTTTTGCATAAATTCCTATTCGTAATAAATGTTTTGGTGCATTAAAAAATATATATAACGAAGCACCTTATATATTTCGAAAATTAATTTTGTAAGCAAAATATGTTTTTCAAAAATAGTTTTCTCCGGAACTACGTATTTCCGGCAAACAATTCTTTCACTAAAATTCATGTATCATCACGGCCTACACAATAAGCATACCCGTTTCGCACGCTCTTCATTCGATGCGGTGGTACTAATCTGGATTTATTAAACTCTGCCACCTAGAAAATAAACCTATTAAGGGAAGGTATCTATTCTCAACGTTCGCACGGTCACCCATCTAAAGACTGACAACGCCGGTGTGCTTAACTTCGACCGGCAGGCTTCTCAGGCCGGCATGGCATTCGTACCACCGCATGCGACCGAATATTCATGTGCGTCATTAGACACCTTATGAGTGGCCCGGCGTCACGTGTCGCGTTTTCAATAATAATAAATATATATTAAATCCAACGTCCATACATCGAATCGTCACACAAGCACCCACCAGTAATCAAACAAGGTCGAGCAATGATGCCCTCTCTAACTTTTTAATTTCCTCGCGCGGAAGCATAAACTTCCGATGCCCCTGCCAATAGCGGGGCTTCTCTTCCGAGAAGGCATGAAACAAGATAACGTTGGAGAAAATGTGGCCGTTAGTAGCTCCAATTAACTTTAGTACCTCAAATGTCTCTACGAAACCCTGAAATATTATCCCAGCGAGGATATCAGCTAACTTACAGATTCACACGCTGCTCGGCCTGAAAATAGTGGTAGATTTGGAAAGAAGATGCTACTGCATAAGGAATATACAGGATGTAAAAACGACGAGTACATTAAATTTAGGTAATGATTATTGGGATCAAGAGTAACAAAAAAGTCAAATAACTTTTTTCTTAATTCCCTTCAAATAAAAAGTTACAGTTTTCATACAAACTAATTGATTACTTTAGTGTAAAAATGATCTAATGACAACAGGGCGGCGCGGAAGGGGGAAGAGCGGGTGAGACGTGAACGCCTCGGACGGATGTGTTGGCGGGAGGGGCGGGGGTTAGCTTTGTGAGTGGAGGACTGGAGGTCGGCAGGCGGAGGGTGCGGAGCGGCAACAACGCGTTCAATTACACTAGACGAAAACATACATTTCAAAAATTCACATCTCGAAAACTAGACACTTTAGAGAAAAACTTTATTTGCTTTTTTGTCTAGGAAAAACACAAGAAATGCACTGGCGAAATTAATGTACTCGCCGTTTTAACACCCTGTAGAAGACAATTTTTATTTGTAAAAAAGTAATTTTTATTGGTAGTAGAAGTTGGGCCACTACCGCTACTTTTTTTTTTATTGAAAGCGCGACATTTTGCGCTTAGCCACCCATAAGGTGTCCAACGACGCCCATGCACATCGGTCGTATTTTTTTTTGTATCGAAACTGACACTGCTGTCTACATCACCTACTACATCCGTGATGTCAGCCCATAACACCTTGGTTCCATGTCAGTGCTTCTCTTCGATGCCGGCTACACTGAACTGTACGGAAAACACGAACTATTTGAATCGCTGTTTTAACTAACCGTTCATTCAGTGCGGTGGTATTAACCCGGGCGGGTTAAACCCTACCACCTAGTAAGGTAAGAAGGGAAGGGAACTACAGTTTTACGTGGAATCCGAACTACGGTCAGCCTCCAACGGTCGAGCAGTCACCCATCCGTCCACTGACCGCGCCCAGGTGTGCTTATGATCCGACTGACAGTCGACCGACCGACCCACTGAGCTACCGAGGCTGACAAATATAGGGCCTCTGTTAAGGCCTATTCAAACCGCAGAGTTATCCGCTACCGCCGGCGGTAGCGGATTCCAGATGGGTATGCGAATAACGCGCTGTTCAAACCGTAGCGGTATCCGCTACCGGAGGCGGTATCCGCTACCGGAGCGGTAGCGGGATGACGGGTGGCGAGCGCTGGCTGCGGGCGGCGCGGGGTGCGTCCGCGGGGGGAGTACAAAGTTTCGCCGAACACGCGGTACCGTACCGCGTACCGCTCTGGTATGCGGTTCCGCTCCCGCGACAGCTGCGGAAATCCCATACTAAATACCGCGCGGGATATCGCTTGGGTATTACCGCTACCGCCGGCGGTAGCGGATATCTCTGCGGTTTGAATAGGCCTTTATAGTTTGCAGGAAAACCTAAACGAAAATCCAAAATCTTAAAGTTCTCACGGAAAACGGAATGTTACGGAGCCATCTCTACGCGAGTTCGACTCGCACTTGACCGCTTGCTTCCTCTTTTTAGAAAGCGCGACATGTGGCGCCGAGCCACCCATAAGGTGTCTAACGACGCCCGTGGACATTCGGTCGTATGCGGGGGTTGCGAATGCCATGCCGGCCTGACAGGTGCCTATTTACGCCCCTCTTGAAGGACCCGAGACTGTACTTGGGGGGAAATATGGGGGCAGGGAGAGCGTTCCAGAGTTTACCGGTTCTGTAGAGGAAAGATCTGCAGAACCGGTTAGTACGCGACCGAGGTAAGTTCAGCGTGTAGAGACGCATACACTGCCCGGTGCGCGTGGTGCGGAGGTGAAAAGGGGACGGCGGGATCGCGTTAAACTGCTCCTCCGAGCACTCCCCATGGAATAAGCGATAGAACACACTTAGGGAGCCGACATCCCTAGTGCCTACGGATCTACCTAAAAAAATACAAAAAAAATTCCACTATCAACTAGATTTCCACCTCCCTACCTAGTTAATATTACATAATAGTGAGTAACACAATGCAGCCGGAAGCGCCCCTCCGCCGCCGACGCCAGTCGAGGCGCTCGCTTCAACCCCATTTATTGCGCCTTTTTCATAGAACTGGGGCATTGTAACACTGTTCCGCCGCCATGCGAAGTGTCAACGGCTGATTTCCACGGAGATGATAGGTGTAGAGGAGTCGGTTTAAGCAAAGCGGACACTCGATAACTGGGGGGCGTACACCACAAAAGTGGACGAGGCGTTATGTCGCGTCCGCGGAGTGAGCGGCCTGGGCGCTGGTTACCAACCGAGCCAGCCTTAAGCTCTGGCAGACATAGACACAGGTGAGCAACGTGTGCACCGACCTTTTCCAGCAAGAGATGTCGAACCTACCCAACTAACATTATGGTGTTAAGACAGTAGTTATAAGAGCTGTTTCATAAGAGGCCCATTCTTACACAGGTTAAGGTTCTTTAGTGACTTTGAAATAGTTTTAGTAAGTGCTATAAGGGTGGGCAAGAGCTCTACACAGTAGTGACGCGGTATATTAATCCAATATCCTTTCCTTCCTTACCTTTAATAAAATCCAACATCTGCTTTCTGTCTGTCCGTCTGTCTGTCCGCTTATAACGCGAGAACCACTGCACCGATTTTAATATAAAACAATTCTACCGATAGCTTGATTCTTCCCATCAACTATACGCTACTTACTATCACGCTAATTGGCTTATGAGGGTGGCAGAGAAGTCAAATATGAGAGCGGGCGGAGCCGCGGGCACAGCTAGTACCACTATAAGATCTAAACAACCTGCCGTTAGCATCAATTTGTTTGTTGGGTACCGGCATCGGCCGAAGTACTTACTCATCGCTACATTTTACGTCAGCGGTGCTCTGCAGTTGACATATCACTGGACGACGTGTCGGGTGTCCTCCAGGTCTTCGCAGCACCGCGAGTCCTGATGATGTCCCTAGAGTGAGAGACGAAACGTCGACGAAAGCGAGTCGCTTTCAGTTATACCGCATCACCGAAAATATTACTATAATGTTCCAGAGTTTATCGGTTCTGTAGAGGAAAGATCGGCAAAACCGATTTGTACATCCAGCGTGTAGGGTAGGGATGCAAACCCTGCCCATTGCGTGTGGTGCGGAGATGGAAATGGGACGGTGGGGTCGCGTTAAACAGCTCCTGCCAATACTCCCCATCGAATAATAACTTAATTAATATGTTAGTACATTAAACATACCACAAATTAGTATAAATGTCTAAATTTGTTGACGTGATAACGTCACGTCTTATAAATTGATGAACACCGGCTGCACGCACGAAAAAGTGTCACGTTCCATCTGAACCTGTGTGTGCAAGCGAGAGCGCGTAACAAGCGATAGAGAGGCACAATCGGCCCAAGCGTCGGCTTGTACACATTTATCTCTCTGGTTCTAAAGTACCAGGGCAGCAGAAATTTATGACGTTATCACGTAAAACTATCGTCCGTAAACCAACTTTACAGACAACCAATTTTTTTATGGAAACTTACACGGTTGGCTACATCACCGACAACATCCGTCATGTCAGCCCATAACACCGGGTGAACTTGGTGCCACGTCAGTGCTTCCTTTCGGTCGTGCCGGCTACACTGAACTGGACGGAAAACACAAACTATTTACATAGCCGTTTCGACCGACCTTTCATTCAATGCGGTGGTACCGACCCGGGCGGGTTAAACCCTACCACCTAGTAATATAAGAAGGCAGTCATATACCTTAGTCGCCTTTTACGATATGCACGGGGAGAGATGCAGTGCAGATACAGTAAATTGTATAAATTCGAAAACAAATACCGCCGACATATTTTTTACTAGAAATAATAGCTAGGGACAACTCCTCTCTGCCTATCGTCTCCGCGGCCGTGTCACAGTTGCAGCTGAAATAAAGTAACAAAGTTATTTGGCGCTTGATACAGTGCTTGTGTTTCAAATATTTTTGGAACTCGCTCTGAAAAGTTTTGACGTGGAATACGCCTTAGATTTCGGGTAATGTGAAGCTACTGTAGAGTGGCATACTCAAGATTCGAGAAATAAAAATGACGTATGAAATATAGCACTTATAGTTACTTGTTCATTAGATAATATTGACGGAATGGTATCTAGTTTTTATTTATTATTAAACAGTATTATTGAACAACACGTCCCCATTAAGATTTTAAAAGGCGACTCTAAGTATCCACCTTGGTTTAGTTCCTCATTGATAAAAGTTACAAAAGAAAAATTGAAATTCCACAAAAGGTGGAAAAAATTCGGTCATCTGGAGGATTATAATACATTTGCACTATTAAGAACGCGACAAAAAAGGGTCCAAAAGGCTTGTTATGACAACTTTATCTCTAAAGCGGAGCGCCATATTAAATCAAATTGTAAAAATTTTTGGTCTTTTGTTAAATCTAAGCAAAATACAACAGGCATTCCTACCAATATGTTTCATGGCACACGGCACGCTTCAGGTGGACAAGAAATTTCAGACATTTTTAACAACTATTTTCAGTCGGTCTTTGAACCGCCAGTTAATATACCTTCTCGACTTATTTCCAGTAACTGCAACAGCGTCAACCTTGGTAGTATATACATATCTGTTGAGAAGACTGAGCGCTATCTGAAGTGTATAAATCCTAATAAAGGTACTGGCCCGGACGGCCTACATCCACTATTTATCCAGCGTTGTGCTAAATCATTATCTCTCCCTGTTAGCATGTTATTTAAAAAGTCCCTTAATACTGGAGTTTTCCCGAGTCAATGGAAGCGTACTTACATAACACCCGTTTTCAAAAAAGGCGATAAGCACGATATATCTAATTATCGACCTATCAGCAAACTATGCACTTTAGGTAAAACTTTTGAAAAAATTATCTTTGACGTTATTTTTCCAATCATAAAGCCACAGCTAATAGAAAACCAACATGGTTTTGTCAGTAAGAAGTCGACTGAGACCAACCTCGCCGAATTTATCGATATAGCTCTTGGGGCAATGGATCACGGGTATCAGGTAGATGTCGTGTATACTGATTATTCGAAATGTTTCGACAAAATTCCACATAACCTATTATTACAAAAAATTGAATCAATTGGTATACACGGGGACCTACTTCGGTGGCTGACTTCCTACCTACAGAATAGATCCCAAGCGGTCACAGTTAGCGGTTTTTGCTCCTCTTTCGTTCCTGTTACTTCTGGGGTCCCTCAGGGTTCCCACCTCGGACCTCTGATGTTTAACATCTTCATTAATGACGTAACTGTTGTATCAGTAGATATTTATTAAAAATGCATATTGTACGTATATCATGTAATAGCAGAGATATGTGACAGACAACATCAACAACCCACGTTTCCCTAGTAACCATACTAGAACATCTCCCTTTTTTAGTAGGTTAATTAATACAAATATAACCAAGACACAAAATTTAAAATATATTACACACTGTAATTATACTACATTACAAAATCTTTATGCCATAGTAGTGATTTCATTCGATCGTAAATGAAAATAAGGTGCTGGTATTAAATGCCACCGATTTCTACGATATTCCCTCTCTTCTGTTCGAACTACGTATGATCGATATGGCAGTACTTCTGCTATTTGGCCGTACTTCCTTATATCAACGACCCACACTCCATCCCCCACCTGCAGCTCTGTAGGAGTTACAGCTCTGTGCCGCTTATTATATTGCCTCACTTGGTTTTCTTTAAGTTGCTTTTCTTTTTTAACCACGATATGCGTATTATCTACTTCTAATTTACTTGGTAATATAGGAAGGTGACTCTTAAGTTTCCTGTTCATTAACAATTCGGCCGGACTGAAACCGTTTGCAAGTGGAGTTGTGCGATAGGACAGTAGTGCTTTATCTAATTCGGTTAAGTCACTTTTCTTTATTATGTTTTTTGCTGTCTTTACTGCCGCCTCAACACAGCCGTTGGACTGGCTGTATTGTGGTGAGCTTGTTACATGGTCGAAATTATATTCCTTTGCAAAAATATTGAACTGAGACTGAAATTGTGGTCCATTATCACTTCGAAGTTCATCACATACCCCATATCTTGCAAACAATTCCTTCATTTTTGATATTATAATATTTTCCGTCATGCTATATAATTCGAAAATTTCAAAAAAACGCGAATAATAATCAGTTACAATCAAATGCCATTTCTTATAAAAATATAAATCTGCCGCCAATTTTTGCCATGGTCTGGTGGGTGGGTGATCGTCTTTGCAGAACAATTCCTTAGGATTTGTTCTTTCTTCTACGCATTTTGAACAATATTTAACTACGTTTTCAATCTGACTACTGAGACCAAACCACCACACCGACATCTTAGCTCGCTCTCTACACTTTGATATGCCCTGATGGCCTAAATGTATGTAATCAAGCACTTCTTTCTGCAAACTAGCGGGAATTACAATTCTAGTTCCCTTCAACAATAAGCTTTCAACGAAACTTAACTCATTTCTATATTGATAATAACAATTTGTTTCTGGCGCTATTTTATCTTTTGATGGCCATCCATCTACACAATATTTCTTTAAAATTTGACACAACCTGTCTTTATCTTGCTCGTCTGCGATTTTCTTCAGATAGCTGTTTCGAATAGGGAAACTAGTATGTATCAAGCGCACATAAGCTTCTGTTTCCTGAAGCAAGTCGCTATAATCTTCACTTACTTGGATCGGCGATCTGGACAGTGTATCTGGTAAAATCTGTTGTTTACCCGGTACATATTTAACACAATAATTGAACCGCATTAGCCTGATACGAAACCTTTGGAGCCTAGGTGTGTCAAGTCATCAAGATGCTTACTTTGAAGTACCTGTAAAAGCGGTTTATGGTCAGTCTCAAACGTTACGTCCACCCCGGTAATGTATTCTTGTAATCTTTCTGCAGCCCAAACTAAAGCTAGCGTTTCTTTCTCGATCTGCGAATATCTGCGCTCAGTGTCTGTCATGGATCGTGAAATGTATGCAACTATTTCTCTCTCACCAGAATTCGAGTCCTGAAAAAGACAACCGCCCAGGCCATAAGAGCTAGCATCAGCACTGACGACTATATTCTTAGTGTAATCATAGAATGATAAAGTTGGCGCTTGAATAAGCATTTCTTTTATATGTTTGAAAGCATTCTCTTGGTCATGTCCCCACATATACTGCACGTTATTTTTTAATAGTGAATTCAAAGGTTCCAAATATTTTGCTTTGTTATGCAGGTGTCTTGAAGCAAAATTTACCATACCCAAGAAACGCATGAGTTCTTTCTTGTTTGATGGCGCTGGAAATTTAACTATTGCTTCGGTCCTCGACTTATCAATAGTTATTCCATTTGTTGATAGCATAAACCCCAAGTATTTAACTTTCGACACTCCAAATTCACACTTCTCTCTATTCAATGTAATCCCTTCACGATCAATTGCTGTTATCGCCGTCCTGAGTGCTTCATCGTGTTCTTGAACAGTTTTTCCAAAAATAAGAACATCATCTACATGAAACAAAACGTTCTTTAAACCCGATAAAACCGTTGCAAATTTATTAACAAAGTACTCTGGTGCGCAATTGATGCCAAACGGCAAGCGTTTGTATTTAAATCGCCCAAAAGGGCAGATAAAGGTAGTTAGCGCTTGGCTTTTTTTATCTAGCTTTATCTGGTGGAACCCCTTATTCACATCTAATTTCGAAAAAATAACCGAACCTCGTACCTGAGCCAGAGTATACTCCACCTTGTTGATAGGAAAATACGGCCGCAGTACATATTTATTTAGTTGTGTATAGTCACAACATAATCGTATGCCGTCACCTTTAGGCACACAGACTATAGGCGAAACCCATTCCGATACCTCGTCCATAGTTTCTATTACATCCAATTTCTTTAAACGCTCCAATTCTTGCTCTAGTTTACCCAAAAGTGGTAAGGGTACTATTCTAGGTGATGACTGTACAAAAGGTTTCGCATCAGGTTTTAATTTAATCGAAATTTCATCTTTAAACTGGCCCAGATCCTGAAACAAATGTGGAAAATTTGAAACCATAGTTTTGGCTGAACTAACCTGACTCGTATTACAAGAGTAATTTGAATGAATATTTTTAACCGACTTCCAAAAAAGGAGGAGGTTCTCAATTCGTCTGTATGTTTTTTTTTTTTATTTTTTTTTTTATTTTTATTTTTTTGTATGTTTGTAACACGATTTCTCCGTCAATTGAGGGCCGATTTAGAAAATTCTTTTTTTGTTAGTTAGGTCATACTTCCGAGGTGGTCCCATTTCAATTTTATCGAAATTGGTTCAGTGGTTTTCGAAAAATCAGCATAATACTATGGTGTGTGGTTACCTTCAGCAAAACTTGTGATGTGGTCGTTTTCGGCAATTTTCAGTTTGATAAATTAGTATGGTGTGTGGTTACCTTCAGCAAAACATTTGTGATGTGGACTTATTCAGCAATTTGCAGTCTGACACATATGGCGAATAATTCTGTACCACTTCAATCGATTTCGATTATTCGATTTCGATTATTCTTTTTTATGTAATATTACTAAAAAGAATGAAATAAAAACTGTTTTAAAAAATATTAAACCGATTTCCAAAAAACAAAAAAAAAAAAACTAAAAAGTATTAAATACCTAATATTTTGAAATTTTCTCTGTCCTGTTGAAATACATGAATCGATATACTAGTGATACATATTCGGACCCTTGTTTCATGAATATTCTAAATTTGAAATTTTTTTATCTTTTCCGACCGGCGTTTAATTTATTATGGTACCTGGCCAGTACCTACTGTACCGAGTACCATCGAGCTGGTTTGATGATGGAGACAGAAGGTGGCCATAGGAACTCCTAAACTACACATGATAAACCCATCGTGTTTGGGCTCGTTGCATTTGTCTTCACGAGAAATTTACTTTAGACCTAAAAGATTCTCAATTCGACGGTATGTTTTCTTTTTTTGGATGTTTGTTACGCGATTACTCCGTCAATTGTGGGCCGATTTTGAAAATTCTTTTTTTTTTTATTTGAAAGGGGATAACCCTGAGGTTTTTGAAGTGAAAACTTCTTTAGCGGCTCTTGGCACTTTTTTAGGTGGGTAAAAATGTATAACTCGCGACATCGCGTCAGCGTCATTTTTAAAATGAAACCTTAAGTCATTGCGTTAAGGGTTAAGTTAGAGTGGCACGGGATCTGCCGGCACTCCCGGAGTGCAACTGTTAAGTAGGGTTCCGTAACACGTTTATGTCTGTCCATTCTACTAAGTTCTGCAAAATGAATGTAGGGTTCCGTAACATATGCATGTCTATCCGTTCTACTAAATTTTACAATTTTCAACCAAGGTCCTCCGACGGTTATTTTATAATAAAAGTAGGCTTCCGTAACACGTTTATGTCTGTCCATTCTACTAAGTTCTGCAACATCACCTACAACGTCCGTGATGTCAGCCCATAACACCAGTGCCATGTCAGTGCTTCCCCCTTTGATCGTGCTGACTACACTGAACTGGTCGGAAAACACAAACTATTTACATAGCCGTTTCGACCGACGTTTAATTCAGTGCGGTGGTACCAACCCGGGAAGGTTAAACCCTACCACCAAGTAAAATTACGAGGGAAGGGACTTACAGTTTTACGAGGAATCCGAACCTTGGTCAGCCTCCAACGGTCAGCGGTCACCCATCTAAGCACTGACCGCACCCAGCGTTGCTTAAAATTCAATAGCGACAGTTGACTGTCTGCACCACTGAGCTATCGAAGCTGACGTGGTCCTATTTTAATTGGGTCAAGATCGGATTGGAAAGCGAGGCGGAATCGCGAGGCCGAAGGCCGAGCGATTCCGCCGAGTACATTAATAGCAAAAAATTACTAAAAAAAACTGTGAAATAAAAAAAAAGTTTTAAAAAACATAAAACCGACTTCCTAAAAAAAGTAAAACTAAAAAACTATTTAAAATAAAAATATAAAAACCGCCTTCAAAAATATATGAAATAAAAACCTAAAAAAAAAAACGAACCCTAGAGTTGAAGGCGGTGCTAAAGCAAGCAAAATGATGCATGAAAGAAAACATGAGCGGATGATAATATCCTTTGTGATTTGTGTAGCCTTTTTAGCACCGCCTTCAACTCTAGGGTTCGTTTTTTTTTTTAGGTTTTTATTTCATATATTTTTGAAGGCGGTTTTTATATTTTTATTTTAAATAGTTTTTTAGTTTTACTTTTTTTAGGAAGTCGGTTTTATGTTTTTTAAAACTTTTTTTTTATTTCACAGTTTTTTTTAGTAATTTTTTGCTATTAATTCTCTGTTCATTTTATCGTTTTGTACCACACCAATTTTATTAGTAATCTGTTCGACAGACTGTGAACACTCGTTAATATTCAGTGTCACAACGTTGAGTTCTTTTATGGCTTTTCTTCCCAGAATTGGCCGTTTCAAATCTTTCGACACATACACCTTGCACTTAAAATATGTTTCATTAAATTTTAAAGTTACATACAAATAACCACTTAGGGAAAGTTTTCTTCCATCCGCAACTGATAAGTTGATGTCGGGTTCTTCTAGTCTGTTTATAAAATCATTTGGTACAGATAGTAAAGGAAGACAAACTACGTCTGCCCCAGAATCTACTAAAAATTTTACAGAGCATGCAAATTCCACAATCTTTACAGTGCAAACCCATTCGTCACACGAATCAAATTGCCCTATACCCCATAAAAAGAAATGATCACCTGATGCCTCTTGTGACAAGTTGAGATCCTCTTTACCCTTTGCTTCAAGTGATTTTACAGTTTTCTCTTTCTTACTTGACTTACGAGTACAAGCTCTTCCAAAGTGTCCTTTATAATGACAAATAAAGCAAATCGAGTCCTTTGCCGGGCATACATTCCTTGGATGAATTGGTCCCAAACAATGATAGCAAGATGTATTCTGTTTCTGCATGGCATCTCTGTTGCCTCGGCCGCGCCAGTCACCAGCAAAACTCGACATTGGTTGCCCCTGGACTGCTCTGCAATAACTTTGACTGCCTTCAGCTATGATGCTTGACTGTAAATTCTGCCTTTCAGCCTGTTTAGCTACATTTATAGCCTCTTGTAGTGTAAGTTTATTGTTCAACTGAAGTTTGTCGCTAGTCTTGCGATCTGACAACCCTACTACTAATCTGTCACGTATTATGTCTTCTTTTGTGATCTTCTCAAACTCACATGTATCTGCTAACTTGTACAAATTTGATATGAATGACTAAATATCTTCTCCAGTTTTCTGTGACCTCGTATTGAATGTGTAGCGCTCGAAAATTATGTTTTTTCTAGGGTTGAAATAATTTGTAAACTGACGTTCCAGATCTTCTAAGGTATGAGGTTGCAATTGGAACTGTAGTAGAATATCATCAACTTGATCTCCCATGAAGTATAGTAAAAAATCCATCTTCTCGGCTTCTGTCTTATGTGTATCATAGCCAGTTATGGCCATATATCTATGAAACCTCTTCAACCACTTCTGCCACGACGACGGATCATATGAAGTGAAGGTCTCCGGTGGAGACACATTAGTTAGTGCAAGTTCTTGCCTGTTAGCCTCACGGATTTCATGTGTGCCATCCTCCCTCGGCGGCGAGGACTTCCTCTTGTTCTTGACCATGTTGTAGGTATACAATATGTACCTCTCAGTACTAGTTTGCCAGTTCTTCAGCTGGTTTTTCTTTTACCGCTGCCACCATGTTGTATCAGTAGATATTTATTAAAAATGCATATTGTACGTATATCATGTAATAGCAGAGATATGTGACAGACAACATCAACAACCCACGTTTCCCTAGTAACCATACTAGAACAGTAACACATTTTGTCAAAAACTCAATTTTATTACTATACGCGGACAAAGAGATACATGATACGTCATTGTACGCGGATGACAAAAAGATTATTAAGGTAATAAAATCACTTCTTGATAGTCATGATTTGCAAAAAGATTTGAATAACTTGGTAACTTATTGTAAAAACAATTACCTCCATTTAAATGTTGACAAATGCGCTACCATTTCCTTCTCTCGTAAGCAAAATACCGTTCACTTCAATTATAATCTCTCTAATAGATTAATCAATAGAGTTACTGAAGTCAGAGACCTAGGAGTTCTGCTTGACAGTAAATTAATTTTTAAATCACATATTGACACAATAACATTGAAAGCATATAAACTACTCGGTTTTATATTTAGGACTTGCAATGTATTCAAAAATGTCTCCACTTTCATAACCCTATACTCCTCGTTTGTCAGACCTATTATTGAATATGCCTCCATAGTATGGAACCCGCAGTATGCAGTCTATATAACTGAAATAGAAAAAATTCAAAAAAAGTTTTTAAAATATGTTGGCTATAGAACTCGTAGGGGAAGTGAGAGCGACGATAACACATTTGAAATAATGTCTCTCGAGAAAAGAAGGCAGATCAAGGATATTACTTTCATATACAAGTTGATCCATCATTACATAGATTCTCCTTATTTGTTAAGTAAGTTAAGTTTTCGTTGCCCTACTAAGGCAACGAGATGTCTTAACACTTTTCATATCGCCAAAGTGAGTACCAATTATAGTAAAAATTCTTTTACTAACCGGAGTTGTGCTACTTATGACAACTTCTTCTCCTGCCTTGATTTATTTCATGTATCACTCAGCCATCTCAAAAGGTCAGCGATCGAAACAGTAAATGATGAAACAGGTGTTAAAGCGGGCAGATGAGAATTGTGTGAGGGTAGGTTGGGTTGGTTTTCTTGCTAGGTACATGGTAGGTATGTACTTCTTATCAACGTATCTCCTATGGTTAAGTAATTGGTTGATTTTCGTGTGTTGGTATTAGTTAGTTTTTGATGTTTAATCATGAACGCACTTAATACGGATAACTTTATGGAGAAAACTTTACTGGTCTCTGTGTAATAAATGTTAGTACTTACTCCTTTTTACGATGACTGTATGTTTTCCCAATAAAATAAAATAAAAATAAAATAAAAAAAATAGATAGAGGCAAAGTGGAAATAAAGAGAGAAATTTAAAAACCGGCCAAGTGCGAGCCAGACACGCGCACCGAGGTTTCCGCACCACAAAGAAAACGTAGAAAAAACACGTTTCTTCCACCTTCATTTTTTATGTTTTTTATTTTTAGGTTTCCTTATCCCGTATGGAAGCCTATTACTAAGCCTACGCCGTCTGTCTGTCTGTCTGTCTGTCCGTCCGTCTGTCCGAGGGCTGTATCTCTTGAACCGTAATAGGTAGCCGGTTGAAATTTTCACAGAATATGTGTTACTAGCTATTGCCCGCGGCTTCGCTCGCCGCCCCGCGCCGCTCCACGCCGCCGCCCCGCGACTTTCCGCGCCGCCCCGCGGTGCCGCGCCGCTCCGCACCGCCCCACGCCTTTCCGTACTGGCCATATTTGTTTTCTACAAAATTTAAAAAAAAGAACAGAATTCGAAATTGAAGTTTTTATGTGACGTTGATAGGCTTTTGTTTTTCTTGGGAGAAGAGATGATGGCGGGATTTTTTCCGACTTACTTGAGATTTATCGTTATATTTTACAAATTTACACAATAGCTTTATAAATTATAGCCTATATGCTATTCTGATGTATAAGCTATAGTACTGTAAAGTTTCATCAAAATACGTTCAGTAGTTTTTACGTGAAAGAGGAACAAAAATCCATACATCCATACGTCCATCCTCACAAACTTTCCCATTTATAATCAATGACGTATCATGTATATAATATTAGTTAGTAGGATTATGGCGGATTTAACAACTAATAATAAAAAAAATTTAAAGTAATAAAAGATTTGATTTGAGTTTATTACTTGATTACAAACATAGCTAACAACTATCCCGATCCAGGTGCAGCGGCGTCAGACAGTGCATGGCTTCAATAGCGGCCGTGGGTGTTGTGCGCATACAACCCGTAATGCCTATGCAGGCAAGCCTCTGCAGCTTCTCTAATTGCATCGTTGTGGTCCGCAGTTTGGATCTGGGCCACCAGACCACGGCTCCGTAAGATAGCATCGGTCTCACTATGGCAGTGTACATCCACTGAGTAATTTTTTGGGGTTACCCCATGTTACACCCCATGTTTTCCCAGCAGCCTGCGACACTGCCAGAATGAGACAGTTGCTTTTTGTATTTTTTGGTCCAAGTGCCTACTCCAGTTGAGTTTATTGTCAAGAATAATGCCCATATACTTGACTTGCTCTGACATTGTTAGCATTGTCCCATTAAGCGTCGGGTATCTAAGGTTCCCGAGCTTCCTTTTGTTCGTGAAGAGAACCATCTCTGTCTTCTTCGCGTTCACCGACAGAGATTGTTCCATCCACCAGTCCTCAATGATCTTGAGAGCCCCTTGCATCACTTCACACAGTATCGTTTCGAAGCTCCCATTTATGAGGATGGCAATGACATCCGCATAGCCGACCGTGTAGTACCCGACCTCGTTTAGGCGCCTCAAGAGGCCGTCCACCACAAAGTCCCACAACAGCGGTGACAACACCCCTACCTGTGGGCAGCCTCTAGCGACTAAAGCCCTCGTTGTGTCTGCCACCGTCACTTGAACCGCTCTGAGCTTCAGCATGTTGTCTATCCAGCCACTGATTGTGGAATCAACACCATACTGTGTCAGAGCCTGCCCAATACTTCCAAAGGTCGTTTTATCGAACGCAGCGAACAGGAGGCAGCGGCGTCCGCACTAAGGCTCAATGCGCTAGGATTATGGAAAGGGGACGAACCGGTAAAGCACACAAGTGTCCTGAACACGATGTCCAATGAACTACCCCTATTAAGAGCAGGTTCCGATCGGATACCCACTACCCATGTCTTCGAAAAACATTTCGAGGTCATAATAGGACCAAGAACCCCTGGCCCATCTAGTGAGACGGAACTCAGAATCTTCACAGACGGGTCACGGACAAGCAGCGGAACCGGTGCGGGCATTTTCTCACTGGAGCTGAACATTAACAGATCAGTACCACTTGGTGCACACTCAACCGTTTTCCAAACGGAAGTAATCGGGGTGCTACAAGCGGCAACCGCTGTGACTGAGATGGGCGTATCAGGGTACATTATCAAGATACTCTCAGATAGCGCAGCGACTCTTATGGCACTGAAGAGCAAGAGGTGTACCTCAGGCCTAGTGCTACAATGTCGTGGGGCCCTGGAGAAGGTTGCAGGTATAATAACAAGGTGATCCTCCAGTGGATAAAAGGCCACAACGAAGACGACGGAAATGACAGCGCTGATGACCTCGCCCGAAGAGGATCCAGAACTATACCTATAGGAGCGGAACCCGTGATAATGCCGTCAGCCAGCACACAGAGATCCTGGTTGCTGGTTGTGGATCCTGGTCGACGCGTGCAACCAGTGCACGCGTCGACATCACGGAAATACAGGGGCAGATGGAAGGGCCTCTCAGAGTGCAGACAGTCGAGAGCTGCCCTTCCTAAACCAGACCGAAGGCTGGCTCGGAAGCTTATCAACCTGGCTCGGGCTAAGCTAAGAATAGCCGTTGGTCTGATGAGCGGCCACTGCTCACTAAATAAACATCTACACACGACGGGTATTACGGATAGTCCACTATGCAGAGGATGCTTGGCGACGGATGAAACGGCCGAGCATGTTTTGTTGGAGTGCAGTGTGCTTGACAACCAACGAAGGGACATACTCCGCTCCCCATCTTCCGTTGCGGCGGTCTGCAGACACCCCGGTCGACTTGTGGCTTTCATGGAAGACATAGGCTGGCTGGAATAGCTGGAGACTGCGGGGTTTTGCACGAAAGTCCCCAACCAAGCGGGATTAGTTTGCATGCCTAGAGCCAACTCCAAACCTAACAACAACAACAACAACAACAACCATCCCGATTAAACCCGCATAAAAAAACGCATCTAAATCGGTCCATCCGTTTGGGAGCTACGATGCCAAACCACACACACCCATGCACACATACACACACACGTTAAACTTATAACACCGCTCTTTTTCGTCGGTGGTTAAAAATGCTATCGGCGACAGCGGCAGCGGCGGTGCGGCGCGGAGGCGGTAGGTTAGGTGATAGAAGACAGCGGGGCGCGACCGCGCGGTGCGACCGCGGCGCAACCGCGACGCGACCGTGGTCGCGCGACTTGCCGGCCGCTGACCGCTGACTATTTGTTAGCGTCTAGTCAGCGCTGCAGCGGTCACGCGGGGATTTCCACGAGAAAGTTGGAACTTGAGCGTGTAGTAGATAATTTTTCACACGTTTCTAAAATGATAACATTCGACGGACTTTTATTGACATAATATAACTGACACGGTTGGCTACATCACCTACAACATCCACGATGTCGCTCATAACACCTCGGTGAACTAGCTGCCATGTCAGTGCTTCCCTTCGGTCGTGCCGGCTAC
This sequence comes from Nematopogon swammerdamellus, assembly GCA_946902875.1. Lineage (NCBI taxonomy): Eukaryota > Metazoa > Arthropoda > Insecta > Lepidoptera > Adelidae > Nematopogon > Nematopogon swammerdamellus. The sequence goes on from OX336353.1 coordinate 2,247,891, forward strand.
ACTGCACTGGACAGAAAACACAAACTATTTACATAGCCGTTTCGACCGACGTTTCATGATCCGTGAATAATCAGTTCTTGGATTTTTTTTTCGTAGGTCCCTCTGGGGGTCACTGGGAGTGTAAATTCAAAAAGTAGACTGAATGAGGCTCCTGTGTATATTCGAAAAACGGTTTTTCTTGAATAACTCGGCCATTTTTGATTTTACAGTAAAACCGTGAGGACAAAAATTGTAGGAACGACGACGTGGAACATAGGAGATAATGATAATACTTTGAATTTGTCGCGTTTTTAAACGGTTTTATTTAGCTTGACTCCGTATATTTGTTTGTTTCTATCTTTGTTTCAAATCTTGCGACAACTTTTTCAGCTACTTCTACTGAACCGATTTTTATGAAACTTTGCACACACATTGAGTTCTCGTGACAATACAATATTATGATAATTTGAACTTGGTAACGAAGGTCTGATGATGGAGACAGGAGGTGGACAGTGGAACTCTTCAACCGTTACTAGTAAACCCCTCGAGTTTGGGCTCATTTGGTTGGTTTGGACGAGTGTCCCATACTTCTACCAATACACTTGGTGACGAGGGTCTGATGATGGAGTCAGGAGGTGTACAGTGGAACTCTTCAACCGTTACTAGTAACCCCCTCGAGTTTGGGCTCATTTGGTTGGTTTGGACGAGTATCCCATACGTCTACCAATACACTTGGTGACGAGGGTCTGATGATGGAGTCAGGAGGTGTACAGTGGAACTCTTCAAGCGTTACTAGTAACCCCCTCGAGTTTGGGCTCATTTGGTTGGTTTGTACGAGTGTCCCATACTTCTACCAATACATTTGGTGACGAGGATCTGATTATGGAGGCAGGAGGTGGAGTGTTCGTACACATTATTTGTCCTAAAGCCATACAGTTTCCAGTAAAGTTTAATTATGGAACAGCTCAGAGACGGATGTTACCGATAATTTTGTCATGGGCCTCCACTGTCCATAAAATGCAGGGCAGTACTGTTGACCGTGCTGTCGTGTATTTGGGCGCCAGACTATTTGAGGAGGGTCAAGCGCATGTTGCATTGAGCCGCGTAAAGTCTTTAGAAGGGCTATGTATTGAGGCGCTTGATTGTGAGAAATTTACAGGTAAGAAACCGTGTAACAAAGATGCAATGAGAGAGTTGGAAAGGATGAGGAGTTTGTGTAATGAATAAGAGCCAAAAATCAAACTGAAAACGAGTAAATAAAAAAATACGTAAAAAACTTTTAAGTTAAACGGTTTTATTAAAAAAAACTAGAAAAAAATACATCAGCTGTACAAAAAACTAGAAAATAATAAGGACACAAACCTGGGCCTTCTTAAGATTTTACGTCTGGGTAAGAAATCGTATAATACTAGCGTGCTGTCTTCTCAAGTCGGATGCCAAAGGGCACTTTGTGTCGCTGCGTCAGCGGAATAAGTAATAAATTGAGACTTTTAACAGACTAATATAAAAACGTGGGGCGTATAAAATGCGTACTAACACGCACCCCACGTTTTTATATTAGTATGTTAAAAGTCTCAATTTATTACTTACTCCGCTGACGCAGCGACACAAAGTGCCCTTTGGCATCCGACTTGAGAAGACAGCACGCTAGTATTGTCCGATTTCTTACCCAGACGTAAAATCTTAAGAAGGCCCAGGTTTGTGTCCTTATTATTTTCTAGTTTTTTGTACAGCTGATGTATTTTTTTCTAGTTTTTTTTAATAAAACCGTTTAACTTAAAAGTTGTTTTACGTATTTTTTTTCAGGTTTAATTTCCAAAATATCGATTCTGGGGGAAAAAAGGTGGGAATCAAAATTGTTCAGAATTTGATTCTCTACAAGTTTAGTCCTCTTCATTTATGCCGTAAAGTTGAAAATAAACGAGATGATGAAAATATTTTGAATTTGTCGCTTTTTTCAAATTTATTTTCCAAAATATCGATCCTAGAAGAAAAATTGTGAGGACCAAAATTGCTGAGAATCAAATTTCCTACAATTTTTGTCCTCACGGTTTCACTGTAAAATCAAAAATGACCGAGTTATTCAAGAAAAACCATTTGTCGAAGATACAGAGGAGCCTGATTCATTTTGAAGTTTACGGATTAACAGTAGGTTAGACTTACATAAGTCGACGTTTCGCCCGCTACGTCACGGGCTTCATCAGGATGAAGCCCGTGACGTAGCGGGCGAAACGTCGACTTATGTAAGTCTAACCTACTGTTAATCCGTAAACTTCAAAATGAATATAATTAATAACAGGGTAAACTTAAAAACATTAGTGAGCCTGATTCAGTCTACTTTTTAACCGACTTCCAAAAAAGGAGGAGGTTCTCAATTCGTCTGTATGTTTTTTTTTTTTTTTTTTGTATGTTTGTAACACGATTTCTCCGTCAATTGAGGGCCGATTTAGAAAATTCTTCTTTTGTTAGTTAGGTCATACTTCCGAGGTGGTCCCATTTCAATTTTATCGAAATTGGTTCAGTGTTTTTCGAAAAATCAGCATAATGCTATGGTGTGTGGTTACCTTCAGCAAAACTTGTGATGTGGTCGTTTTCGGCAATTTTCAGTTTGATAAATTAGTATGGTGTGTGGTTACCTTCAGCAAAATTTTTGTGATGTGGACTTATTCAGCAATTTGCAGTCTGACACATATGGCGAATAATTCTGTACCACTTCAATCGATTTCGATTATTCGATTTCGATTATTCTTTTTTATGTAATATTACTAATAATATTACTAAAAAGAATGAAATAAAAACTGTTTTAAAAAATATTAAACCGATTTCCAAAAAACAAAACAAAAAGAACTAAAAGTATTAAATACCTAATATTTTGAAATTTTCTCTGTCCTGTTGAAATACATGAATCGATATACTAGTGATACATATTCGGACCCTTGTTTCATGAATATTCTAGATTTGAAATTTTTTATCTTTTCCGACCGGCCAGGTGCGCTTAATTTATTATGGTACGAGTACCATCGAGCTGGTCTGATGATGGAGACAGAAGGTGGCCATAGGAACTCCTAAACTACACATCGTCGGTTAAATAATATAGTGACATATCTGCCAAAATCTCGATTTTTAGTTTTATACACAGAAAAAATCAGAATTTTTCATATTATTTTATAAAAAAATCGACATAAAATTAGTTCCAAATCCAACCACTTTGTGGGAAAAATGTCGATTGACCACTGGGCAACACTGCGTGTTGACGTTTGTAGTACACTGTCACATTGACAGTTGTTCGTTATCCGTGGCGGTGAATGCACGCGTGTTTTGTGAAATATCGTCGTATCGTGGAATACTGCAAAAAAGTAAGTCAATTCTTGTTGTTCTATTTGTAAAATACTGACTTATTGTATAATAGGTCACGGTATTAGAAAAAACCAAAACAAACCTGCTTGCATATTTTGTATAACAATGACATTGACGATCTTATGACACTGTATTACAAAAATATGAATTGTTGATAGGTTCTTATTAGTAAAATACTAGCACATTACATTATATGTCAATGTATTAGAAAGAACCAAGGCGACAATTCGCAACATATTTTGTGTAATATGGAGAAAGTAATTTTATGTCACAATATTACTAAAAAGTAGTACTTACTGACTGGTAATTTTCTATTATTAGTGCAAAAATGTTCTTTGTGTCATTGTATTATAAAAAATATTTTAAAGGAGCATGCTATAATTTGTGAATAATGACGACATAATAAATATTAAATCACTATTTCACTAATAAGAACATAAATCTATGCAAATGTTTTATTTTTATTGTGATTCAATTGACGATGTGCCATTGATTCATTAAAAAATATTTTTGCATTTGCAAATAATTTTTATCATTATTGTTTTATTACGTCATATTTCAGAATGAAACGAGGCCGAACTAAATTATTATTGAGGTTGGCTAAGGAAGAAGACAAAAATAATGAAAGTAAAGATGGGGCACCTACCATTTGGAAGAGTTTACCACCTTTGAAGAACTCAAATAAAAGGAAATATAAAGGCAAAATGAAACCGTTAGAAACTCAAATTCGTTCTTTGGGATGCGGAACACAGCCTGCAACGTGTACAGGAAACAAGGAAAATATTACCAGTAAGCCTTTTTTTGGAGTATAAATTCATAATGTTTCTGGGCGATACAGTGCTTAGTTTATTTAGTCTACTTTTTTTAAATTTAATGTGGGAATAGCAGGGTAATTAAATACGGATTTAGAGTTTGTTAAGTTTATATTAAAGGTTTGGCCACTTGTAATTTACAGACGCAGACAGTAACAGTGAATTCATGGATGAGTCACATCACGTCGAGGAGACTGAAAGCAGACCAGCTAAGCTAAATTCACCCGACCAAGAGTTTCACCCACACGACGACTTCAACAACAGTGCATTAGGTAAATTGCTGTAATTGATGTTTGCTATTAAAATTTTTTTTAAGGAAAAATTGTATATTGGCTAACTATGTTATATTTTTCAGACGGAAACCAAAATGTCGAACTCGTCACTGAGCCGCCTCACCTTGAAGAGACTGAAAGCAGACCAGCTAAGCTAAATTCGCCCGACCAAGAGTTTCACCCACACGAGGACTTCAACAATAGTGGATTAGGTAAATTGCTGTAATTGATGTTTGCTATTTCCATTTTTTTAAAGGAAAAATAGTATATTGGCTAACTATGTTATATTTTTCAGACGGAAACCAAAATGTTGAACTCGAGACTGAGCCGCCTAACCTTGAAGAGACTAAAAGCAGAGCAGCTATGCTAAATTCGCCCGACCAAGAGTTTTACCCACACGAGGACTTCAACAATAGTGGATTAGGTAAATTGCTGTAATTGATGTTTGCTTTTTCCATTTTTTTAAAGGAAAAATAGTATATTGGCTAACTATGTTATATTTTTCAGACGGAAACCAAAATGTTGAACTCGAGACTGAGCCGCCTAACCTTGAAGAGACTAAAAGCAGAGCAGCTATGCTAAATTCGCCCGACCAAGAGTTTTACCCTCACGAGGACTTCAACAATAGTGGATTAGGTAAATTGCTGTAATTGATGTTTTCTATTTCCATTTTTTTAAAGGAAAAATTGTATATTGGCTAACTATGTTATATTTTTCAGACGGAAACCAAAATGTCGAACTCGTCACTGAGCCGCCTCACTTTGAAGAGACTGAAAGCAGATCAGTCTACGCTAAAGTACCCGATCGAGAGTTTCATAGACCGCAAGGTAATTTGAAAAATAACAGGGTTGGTAAATTGCATAACTAATGGTTATTTATACTTTATCAGTTTATCAGATTCGTTTTTTTTTTCAGAAATGCGCATTGTGGAAGAATTAGAAGCAGGACCTAGTAATTTTGAAGGTTTTGTAATTCAGAGTGCAACTATGGTGTACAATGCAACTCCTTCCGAAATTGTTCAGGTTAATCATCAGAAGTCGTCACCATCAACTAATTGCTAATCGCTTGCAACTAATCGCTGATTCATACAATAACTCAGATGACTATTCATCTGATGATAGTACGAAAGACCCAAATTATAAAGTGATCATCAGTTCCAGCAGTTCGGAATCAGACTTAGAAAACAATTCAATAGACCAAGGCCAAGAAAATGAAAACCTTTCACCCGTTATAGAACCAGAAGAATCCGAACCTCCCATTGTGCCTAGAGGTAGGAAAAGAAAAGCTAATCCGGCAGAGTGGAAACAGAATAAAGCAAAAATATTACGAAATTTGGGAATGTCATACGTAACAAAAAACAATAAGGTAGTCGCAGAAAGAAAAATAGGGCCAGCTTGCACTGATAAATGTTCATTAAAATGCTCTACCAAAGTAACTGAAGAAACCCGTCAATTGTTGTTCTCTACTTATTGGGCCATAGGAAACATAGAACTACAAAGAAATTTCATTGCTTCTTCAATGGGAATCGTTGACCCTATTTTCAGACACACAAGACCAAACAGTACTCGCCAAAAAAACAGAAAGTTCCACTTCCAAATAATGGGCCAAACAATACGTGTATTCAAACACTTTTTTACATCTACTCTTGGAATTTCTGTGGAAGGACAACAGTAACCAAACAAAATGACCAAATCACAAACGTCACAGCGCCTGAAGGTCGTGGAAAACACAGCAATCATAAAAAACTTGAAGCCAGCATAAAGGAGGGTGTTCGTAAGGACATAGAATCTATCCCAAAAATAGAAAGCCATTATTGCCGTGCGAGCACCTCCAAAACTTACATAGAGGGTGGGTTGACGATAGCAGAACTACATCGGAACTATGTACTTAAATGCAAAAAAATAGGTAAAAAAACTTTTAAGTTAAACGGTTTTATAAAAAAAAACTAGAAAAAAAACAGCTGTACAAAAAACTAGAAAATAATAAGGACACAAGCCTGGGCCTTCTTAAGATTTTACGTCTGGGTAAGAAATCGTGCAATACTAGCGTGCTGTCTTCTCATGTCGGATGCCAAAGGGCACATTGTGTCGCGGCGTCAGCGGAATAAGTAATAAATTGAGACTTTTAACAGACTAATATAAAAACGTGGGGCGCATGTTATTTATTACGCATATTATACGCCCCACGTTTTTATATTAGTCTGTTAAAAGTCTCAATTTATTACTTATTCCGCTGACGCCGCGACACAATGTGCCCTTTGGCATCCGACATGAGAAGACAGCACGCTAGTATTGCACGATTTCTTACCCAGACGTAAAATCTTAAGAAGGCCCAGGCTTGTGTCCTTATTATTTTCTAGTTTTTTGTACAGCTGTTTTTTTTCTAGTTTTTTTTTATAAAACCGTTTAACTTAAAAGTTTTTTTACCTATTTTTTTATTTACTCGTTTTTAGTTTGATTTTTGGCTCGTATCATTCATTACGTAAACTCGTCATCCATTCCAACTCTCTCATTGCATCTTTGTTACTCGGTTTCTTACCTGTCAATTACTCACAATCAAGCTCCTCAATACATAACTCTTCTAACGACTTTACGCGACTCAATGCAACATACGCTCGACCCTCCTCAAATAGTCTGGAGCCCAAATACACGACAGCACGGTCAACAGTACTACCCTGCATTTTGTGGACAGTGGAGGCCCATGACAAAATTATCGGTAACATCCGTCTCTCAGCTGTTCCATAATTAATTTTTGCTGGAAACTGTATGGCTTTAGGATGGATAAGGTGTCCGCCGTCTCTTTCAAAATCAATTTGAACAGATGGTATGTCTGTTTCATACTTTTGCGTTCGACAAGTATGGGACACTCGTCCAAACCAACCAAATGAGCCCAAACTCGAGGGGGTTACTAGTAACGGTTGAAGAGTTCCACTGTACACCTCCTGACTCCATCATCAGACCCTCGTCACAAAGTGTATTGGTAGAAGTATGGGACACTCGTCCAAACCAACCATATGAGCCCATAACTCGTGGGGGTTACTAGTAACGGTTGAAGAGTTCCACTGTACACCTCCTGACTCCATCATCAGACCCTCGTCACCAAGTGTATTGGTAGAAGTATGGGTTAGGACACTCGTTCAAACAAACCAAATGAGCCCAAACTCAAGGGGGTTACTAGTAAAGGTTGAAGAGTTCAACTGTACACCTCCTGACTCCATCATCAGACCCTCGTCACCAAGTGTATTGGTAGAAGTATGGGACACTCGTCCAAACCAACCAAATGAGCCCAAACTCGAGGGGTTTACTAGTAACGGTTGAAGAGTTCCACTGTACACCTCCTGACTCCATCATCAGACCCTCGTCACCAAGTGTATTGGTAGAAGTAAGGGACACTCGTCTAAACCAACCATATGAGCCAAACTCGAGGGGGTTACTAGTAACGGTTGAAGAGTTCCACTGTACACTCCTGACTCCATCATCAGACCCTCGTCACCAAGTGTATTGGTAGAAGTAAGGGACACTCGTCCAAACCAACCATATGAGCCCAAACTCGAGGGGGTTACTAGTAACCGTTGAAGAGTTCCACTGTACACCTCCTGACTCCATCATCAGACCCTCGTCACCAAGTGTATTGGTAGAAGTATGGGACACTCGTCCAAACCAACCAAATGAGCCCAAACTCGAGGGGGTTACTAGTAACGGTTGAAGAGTTCAACTGTACACCTCCTGATTCCATCATCAGACCTTCGTCACCAAGTATATTGGTAGAACTATGGAACACTCGTCCAAACCAATCAAATGAGCCCAAACTCGAGGGGGTTACTAGTAACGGTTGAAGAGTTCCACTGTACACCTCCTGACTCCATCATCAGACCCTCGTCACCAAGTGTATTGGTAGAAGTATGGGACACTCGTCCAAACCAACCAAATGAGCCCAAACTCGAGGGGGTTACTAGTAACGGTTGAAGAGTTCCACTGTACACCTCCTGACTCCATCATCAGACCCTCGTCATCAAGTGTATTGGTAGAAGTATGGGACACTCGTCCAAACCAACCATATGAGCCCAAACTCGAGGGGGTTAATCGTAACGGTTGAAGAGTTCCACTGTACACCTCCTGCCTCCATCATCAGACCCTCGTCACCAAGTCTATTGGTTAGAAGTATGGGACACTCGTCCAAACCAACCAAATGAGCCCAAACTCGAGGGGGTTACTAGTAACGGTTGAAGAGTTCAACTGTACACCTCCTGATTCCATCATCAGACCTTCGTCACCAAGTATATTGGTAGAACTATGGAACACTCGTCCAAACCAATCAAATGAGCCCAAACTCGAGGGGGTTACTAGTAACGGTTGAAGAGTTCCACTGTACACCTCCTGACTCCATCATCAGACCCTCGTCACCAAGTGTATTGGTAGTAGTATGGGACACTCGTCCAAACCAACCATATGAGCTCAAACTCGAGGGGGTTACTAGTAACGGTTGAAGAGTTCCCCGTCCACCTCCTGACTCCATCATCAGACTCTCGTCACCAAGTGTATTGGTAGAAGTATGGGACACTCGTCCAAACCAGCCAAATGAGCCCAAACTCGAGGGGGTTACTAGTAACGGTTGAAGAGTTCCACTGTACACCTCCTGACTCCATCATCAGACTCTCGTCACCAAGTGTATTGGTACAAGTATGGGACACTCGTCCAAACCAACAAAATGAGCCCAAACTCGAGGGGGTTACTAGTAACCGTTGAAGAGTTCCACTGTACACCTCTTGACTCCATCATCAGACCCTCGTCACCAAGTGTATTGGTAGAAGTATGGGACACTCTTCCAAACCAACCATATGAGCCCAAACTCGAGGGGGTTACTAGTAACGGTTGAAGAGTTCCACTGTTCACCTCCTGACTCCATCATCAGACCCTCGTCACCAAGTGTATTGGTAGAAGTATGGAACACTCGTCCAAACCAACCATATGAGCCCAAACTCAAAGGGGTTACTAGTAACGGTTGAAGAGTTCCACTGTCCTCCTCCTGACTCCATCATCAGACCCTCGTTACCATGTTGAAATTATCATAATATTGTATTGTCACGAGAACTCAATGTGTGTGCAAAGTTTCATAAAAATCGGTTCAGTAGAAGTAGTTGAAAAAGTTGTCGCAAGATTTGAAACAAAGATAGTAACAAACAAACAAACAAACAAACAAATATACGGAGTCAAGCTAAATAAAACCGTTTAATAAAAATGGTGTTGCCTTTGCAAGCTATCAAATGTACTATTCAATATTTACGGAAGAGTTCAACCTGTCATTTTGGACGCCTAAAAAAGACCTGTGTGAAGACTGCACTGCTTACAAAAACGCAGAAAATAAAGAAGAATTCCAGGAAATGTATGATCGTCACCAAAAAGAAAAGCAGTTGTCACGAATTGAAAAGGAAAAAGACAAAAACTTGGTCAGTGAAAAAACTATAGTTGCAGTGTATGACCTCCAAGCTGTTATGCCATGCCCTAGAGGAGATGTATCTACATTTTACTATGTATCAAAATTAAACCTTTACAATTTCACAATATTTGAAATGATAACTAATAAAGTCAACTGCTTCGTATGGCACGAAGGCGAAGGGAATAGAGGAGCCAACGAGATAGGTTCGTGCGTTTTTCACCATCTCCAAAACATACAAAATGCTGCCACTGAAAATGTCGACGTGATATACTATTCGGATAACTGTTGTGGGCAGCAGAAGAATAAATTCATAATTTCCCTATACATGCATGCAATTTCTATTTTCGGCGCTATCAATAGTATTATACATAAATTTTTGATTAAGGGCCATTCACAAAATGAGGGTGACTCCGCACGCTCAGTAATTGAACGGAAAATAAAAGCAGCCCTAAAATGTGGTCCTATATACGTTCCTGATCAATATATTACCCTTATTAAAACAGCAAAGACAAAAGCCCCGCTGTACAAAGTACACGAATTAAATCATGAAAATTTTTACGACTTGAAAAAATTGGCAAATGAAATAGGTACCAATTTCTCGATAAATGAAAACAATGAGAGAATTAAAATGGCCGATTTTAAAATTATAAAAATAGAAAAAGACAAACCCAATATCTTTTTCTACAAGACCTCTTACGAAGAAAAAGAATTTGCAAGTATATCAGTGAATAAATTACGGAGGCGTACCAAAACCCCGTCAAAAAGTAACACTAAGATCACTTTGAATAAAATGTACAATTCAAAATTAGAAATTGCAGACAAAAAGAAAGAGGGGCTCCTAAAGCTAATACAAAAAAACACTATTCCTAAGTACTATGAAAACTTTTACAAAAATCTCTAGTTAAACTATTGTAAAAGTTATAAAACTACTTTCACTAACTTGTAAAACTAATATATCCAAAACTAAAATTGTTTTATGCCTTAATTACCGTTTGTTTTGCTTTGCTATGCTTAATTTTTGTTTTGCTTTGTTATGTTTAATTTCTTATTTTATTGTTTGAGAAGGCTAGCACCTGTTTTTTGCCCAGAATTTATTAATAGAGCTTGTTTAATACAACAATTTTTAGACTATAATTACTGTTTGCTGTTTTGTTGAAGTTTGTTTTATTATGTTTTATTTTATTGTACGAAAAGGCTAGCACTTGTTTTTTGTCCATAAGTTTTTAATTGAGCGTGTTTAATGCAACCATTTTTTAGACTATAATTACTGTTTATTTTGCTTTGATAGAGGTTTATTTTTATAATTTTTTTTTGTGTACGAGAAGGCTACCATTTGTTTCTTGCCGAGAATTTTATAATTGAGCGTGTTTAATACAACCATTTTTAGACTGTAATTACTGTTTATTTTGCTTTGCTAGAAGATAATTTTTTTATTTTATTGTACCAGAGGGCTGCCACTTGTTTCTTGCCGAGTAGTTTTTAATTTAGCGTGTTTAATCCAAAAAAATTTAGACTGGAATTACTGTTTATTTAGTTTTTCTAGAAGTTTAAATTTTTATTTTCTTGTACCAGAAGGCTACCACTTGTTTCTTGCCGAGATGTTAATAATTGACCGTGTTTAATACAACCATTTTTAGAATATTCAAATGTAAACAATTCATACTAAATTCATTTTATTAAAATTTTCTTACTTACATATATTTCTGTTGGTTTTATTTTCCATATTTTCTAATTTTTCATCTTTATTTTAAATCAAATACAGCTGTTACTTCGTTAATTTACAAAAAAATTCCATTATTTTTTTTAATTTTTTTTCTATGATATAGTGACTTGTACATTGATATTATAGCTTCCTTAATAGCCTGGAATAAAATTTTTGTCTAATTATGATCGGTATAATATTATCATTCATTTAAACATAATTTGGTTTTTGTCATATTTAAATTATTATGGTAATTAAAAGAAAACTAACTTCAAAAACTTTGCATGCCTCAACTGTAAAATGCACTTTTTTAAATTATATCACTATATTATTTAACCGACGATGATAAACCCATCGTGTTTGGGCTCGTTGCATTTGTCCTCACGAGCAATTTACTTTAGACCTAAGAGATTCTCAATTCAACGGTATGTTTTCTTTTTTGGATGTTTGTTACGCGATTACTCCGTCAATTGTGGGCCGATTTTGAAAATTCTTTTTTTTTCTTATTTGAAAGGGGATAACCCTGAGGTTTTTGAAGTGAAAACTTCTTTAGCGGCGCTTGGCACTTTTTTAGGTGGGTAAAAAATGTATAACTCGCGACATCGCGTCAGCGTCATTTTTTAAAAATGAAACCTTTAGTCATTGCATTAAGGGTTAAGTTAGAGTGGCACGGGATCTGCCGGCACTCCCGGAGTGCAACTGTTAAGTAGGGTTCGGTAACACGTTTATGTCTGTCCATTCTACTAAGTTCTGCAAAATGAATGTAGGGTTCCGTAACAAATGCATGTCTGTCTGTTCTACTAAATTTAACATTTATTTCAAAATGAATGTAGGGTTCCGTAACAAATGCATGTCTATCCGTTCTACTATATTTTACAATTTTCAACCAAGGTCCTCCGACGGTTATTTTATAATAAAAGTAGGGTTCCGTAACACGTTTATGTCTGTCCATTCTACTAAGTTCTGCAAGATGAATGTAGGGTTCCGTAACAAATGCATGCCTGTCCGTTCTACAAAATTTAACATTTATTTCAAAATTAATGTAGGGTTCCGTAACAAATGTATGTATGTCCGTTCTACTAAATTTTACAATTTTCAACCAAGGCCCTCCGACGGTTATTTTATAATAAAAGTAGGGTTCCGTAAAAAATGTATGTCTGTCCTTTCTACTAAATTCCACAATTTTCAACCAAGGTCCTCCGACGGTTATTTTATAATATTTCGTAACACGTTTATGTCTGTCCATTCTACTAAGTTCTGCAACATCATCTACAACGTCCGTGATGTCAGCCCATAACACCGGGTAAACTAAGTGCCATGTCAGTGCTTCCCCCTTTGATCGTGCTGACTACACTGAACTGGTCGGAAAAAACAAACTATTTACATAGCCGTTTCGACCGACGCGACGTTTAATTCAGTGCGGTGGTACCAACCCGGGCAGGTTAAACCCTACCACCAAGTAAGATTAGGAGGGAAGGGACCTACAGTTTTACGAGGAATCCGAACCTCGGTCAGCCTCCAACGGTCAGCGGTCACCCATCCAAGTACTGACCGCATTATAGCGACAGTTGACTGTCTGCACCACTGAGCTATCGAAGCTGACGTGGTCCTATTTTAATTGGGTCAAGATCGGATTGGAAAGCGAGGCGGAATCGCGAGGCCGAAGGCCGAGCGATTCCGCCGAGTACATTAATAGCAAAAAATTACTAAAAAAACTGTGAAATAAAAAAAAAGTTTTAAAAAACATAAAACCGACTTCCTAAAAAAAGTAAAACTAAAAAACTATTTAAAATAAAAATATAAAAACCGCCTTCAAAAATATATTAAATAAAAACCTAAAAAAAAAAACGAACCCTAGAGTTGAAGGCGGTGCTAAAGCAAGCAAAAATGATGCATGAAAGAAAACATGAGTGGATGATAATATCCTTTGTGATTTGTGTAGCCTTTTTAGCACCGCCTTCAACTCTAGGGTTCGTTTTTTTTTTTTAGGTTTTTATTTCATATATTTTTGAAGGCGGTTTTTATATTTTTATTTTAAATAGTTTTTTAGTTTTACTTTTTTTAGGAAGTCGGTTTTATGTTTTTTAAAACTTTTTTTTATTTCACAGTTTTTTTAAATTTACACTCCCAGTGACCCCCCCGAGGGACCTACGAAAAAAAAAATCCAAGAACTGATTATTCACGGGTAGGGTCGGTTTTTTGGATATAATGACTGGACTAACCACGTACTAAGGTAAGAAGGGGAGTGACCTACAGTTTTACGTGGAATCCGAACCGCGGTCAACCTCCAACGGTCGAGCGGTCACCCATTCAAGTACTGACCGCGCTCAGGGTTGTTTAACAACAGTCGACCGACCGCACCACTGAGCTACCGAGGCTGACGTGCTGTAGGTACTCTTGTAATTACAGCACAACGGTACGTAAAACTGTAGGTCCCTTTCCTTCTTACCTTACTAGGTGGTAGGGTTTATCTCGGGTTGATACCACCGTACTGAATGAAACGTCGGTCGAAACGGCTATTAGAAAAATAATAGCTCTGTATAAATTATGCAAAAAGATCTCACGAACATAACTTGAGTTTCGCATCGATCCCGCTTTAGTTTTCAAGCCTTAGAACAATTTCCTCCGGCGCCCCTCCGCCGATCCGCCCGCCCTGACAAAGAGGCGTGTACCTTGTGAAAACCTTTAATTAATCCCGAAGCTACTCCACTTCACTTACCCACTGTCGGCTGCTCCGGGCCCGCGGAACTTTGTACATATGCAGATGGGATGGGCTCGTGGTAATTCTGGTAATAGTTTGTAATTGCACCATTTTCACTACCTATTAGATAATTTCAGTGTGACATAATAAAATTGTATATGTATTAGATATATTTATTTATGTTTTATCATCGTAAAGACTTATGACGGATTTTACCACCAGTCATTAATAATTATTAAACAAAATTAATGAATGAAAGGTCGGATATTTAAATAGTTCGTGTTTTCCGTCCACTTCAGTGTAGCCGGCACAATTGAAGTAGCTCACCAAGGTGTTATGGACCGACATCACGGATGTTGTAGGTGATGTTTTATTTTTATTTATTTTTTTATGGAAACTGACACGGTTGGCTACATCACCTACAACGTCCGTGATGTCAGCCCATAACACCGGGTGAACTAGGTGCCATGTCAGTGCTTCCCCCTTGGATCGTGCCGGCTACACTGAACTGGTCGGAAAACACAAACTATTTACATAGCCGTTTAGACCGACGTTTCATTCAGTGCGGTGGTACCAACCCGGGCGGATTAAACCCTACCACCAAGTAAGATTAGGAGGGAACCGTAGCCAACCGTGTCAGTTTCCATAAAATAAACCTCACAGCTTTCACTATTTCTTGTCGCCAGTTTGATGGGTGCGTTGTTGGCGTGTTGCTGCGCCGTTTAAATGCCGTTTTATAATTCGGTTAGTCCCCCCCGGGCGACGCGGCGTCCCCAAATCGTCGTTGAGATTCGAAAACCTCGTATCTCAAAATACCATACATTTGCGTTGGCAAAAATAAAAACACGAAACCTCGTATCTTGTTTTAATTGTGAAACTTTGAATATTTGTATTATATAATATATATAATTATCTACAAGTTTTGAATGTCTTTACGTTATCTAAGAAATTTTCAAAATAAGCATTTTATTCTTAGTTTGGGACCGATATACCTCGTATGTCGGCAATTTATCGTAAAATTAAAAACACAAAAAGCTCGTATCTTGCTTTAATTGTAATAACATTATGTGTGTAAGAAATACCTTTAATGAGTGCGCACGGTAAGGTATCTTTTGATATTATTTACAAATTTCGGAAGAACAGTTTCATGTTTTCTAATAAAATTTCGAAATAAACGGTTTTTTTTTGCTTTCCTGAAAAATCCCAATTTTTGAGATACGAGTTTTTGGAATCTCAGCCACGAAATGTGGCCCAAACGTCCCCAATGGTGGGCCCAACGGGCCGCCAACAGATTGCATATTCGCGTGACGAAACACAGCTAGCTGCCTTCCCGCGTTCTTGTCGACGTAGTTCATTACAAAGGGAATGTTTGTGACGAAGATTCTGTGTTACATTTTGTTCTATTAACATTTAATCGTAATAATTCTTTATTAACCCCCGACGCAAAAAGAGGGGTGTTATATGTTTAACGTGTGTGTGTAGTAGACTATAGTTGGTTTTTTTACCGTACTGCCGTCGGACGGTAAACCGATGTATGAGCACATACAGCGTTTTTACGTAACACGGCTCAATCAAAATTTTTTGGCGTGGCCTATCACCCATTATAAATTTTATCTTTGTAGGACCTTCACTGAAGAAGTTATGAAGATCAATATGACGATGTCCTAAAAACTACGATTCTGTACGGTAAAACGATGCAATTTTTCAGAACCCTCCATTC
Source organism: Nematopogon swammerdamellus (assembly GCA_946902875.1). Classification (NCBI taxonomy): domain Eukaryota; kingdom Metazoa; phylum Arthropoda; class Insecta; order Lepidoptera; family Adelidae; genus Nematopogon; species Nematopogon swammerdamellus. The sequence goes on from OX336353.1 coordinate 2,263,870, forward strand.
AGTATGCCACGACGATGTAATATCCAATACATCGTTTCACCATAACACCTCCTAGTTACCGCGTTTAGCCATAACACCGAAGTATAAATTTGCGTGCGCACTTGTATCGAAAGCGATATTTAGAAAAAATTTCAGGGCCTACAAATAAACAATAAAAGGAACATTCTCCATTTTTTACATTACATTTGGTCCTTTATTAATGACACAGGCATCTAAAATATACAAAATCCTTCAAACGCGTTTATCTCAAAACTATACTTTTGAATATACATCATTTTACCGTTCGACGGCAGCATATTTCGTCATTAAATATTTCATAGATCAAAGAAATGCCGAGCATTGCTCTTTCCATAGCTCGCTGGGCGACTTTAAATTTGTGGACCAGGCCCATTGTCAGGGTCCACGCTTCAGCTCCGTACGTCATTACTGGCAGAACGCACTGACTAAAGACTTTCGGACTGTGGGGTGGAGGAAAACAATTTGCATTATATATATTTGAGATACCTAGACTAAAAAAGAAAAATTTTGCCAATTTATTATTGTAGACAATGAACTCTACGCACAAATAAAACCTAACAAGAATAAAATCTCAAGCAGGCCATTTTCTACCTAAATATGCTCGATGTAAGCAAATTATTCTTTTACGAGGATATAGAGAGAGAACTCATCGGTTCTCTAAATAGTTTCATTATCGCACCGCTGTGTGCGGTGCTATTGTCCTCCCGGTTATGACGTATGGGTGTGAAACGTGGACGGTCGCTGTTGTCCAGAGGTTGAACGTTGCCCAGCGAGCAATGGAGCGAGCCATGCGGGGAATATCGCTACGTGATATGGTGCGTAACGAGGCGATCCGCCCACGCACCAAAGTAGTCGATATTGGACACCGGGTGGCTAAGCTCAAGTGGCAGTTGGCTGGGCGCATTGTTGGCCGAAGAGACGATGACCGTTGGAGCAACCGTGTCCAACACTGGCGGCCGTGGACAGGAAAACGGAGTGCGGGAAGACCACCCGCCAGGTGGGTGGGACGAGTACATCAAGTACGTCTGCGCCGTTGGAGCAATCGTGTCCAACACTGGCGGCCGTGGACAGGAAAACAGAGTGCGGGAAGACCACCCGCCAGGTGGGTGGGACGACTACATCAAGTACGTCTGCGAGAAGCAGTGGTTCCGTATCGCTGAAGGCCGGGAAGACTGAAGGAAAATTGGAGAGGCGTAGTTCCAGCAGTGGACGCTTACACGATTACTGACTGACTGACCGCTATGTGTGGAACTGTCTTCCGGCGAGTGTGTTTCCCGAATCCTTTAAAATAGGTGTTATCGAACGTCGTATTAACAGGCTAGACAGCCTAGCAACAGTCAGCAAATCTGGCATGGGGCCTAATTGAGCGTGGTTTTTCGCGAGGAGAGGTGTTTTTGGCTCCGTCGACTGCACCATTGGTTCGGCACAGCCATCCATGTTGGTTTACATAAAAAAAGATTCATATAGATAGAGGATTTTTGTAATATACTTAATACTAAATTATTTTTCATTTTCTTGTTGCAGTGCCGACGGCGGACGTGTCCGGGGTGCTTGGTAAGAAGGCGGCGCTGCCGTGCGACATACAGCCGCTCAACCCTGAGGACGCCGTCTCCATGGTGCTCTGGTTCAAGGAGTCCGACGGAGAACCGCTCTACAGGTAGGCACCACACGCACAGCAGTGCCGACGGCGGACGTGTCCGGGGTGCTCGGGAAGAAGGCGGCGCTGCCGTGCGACATACAGCCGCTCAACCCTGAGGACGCCGTCTCCATGGTGCTCTGGTTCAAGGAGTCCGACGGTGAACCGCTCTACAGGTAGGTCTTTTTATGAAATCCAACATGGGCCGCTGTGCCGAGGGGCCAATGGTGCATTCGACAGCCAAATTCGCCTTTCGCCGCTAAACACGCTAAATGAGGTCCAAGCGAGCAGATTTGTGGACTGTTGCTAGGCTGCATAGGCTGTTAATAAGACGTTTGAAGACCCCCCAGGTTGATGAAATCTGGAAACACTCGCCGGAAGACAATTCCACCTAGCGGTGCGACAAAGAAAAGGGAACGAAACTCAAAAGCCCATATCAACAACTAAAGGACGTTCAGTTTCTCTGCGACGAGTGCTGCAGATACGTTGGATGGTAAGGAATGAGGGATGCAAGTTCCTACGACCAGCGTTCATGATGGTACCTGTAGAACAGACTGATTGAACCTACACATCATGCTTCAACAATATGCCTGTACTCGGAGGACCTTCAACCACTAAAGCACAGACGCATAGTGGGATCATTCAGTCGTTTTACTAGTACTACTATGACCGCTGATCTGATTAACTCGTTTCGTTCATCGCTCCTCCTCCCCCTGTTCGCATTCGCCAAGTCCGCCATACCACAGATTACTTAATAGCTACTTCGTAACAGATAAATCACTCCATAGAAAAAGCTTCGGCTTTAATAGCCTACTACTTCACGTCGCCAATCGGCTGACGAATTTCTACTGAATTACACCGCAGGCGGTGCACCGGGCGGTAGGTAGTCAGCGCGCGCAAGTACATAGAGTGCGTGAGGCCTGGCCATACTCTCGCGGAACACCCCTTTGGAGTCGACAGAAGAGTTCTTCAAATTGTCTAAATCGATCTTGTGTCACACTGCAAAGGTTTAGAATGGGCTTTAGTCCTCCTCGGGGGTTAAATTGGCTGCGCCCGAGGCCCACACCTCGACAGAGTCACCCAGTTCGATAGCAACCAAAAACATCATCTCAGAGAAGATGCCGTGAGGAGATTTCCCCTTGGACTGCTGGCTGCACTGAACTAGAGGAAAACACAGCTGAGGCTGCTATGCGGCCATGCATTCGTCCAGTACGGTGGTTCCAATCCAGTAAGCTACAATTTGAGCCTACCACCTAGTAACCGTGCGTCGGGTGTTTGAGTGGTCTGGGCGTCGGCTTTTCTTGCGAGAATTCAGAGCTTCGAATCCAACCGGCGGCGGCGACGTGTACCAATGAGTTTTTATCTGATTTGAAAAAAATTACGTGCATACCTGTGACAACTGGGAAGAAAATTCCCAATTGTCACCCCGGGGGACAGTGCTAGAGGGGACTACTGGGAACAATCCCCTACACCGACCGCTCCATGATTCAGATTAGATGTAAACATGTAGGTCCACCGGGTTGACTGGAGGAAATTTCCTAAGGCAATAATCCCGCCCTTGTCACGCATTAAGTGCATTATTATTATATTACTAGTAAGAGGTAAGTGAATATACCCCATGTTAGGTCATGTGAAGCCAGTCCTAACAGAATTACATATTTATATGTCCACTTTTCCGCTCAGCGGTGAACGCCGGGCAGCTGCAGAACAATGCGTTGTGCATAAAACACGGAGCCACAAATAAACGTAGCATTTTCCAACGAACACCAACGCCCGCAAAACACTTCTGCGTCACCTTTGTTCGGGCTGAACACAATCCTGGAAAATGTAGGGCGCAGCGGCCGGAGTTAAGCCCAGCGCAGAAGCGCACTCGAGCCGCTCGTGCAACTAAATTCATAATTACTGCGAAATGTTCCCCGAGGCGTGTTGACTCAAAACAGTTTTGAGTTTTGAAGCACCAATCTGAAATGGAGCAGCGGATGTGCGCTTGAAGAGGTCAGCGAGAGAGCGGCGCGAGAGCGCTGCTAGTCGAGTGAGTTTGGCGGCGACGAGTGCGTGCCGCGCGTATGGTTACCAGATGGTATCCCAAACGAGGACATGTCCTTTAAAGGGTTCCGTATCAGGTACGGAACCCTATTACTAAGCTTACGCCTTCTGTCTGTCTGTCTATCCGTCCGTCCGTCTGTCTTTCTATCCGAGGGCTGTATCTCTTGAACCGTAATAGGTAGTCCGTTGAAATTTTCACAGCATTTGTGTTATCATGGCCGATATAACAACAAATAATATAAATAAGAAAAAATATCACGGAGAAGTATCCCATAGAAGAAACCAAAAAGTGTATGCGCGCGCGCCATCTACCGAATAGATTATGAAGCATTTTAACTAATCATGACATTTAACTAATATGAGGCATTTCATAACACGTCATCTAGATGGCGTGAGTGGCGCTAGTCATGACATGGCGATACGGAACCCTCGGTGCGCGAGTTCGAGTCGCACTTGGCCGATTTTTTTTTATTGCTTCCGAACTGGGTGCCTGCGCCCGAGGTCGAAGGCGCAGCACATTTCACCCCCGAGAAGGGGCCAATCCAGCTTGGAGGTGGACTAATGTCGCTGGGGATAGGATATGGTACCGTGGGGGCCGGTACTTTAAAAGAATAGCCCCACTGCATCTCTCCCCGTGTATGTCGTAAAAGGCGACTAAGTGATATGACTCCCTTCTTATATTACTAGGTGGTAGGGTTTAACCCGCCCGGGTTTGTACCACCGCACTGAATGAAAGGTCGGCCGAAACGGCTATGTAAATAGTTTGTGTTTTCCGTCCAGTTCAGTGTAGCCGGCACGACCGAAGGGAAGCACTGACGCGGCGCCAGGTTCACACGGTGTTATGGGCTGACATCACGGATGTTGTAGGTGATGTAGGCAACAGTGTCAGTTTCCATTTAAAAAAAAAATTTACCGGCGATTTGAAGATCCGTGGATTGTATTGTGGCACAAGAACGATTTAGACAATCTTGCAGTTCGAAGAACTCTTCTGTCTACTACAAAGGGGTGTTCCGCGAGAGTATGTCCTCCTTTTCTATAATTGGTCCTCCCTTACCTCCTGAATGTCCTCCTTTTGCTGTACGTCTTTAATGCGTGCTGTACCCTATAATCACGAGGTTTAACCTATTACGCTACGCTACGCTACGCCGCCGTGTTCTCCGCATAATTTTGTATGAAGAAACGAAGTTCGCAAATCTATCACTTAGAGGCGCTGCTCCGTTTCTCCATACAAAATGATGCGGAGAAAACGGCGCGGCGTACCGTAAACGCGGTGTAGGTTAAATCTCGTGATGTCTTGCGCAGTGCGTAAATGGGCGTGCAACGTCTTTGTTTAAAAAAAACCGTTTAAAAAACCAGCAACATTTTCCGAAAATTTCCACTTCAGCCTATGATTAAAAAGTAAATTATATATAAAATAAAACTTGTTAAATTGTGAAAGTCCTACTTTTTTTTAAATCCTCTTTAGACTCATAGACTGTCAAGGTCTATAGGTCCACAGTAACCGACAAATAACTGTTGGATTAGACATAACCGCAGGTAGTGAAAACAGCCATAACACCGACAAACAACCAAGGCAAAGCTCGTTCTAATAGTATTTTTTTTTTTATGGAAACTGACACGGTTGGCTGCATCACCTACAATACAACATCCGTGATGCCAGCCAATAACACCGGGTGAACTTGGTGCCACGTTATTGCTTCCCTTCGGTCGTGCCGGCTACACTGAACTGGACGGAAAACACAAACTATTTACGTAGCCGTTTCAACCGACCTTTCATTCAATGTGATGGTACCAACCCGGGCGGGTTAAACCCTACCACCTAGTAATATAAGAAGGGAGTCATATCCCTTGGTCGCCTTTTACGACATACACGGGGAGAGATGAAGTGGGGCCATTATTTTAAAGTACCGGCCCCACACGGTACAAAGTACGGTCCTATAGGCGAGCCTAAACACAAATAAAAAAGTGTACTGTTTTGTCCTCTTCGTGTATCTTTGTTTTAATTTGCAAGCACTCTCTTCAACCCACGCCCTCGAGCAGTGCTTTTCACACAGCCCGGCAGGCGATGCGGTCGCGTATTTCCATTACCTCGTGAGCCAGTGATAACGTGAGTTCTGATCGCTTAGGGTATTTAGTTACGATTCAAGTATCTAAATCCTATCATAACCCATCTACATTAAGAGATAAAATTGCTACCTCCTGAATTTGTACCGCCAAACTGAATGAATGATATTTCCTGTATTATATCCAGCTTTGTGCACTCACACGATCATTAGGTGATTTCGGGCATGGCACCGATTTGTACAAGGTGTAATTTTTTTTTTATGGAAACTGACACCGTTGGTTACATGACCTACAACATCCGTGATGTCAGCCCATAACACCGAGTGAACCAGGTGCCATGTCAGTGCTTCCCTTCAATTCATGTCGGCTACACTTAACTGTACGGAAAACACGAACTATTTACATAGCCGTTTCGACCGACGTTTCATTCAGTGCGGTGGTACCAACCCGGCCGGGATAAACCCTACCACCTAGTAAGTAAGAAGGGAAAGGACCTATAGTGAAACGTGGAATCTGAACAACGGTCAGCCTCCAACGGTCGAGCGGTCACCCACCTAAGTACTGACCGCACTCAGTAGATGACGCGCGCGCATACACTTTTTTGGTTTCTTCTACGGGGAGCCCCGTGAATTTTTAACTTTTTCTTATTTTTATTATTTGTTGTTATATCGGCCATAATAGCACATATTCTGTGAAAATTTTAACGGGCTACCTATTACGGTTCAAGAAATACAGCCCTCGGACAGACAGACGGACGGACGGACAGACAGACAGACAGACGGCGGCGTAGGCTTAGTAATAGGGTCCCGTACCGGATAGTGAACCCTAAAAATGAAAAAAAATTTTTTTAATGATTATTAATTTTTATTTTTTTCCTTTGATGTTTAAAAGCTAGGTTCAAAAGGCATGCCTGCCTTCAGCGCCCTCGCTAGCTCTGGCCCGCGAGCAAATGTAAATACACTGCCGGCTGGCTAAAGACGGCAGTGTGTAAAATCAGATGACACAAACAACGTTAGGGGGCGCTCGCTGCAACCTAAATGAATTTTTAAATCACTTTCCGGATACTTAACTGCGGCGTTAAGCATTTTAGCCCCAAGCGAACGTTAAGCGTTACGGCCCCTTTTATTTGAACTCCTCTTTGTACGCGTAATTTTTTTTAACATTGAAAATGTTTGTTTTCGTGATCGCGTATAGTGCCCCGATTTATGAAATTGTGACATTTGCCTGTAGTTTCGCAGATATGAGAGGTAACCGGATGGGCCATATGTCAAAATGTGCGTCTGCCGGAGGACTTCAAAGTGCAATTTGAAAATCGGTAGGTAACTTTTTGAGATTTTCCAAAATTTGTCAAACAATCAAATTTCCCAATAACTTTTCTTTTGAGCGCGCTATTCAAGAAACGGAAAAAATTTAATCTCTGGATTGAATTAAGCTTTTTTTTTTATGTAATCCGGTATGGATGGCTGAGTCGGAGGGGCCAAAGCGCATGCTCCGACCAGCCAATTTCACCTCCGAGAAGGTAGGTGCCATACCGGAGACTTCCCTGGATTGTTGGCTATACTGGACTAGAGGAGAACACAACCGAGGTTGCTATGCGGCCATCTTACATCCAGTACGGTGGTACCAACCCAGTCGGCTACAATTTGAGCCTACCACCTAGTAAGGGGCAAGGGAAGGGACCTACAGTTTTACACCGGTTCCGAACGGTGAAGCAGCAGGTGTAGGTATGCACGTAAATTTTTTTGTCAGAAAAAACTCATTGGTACACGCCGACCGGATTCGAACCTCGGACCTCCCGCATGAGAAGCCGATGCCCAAACCACTCGGCCACCTTGAGCCTTCTTAGGAGGCGGGCGGACAAAAAGTGTAGGCGGTAGCGGGTCCCTTACGCGCGAGGTCAGTCAGCGCTCCGTTCACTTTTACGTCAGTACGATAAAGAAATTAGTTCTCAATCGTTTGTAAGATCGATCGTTTGAGTCCAGGGGTGTTAGCTGGTACTTAGCTTAGCCATCCCTCACAAGTGCGAACAGTACTCCAAGCAGTGCCTGATGTGCGATTTGTACAAAATCAGCTTTTGACCCGGCGCGGCGGCGACGTGACGTTCACTGAAACCCGCATTCTGTATCGCATGTAAGTATAACACAATACAACTTGGTAATCTGTACGATCGAGGGTAATCTACGCCAGTGTTGAAATACAACAATGTCGTCTGCAATTCCGGATGGAAACTGCGCAGAAATTCGTGTCATATTTTTTTTTTATTGTGCTACCTGAAAATAAACTGGTGGACAATGAATCCAGAACACAGTTATATTCTCTTGCGCAGTTTTCCAAATATTTCGGTACAGTTTCAATGTTTCGAGCAACGAAACACGCTCAAAATATAAAAGCGGCCAAGTGCGAGTCGGCCTCGCGCACCGAGGGTTCCGTACCACCACGTAATTGGTCGGTTTTTAGGGTTCCGTATTCGGTACGGGACCCTATTACTAAGCCTACGCCGTCTGTCTGTCTGTCAGTCTGTCTGTCTATCCGTCCGTCCGTCTGTCCGAGGGCTGTATCTCTTGAACCGTAATAGGTAGCCCGTTGAAATTATCACAGAATATGTGTTATTATTGCCGATATAACATCAAATAATAAAATTTTCCCATAGAAGAAACTAAAAAGACTATGCGCGCCACGCCATCTACCGAAAATACTATGAAGCATTTTAACTAATCATAAATTTTAACTAATATGAGCATTTCATAAACACGCCATAGATGGCGTGAGTCTTGCGTGAGTGGCGCTGACCATGACATGGCGATACGGAACCCTCTTTGCGCGAGTTCGACTCGCACTTGGCCGGTTTTTATTATTTGTTGTTTTACTTTATAGTTTGCACTATAATCACACTAAGTTTAATGCTTGTATATTTTTCAGTATTCACGTTTATGCTGTAAATATTAATGCTCTTGTGTGCGGTAGTGGAGGTTAATTATTTGTAAGTTGCTATAATATAATACTTATAATAAGGTACTAACAAAACATTGTGACTTGCGAGGTTTGTTTGTCAGTTCTTCTTCGCATTGAATTTAGAACTGGCGGAAATTTCGACATGTCCAAGCGTAGGTTTCCTAACTATGGATGGAATTATACAATAAACAATTATATTGATGTGATGATGATAGAGCAACAACAAAGTATTTTTTCCATACAAATTTTAACTACCTATTCTCAAAATGTATGGAGAAAAAATTTTTTTTTTCTTCAAATTAAAAATTCGTAGAACAAAAGTTGTTCTATTTTTCACGTATTGTACGCGCGCGAGCACATGCGCCGCGTAAGGAATGCGGCCAACAACCGCGCTAACCCCCGCGCGGCAGGATGCGGGTGGGAAGCGCGCTTCCCCTTCCCCCTTTACTTCTGGCCGCGCAGCGCATGTGCTCGCGCGCCGATAATACAGAATCACCCCCTTTCGGGTTTTACGATTGGGGTTGCAACACCGTGTATATAAGGGTAGTATTTTGGGTGTGGCTTAAAACCAGCGACTCCTTAGAGTTACTTAGCTATTTGGAGTCACATGCTGTGTCGCATCCTTTTCCGGTCATGGGGGTGGGCACTATAATACATATTTTTACTTTTTATGTTTTTTATTGTCAACTTGTTATTTTAAGGTGTATATTGTACTGCCTCGTGATCGAGAATTAAACGTTTTTTACTTCCTTTACTTCCTTCCTTCCTTATCCTTACCTATAATAAAATCCAACGTCTGCTTTCTGTCTGAGTGTCTGAGTGTCTGAGTGTCTGAGTGTATGTCTGTATGTCCGCTTATAACTCGAGAACCACTGAACCGATTTTAATAAAACAAAATTCTACGGATAGCTTGATTCTTCCCATCAACTATAGGCTACTTACTATCACGCTAAATAGCTTATGAGGTTAGCAGTGAAGTGAAATATGAGAGCGGGCGGAGCCGCGGGCACAGCTAGTACTTATATACTTTGTTAAATTTCTCGAAAACTAGTGCAAAAAAAATGTTTTTGTGTTTTTTTTTTGTTTAACGTGTTCATTATGGCGTGTATTTGTCACTCCCAAAATATTTTCAGTTTGTTTGGAACACCTTTTATATGTGGAAAATTCACCAAGAGGCCCGTTAGTTTCCAGACATTGCGAAGCGTAGCATTCGTTAGACAGGCATAAACTTTCCATGAGACAGCTGTTGAGGATTTTCACGACGCACAGACGACAGCATCCCCTGAATACTAAGATGTTTCGCCCTAATAAAGGACCTTCGGAAACTACGACGCTGCTCTGCTCATCATTTAATTAAATAAATGTTATCTCGTCCAATAAGAAGGCGGTAAGATTGCGGCTCTTTTGTGCCAGAGCTGCATTGTCTCACGGTTTGGTTCACCATTGTGGCGTTTGGGGCAAAATTAATTATTTTTAGTGTTTCGTACCTCAAAAGAGGATAAAAAAAATAGGTAAAAACACTTTTAAGTTAAACGGTTTTATTAAAAATAAAAAATTAGAAAAAAACAGCTGTACAAAAAACTAGAAAATAATAAGGACACAAGCCTGGGCCTTCTTAAGATTTTACGTCTGGGTAAGAAATCGTGCAATACTAGCGTGCTGTCTTCTTATGTCGGATGCCAAAGGGTACATTGTGTCGCTGCGTCAGCGGAATAAGTAATAAATTGAGACTTTTAACAGACTAATATAAAAACGTGGGGCGCATGTTATTTATTACGCATATTATACGCCCCACGTTTTTATATTAGTCTGTTAAAAGTCTCAATTTATTACTTATTCCGCTGACGCAGCGACACAATGTACCCTTTGGCATCCGACATAAGAAGACAGCACGCTAGTATTGCACGATTTCTTACCCAGACGTAAAATCTTAAGAAGGCCCAGGCTTGTGTCCTTATTATTTTCTAGTTTTTTGTACAGCTGTTTTTTTCTAGTTTTTTATTTTTAATAAAACCGTTTAACATAAAAGTGTTTTTACCTATTTTTTTATTTACTCGTTTTTAGTTTGATTTTTGGCTCGTATCATTCATTACGTAAACTCGTCATCCTTTCCAACTCTCTGATTGCATCTTTGTTACTCGGTTTCTTACCTGTCAATTACTCACAATCAAGCTCCTCAATACATAATCCTTCTAAAGACTTTACGCGACTCAATGCAACATACGCTTGACCCTGCTCAAATAATCTGGAGCCCAAATACACGACAGCACGGTCAACAGTACTGCCCTGCATTTTATCCGTCTCTCAGCTGTTCCATAATTAAACATTGCTGGAAACTGTATGGCTTTAGGATGGATAAGGTGTCCGCCGTCTCTTTCAAAATCAATTTGAACAGATGGTATGTCTGTTTCATACTTTTGCGTTCGACAAGTATGGGACACTCGTCCAAACAAACCAAATGAGCCCAAACTCGAGGGGGTTACTAGTAACGGTTGAAGAGTTCCACTGTACACCTCCTGACTCCATCATCAGACCCTCGTCACCAAGTGTATTGGTAAAAGTAAGGGACACTCGTCCAAACCAACCCTATGAGCCCAAACTCGAGGGGGTTACTAGTCACGGTTGAAGAGTTCCACTGTACACCTCCTGACTCCATCATCAGACCCTCGTCACCAAGTGTATTGGTAGAAGTAAGGGACACTCGTCCAAACCAACCATATGAGCCCAAACTCGAGGGGGTTACTAGTAACCGTTGAAGAGTTCTACTGTACACCTCCTGACTCCATCATCAGACCCTCGTCACCAAGTGTATTGGTAGTAGTATGGGACACTCGTCCAAACCAACCATATGAGCCCAAACTCGAGGGGGTTACTAGTAACGGTTGAAGAGTTCCCCGTCCACCTCCTGACTCCATCATCAGACTCTCGTCACCAAGTGTAATGGTAGAAGTATGGTACACTCGTCCAAACCAACCATATGAGCCCAAACTCCAGGGAGTTACTAGTAACGGTTGAAGAGTTCCACTGTCCACCTCTTGACTCCATCATCAGACCCTCGCCAAGTGTATTGGTAGAAGTATGGGACACTCGTCCAAACCAATCAAATGAGCCCAAACTCGAGTACTAGTAACGGTTGAAGAGTTCCACTCTACACCTCCTGACTCCATCATCAGACCCTCGTCACCAAGTGTATTGGTAGTAGTATGGGACACTCGTCCAAACCAACCATATGAGCCCAAACTCGAGGGGGTTACTAGTAACGGTTGAAGAGTTCCCCGTCCACCTCCTGACTCCAACATCAGACCCTCGTCACCAAGTGTATTGGTAGAAGTATAGAACACTCGTTCAAACAAACCAAATGAGCCCATACTCGAGGGGATTACTAGTAACGGTTGAAGAGTTCCACTGTACACCTCCTGATTCCATCATCAGACCCTCGTCACCAAGTGTATTGGTAGAAGTATGGGACACTCGTCGAAACCAACCAAATGAGCCTAAACTCGAGGGGGTTACTAGTAACGGTTGAAGAGTTCCACTGTACACCTCCTGACTCCATCATCAGACTCTCGTCACCAAGTGTATTGGTATAAGTATGGGACACTCGTCCAAACCAACCAAATGAGCCCAAACTCGAGGGGGTTACTAGTAACGGTTGAAGAGTTCCACTGTACACCTCCTGACTCCATCATCAGACCCTCGTCACCAAGTGTATTGGTAGAAGTATGGGACACTCTTCCAAACCAACCATATGAGCCCAAACTCGAGGGGCTTACTAGTAACGGTTGAAGAGTTCCACGGTCCACCTCCTGACTCCATCATCAGACCCTCGTCACCAAGTGTATTGGTAGAAGTATGGGACACTCGTCCAAACCAACCAAATGAGCCCAAACTCGAGGGGGTTACTAGTAACGGTTGAAGAGTTCCACTGTACGCCTCCTGACTCCATCATCAGACTCTCGTCACCAAGTGTATTGGTAGAAGTATGGGACACTCGTCCAAACCAACCAAATGAGCCCAAACTCGAGGGGGTTACTAGTAACGGTTGAAGAGTTCCACTGTACACCTCCTGACTCCATCATCAGACCCTCGTCACCAAGTGTATTGGTAGAAGTATGGGACACTCTTCCAAACCAACCATATGAGCCCAAACTCGAGAGGGTTACTAGTAACGGTTGAAGAGTTCCACTGTCCACCTCCTGACTCCATCATCAGACCCTCGTCACCAAGTGTATTGGTAGAAGTATGGAACACTCGTCCAAACCAACCATATGAGCCCAAACTCGAGGGGGTTACTAGTAACGGCTGAAGAGTTCCACTGTCCTCCTCCTGACTCCATCATCAGACCCTCGTTACCAAGTTGAAATTATCATAATATTGTATTGTCACGAGAACTCAATGTGTGTGCAAAGTTTCATAAAAATCGGTTCAGTAGAAGTAGTTGAAAAAGTTGTCGCAAGATTTGAAACAAAGATAGTAACAAACAAACAAACAAATATACGGAGTCAAGCTAAATAAAACCGTTTAAAAACGGAACCATTATAGGATCACTCTTGTGTCTGTATGTATGTCTGTCCGTTTGTCATAGCTTATTTTTCTCCGAATATACTGGACGAAAAATGTTGAAATTTGGCGTATATACAGAGTTTCGAAGGTGTGGATCTAAGCTTGCGATGGCTTCACCGAACATATCCGGGCCCATCGGCAGTAGAGGAGGGTATTAATCGAGGCCGGGACTAGCGATTAATACCCTCCTTAATTTTCTGGACGTATAGCGTAAATGACGGTATTTAGATTTTGTGGGTCAATTTTCAGGGCTAAATTAGAAAGATAAAGTTTTTTTTCATGTGCATTATCTGACATATCAATGGAAAGGCCTCATTTTAAGAAAAAACAAATAAAAATAGGTTTTTATAATTTTAAAATGCTTAGTTTAATTAAAAGACATTAAAGAAAACTATAAGACTCAGTTTAAAATTTTGCAAAAAATTGGGAATAAAGAGAGGGCAATCCTAAACCAAAAGGCTAACGGAATGGAACGGTATTCCTTGCCATCCAACCTATCTTGGCATCACTCGTACCAAGAATCCGAACTCCATGTTTTATAGAAAGCGTGACATGTGGCGCAGAGCCACGCATAAGGTGTATAACGATGCCCATGGACATTCGGTGTACGCGGGGGTTGCGAATGCCATGACATGAATGCCATTCACGCTTTGAAGGAACTTGTTAATTATTTTTAGGGTTGCGTACTTCAAACAAGGAAAACACGTAACCCTTATTGTGTCTGTTTTGTTGCATTTTGTTGTTGATGTTGGACTATTTCGGAAAATCTTCTCAAAATCGTTCCTCTATTGCACCGCCGCCGCCGCGCCGCCACCGCCAGGGTGAGGGAGGACCTCTTTATAATATTAGTGTACATGTAGATACATGATTTAGATTATATACCAAATATATTTATTTCTTCCGACACGAGATCCATAAAAAAAAACCAAAACATTCTAATAAGAAATACAAAGTTATGTTACAATTTTTTTTTTCAATAAAAAGTAATCTATTTGTTCTCTACCACTCCACACTCTTTCATGATAACCCAAACGTTGGCTGGAGGAGAACGCCTACTATGGTTTTAAGCTGTACGATTTAAAAAAAAATAATTTTTTTTCAACTTGCAACTTGCAATAACTTCCGGCAACTTGCAATAAGTCCGCCTTTTGTTACATTTTGTGCAATAAAGTATATTTTCATTTCATTTCATTTCATTTCATTTCATTTCATTTCATTTCATTTCAATAAATATATTTTGATTTGAATTCTTTACGTACTACTAGAATTACTAGTGAGGAAGCCGCGGACGAAAGCCATAAAGTCTCCAAGCCAAAGTTATTCAAGGATATATTCTATATGATAATGTATGCATACAATACAGAACCCAGTGTGGTTGGACTTGGTCGTAGGGCGTGGTCTCAGAGAGGCTGATTTACGACCAGGCAACAATCCGAAAATTGCTGATCCAAGGGACAACTCAGCCGCAGAGCCCACTGGCGGCATATATCAATACTAATAATAAATCTGTAAGGGATGGTAATGGTGTAAGTTACTTTGTTTTATGAGATACTGCGTTTGTGGACTGTATGTATGATACTAAAACAAATTGACGATTTTTAGAAATATTTTCTGTATGTATGTATGTATCTGCTTGCGTCCTTGGACTCGATACAGCGCCGAGCCATGCATCTTGTTTTTTTGGTGACCCGAAACTTACAGATGGTCTGGAGTCTCTGAGACGATGTGTGGGTTCGCTTAGTCTGTTTTACAGATACTATCACGGACGCTGCTCTGCGGAACTAGTAGCATCCCTTATTCCTGTCACCCGTCCTATCTCCGCATGACTCGTCGCAGAGAGACTCAGTACACTTTTGTTGTTGACATTGGGCTTTTGAGAACCCATCGGTTCTCTAAATCGTACAGTGTGGAACTGTCTTCCGGCGAGTGTATTTCCTGAATCTTTTACCTTGGTGTCATCAAGCGTTGTATTAACGGGCTAGACAGCCCAGCAACAGTCCGCAAATCTGCTGGCATGGCACCTAACTGAGCGTGGTTTCGCAAGGGGAGGTTATTTTGGTTCTTTCGGCTGATTGGTCTCTCGTCACAGCCACACTTGCTGGTTTACATTAAAAAAAATTCTTTCATAACTCTTAAGCCGATCATCCGAATGCGATGAAACTTAGTACAAGCACATCTAACTATACGTGACACAGGATAGGCTAAATAAAATTCAGTTCCGGATACGCTAAGATGTGGCTCTCATACAAACCGAATTGTTCCGCGCGCCGAAATAAAGGTACGCTTACTTACTTTCTCGTTATTAAATACGAATTTCACGCGAGCGGAGCCGCAGGAAAAAGCTAGTACAAATAATAAGGCTTCTTCACTTCGGAAACTCTGAAATAGGACATCGAGAGAAGAGCGCTCCTTGAACATTTGGCTTTTGCGATGTCGAAAGTCATACAGTGGGTAATTCTTTTAGGATCTGTCTGTCTGTCTGTCTGTCTGTCTGTCCGTCCGTCCGTCCGTCCGTCCGTCCGTCCGTCCGTCCATCCATCCGTCTGTCCGAGGACTGTATCGGTTGAATCGTAATAGGTACTTAGCCGGTTGAAATTTTCACAGAAAATGTGTAATTATGGCGGATGTGCCAACAAATAATAAAAAAAAAGTAAACCCCATACAATGAACGTGCTAAGAATCGATTAGTTCATTATATTCACGATACTGAATAATAGATGGCGCCACAGGTATTTATATTTTGCATTATAGAAAGACAAATTATAGACGAATATGGTTTTTTGCCAGGTATGGTATAACGGATCTACGGAACCCTCCGTGCGCGACTAAAACTCGCACTTGATCGATTTTTTTGAAACCGCCAAAAAAGTCAAAAGTATATATTACTAGGTGGTAGGGTTTAACCCGCTCGGGTTGATACCACCGCACTGAATGAAAGGTCGCTCGAAAGGGTTATGTAAATAGTTTGTGTTTTCCGTCCAGTTCAGTGTAGCCGGAACGACCGAAGGGAAGCACTGACGTGGCACGAAGTTCACCCGGTGTTATGGGCTGACATCACGGATGTTGAAGGTGATGTAGCCAACCGTGTCACTTTCCATAAAAAACAAATATATAGGTTGTACAAGACTGTGAACACATTTGCAAATTAATTCAAAATAATATTTATCAAATAAGCAATTGATTTTAACGGCTCAGCAGTTCCAAAAATAGTCAGAAAATAGGTTAGGGGTTTGCATTGATTTTTTTATAAATTTGTATTTGTTTGTGAATATTAAAAAACATTCTCTCATTTCTACGAAGCAATAATAAAATATCTATAGCGACCGTTAACCACTTAGCATCAGGTGGAAAAAAAAAGGCAAGACTATAAAAGACCTCCTTCGTATATTCAGAAATATCTAATGAATAATTTATATAGTATCGCTACCTATATTTTTTCGCGTCTGAATCGCTCAAGGGCCAGTTACCGGGAGCTTGGGAAATAGTATTATTTTTAGTGTAAACATTTTCGTCTCGCGAAAGTTTTTCCTACGACCTGCACCCGCCAGCTCGGGACTGTTCAAAGTTTAACATATTTATGGAGCATTCTTCATATGGTAATGTTTTCTTTGGTGAATTTTGAGCGCGCGGAACAGAGAATGTTACGCTATAGTCGTAAATCAGAGCGGGGGGGTGCGCCGCGGCGGGGGCGGTCGACGGGGGAATCCGGTAAGCTTATCCGTTTTGGTTTTTTTCAGCGCCTCGTGCACAAATTTTCCAAAGAAATGTAGACTTCGAAATGCACGCAATGTGTTCGATTTCGGTTCGGTGCGCACGGTATGCAACGCTGCAATATTTTCTTTATCAGTAGCCACTAATCTGATCATACAGCGATCTATAACTATTCATAATAATTGCAGGGAATATTATTTTAGTGAATTTTTATCTTATTTTTACTCATAATGATACCTAATTTTAATACAACTATATACCACATCAATGACTAATTTTTCATTATTTATTTAACAAAGTTCTAACATTTTAATAACTTATTTATTTATTTATTTGTCTTATCTTGTATTATCATATTGTATAAAAAATATTAAAGTTATAAGCATAGGAGTTAGATGAGCGCAAAAGCCTTACACATGATGGCCTACTGAAAAACGGCTCTTGCGTGACAGATGCAAATCTAGTGTAAGAGCTAATGTATATTTGAACCGCTTTGCATGTTTTTATAATAAATCATTTAATTTTTTTAATGCCCTATGCAAGGTAAGCAAGCACTCTGTAAATTCCGCAGTTGCAAGCAAGATAAAAAGTCTTAATACCTTTATATAAAGTATTAGTCGGTTCTGTATTACTTAACATTACTACCGCTGCAATACCGTAGGGATGTCGGCTCCCTAAGTGTGTTCTATCGCTTATTCCATGGGGAGTGCTCGGAAGAGCTGTTTAATGCGATCCCGCCGTCCCCTTTCCACCTTCGCACCACGCGCACTGGGCAGGGATTGCATCCCTACACGCTGGACTTACCGCGGATGCGTACCAATCGATTCTACAGATCTTTCCTCTACAGAACCGGTAAACTCTGGAACGCTCTCCTTGCCCATATATTTCCCCCCAAGTACAGTCTCGGGTCCTTCAAGAGGGGCGTGAATGGGCACCTGTCAGGCCGGCATGGCATTCGTAACCCCCGCATACGACCGAATGTCCATGGGCGTCGTTAGACACCTTATGGGTGACTCGGCGCCATATGTCGCGCTGTCTGTGCTGTGTGAGCTGTGTCTGGCTTTGTTTATTTATTTATTTATTTTATTTTAAATCTAAGAAACATTACAGGCCTAACCTAATGCGTTCCATACATTATCTACATAATGTATTTATGCTAATTTCTTAATTAAGTATATATTATTGAAAGCGCGACATATGACGCCTAGCCACCCATAAGGTGTCTAACGACGCCCATGGACATTCGGTCGTATGCGTATGCTCTGTAAAAAGTCTGGGTTGCTTATTTTGCCATTCAGTATGCGGTAAACATACGACACGACGGCTAAATCTCTTCTCCATTCTATAGAATTGTAGCCCACCCTGCCTAATATGTACGATATTTAGTTGGGAAGAGGTACCGGTAATAATTATACGTTTTGTAATAAAGCATTCGACTTTTTCCAACATCAATTTGTAATAAAACTCATGCGGCGTCCAGATGATTGCGTTGCTTTCCAGTTTACTTCGTGTCATCCGATGAGCTCCTGGGAACAGTGATCGTACCAGTTTCCCTATAAAAAAAATACTAGTAATATAAATATTATAAAAGCCCTAAATTTCGCCCTTAAAATGTCTCGAATATCGGCGGTGAGTGCTTTGAATATTGAAGGCCGTTCTTGAGGCGGTAATTTTTTATTAAAAAATTCATTCACCTCAAAACTCAATTTGAACAGCGTTAGATTATCCAAACTCCCCGTAGACCGAGGTGCCATCTAGCGATATCCCATTTAAATTACCGTCCCGTGGGCTACTGTGTAATTATTGCGACGAAACAACGTACGCGGTCGCAGCGACAACTCGCATTGGTCGCAGCGTGGTCGCAGCGACCGGTCGCAGATGTTGTGTCGCATTCACATTACTTATTTTAATTGGATTGTTGAATATTCGACTCGAGTCATGCGACTCGGCAGTGCACTAACAATTTCGACTCGATCATGCAATAGTCGATTCGGTCATGCGACTCGGCAGTGCACTAATCGGCTAGGTCGTACAATTTCGACTCGATCATGCAATATTCGACTCGATCTTGCGACTCGACTGTGCACTAATCGGCTAGGTCGTACAATTTCGACTCGGTCATGCGACTAGCCAGTGCACTAATCAGCTAGGTTGTACAAATTTCGACTCGATCATGCAATATTCGACTCGATCGTGCGACTCGACAGTGCACTAATCGGCTAAAAGTCGACTCTTTCGTTCTATTTTGTATGTATATTTATAGTTTTTTATGGAAACTGACACGTTTGGCGGCATCATTTACAACATCCATGATGCCAGCCCATAACACCGGGCGAACTAGGTGCCATGTCAGTGCTTCCTTTTATTTCATGTCGGCCACACTGAACTGGACGGAAAACACGAACTATTTACATAGCCGTTTCGACCGACGTTTCGTTCAGTGCGGTGGTACCAACCCGGCCGGGATAAACCATACCACCTAGTAAGATAATAATGGAAGGGAGCTACAGTTTACGTGGAATCCGAACCATGGTCAGTCTCCAACGGTCGAGCGGTCACCCATCCAAGTACTGACCGCGCTCAGCCTTTGTTAACAACAGTCGACTGACCGCACCGCTGAGCTACCGAGGAGGCTGACAAATTTCCTTATCCCTTAGTCAACTTTTACAACATGCGACGGGGAGAGATGCAGTGGGGCTATTCTTTTTAAGTACCGGCCCCACACGGTACAAAATATATAGCCTTGGTGCTAAAAGCCAGCCCAGGTACAGCCATGACCGCCGTGCTGATGACTTACCTATTCAAATAAATATTGTATTAACTCGCGCACCGAGGGTATCGCAATGTCATGGTCAGCGCCACTCACGCCATCTATGGAGTGTTATATGAAATGCTTTATATTAGTTAAAATTCATGATTAGTTAAAATGCTTCAGCCTCTATTCGGTAGATGGCGCGCGTGCGCGCATACACTTTTTTGGTTTCTTCTATGGGCACCCCCGTGATTTTTTTACTGTTTCTTATTTGTTGTTATATCGACCATAATAGCACACATTCTGTGAAAATTTCAACGGGCTACCTATTACGTGCTATTACGGCTCAAGAGATACAGCCCTCGCCTCGGACAGACAGATGGACAGACAGACAGACAGACAGACGGCTAAGGCTTAGTAATAGGCTTCCGTACGGGATACGGAAACCTAAAAATGAACTGATTGACAATTTCTGTCTTATCTAGAACTAAAAAAAAATTATTAAACGAAAAAGTGTTTATCGGTCAAATTTATACACTGTGAATCGTGCTTTAAGAGTTTTGTTTACGATCGAGCGGACGCCAGTTGAGTGAGATACCCCTCGGGACTGTGTTGGTCTGGGTTCTCCGTTTGATGCCGACTCTAATGAATGTTGAAATGAAAAGGATGAACTTTATTTAGGACGTTTAATTATGAATTGATTTGTTCCAGTGGTTCATTTCCGATTCTTAAAATAGCACGAACTCTGTCGGCCTCGGTAGCTCAGTGGTGGGATCGGTCGACTGTGGTTCGTGATCACAAGCACACAACCACCAGAAGTTGGATGGGTGACCGTTCGACCATTGGAGGCAGACCGTGGTACGGATTCCAGTTAAATGTGTAGGTTCCTTCCTTTCTTACCTCACTAGCAAGGTTGTAGGGTTAACCCGCCCTGGTTGGTTTGGTACCACCGCACTGAAAGAAAGGTTCGTCAAAAGCGGCTATGTAAATACTTCGTATTTTCAGTGATATTCCACATGCCTAAAAAGCATTGTTTTTTTTTTTCACTTTATGGCTCCAGTAGGACCGCTACAATTGTTTTATTAGTATAAAATTGTATTACCAATTTACATACATACATAACTCACGCTTTTGTATCCCGACAATCAGGGTAAGCAGAGTAATCGATGTTGTGCTATAAGTTCATACATACATACACATACATAACGTCACGCCTGCCTGCCTCCCAGTGGGGCAGGCAAAGACAACGAACCCAACCCACGCAAACAACCCAAACCCCACGCGCCACGATCCTGACACACTTTTGCCGCCTCTTCCACTCTCATAATGTTCTTCATACATGCTCGTCGGTTACGGGTACTACGCACCTGACCCTTTTCGAGCACATGCCCGATCTGGTCCAGGTACGTGCGTCTAGGGCGACCCTTCCCGACTCTTCCACTAACATTCGCTCCATAGATTTCTTTGATTAGTCTCCTATCATCCATTCTACAGACACACATACTCCTCCTATTCCACACATACTCCTCTCAACGCGCGCATTTCGACATCATTTATCCTGCTCTCATGCTTCGCCTGCCATACCCAACTTTCACTCCCATAAGTACTCTGGTAAATTAAAGCACAACACCGACCACCACGTTTAGCATAGTATCCGGACAAGATAACTATCAAGCAGCAAGTGAGACCTGCTGCATGACAAGGTGGAAGGACCGCGCCAAGCTAGCCTTTCGCCCTTTAGCGCGACATCTTGTCCTTATCCCTTAGTCGCCTTTTACGACATGCACGGGGAGATATGCAGTGTGGCCAGAGATGGGTAACGACCCGGGTTTTAACCCACTGGTGGGTTAAAACCCAGTTTCCACCCAATTATCACCCGGTTATTACACGTTTTAGTGGGTTGAATGAAACTAAGGCAGATTTGATAGATTTTACGTGCAGTTATAATCTGTTGGGTTATATATAACCCAGTTTTCACCCGGTTATAACCCGTTTTAGTGGGTTAAATGAAACTAAGGCAGATTTGATAGATTTTACATGCAGTTATAATCTGACGGTCCTTCAAAATTTGTTCATAGTACGCTAAAGGGGGGGGGGGAGGGGTTCAGTATCGGAAATAGATCACTTTTGAAGAACAAATATTTTTTTTTACAAAAATTTTTTTTTTATGTTAAATGTAATAAAAAATAAAAAATTCTTAATCGTTTCAGTTTCATGCCAGGAACAAAAAAGTCTTCCAACACATAGATCTCTTTCTTTCAGAAATTGTGAAAAACCACTATTTTAGTTGTATTAGTATGGAATAGAAAGAATTTGATTTTTTTTACCAACTTACACGTGTTACATCATAATGGTAATGAAGACTTTTTTGTTACTGTCATGAAACTGAATCCAAGCCTCCTTTTTTCCCCTTCTTAGATTCCTTTCTTTTTTACCCACCAAAATAGGTGATAATGGGTTTTAACTGGGTTATAACCCAATTGATCGGGTTTTAACCCAAATGAGAAGAATGGGTTATAACCCATTACCCATCTCTAAGTGTGGCTATTCTTTTTAAGTACCGGCCCCACACGGTACGGTACGGTATTACCAATTTTCATACCAAATTTCAATTTTCTATAACTAGTTTAGAAGTTAAGAGGCTGTGACATACAGGCATACATAGGGCACACTAAAACTTTCCGGAATTGGCCACTTACATAAACAATATTTAAAAAGTAATTACAACATTTGAAAATGGAACTCTTTGTCTGTAAAATGCAGTTTGTTTCATCTGACTGTCAATTGTTTTTCCATTGTGGCGCCATTTTAAAAATTGCGTGTCTACATTAACATAAATTTAACCCGGGAAAATTTTCGTAGTATGATTTTCTACGATTTTAAGTGCAATTTGACAGCTCATCAGAGCATCGCTCGGCTTCAATCTGCTTTTGGCGATGAAGCACCATGCAAGACGACTATTTATTGCTGGTTTGCAGAATTCAAGCGCGGTCGTGTCAATCTCAGTGACGAATCTCGCGATGGTCGCCCGTTCACCGCTGTGAACAACAAAAACATCGATGCTGTGCGCCGTATGATCGAAACAGACAGGCATGTGACCTACCATGAGATTCGGGCATCCTTAGACATAGGCATGAGTCAAATACAATCAATCCTACACAAACATTTGGGTGTGAGAAAGCTGTGCTCGCGGTGGATCCCACACAATTTGACCGAGGCTCAAAAAACGCACCGCGTCACTTGGTGCAATGCCATGCTTACCAGATTCAGCAAAGGCGCTTCATATTTGGTGTGGGACATAGCAACAGGTGACGGCACCTTGTGACTTTTTTCTGTTCCCAAAAGTTAAGAACCAATTACGCGGTCAACGATTTTCATCACCAGAAGAGGCTGTCGAAGAATATGAAAAACACGTTTCTGAGGTCACCACGGAGGAGTGGCACAAAAGTTTTCAAAATTGGTTTAATCGTATGAAAAAGTGCATTTACGCAAAGGGAGAATATTTTGAGAAACAATAAATTCATTTTTGACCTTTAATAGTATTTTATTCTTATTAATTCCGGAAACTTTTAGTGTGCCTCACGTATAGACAGATGGACAACGAAGTGATCCTAATAAGGCTTCCATCTTTACCGTTATTTTTTCTTTTTTTTATGGAAACTGACACGCTTCTCTACCTACGAGTGCATCACCTACAACATCCGTGATGTCAGCCCATAACACCGGGTGAACTAAGTGCCATGTCAGTGCTTCCCTTCATTTCATGTCAGCTACACTGAACTGGACGGAAAACACGAACTATTTACATAGCCGTTTCGACCGACGACGTTTCGCTCAGTGCTGTGGTACCAACCCGGCCGGGATAAACCCAACCACCTAGTAAGTTAAGAAGGGAAGGGACCTACAGTTTAACGTGGAATCCGAACCACGGTAAGCCTCCAACGGTCGAGCGGTCACCCATTCGAGTACTGACCGCCGACCGACCGCACCACTGAGCTACCGAGCCTGACAAACCTTATGGTACGGAACCTTAAAAACAACACCTCAGACTATGAGGAGGAGGAGAGGAGGATATTTCAATCATGTCACTGCAACCAGAGCAAACACCCTCACCCTTGATTCGCGCTTCTCTCACATAAAACGAAATGCTTCCAAATACACATTGTTTCCTTGTCACGTGTACGCATGAGTTCGCCCGCCGGCATACAAACAACTCCCACAGCATCATCCCGTCTAACCCATCATTTTCCATGACTAAAGCGATTTGGGAACGTAATTTACCGGCCGAATCCGGCAACCGCCATCAGAGACGCATGCCCCATCAGCGCTAGGGCTGTGTGAGCTATCCGCGTCAACATACGCATCCGCAGATCATCAACACTAATTGCATAGGACTATGCCTTTTCTACTATGGGCTTCTAACTGAAATGAAAATTTATTTTCCCGTTACATAAACATAACTTATCAGTATACATTTGTTACCTTCTTTTAAACCAGTACATATTTGTAATTGTTTGTATTTCCTAAATAAATAAATACAATTTAAAAAAATACATTATTCAAGCAAGTCAATCATCAAATCATCAATCCAGTTACAGGGTTTCATATAAGTTTGGTATTTAATAATAATAATTTAATGAGTTTTGCTTGGTTTTACTCACTTGGCTAGCGGGAAAACGCCATTAGGGGATTTTGAAAATTAGTATATTGACATTATTCTTTTACTTTCTGGCCTAAGGACGTAATTAAATAAATCAAGTTTAGGGATATAAGAAAATTGAAGTTTCAAAATGCTCATGAATTGACATATTTTAACAATTTCTAAATTACGCAACTTCGCCAAATTTGTACCTATAATGAATGGTGAGATATCCGCATACTTCTCCAACTATCAGCATCCTCATCAGCGGATAGGGTGTGCGTAGGGACAGCGGATACAGCCCAGCACAACTCGCATCACATCCTCCATCAAAATCCGAAACGCGCCTCATTATGGCCGCAAAATTTGTACCTTTATTGAATGCTGAAATATCCGCATACTTTCTCCAGCTGTCGATGTCCTCATCGGCGGATAGGGCGCGGACAGCGGATACAGCCCAGCACAACTCGCATCACATCCTCAATCAGAATCAGAAACGCGCGTCATTATGGCCGCAAAATTTGTACCTATAATGAATGCTGAAATATCCGCATACTTTCCCAGCTATCGGTATCCCGATCGGCGGATAGGTCGCGGACAGCGGACACAGCCCAGCACAACTCGCATCGCATCCTCCATCAGAACCCGAAACGCGCCTCATTATGGCCGCGTTTATTCGCATACAAAAACGGAAAAACGGAACAACGCCAGTGTGTGGAGACGGAAAGGACTCGACGGAAATGGCGCGTCCTTTTATATTCTTTGTATTTCCGCGGCGGAAGAAGATTCCTTTTGTAGTTTACAGCGCGAGACGAAAAGCTAATAGAGCACCCTCCACCACTCTCGCGGGAGCTGGCGACTATTTTGCGACGATTTCGTATTTTTCCATTTGGTATTTATCAGACTCTCATTGCAATAGCGATTTTATAGTTTTTGGTGAGTGAGTCACAAGGGCTATAGCACTGCTCCGACGAGCCAATATCACCTACGAGAAAGTGAGGGCATACCGAAGGAGACTTTTTTTTATTACTGGCTATACTGAATTAGAGAACTTAGCCTAAAACATAAATTTTGCGGTTTTTAGCCAAACTATATCGATGAGGTGATATCTTCTTGACTATTTTTTGTCTTGACCCTTAGAACCCATACAGGGATCCTTTAGCGGACACTGCTTTTGTTTAAAATTTTTACGAATAATCAGAATGATATTCTTATTGTCTGTAGTTCTTGTATTATCATTTCCGATTCTTAAAATAGCACGATCTTTGTCAGCCTGTCAGTTACAAGTGTAACTGACCTTTAGAACCATTAAAATTATATTTTCCATTAACACTCTTACTTAAAGTGCCTTTTAACACTTTGCAGCACTTAAAATCTTTCACATTCTACAATGGGTTAACCGAAGACTCGTGTACAACTATCAGCATTAATGGTCTTCGTACAATGCTGGTTATTAGTATTCAAAGCATGACTATGAATAAGATATGTGCCATTATGTTCGGCCGACCAACGTCGTCCTTTATTATATTAATTGCGATAGAAGCTAATTTCATTTTCTACCATGAGACTGCTGCGTTCATCGCCATGAATACTAAAGCATCTTAAATCTAGATAGATTCAGCTGTCGTTGTTTAGTCGTATATTATGTCACAATAATTTGTATTTTCCGTAAAAGCACATTTCTGATGTTTATGAAAAATGCGATCTGACTTCAGATCAATGGCATCAATAATAGATAAAATAATATGAATTGTATTTTTATCCGAAAGCGAAATCAAGCGTAGTTCTGACGTTGTGGCCACATTTAATTTTGAGATGATGATTCCTGGAAAATGTTTACAAAATATTTGATGTTTCTGCCTAGACCTGAAGGTATCTAAATGCAGTTTTTTTTATGTAAACCAACATGGGTGGCTGTATCGACGGGCCAATGGTACAGTCGACAGAGCTGAAAACCCCTCTCCTCGCGAAACCACGCTCCGTGAGGCGCCATTCCAGAGGCGCCATGCATGCATGATCTAAATGCTGCATGCATGTCAAAACTGTGCCTCTTCCTTCCCTTCGCAGCTACTTCACGAAAGGGTCGCGCTGACGTCACGGGTGTTGTAGGTGAGGTGGCCAACCAGGTAAATTTCCAAAAAAAAATTGATCATAAGTGTTGGCGGAAAAGTGACACAAATAGCAAAGTTCGCAAAAAAGTCAGGAAGGTTAAGGTCATCATCACCTAAACGAATGATAAGAAGACCTTAAGACGGTAACATCGTGTAATATCCTGAAATTTTAAGCCTACCAAGTGATATAGCCGTCCACGTCAGATTACATAAATAAAAAATTCTTTGACGTAACAACAGCAGCCTCAGCTCCTGCGAAGCGGTTTCATCCGTCTGGACCGCGGAGGCGGCGGCAGTGTTTGTCTTGAGACGTGGAGCATTGTCTAGTTCTGACGTTTCTATCTCGGTCGCGTGGGCCGAGAGGGGTGCGAGGTGCGGGGAGACGCGCCGGTCGGCCTGCCGGGGATTACTGCCTCTATTATTGTCCACACTAATGGACGCCCTAAGATACGCCTACTGTGGAACTACTGAATACGAAGTGGAAGTACATCCTGAATGAGGGAGAGTTTTCCGGGAAAACGTAGTGATTACTTTTTCGTCCTTGTGGTTTATTAAAACGGCTTGATTTTTTTCGGTTTTGGACTTCAACATATTAAGACCTAAAACACGTCCCTGAGATACACCATTTTTTACTTACAAATCAGTCATACTTATGCATTATTGGCAAGCCCAACTGCTGTAATAGTCAAGGCCAGATGAACAATGTAATATTTACATATTTTATATTGCATATTTCATGAATGTGCAGCAATTATAGATCCGTTTGATCCGTCCGATTGATCCAATCGAAAGCCTTATTATTAGTTACAGAATATTTTCAACTCCATGTTAATTACTTCATATTGTAATACTAGTTAGCATGGACATATCATTACAAAACCTTGTAGATATAAACGTATATCTCTAAAATGGGTATGTGAGTACAGTCTCAGCACACAATGGTAATAGGTATACGCCGCCTCCCTTTCACCGCCCAGTCCACCCCACCTATTTCTCCCCGCAGAAGCTACGAGTGGATGCTTTTATTTATATTACTCTACGTATTGTTACGCGCTACACATCAGGGTCTTTATTTTAAATCCTTTCCTGACCTCTCCGTTATTTCCACGGTCGCAGAGCTAGAGCGGAGTTTTTGCCGCTGCTGCAGATGGTACACTGCAGACTCACTGGCACTCAAATGTTTCTCCAGCAGCGGGTTTTTTTATTGTAAGCTCGACATATGGCGCCGAGGCACCCGTGAGGTACCTAACGGCGCCCATGGACATTCGGTCGTGCGCGTGGGTTGCGAATGCCATGCCGGCCTGACAGGTTCTCATTCACGCCCCTCTTGAAGGACCCGAGACTATACTTGGGGGGAAACATATGAGCAGGGAGAAGCTTTGAAACCCTTTAAAAATGGCTTATGTAAATTTATGTAAGTAATAACCATATGAAATTAAGAAATTATGATTAATCGTAAAAAGCGGCTGGTGGCCGAGTCGTCTGGGCGGCGGCTTCTCTTGCCAGTGAGTTTTGTCTGACGGAAATATTTACGTGCATACCTGCTACTTCACCGTTTGGAACCTGTGTAAGACTGTGCTCCCTTCCCTTGTGAGGGATAGGTGTTAGGCTCAATTTGTAGCCGACTGGGTTGTTACCACCATACTGTATGTAAGATGGCCGCATAGCAGCCTCGGTTGTATTGTCCTCTAGTCCAGTATAGCCAGAAGTTACGTTTCCAGTATGGCACCTTCCTTCTCAAAGGTGATTTTCCTATTTTTATGGAAATTGACACGGTTGCCTTCATCACCTACAACATCCGTGGCGGTCACCCATCCAAGTACTCATACAGGGACCGTGCTCAGGGTGGCCAAAGAGTTTGTATTACGGCGCTGCGCTCCTTATAATGCAATCTCTTTGAGGGTGGCTTAACAACAGTCGACCGACCGCACCACTGAGCTACCGAGGCTGACAGGCTGGTCGGGGCATGCACTTTGGCTCCTCTGACTCAGACACCCATACCGGATTTAATAAAAAAGAAGAATATTCTTGCAAGAACTAAATATGCATATAATCTTATGTTTTGTTCCAGCTATGATGTCCGCGGCCGACTCTCGGCTCAGCCGAAACTGTGGTCGTCTCCGCACGGTTTCGGCGCGCGCGCATTCTTCCGCGCGGCGGCCGCGCCGGCTGTGCTGCTGCTGGACGACGTGGCGGCCGCGGACGCGGGGCTGTACCGCTGCCGCGTCGACTTCCGCAACTCCCCAACGCGCAACCTCAAGGTCAACTTCACCGTCATCAGTGAGTACTCATTTATCATCTTCTGCCATCGGGTTGGCATCAGCCAATATCGAGTTCATCTATTTATTTGGACGCTTAGCGGGTATATCACAGAAATCCTGGGTATATCCTCTATGGCACCGCTAGGGCATTGGAACTGCCTTCCGGCACAGATTACTTAATAGTTACTTCGTAACAGATAAATCACTCCATAGAAATAGTTCCATACCTACGGCTTTAAAAGCCTAATGCTTCATGTCGCCAATCGCTGCGTGCGAAAATGTACCTTAACGATCGAGTGTAAAGTGATTATTGCTTTGCAGCTGCGCGCAGTTGCGTGGGCGCGCGTGTAGGTATGCTTAGCGCGGCTGACGAATTTCACTGAATTGGCTCGCCGGCGGCCCGTCGGGCGGTAGGTAGTTAGCGCGCGCAAGTATATAGAGTGCGTGAGGCCTGCTTCCGGCGAGTGTGTTTCCGGTTTTTTTTAAGCTGGGTGTCCATCCAAACGTCGTATTAACAGGCTAGACAGCCTAGCAACAGTTCCCAAATCTGCTAGCATAGCGATTTCTTTACTGAGCGTGGTGTCGCGAGAAGAGGTGATTTTGGCTGTGATGATTACACCATTGGTGCTTCAGCACAACCACCCATGTTGGTTTAGATACAACCAAATACATTTCTTGGTTTCGCTCTCATAGTCCATCCTCCATTTCCAAATAATTTGTTTAAAAAAAAAATTGTTTTGCACCCGAACTGGATGGTTGTGCTAGGTAGAAGCCTCAGGCTAAACTCATTGTACAGCACATTTCACCCCCGAGGTTTTGGATTCATCCCTGACACTTTTACCAGTACTTCTGTCTCACGGCACCGCCGTTAATTCCTGCGAGAAACCATCAACGTTCTTAATCGATCCAGTGGCTCTGAAAACCCTAAGCCTTTTCTCCATACACTAGCGTTCGGCTGAATATATTAGCCTCCAGGTAATGTACACAAATGAATGCAAACTCCGTCCGGTGAGCGGTGTAATGAGGATGGGCGGCCCACGGGGCATGCGCACAAGTTTGTTGGCAACTGGCCACTTTATAACTAGAACGCGGAAAAAGTTGGAACTTTCGATGAGAGAGGAAGAAGTTACCTGCCTTATTAAAATTGTCCTTCCTCCGGGACTTCCGGGAATCCCGGAAAATCTGGGAGGATTGTCCGGGATTGCCGGCTCGAGTTAGTGGGATAAAATCCGCGCTGCATTAGGTGAATTTATTACTGAACCGCTCGGTTTTGGAAAATGTATGTCTTCTCGTATTTCAATATTTGATCAATATTTTTCGGTAAATGGTGATTGAGGGAGAAGGACGCCATGCCGTGCTAAAGGACGAAAGACTAGCCGCCTCTCACCTTGCCACGGTCCTTCCACAAAGTCAAGCAGTAGGTAAACATCGTGAATTACTTTCTGCTTGATAAATGTCGTGATCCTGATACTTTGCTGGGGTGGTGGTGGATGTTTTTTTATGTAATTCGGTATTTTAGGACGTCGGACCATGTGCTTTGGCCCCTCTGACTCAGCCACCCATTCCACATTCAAAATTCCAATGGCTTGTACCTATTTACTTCAGGGCAAAGTTGATCTCATGTGTTATCAGTTATCTATCTATCGCTGATCAAATTCAACCCAGCCTCCGCTCCGATCCTGATAATGATCAGTTTTATTCACCCTCCTTGGTATAGGCAGGCAATATGTACACTCATTACCTGAAGTTAATTATAATATAAAATAAAATAAAAAATGTTAATTGTATACAAAGTTATAATAAGAAATGTGTAATTGTGCGGCGCGCGGCGGGGCGGCGGCGCGGGTAGTGAGCGAGAGAAGCGGACTGCGCGTGCAGCGATAGCGATGCCATCGGCGGATCGCGATCGACTAACTCAGTTGCGGCTGGATGGCTTCAACTCTGTGGAACGTGTCGCGCTGTCCGGATGCACTCTGTAAAAAAAGTACATACCTATATCTCGATGCTGTCAGCGTAATTAAGTTCATGCATAAGTTGGCACTAAATTGCTTGTCGTCTTGTAGTGCTTGTAGTCTTGTCTCAGTGAATATTAACACCAACACAGACTCGTGCCTAGTGTCTCACACGGTCGTCTATCGTATCGGTCGCGGACTCCAGTCTGGATGGGCCTAATAATGGGCATTTAGCTCGTTCGTCCAGTTCCCTGCGGCCACCGCCAATTTGGATAGGAGGGATTGGACGCTAGTATAGTATGGACGTTCGGCGGTTTTTCTGTTTTTTGATTTGCGAATTTTATGGAATTGCCAATGAGCGGTCTAGATGGTACACGAATGTCGGTGTTCGATTTTCAAGTTTAAAATTTCCAATATTCTACACGAATAAACAGTGAATCGTGGACGAATGTTTGTGTTCGATTTTCAAATTACTAATATTGGACACGCACTGAACCTGTGGACTGTTGGCGAGTGTTGGTGTACGATTTTTAAATTTCGAATACTGGCATGAGCAACGCTCCGCGCCTTGGTGGCAAGTGTATTTAAATTTAGAATACTGTGTATGAGTATGAGTGCGGTGGACCATTTGCAATTTGTTGATGTTCGATTTTCAAATTTCGTCGTTCGATTTCAGATTGGCATTCACAGCCATCAAACAGTCGCATAACTTTAAAAGTTCATCAAAGGTTAACTTAGAGGCAATTAGTTCGGATTATTAAGAGCAATTAATGTACCTCTATTCTGTAGCAAACTTGATAGTGACTTTGTAAGGCAATTACTTATACAAGTAATAAACTTTTTAATTGAATTAAATTTGAACAGAATTCAATTGTAGGTAAACTTATTAACCGTTTATATGCCGTGCTCGGCTGTATTCTCCCTGGTCCAGTATAGCCTAGGCACCTCGGATAGGTAGGTAGAGGTACTGAGGATATCCATGACTTGCTCACTTTCGTTATATTATCTATACTAGCTTTTGCCTGCGGCTTCGCTCGCGTGAAATTCGTGTTTAAAAAGAAGAAAGTAAGTAAGCCCGCTACCGTACCTTTATTTCGGCGCGAGGAACAATTCGGTTTGTATGAGAGCCACATCTTAGCGTAACTGGAACTGAATTTTATTCAGCCTATCATGTGTCGCGATGTGCTTGTACTAAGTTTAATAAAATTCAGATGATCGGTTTAAGAGCTATGGAGGAACATACATACATACAGAAAATATTTCCTATAATCGTCAATTTACTTCTAGTACGAGATCATACATCGTAGAGTCTACAAACGCAGTATCTCATAAAACAAAGTAACTTACTCCATGACCATCCCTTACAGATTTATTATTAGTATCGATATAGGAACAGGTTTTGATTTAAAGCCTTATTGTGAATCATCACACTTCGACGCGGCGCATCACTTCATGTAATATATTCTGTTCCTACTCACCGGACATTACAGGTAGATTTCACACGACCGGTTTTTTTTTTATGCAAACTTGACACGGTTGGCTAATGGCTACATCACCTACTACATCCGTGATGTCAGCCTATAACACGTCCTGTCAAGGTGCCATGTCAGTGCTTCCCTTCGGTCGTGCCGGCTACACTGAACTGGTCGGAAAACACGAACTATTTGCATAGCCGTTTTCGACCGACCTTTCATTCCATGCCTTTCATACCATGTAGTATTAGTTTGTAGTTTATCATATTAAAACATTGCCACAAACTATGTACATTCTATGTATTCTTGTTCGCCTGCATATACTTCTCCCACATCCCAAAGGTGAGTTACAATAGAATTCCTCACGGCATTAAGCTCGCCTATCGTGCCTAATTTGTATAAAATGGTGTTCAATAAAGAATACATACATACATACATCATATGTAATAGTTTTCACTCATTGCTTTGTTTCTCGCGCGAAGCAAACCTACGCGCCCGACGCTCATTGGTTTATAATTTCGCGGAGGCGTTAAGGGCGTAAGGATGTCAACAAAGACATAATAAGATATTCTATCACTTTATTATCTAGACGAAAACAGAAAAACAGCCCTAACAACTTTAACCTTGGTGACAAACGCCCACATGTCGTCTTCGTACGCATCGCACGCATTTATTAAAAGGATTCTATAGGACATTAAACGAAAAATGCTAGGTGTATTTTTTAAAACTTCAAACAAAAATTTAGTTCTATGAAGTAGCGTAATATGAAAAACAATATTATTTTTTTAAACTACATAATATGTACTAAACACTCAAGCAGGCTTTTTAAATTTACAGTATTTTTTCATAATGAAAAAAATTCTGAATGCGACTCTATTTTAATTTCTTATGTCGAGCTAGCTCCATACTGGATAATTATTTTGGAATAAAATTGACGTCATTGCATAGGGAATTTAATTTCCTAGACACTAAAGCAGCATTATTTGAAAAAAAAAACTAATCCTAATAATTTTTAAACAAACAAAAACTACAAAATTCGCCATATAAACGCGCGCACTGCGCTCGATTGCTCAGTACGCCGAAATTGCATTTTTGTTTTGCCATATGGATCCCCTTAAGGCCCTGCCAACCCGTATTCACCCGTACTCTAATATAAACGTACGTTAAAAATATGACGAATCCGAGTGCAGTGTACTGTCTAATAGATCTTTATTCATCATCCATAGACAGTGTCTATGGATGATGAATAAAGAACATGCGCAAACGATGCTATGCGCGCGTTGCGTACGTTTGCCGACATAATCATTGTGGAAGCTTATCTTTAGTCGCCCGCGCTCTTGTCTTTGCCGCCTACAGACAATACAATCTAGTATTCCGGTTTTCCACTCAAAAACTTTTACACTAAACACATAAAAGTCGTTTAATTAATTAACTAGTACGTACTTATGTAGTGTATAATAAAATTTACAATAGTTATTCTCCTTATATTATACGAGTATTTTAAATTCCCATACTCAAGTCTTTTGCTACTACCTACATAAATCTCACAACATACGACTCTCAAACATCCAAAGGTTGACTGGGAGAATTTCCTGTAAGGGATGAGTCCGCCTTTGCCCCTAATGTAAAATTACTTTCGTTTATTTCTGTATAATGTGTTTTTGGAGCAATAAAGTATTTCTATCTATATATTTATCTAAAAGTCGATAATATTTTAGGGTTCCGTAAGAAAATGTGAAAAAATTTCCCTCTTCGTTTTACTTCGTTGTCCGTCCGTCTGTCTGTATTTCAGAGCCCCTTAACTTCTGAACGGTTATTCCATGAAAATGAAAAGTTTGTATGAAAATATGTCATATGTAAGTGTACCTACTTACCCTGTAAGTTTTTCTAGTCAAGTGTAATAAAAATAGGCATTAAATCCTACTTTTGAAACACATTTTTTTATAACCAAATAATAATAAAAATCTAATTTTGAGCTGGAGCATACGAAAATTTGCCTAGAGAGCTTTTGCAGATATTCAATAGCGATAAACGATTTTTAATTTCCCAAGAAAATTTCCGAAAATGATTGCCAGCAGACGTTTAGGACATATCATAAGATTTTAATTTCTCAAGAATCTCACTCCGTGTGGATCTGACAGGTAATATCGAGACTCACGACGACGCACCTCTACGAATTATCGCACCTCTGACAATTTGCGCGTCGATTACGCGCAATAATCGATTATTTGCGCGTATGGCGTCAAGTGTCGGCGGCGGGGGCAATTTGCGCAGACGTATTTCGGTCCTGAGTGTGTAATTAGGGAGGTGCCTGTCAGTGGGATGTGCGAATTGTGAGCGTTGAAACGGTGCGCCCGATGCGATGTGATCTGCCCACTTTTAATTTTTTACTTGTTATTGCTTGGAAGCTAAGAAAATTATTGTCGTAATTTATTTGTGAGCGTTTAAACGGTGCGCCCGATGCGATGTGATCTGCTCATTTTTAATTTTTTACTTGTTATTGCTTGGAAGCTAAGAAAATTATTGTCGCAATTTATTTAAGAGCGTTTAAACGGTGCGCCCGATGCGATGTGATCTGCCCACTTTTAATTTTTTACTTGTTATTGCTTGGAAGCTAAGGAAATTATTGTCGCAATTTATTTGTGAGCGTTTAAACGGTGCGCCCGATGCGATGTGATCTGCCCACTTTTAATTTTTTACTTGTTATTGCTTGGAAGCTAAGAAAATTATTGTCGCAATTTATTTGTGAGCGTTTAAACGGTGCGCCCGATGCGATGTGATCTGCCCACTTTTAATGTTTTACTTGTTATTGCTTGGAAGCTAAGAAAATTATTGTCGCAATTTATTTTAAACATATCCATTGAGCGAAGGATAGCTGTTTTGTGGAGACCGTCAATATAGCAAACATTACGCACTACGCGTTCGACCTACCGAGGATGCGCACCAACCGGTTCTGTAGGTATTTTATTCACAGAACCGGGAAAATGTGGAACGCACTCCCTGCTATCTATTTCCTCCCAAGTACAGCTTGGGGGTTTTCAAAAGGGGCGTGAAAGGCTCCTGTCAGGCCGGCATGGCATTCGCAATCCCCGTGCATCACAGAATGTCCATGGGCATCGTAAGTCACCTACTCGTAAGTGAAACGAGGCCACATGTCGCGCTTTCTATAAAAAAATAAAAAAAAATCAAGGATATGAATAATGATGAGAATGATTCGGATGATGATACGGAGTACAAATTTTCTACCTCTTAAAATAAAATTTATTTAGGTCCCGTCGCAAAATGTGCGAAAACGAACTCCTATGGCATCACATTGATATCTGTCTGTCTGTCCGTCCATCACGGCCGGTCACGCGCCGATATCTCCGGATTTACTGAATCGATGTTGGTGAAACTAACGCCAAAATACGCAGTTTTTTTGCCTAATTTGTCTAATAGTTCTTTGAAAATTATAGTTGCAGTACCTATAGTATGTTAGCTTTATGCAAATGTTATTTGTATTCTTGTATAAAATGGCTCCTTTTCACCCGACTGCGCGAAGCAAACCCTCGGACCATTGAGTTGAAGGCGGTACAAAAGCACAAAAGTGGTCCATCTATCAATTATCAATCATGTGTGCTTTTGTACCGCCTTCAACTCAAGGGTCCGAATATTATGTATCAAAATATTATTTAACACTTTAATTAAGTTCTAGTTGTTTTTTTAAGTCGGTTCAGTGTTTTTTAAAAGAGTTTTTTATTTCACTCTTTTTAGTTATATCACAACAAGTTCTGCGTAGAATTGGGCGTTAAACCGACGACGTGTTTTTCCAGTGATTGGTACACACTTAACAGTCCATATCTTGAAAATTACTGAAACGATTTTGATGAAACTTGCACTCTTCCCTAAGTTGAAGTAAATGTAAGCCAATAAAATGGTCACAAACAAAGAATGGTCAAAATCCGATTAATAGTTTCGGAGAAATGCGTGGACAAACATACAGACATACACCTATAAAATTTTTTATTTTTGTTTGGTATCCTTAATAGATTATCATATGTGAATATCAGCCTGTATCGGTCCACTGCTTAACATAGGCCTCTCCCAAGGCACGCCACTACGAAGTAACTATTAAGTAATCTGTGACGCCACCACACGCGGTCTTCCGCTCTCCATCCATCCATCCACTCCCGGCTACCTTGTCGATACAGGCTGATGATGATGTGAATATATTGCGGTTCCAATAATATTACATACATACGTGTCGAATTGATAACTCCTTTTTTGAAGTCGATTAAAAATAGCTTCTGTTACTGGTTATACGTAAGTACGAATAGCTACCTACGTGGAGCAATGAGGAATGTTGGGCATTCCATCTTAGTGGAAATATTCGTGTGACAGGTTTATTAAAGATTCACGTTCTCTTTCGAAGAAATGTTATTATTCGTCGCGGAACTTTCCAGATGCTATCTAGAAAACAATTCAATGTAAATAGAAGTGCGATTTTCGTCTTGTAACACGCGGTATAAAATTTAATGCGACGTCGTCGTCCGTATGTTTTTCTAAAGAAACTGATATGGTTGGCTAAATAACCAACTACACACGGTTTATTAGGGTTCCGTATCCGGCACGGGACCCTATTACAAAGCCTACGCCGTCTGTCTGTCTGTCTGTCCGTCCATCCGTCCGTCTGTCTGTCCGTCCGTCCGTCTGTCTGTCCGTCCGTCCGTCTG
This sequence comes from Nematopogon swammerdamellus, assembly GCA_946902875.1. Classification (NCBI taxonomy): domain Eukaryota; kingdom Metazoa; phylum Arthropoda; class Insecta; order Lepidoptera; family Adelidae; genus Nematopogon; species Nematopogon swammerdamellus. The sequence continues at coordinate 2,300,759 of OX336353.1, forward strand.
TCTGTCCGAGGGCTGTATCTCTTGAACCGTAATAGGTGGCCCATTGAAATATTCAAAGAATATGTGTCATTATAATAAAAATAAGAAAAGGTAAAAAATTCACGGGGGTTCCCATATTAGAAACCAAAAATTGCATGCGCGCGCGCCATCTACCGAATAGATTATGAAGCATTTTACCTAATCATGACATTTAACTAATATGAAGCATTTCATAACACGCCATAGATGGAGTGAGTGGCGCTAGCCATGACATCGCGATACGAAACCCTCGGTGCGCGAGTTCGACTCGCACTTGGCCGGTTTTTTTTAAGGAAACTGAACATGGTTGGCTAAATGACCAACTACACACGGTTTTTTTTATGGATAGCGCGACATCTAGCATCGTTTCATCTACAAGTAAGCATCACAAACGGGGATTGCGAATGCCATGCCGGCCTCACAGGAGCCTTTTCACGCCCCTTTTGAAAAACCATGAAAAACGTGATGTAAAAAGTTCGTGTTTTCCGTTCAGTGCAGTGTAGCCGGCACAACTAAAGAGAAATACTAACATGGCACCTAGTTCATCAAGGGCTGACTCACAAACATTCATCCACCCACACACAGCTACCTATTTAGGTCGGCTGTCCACCTAGCCCCACGCCACAAAGTAACTATTAAGTAATCTGTGCCCATGCGACGTTTGCTTGTATGTTCGAGCACCCGTCTACCCCAGTGACAGATTTTATCGATCAAAGTAATGCCGAACATTGCTCTTTCCATAGCTCGCTGAGCTATTTCAAAATATTTATATTTTCAACTTACTTTTTGCGGCCAGTAAGTATTAATTAAAGTTGAGGACCCATGATATTGTTTACACTTGAAATTTGATTAACTCCCAGGATTCTGTGAGTCCCTCCTAGGGTTGCCAGATGTCCGGTTTTGGCAACCCTAGTCCCTCCCCTTCTTACCTTACTTTAGGTGTTAGAGTTTAACCCGCCCGGGTTGATACCAAGGCACTGAATGAAAGGTCGGTTGAAACGGCTATGTAAATAGTTCGTGTTTTCCGTTCTGTACAGTGTAGCCGGAACGAACGAAGGGATGCACTGACATGGCACCTAGTTCACCAAGGAGTTATGGGCTAACATCACGGATGCAGCCAACCGTGTCAGTTTCTAAAAATCTCGCAAAACAAATTTCAACTTCATAGGTACAATTTCTACTTTAATCAAAATAATTCTGGACTATGTGGGGAGGCCCAGTGCATTTCTCCCTGTGTATGTCGTAAAGGGCGACTGGGGGATAAGGACAAGATTCCGCGCTAAAGGGCGACAGGTTAGCCACCTCTCACCTTGGCACTGTTCTTCAACCAAGTCATGCAGCAGGTGGGTCTTCGTGCCTTCTTGCTGTTTGATAGCATAGTTTTCGAAACACGGTGATCGATGTTGTGCTGTAATTTACCATAGTCCTTGCAGCACAACACCGATTATTCTGCTCACCCCCGACTGTCGGGATACAGCGTGTGGTATGTATGTCAAAATGATTCAGTAAGACGAGACGGAAGTTAACTTTCTCCATACAAAATCGTCTTTCGGCATTTATGTTTTCTAGCCCTCTCTAACCTTATCCGATTTTTACAACTTTTTTTTTCTTGTCTTAAGGACAGTCTTATCGTTCCTGTCATGTTTTGTTTAGATGAAATAAACCTACAATACCGGACCTAAAAATTTGTCTTTAGACCGAGAAAAATTGTTTTTTTTATTTTTTGATGTCATGAAGTTCTTTAAGCTTTCTAGAGTCATCATCAGTCATCACTTTAGATATTCAAAAAATCAAAAGACAGAAACAGAGGCTAGACGAATTGTAAAAAAATTATGTTTTTTACCCCCCTAAACATTATCCATGTTTAGGGGGTTAAAAAATATAAATGCCGAAAGACGATTTTGTATGGAGAAAGTTAACTTCCGTCTCGTCTTAAAACCCATTTGGCAAGTCTGAATGATAAAACTCAAAAGCTGGCAGCGTTTTGAAGCCCTGATCTTCGCAATGACGTGCGAGCCTTCATCCGGCCCACGTTGGGAAGCGAGCGGTGACAGCTGAGCATTACAGCATTTTCATTTTCGGTATAGAGAGCGGCTTAGTCAAATCCCCTGTCGACTACTAAGATATACTGAAAGATAAAGAGAGGCAGTTGCTCGATTCCAAGTTAAGTACGAACTACCTAATGTATGTATAAATGAATGAATTAATTAATGATTGAATGAATCGAATTAAAAACCGGCCAAGTGCGAGTCGGTCTCGCGCACCGATCTTTACGCACCACAAAAAAGTAAAAAAAAAACATGTTGGTACCACCGCACTGAATGAAACGTCGCGTCGGTCGAAACGGCTATGTAAATAGTCCGTCTGTCCGTCCAGTTCAGTGTAGCGGACATGAAATTAAGGGAAGCACTGACATGGCACCTAGTTCACCCGGTGGTCTAGTTCTCTTCTAACTTATGTGCAATTAATTATTCATGAAAGAACAGGCTAGCTAAAATCCACACTTCTCTATGACTTCTCTGTCCCTGCCACTTGAAAATAATTCTGAAAAACGATCTCGCTCATTCATGCTCTTTCTGTGCGCGGACGGAGAAGTACCCGCTTGTTTTCGATTAAAATATGTGAAATTGTGATGTTTCTTGGGCAAGAACAATGGACGGGTAAGTAATCTTCATTTTACAATAGTTTCTAGCAGTTGAGGAACGATTTATTTGCGAAATATCGTGAGTTTTCGAACTTTCTAGAAAACCCCTTACGAAAATGTTTTATTGATGACTTGATTGAAACGGTCGAATTCCTAGACGTGTTACTAATGCAATGACTAGTAAATTCAACGTACATTTCGAAAATATAGGCCTTATTTTGGGTTCCACGCGCAACAGGTTGGGAATTAAATACTTTATTTACAGGGTTGCCAACATGTGGAATGCACTCTCACATGCATCCTTTCCTCTAATGTACAGTCTGGAGTCCTTCTAACATAATGTGATTATAGGGCGGCTGCGAATACCATGTCGGCCGGCTAGGTGCACCACCTAGCCGGCCGACATGGCATTCGCAGCCGCCCTATATATCCGAATGCCCGTGGGCGCCGTCGGACTACACTTCTGCGTTAGTTTGGCGCGCGCCATATGTCGTGCTTTCCATAAAAACATTTTTGTAAGATACATAGGTATATTTACTAAATTAACAATCTGTCGCCCTTAATTTCGCCCGACCTTCTCAGTACTTGTTTATAATCTCCGCTAAAAAAATATGCTTTAAAAGCAGAGCCACCGAATATATATACTAAAAAACCGGCCAAGTGCGAGTCGAACTCGCGCGCCGAGGGTTCCGTATCGCCATGTCATGGTCAGCGCCACTCACGCCATCTATGTATTAGTTAAAATGCTTCATACTCTTATCGGTAGTTGGCGCGCATACACTTCTATGGGGACCCCCGCGTGAATTTTTACTTTTTGTTATTTTCATTATTTGTTGTTGTTGTGGGGTCGGTACGTAAAAAGAATATCCCCACTGCATCTTTCCCCATGCATGTCATAAATGGCGACTAAGGGATAAGGATAAGATGCCGTGCTAAAGGGCGACAGGATCGCCACCTCTCACCTTGGCACGGTACTTCCACCGAGTCATGCAGCAGGTGGGTCTTCGTGCCTTATTTGCTCCTTGATCGATTGAATCTTGTTCGAATACTATAATGTCTTGTGCGAAAAATGGTGGTCGGTGTTGTGCTGTAATTTACCAGAGTTCTTGCAGCACAACACCGATTACTGTGCTTACCCCGATTGTCGGGATTCATCGTGTGTGATATGTATGTATGTTAGTATTGTTGTTATATCGGCCATAATAACATATTCTGTGAAAATTTCAACGGGCTACCTATTACGGCTTCAGAGATAAACAGCCCTCGGACAGACAGACAGAAAGACAGACAGACAGACAGAAGGCGTAGGCTTAGTAATAGGGTCTCCTACGACGGATACGGAACCCTAAAAATAGCCGACTCGACCCGGCGGCGGGGCGGCGGCGGGGCGGCGGCGGGGCGGCGGCGGTGCGGCGGCGGCGAGATGGCTCGATCTGTTTTCAAGAAACTGTTTTCCCAAAGAAATAAACACCCAAAAGCGTCATCTTTTGACCGCCTCGGTAGCTCACTGGTGCGATCGGTCTACTGTCCTTTGTGAACATAAGCACACCTGGTAGCGGTCCACCGCCCTGAATGAAAGGTTGGTCGTAACGGCTATGTAAATAGTGGACGGAAACCATGACCGAAACAGTTTGGTGTAGCAGCCGGGCGGCACGATCAGAGAGAAGCACAGACATGGCACCTACGTTACCAAGGTGTTATGGGCTGACATCGCGGATGTTGTAGATTATTTTGCCGGGAGATTAAATTACTATATTTATTTACAGGCTAGACATACGCGGATGACAAAAACAATTGTGAGCATCTGCTAAGTCCTTATCCTTCCTTCCTTATCCTTCCTTACCTATGATAAAATCCAACGTCTGCTTTCTGTCTGAGTGTCTGAGTGTCTGAGTGTCTGAATGTATGTCTGTCTGTCCGCTTATAACTCGAGAACCACTGAACCGATTTTATTAAAAAAAAAATCTACGGATAGCTTGATTCTTCCCATCAACTATAGGCTACTTACTATCACGCTAAATGGCTTATGAGGTTAGCAGTGAAGTGAAATATGAGAGCGGGCGGAGCCGCGGGCACAGCTAGTAAATAATAAAAAAAAAAATTTAAATTCCTACCAAAAACACTAACAAATTATATTTAAAAAAAATACCTACGTCGTCGGTGCGTACATCATCAATCAATCAATCAATACTAATAATAAATCTGTAAGAGATGGTCATGGAGTAAGTTAATTTGTTTTGATAATAAAACTAAATTGACGATTTTTAGAAATATTTTCTGTAATATTTACTCCATAACTCTTAAACTGATCATCCGAATTCGATGAAACTTAGTACACGCACAATTAGCTATACTAGACACAGGATAGGCTAAATAAAAGTTAGTTCCGGTTACGCTAAGACGTGGCTCTCATACAAACCTAAATTGTTCCGCGCGCCGAAATAAAGGTACGGTGGCGGGCTTACTTACTTTCTTCTTTTGAAATCCGAATTTCACGCAGGCAAAAGCTAGTATTATATATAAATTAACATACAATGACGTATATGTTACAGTATACTAAAGTATATTTTGATTCGATTTAAATTTATCCCTATTCTAGGTTTTTCATGCCAATGCTGTAAGCATTTTTCTTCGCAACAATTTCGGCGTCCTCCAGATGAGAGATTACCTCGGGCGAGTAAACATTATTAAAATCATTCTGAAATATATTTTTTTCTCAGCCTACTGTTCCCCTCCTCACTGTTTTCCGCAATCCCCGTCCCACCCCTATCCGCCCTGTCGCGTATCTTAGCGCTCCCACGCCCCGGCCCGCAGGTCCGCCCTCGGACAGGGGCGGATTTAAACTTTCATGGAGGGGGTCAATGTTAAATATAAAGAGGAGGGAGGGGGCGGAAGTGAGGAGATCAATTTGATATGAGAAAACGTTTTAAAGTTCATTTATTTATTTATTTCGAAAAGAAAGATTAAATTATGAATAGCAGAAGTTTATTGATGTAAGATAATATTAAATGTTTTTTTTTTATTTTATTATAACTATATTAAAAATAAAGAAATAAATAACTTACATAATTTTTTTTTAGATTTTAATAAAAAAATTAAAAGATTAACACGAATTTTGGACAAAGCAATATTTATTAATTCAACATGCATGATGTTAGCCCATAACACCGGGTGAACTTGGTGCCACGTCAATGCTTCCCTTCGGTCGTGCCAGCTACACTGAACTGGACGGAAAACACAAACTATTTACATAGCCGTCTCGACTGACCTTTCATTCAGTGTGGTGGTACCAACCCGGGCGGGTTAAAAAACCTTACCACCTAGTAATACACCTAGTAATATAAGAAGGCAGTCATATCCCTTAGTCGCCTTTTACGACATACACGGGGAGAGATGCAGTGGGGCTATTCTTTTAAAGTACCGGCCCCACACGGTACAAAAATCAAAATAAACTATTATATTACCTAATCGTTATGTAGGTCATAGATAGTATGCATACCAGACCACGTAAGTGGCGTTATTGGCTATGCTGATTGTCCGGAGAAAAAAACGGTCACCGTGACGAGTGTCCGTTTTTTTTCGTATTTTGCGACGGAACCCTAAAAACATACTTTCTAGTGACGTTGTAATATCTAGGGATATTTTGAGGAGGTCAAAAACCTCCCCCCTTAAGTCCGCCCATATCGCCTGACCTCCTCATCATATCCCCTCAGGGGCTCTACTTAGGTCTCTTCTCTCAGGTTTTATCTAGGTCCCTCCCTCAACGACACCCCTGTCAGGCTAAACTTGTGTATTTCTCCTCGGGAACTTGTGAAGTAGGCACCTTTCCGGCTTTGAAGGTTAAATGTTAGAATCGGCGGCCTTGTCAGACGGAGAGCTCGCGCAAACTATCTTGAAGTATTTCAATATTTAAATTTTAAAACTCTTAGGGCCGTTTGCACGAACACCGACTTAACGATTAAGTTCTCGATAGCTCAGTGGTGTAGACAGTCGACTGTTGCCATTGATTGTTTAGCAACGCTGGGTGCGGTCAGTACTTGGATGGCTGCCGCAACCCGGTCGACTCCGTCGGCCGTGGTTCAGATTCCACGTAAAACTGTAGGTCCCTTCCCTTATCCCTGCCTTTACCTTACTCGGTGGTAGGGTTCTACCCACCCGGGTTGGTACCACCGCACTGAATGAAACGTCGTCGGTCGAAACGGCTATGTAAATAGTTCGTGTTTTCCGTCCAGTTCAGTATAGCCGGCACAATCGAAGGGAAGCACTGGCATGGCACCAAGTTCACCCGGTGTTATGAGCTGACATCACGGATGTTGTAGTGATGTGTCCAAACGTGTCAGTATCCATAAAAAGAAAGTCCACTTTTGCTCATCTAAGACATGATAAAATTCAGTTGCGCCAACGGTGATAATATCACCGTATATTATGCTCTCATTAGAACGCTAAGCTGGCTTGAAGTTAAGTCTGTGTGTTCGGGCATTTGCTAACACGCACTTAAGAAAAGTCAAATTGACCTCTGCCTTGTAGAGAGCAGAATAACGTCAGCTGTCTGAAAAGCAATTTGTTTTAAATATGAATTACGGCCTTATTACATAAAATTAAGTGCCATCTGTTTCTTATTAACGTTGAAAGATAGAGACGACACGAAATAATTTGTTCATTGCTTGTTATAGAATGTTACCAGAGCATAGGCATATATGATTTGAAGAAAGAACGCACTCTCAGAGATGACGAACATTTAATTAAAGTAGTCATTTTTGTCTATGTGAAACGTGCACGTCATGGTTTCACTTATCGAGTTACCGATTTAAGCTGTCGTTAGTAAACGGGTCTTCTGTTGCAGAAACTCAAGATAATTTCGCCCGTTTAGAATCTCTGCAATTCAACGGACATCTTGTGGACTCCTAGCCACTTGTATCCCCACAGATGGATCGGACGTCTAGATCACCGGATTTAAATCCGTTAGATTTTTATCATTGGGGCTATTTAAAAGAAAAAGTTTACGGGAAACTGGTGGAAAATTTGATAGAGCTCAAAGAAAGAATTACTGCAGTAGCTAAGGTCATAGTTAAACCACACAAGTTAGCCGTCTTCATACAAACGCGCCGATTTCGCACTCACACAAGCGCGCGCCTGCGCACGCTGTCTGTACACAACCACTACATGCATTCTCACTGTCTCTCGCGCGTAGTCAGTGATGGTCGCCCCGCCCCCGCGCTCGGTGACGCACACCACGTGACGGCCGCTGCCTGCCGCCGCGCCGCCTGCCGCTTCCCGATATAAAGAAAGTATTATTATTCGAATTTTATTTTATTGCACTAACATAATGGCTCCGCGTTTCTGCAGTGTGTACGGCTGCATGAATAGATCAGGCTCGAATCGCGAGTTAACATTATTCTCATTACCTGCTGCCATCGAAAGGTAAGTAACATAAAAAATATTATTAAAGCATGTAGTTAAATTATGTAAGTTATTAATACGAGTAGGTACTAAGCGAAGGAATTGACTTGAGACCTGGCTCGGTAACGTCAGAGCAAAGTACCTATTAGTATTTAATTATAGTATTAATTAGTTATTAATAGGTAGGTATATAGGTACTAGCTGCAAAAACCATTCGCGAACCCCGGCATCGGGCGCGGCCGCGCGGCGCACACGAAGGCCGCGCGGTGCGCGGGCCCGCGTTGTCGACTTGTTCAGACTTGTTAGAGATACCACGCACAACGCAATTTCGCGCGGTTTTGTCTTCTATAAATGGCCACAGCTCCTACCGCGGACACTTTCATGACTGCTAGCGACCAACCAAGTTATTAAGTAATTCATTAAAATAACAAAAATAAAAATATAAGTTATTAAGAAATAATAAAACAAAATTAATAAATACATTTTAAAATTATTTATTTGATAATTTTTTTATTAAGATTAATAATTATATTAATCTATAATTCTAAATATATTTTCTATAATTTTTATAGTTATAAATTTTTTGCCCACTTATTAATTCTCTTCATCGTCCGCGACTACGAAATGGTTGTCCAAAGACGGACGTGAGTTAAAGTTGAATTTTGACATTGCATTAATTTTTGGGAGGTTAAAGTTAAAAAAAAATTTTACCCGACTGCGCGAAGCAAAAATGAAGGGTTATCTTTTTAGCTATTTATGTGTGTGTATGTTTGTTTTTACGTATGTTCCACCGTAGCGCCAGAACTAAGCATCCGATTATTGAGTGGGGTATCGTTGTCAAGGGCTCAAACATCAAAATAACATCGTTCACTGTCTATCGAAAATACAGCTTTCGAAAATATACCTTAACGCCAGTATATAATAAATCTATGACAACTCATATATTCTGTTAGAGTAAAATGTTGGGAGCTGGCTCTTGGTCTATAAATAAAAAATACATAAATGTACATAATAATTTTAAAGAATAGCATTTCCACCATGATGGGCTCACTGCCTGTCAATTGTGTTAGTGTTGTGAGTTGTGACATCCCTGGAGGCTCGGCGCAGCGTAGGTAGTTATTTTAAAAATGGCCTCCAGTTATCTTACTCGTCTTCTTTTACTATGCTAAGGTGAACGTATCTGCACTTGCATCGAGTAGTTGCTCGACGCATCAACCGGGCATTTGCGAGAAGATGTCAAGCTAGCATTCGTGCGGTAGTAAACAATTTGAACATCTACTTTAACAGGTTAATAAAGACCAATTACCTACTTCAAGTGTGCATTTTATTCCAATTCGTAGTTGGTAGAACAGTTATCAAATTCCGAGGTCCTTTTGCGTTAAATAACAATATCTCATAAATTATTGGGTAAATCGGAAAGTGATATACCATTTTAAAAACTAAATTAGATAGGCGTATTTTTCTTGTATAATGTCACTTTTGTGGAGTTATTTTTTTTTCACCGCGAAGGGCTCAATTCAAGGGACTTTTTCAGCTAAGCAGGATTAAACATGAAAAAATAAATTATACCGTGTGAAAGCCTTACTTTTCAGGAATATTTGACAAAAACTAGATTTAAGAAATTCTTACATTTCTACTTGTGGCATTTAAAAAATGAGCTGAGGGAGAAAATTGAAACCTTACTTTTTAGGAATATTTCACAAAAATTAGATTTAAGAAAATCTTACGTTTGTACTTGTGGCATTTAAAAAATGATCTGAGGGAGAAAATTTTGGATTTTTACAAAAATGACAATATCTCAAAAAGTAAGCCATTTTTACAAAACCTAAAATTAGATATTCTGAGAGGTAACTAGCAGCCCTATCAGCTGTGGACGGATTATCACCGGTTTCTGGGACACCCCGTATAGGGTGTGTATAGTTAGCGAAGTAGATTCCAAAAAATAACGGTTGCAAACCCCTGAAAGATGTATATGTAAAATAGGTTAGAATTTAAAATGTGTATATCTTATTAGTTTTATTAAGAAAAGTGGTTCATGTTTGTATGAAAATAAAGCAGTTTTACACTTTTCCTTTTACATTCACTCAAGAACTCGACTGACAAACTCCTATGTAAAATCTATCAACTCTCATTGAATTTCGCCATAAAACTCATCCAACGCCGTCGCACCGTGAACGTAAACTCTTTAAAAACCAATAGACTGCACCCCACTCATTGGGCCGTAATAACTTTTTATTAGAAGAACGGGCAGACTCGTAATATCGCATTTGTATGTAAATGAAGGCTAAACACGGTTGCCTTCGCGCGGCTATCGTCCAGCAAAGTTATTACGTAAAAGTTGAGCGTGCGACTGGAAAAATGTCAAACAACTGCTTATTGTCAAATGGAAAAAAAAATTGACAGTCAAAATTAAAACCGTCTATTTCTTATGGACAACCGGCACGGGTGGCTGTACCCAGAAGTTCAAAGACAGGCACAGCCAATAAAATCACCTCCTCGAGTAAACACGATCAGAGTGGCGCCGTACTAGCTATAAGGCGGACGAAAGGGCCGTTGTTAACACGCCTTCTGAAGATCCCTGGGTTAATTAGTTAATTAGGTATTAGGAAACAACTCACCCGGAAGACCTTTCCACATTTTTGCCGTACGACACAGGAACTGAAACGCCTGGTCTTGCTGTTTGTATAATTTAATTTCAATGGGGAGGTAACCTCCACTCGGATATTTCGAGTATACCACCTAATAAGAGGCAGGAGGAGAGTTTTAGACTCCTCCTACAAGTTTACACCGGTTCCGAACGGTGAAGCAGCAGATGTAGGTATGCACGCAAATTTTGCCATTAGAAAAGACTCATTGGTACCACAGAATACATTTATAGTACTAACGTACAGAAGGATCACTGTACAAAAACACACAAATAAATAGCTACTCTTGCAACGACGCAATAAAGTGCAATTCAGCTCGCACAGCGCTGCTTGCAAAAAAATTATATCCACTTACAATACTATTCTCTTTCCATCGTGTAACTCTATCTCTTCTGACTCGGCAATTAAAATTTATTTTAGTTTAGTGTCAAACAGTTCCTAATTATTTTTCCGTTCGCGCGCTACAACTTTACACGATAAAGCGACCAGTCTCGCCCGGCCCCGCTACAATGTCGAGGCTACGCTATGGAAACAGAAACACGGATACTTATGCAAAATTAGATTCCTTTTCCAAACTTTTTTTTATTTTATATCGCTCCATTCTTATGGCCAGTGGACAGCGGGGGAGAAAGTCGGTTCCTGCTTTTATGTCGTCGACTGGGACGGAAAATCGATTGTTTATGTGGAGACTAGAAACTTACATAGCGGCAGGTGGCTGAGTGGTTTGGGCATCGGCTTCTCATGCGAGAGGTCCGGGGTTCGAATTGAACTATTTTTAGAAATCTATTTTGTCTGTATGTGCCTATGTTCCTCGATAACTCTTAAACAGATCATCCGAATTTGATGACACTACAAGCACATTTAACTATACGGGACACCGGATAGGATAATTAAAAGCTCTGAACAGACAGACGGATGGACGGACGGACAGACGGCTATCGCGAAAAAATCCATTTAGCGTCTGGAGTCTGGTCTATTTGTGTTTAAGCGTAGAGGGTGTTTTGAGGGGGTGGGCTGTGTGAAAATAGTTTCAATTTGGAGGTATTAGCTTTATAAGCCCTAAATAGACGGACGAACAGACGGCTGTCGCGAAAAATTTAATTTAGCGTATTTTTCCTTTGGTATTTTCATACAAACTTTTTTTTTTTATGGTAACTGACACGGTTGGCTACATCACCTACAACGTCCGTGATGTCAGCCCATAACACCGGGTGAACTAGGTGCCATGTCAGTGCTTCCCCCTTTGATCGTGCCGGCTACACTGAACTGGTCGGAAAACACAAACTATTTACATAGCCGTTTAGACCGACGTTTCATTCAGTGCGGTGGTACCAACCCGGGCGGGTTAAACCCTACCACCAAGTAAGATTAGGAGGGAAGGGACCTACAGTTTTACGAGGAATCCGAACCTCGGTCAGCCTCCAACGGTCAGCGGTCACCCATCCAAGTACTGACCGCACCCAGCGTTGCTAAACATTTAATAGCGACAGTTGACTGTCTGCACCACTGAGCTATCGAGGCTGACTAATAGATCTTTTAATGTGAAAAAAAAGAAAGAAAGAAAGAAAGATAAAAAAATCAAAAAGGATATCATCCACTCATGTTTTCTTTCATGCATCATTTTTGCTTGCTTTAGCACCGCCTTCAACTCTAGGGTTCGATTTTTTTTTATTTCATACATTTTTGAAAGCGGTTTTTATATTTTTTTAAACAGTTTTTATTTCTCATTTTTTTAATAGTAATTTTTTGCTATTTATGTACTCGGCGGAATCCGCCTCGCTTTCCCATCCGATCTTGACCAAATTGAATGGGACCGGGCCACACGGGAAGCACCAGCTTTCAAATAAATAAAGAATCATCAATATCGGTTCACCCAGTCGAAAGTTCTGAGGTAACAAACATAAAAAATAAAAATTAAAAATAAATACAGTCGAATTGAGAACTTCCTCCATTTTTTTTAAGTCGGTTAAAAAACCGGTTAAGTGCGAGTTGAACTCGCGTGTAGAGGGTTCCATGAAGCCCTATATTCCCTATTTTTTTTTCGACATTTTATACTCACTCAGTAGTTTCGAAGGTGCATGCTCGATTTTTGTATATTTTCTTTCATATCTTTGAAAAACTATGCATTTTAAAATTATTGTATTTTTTATAACAGGTTTTTAGGGTTCCGTATCCGTCATACGGAAATTACTAAGCCTACACCGTCTGTGTATCTGTCTGTCTGTCCGTCTGTCTGTCCGAGGGCTGTATCTCTTGAACCGTAATAGGTAGCCCGTTGAAATTTTCACAGAATATGTCTTATTATGGCCGAATACAAACAAATAATAAAAATAAGAAAAAATACAAAAATCACGGGGTCCCCATATAAGAAACTCAAAGTGTACGCGCGCACGCCATCTACCTGAAACATTATGAATCATTTTAACTAATCATGAATTTGAACTAATATGAAGAATTTCATAAAACACGTCATAGATGGCGTGAGTGGCACTGACCATGACATGGCGATACGGAACCCTCGGTGCGTTCGACTCGCATTTGCCCGGTTTTTTTTACTTTATTAGTGGTAGCACACGGATAGTGATGTTCGATCTTGATAATATAATAAATCGAATCTTTATCGATCGATCTTGATGATGATGATTGATCTTGCAAATATAATAAGGTGTTTTATAACAAGGTGTTTTAAAAAATAAAGGACACATAACCTAATTTGAATCTGTTAAAAAGTTGTATTTAAAATGCATAATAGAAAAAAAAACAGGTTTGATTAACTTTAAATTAAATCATATCTTCAATTCAAAGTCCATCCAACCTCATCCACTCGATTTTGAAAGCCCCACGCACGAGTCAGTAAGCCTGGATGCGCTATACATAGGAGGACAGGGGTAGCCGCTCGCCGGCTCAAACGCGCCAGCGCGTCAGTCTAGCGCCGGCGACCGATCTTAGTCTCCGTCCGCCGCTCAGGCGGAGCGAACGTGCGCGTCTGTCACAAAATGCCTCATTGTGCAGTGCTTTGATGCAAAAAGTCGTCGAAAAATTCAAACTTGAACACAGATGGAGTCACCTTTCACGAGTAAGTACTTTCATTCAATTTGATAGCATTTTTCGCTTGAATTTCAGTAACAAACATCGGCGTAAATATGTATGGAGAGCTCTTTTCTGCTTACCCACCATAGGTCGACTATCGTGTTGGATGCAGTTAGCTCTTGTAATTTTTTTTGTTTATTGATAAATATGTATGTTAAATGTATACAGATATTTCATGCATTCTGCCTTATTGCCAAAGGACATTTCTTCTAGTCAACCTCAGCAGGTTTCCTCGTTCAATATTCGTTTATCGCGCTTTTTTCATTCAACCAGTACCTACCGGTTTTTACTTTTGAGCGACTCTAAGGAGAAAGGAATTAATTTCTTTAGGTCATGCGTCTACCGGGAATACCAGATCGCGGATATTTAGGAGAATTAAAAATAATTGACGTAATAGTTTAAACGTTTGCCTTTAATGTCAGAGATTCAGAATGTATAGAACGTATATAAATGTACAGGATGTATATGTAGATGGTAGGGTTCAACCCGCCCGTGTTGGTACCACTGCACTAAATAAACGTCGGTCGAAGTCACTATGAAAAGTAGTACCTACGTGTTTTCCATCCAATTCAGTATAGCCGGATCGATTAGGGGGAATCGGTGACAAGGCACGTACCTAATTCACCTAGGTATATTTATTTATTTTAGACAGGCAGCCTTGGCTGATGTTTCTAAATCCGGTTTTTCTTCATATTTTTTAACCCCCGACGAAAAAAACGGAGGGGTGTTATAAGTTTTACGTGTGTGTGTGTGTGTGTGTGTGTGTGTGTGTGTGTGTGTGTGTGTGTGTGTGTGTGTGTGTGTGTGTGTCTGTCTGTGGCATCGTAGCTCCCAAACGGATGGACCGATTTGGATGCGGTTTTTTTATTACGAAGCTTGTTTAATCGGGATGGTTCTTAGCTGTGTTTGTAATCAATTAATCAAGTAATTAAGTAATAAAACAATTAATTATCTTAAAAAGTGGACGGATTTTCATGCGGTTTTTTAAAAAAAGCTTGAAATAAAAGTTTAATTACAAATTTAAAAAACCCCCGACCCTTAAAAAGTCAAAAATAATTTCCGTTTACTTACTTAAAGGAGTCGGGGGACCGCTAATTATTTTATTTGGTTTGTTTATTTTTTTTATGTATTTATCGATCTTGATCATTTTTATTATTGTAGTTTATTGTAGTTTTATTTTAGTATTTATATATTGGGCTCCCATCATCACTGGTACCAAACTGAAGCATTATTACGATGATGGAGCCATCCGTATCAGTTTCCTAAAAAAAGTTAATCTTTATGCTTAACTATTTTCATTTTGATAATTTTTATTATGGAATACACAATTGTAGATTTATAATAAAGTATCCGAGGTATCTCAGAACTTAGAACTATGATCGTGTTTATGCGAAAATCTGCAAATTCGCAAAATTGTGAAAGGGGCGTTGCCTTTGTTCATTTAAGAGAAAGTTATATTATTCCCTTGATGTAAAGAAGGGTTAAATATTGTTAAATCCGTTTCATCTTTTCATCGCGAATCGACACAATGAGCGACTTATTGTATGAATCCCGTTCAAATGTATGGAAGACTGGCGTCACTTGGCTACCTACTCGCTCGGCCAATCACGGCGTTCCATGCGCCGCTCCCGCCTCAGACTTCACACCCCTTTGGCGGCTACCTCGGTTCTCATACAAACGATGCCGTATTTCGCATCCAGGCTTACTGACTCGTGGCCCCACGTCTTGAGTGTGAGATTGCGTACTTGAAAGAAGCCGTTACTGCATGGAAGAACCTATGTCCTGATGTAGACCCTCCAGCTCCAGAAAAAGCCATTTTTCAAAAGGAGTGGGACACACATATAGTAAAAATAAGGCAACAAGCACTGTTGGACAATAGCAGCGACTTAGACCGCGCACGCATACTGGCAGTTTCAAGCAAGGAGTCTGGAGCCTGGCTCGAATGTTATCCTTCTAGCCACTTAGGTACACTTCTAGAAAAACAAACGACCAATATTGCGGTGGCAATCCGTTTAGGTATAAAAATTTGTGAAAGGCATACATGTGTTTGTGGGTCCCAGGTGAACACTCTCGGGCATCATGGCCTCTCATGTGTTAAGAGTGCGGGTCGATGGTCAAGACATCATAATTTAAATAATAAAAACTACCCTTCAAACTGTACATATTCCGTGCATCCAGGAACCTTGCGGCTATTCCCGGCGGGATGGCAAGAGGCCTGACGGCAATCTCTGGTTCCGTGGGCTGAGGGTAAGTCTTTGATGTGGGATGCCACTTGCGTGGATACGTTAGCCCAGCGGCGATTCCTTTAAGTTGGCTAGGTTGGCGCCGCCAAATCAAATAAAGGGAATGCCAGCATTAATATCGAAGTATAAGCAAAAATAACTATGAAAAAATATCGAGGTTAAATTATTTTTATTATATAACCCACGATGATAAGCTAAAACGTCCATCCCGATAAATAATTTAAAATTTCGCGCCCGTCACACGCGGGCGACGAATGACGACACATCAAGGCATTCATTGGCCGGTTGGCTACATTTGAAGCGCCTTCGTATTCCATACAAGCGGCCGATGTCCACCCGTCCCGCGCGCACCCGCTGCTGATAAGCGTTTCGAGTTGGAGCAGCGGGGAGCGCATTTAGCGACTAGCGAGCTAGTCTAGGTAAGTTGTGTATGCGTGACTGCTTTGTAAACAAAATCTCGCGAGTTGATAGCTGCATAATTAATCTTTCGTTTTGTATGTATGGACCTGTTGTGGATGAATCTTGTGCGGTGTTTTTTTAATTGATTATTATTGGTAGTAATGGCAAACTCCAGTGCGAAATCTATAATAGAAGATCTTTTCGAAAAACCATTCTCAACGAGGGCATTTTCTGTAAATACTTTTAATTGTTCAAAACGGTCGTCCTTGCCCAAGTTTGTCGAATTTGAAGTCTGCATATAAAGACAGCAAAAGGGAATATTATGGTCTTTCAGTTTTTGAACTCATTGTGGTAGAAATAAATTAACGCGTAAGTTATGAAATTCTGAAAAAAACAATCCTTAGCCAGAGCCAATCCACTACTCAGCACCAGGAGTCGCTACTGCGTTAGCCCCTAGTTACATTCAGGGGACCTCTAGGGCAGCCGGGGCTGCCGCGAACAGGGCAGAGGACCTCAAACGCAATAAATACAGTGATCTTGCAGACAGTTTTCACTTTGTTGCTTTTGCGGTAGAGACGCTCGGTCCGTGGAGTTCTGGTGTCAGGAGTTTCCTGAAGAAGCTCGGGAAGCTTCTAGTCGATGTAACTGGTGTCCCGCAATCGAAGGCTTTCATCCAACGAGTTAGCCTTGCCATCCAGCAGGGAAATGCCGCAAGTGTGCTAGGTACTTTTACCTTAGATTCATTTGATAACTATTTTAATATGGTTGAGTTTGAGTTTTCATTATGTTTATTAATAAATGTGTGTGATTTTAAAGATAATGTGAGCAATTAATAGATTAGATGGTCAGTGACAATAATCGATTATTATGATTATAGTAAGACTCATCACTTACAATGTTATTTTGTCTGACAGCTGTCACAGGTATCATGCTATATTTTAAGGAGTATAATTTACCAATTTTACCAAATTTCAATTCGTCCAGCAGATTCGAGAAAATAAGCTGTGACAGACGGACAGACAAACAGACACAGGAGTGATGCTATAATGGTTCCGTTTTTTTTTCACTTTTGACATACTGAAGCCTAAAAACCGGTCAAGGTGAACATGTTCACGTGCCGAGGGTCCCGTCAGTGCTGCTTTGCACTAAGCCATTTGTATTTTTTTTTATGGAAACTGACACGGTTGGCTACATCACCTTCAACATCCGTGATGTCAGCCCATAACACCGGATGAACTTGGTGCCACGTCAGATTGTAAAAACTAACAGGACAAATTCAAGCGTAGTGTACTACCATAAGAATGATGAATAAAGAATAAAGAATAAAGAATAAAGTGCTTCCCTTCGGTCGTGCCGGCTACACTGAGCTGGACGGAAAACACAAACTATTTACATAGCCTTTTCGACCGACCTTTCATTCAGTGCGGTGGTACCAAGCCGGGCGGGTTAAACCCTACCACCTAGTAATATAAGAAGGGAGTCATATCCCTTCCACTTACCACGTGGACACTTTTTGACCCTCAAAATTGGGGACATTCCCGTCCACCAGCCTACCATTATTTACATATAGAACCAGGGTAGGTGCAACAAGACAAGGAAACAAAACAAAGTCTTATAAAATAGAAAATAGAAGGACAAATAGTATATATCTATATATATATATAATGCATATAATACGCATCTATTATTCATAATAAATAATAAACATATATAAACATATACAAAATAAAACTCAGACATTACACAACACATTATGAATTTGCTCAGAAACTAGGGATACGGAAGTAGGATATGAGATTTAGGAATTGAGGAGATAGTCTTTCAAGAGCACTCTGAACGTGTGGATCGATGCACACTGTCGTAAACGAAGAGGAAGTTCGCGGCATTGTGAGTTTAAAACAAAATCCACGTATACGGTCCCTGTACCACAGATTACTTAATAGTTACTTCGTAACAGATAAATCACTCCATAGAAAATGTTCCTACCTTCGGGCTTTAATAGCCTACTGCTTCACGTCGCCAATCGCTGCGTGCGAAAATGTACCTTAACGATCGAGTGTAAAGTGGTTATTTCTTTGCAGCTGCGCGCAGTTGCGTGGGCGAGCGTCTATGTATACTTCGCGCGGCTGACGTATTTCCACTGAAATAGACCGCCGCCGGCCCGCCGGGCGGTAGGTAGTTAGCGCGCGCAAGTACATAGAGTGCGTGAGGCCTGCCTGTATCCCCCCCCACTCCCGCCTGTGGACAATCGTTGGCATTCCCCTCCCCCCCCCCTTTTCTGTCCACGTGGTATGTGAACGGTCCCCATATTATGCAATCCTTGACATTGAAATTTCTGTTTTACAGATTTCTTGCCCCCCGCCCGTCCGGTATCGCACGTGACTCGCGCACGTCTCGACCGAGTTTTAAATTGTCATTTTTAGGGTTCCGCATTGAGATCACGCGCGCGCCCTGCCCAGTGCCCGCGTCTCCTAATTACGTACGTGTCCAGAAACATAAACGCGACTTACGACACGGTATCGGCTAATTTTAATACCTCGCCCGTGTGGCCTGCGAAGGAATTATAGAATAAAAAATACATACTACATCAATTTCATTTTATTTAGAAAAGTTTTAGGGGGCTAGAAAACATAAATGCCGAGAGACGATCTTGTATGGAGAAAGTTAACTTCCGTCTCGACTTAAAGCAGTGTTTTCATTAGGCACGTAATAGGGAACGTTCCCATACCACGTGTCATGATTCGTATAAGTTTTAATTTTAATATTGCTTTTCCGGCAGTACTTTAGTAACAAAAAGTGAATACTCATGGTCGCTCCTAATTGGTTGGTTTGAATTTGTGAAGTGTAATGAACGCCATTGAAGAGTAGAGGGAGAAGTGGAAAGCGAGAAGTGAAGGGGAGCGTAGAGGGAGATTAGATTGCGCCTGGCTGGCTGGCAGGCGGTCGGGTGGACGGATCCGGTTTTTCCCAGTGGTCAGATTGATGGTCAGACTAGTCTGGCCAACGGGAATTTTTACGAAGAAGAGAATGGTGTACTAGATATAGTTTGTAGAATTGATTAACCGAGACAAGTTAATAAATATGTGATACGCTACACTGGAGTTTATATTCATGAAATTAATTTTAATTAAATCAACAGCATTACATAAATATTTAACTAACGTTATACGTATACAAAAAATTTACAGATCTCATGCATTACATGACCTTCGGGTACATTCGGCTAGCGGCGGTTGGCCGAGTGGTTTGGGCATCGGCTTCTCATGCGGGAGTTCCGAGGTTCGAATCCGGTCGCCGTGTACCAATGAGTTTTTTCTGACGAGAAAATTTACGTGCATACCTACACCTGCTGCTTCACCGTTCGGAACCGGTGTAAAACTGTAGGTCCCTTCCCTTGCCCCTTACTAGGTGGTAAGCTCAAATTATAGCCGACTGGGTTGATACCACCGTACTGGATGTAAGATGGCCGCATAGCAGCCTCGGTTGTGTTCTCCTCTAGTCCAGTATAGCCAGCAATCCAGGGAAGTCTCTGGTATGGCACCTACCTTCTCGGAGGTGATATTGGCTAGTCAGAGCATGTGCTTTAGCCCCTCTGACTCAGCCACCCATACCGGATTACATTAAAAAAAAAACAATGAAAATTACTCTTAGGGCGTATTCAAATGTGATTCAAATATAAGAAATATTATCTCAATTTGAAAGAATTTAGAAAAATTGTCAAAAATAAAAAATAAATATTAAAATATTAAAATTCTTATTTTTCAAGTATACGAATACACGGAAACCATTTTAACTACTCACACTGCAAGATAAAGACGACTCCTAACTCGCGTAACGGAAAATAAAAAAAAAATCATAACTCCCAAATTTTTCACTTTTTTTTCAAAAAATTAAAAAAACCTCCCCAGATATAGAGTTAATCTACAATAAAAAAATATATTTCAAAATATCTTTAAAAGTGTCCTTTTAAACGCCCTAAAAACGGCTATTTAAGCGTTTTTTTTTTGCGATTTTCTCAAAAACTCTGAAACTTTTTCAACATCTTGCAGCCCTCGTTGATACGCGTCATTTGACACCCTAAATATTCACGTAGCCATAAAACTCACGACACCAGGGCGAATTCGCACTCTCGCTGGAAATCGGGGACTATGCTGAAGCGATCTAAAATACATTTTCAATGTCAAAAGATCGTTGTCTAAAGACCGTTCCATATGTTCGCCGTATGACACAGGAACGATTTCGAAAAGCGGAGCGTTCTCAGAAGTTTGTTGTCAACAACATATCGATGTTCTGTCTGAGCGAGTCTGGCGGGTGTGGCGGATTCGGATCGGGGCAGGAGGGATGAGAGAAGCCAGCTCCTTGTATATTCTGTGGCATTGTTACACGTATCATGTCTCGCTGAACAAGATATAGATAACAAAGAAGGCTTCGTCACACGGTATGACGTCACACTCGAGAGCCTGCGCCGGGCGAAATGAGGTGTTGAATGATAAAACCAATTTCAGAGGATTTGCGAGTTCTTTACCCTCGCTCCGCCGCGCCCTCTTTCGGGAGGGATGAGTGCTAAATGTCGAGAAGTGATGTAATGAAATTAAATTTCGGTATAATAACTACAGTATTTAGGCTTATTCCAAATTCAAAAATCGTATTCCACCACCAAAAAGCAATCTTAACTTTTATAAAGAAAACTGATTATTTTTTTGTCTAGTCTAGAGTATTAATATTATTATATATTCTTTATAATGCCAATTCATGCAAATTAGGTACAATAAGCCAGCTTAATGCCATAAGGCATTGTATTCTAACTACCATAATGAGATTATAAAGACATTGATGAGCGAATAAGTATCACTCACACAATGTGAATTCATAACCACATTATCAATTTATCACATAATGAATAAATTCTATATTGATCTTCATTATCAATATTCAATACCATTTAGGTTTGATGTAATTTTATTTAATTTTATTACCGATCTATTGTTTGTCTGTTGGTAAAATGTTCTCATTGTTATTCTTTTGGTTAAAGTTTCTTTTTCTTTTTTTAGGTTTCCGTATCCCGTACGGAAGCCTAAGTATTACGCCTATTACGCCGCCTGTCTGTCCGTCTGAAATACTGAAAAATCTGACCACTCTGCCTATTTACATTACCTATATCTGGTGTATAGTGCCATCGTCAATTTAATACTTAAATATATCAAGTCAATTCAACAACAATTAGCAAAAGTTTATTACAAAGAAATGTAATAAGTCATATTACAAATCCAAAGATACAAAGTGTATTCAATTGTCAAGTTATTTAGTGGGAAAAACACTAGTTTACTGCCTTCCCAAATCTGCAATATATGTTAAAAATTTCATTGCATTGTTAATGGTATGCTCTCAGATGTCAGACTGTCAACCCTCTCTCTGGATCCTCGTGGTTAATGTGACCCGCGAACAGAATAATTAACTCGATAAAATTATATGAACGACAAAGAGTTTTTTTTTTTTCACTTTTGAATAACTTCCTAAGGGCTAAATTTTACGGCCTCTTCGCGCCACTTTTATTAAAATTTAACCGGCCGAAGACGGGGAAGAGTTACCTCGCGCACTTTCAACCCAATTTTAAAGTTTTTGAGTTGGTCGAGAATTTGAAATTACCATTTTGGGCGAATTCGCTCGACTGCCCTTGGAGCTGTGTTCGGGGCAGCGACAAAGGTTTATTAAGCCCACATTTACATCGACCCGCTCTAAAAACCTATTTCTCTTGCCCGGAGATTTAAATAATACACTCTATATAAGAATATTAAAATATGCCTTTCCTTCTTCAAGCTGCGCCTTCGCGCGTCACCATGACTAGAATGAAAGAAAATATTCTTTCTGATGAATATTTTCTTGAAGTTGAGTAAAATAACAGGAGTGTTATTCGGGCCGACACTAATAAACAGAATCGACAAAGATCGTCGAGGGGACACGCTAAACGAGCGCGCCTCTACAGGATGATATTGTGAATATTTGCTTCAGGGAGTGAATCTCAAACTCTTCAGTTATATGTATTTCTTACCATAGAGCGCACTCGGGCAGCGTCAGAGAGTAAATATCAAACTCATTCAGTTATTGTATTGTATTGTATTGTTTATTGATCATTCATATGGCAGTTAGACTGCGCTCGAACTTGTCACAATTTGTTCTATCCGGTTCGATTACACCCACGAAGAAGAACCGACAAGAAACTTCGCAGGGTATTTTTTTAAACATATTTGTACAAGTATTTAGTGACTAGCCACATAATAACACCACCCATAGTCTATCGAAAACACAGCTTGGGAGCAATTAACAATTTTGCTGATAGTTCTGACTACAAAGACTTTTTAATTAAGTGAATCAGGTGTAAAGAGCCTTTGTCAAACTTTGATACGGTTAGTACAAGCTGTGCCCGCGGCTCCGCCCGCTCTCATATTTCACTTCACTGCTAACCTCATAAGCTATTTAGCGTGATAGTAAGTAGCCTATAGTTGATGGGAAGAATCAAGCTATCCGCAGAATTTTGTTTTATTAAAATCGGTTCAGTGGTTCTCGAGTTATAAGCGGACAGACAGACAGACAGAAAGCAGACGTTGGATTTTATTATAGGTATAAGGAAGGAAGGATATTAAACATACTACAATGTCGTATAATTGTCAAAAATAAAAACATATGTCAATCGTTAATGAAATTGAGGTACTAATCGTACCTGCCTAGTCAAGAGTTAACTAACTCAATGTGTACTTCTAACGTGCTTTCGGGTAGCGGCAGGAAGTGAATCTCAAACTCATTCAGTTATATATATGTCTTACCTTAGAGTGCTCTCGGGCAGCGTCAGAGAGTGAATATCAAACTCATTCAGCTACATTATATACTTCTTACCATTACAGCACTTTGCTTTGGTGTGCAGTAAAGAAATTCTATTTCTATAAAATTATTAAAGTATAAAAACATTAATTCATTCTTAGAAAAAAATGTATGACGATTTTCTTTTTCTAATTGTTTGCTCTTTTTGTCGAAAAAATCATGTTCAGTTAGAGAAATACAGCACTCCATGAATCGCTGCAGGTATTTACAAAATCAGCCTGTATAACTGCGTCGCAAATGCTTACGAAGGCTCTCTCCGAGTCTCGTTTCAATCAAAGGCTGTTTGCAGAGGCGGAGCGGCCACGTCGCGAAGCACTTGGGCGATCATTTTGCCGAAACAAAAGCCTTCAATTACGACCGCTTTATTAATTTCGCAGTTCGTCTTTAAAGTTGTGCGGTTTCAGGCCGTCTCGTGGAAGTCCATTTCGAAGCACGGAGGTGGTAGCTCAGAGGGTCTGTTCTTCTTTAGGATTCCGTAATAAAATGGTAAAAAAAGGAACGCTTATGGTGTTTCGTTGTCTGTCTGTCTGTCTGTCTGTCACAGGCCCTTAACTACAAAACGGCTAGTCCTAGAAAATTTCAACTTAGTATCAAAATAGATAATTTTGTAGCACACAAAGTTCACGTGATAAATAAGCAAAAAGACATTTTTTATTAAGCATCTGGCAGTTCATTTAAAAGGCTTTACTTTTACTTTTAGGATAACAATTATACATCGCGTCACGTCTGTTTCCCGGTGGGGTAGGCAGAGACAACGGATCTCCACGTGCCACGATCCTGACACACCTCTGCCGCCTCTTCCACTCCCATAATGTTCTTCATGCATGCTCGTCGGTTACGGGTACTAAGCACTTGCCCCTTTTTGAGCACATGCCCGATCTGGTCCAGGTACGTGCGTCTAGGGCGACCCTTCCCGACTCTTCCACTCACATTTGCTTCATAAATTTCTTTCGTTAGTCTCCAATATATACATATAACAATTATAAATTTTATAATTATCTTAGTTTACTTATTGTAATATAATGTTATAAAAATATGCAAAAAACTTATGCCCCCCCCCCCCTGATATACGAAAGTGCTAAGTGTGAACTTAAAAAAATATGCACATAATTAGAGTACCTAGTCAAAATTACAGGAAAAGTACAGCGAAATTCATAATATTATTAGTGTTTAATATATAAGTTTATAAGTTTGAGATACAGTGCAAAAACTGAACCCCTGTCAATAGATTATATTACTCACCCTTCATCCCCCGACCCACCAGTCACATTCGGTGATCCCCGTTTTGTTATATTTGCAGTGTACAGACAAATGTCACAGTTTTTTCGTTTGTATTCATAATTTAAAGTTAATTTTAAAGCAAGATCTTTTATTCACAGAACCGGGAAAATGTGGAACGCACTCCCTGCTCATCTATTTCCTCCCAAATACAGCCTGGGGTTCTTCAAAAGGGGCGTAAAAAGGCTCCTGTCAGGCCGACATGGCACTCACAATCCCCGTGCATCACAGAATGTCCATGGACATCGATAGGCACCTACTTGTAGGTGAAACGATGCTACATGTCGCGCTATCCATAAACAACGATCATCAAACGTTACGACTTGAGTTGAGGCCGAGTGTTTGCCTAGCTAAGACTGAGAATTGTTTATGTATGCGGGCCTAAGTTCAACTCCTCTCTGCTCTCTCCTCCGTGGTTTCGAAGGCTTCCGCGCTCGTCCCGCCGCTCCCCGCGCCCGCCCAAGGCGCAAAGGACGTTGGGTCTGTTGAAAGCTAGTTTTGCTTTATTAATGCTTTCATTCATACAGTTTTCACGAACTCCGGTGGACCAAATTGAAAGCAAAAACTCTTTGTAGCGCGAAATGAGATTGTGGGATAGTTTTAGGGTTCCGTAGCTATGTTGGCTTTAAAATTAACGGCGTTGACTAAGCTGATATCTAGAATATTAACTTTAAAAATATATATTTTTCATGGAAACTGGCACGCTTCGCTGCACCACCTACAACATCCGCGATGTCAGCCTATAACACCGAGTGAAGTAGGTGCAATGTCAGTGCTTCCCTTCGGTCGTGCCGGCTACACTGAACTGGATGGACGGTAGGCCAACCGTGTCAGTTTACATAAAAAAAAAACATAGCCGTTTCGTTCGACGTTTCATTCAGTGCGGTGGTACCAGCCCGGGCGGGATAAACCCTTACCACCTAGTAAGGTAAGAAGGGACGAGACCTACAGTTTTATGTGGAATCCGAACCACGGTCAGCCTCCTTGCCTCATTACTTGCGGCTAGTATAGCGCGTTGCGAACGACTTGAGAGCATTAGCATAGTAGGTAGTTTTGGGTGTAGCCTGTTAGAATTAGAATAAATTAGAGCCAGGTGACCTAGTGCTAAAGCCTCGCGTGCGAGCGGTCCGGGGTTCGAGTGGGGGAAGGAAATGATTAGTTTTTGTAATTTCCGTCATTCGGTTCAGAATCCACGATTAAAATTGTAGGGAAGGGTCTTACTAGGTGGTGCGCGGATTGATACCACCGCACTGAGTAAGTGTAAAGGGCTAAAGAAAGGTCCGTGTTTTCCAGCCAGTATACTCTATTAGCAATTCGTCACTAGATCTACATACCTGTCTGCTGCATGTGCCACTCTGCCTCACACGCTATCGACAGAATTCCTTTATAATCAGAGCCAGCAAAAAGTACAACAGTGACTACAAGGAAGTGGACTTATTCAATGACAGCTTACAGAGGGTTAAAAAGTTAACGCATGATAGATTTTTTGTTAGTACTAAGTGATGGAATTCTTCCTTAGTTTTGTTTTAATAATTTTTTTAATAGTACCATTTAATGTTTGTTTAGCTTAGTTTAGTTTTATATCTTAATTTTGGCAAGTAAATTAAACAGTTCTGTTTTAATTTAATTAATTAGTTATTTTAAATTATTATTTTTTTTTCTATTTTAACTGTTTATATAACAGTTTCGATTTGTTTAAATGTATTTTTCTTTCTCTTACGCTATATACTTAGTTTTATCTGCAGTGACCTATTAGCGGTGTATGTGTGACCCATTGTACTTTTGTAAATGTTGTGTTTATCACACTGTTGGTTACTCTAAATAAATAAAATAAAATAAAATAAAATAAAATAAAATAAAATAAAATAAAATAAAATAAAATAAAATAAAATAAAATAAAATAAAATAAAATAAAATAAAATAAAATAAAATAAAATAAAATAAAATAAAATAAAATAAAATAAAATAAAATAAAATAAAATAAAATAAAATAAAATAAAATAAAATAAAATAAAATAAAATAAAATAAAATAAAATAAAATAAAATAAAATAAAATAAAATAAAATAAAATAAAATAAAATAAAATAAAATAAAATAAAATAAAATAAAATAAAATAAAATAAAATAAAATAAAATAAAATAAAATAAAATAAAATAAAATAAAATAAAATAAAATAAAATAAAATTAAATTTTAATCTAAATTTAAAATTATCTAATTTTAAAATTATCAATTTCTCATGATTTGTCTCACTCGCTCCAACGAAATTCTAATGCCTCTGGTGAGACAGAGCTGGGGCTACCTCTATTTCAGCGATAATCGCTAATAAATATGTAATAGGCAGGCAGTTCAGTGTGGTTACTTACAATTCAAATCTATATTTACTTTTTTGGTCACACACATAGCATAGCAAATTACACGTAATATGAATTGATTAATATAAAACAAAAGCATTATAAGCACAGTCTTAATCATAACAAGTCCCTCTACATAATACTGATATAAAATCAGAAATTCAGTAATTTTAACAATTAAATAATATTTAAAACTATTAACATAAATCATATTTCATGACAAAACGCGCACAGCTTATTAATCGTTGATTACGTTGAGGACGAAGTAAATTGTATGCAATAACAAATGCATTTCTATCCTTTTCAGTTCTAGTGTTTTGATACTTTGGGAAACTTTTGGAAAGTTTTCACAGTCATAGCATACCAAACGAAATTTCACTGTGGTTGTGAACTGCTATCACTCCCCCCCCCCCCCCATACGCGACGTCATCCCCCCTCTAACGTAACAAGGACACGTAACAACAAGAGGCGTGGCGTGCTACCATCAAGTAAAGACAAATGTATCAGTATGGAAAGGTCATAATTAACATGACCTCTCTATATGGGAAAGGTCAACCGCTCAAGTCAGTGCGTCCACGGACCTCTCAAATTTTGCTCCAGTCTTCGCGGCGTTCAGCGGTACCACATAGCATGGAATACCACGCACGCCCCCTCCTAGAGACGCCCTAAGCGATAATATTTGAAACCCAATAACCGTACGCAGAGCTGCTAGCGCTTCGTATGTGTGTGTGTGTGTTAGTATCGACACTACACACAAAGAGGAGCAAGTTAGGCACACGCACAAAACAAATGTACACGCACAACACACATATGTAAGTCATAGGCCACGCCCACAGGCTTCAGCGGCGTTGTAGGGAAGTCTCTAGGAGGCGCGGCGCGCGGTATTCCATGCTCTGTGAGCGGTACGGAACCACTGCTTTCCGTCTAGACGTTATGTCGTCGTCCCACCTGGAGGGTGGTCTTCTCACACTCCCGTTTTATAGTTCACCGTCGCCAGTGTAGAAAAAAGTAGACTATTGACTATTGTTGTGAAAACGGCCCTTACTCTGACTGGCATTGTTTTTTTTATGTAATCCGGTATGGGTGGCTGAGTCGTAGGGGCCAAAGCACATACTCCGACCAGCCAATATCACCTCCGATAAGGTAGGTGACATACCGGATACTTCCCTGGATTGCTGGCTATATAGAGGAGAACACAACCGAGGATGCTATGCGGCCGCCTTACATCCAGTACGGTGGTACTAACACAGTCGGCTACAATTTGAGCCTACCACCTAGTAAGGGGCAAGGGAAGGGATCTACAGTTTTACACCGGTTCCGAACGGTGAAGCAGCAGGTGTCGGTATGCACGTAAATTTTTTCGTCACAAAAAAATTAAAAAAGTCATTGGTACCCGCCGCCGACCGGATTCGAACCTCGGACCTCTCGCATGAGAAGCCCAGACCACTCGGCCACTCGCCACGTATTCACATCTTTTTGTGCCCTTCTACTATAAAACTCCACGTTCTCTCGTCGCTGCCTTATGTGTAGGTCCGACTCGGTTACTCCTCATTATTTATTTAGCCCTCGGTTTCTGGAGCTCCTTTCCAGTCGGATCCTTTCGCGAAGCTCAGGGAGGAGAGAATGGGAAGGAAGGAGGGTAATTTTACTCAGAATTACACTTCAGGGGCATAGCTGATATTTGCATATCCTAAGGTAAGTATAGGTAGAAAAAGTTTAAAATAATTAGGAAAATATATTCAAGAACTTTTAATTCGAAACGGCTTTTAAATTTTTTTTAAAATAGCCAATCCGGTACGAATAGAGGTAAGCACTGACATGGCATCTAGTGCACCAAGGTGTTTTGCGCTGACATCACGGATGTTGTGCGTAGGTGATGTAGCCAACCATTTCAGTTTCCATAAAAAAATATTATGGTATACCAGACGGCAAATAACATTAACTAGTGCAGTAGCCGATTTTAGGGTATCTTTGATGGAGGGCGCGGGATGCGACGGCGGGGAGATCGCCTGCAGACCGCGTGATTGGTTGGCCAGTCGTCCGCCGCTCTCCGCACCGCGCGCGCGCGCCGTTCGCTCCCAAATACTCTTCCATACCTGCGCAAACTAATCCAAATTATATGTCGTCTGGTATACGCCTGACAACGTTACCTACCCCCGATATCGGCTCTATCTACTTGGGAGTGGACTGAAAATACCAACTATTCACACAGCCGCTTCGACCGACCTTTCATTCAGTGCGGTGGTACCAATCCGGGCGGGTTAAACACCGCCACCCAGTGAGGTAAGAAGGGAAGGGATACAGTTTTACTTAGTTACGGTGAATTATGGTATTCGTACCATATTCCATGCCCTGTACCATAAAATTATGGTAGGGTAAAAATACCATTATTCATTACTGGAATTTATTTACAAAGGACGCGCCGACTGAAAAAAAGTGTTGTGGTAGCGCTTCTCTATTTTCAAAGTACGACCTCAAGCACAGGTCATGAAAATATGGTATGAGTACCATAATAATGCGTACGTCTGGCAACTCTCCGCCCGATATCGCCCCTGCTTACAGGGACGTGAATGGGACGCTTAAGTCTTTCAAAGCCAACGAAGGATGGCGTAGAAATAACCGAGAAACCTCTACAATGGAACGTATTCAGCGAGCGATAGAGTGACTTGAAAGGGTATCCGCCATTTTTGCAATGTCGCTCTTTGTTCCACGACGTTCGGCGGTTTTGTTTGGCTAAACCGCGTAATGGGTGATGATAACGGTTAGATTATGATGATGTTGATGATCTATCCGGATATTAACTGACAGTCGGTGTGTTAAGAGTAGGATTCGCTAGCTAGAACGTTTTACTTCTAGAAGAGCGTATGTAAAAGAGCAAATTAATTTACAAAAAAACTGGCCAAGTGCGAGTCGGACTCGCGCACCGTGATTTCACTTTAAAGTTTGCACTATATTCACGCCAAGTTTGATGCTTGTATGTATTAGGTACCGTTTTTTATACTATAGAACAATTAATATTATTTTAGTCCATGTACTCTCTTTTTATATGGAAAGCCTAAAATTAAGGGAACAAATACGTCCCGACAAGGATTCGAACCTGGAACTCCGGCTTGAACCGGAGTTCCAGGTGTAAAATAATATTAAAAATCCCAAGTCAACTTTTAGTGTCCGATGCCAAATACGACTTATAGGATTTAATATTGAATCGTGCAAGTTGACTGAACGCAGGAGATGCAAGCAACGGTTCTAAAATTTAGATAGAATACGTCATCGACCCAACGGCGAAATTCGTAACGCGCTGGCGGTTCAAGCCGGAGTTCCAGGTACGAATCCTGGTCGGGACGTATTTTTTTCTCTTTTTTTCGGCTTGCATTTATCTAATGAAGAGATAGAGCAAAAATAAAAAAAAACAACCTACATTACAGCACAGCGTGTAATAATTTATTTTTTGCATATTATATTTTTTTATTCGAATTTATTTTGTTTTCGAACATTTGTTTTATTATATTTAGACGGCAATACTGTGTGAGCGAGAGGAAAATACGAGCGCCGCTATTTTCAATCCCTTTCATTAAATAACCAGGTAGTTTTTTTTATATGTAAATCGGTATGGGTGGCTGAATCGGAGGGGCCAAAGCACATGCTCCGACCAGCCAAAATCGCCTCCGAGAAGGTAGGGGGCCATACCGGAGCCTTCCCTGGATTGCTGGCTATATTGGACTAGAGGAGAACACAACAGAGGCTGCTATGCGGCCGTCTTACACCCAGTACGGTGGTACCATCCCAGTCGGCTAAAATTGGTAGGGAAGGGATCTACAGTTTTACACCGCTTCCGAACAGTGAAACAGCAGGTGTAGGTATGCACGTAATTTTTTTCTTTCATTGGTTCACGCCGACCGGATTCGCACCAAGGAGCACTCGCAT
Source organism: Nematopogon swammerdamellus (assembly GCA_946902875.1). Lineage (NCBI taxonomy): Eukaryota > Metazoa > Arthropoda > Insecta > Lepidoptera > Adelidae > Nematopogon > Nematopogon swammerdamellus. Next base: position 2,331,630 of record OX336353.1, read on the forward strand.
GAGAAGCCGATGCCCAAACCACTAGGCCACCCGCCGCTTAAAGGTAGTATTCGTCTAGGCAGGGCGACCATTCCCGACTCTTCCACTCACATTCGCTCCATACGTCTCTCGTTAGTCTCCTATCGTTCATTCTTCCGACATGATACGTGTGTGATGTCATGTAATGCGGTAAAAATTAAAAAGAAAATCAATATATGAGCCCGCTTTACGAGTGTGGGTGGGAGCAGTCGGCAAGATGGGTCTACGCGGCTTCGCCGTACGGCGAAGGGCGTATTGGTAACCGGGTGAGCGCGGGGCATAAAGTAAGTAATCGCTGGCATAAAATTGGAATCATATGTCGTACCGCCCGGCCCCGGGACCTTCGCGAGGCTTACCATCCGACAGACCTGCCATTACGATTCGGCAAAAGGAACACATTTCACCATCTCGTACGAGCAATGGGCACGCATCAGGCACCCAGCTCGGCCTTCGGCCTCTCCCTTAGTTACTTATTTTCTTGGAGAAAATAAATTATATACAGGTTGATTTTTAGGGTTCCGTACCCGGTACACCACGCCGTCGGTCTGTCTGTCTGTCCGTCCGTCCATCCGTCCGTCTGTCTGTATGTCTGTCTGTCCGAGGGCTGTACCTCTTGAACCGTATTAGGTAGCCCGTTGAAATTTTCACAGAATATGTGTTAATAATTATTATGGCCGATATAACAACAAATAATAAAAATAAGAAAAACTAAAAAATTCACGGGGGTTCCCATAGAACAAACCAAAAAAGTGTATGCGCGCGCGCCATCTACCGAATAGAGCGTTAAGCATTTTAACTAACCATGACATTTAACTAAAATGAAGCATTTCATAACACGGCATCGACATGGCGATACGGAGCCCTCGGTGCGCGAGTTCGACTCGCACTTGGCCGGTTGTTTTACCATGCCGGGCATTGAGCACGCGCCGTGCAGCGCGGTGGCGCCGGCGCGCGGCCTCTAGAGGCAATGACCTCAAATCAGCTGTTTAGTTTCTTAGGTACCTAGTGGCACGTTTTGATTGTTAGAAAATAATGAAATGAAATGAAATGAAAATATACTTTTTTTTTGCGTAACGTGTTTATTATGGCTGGTATATTATCTGTACCGTGTGGGGCCGGTACTTTAAAAGAATAGCCCCACTGCATCTCTCCCCGTGTATGTCGTAAAAGGTGACTAAGGGATATGACTCCCTTCTTATATTACTAGGTGGTAGGGTTTAACCCGCCCGGGTTAGTACCACCGCACTGAATGAAAGGTCGGTCGAAACGGCTATGTAAATAGTTTGTGTTTTCCGTCCAGTTCAGTGTAGCCGGCACGACCGAAGGGAAGGCTGACGTGGCACCAAGTTCACCCGGTGTTATGGGCTGACATCACGGATGTTGTAGGTGATGTAGCCAACCGTGTCAGTTTCCTTAAAAAAAAATATATATATATATAACTCCCAAAATAATGTGTGCAGTTAATGTGGAAATAACTTACATACCTAGATGAGTTAAATTAAACAATACATTATCAGCCGCCTCTAGGCAAGATTATAAGTAGGTGGTCTATTCAGCGTATGCGGGACCGACTCCGTTCGGTTTCATTGGAAAATGAGAATAATATTTTTTCACATGCGGAGGTCTCAGCGCGGTCGGTACCACTGTTACCATTCACTGCGCCACCACACACGTCCAATTATATTTTGTGTTCGCTTAGTATGTTTTACAGGTACTATCAAGCGGCGGGTGGCCGAGTGATTTGGGTATCGGCTTCTCGTGCGTGAGGTCCGAGGTTCGAATCCGGTCAGCGTGTACCAATGAGTTTTTTGCTGACGAAAAAATTTACGTGCATACCTTCCATATCCTTCCTCCACAGAACCGGTAAACTCTGGAACGCTCTCCTTGCCCACATATTTCCCCCCAAGTATAGTCTCGGGTCCTTCAAGAGAGGCGTGAATGGGCACCTGTCAGGCCGGCATGGCATTCGCAGACCCCGCATGCGGCCGAATGTCCATGGGCGTCGCTAGACAGCTTATGGGTGGCTCGGCGCCACATGTCGCGCTTAGTATAAAAAAATATACCTACACCTGCTGCTTCACTGTTCGGAACCGGTGTAAAACTGTAGGTAGGTCCCTTCCCTGGCCCCTTACTATAGGTGGTTGTTACCACCGTACTGGATATAAAATGGCCGCATAGCAGCCTCGGTTGTGTTCTTCTCTAGTCCAGTATAGCCATCAATCCAGGGAAGTAACCGGTATGGCACCTACCTTCTCGGAGATGATATTGGCTAGTCGGAGCATGTGCTTTGGCCCCTCCGACCCAGTCACCCATACCGGATTACATAAAAAAAAAATCATGGGCGCTGCTCTGAGAAACTAGTATCCCTTAGTCCCTGCCACCCGTCCTATCTCCGAAGTAGTCATCGCAGAGAGACTCAGTCTTCAAACGTCGTATCAATAGGGTAGTCAGTTCGGCAACAGTCCGCAAATTTGCTGGCATGGCATCATACTGAGCGTGGTTTCGCTAGGTGAGGTCATTGGACTCTATCGACTGCACCATTGGCCCTTCGGCACAGCCACCCATGCTGGATTTCATAACAAAATACTCATGCATGCCATCACGCTATATCCAGACTATCGGGATAAATACAGCACAACGTCTACCACCACGCTTAGAATAAATAGAAACTATTTATTTAACACAATTTAAAGGAGTGCCCTCCGTGCACGAAAAGAAACAAGAAATACAGGATTGCGCAAAGGCGGACTTATCTCTGCAAGTTATTTCTTCCAGTCAACCTTTTGGTTATGAGCAATAAAATAATAGAGAAAGAAGTATGAGTAGTGCAACTAAAAGGGAGGAGAAACACGTGCTTTATTGAAGCGAAGCTTTTTAACGCTCTTTTGGGATGGGGACCTAACTCGGACAAAGTGAAACTTCGCTGCCAAACGTCATCTATGAGAGTCTTTTGAAGTCGAACATTGTTATAGTGATCTCGGAATGTTTCGACAACTTTTTAGGACCAATTTTCTATATAAAAAAAAATCCTGGTTTGGACGCAATGACATTTTATTCTGGAAGGTTCTGACCCACTTACCTTAAAATCTTAAGCAGTAAGTGAACTTCCTTCGTGGCAATAAGTGTACAGAAACTGTCGTAATGAATGTCGCAAAGATGGCGCTATTCTGATCAAAATAAATACCCCGTACGGAAGCCTATTGATAAGAATAAAACATCTGTCTGTTAAGAGGATACCCATAGCTGGCTGCTTTGCATAGAAAAAGATCGTAAGTCGGTGTTGTTTTTTAATTTTCAAAAAATTATGGTAATAAAATTTAAAAATCTACAATAGATCTGTGCTTGTGGTTTAGTTATTTATCAATGCAATAAAAATTTCGCTTTATTCATTCACTTTTGCGTCAGATGAAATAAAAAATGATTTAATTTCGATTTTTTTTCATCTGACGCAAAAGTGAATGAATAAAACGAAATTTTTATTGCACTGATAAATAACTACAAGCACAGATCTCTATTGTTGTAGATTTTTAAATTTTATTACCATTAATATTTTAAAATTAAAAAAAAAAAGATCACCGACTTACGATCTCTTTCTATGCAAAGCAGCCAGCTATGGGTATCGTCCTACAAAAAAACATGTGCAGATAAACGCACATACCACTGCGCACCGTCTCGTAGCTCCGTGCCGACGGATGGGGAATATATTCGTAGTAGGTATAGATAGCCAGAATTCGTGCGCGTCGCTCGTGAAAGTAAGTACACTAATAGCAAGAGTAAAACGGGAAAACGAGGACGTAACCTTGTAACTTAGTTTGCACAATATTTTGAAATATGTGGCATTTTCTTTCAATTATATTTTGCAGGTTTCACATATCGTACCGGTGTGGAACCGGTACTTAAAAAGAATAGCCCCACTGCATCTCTCCCCGTGCATGTCGTAAAAGGCGACTAAGGGATAAGGGCAAGATGCCGTGCTAAAGGTTGACAGGCTCGCCACTTCTCACCTTGGCACGGTACTTCCACCGAGTCATGCAGCAGGTGGGTATTCGTGCCTTACTTCCTGCTTGATCGATTGAATGAATCTTGCTCGAATACTTTGCGAAACGTGGTGGTCGGTGTTGTGCTGTAATTTACCAGAGTTCTTGCAGCACAACACCGATTACTCTGCTTAGCCCGATTGTTGGGATTCAGCGTGTGATATCCATGTACTATGTATGTATGTTTCACATATCCTTATATGTTTTTAAATTAAAAATAATTACATCATTATTTTTGCTACTATCCACATTCCTTTATTTACACATTTTTTTATTTAATTCGGTATGGGTGGCTGAGTCCGAGAGGCCAAAGAATATGCTCTGAATAGCCAATATCACCTCCGAGAAGGTATGTGCCATACCAGAGACTTCCCTGGATTGCTGGCTATACTGGAATAGAGGAGAACACAACCGAGGGTATTATGCGGCCATCTTACATCCAGTACGGTGGTACCAACACAGCCGGCTACAATTTGAGCCTACCATCCAAGTAAGGGGCAAGGGAAGGGACCTACAGTTTTACACCGGTTCCGAACGGTGAAGCAGCAGGTGTAGGTATGCACGTTAATTTTTTCGTCAGAAAAAACTCATTGGTACAAGCCGACCGGATTCGAACCTCAGACCTAGTGCATGAGAAGCCGATGCCCAATCTTAAAAACTCAAAATTAATTTCCGTTTAGTTACCTAAAGGAGTCGGGGGATCGCTTAGTACTTAAATACCCGCGCAGCTCTGAGTTTTTATATTTTATTTACTGAGCGGTCCCCCGACTCCTTCAAGTAAGTAAACGGATTTTTTTTAAACCGCATCCATGTCGATCCATCAGTGAGACGTGGTTTTTTGATTACTTCATAATTTACTTGATTACTTAATTACCAACCATCCCGGTTAAACCAGCTCAAATATAAAAACTGCATCCAAATCCGCCCATCCGTTAGGGAGCTACGATGCCACAGACGAGATAGACACGCACGCACACAGAGACAGACAGACGGAGGCGTCAAAATTATAACACGACTCTTTGTTGTCGACTGGGGGGGGGGGGGGGGGGGGGGGGGGGTCAAAAACAAAATTTAATCGTACAGGTCTCCCCCTAAAATTGAATGACACCTGTTAACGTCAAAAAAAAACCGTTAACACCGGCAAATATACTCCCAAATCTGCCATCAGCGCGCAGGGTCGCTCCATCAGTTCAAGGCACACATAAAATAATGAAACCGCGGCCCCCAAGAGATAAAACTCGTAAATAGCAGCCCCCTCAACCCCTCCACCCCCCCCCCCCCCCCCCCCCTCCCTCCCTCCCTCGCCGCTCCGGTCCGCAGAAGCGCCGGCGCTGGCGGTAAACGTTTTCGTAGTTGAGCTCGTTTTGTAGATAAATAAGTAAGGAGCGAGGCTTACAGGGTGCTTCTACGGGGACGCGACGGAACCATGACTTGTGACGTGGCGAGGGAGTAGGGTTAGCAATAAAACCTTTTTTTTTTACAAGTACCATTTTTCATACCTGGATGGAAAAATATGTATTTTGTATATTCAGTAATTTGTGGAGACGATAGGGGCATGGTCTGAGGAGGAAAAGCGGCTCGCGAAAGACATCGGGATGTCCCTGTACACTGGTTCAGGAGAACAACGTTCGCTCGAGTTCCTGAGGCAGCGTGTCAGTGTGGCCATCCAGCCAGCGAGGCAACGCCGCTATACTATTATCAAAACAAACGTGCAGCTCGCACAACAAAATTTTATGGCTTAGTGAACGGACATTCCCTTTACTAAGCCGTAAAACTTTATTATGCGAACTGCACGTTTGTTTTGATTTGAGAATAGCGTCCTCGGAACATTGCCCACATCGTACCTCATGGAGGAGGATTATTTATTAGGTTTTGTATAGGATATAGGCACTGGCGGCTGGTCCTAAAGTGCGCTCGTGCGCCGCACTACCATACCACGAGAAGTCTTCACTTCCCTCAAAATAAATAATATATTACAACATACTACATTAAAACCATAAAGATCGTACTCCAAATAAACACGAATGTGAATTCGACCTTATTTTATAGATCACAAGGCACTTTTTTGCGAGTCAACGCGTGCCCCGTGCGGAATCGACAACGCACGCGGGTCTCCCATACTGAATGTGTGGCGATCGGCCAAACACCGCTGGCGCGTGAGACAAAAGATACTTCATAGAAACAGTATGGGCCGAAATGGAGTTCTGCGTGCGGCGCACGAGCGCCAGACAAGGACGCTATATCGTGAATAGCCGCGCGTGCGACACGTCGTCGCGAGCGATTCGTTTTGCACGAGTCCGTCTACCTACTAGATTCAGCGCGCTGTCATGTGATGTCACATGACAGACGACAGCGCGCTGGTGTTTGATCCGTTAGCGCGCCAATATTTAAAATGGGATATGGTTAGGTTTTGTGCTTTCTGTCACGTGATACTGTGAATTAAGTGGTGCCGATATTTGTCTAAGCGTTGGTTAAAAGTAAGGCTTTACAATCAGGTGATCCCGGGTTCAATTCCTACTTTTGAAATGCTTTTATTTTTATATATTTTTTTGAAATATTTTTGGAACATTATTGCTGTTTTCTTTTTGAAAGCTGCAGTAGTGTGTGGTCTAAAAGTACTAAAAATGAGTTAAAAAACTTGTTTGGATTTATTTTCTTGTTTTTTGCAACTCATTGAGTGTCTTGAGAATATTCATACTAGGTACGTGCATGATAAAACGCAGGCGTTTAAAAATTCGGAAGTCCCGATCTTAAAATAACATGACGGGAATGTGTTGGGAAATTTACTCAATTGTACTCAGCACACTACCGGTCACTGAAGTCACCAGCCGCTACTGGATATAGGTTTATATTTTACTTTGCAATTAGCTTTATGTGTTGTTTATCCTACTAATATTATAAACGCGAAACTTTGTGAGGATGGATGGATGCATGGATCTTTGTTCTTCTTTCAAGCAAAAACCACTGAACGGATTTTGATGAGACTTTACAGTACTATAGCTTATACATCAGAATAACATATAGGCTATATACCATCAAGCTAAATAGCCTTAGGGCTCAGCAGTATCAAATAAAGTATAGTATGGACGGGAGAGAGAGAATATAAAAGTCAACAAAAACAAAAGCCTATCAACGTCACATAAAAACTTAAATTTCGAATTCTGTTCTTTAAAATACACGCGGACGAAGTCGTGGGCAAAATAAAGATCTCACAAAACGAAGTAACTTATTCCACGACCATCCCTTATAGATTTATTATTTGTATTGATTGGGCCAAAAAACCTTTGTGATCAACATCCAGCAACTTAGTCTTACCAGTCTCCCACTATCACCCCGCACGCGGTCCGGTTTGTGTGTACACTTCCGTGTGTGTACCTACGCAGATAATTTGAGTGGCGAGTGAAAGGCCTCGTAAGGGTGTACCGCTATAAATCAACTGACTCGCGCCAATTTTACGGCTAAGAAATATATAACGCTGAGGGAGGGCCGTTGGAAAAAAATTGCCGGCCGTCTTGCGTCCGCACTAGACCGCCAGGGCTGGCGCGGCTTGCAGTTTTGGCGCGCGAGTAATTTGAGAAATAAACAGCAATATATCATACCACACGCTGTGCCTGGGGTAAGCAGAGTGATCGGAGTTGTGCTGCAGGTACTCAAGGACCGTTCCAAGGTGAGAGGTGGCTAGCCTGTTGCCCTTTAGAGTAGGTACTTCGAGGAATTAACAATATGAGTGAATATCCGTAGGCCGACATACTTTACTAGGCACTCAGCTGTGGTACTAGCGGCACACTACACAAATATATTGTTTGGTGGTTCGGAACCCTCGGTGCGCGAGTCCAACTCGCACTTGGTCGGTTTTATAGGTTTCCTTATCCCGTACGGAAGCCTATTACTAAGCCTACGCCATCTGACTGTCCGTCCATCCGTCCGTCCGTCTGTCTGTCTGTCTGTCCGAGGGCTGTATCTCTTGAACCGTTATAGGTAGCCCGTTGAAATTTTCACAGAATATGTATTGTTATGGCGGATATAACAACAAATAATAAAAAATATTAAAAGTAAAAAATTCAGGGGGGGTTCCCATACAAGAAACGTGTTTTTTTTTCAATGTTTTTTTGTGGTGCGGAAACCTCGGTGCGCGAGTCTGATTCGCACTTGGCCGGTTTTTTATAGAATCTGCACACCCCTGATGCCATCCTCCTCGGTCACCTATCACAACTAATAGAACTAATGCCTTTATTCAGTAAGCTGAATGGTACCGATCCGGACGCGTTAATTCTAGTATTACTATCTACAATATCTAGATAAGATCTTTAGTACTGCATTGTCCGCCTCTATATTATACGCGTTTCCACACCCCAAAATGTTGTGTGTTAAAGATTGCCGCATGGCAATAAACTCGCCTTTTGTGACCATTTCCATACTGGTGAACACTAAAGTAGGTATTTAATTTTCATAACATTTTATTTCATTTTCATTTGATTTCATTTCATTTTAAAATAAAGGAGGGGACCTTTTTAGGGTTCCGTATCCGTCGTACGGGACCCTATTACGGGCCTACGCCGTCTGTCTGTCTGTATGTCTGTATATCTGGTTATTCTTCACATTTTAGGGATTTTCAATATATTTCATTGGCATCACTAAATTTTATATGGCAAGGAGATTATCGTAGGTAGGTCGAAAACTTCATGAATTAAATTAAAAATTCCTTTCCAAACCTACCTCCATATCATTTTTCATTCGCATTTCTTCTCCCTGACTTCCAACGACCAACCCGTGACAAAAAGAGAGTTCATCATCTTTATCGGAGCAATAACATTAAAAGGACATTTCATTCAAGAAAGTTTCGACCCTGGATACCACCGAAAACCGTAAGCAGGAAATAGCGACGGAATCACGCCCATGGGGAACTAAGGTCAGAAATCCACACATCATCCTACAGTCAACTTTCAGCTTTCCAAATCACCAATGTCTGTATGTCCGAGGGCTGTATCTCTTGAACCGTATATGTGTTATTATGGCTATTATGGTTATACACTTTTTTTGGTTTCTTCTGTGGCAAACCCACAGAAGAAACCAAAAAAGTGTATTATTTCTGTAGATGGCGCGCATACACTTTTTAGTTTCTTCTATAGGGAGCCCAGTGATTTTTTTTTTAATTTTTCTTATTTTTATTATTTGTTGTTATATCGGCCATAATAACACATATTCTGTGAAAATTTCAACGGGCTACCTATTACGGTTCAAGATATACAGCCCTCGGACAGACAGACAGACGGACGGACGGTCAGACAGACGGCGTAGGCTTAGTAATAGGATCCTCTACCGGATACGGAACCTTAATAAAAAATTCACGGGGTCCCCATACAAGAAACTAAAAAGTGTATGCGCGCCATCTACAGAAAACAGTATGAAGCATTTTAACTAACCATGAATGACGACGAATTGTGGTGGTTGGTGTTGTGCTGTACTTGAAGCACAACACCGATTATACACAAATACAGCCTGTGGTGTGTATGATTATGTAAGCGATCCACTAATGGATTGCTTCGCGGGCAAATATTGTACAATATTTAAGCTTACCTCAAAATATTTACCCACCTACATACTTTTCTTTTTTTTGCAATTGACCCCTCGCAAACAATTTTCGCGTAAGCCGCTCGTGTGGCAACCCTGAATCCACATTCGGCTGACTGACCAACAGTTTTTTTCGCCCGTGGCGCGTGCGGCAGAGCGGCCATTTTGCGTAGAAATCAATAAATAAAAAAATCCATCGACGATTCGCGGATCATAAAAATATATCATTCTGACCAATAAACACTGTAGGATTTACATAACGCTGACCGGTTGGTTTTGTGCGGTGTTCGCTTTTTGGGGCAAATTTTGTCGGCCCCTCGCGCACGCCGACGTGGCTTTTTGTTATCTACAAAAACAGTTTTATATTTGAGGAAATTTTGAATTACATTATTATTATATTTATGATTGAATTATTTGTCACATCGCCGTATATGATGAAGAAAATAATGATGGACCGTGCTGAAATTGTACAGGGTGCATGCAGTAAGGTATGGAATAGTGAAATAAGTGATAGTACGCGTGATACTTTTAGGGCTTCTTATTTTTAAGACATATTTTAATTCAACAACCTGTAGATTCTTAGATACCTAATACATTGTAGAAACTGCGATAGCAAGCTCAAAAAAACTGGTGCATTGCCAGACAACAGGATTTAAGGAGGGGTACTAGGCAAAACATCACATCATATTATCCTAACTATAGCCATATTTCAATAGATATAACTATAATTTATATGTTTATAGTTAGGTAAAGATTCAAGGTATAATGTGTGATAGATTATTGTAATATAATCTTGTAAATTCTCTGAAAAATAAGTGGGTGAAAAGTGGTGAAAACGTTCGAAAATGCATTTGCTACTCTCGTTACAAATACGTCCATACAAAAAACGCTCGCGCACGGCAACGGCCCAAAATTTAGAATGTTCAAAGATAGTTCAGTGAAAAACCATTTATTCTGTAAGCGTTTGAATTTATTTAGATGATTCTTAGTCTTATTGACTCTAAGCTCATTGGTGCATTTTTCGTATTAGGTGCATTTGTAAAAAATGGCCAGGGAAATAGCAAAGGCATTTTTGAACGATTTACCACTTTTCAACCACATATTTTTAAGGGAATTTATAAGATTAAATTAAAAATAACGTAATCACATTATACCTTGAATCTTTACCCAACTATAGGCATATAAATTATAGTTAAACTACTTGAAATATGGGTATGGTTAGGGAAATACGAAGTGCTTTTGCCTAGTACCCCCCCTTAAGACCCGTTATAGGGTCAATCTACACCAATAATGTTATAAAGAGGTAAAGTTTGTGTTGTATCGTTGTTTTAAGTATAAATGAACTCACGGATTGACGGATTACTTATTACTTTATTAGTAGATAACACGAGCACTGTTCAATGGTGTCCCATGATCAGCGTACGACACCTGAAAGCCATTGTCGTGCCTGCTGTTCCTTCGATCCTACTCCTTCGCCCGGAGCGAACCAATAGAAGCCGATATTCGTTTGGTCGGTTAAGTAACTTGTTAGCTCAGTGGTAAGCGTGTAGGGTTTGCATTTTTTGGACCATGGGTTCGAACCCACCAAATCTTTTTGGTTTTTTTTTTCTTTTTTAAGCAATGTTACGGTGTTTAAATTGTTTTAGGGTGTTTAGTTTTTTTTATAACCACCTAAGAATTATTTTCGGAAATACAAACTTGTAACAAAAACGACATGCACCGCCTCAAAATTAGGTTAGGGTTAATATATAGAAGATGCGTAGCGACGCATCTTCTAGATATTAACCCTGGTTATTTTTTTTTTAAACCACCAAAACATCATTTATTTATCACTTCAAGGAGTGGTTCCGCAGGATCGCAGGAACAGCAGGCACGACAATGGCTTTCAGGTGGCGCACCGCCCATGATCACCGGAAGAGAGCTGCCAACCTGCGGGAGGTAACACCATGAACTCGGGGTTGCCACACTCTTACGACTAAATTGTAGTTGGACAAAGTAATTTATAATAAAAATAATACGAAGCAACATTATGAATGAACTCGGGGTTGCCACAGTTTGTAAGATGTAAAAGGTAATCTCCGAAAATAGTCATCTAATTTTAAAAATTCTTTCACCAATATTTAGAATGGACCTTCAGGATGGACTTTTTGCGAGCGAAGCCGCGCGCATAAAGTATATTGAATAATTTACATTACACATTGTTAAGTATTATTCTAAATTAGCTCTTATACTATTCGCTTGAGTTATCAACACTCAGTCGGTCAGGGTGCATGCGTCCACTGCTGGACGTAAGCCTCTCCAATTTTGCTTCATTCCCCCCGTCCTTCAGCGGTACGGAACCACTGCTTTCCGCCGACACGCACTTGATGTCGTCGTGGCACCTGGCGGGCGGTCTACGGGACTACGTTTTCCTGTCCACGGCCGCCAGTGTAAGACACGGTTACTCCAACGGACGTCGTCTCTTCGGCCAACGTGCCTAGCCCACTGCCGCTTGAGCTTAGCCACGCGATGCCTCAGCGTGGCCTATAAAAGCGTTTCCCATAATTGAGCGAGATTTATTTTACTGTAAGCTGGGAACAAAGTAAAGATTGACATTGTTTCGAGTTTTATTTCGATATTACGTCTTGCCAAAATAATCGAACGCGTACGACGAGGAAAGAAATTCATACCCAGACACGGCATAGTAACACATTCAATTCAATTCTTTATTGCTCGCTCTGTCTGCCGTGCTGCGAATGCTCTGTCGTTTGACTCCTGGTACTATCATTGTGCGCAGGTGTCATATATGATGTAAAGCCAGTAATCATATCAATTCTAGAAGGAGGTGTTTTCCCGTCATTGGGGCTGCACTATAGTTAGAAACTTTCTACTTTTGTCATCGATTTAAAAAAAACAATATTTAGTTTTGTTTAGGTCAATGACTTCCTTACCTATAATAAAATCCAACGTCTGCTTTCTGTCTGAGTGTCTGAGTGTCTGAGTGTCTTAGTGTATGTCTGTCTGTCCGCTTATAACTCGAGAACCACTGAACCGATTTTAATAAAACAAAATTCTACGGATAGCTTAATTCTTCCCATCAACTATAGGCTACTTACTATCACGCTAAATAGCTTATGAGGTTAGCAGTGAAGTGAAATATGAGAGCGGGCGGAGCCGCGGGCACAGCTTGTTTGTGTATAAGAATGAAAATGTGTCAAACCTGTTGGTAAACCTTATAATAAATAAATAAATTGCTTCACAAAATTTTATATCAGCCTCGGTAGCTCAGTGGTGCGGACGGTCGACCGTTGTTAAGCACACCTGGGCGCGGTCAGTACTCGGATGGGTGACCGCTAGCGCTAGACCGTGGTTCGGATTCCACGTAAAACTATACGTCCCTTCCCTTCTTACCTTAATAGGTGGTAGGGTTTATACCCGTCGGATTGATACCACCGCACTGAATGAAACTTCGTCGGTCGAAACGGCTATGTAAATAGTTTTTTCCGTCCGGTTCAGTGTAGCCGACATTAAATGAAGGGAAACACTGACATGGCACCTAGTTCATGGTGGGTGGTAAGTGCTATAGGGTGAAATCGCGGATGCTGTAGGTGATGTAGCCAACCGTGTCAAGTTTACATAAAAAACGTTCACACATACATACACAAAATGGGTATGCGCGCGCGCCATCTTCCGAATAGATTATGAAGTATTTTAACTAATCATGAATTTTAACTAATATGAAACATTTCATAACACGCACATATTATGTAGATGACGGAACCCTCGGTGCGTGAGTTCGACTCACACTTGGCCGGTTTTTTTGCACTTCTCTCTCGCTTCCTCGCCAAGTGGATTCCTCTTCTAGCTGTGTACATGTTTGGCGTTGAGAATGTCGCCGCGCCGCGACTCGTAAATCAAATAATATAAAATGCTTGTGTATTCTTTCTCCTGTTGTATGGAATAACTCTAGATCTTACTGAAAGACCTTCGGCATTCCTTCGCCTTTCGAAGCTATATGACATAGCTAGATAATGTTTGCTTTCACGCACAGGTTTTTTTTTAATGAGTGAAAATAAAATCTACTTTATTGCACAATATAATTGTGGTGTGGTCGGACGACTGTCGATCGTGATCATGAGCACACCTTGGCGAGCTCAGAACTTGGATGGGTGACCGCGCTCGACCGTTGGAGGTTGACCGTGGTTCGGATTCCAGGTAAAACTGTACTTCCCTTCCCTTCTTACCATAATAGGTGGTAGGGTTTTACCCGCCCGGGTTGATACCACCGCACTGAATAAAAAGTCAGTCGAAACTGCTATGTAAATAGTTCGTGTTTTCCTTCCAGTTCAGTGTAGCCGGCACGATCGAAGGGAAGAAAAAAAAATCCAGCGACTTGGTCTTACCACTCTCTCGCCATTCCCCACACACGGTCTGAGTTGTATGTAAAAAAACCGGCCAAGTGCGAGTCGAACTCGCGCACTGAGGGTTCCGTATCGCAATGCCATGGTAAGCGCCACTCACGCCATCTAAGGCGTGTATTATGAAATGCTTCATATTCGTTAAAATTCGTGATTAGTTAAAATGCTTCATACTGTTGGTAGATGGCGCGCATACACTTTTTAGTTTCTTGTATGGGAACCCTCGTGAATTTTTTACTTTTTCTTATTTTTATTATTTGTTGTTATATTGGCCATAATAACAAATATTCTGTGAAAATTTCAACGGACTACCTACGGTTCAAAGCCCTCGGACAGACAGACGGACAGACAGACGGCGTAGGCTCAGTAATAAAGTCCCGTACGACGGATACGGAACCGTAAAAAGTTCATACATATAAGTTTTATTTTGATTTGGGCAAAAAAACGTGTAATAAACATCGATCAATTTGATCTTACCACTACTCTCACCACACCACTTTTTTTTTATGTAATCCGGTATGGGTGGCTAAGTTGGAGGAGCTAAAGCGCATGCTCCGACCAGCCAATATCACCTCCGAGAAGGTAGGTGCCATACCGGAGACTTCCCTGGATTGCTGGCTATACTGGACTAGAGGAGAACACTACTGGTACTGTGGTACCAACCCAGTCGGCTACAATTTGAGCCTACCACCTAGTAAGGGGCAAGGGAAAGGAATATAAATTTTAGTTTTACACCGGTTTCGAACGGTGAAGTAGCAGGTGTAGGTATGCACGTAAATTTTTTTGCCAAGGAGGGTACACGCCGACGGGATTCGAACCGCGGACCTCTCGCATGAGAAGCCGATGCCCAAACCACTCGGCCACTTGCCGCTTAAAACTTATCACTCATCCATCACACCGCACACAGTTGGGCTGTAAAAAATAAAGGTTTTAACGTTGTCAGTTTCCATAAAAAAAAAATCTTCAAAAAGTTGCATTTTCAAACTAACCACGCTCCGAACGCGCCACTCCCGCAGCAAACCTTTTGCGAAAGGATTACTCACAAATTGTATCCATTATTTATTCGTAGATCCAATCTCGCGAATCTTGTTCTCCGAAAGGTTCCCTTTAAAAATTCTCGCCTCCGAAAGAAAAGTACTATTTAAGCCGTTCATATATTTGGCCTCGCCTTGGCGCCACCGCAGAGGTGGCTGTTCACCTTAAAAGAGGAAAAAAACGGAACCCTTAAATAGGATCACTCTTGTGTCTTTCGATTTGTCTGTCTGTCCGTCTATCACAGCGTATTTTCTCTGAATCTACTTGATGAAAAAAGATGAAATTTGGTACGTACGTGTATACCATTTGATGACCCAATCACGGACGTAGGTACCTACATAATAATATGCTCCTAAAATCATAACCTTCCTATTGATTTCGCCGTAGCTTTTTTTATGTTGCTAAGCTCAAGTGACAGTGGACTGGGCACGTTAGCCGAAGAGGCGACGACCGTTAGAGGAGCCATGTCCTACACTGGCGGTCGTGGACTGGAAAACTGGGTGTGGGAAGGCCACCCACCAGGTAGGACGACGACAACAAATACATCGGCGAAAAGCAGTGGTTCCATACCGCTGAACTCCGGGAGGACTGGAGGAAAATTGGAGATGCGTATGTCCAGCAGTTGACGCATACACGCTCTTTGTAGTGGTCGGAAGAATGTTTTGAAGCCGTCTCAGGGAGTGCGCGGCAGCATAGGCTTTTCGACTGACCTCGTTGACCTGAGCCTGCCAAATTCTCAGCAAAATTGGCCTGCGAAGTTTCTGGTCTGTTTTTCGTGGGTGTAACGGTTGAAGAGTTCCCCTGTCCACCTCCTGACTCCATCATCAGACTCTCGTCACCAAGTGTATTGGTAGAAGTATGGGACACTCGTCCAAACCAACCAAATGAGCCAAAACTCGAGGGGGTTACTAGTAACGGTTGAAGAGTTCCACTGTACACCTCCTGACTCCATCATCAGACCCTCGTCACCAAGTGTATTGGTAGAAGTATGGAACACTCGTCCAAACCAACCATATGAGCCCAAACTCGAGGGGGTTACTAGTAACGGTTGAAGAGTTCCACTGTCCACCTCCTGACTCCATCATCAGACCCTCGTTACCAAGTTGAAATTATCATAATTGTCACGAGTATACATATTGTCACGAGAACTCAATGTGTGTGCAAAGTTTCATAAAAATCGGTTCAGTAGAAGTAGTTGTAAAAGTTGTCGCAAGATTTGAAACAAAGATAGTAACAAACAAACAAATATACGGAGTCAAGGTAAATAAAACCGTTTAATAAAAATAATACAATACAGTTCGTTTTGGTGCTCTGACTGCGTCTGCGATTGCCTTATTGGCTGCTGGGCCAGGTATGGAAGGTGATCTAATAAAGGTATCAGTTTTTATATGTTCATTTGTGCGTACAACGATTGGCTGGCCGCTTTGTTTCCCGAGGGCCGGGCCGGGTCGGCCGATTTTATGGCATCCTCCTGCTCTGCGTCTTTGAGTGGATTTTAGCGGATTAACTATTTATTTGGGGTCTTTGCGATTCATATCGATGTTGATTTAAATCATTTGTTTCTATTTAAAGTATTTAGGGATGGATTACTGGCATTTTCGACAGTTATTTATGGGTGCGAAGTTATTTTAACATTATTCAAGTTCAGCTCCATAGCTCTGGTTTCATTTGATAAGTAGCCCTTCAAGTGCCAAATTCCTTTTAAAGGAACGACAATTTACCTCGACTCACGTACCAGAGACCTTTTAAAGGTCGGTTGCATGTGGTCCTAGTAAATGTTTTTTTTTTAATTCGACGACCATGCCAATCTCTTCTAACTTATGTGTCATTATTCATGAAAGAACAGGTTAGCTCTACAAATCCACTTCTCTATGACGTCAAACGTAAAACGTCGCTATGCCTGTCCTCGAAAATAATTCTTGAAAACAAACTCCGTCAGTCATGCCACTTGAGTGAGCGGAGTGGGTCGCTTGTTTTCGATTAAAATTGATTAATGTGATGTTTATTGTGGTGTTTCTGGGTCAAGAACAATGGACTTTAAGGGTTATGTTGCTTACAGTAGATCCGTGCCGCTGAACTCCTCTGAAGGCCGGAGGACTGTAGCAAAAAATTTAACAGACTTATGTCCAGCAGTGGACGCCTAAACGCTAACTGACTGACTAGAACTTGACTATGAAGAGCTTGACGACGTGCCCTGGAACTCGTATTGTTCTCGTTTTGCACATTTACGCTTTGCATTCAAACAAGGCCGCATTTCTCTACCCGTTTCCCAAGGCGCCCGTGCGGGCCCCGAATTAAACAAAATATCGAGTATAAATACTTTTAGTCTACCATGGATATTAATATTTTGGTTGGTATAATTATTTGGCCCGACCGCAGCCAGGCACTCGCCCTGAAGATAGACTGCACGTGCCAGTCCGAAACGTCGGCCACAATGACCGCGAATTCAAACCATGGTAAGCCAAATATCAACCAAAATATCGAGTAATTTTTGTTTAAATATCTGTACTTTTGAACGAGTAAACTGTCACACGTTTTACAATGTTTTGTAGCTAATTTCATTGCCTATAAGGTGCAAAAGAGTTCATTGATCTGGCATCATTATTTCACGAAATATTTGAGTTCATGTCAAGGTCGGCGCTCGAGGTCGATGCCGAATCGCGCCGCGCCGAAAACACCGGGATGTCATTGGGTAAGCATTATTATAACCTTGGAAGCAATCAGGTTGATATCCTGGCACTCATCTCGAACAGGATTCCTTTGTCTCCTTTCCCATTAACTCGTCTCGCACTCCAATAAATGCTACAAGACCCCTCTGCCGGTCGCGACCCCCTGCCGCCCCCGATTTGTCTCCGGAGTGCCGAGGCGCATCTGTTCCTCTCCGGCTTCATCTATTCGCGATCTCGCCGACGACGTTGGTCCGTCAATAATAGCTAATGTTTGTTATTAACTGAACCCTAATGAATAATGTTCCATATCAATTCTCCGAGGACCCTCGCCCCTTCTGCATAATGAATCGCCGGACGAAAGCCGAAATATGAGGAGGTTGTAAACTTCGAACAGTGAAAATTAATCAAGTGTTTGCTTGGTTTTGAAGGTTTAGGGTTTTAAGCGCGGTGCTCCCTTTGACACGCTGCGGGGTTACCGGTGATCTCGGCTAAGGTTTCCGTTTGGGTCAGGGCAGATTTGAAGTTTTTCTTGCGTTGGAAAGGTTTGACCCAAATATGCATTGTGAGATCGCTAGCTTGGAAAGATTTAAACTCAATTAAAATTTTACTCACGACTTATGATTAAAACTTTAGCTACTGTTTATATAAATATTTTTAGAATCCAGATATATATACGAGTAGATATCGTTACAGTTGCCATATAAATTTTCAAGTTTCAACTTTTTAATGAAATTTCGAGAAGAAACTCTGGACAGACCGACGGACACGGGAGTAATCTTATAAGAGTTCCGATTTTACATTACAGTACCTACAATAAAATAATGAAATCTAACATTAAAACATTTTAAACATTTAAAAAAATATTATTTCTTTATTAACACATTTTCTTTTCATATCAATTTTACATTTTTTTTATAAACTAAAAATTAAAATCTAAAATTGATATAAAAAATAAATGGAGTTTCCACCACCGGCGGCGGCGGGGCGGACCCAGGCTACCGATGGTCGGGTCCCAAAGAGAGAAACCTCCGGACGATGCGTGCAGTGTCGAGCAGGGCTGCCTTCTGGATCTGGCCCTTGATCCAACCACTCAGGCTCTTCGCTATCAGCCCATGCGCCGAAACGACTATGGGTACAACGATCGTCGAGTCGACGAGCCACATTTTAGTAACCTCGTGCTGCAGATCCAGATAAAAAAAATACTACGTTATTATAATAATTAAATATTTATGAAATTATGGATCACATGGACAGCTACGTCAGTCAGTCAGCATGTAAGCGTCTACTGCTGGACATACGCCTGTAAGCTACGTACTATAACATTTTCTGATTAAATGTTCAGTTCTTTTCCATTATATTTTACTATATCCATTGTACCTTCATAAATCTCAAATAATATCCTTTGTCTTCGTTTGGAATATTTTTAATATAGAACAAACTTATTTTCGTCTATCGCAATATTTTATTCCTCGCGGACACGTTAGACGGAACTGTTGCTACTAAATCCAAAAATGCCGACTTGCGGTCGCTCTCGACTTTTTAATTTCGCGAAGTGTTTCTTAACTTTCTCCGCGATCTGGAGCGTGATTTGTGGATCCGGCATTGTTATGTTTTTATTTCGGATCAATAGTCGGTTCAACTTTTGGCCCCATCCCCCGATAACTTGTTATACTTGCGGATTTTTCTTTTTCTGCCGCGCTGCCGTACGTACTACGGCTATCGCTGTACCTATGTATTATTCATCATCATCATCATCATCATCAGCCTGTATCGGTTCACTGCTGGACATAGGCCTCTCCCAAGGCACGCCACCACACGCGGTCTTCTTATGTATTATTTATTACTGAATTTATGTTGTTGAAATTTTGTATTCTTTTTTATGGAAACTGAGACGGTTGGCTACATCGCCTACTGAATCCGTGATGTCAGCCCATAACAAATAGGCTAGACAGCCTAGCAACAGTCCGCAAATCTGCTGGCACGGCGCCTCACTTGGCCGGCTCGGCTTGGTCCGGGTCGCCTCACACTCTCAAATATGGTTGAGAGAGGCGATCGCTGGCCCTGGTGTGATGCTCGTGAACGGGTGCTGTTTGTGGAGACTGGCCTCGGCCTGCTCCAATTGGCAGCATATTATCTGAATGGTATCTTATATATTATATGCTAATTACCTGACTGCATAATTAGTTAACTCTTGACTAGGTACCATTAGTACCTCAATTTTATTAACCCATTGACAACTTGATACTTCAGGTACCTATCTTAAATATTCATATCTTTTTATTTTTTATTTGGACAATAAAATTATACTACATTGTAGTTTAATATACTAACATAATTATGTTGATACTAATTACGTATAAAAATTTTACAAAGGCTCTTTACGCCTCATTCACTTAATTAATAAGTCTTAGATAGTCAGAACTCTCAGCAAAATTGTTAATCTTGCTCTCAAGTCAAGCTATGTTTTAGATAGACTATGGGCGGTGTTATTATGTGGCTAGTCACTAAATACTTGTAAAAAAATACCCTGCGAAGTTTCTTGTCGGTTCTTCTGCGTGGGTGTAATCGAACCGGATAGAACAAATTGTGACAAGTTCGAGCGCAGTCTAACTGCCATATGAATGATCAATAAGCAATACAATACAATACGTGAATTGGCGATAAAAGATGATTTAGGCTCTGTCGACTGCACCATTGATCCCTTGGTAAAGTCACCCATGTTGGTTCACACAAAAAATCTGGACTTGAGGATACAGCCGAGGCTACCATGTGATCATATTTTATCTACTATGATAGTACCAACCCAGTCGGCTCCAGTTAGAGCCTTATTACCTAGGTACTACCTAATGTCACTTTTGGGTCCACCTTTAAGTCACGTTCAGAAGTGGTAATTATATAAATGTTTATTACCACAAACACTACTACTGCAAAAGTCTTAAACTGGTCACTGTCCACTTTGGCTGAGACATACTCAAGTTAAGACGAGAGTACACTTATCGTATAAACTAGCTGAGAGAGCTTTTGAACGTCGATTCTCCTGTTAGTCGACTTCAGCCTCGCATGCTTGGACTTTTAGATTTTTCCCAATTCACCTTTCAAATTTATTGAATTTGAAGAACACTTTCCACTGAAAAGTATTCCATTTGCGGTTCGTAATAATGTAGATCAGGCCTCTAATATCAAACATGCCTTTGTCCACTTTTTGCAATTTTTAGAGCATGAAAATGTTCTGTGAGCGAGATATAGCGATGTAGTTGGACATTGCTATTTCTGTTGCGCAATGGTATTTTCAGATCAATATTTATACTAGACAAAGCTATTTTTGATGTGGTATCGCCGTTGATATCTGTAGGAAAAGGCCTCTAATATCAAACATAGCTTTGTCCACTTTTTGCAATTTGACAGTAGAGCATGAAAACGTTCTGTGAGCGATATGGCGATGTAGTTGAACATTGCTATTTCTGTTGCGCAATGGTATTTTCAGATCAATATTTATACTAGACAAAGCTATTTTTGATGTGGTATCGCCGTTGATATCTGTAGGAAAAGGCCTCTAATATCAAACATAGCTTTGTCCACTTTTTGCAATTTGACAGTAGAGCATGAAAACGTTCTGTGAGCGATATGGCGATGTAGTTGAACATTGCTATTTCTGTTGCGCAATGGTATTTTCAGATCAATATTTATACTAGACAAAGCTATTTTTGATGTGGTATCGCCGTTGATTTCTGTAGGAAAAGGCCTCTAATATCAAACATAGCTTTGTCCACTTTTTGCAATTTGACAGTAGAGCATGAAAACGTTCTGTGAGCGATATGGCGATGTAGTTGGACATTGCTATTTCTGTTGCGCAATGGTATTTAAAGATCAATATTATACTAGACAAAGCTATTTTTGATGTGGTATCGCCGTGGATTTCTGTAGGAAAACAGGTACTCTTTCATATTAACAAATAAAACCCATTTCCTTGGTGGGTGGACAAAGCCATGTTTGATATTAGAGGCCTGAACAACTTCACGCCTGTTCACCAATGTGATAGGCAGACACATGATGGATGACACATGTCTGGCACATCTAAATATTAACAGGCCTTAACAAGTCACAATATAGCAGTGAACAAGCAAGACAGAGAACAGGAAATAAAAAAGAGAGAAAAAACATTTATAAATTAGGTAGGCATGTCATCATCAGCCTGTATCGGTCCACTGCTGGACATAGGCCTCTCCCAAGGCACGCCACCACACGCGGTCTTCCGCTCTTCTCATCCATCCACTCCCGGCTACCTTTTTTAGGTCATCGGTCCACCTAGCCGGGGGGCGTCCCACGCTACGTTTGCTTATACGTGGCCTCCATTCAAGCACTCGTCTACCCCATCGGTTGTCGGGTCTGCGACAGATGTGCCCAGCCCACTGCCACTAGCCACTAGGTAGGCATTTATTTGGTTCCTTTCGGCATGGCATTTGCAACCCCCGCATGCGACTGAACGGGAGTTAAACACCTTATGGGTGGCTCGGTCTCACATGTAGCGCTTTCTATATAAACAAGTGCGAGTCGAACTCGCGCACCGAGCGTTCCGTATCGCCATGTCACGGTCAGCGCCACTCACGCCATCTATGTATTAGTTAAAATGCTTCATACCCTTTTCGGTAGATGGCGCGCATACACTTTTTAGTTTCTTGTATGGGGACCCCGTTACTTTTTTACTTTTTGTTATTTTTATTATTGGTTATATCGGCCATAATAACACATATTCTGTGAAATTTTCAACGGGCTACCTATTACGGTTCAAGAGATACAGCCCTCGGACAGACAGACCACCCTTTTGTTGTTGACATTGGGCTTTTGAGAACCCATCGGTTCTCTAAATCGATTCTTTGTCGCACCGCTAGGGTGTGGAACTGTCTTCCGGCGAGTGTGTTTCCCGAAACCTTTAACTTGGATGTCTTCAAGCGTCGTATTAACGGGCTAGACAGTCCGTAAATCTGCTGGCATGGCACCTAACTGACAGGTGTTTTGGCTCTGTCGAATGCACCATTGGTCTCTCGGCTCAGCCACCCATGTTGGTTTACTTAAAAAAAAGACAGACATACAAACAGACAGACGGCGTAGGCTTTTTTTTTTATGGAAACTGACTACATCACCTACAACATCCATGGTGTCAGCCCATAACACCGGGTGAACTTGATGCCACGTCAGTGCTTCCCTTCGGTCGTGCCGGCTACACTGAACTGGACGGAAAACACGAACTATTTACATAGCCGTTTCGACCGACCTTTCATTCAGTGCGGTGGTACCAACCCGGGCGGGTTAAACCCTACCACCTAGTAATATAAGAAGTGAGTCATATCCCTTAGTCGCCTTTTATGACGTACACGGGGAGAGATGCAGTGGGGCTATTCTTTTAAAGTACCATCCCCACACGGTACAAATTAAAGGCTTAGTAATAGGGTCCCGTACGACGGATACGGAATCTTAAAAACACACAAAAACAAAAATAAATCCGACACAAGTCACAACGCCGAGCGATTCGAGAGTAGAATCCGCCCAAGCGTCGACCTTCTCGGATGAGCGGCGTCAAAGAGACAGCTTAGAGCAGAAGAAGGTCGGCATTGTGCTCGCAACTGGTCCATTGTGAGGAGAATTACTTAAAAAATACATTTTGTTGGTGGGGGCCCTGGTAATCGGATTATGAGGGTCTGTGTATTTTCGCTCGCTCGGCGAAGGTTCCGCTAAGTTGCTTGTGATCTTGCTTGTCTGAGCATCCGAAACGCCGCTGAATGCCTACCTATCACTAATTTCGTTACGGAATATTCGTTGTCTGCAAGTGGGAGGAATAAATCCCATTATTGCGATTGCTTCTGTTCCACGAGAAGTCTATTGGTGTCTACTGATATTCCACTTTCATAGAATTACTGTAATAAAATACTGTCATAGTAAAACTGTCCCTTCTTAACTTACTAGGTGGTAGGGACTGATCTGTCCGGATTGGTACCTCAAAAAGTAATAAAAAGCATAATAACTGGTTCCACATTAATGTTTTATCTCACGCGTAGTATTACGGATTATTATTATTTTTTTGATTACATATTATTTTTTTGGAACCTGACACGGTTGGCTACATCACCCACAACATCCGTGATGTCAGCCCATAACACAGGGTGAACTAGGTGCCATGTCAGTGCTTCCCTTCATTTCATGTCAGCTACACTAAACTGGACGGAAAACACGAACTATTTAAATAGCCGTTTCGACCGACGTTTCGTTCAGTGCGGTGGTACCAACCCAGCCGGGATAAACCCTACCACCTAGTAAGGTAAGAAGGGAAGGGACCTACAGTTTAACGTGGAATCCGAACCACGGTCAGCCTCCAACGGTCGAGCGGTCACCGATCCAATCACTGACCGCGCTCAGCGTTGCTTAGTAACAGTTGACTAACCAACCGCGCCACTGAGCTACCGAGGCTGACGAATTTTCTTATCCCTTAGTCGACTTTTACGACATGCGACGGGGAGAGATGCAGTGGGGCTATTCTTTTTAAGTACCGACCCCACACGGTACTGGAGTATGTAAATAAAAGGAACCAACTGAAGACCAGTAGTACGGTCCAGTAGTACCAGCGTACGCTCCTCTACCAAAATGCTGAGTTTTACCCTTTCGATGATGATAGTGAAGGTTTACGATGATGGTAGTGAACTTTTATTTTAAGAATGCCGTATGCATATATCGGGTTTAGTGGTTTTTGAGTTATAAGTGAAAATACGAATAGAAGGTCTTGCTTGGAGTACTGCTCGCACCTGTGGGATGGCTCTGCCAAATACCAGCTTGCGCCTCTCGACTCGATCCAGCGTCGAGCCGTGCGACTAGTGGGTGACCCCGAAGTGTCCCGTGATCTAGAACCACTGCAACACCGTAGGGATGTCGGCTCCCTAAGTGTGTTCTATCGCTTATTCCACGGGGAGTGCTCGGAGGAGCTGTTTAACGCGATCCCGCCGTCCCCTTTCCACCTCCGCACCACGCGCACTGGGCAGTGATTGCATCCATGTACGCTGGACTTACCGCGCATGCGTACCAATCGATTCTGCAGATCTTTCCTGTACAGAACCGGTAAACTCTGGAACGCTCTCCCTGCTCATATATTTCCCCCCAAGTACAGTCTCGGGTCCTTCAAGAGGGGCGTGAATGGGCACCTGTCAGGCCGGCATGGCATTCGCAACCCCCGAATACGACCGAATGTCCATGGGCGCCGTTAGACACCTTATGGGTGCCTCGGCGCCATATGTCGAGCTAACAATAAAAAAAAAAATTAAAAAAAAAAAGTTCAATTTTACGAGATTTTAGATGTTCCTACAGTGATTCTTCTAAATATTGATTTAAATCAGGATCTAAAGGCAAGTATTGTATTGTTGCAGTACCAGCCGGGCGGCCGACGATATTCGACGGCAAGCGGCGGGACCGCACCAAGCTGGTGGAGCCATACAACGAGGGATCCGACGTACTGCTCGTCTGCGAGGTCGAAGGAGGTAAGGAACACGATTTGGTGTGGTGGTGGTGATTCGTGACACTCTTTTTAGTTAAAAACCGACTTAAACCGCTGAAGTACATCATTTTCTCTATCTCTATCTCTACTTATATAAGGGAACGGCTCTCTGCATGTTATGTTTGAAGTAAACACCGGAACCACCGAAAAGATTTTGATGTGGTCTTCACCAGTGGAAAGAGTAGCTCTATAGGCTGTATACCATCATGCTAAATAGCCTTAGGGCTGAGCAGTATCAAAGAATGTATAGTATGCACGGGAGAGAGTGACATTTATTATAATATATCGAGTCTACTGCGAGCGAAGCCGTGGGCAAAAGCCAGTTCCAACATAAAAATAATCATCGAAATATGTTTACGTGGTATAGAATTACATCCGACCATTTGTCATGCACTGCTAAGCAAAAAGACTTGGATGATTTCCTCATGATTATTATCATCAGAACTTGACCAAATGTATCTAGAACCAACACAACCAGCCTGACAGAAGACTTTTTACGCACCTTTTGAAGAATCCCATCAGGCTGTATTTGGATGATAGATGTACAAGGAGTGCGTTCTTCACCTCCAAATTTTTTCCAATTTTTTTTTATTTTTTTATGGAAACTGACACGGTTGGCTACATCACCCACAACGTCCGTGATGTCAGCCTATAACACCGGGTGAACTAGGTGCCATGTCAGTGCTTCCCCCTTTGATCGTGCCGGCTACACTGAACTGGTCGGAAAACACAAACTATTTGCATAGCCGTTTTGACCGACGTTTCATTCAGTGCGGTGGTACCAACCCGGGCGGGTTAAACCCTACCACCAAGTAAGATTAGGAGGAAAGGGACCTACAGTTTTACGAGGAATCCGAACCTCGGTCAGCCTCCAACGGTCAGCGGTCACCCATCCGAGTACTGACCGCACCCAGCGTTGCTTAACATTCAATAGCGACAGTTGACTGTCTGCACCACTGAGCTATCGAGGCTGACATCGAATTCGGTTAAAAACGATTAAGATTCAGTTATTTATTTCACCACAAATAACACACAACGTTAACTATACTTCATTGAGTTATTTGCGCATTCGTTATGGTTCGTCAGTGTTTTTTATTTGTCCCGTTAAGCTATGCCGTACGACGATGCCGCTCAGAGAACCGGGAAGTCCACTTCCCTCATACACCAGGGAAAGTCTTAAGCGGCGGGTGGCCGAGTGGTTTGGGCATCGGCTTCTCATGCGGGAGGTCCGAGGTTCGAATCCGGTCGGCGTGTACCAATGAGTTTTTTCTGACGAAAAAATTTACGTGCATACCTACACCCGCTGCTTCACCGTTCGGAACCGGTGTAAAACTGTAGGTCCCTTCCCTTGCCCCTTACTAGGTGGTAGGCTCAAATTGTAGCCGACTGGGTTGGTACCACCGTACTGGATGTAAGATGGCCGCAAGCAACCTCGGTTGTGTTCTCCTCTAGTCCAGTATAGCCAGCAATCCAGGGAAGTCTCCGGTATGGCACCTACCTTCTCGGAGGTGATATTGGCTGGTTAGAGCATGTGCTTTGGCCCCTCCGACTCAGCCACCCATACCGGATTACATAAAAAAAAAGTCAGTCTCTTTCCAATCCGTAAATCGTGCACTAGCATTTTACAATTTCAGCATGTGTGATATGTATGTATGTGTAAAAGAATTTTATCAATAGTTATATTAGCTATGTCAAACAACAAAATTGGTGCATGTCCAAAAATTGACGACCAAGCGATATGTCCCTTCTTAAATTACTAGGCGGTAGGTTTTAATCCGCCCGGGTTGGTACCGCCGCACTGAATGACAGGTCGGTCGGAACGGCTATGTAAATAGTTTGTAACCAGGTTCACCCGGTGTTATGGGCTGACATCACGGATGTTGTAGGTGATGTAGCCAACCGTGTCAGTTTCCATAAACAACAAAGTCTGCTGACATGGTATCTCACTGAGCCTAGTTTGGCGAGGAGAGATGAAACCGTGTGGGGCCGCCGGTACTTAAAAAGAATAGCCTCACTGCATCCCTCCCCGTGCATGTCGTAAAAGGCGACTAAGGGATAAGCACAAGATGCCGGGCTAAAGGGCGACAGGCTCGCCACCTCTCACCTTGGCACGGTACTTCCACCGAGTCATGCAGCAGGTTCCAGCCTTACTTGCTGCTTGATCGATTGAATCTTGTCCGAATACTTTGCGAAACGTGGTGGTCGGTTTTGTGCTGTAATTTGCCAGAGTTCTTGCAGCACAACACCGATTACTCTGCTTACCCCGATTGTCGGGATTCAGCGTGTGTGATATGTATGTATGAATGTAGATGAATTTGGCTCTCTCGACTGCAAATTATAATAAATAATGCCTAAAATCCAGTTAACTAATCCATATTTTTGCAAAAAAAAAAATGTCCTAAGGTAAAGTCCAAGCCGTGGGCGCGCCAACCATTCGTCGCTCAAATTTGTAATGAAGAACCCAGTAAGGCCTTTCGCTTTGTTATGGGCCGCTCCTACACGCCAAAATAAACAACGTCGAGTCGAAATGAGGCCCGCTGAAATGGAACAACTAATTTAGAGTCCGAAAGGTTTTGTCGGCGGGGACGGGAAGCTGGCGCCGACAGCGGGATTAGTCCCCCTCTCTGTGAATATGGCTGAATAATTCATTTCCTTCTATTTTCGCTGCCAGCTGATTGACGCGGAGTGTCGGCGACATGTCGACCATAAAACTCTGCACCACTGCGGGAGTAGTGGCAGCGCTAGTTAATCAAACCCTGAGGCTTCAGTTCACAAGTCTAGAGAACTCGTCGAGCTCTTTCTATTATCTCATTCTCTCAGTGAATCCTCAATCAGCCTTTTAACGCATTCGCTAATACCGCTCACCTTTCGGACTTTCAGCCGTGTCGTGCTGAAATAAACCGTCGGTTGATTATACTGAGGGTTATATTCGCTAGGCGGGTAAATTGTGTCGTTTGTCGCTGTGTTCATTTACTGTCTGGATTAAGGAGAAAGGGGATAGTGCTGATATCGTCTGTGATACCGTGTTGTGGTGGATGCTGGCGGTGGATCAAAGGATAGAAAATTTTTGATAGGGGTTAGGAGTTTGAAATAGTACGAACCACAATATTCAAAAGATTTAATTATGAAATATGCGATGACCGTTGGAGTAACCTTATCCTACACTGGCGGCCGTGGACAGGAAAACGGAGTGTGGGAAGACCACCCACCAGGTGGGACGACGACATCAAGTACGTCGGCGGAAAGCAGTGGTTCCGTATCGCTGAAGGGCGGGACGACTGGAGGAAAATTGGAGAGGCGTATGTCCAGCAGTGGACGCTTACACGCTGACTGACATGACACATGACACGACATGACATGACAATTATGAAATTCAGATCGTGCGTTATATATATGTTTTTTTTTTCTGAATACAAGCATGGGTGGCTGTGGTGAGTAAACAAAGGTGCAGTCGGCAGAGCCAAATTCACCGCCCCTCGCGAAACCGCGCTTATTGAGATGCCATGCCAGTAGATTTGAGGACTGCAGCTGGGCTGTCTAGCCAATATTTATACGAATTTTGAAGACCTCCAGGTTAAATCACACCGCTGTGGTGTGGAACTGTCTTCAAACGAGTATGCTTCCCGTTTAACTAAGCGGCGGGTGGCCGAGTGGTTTGGGCATCGGCTTCTCATGCAAG
The DNA here is from genome assembly GCA_946902875.1 of Nematopogon swammerdamellus. Lineage (NCBI taxonomy): Eukaryota > Metazoa > Arthropoda > Insecta > Lepidoptera > Adelidae > Nematopogon > Nematopogon swammerdamellus. The sequence continues at coordinate 2,360,573 of OX336353.1, forward strand.
AGCTCCGCGGTTCGAATCCCGTCGGCGTGTACCAATGAGTTTTTTCTGACAAAAAAATTTACGTGCATACCTACACCTGCTGCTTCACCGTTCGGAACCGGTGTAAAACTGTAGGACCCTTCCCTTGCCCTTTACTAGGTGGTATGCTCAATTTGTAGCCGACTGGGTTGGTACCACCGTACTGGATGTAAGATGGCCGCATAGCAGCCTCGGTTGTGTTCTCCTCTAATCCAGTATAGCCAGCAATCCAGGGAAGTCTCCGATATGGCACCTACCTTCTCGGAGGTGATATTGGCTGGTCGGAGCATGCGCTTTGGCCCCTCCAACTCAGCCACCCATACCGGATTACATAAAAAAAAACTAGAACGTCTCAAAGCGCCAAGCTATCAGACAGTCAAAAGACAGCCCATCAACAGTCCGCAAATCTGCTGGCACGGCATCTCACAGAGAGTGATTTTACGAGGAGAGGTTAATTCGGCCCTGTCGACTGCACCATTGGTTTCACTCAGTCCTCCGGGTCTTCAGCGGTACGGAACTACTGCTTTATAAGTAGACTTCCCATTCGTCTCGGTTTGACCGGGACAGTCCCGGTTTCAGGTGTCTGTCCCGGTGTCCCGGCCGGTTTGGGTTCGTGTCCCGGTTTTGGATTGTGAGCTCGTATTTGCTTCGTGAATTTGTGAGCGCGGGCGGGCGCGGGGGAGACGGCGCAGCCTGCAGTCAGTGCTGCGCTGCAGTCTGTCGGTCGCTCATTCCAAACCAATAGAGATTGATTATTTGTTTGACGTAGTGGTTTCGGCTAAGGCGTATTTTGAAAATCACCCATCAAAATCAGGCGAAGCCACTGAAAGCTGAGTGCAGCCCTTTCAACAATTCAAAGAGAAGGAAATAAATGCTGGAAACCTCTCGAAGCTTGTATAGTTTGCGCTCTGCCTTCCAGGTACCTCCACGCCCGTAGAAAGAGCGTTTTCCATCACGAAAAACGTTTGGTCGGACGATCGCGGAAGAATGGATGAAAGTACAGTGAAAAGTCTCCTACTGTGTAAACTTAATTTTGAAATGTTAGTGAGTTCTATGATAATATAAGAGCCAAAAAAAATGTCCTCAAACAAATTCACTCCAGTGAAAAATATTATGTAAATAAAGAATAACTTGATAACATTGTTGCAATAAAAATTTAAACTTTCATCTGGTTTTATTTTTCATAAACGTGCCCACGTAAATTGGAAAAAGGTCCGACGTCCCGGTTTGAAATTTTGAAATTATGGTAAGCCTATTTATAAGTAATTGATGTGGTCGTCCCACCTGGCGGCTGGTGGGACCTGGGTTTATTATTTAGCTATACACAGCAGTAGATATTACAGCCTTGGCTTTGTCCTCTAGTCCAGTATGTATAGCCAGAAATCCAAAGGTCCAGAGGCTCCGGTATGGCACCTACCTATTCGGAGGTGATATTTGCTGCTCGAATTATGTGCTCTGACCCCTCTTATGCAGCCTAAATATTGGACACCGGGTAACTTTTTCCGCCTCGGTAGCTCGATGGTGCGATCGTTCGACTGTCATTCGTGATCATAAGCGCACCTGGGCGCTGTCAGAACTTGGATAGGTGACCGTTCGACCGTTGGAAGCTGACCGTGGTTCGGATTCCACGTAAAACTGTACGTGCCTTCCCTTCTAACTTTCCTATGTGATAATATTTTACCTGTGCGGATTGGTGCCACCCCACGAAATGAAAGCCGTTTTCCGCCCATTTCATTGTAGCCGGTACAATCCAAATGAAGCTGTCATGGCACCTAGTTCACTAAGGTGATATGGGCTGGCATGTTTCTCTGTTCATTATTTCATATTTATTTTGTTCTTCTGTATGTTTTCTTCGCGTATCGTTGTTTCTTAATGTTTTAGTGTGCATTAAACTATTTCTGTTTCAATTTTGTGTCTGCTTCCGCCTCCGTCTCCGTTTCCGTTACTGTTAGAAAGTCTGTTTCCGCCTCCGTCTCCGTTTCCGTTTCTGTTTCTGTTTCTCTTTCTATTTCTATTTCTAAAACTGACTGATTACATCCAGATAGTTTATTGGGGATGCCCTTTTCCTATCCTGCCGGCTCCTAGATCCGCTGCCGTCACATCACGGCCGGCCGAGCTTTGGGAAGCCTACACCTTATTTCTGATGAAGTGGCGCTATATTCCCTTGATTGCTGCGTCAAAGCGCGTAAACTGCACCCACATTATCCTGTCGCGTGCCGCGCTAGTATTTAACATTTAATTTTGCATGCGCAAAACGCCGAGATGAAGTAGGCGGGATATATACATTGTTGATTGGAGAGCAAATTTGAGATCACTGGCGCCACTCTGTGTACATTTTGTTGAGGCGATCTGCGAAAACTCGACGGACAGCGGCCCGATTCGGTATCTGTCAAATCGTAGGTAAACATCGACATAAT